>OY755043.1:20283935-21763935 GCA_963576565.1 Aspidapion aeneum
CAAGTAATCACTTTCAGGTTCCGTCATGTACTCTGAAACTGACTATTCGACCTCTATCTTTTTTAACCTAACCAATACCAAAACTGCATTACTCATAAGACACCTTTAAAATGTTTCGTATCTTTCAAAAACCTTCAAAAGACACTCATGCCCTCAGCAAGCTAATGCGAGGGTTCAAAAAGTTGCTAATACTAGTCTACTAACTATAGTTGAGTATGTATATAAGTGGCAAGTTTTGCGGCAAAATCTATGTAAAGAAGCCCCAAAAAATTGTTGTTAACTTTGTACCTGCAGTGTGCCGCTTTATATGTCTATAATAAAACACCGAGACCTTTTAAAGGAGATATAAAATAGGTACTTACCTAATAAATAAAGATCCGAATCATAAAAGAGGATCCAGAATTATATGAAAATGTGCGCAATATTGATTTAGTTGCAAAAACGGTAATTTGTTTTGTAAAAAGTCGGTCCCAAATTGTTTGACATTAAAACAGTCAAAACAACAACCAATAGAAAACGTCATAGCCCGGCTAAATCAATATGTTCGTAACAACCAGACAAGAGTATATATATGTTCCTTTCTAATAAAATCGTTTAGAAGAAGACATAAATAAAAAGCAAGTAAAATAGTAAGCTAATGACTAATTAGTGCAGTGCCTCGTTTTGGGAATCAATACCAATAAAAAAATTACAGGAAGTGCGGGCCACTGTATGTACCCCTCTACACCCTTCCCGCCATCACGGTTTTGATGACGCGGTGCCACTTTAATACAACATCAAGTATAGTATTAGCAACTTTTTGAGCCCTCGCATTAGCTTGCTGAGGGCATGAGTGAATTTTGAAGGTTTTTAAAAGGTACGTTACATTTTAAGGGTGTTTTATGATAATGCAGTTTGGGGTATTGGTTAGAAATGACAGAGGTGGAATAGTCAGTTTAAGAGTACATGAGTGAACCTGAAAGTGATTATTTGATCCCTTTCGATATATTTTTATGATTCCAGTTGGCATCTATATAATAAGTACTGAAAATTGCTTCGGATGTAGTTACACTTCTTTGTTTACCTTGTTTCAACTGATGATGAGTCTCTTTAGACTCAAAACATGTCCTAAATAAAACCCATAACAATAAAAACTTTAAACAACAAGTAAAATTAAAGAAAGAAAAATAAGAAAAAAGTTTTCTACTTCGGCCGGGGATCGAACCCGGGATCTCTTGCTATTTAGGCACACATTCTACCACTGAACTACCGAAGCTTCAAACATGTCCCAAATAAAACCCATAACAATAAAGACTTTAAACAACAAGTGACATTAAAGAAAGAAAAATAAGAAAAAAGTTTTCTGCTTCGATCCCCGGCCGAAGCAGAAAACTTTTTTCTTATTTTTCTTTCTTTAATTTCACTTGTCTTTATTGTTATGGGTTTTATTTAGGACATGTTGGAAGCTTCGGTAGTTCAGTGGTAGAATGTGTGCCTAGATAGCAAGAGATCCCGGGTTCGATCCCCGGCCGAAGCAGAAAACTTTTTTCCTATTTTTCTTTCTTTAATTTCACTTGTTGTTTATAGTTTTAAGTCCTTGCATTATTTGCAATTTGGTATTTGATAATAAAGACTTTAGTGAAGAAAAAGTTGAGTTTTTTCTTTGTAATTTGCAAACTCCACTTTGAGAAATTGACTATTTTTTCAATTTAAAAGAAGTTATTGTTGTGACGGGTTAAACTGCCAGAAGCCATTATAGGGCAAGTTTTTTGTCCAGCAAAAATATTATTCGCGACGCGACGTTAAATTGAAAAACTGCTGATTGATTTTGCGATACAATAGAACAGTCCATCCATTTTTCAGATTCGCGTGTGCAAAAACACGTGACACCCCGATACAGATATAACAAAAGGAAAGGTTCCAAAAAAACGTTGAATAGCTCTATACACAATAGCAAGGCCTTGCATAGGGGGATCAATTCTCCCACCCCCTAAATATTTAATAAACTGTGTTCATAGGGATCTCTCAAAAACATAAATAAAAAAAATTGACGGCAACGCACTTGGGACACAATACTTTTGATCCGTTGTCAGCAAAAATTAGGTGGTAAACATGTTATAAACATATTATAACAAATGTAAAAAAAGCCAAGTACGGGAAAATGGAGTTCCGTAAAAAAAATTAAGATAAAAGTGTAGCCAAGTTTTCTATCTATTTAGCCTTCTACAATTCATCTATGGACATAGGCCTCCCCCAATATCTTAACTCTTCTCTGTCTGTCGCCGTATTCATCCATCTAGTTTCCGCGTGTTTCTTCGCCCCCCATCTCATTTGGGGTCTTCTACTTCTTTTATGTCCCCAAGGTCTCCAGTTTACAACTCATTTGTTCCATCGATCGTCTTTCTGTCTGGTATTATAACCGGCAAATTTTCATTTTAATTTTGCTACTTCTCCTCTAACATGTGTCCATTTCTGGGACCCATAGGAAAGTACAGGAATGATATATTGGTTATACACTTTCGTTTTGAGGAAATGAGGATATATTTTTTTTGATTTCAGCTGTTTGGTTTTCTTTTTTTAGTTTAATAATTTGTCCCAGGTATATATATTCCTCTATTTGTTCTATTTTCTATTGATTTATTCTGATCGTGATATCTTCATCTATATTTGTTATGGTTTTAGTTTTAGTGTAGTTCTTACTCAAGCCAATATTTTTAGCTGCTGTATCTTCCAGCATTTTTATCAGTTCTTCTTTCTTGTCTGTTATTAAGGTGGTACCGTCAGCATATATTAGGCGGGTCTAGTATTGTCCGCTTAATTTGATGCCTATTTCTTTCTTATTTAAGTTTTTTAAATCATCTTCTAGGGTCTGGTTAAATAGTTTAGGGGATATTGTTTCACCCTGACTGAGGCCTCTTCTTATGAAGATGGGCTTGGTTCCTTCGTGGATTTTGATTGTTGTTGTTGCTTCGCTATATATATTGGCTATTAAGACTGTGTATCTGTGATCTATTCGGCTATTAATTAAAAATGCCTTTACTGCCCAATGCTCAATGCTATTGTAAGCTTTTTCGAAGTCTGAAGTACCTTTTCTGAAGGCTGCTTGTTCTTTTGTTGTAAGTCTATCTGTTAATATTTTCGTGAAAAGCTTATAAATTACATTGAGGACTGTTACTAGTTTGAAAATGTTTTGTTAAACTCTGCATTTACAGCCAAACTTGTTCATATTCAAGTTAGGACCGTGCCTAAGAGTCAACTTGCAGCCGTAATAGCAAAGTTTAAAAAATCATTTCCATACTAGTATAACCTTGATTTTAAAATATGTATCGGAGAACTTGTCTATACTTTTATCTCATTTTTTTTTACGTAATTCCATTTTCGCCTTCTTGGCTTTTTACTCCGTTTTTAAAGGTTTTGGATAATATTTAAGTTTTAAAGTAGTAAAATATGCAGAAAATTGTTCGAGACTTTTGCGATGCCTTATTTCGATAGCTTTTACCGTTTTTAATTTTCTTTTTGAAGTGAATAAATTTCCATTTCTATCAATTTTTGCATGAGTATAATCCTTGCATTGCAATTCTATCCCTGGTAGGTATATGAATTTTTTAAAATTTTTATTTGTTTAATTAATTTTTTTGTATAATTTTATCGATTTTTATTCTAACAAATAAAATTTTCTGTAGTATAGCTTTAAAAAAGGTCTTACGCTCTTCGTACATCAATAAAGCTTCCGACAAGTGAAGTAAGGTAACCGGCTGTCAGCGGATTTGCGTGCGGCTTTTACTTATTAAGACCAATACCTTTGTAGATTTCTGTTAATAATCATTTTCTACTGATTAATTCTAATAATGGAATTGTTGTTATGATAAATATTTAAAATTACCGCTTTCTCTTTTGATTGTTCATATATTGTAGCATTCTTTTAACGATATAGGGGAACGAAGTTATACTGGAAATAAGAGGGGCACTGGGGGTAATTTTTTTGCAATCGATATATTGTACATAGAAGCAGGGATAGGGGGAATTTGGAGATTTTTTTAAAGAACTTATCTATTATTATTTGTGTTACTTTGCCAAATCCCAGCTTTCTATTATTTCTGAAATTAAGCAATAATAGTTTTACATAACTTGACATTTATAGGGGAGATAAATAAATTAACTTTTGGGATTTTTTATTTTTTAATATAGTTTCATTATAGTTCAGTCTGCCAAAGCTCAGATCTCTAGCGTTTCACAGAAAAGAAAACTTACACATTAATTATTGTTGTGCTATTACACACCAATGTGTATTTCCAGTATGACTTCGCTTCGTCATCCTCTATACAAAGTCAACATTCGGTCTCTTCTTTTACTCCCATTCGGGGCATAAGTACTCTTAGTCGACAGTGACCCGTAAAAAGTCCACTCACTATACGGATCTCCTGCCTGGTAAGACCAGTGATGTTCCTGGCTCTCTTTCTAGAAGGTCCTTTAATTAGCTCTTTAGACTGAGCCAGTTCTGGTACATTCATCCAAAATTGTTGGAAACTGTTCGCCATCCATTTTAATACGGTAAATTTAGCAGCATTGTATGATATCCTCAGGGCTGGTTCGGGGCCGAAAAAGTCGAAAAATACCGCTTCCCTCGCTGCTTGGTCTGTGGCCTCATTTTCTTCGTGCCCAGAATGCCCTGGTATCAATACTAATGACACATTGTTAGCGCTACCAAGCGCACCCAGCGAATCCTTGCAGCTCCTTATGGTTCTTGATGAGACCATATACCATTATGTTAGGAATCAGGTGCTTTTAAGGCTGCTTGACTGACGGAGATTTTTATTATCCTGTTGGTCCATGCATGGTCAGTAATCCACCGGGCACACAGTTCAAGGGCCACAAGTTTGGCCTAAAGTATAGTAGCCAATTTGCCGAGACTATGTTTAATCTCGACTTTTTCTTGAATACCAACAACTCCTGATCCAACGCCTGATGGCATTTTAGATCCGCCGGTATGCCAGAAGCTATCGTTGTTTGAAAAATTGAACCCGTTCCTAAACCAGGAGGAGGAAGGACCCTCTTCGTGTTGGGCAATTGAGCATAACGTCGGATATCATTCCTCTTGTTCTCTAATTAGGGCTCTGTGCATGTGGACTTTGTACCTCTTCGCGAACCTCCAAAGTCAGCTCTTCTTTGTCTAGATGTCTAGTTAATTCCCCTCTTCTTTTTCTTCCTCAAATTTAATGAAATGTGGCCTAGTTGTTAGTGAAATGTTATGATAAAACTAATATGATGCTTTTAATTATTATTGATTCATGGGGAGTATTTCATATTCTATCTAGCTAGATAAATTTATTGACCTACAGACGCTGGGCCCCAAAAGCGCTGAGCTGGTAGCATTTGCTGATTTGTGCTATGTAGCTAATCCGGTATTGCTTTATAGCTAAATTTACTTTTATACAGTGTGTCCACGGATTGAGTGTCGCTTGAGGTATAAATGACAAAATATTTTTGATTAAGATTTTCTAGAGCTACGGCTTGGACTCAAACTAAGGTGTTAGGAAAATGAGCTAAACCAATTAATATACAGGATGGTTTGGTAGGCGGATTTGCAGAAAAATCAGCTAAAAATTCTAAATTTTGATACCCAACTCATTAAATCAAAGTAAGTAGGATTATTGTTCTGAAAATTGAGAATCTGCCGTAGTTTTTATATCTCAACAACTTTACTCTTGACACTTTTTATCAAATCAGCCTACTTCTTAGCTTGAGACAGCAGCAAATTTTTTGTCATTTATCCTTATCCACATTTATCCATGTACATACTGTATATCTTCGCCCATCCAAGTTTTTTTTATTTTCTTCTATTTGCCGGTTCTTATTGCTCTCCTAAGGCTACGAAATTATTAATTAATAACTCTGCCAAAATTGACGGTAAGGAAAAACATTTCCTTTTCGCTTGCTCCTTTTGCTAGCTAAGGTTTTTACGTTTAGGGCCGAGTCCAGAATCCAAGCAGCCCGGGCATTTCTGCTCAGTGCGGTTGTTTGCAACACTGGCGCACTCGAAAATATATTTAGGGTGGGACGGGGGAACGAACCCAACATATGTTTGTGGTTTCAAAAAATGTTAAATATATAATTTTTTGATAATTTTTAATCCTGCCCCTGGCAAGGTAATTTTTAAAACTAGAATTCTTTTAAGCAAAAAAAGGTAAACACTGGAGGTGCGCCACTAGTACATAAATTTCGTATTCTTTTGAAAAAACTTGTGCAATTTTCTGTAGGGTAAATGCGGGAGAGTTGCCGCTTTTCACGTATTTCAATTATTACGCTATAACATAGGCAACCAAGTATGCCCACATTCAGAGTTCATCATTTAGTGAACGGTTATAACATCGGACTTGTTTGTTTTTTAAAATATCGCTTGCAATCCTTGAATTTATGACAGTAAGGTAAAATTTTCTTAGCAAAATTTTAAGTACTGTCCTAATAAGTGTCGTTCTTTGCAATGTGGTAGTTTTTTTTCACATTCGTGTGTTTTATTCAGTATTTTGGGGTTATGTTTACCGGTGCCATACCGTATTTCGTTGCGTTTTAAATCTGTGACCTTGATAATCAGGTGCGGCATATCCCCATATCAACAAAAAGGACAGTTGCCGCATTTTCAAGAAGACCGAGAAAAAATTCAATGGAGTGACAGCGATGATTAACCTCTAGCCAAAAAGAAAAATGAAAACCAGATACACTGCGTGAATTGCTTCGCAGTTTACGCAACTACAACTAAAAAAGTGAATTGATTACAATCGTTGTTTGAGGCCATCAAACAACGTTACAATGTATTAAATGCTTAAAATGGCTACATCTCATCTGCAAAATGTATCGTGAAGTTTGTAACATCTGTTCCAGACTCAAATTAAGGAAAAAAAATTAAAATTAGAGGTTTTTTAGAGAAACGGTTACAGCGACGTCTCTCATATTTTCACGCGGCATCTCCCCCAGCGGTGTGGGAGAGATGACGACTTTAATTAAAAAATTTTTTTTGCTATGTTCACGTTTTCTTACATATATTTTTTATTTTTGTATTTTAATAAAGTTTAACTCAGTACCTGTGCATTGATTTATTTTTAAAAAAATCTCAAGACTTACAGATGTTACAGCTATTTTTCAACTCTCCCGCATTTACCCTATTTGATTGAGCAACGAACAAACCTAGTATTTCACCCGGGTGCAAATTTTTTAAAAACTAATATTTTGAAAAGCATAACTCATTTTCTGTAAACGTTTTTGCTGATCAAACCCCCTAGCCCCAGAGCCCCTTAAACATTAAAAACCTGGAATTATTTTAAATTCAATATTTTATATCTTCCAAAGTTTTAAAAGCGTTTCTTTAGATGGTGTCATAAATCTGGATTGGTCCTATCTCTGTCGAAAAAAAAAACCAAATTTGTTACTTTAGATGTTAGTTTCCAAATAAGCGCGCAATTTGTGTTTTACAAAACCAGCATTTTTGCCAATTTCACATTTTTCATGCGTGAAAGTAACGGTTACGGGCACCGGTTTAGGGGGCGACATAACCCTCTTGTCCCCCCCCCCCTTATTTACGCCCCTGCTGGTATTTTTTTTGACAGCAGAAGCAGAAGACCCCTAATAAGTGTTGACAGTTAACCGTTTCGTCCTTATGGTACTCAGAATACAGGGTGTTCGGCACATCAACCGTCAAAATTTTTTGGGATATTGTTGGGGTCATTTGCTACCTTTTCAACCTTAAAACTTGGTTCCTAAGAGTCACGGCTAAAGAGATATGAATTTTTTAATTTTTTTTCTTAAATTACCCAAAATCCCACCTTTAAACCCTCGTAAGCTTTTTATTAATGTCTGGAAAAGCACGATTTTTTTTATAATTCTGTAATCTCATGGTTGTTCAACTAATTAATAAATTTGTTAAAATTGATATACCAAAGGGACATACGAGGTTTTAATTGAAGAACATTAGTGATTTTAACAAACGTGGAATTTCGTACCCGTGAATTTAAAAATCAAACAAGTTTCGTGGCTAATCGGGCAAAAAGGAGTTTTTTGTTTCCCCTATATTTTTCCGTGGGTAGCCTGAAAGCTTAACCTCACGGGGGTCCAAGATCTAATGGACACCTAATAAGGGTTGACAGTTAACCGTTTCGTCCTTATGGGACTCCTCAGAACACTGCTGGTCAATGTGACAAATCTTGCGAAGTTAATCAGACGGTTTTGTCTCTAATTAAATGTAATTAGTGAGCGAACTATAGCAAGAGGCGCCATCTACCGAGATATGAGAGAAACAAAAAACCAAAAGCAGGCAAAAACACTGCTATACGATATCGATCAATGAAATGATCGAATGCAAATAAAAGAAAACAACTATAGTCCGTGACCTACGACAGCTCTTTGTCTTTCAGGCCGGATCAATACAGATTGCATTTTTACCCGTCTTCAAGACAGTGAGCGTCAATCAACGGAATTTTTAAGCCAAATAATACTAACAAACGTGGAATTTCGTACCCGTGAATTTAAAAATCAAACAAGTTTCGTGGCTAATCGGGCAAAAAGGAGGGCCTGAAAGACAAAGAGCTGTCGTAGGTCACGGACTATAGCTGTTTTCTTTTTTTTGCATTCGATCTTTTCATTGATCGATATCGTATAGCAGTGTTTTTGCCTGCTTTTGGTTTTTTGTTTCTCTCATATCTCGGTAGATGGCGCCTCTTGCTATAGTTCGCTCACTAATTACATTTAATTAGAGACAAAACCGTCTGATCAACTTCGCAAGATTTGTCACATTGACCAGCAGTGTTCTGAGGAGTCCCATAAGGACGAAACGGTTAACTGTCAACACTTATTAGGTGTCCATTAGATCTTGGACCCCCGTGAGCTTAAGCTTTCAGGCTACCCACGGAAAAATATAAGGGAAACAAAAAAACTTCTTTTTGCCCGATTAGCCACGAAACTTGTTTGATTAGTGATTTTGTGAAAAAAAATCAATTTCAAAATTAAAAATCGAAAAAAGTATCGACAATTGAGAACTTTATTTTGTTTTAAAAACTTCTCTAGTTGATTACCTTTCTAACGGTATGCTACATATTGATAAACATTATCATAAACGATCATAAACATCAAATTGTTTTTCTTATCAAGTCCGAACGATTATCGCCCGTCTCACGGAATATCCGTATTTTAAAGCAGAATAGTTTTTTTTATTGATGTGTAGTATACCGTTAGCAAGGTAATCAACTAGAGAAGTTTTTATAAGAAAACGAAGTTCTCAATTCTCGATATTTTTTTTAATTTTTAATTTTGAAATTGATTTTCTTTCACAAAATCACTAATGTTCTTTAATAAAAAGCCTCGTATGTGCATTTGGTACATCAATTTTAACAAATCAATTAATTAGTTGAAGAAGCATAAGATTACAGAATTATAAAAAAATGGTGCTTTTCCAGACATTAATAAAAGACTTACGAGGGTTTAAAGGTGTGACTTGGGGTAATTTTAGAAAAAAATAAAAAATTCATATCTCTTTAGCCGTGACTCTTAGGAGCCAAGTTCCAAGGTTGAAAAGGTAGCAAATGACCCCTCCCAAAAAATGTTGACGGTTCATGTGCCGAACACCCTGTATATGTATCGATGAAAAAATCGATTGCAAAGAAAAAGGAACCATCCGTGACCTACGACAGCACTTCTGCCTTTTAGGCCAGATCAACGCTGATTAGCGTTTTTACCCACCTTCAAACGTGAGTAAAATTTCATTTTTTTTATTGAATAATTTATTTCTCAATTCTCAAGTTTACGACAGTCAGAGAACATTTTTCGTACTTATTTTTTCAGTCAGGAAACATCAATTGAATTTTCTATATACATGCATACATAGGAGAGATTTCCAATGCGTTAAGAAGGAAAATTCGTCAGAAGAGAAAAATATGCTAAATCTTGTTTTTCTGTCACTGATATAAATATTTTTATTGAATTTGCCCAAGGCCATTTTTTATTAAATTTGCCCGAGGCAGCTACATGTCTGTAGGGGCCCTGTCAGGTTAAATTACAAAATCAAGCGAATGACGCGAAAAGTCGGGTATTACGCCATTTGGCTGATATTGAATTTTAAAATTTAAAACGGTTGGCAAATTTAACGACGAATATTTATGTAATCTCTTTTGGCAAATGTGATCATGAATTTTTCATTAATTCTTTTTTTTGTTAAACCAACAGTTTTTATTTTTTAGTAATTTTAGTGATTTAACCTGGGAGTAGTCGGGTTATCCCGTGTTACATATGTGGTCGCGTGTTAGATTTTTTTCTATATATGTATATATATAGCTGGAATGTCAACAGAATTTAGTGCACGTTTGATTATATTATTCAGTAACCTGTGTCTTGCTCAACGACCTGCATTCTTGTTGCAGCATAGTCCATGCAGACCATATTTATCAACTTTTTTGCCGTAAATGCAATCGTGTGGTTCAACAACAGGTTCTCCAATTCGGAGTGATACAGAAATTCAAAATGAAGGATCATCAAGAAGATTGCCTAAAGTAGATGACGGTAAAGCTTTAAAACATAGAGAACTTTCCGGTTCTTGCAAAGCCAAGAGACGCGCTTTTATTAACATAGATTTAGAATTTAAAATGATTTTATCAACAAGAGATTTACAGAGAGTTTTAAATCTAAATTTTTTTGGTCAGGTTTGCAATTAATTTCAAACAACGATAGAAAAGTTTCCTATATTTTTATATTAAAATTTAATGCCTCAGTGTAGATATTGTTATTTGCAGATAATAAATATGAAGGAAGGATTAATTTTCATAAAGGTGAAACGTAATTCATGCAACCGAGAAACGCAGAAAAACAAATACTTGTACAACTTCTGATTCCTAGTCCTAAACTTATCGCTAATGAGCACTGATTCCATGTATCATTGCTTATACTGCAATTTATAATACTTTCTAAAGATTCCCTACACATTAAATCAAAATTTTGAAGACTTTCCATAGACGACCAACAAGGTGCACATCTTAACAGGTATGTTACTCTAGGAATAGAAAATGGGTGTCTAAATAAGTAATATGCTACATGTGAGTTAAGTAGGCATAGTTTTTCTACAATTTTTTTAACTAAATTCATTTTAAAATTTAAATTTGACTCATTTTCATTTGTATAAAAAGGACAACCTAATAAGTTTAATTTTTCCGGAACAACCTTTAAAAATTTTTGTATTACAGGATCATATGACTTAAAAACTGAATTATTGTTGTTAGAATTAAACATTTTTGAAAATTCACATTTTTTATAATTTATAGTTAAACCAATTTCAGCGCAAGCTTTTTCCAATTTTTTAAAATCACTCAAAACTAAATCAGGATCACCAGCTAGTACGCCATCATCAAGGTACCATAGGTTAATCTCAGATTTAAGATTTGATATAATAGGCTGTAATGCCAAACAAAATAAAGCTGGTCCAAAAGGATCCCCTTGTTGTACGCCCCTTTGTGACAGAATAAAGTTGTCGCCAAAAAATAAAATTTGGATTGTTTTTATAACATTAGAGAATATAATTAAAATAATCAGGAATATATTCTGTGGATCTCGTTAATATGGTTTCACGATTTACCATATTAAAAGCATTAAAAAAATCTATTTTAATTAAAATGTTGTCAGTTGAATGTTTAAAGGAAAGAAAACGACGAACTGCATGAGAAATAGTTTCACATCCACTTTTTGTTCCAAATCCCAATTGATGAGGGCAAAAAAATGATCCTAATGATTCGTAAATTGAAGAGCATATAATCTTTGCAGCTAATCTACGAAAATATAGCCCAACTGCAATCGGACGAATACCACCATCTTTCTTGTTTAATGCGCACAGTGAGGCTTCATAAAAAACTGGTGCGATGCTACCTGAAATGGATTCGGAAAGAACAACATTTAAAAATTGTGAAGGAGCTTGAAGAAGATTACTACAAAAAATATTGGTGTCATCCCCTGTCAGGTCTTTTAATTGTTGTAGTCTTAAAGAATCGATACCTCCTGCAGATCCCGGCCTGAATTAAAAAATGGTTTTTTTATGTCAGTTTCATTTATACTGACGTCACATTTAATTTGGTTAGAATTTGTGAAGATTTGTTCCCTATCATGTTTTGGATGCTTGTGTTTCAATATTTCCAATGTTGCATTATTCTTTGGTGCTAACTTGTCTTCAGAGGTTAATAGTCGGACTGCGCCCCGAATGTCTCCTTCAGAAATTTTACTTTCCACCTTTTTCGGTAGAAATTTGTTGAGGTTTTCGTGAAAATTTTCCTTTTTTCTGTTTGGTTCTTCTTTTTTCAAACTTTCCAAAAATGAAGTTTTTTAAATTTTTTCCAATTTTCAAGGTTTTCTTTTACAATAGAAGTAATTGTCTTTTTTTTCTATTGTTTTTTTGAACTTTCAAAGCACCATAAGGAAAAGTAAGTAAATGGTACCAGCTTTTCATATCATTTTTCGTATAACAACATTTAAGAAGTGAAGTAAGTTTGTCTGAAATATTTGGCCTAGCTTCGTTTTAAAATTGGAGTAGATGATTTTCAATGACTTAAAAATGTATCTATGGAAAATGTATTTAAAACGTCGTCGTTGCTATCTGAACATGAGACTTTTTTTTATGTTTTTTTGACATATGTTGCTTTAAACCTTTATTATTTTTGAAAGATTTATTGCATATGGTACACTCTACCTTATTATCGACAGAACTTGAAGGAGTCTGGCTAATCGATGTTTCCAAATTTAAGGATTTGTTTGTAGAAAAAGTTTCTGATAAAGATTTGTTTTCGTTGTTGTGAACACTCTTTTATTATGTATTTTAAATCCATTAAAATTTTTAAAACATTTTAGGCATAGATCACAATAGCATTTTGACATCTGAAGGTTTATAGGGTCAGTATTTTGTTGTAGAAGTTCAAAGTATCCCGAATCTGCTTTGCCATAAAAGAATAAATGAATAATTTTTGAAAAATTGTTTGAAAATGATATTGAAGGTTTAACAAAATGTTTTTTTTTAACAAAATGTATTTTTTCTAAGCAGGTTTTCCCATGACCAGTTTTTCCTATCTATATATATCCTATATTATATCTAACTCATGCGAAAAGTGCCTTTTCTGCCCTTGTCTTCTTGTCCGAATTCAACTAGGTGTAGTTCGTGCAACTGTTTAACCGACGCACCCTGTGGAACACATTTCTTTTCAAAATAAAATGAAATATGTCACACTAGGCTCCTAACTTCAGTTACGTCAGTATAGAAAAAAATGCCGTCCTTCATCAGTATCAGCTATTGTCATATTTTTTGTATTGTGTGTATTATTTTTTGACGTTGACATATTTTTATCAAAACATCGTCTTTTTTCATAAATTCAAAGTTTACTTCACCACCATTATCATCATTAGTAGCCAGTTGCAAAATTTTGGTAGTCAAAAAGATGAAAAGATAAGAATAAATTTGAATTTTGGTAATTGGAATGGAACCCCCAGGTTGTGTATTGTGTTGCCAGTCCCAAGGGGTACGTTATCCAATGTGGCACTGTCCAGCAGGACACCAATTTTGTAACGATTGCTACAGACATTTAGCAACGAATTCCGAGAATCAACCACAAGGATATGCGACCTGTATTTTGTGTAAGTTTAGTGGTAGATTTACAGAAACACCCTTAAGTTCGGAAATTACATGCAAATTAACAAACCTTCCACAAACCGGACGGCCTTTTCGATTTAGTAGGAATATCTATCCTGACGGTGTGTTTAACAATACGCAAAATGTTCAAGATGAAACCACGTCATCGTCCAACGATCTCGATGAAGAGAAAAAGTTCGAACTTTTAATAGGGATGTCGAAGGAGCAATTCTATAGCCATCAAGCGATGAAAAACGAAGTTTTAAAAGAAAAAGAGCAAAGCAACACGCCAAAAAAGGTCTCGGCAAGCAGTGGAACAAAATCTAAATTTCATTTACCCTCCTATTCACATGGCCCTCTTAAGTGCCCTCACATGTCATGCAACAAAACCGTAGCGTTAGCGCAATTCGTCAATCATTTTAAATCCGACCACCCTGATATACGAATTTTTTCCATAGAGCGAGGTACAGAGATATGGCTATCCTGCGATATAAGCGTCGTTGAACACGGTCTTCATTTCTGTCTGGGTTTGATTAATATTTATGAAATAAACCATGTCATGGAAAACGTAGATAAATCGCAAAGTTCAGAAAGTGTGAAGAGGACATGTAGACAGTTTTGCCAAAAAGTGCCCATAAATTCTTTTTGGTTAATGGTTACAGGTTCACACGAACACAAATCTACTGCATCGTTTTGCTTTTTTTGGATATTTACCAATTCAGACATTTCATACAAATGTTCAATAGAGTTAGGATCCCAATACGATTCGACATCTTTATCCACGCTCTGCAGTGTTGTAAATTTATTTACAAACGAAAATTTTTTCGAATGTCCGGGCAGCATGAAATGTCTTTTAGTTACGAAATCATCACTCAAAGCACTTCTCAGAGAAGGTTTAGGTTTAAATTTAAGGATAACAATACATTAACAAATTTTTGTAGATTTCTTTTAATAAAAACTTATAATTTAAGAAATTGTAGCTTCATTTTCAAATAGCTGTAAATATTTCGCAGTTATTTTCGCATTTAAGTTATATCTGAGGTTTCGGCGATTCCCGGCCACGTTCGCGGAACTGCTGTTCGATCTTTTCTTGAAACATTTCAGCCCATATTTGACCTATCTAAAAATCTACTTCGGAATGAGCTACAAAACTCAAACTTTGCACAGTCGTAGATCTTCATAGAGTTAACAACCCCCCAACTGTACTTCCAGACATGCTACAAAGCTGAAAATTGAAAGACTGATAGAAATTGTGACCAAAACCTTGGAAAAAATCAAAAAACCCCAAAATTCTAATTTACTCGCCTCCACTATACATGAAAAGTTATGTAAAAGTAAAATTGCCCACTTCCAGAAGCGCTAGAGAGCTGAGCTTTGACACTATACATGAAAAGTTATGTAAAAGTAAAATTGCCCACTTCCGGAAGCGTAGAGAGCTGAGCTTTGACGGACTGATAGGAAATAAGATAAAACTATAGGAAAACGTTTAAAAACCCCAAAATTTTAATTTGCTTTCCTACCCTATAAATGTAAAGTTATGTAAAAGTAACTTTGCCCACTGCCAGAAACGCTAGAGAGCTGAGCTTTGGAAGGCCGATAGGAACTATGATAAAACTATAGACAAAAAAAATAAAAAACCTAAAATTTTAATTAACTTCTCTCTCCTATAAGTGTAAAGTTATGTAATAGCGAGTGTAAAAGTAACATTGCCCACTGCCAGAAACGCGAGAGAGCTGAGCTTTGGAAGGCCGATAAATTTTAATTTACTTCCCTCCCCTATAAATTTAAAGTTATTTAAAAGTAACATTGCCCACTTCCAGGAATGCTAAAGAGCTGGGCTTAGCAGGCTTATAGGAACTATAATAAAACCATAGGAAAAATTTTGAAAAAACTGAAAATTTTCAATAAGGCATTTTCAAAGTTTTTAACAATATTCCGCATATTTTACTACTTTAAAACATAAATATTATCCAAATCCTTAAAAAAGGAGTGAAATCATAACAAAAACATTTCAGGTAAAAAAGCCAAGAACGCGAAAATGGTAATCCGTAAAAAGAATTGAGATAAAAGTAAAGCCAAGTTATCCAATATAAATTTCATCATGAAAGGTTCTTACTGGTTTGGAAATGTTTTGACGACTTTGCTGGACGAGAAATGCAGTGTTGATTTTTTAAGATTTAAAAAACAAAATACTGGGTGAAAAAAAAAGCCGGACACAATATTTTTTATTATAACTTTTAAACTATCTCATCGATTTTATTGAGACAAACTGCCCTTTGCAATAAATTAATCAGGCTTTTAAAGAAAAATATTTTTTGGTCCGCCATCCTAAATTTTAAGAAGAAGAATTAAATATGACCCTTTAAAAAGGCTAATTGGTGCGATGCATAACAAGATATAATTCATTCAAATCGGCTCAGTGGTTCCCATAAAATTAATTTCTTATTAATCATTGTTTTACCAATTATTCGATTACCTTCTCAATTTTGTCTGTATTTATTTCTCCTTAAATGAATTTTTAACACAGCGAAAAAAATATATCTATGCGTAAAAGCCTGATCATTGTCCTGCAAAGTGCAGTTTGTTCCATTAAAATCGATGATAAAGGTCGATAGTTATAACAAAAAACATTTTGTCCAGGTTTTTTGGCCCACCCGGTACAATACGACTTGGTAAGGAGAAATACCTAGGCCAGGATGACCTACTTACCCAATTTTATAAATTTATATTTCTTAAAATTTAAAAGAGACATTGAGCCGTAGTGAAGGGCTATAGATACACAAGCGCGGAGTATTGTTTTGTTAGGTGATCCGTGGTAACGTTTTTGTACACCGCCATGCTCTTAATTCTGTTTCAGTTGTTTGTTTTTCATTTTGTTTTCCAATCTTTGATGGAAAACCAATGTTGGCGCTGCGTTGGACCGTTACATTGTTTGATAAATTGGATCGATCAAATAGCGTTTTTGCTCAGCTAGCAAATTTGAAAAATTATCCTATCGCAAACTATATTCTCAAAACAAAATACAGAGTGTCTCTAAAAGGTCTGTACAAAATCTTAGCACATATTCCTGAGGTCAAAATAAGTCGATTTAATGCAAATTACCTTAGTCCAAAATTGCTCCGTTTCAGAGATACAGGGTGGTGAATTTAAAAATTAAAAATCGAGTTTTCCGAAAAGCAACAAACTTGAATAAAGCTTTGAGAACAATAGTCAGTAGAAAACTGGCCGTTGCTATGACATTTTGCCAGTGTAAAACACTCTAGTGAAATAGTCATTCAAAATAATTTCAGTATTCCGTTGCGGCATCGAGCACTAAAAACGGAAATATCTCGAAAACGACTTACTCTAGCGCATGTTAACAAGAGTGCCTTTTTGGCTTAGAAAGATTCAGGAAAATATTTTCTTAACAAAAAAGTTAAAAGTTACACTGAGAAAAAAGTTAAACCATACAAAGAGCATTGTGAAACGCCCTCTAACGGCCACAGTAAAAAAGTGTCCATATTTAGGTTTCGCATCCCAAAAAACCCCCGAGTACCAATTTTTAAAGTAATGCGTTGAGAAATGTTCACCACTACCATCTCCGAAATGGAGCAATTTCGGACTAAGGTAAGAATTTTGTGGTACTTGAAAACTCCAGGACAGTGACGCCCCAGGGATCTAGTTCGATCGCACTGTGGTCAGCATTGCCTGACTTTTCTCACCACTTTCCTTTAACCAAGTGACAAAAACCCTTCACATCCTCCAAAAAATTACGGGTGGGTGGTCGACGACACCAAACCAAGAACACATTTTTACCTTCCTAGCCCGCGACATCGGAGCAATATCGTCGTGATGTCTGTCTGTGTGTCTGTGTATTATTTTTGTCCGCAACACGATAGCTCCTAAACCGCCAAACCGATTTTCATAAAATTTTTAGGTAAAATAGTGTTCGACACTCTAACGAGCTGAAAGTTTAAAAATGCCAACGGAATATCGTAGACTACATTTTGCTTAATAATTTTCGTTGTAAGAGCTTTAGTTTCTGAGATACTTACAAAAAACTGTTTTCAAGGCTGATATGCTTTACTTGAAGTGTGCTAATAGGCTAGCTAGGAAGGTATCAGATCCGTCATGGATCCATTTATTTTTTAATTAAATTATAATATTTTAAAAAGATAAATATTTTTAGCTCACACATATACTATACTATAGTAGTGTGAGCTATGGTAATCCTAATTTTTTCGAAAAAAAAAAAATTGCTCCGATTTCAAAATTTTTTATATATCTTTGCGTTTCAGATGATTTTGAAACTTTTTTGTTGCGCCGTCTGTCTGTCTGTCTGTCTGTCTGTCTGTCTGTCTGTCTGTCTGTCTCTCTGTCTGTCTGTCTGTCTGTCTGTCTCTCTGTCTGTCTGTCTGTCTGTCTGTCTGTCTGTCTGTCTGTCTGTCTGTCTGTCTGTCTGTCTGTCTGTCTGTCTGTCTGTCTGTCTGTCTGTCTGTCTGTCTGTCTGTCTGTCTGTCTGTCTGTCTGTCTGTCTGTCTGTCTGTCTGTCTGTCTGTCTGTCTGTCTGTCTGTCTGTCTGTCTGTCTGTCTGTCTGTCTGTCTGTCTGTCTGTCTGTCTGTCTGTCTGTCTGTCTGTCTGTCTGTCTGTCTGTCTGTCTGTCTGTCTGTCTGTCTGTCTGTCTGTCTGTCTGTCTGTCTGTCTGTCTGTCTGTCTGTCTGTCTGTCTGTCTGTCTGTCTGTCTGTCTGTCTGTCTGTCTGTCTGTCTGTCTGTCTGTCTGTCTGTCTGTCTGTCTGTCTGTCTGTCTGTCTGTCTGTCTGTCTGTCTGTCTGTCTGTCTGTCTGTCTGTCTGTCTGTCTGTCTGTCTGTCTGTCTGTCTGTCTGTCTGTCTGTCTGTCTGTCTGTCTGTCTGTCTGTCTGTCTGTCTGTCTGTCTGTCTGTCTGTCTGTCTGTCTGTCTGTCTGTCTGTCTGTCTGTCTGTCTGTCTGTCTGTCTGTCTGTCTGTCTGTCTGTCTGTCTGTCTGTCTGTCTGTCTGTCTGTCTGTCTGTCTGTCTGTCTGTCTGTCTGTCTGTCTGTCTGTCTGTCTGTCTGTCTGTCTGTCTGTCTGTCTGTCTGTCTGTCTGTCTGTCTGTCTGTCTGTCTGTCTGTCTGTCTGTCTGTCTGTCTGTCTGTCTGTCTGTCTGTCTGTCTGTCTGTCTGTCTGTCTGTCTGTCTGTCTGTCTGTCTGTCTGTCTGTCTGTCTGTCTGTCTGTCTGTCTGTCTGTCTGTCTGTCTGTCTGTCTGTCTGTCTGTCTGTCTGTCTGTCTGTCTGTCTGTCTGTCTGTCTGTCTGTCTGTCTGTCTGTCTGTAACGACCAACGCGCATAACTCAAAAACCGCTTGGCCGATTTTAATGAAATTTGGTACCTAGGCTGGGTCTTGGGTCGAGATGGTCCCATTTAAAAATAAACAAAATCCACCAAAGACAAACCAAATAAAAGGGTGGGGGTAGATTTCAAAAATTAGAGTTTATGTGAAAATATGGCGTGTGTGATATCAAACAAAAAGTAATTGAGTCTGCAGTTAAACAAAATACATTTTAATTTATTTAAAAAAAAAGGGTGGGGGTATATTTTAAAAATTAGAGTTTAAGTGAAAATATGGCGTTTGTGATATCAAACGAAAGGTAATTGAGTCCGGAGTTTAACAAAATACATTTTAGTTTTTTGTTTTTTTAAGGGTGGGGGTAGATTTCAAAAATTTGAGTTTAAGTCAAAACAGGGCTTGTGTGGTATCAAACAAAAGGTAATTTAGTCTGGAGTTGAATAAAATATATTTCAGTTTATAGTTATATTAGCTCACACGTACACTATAACTATAGTACCTAGTGTGAGCTTAGGGGCCCATATATTGGCAGAGTATTTTAATATCTTGATAATAATAAAAAGGTTTACACTTGCATTTTTGCGGCTGTTATCAGGTTAATTTTTATTTTAAATTACTTCCGTATATGGATTCAGTGAAAAATTCTGTTATAAACAATTTATAAAAAAATTATTTATGAGTAAGCTTAACTAGAAGTTATGTGAGTTTAGTCTTTGTTCCAGTGGTAATAATTATTTATTTAATAGGCTACATAAAATGAAAGCTTCTACGAAATTTTGGTTTATAACAAAAATTATTATAAAAAATGTGTTCTACTATATTCCGGAAACCACATATTGATGCGATGCTCCGTTAAAAAGTATATTTTCAATTTTTAGACCGTCAAAAAACTGTCATTAGCATTAATAGATCTTGACCAAAATCTCATCAGCTCGTTACAGTGTCGAACACTATTTTACCTAAAAATTTCATGAAAATCGATGTGTTACAGACAGACATACAGACACACACACGGACAGACGTCACGACGATATTGCTAAAATAGGTCAAAGACACCCAAATAATATATTTTCGGTGTTAAGTAAAAAAAATAATTTAACTAAATCAGCCAGGCATAAATCTTAATCTACTTTGGTCTAAAGCAAGACCCCGCCTTATAGTGATTGCAAAGTCAATTGAACAAAGATAAAAGCCGACCATCGGCGTATCCTTTATAGAAAGTGACATGGGCGGCGGTAGATATACTCATGAAAATTATTTCATTTAATTATGGCACAATACACAAAAAAGGAAGGAAAGATATATGTGACAGTTATAGAGGTATATCTGTGACTAGTACGCTAAGCAGAATATACGGTAAAATAATAAGAATAAAGTGGAGAGCGAATATAAAGACATGGAGGCAGAAGAACAAGCCGGTTTCAGGGCGGGTAGATCGACTTCTGATCATCTCTTTTGTATAACCCAAGTTATTGAAAAGAAAATGGCATACGGACAAGAGCTACATCTGCTTTACGTCGATTTGCAGAAGGCATATGATAGTATACCACTAAATCTACTTTGGAAAGCGTTGGAAAACACAAACATAATCGTACAACTAATTAAGGCCATCAAAGAGTTATACCGCAATAGTAAGGCAAAAGTTAAAATAAAAGCAAAACTAACCAAAATCTTTCAAGTAAATAAAGGTCTTAAACAAGGTTGCTGTATCTCGCCTACGATCTTCAAGATATACTTGAAACAAGTCCTTAAAGTATGGAAGAGAAAATGCCAAAACATGGCCATTCCGTTGGACGAAACCACCTTGTATACTTTATGTTTCGCCGATGATTAGCTAGTAGTGGCTCAGAATTATGACGACCTCGAATATATGACACGAAAACTAATAGAAGAGTACAATAAGTACGGACTAGAGGTTAATTTCAATAAGACAGAGTACATAAGTATCGGTGGAATGAAGCAGGATCTTAAATACCGGGCAGCGAATTCAGTCCTGTGATGAGTATAAATACTTAGGTCTAAAAATTACAGCTGACGGAACACTAGACAAAGCTATAAAAGATCGAAACGTACAAGGAAGAAAAGCAATAACTTTATTAAATGGAATAATTTGGGACCAAAGTATATCAAAACATAACAAAAAGCTTACATATAACACTATTGTAAAAAGCATTATTACATACGGCTCAGAAGTATGGCCAATCAAGGATAGAACAGAAAAAATGCTTTTCGCTACGGAGATGGACTATTGGAGAAGAGCAGCAGGGAAATCAAAAAGAGAAAGAGTTACAAATCAAAGAATGAGAGAAATTATGACAGTGGGTGAACGTACTTTGGTGGATGATATAAGAACAAAACAACTGGTGTGGTACGGACATGTACAAAGAATGAATGATGAAAGACTACCTAAACAAATACTACACTGGAAACCAACTGGCCGAAGAAAACGAGGACGGCCAAGGAGAAGCTGGAGAGAAGGAATAGACAGTGAAATAAGAATAAGAGGCCTAGATGATGGATTATGGGCAAACAGAAACGAGTGGAGATTGGGTATCGGAAGGCGTAGAACGTTGTGAAACCGATAATATATATATATATATATATATATATATATATATATATATATATATATATATATATATATATATATATATATATATATCTAATTATGGCGTAAACTAAAGAAATAAAAATAGATAATTAAACTTTCTATTCCTACACCTACAGGAACGACACTGATTTATTTTTTAACTCTGCATACTGCCGACTAAAGAGGTCCCGAAAGACACGCCCGAAAGCAATTAAAAGCGCATCTCAAAAAAATCTGACAATCAGGTACTGTCCATCTACCTGGGCTCGGTCGGTCGGAAAACAAATACTTTGTGGTCGGACCGAAAAGAGCCGTGTCTCTTCTCTGTCGGTAGGGTTGAAATTATACGAGGAAGATTTTATATGAATTTGGATAACTTTTGAAGGGCAGAATCAAGCAAAATTTCATGAAATCGATAGAACCCCGTATTAGGAGGTTCGTCAATTGACTTTGCAAAGAGCATATTCAAAAATCAAAAGAGCCAAATTACCAAAAAGTGGCAAATCCTAATTATAAGTTTTGAAAGAAGATTCTTTCGAAAGATTTTTAAGCCAAAATAAGGATAGGGAATTTTGCGGAATTCCATTAGAAAAAGTTTTGGGTTTTTTTAACTCTTACTTTGAAAGAAGTGATTTTTCCTTATTTAAGGTATACAAGGTCAGTGGCGCACCCAGGAATGTGTCTTGGGGGGGCCCCGACAGCTACAAAGCGTGTCCTCAAAAGCCTTGCGACCAAAAACAAAAAAAAAAAAAAAAAAAAAAAAAAAGGTCATCATGTATGGGGGAGGCCGACAGGTACCAAGAGCGCCCTCAAAAATCCTGCGACAAAAAACAAAAAAAAAAAGGTCATCATGTCTTTTCGCAACTACGCCACTGCTTGGGGTTGGGGGGGGGGGGGCCGAAGCCTCCTGATGTCAAATTTTAAGGTATTTTTCAGGTTTTATCATCAAATATGTAGAAAATATATTAAAAATCTAAGGCTTGGGGGGGCCCGGGCCCCGGCCCCCCCCCCCTGGGTGCGCCCATGCAAGGTTATCGTATTATCGTATCCTTATGTTTAAATTTTGGGAGCATAAAGTATAATTCATTTTAATTTAAAAAAAACGCAAAACTTGTATATCCATTTTTATTTGTTTCAAAGTTACACCGCTATAAATATTACACTGCCGAATAACTACGACAAAGCAAGCAAATATAATTGAAAAAACATGCAAAACACAAATAAACAAAAATAGCGGTTGATAAGCACCTGATATTTCTAAACCAGAGAACGAAATGTCAATGGTTAAAATGGCCGCATTTTTGATTTGCCGCCGTATAAGAAATAATACAAAAATCAATTGGCAGATCGGCATACAACTAAAAAATTTAAACCATCAAAAATATATTACACATGTAGAGTGGCCGGGCTAAATGATCTAAGTGCCAAAATATACAAATTTTAGATTTTCCACCCAAAATGATGTATGTGTCAAGGCCAATACGGGGCTATAAAAACTAAGTGCAATTTCCCCACCTTGTGCCCTAACAAACATGTTTAAAATCACGTCATCCGTAAGTCCGCGTGCATGTATTGTACAGTTTTTTTTAGTTTACCACAAAAACGCTTTTTGGCACTTAGATCAATTAGCCTTTCCACTCTACACATGTAAATTTTTAAAAAAAAGCTATTTTATTTGCGGGTTTATTATTTGAGGAAATAGCGTATTATACATCTACATACATGCATTGAAATAAAAAAATTATACTTACAAATCGAACACTAAATAATGAAAATTTTCCTCTTGTATACTATCGTGTAATCTCACTGAAAGCAAAAGAGAAAACATCAATTAGTAAAATAACAAATCAGATTTCCAATAATTTACATAAATTCGTGTTTTCAAATAATATATATGTGTGTATTGCAGAATAAAATTTATCGAGCCAGGGCCCACTCAAACATTTAACCAACTCGGGAAATAAAAGTAAAAACATATTATGAGTTTCTTTTCATTATAGCGAGCACTAGGGATGATGAAAATGACTCCGGAACGAAATAATGATCTACAAAATAGCGACGTACGAAAAGGCGAGTAATGAAATAGGGACAATCAAAATAACGATGTAATGAAAGAGCGACTATCAAAATAGCGATGTATCAAATAGCGTTTGTAACAAAACAGCGACATATTAAAATAGCGATGTAACAAAATAGCGAATATCAAAATAGCGACAATCAAAATAGCGATGTATTAAAATAGAAAATAGCGCATGACTTCTTTCCGGGGTCGTAGAGGGTGTAAATCCGAACGGAACCGAACCACACTGAACCTAACCGAACCAGCATATTTCCTCAAAAAGAAAACTTTTCTGAGTTCTTTCTTGGGATCCTAGAGGGTGTGAATCCGAACCGAACCGATTTCGGTTCGAACTGAACCGAATTTGGTTCGGTTCGGTTCGGTTCGGATTCACACCCTAGGATCCGGGGTTAAAAGTCAGGGAAGTTTTTTTTTTTAAAACATGCTGGGTCACTATTTTGTGACATCGCTATTTTAATAGTCGCTATTTTGTTACCTCGCTATTTTGATATTGGCTATTTTGTTACATCGCTATTTTGTTACAATCGCTATTTTGTTACATCGCTATTTTGTTAAATCGCTATTTTGATAGTCGCTCTTTCGTTACATCGCTATTTTGATTGTCGCTATTTCAATACCGCTATTTTAATACTTGCTATTTTGTACATCGCTATTTCATTCCGGAGCCGTTTAAAATATATCGATATTACGAAATATCGATACTTTTAAAAAATATATCGATATATACAGAAAAGAAAACTTTTCTGAGTTCTTTCTTGGGATCCTAGAGGGTGTGAATCCGAACCGAACCGATTTCGGTTCGAACTGAACCGAATTTGGTTCGGTTCGGTTCGGATTCACACCCTCTAGGATCCGGGGTTAAAAGTCAGGGAAGTTTTTTTTTAAAACATGCTGGGTCGCTATTTTGTGACATCGCTATTTTAATAGTCGCTATTTTGTTACGTCGCTATTTTGATATTCGCTATTTTGTTACATCGCTATTTTGTTACAATCGCTATTTTGTTACATCGCTATTTTGTTAAATCGCTATTTTGATAGTCGCTCTTTCGTTACATCGCTATTTTGATTGTCGCTATTTCAATACCGCTATTTTAATACTTGCTATTTTGTACATCGCTATTTCATTCCGGAGCCGTTTAAAATATATCGATATATTTTTTTGGTCGATATATCGTAAAATCGATATTTAAAATCTACTATCGGGCCTCGATATTTTTAAATTATTTCTTTGCTTTAACTTGCTTTTCACCTTTAATTTTTTTAATAAAAATGAAATTTTAATATATAATTGGTAGTTTTTTATTTATCGTAGCAATATGCTTCATTGCACTTTAATTGACTTTAGTATGCATGTCATAAGAGGCAAAGTTTACACAATTAAAATACAAGTTGCTGCACTTGTGTCGGTGGCCGACATCAAACGCCTCATCGCACACCTGTTTTGCAGCGGGTTAGTGGCTGGTGGATCTTTGAGCCGGCGGCCGACATCAAACACCGAATCGCACATCTGATTTGCAGTAACGACCAGCAACACTACATCGGCAGCAACTTATATTTGATTTGTGTAAACTTTGAATTGTGTAAACTTTGTATTAGGTATCTTGCATAATATTTGCGATAAGAATAATTCACACTAACTTTCGATATCGAAATATCGATATTTTTTTTTGATATTATCGAAATCCGATTTTGATACTTTTGAAAAATATCGAAATGATATATATCGATATATTTTTTCGATTTAGCGAGCACGATCCAACGAATTTATTTGACTGTAGTTACGGAACGTTTTTAGATACGCTTTCATTAAAGCAAATAGATATTTTGTAAAGCCGCTATCTAACGGTATTTGTCAGTTCTGAAATGATTTGCTGCTTTTTGTGATACAATATTGTGTGATACAATATTGTGTGATACAATATTGTGTGATACAATCTTGTGTGCTACGTCAAAATTTTCAGAATCAATCGTAGAATAAGAATTTTTATGGTGGAGGTCTGGTAAAAGTTATCTCTTCTATTTTTTATTATAGTATTTTCGTCCGATTTTCGGGTTAACTGTTCTTCACAGCCTGGTAAGTACAGCGCTAAGGGTAGGATAGGACTGGCCAGTGTAAGAAAACACAGCATTTAAATTAAACTGCACTGCATGATGTAACAAGACGATTTTCCTTTCTGCCTTGACACCTTACCCTAATTTCATTATAATTTTTAGTCCTTTGGTTGTACCGGCGAGGATATCATCATCATATTCTTCCAAAAATTCAAAAACTTCAAAAAGGCGGCTTAACACAGAAAAATTGTTGGCTTTCGACAAAACAATTTTGAGTACTGGGTGTTGTTATTTTTCCATAAATTAAAAATTTGGTTGGTTGAAATAGCGGCGTTGCCTGATTGGGTCACAAGGTGGTCGCATCTTAACAAAGGAGAGGAGATTTTTGCTCGGTGCAAAAATTTAAAAATAAGGCATGTTTAAAATGAAAGCAATCTATAGTTAAGGAAGGAAATTTTAGCAGTCGTTGAGATGGGCCATAAGTTTGTTTTTTTTTTAATTAAGCATGAAGCAATTACACTTTTTTGACATCAATTTTGAATAACAAAAAAATCCAATCTCGGCCGGCTGATGTAAAATGTCTTAAATTGCGCCATTTGAAAGCAATTTTTCCCTATCGTCTGGGGCTGGGTCTGGAAAGCTGGCTTGCGAAATCATATTTTTCTGTTGTCAAGTGGTTGTCGCACTTACAGAATTATAAAAAGCTCAGCAAATGTAACGCAGGGTTTTATATCGTGCTAGCGCCATCTACGCTCTTAACACGGGATTACCGGATTGACGTGACTTCCGAACCACAGCCTTGTATTGATCATCAACTTTGCCTACTTCGTTGAAGCGAACCGAACCGAACCTACCACCCGTGAATCTGTATACACAAACGGATAGTAGGTTATACTCGTAGGATAGGAGTTTGTAGTGGCAGGCATGGGATGCACTGTCGTATTCTATTAAAACTGCACTGGAGCAATTTTTTGACAGCACCACGATAATGTCCCGTCCCGTATTTGAAAATTTAAAAGTTGGCAACCCTGCCTCTGACTGGTAGTGAATTAATAAATGAATAATTATTAGAAATTCATGCGGAAATTTCACGTTATTTTACCATTGAATTCCTTTATAAATAAACTGTATCCGGTGTTGTCTACACTAAGGCAAAACTAACTTAAAATGTAGACTCGGATTCATGATTATATCACAACTAAAAAAGGATCTGCAAGGGCGGATCTGAGCCAAAATGTAGGGGGGGGGTCTATAAAAAAATTATTCGGGTATTTTTTTTTCTAGGGAGGGGGGGGGGGGTAATTATCCGCTTAGCCTGTTATTTATTAACTAAAAGTGCATATATTGTTTTTTTAGGGGAAGGTAATCAAGACCCCCATCAAATCAGCGGTTATTTCTTGATAAACTGAATAGTTTGTAAAATATGAATTTTTACAGTTTTGCCATTTTGGTCTTATGTGGTTCCTGATACTAAAAATCGCTTAATGACGTTTTTTCGAATCTCAACTTAATGTCTTATTATTTGGCATCTTTATGGTCCCACAATGATACAAATCGGTGCCTTCCTTGAGAAAATTTATAGTATGTAAAATATGAATTTTCAAAGTTTTGCCATTATGGGTTTTCCTATACTAAAAATCGCTGAATGGCTTTTTTTGAATCTTAACTCAATCTGTAATTTTCTTGTATCTGTATTACCCCATCATACTGCAACTCCGTTATCTTCTTGATAAACTGTATAGTTTGTAAAATATGAATTTTCTCAGTTTTGCCATTTTGGTCTTATGGGTTTTTCTATACTAAATCCCTAAATGACGTTTTTGTGAATTTCACCTAAACTTGGTGTTTCTCGTTTCTCTTGATGATTGAACTCTATAGTTTGTAAAATATGAATTTTTAAAGTTTTGCCATTTTGGTCTTATACCCTGTACTAAAAATCGCTAAATGACGTTTTTTGGAATCTCAACTCACTCAGTGGTTTTTCGTATCTGTATGATGCCACAATACTGCAACTCGGTGTTTTTGTTGATAAACTGTATAGTTTGTAAAATATGAATTTTCAAAGTTTTGCCATTTTGGTCTTATGGGTTTCCCTATACTAAAAATCGCTAAATGACGTTTTTTGGAATCTCAACTCAATCAGTGTTTTTTTCGTATCTGTATGACGCCACATTACTGCAACTCGGTGCTTTTTTTGATAAACTGTATAGTTTGTAAAATATGAATTTTCAAAGTTTTGCCATTTTGGTCTTATGGGTTTCCCTATATTAAAAATCGCTAAATGACGTTTTTTGGAATCTCAACTCACTCAGTGGTTTTTTCGTATCTCTATGACGCCACAATACTGCAACTCGGTGCTTTTTTTGATAAACTGTATAGTTTGTAAAATATGAATTTTCAAAGTTTTGCCATTGTGGTCTTATGGGTTTCCCTATACTAAAAATCGCTAAATGACGTTTTCTGGAATCTCAACTCAATCAGTGGTTTTTCGTATCTGTATGACGCCACAATACTGCAGCTCGGTGCTTTTTTTGATAAACTGTATAGTTTGTAAAATATGAATTTTCAAAGTTTTGCCATTTTGGTCTTATGGGTTTCCCTATACTAAAAATCGCTAAATGACGTTTTTTGCAATCTCAACTCACTCAGTGGTGTTTTTGTATCTGTATGACGCCACAATACTGCAACTCGGTGCTTTTTTTGATAAACTGTATAGTTTGTAAAATATGAATTTTCTCAGTTTTGCCATTTTGGTCTTATGGGTTTTTCTATACTAAATCCCTAAATGACGTTTTTGTGAATTTCACCTAAACTTGGTGTTTCTCGTTTCTCTTGATGATTGAACTCTATAGTTTGTAAAATATGAATTTTTAAAGTTTTGCCATTTTGGTCTTATACCCTGTAGTAAAAATCGCTAAATGACGTTTTTTGGAATCTCAACTCACTCAGTGGTTTTTCGTATCTGTATGATGCCACAATACTGCAACTCGGTGTTTTTGTTGATAAACTGTATAGTTTGTAAAATATGAATTTTCAAAGTTTTGCCATTTTGGTCTTATGGGTTTCCCTATACTAAAAATCGCTAAATGACGTTTTTTGGAATCTCAACTCAATCAGTGTTTTTTTCGTATCTGTATGACGCCACATTACTGCAACTCGGTGCTTTTTTTGATAAACTGTATAATTTGTAAAATATGAATTTTCAAAGTTTTGCCATTTTGGTCTTATGGGTTTCCCTATATTAAAAATCGCTAAATGACGTTTTTTGGAATCTCAACTCACTCAGTGGTTTTTTCGTATCTCTATGACGCCACAATACTGCAACTCGGTGCTTTTTTTGATAAACTGTATAGTTTGTAAAATATGAATTTTCAAAGTTTTGCCATTGTGGTCTTATGGGTTTCCCTATACTAAAAATCGCTAAATGACGTTTTCTGGAATCTCAACTCAATCAGTGGTTTTTCGTATCTGTATGACGCCACAATACTGCAGCTCGGTGCTTTTTTTGATAAACTGTATAGTTTGTAAAATATGAATTTTCAAAGTTTTGCCATTTTAGTCTTATGGGTTTCCCTATACTAAAAATCGCTAAATGACGTTTTTTGCAATCTCAACTCACTCAGTGGTGTTTTTGTATCTGTATGACGCCACAATACTGCAACTCGGTGCTTTTTTTGATAAACTGTATAGTTTGTAAAATATGAATTTTCAAAGTTTTGCCATTTTGGTCTTATGGGTTTCCCTATACTAAAAATCGCTAAATGACGTTTTTTGGAATCTCAACTCAATCAGTGTTTTTTTCGTATCTGTATGACGCCACAATACTGCAACTCGGTGCTTTTTTTGATAAACTATATAGTTTGTAAAATATGAATTTTCAAAGTTTTGCCATTTTGGTCTTATGGGTTTCCCTATACTAAATATCGCTAAATGACGTTTTTTGGAATCTCAACTCACTCAGTGGTTTTTTCGTATCTCTATGACGCCACAATACTACAACTCGGTGCTTTTTTTGATGAACTGTATAGTTTGTAAAATATGAATTTTCAAAGTTTTGCCATTTTGGTCTTATGGGTTTCCCTATACTTAAAATCGCTAAATGACGTTTTTTGCAATCTCAACTCACTCAGTGGTGTTTTTGTATCTGTATGACGCCACAATACTGCAACTCGGTGCTTTTTTTGACATACTGTATAGTTTGTCAAATATGAATTTTCAAAGTTTTGCCATTTTGGTCTTATGGGTTTCCCTATACTAAAAATCGCTAAATGACGTTTTTTGGAATCAACTCAATCAGTAGTTTTTTCGTATCTGTATGACGCCACAATACTGCAACTCGGTGCTTTTTTTGATAAACTGTATAGTTTTTAAAATATGAATTTTCAAAATTTTGCCATTTTGGTCCTATGGGTTTCCCTATACTAAAAATCGCTAAATGACGTTTTTTGGAATCTCAACTCACTCAGTAGTTTTTTCGTATCTGTATGACGCCACAATACTGCAACTCCGTGATTTTCTTGATAAACTGTATAGTTTGTAAAATATGAATTTTTTAAGTTTTTTTGAATTTCAACTTAATGGAGTGGTTTTTTCGCATCTCTATGACTCAACAATACAATACTGCAACTCGGTTCTTCTCTTGATAAACTGTATAGTTTGTAAAGTATGAATTTTCAAAGTTTTGCCATTTCGGTTTTATGGGTTTCCTTGTACTAACCTGTAAAACCTTTTATGCCAAAATTTATTTACACTTTAATGGAAAGAGACTTAAATCAGCGCTTGGATTTTTGTGCATGGCTTTTAGGATGTTTAGAAGATGAAAGAGGTTTTTTGAAAAAAAAAACGAATGTTTTGTAGATAAAACAGTATTTACAACAGACGGGATATTTAGCTCTCAAAATTCTCGTTATTGAAGCACTGAGAATACACATTGGTTGGTAGAATGTCGTACCCAGTACTCTGAAAAGGTTAATGTTTGGTATGAGATAAAATGCAATAGGTTACTTGGACTATCCTTTTTTGAGAACATCAATGGCGACATTTTTTTTAATTTTCTGAATACAGAATTTGAAAATGTTCTGGATGAGATGCCGCTTGAAAAAAGATATCAGACCATTTTTCAATTAGATGGCATCCCTGCACATTTCCATGTACGTGTAAGAGTTTCGCTAAACACCTCTCGATTTTTTCCTGTGGGGATTTCCAAAGGAAAAAGTGTACAAAACTCGACTGCGATATGCGGAAAGAATAAGAGAAGGCTGTCAATCTGTTACAACTGCTATGCTGAGAAACGTTAGAGCAAATATAAAGGCTTTCACACACACCTCCGTAGCATGGTGCATAACGCGTAGCATGGGGCTTTCAACCAATCAGCGATCGAATAGCAGCGGCCATAGTGGTTTTGCATAAGAAAAGTCCATAAGGTTGAATTTCTATGCGCCATGCTATGCACTATACATTTTTGTGTGTGATCGGCTTAAGAAGGCGGGCCATGAAGTGCATTGAGCTTTTGTGAGGTCATGTTGAAAAGTAGATTAATTTAAATTTGTTAGTTTCCATTATGTTTGTTTCTGATGATTTTTATTTTAATTGTAATATATTTTTAAAATCTTTATGAGAGGCTAATATTTTACATCTTAACATTATGTCAAACTGACAAAAAAATCATACTTGCTGCCATGGGTGGAAGACAACAATACATTTGCAATATGTTTATTATGCAGAATAGAAAAATTCTTGAAAAAAATCTCAAATATTTTCAAAATTCTCATAAGTCGTCATAGGAAGTTGAAAATTCGTATCTGCACATAACTTTTAATTCTAAACAACTTTTTTGTACAATTTTTTCCCATCTCTTCAAATAAGGGTACTTTACTCTTATGCAAAATATGTTTTTTGTGTTCTACCCTGTATACTGTGCATGGTAACTTTGATCTGTTTGGTGTTAAATAAGTTTTAGGACAACCAAAACTTTTTTACAGAAAGAATTTTTTTGTATAACGTAGTATTAAAGATAATCCCCATTTGTTAAGCAAATTTTCGCACACACTGTAGAATTATATTTAATCCGGTTTAATGCTCTAAAGCTTATACATCCTTTAAACATGTAATTCTGTGCATCCTCCAATTTTGTGAACAAGAAAACGGTCGGTCAAAAGGTTCAAAAAATCTAAATCCTTTGGATTTATTCGTATTACTCGGGCTGATTGGAAAAATTTTTCCTTTAAGTGTTCCATTTTTTACCCTCTTGTGAGTCAAACCAAACAAAAAAAAGACTGAAAAGGCACAAAGTTTAAAGTTATACATAAAACATGTTTGAAGAATATAGGTAATAGTGTGGTCTCCAGGCCCTGGATACGTTAACTAATGTGTTTTTCCAGAGCTGATTAACACATATTAATATCCCAAAGTTGTCAAAACCAAATAGTTGGGTAACTACACGACCCAGATCAATCTGATACAAAATAGAAAAATCCTTGAAAAAAATCTCGAAAAATTTCAAAATTGTCAAAGCCGTCATAGGAAGTTGAAAATTCGTATCTGGACATAACTTTTAATTCTAAATAACTTTTTTTGTACAATTTTTTCCCATCTCTTCAAATAAGGGTACTTTACTCTTATGCAAAATATGTGTTTTTTGTTCTACCGTGTATACTGTGCATGGCAACTTTGATCTTTTTGATGTTAAATAAATTTTAGGACAACCAAAACTTGTTTACAGAAATAATTTTTTTGTATAACGTAGTATTAAAGATAATCCCCATTTGTTAAGCAAATTTTCGCACACACTGTAGAATTCTGTTTAATCCGGTTTAATGCTTTAAAGCTTATACATCCTTTAAACATCTAATTCTGTGAATCCTCCAATTTTGTGAACAAGAAAACGGTCGGTCAAAAGGTTCAAAAAATCTAAATCCTTTGAATTTATTCGTATTACTCGGGCTGATTGGAAAAATTTTCCCTTTAAGTGTTCCATTTTTTACCTTCTTGTGAGTGAAACCAAACGAAAAAAGACTGAAAAGACACAAAGTTTAAAGTTGTATATAAAACATGTTTGAAGAATATAGGTATTAGTGTGGTCTCGAGGCCCTGGATACGTTAACTAATATGTTTTTCCAGAGGTGATCAACACATATTGATCTCTCAAAGTTGTGACTTTTTTTAGTACACTTTTTTCCTATTTTTTTAAATAAGAGTTTTTTACTCTTATGCAAAATATGTGTTTTGTGTTCTACCCTGTATACTATGCAAGGCAACTTTGATCTGTACTGCTAAATAAGTTTTAGGACAAGCAAAGCTTTTATGCACAAATAATTTTTTGGATAACGTAGTATTAAAAAAATCCTTATTTGTTAAGCAAATTTTTGCATACACTGTAGAATTATGTTTAATCCGGTTTAATGCTCTAAAGCTTACACATCCTTTAAACCTGCAATTCTGTGCATCCTCCAATTTCGTGAACAAGAAAACGGTCGGTCAAAAGGTTCAAAAAATCTAAATCCTCTGGATTTTATTCGTATTACTCGGGCTGATTGGAAAAATTTTCCCTTTAAGTGTTCCATTTTTTACCCTCTTGTGAGTCAAACCAAACAAAAAAAGACTGAAAAGGCACACAGTTTAAAGTTGTACATAAAACATGTTTGAAGAAGGTAAGAGACAGTACCTAAATTTTAAGTCTAATCATTCTGTTGCTACAAAACAAGGAGTTATAACAAGTTTGTATTTAAGAGCCGTAAATATTTGTAGTAATAATGAAGAATTAACCACAGAAATTAGCAACATCACAAAGTACGTACAACAGAATGGTTATTCCGACAAATTAATAAATACAACGACCTCTAAAATTAAAAACAAACCAAATGTAGCAAATTCTCAAAGTAATAACCCGTTGGTTATTACCATTCCATATGTTCAAGGGATTGCAGAAAACATAAGACAAATAGCCAAGCACTATAAGATAAAAACGGTATTTTCATCAGGAAATACGATAAAGAGTTTTGTAACTGAAAAGAAAACTAAATGTATTTACCAAGTAACGTGTGAGTGTGGTAAATCATATGTAGGTGAAACGAAACACACTCTTCAGGTTAGAGTAAAAAAACATCTAAAAAGTACCCAATTAGGGGATATTGAAAAATCCGGTTTAGCGGATCATGCATGGTCAAATGATCCCAGGATTCAGTGGTCAGAAGATAAAGTTTTGCATAAGGAGTCGCATTGACGAAAAAGAAAGTTTATTGAAACTGCGTTTATAATGCAGAATAAAGAAGTTTTCAGTCAACCAAGCGCGGACATACCAAACATATGGAAACCGCTCCTTAAGGAAAACAGGCGTCTTAGGATTAAAAAAGGGGGCGGGTCGTCACACCTGACTGCACACCAAGTAGTATAAGTAGTACCCTAGAGACCAGATTGCTTAGTTTACACTTGAAAACGGTTAAAGATACTTACTTACTTACTCATTGTCTACTAGTTTCAAATAAACAGATCTTGGACCTACCACGGAAAAATATGAGAGAAACAAAAACTTGTGTTTACCCGATTAGTCACTCGGGTATGATTCTGTCTCAAAAAACTTCCACTTCCACGTTTTTAATGCAAAGCTCTTGCAAGAGAAAACTAAAAAGTCAACTCTAAAGCCATTTTCTAAACTGAGACTTTTTAGGTATGCGCGATGAGGTTTCTTTATGTTTCAATAATGAGGCAGTTAAAACACTTTACCTGCGACCACTTGCAAATTAAAGTACCTACTTTTATAATTAAATGGGTCTCATTAAAGCAGGTTTAGAGAGACTCTAGAATTTTTACCTCATTAAGTTCACGAAGGATTAAATTTGTAAGGTAACTGACTAAGTAAACGATGAAGTTCTAATAAATATTTGGCCTACATTAGAGTTTCTGAATATTGACATATTTAGATATAAACAGCATACAATTTATTAAAAAACAAAAAGTATATATACTCCAGCTAAAACGAAAATAATTTGGACTCTATTCGAGGTATTAGGGTGAAATGGGGCTTAGGTCTGAAAGACGTTTTTTAAACGACGTTTACTAAGAATATACTTCAAATTTTTGGTTTAAATAAAAAGGTCGCGAAAATTATCTTAAAAAGGATAAACGTTAAGAAATCATGGTTTTGTCGATGTGAGTCATAATCGATTAAAACACCTGTCAAAAACATTCACACAACGTATATATTTAGAGCAACTTTGATTTGCAGAAATTTCACAACTGATACATGCTACTTGGGTATGATTCTGTCTCAAAAAACTTTCACTTCCACGTTTTTAATGCAAGGCTCTTGCAAGAGCAAACTAAAAAGTCAACTTTAAAGGCATTTTCTAAACTGAGACTTTTTAGGTATGCGCGATGAGGTTTCTGTATGTTTCAATAATGAGGCAGTTAAAACACTTTACCTGCGACAACTTGCAAATTAAAGTACCTACTTTTATAATTAAATAGGTCTCATTAAAGCAGGTTTAGAGAGACTCTAGTATTTTTACCTCATTAAGTCCACGAAGGATTTAATTTGTAAGGTAACTGACTAAGTAAACGATGAAGTTCTAATAAATATTTGGCTTACATTAGAGTTCCTGAATGTTGACATATTTAGATATAAACAGCATACAATTTATTCAAAAACAAAAAGTATATATACCGCACCTAACAGGAAAAATAAATTTGACTCTATCCGAGGTATTAGGGTGAAACGGGGGTTAGGCCTGAAAGACGATTTTTAAACGACGTTAACTAACAATATACCTCAAATTATTGGTTTCAATGAAAAGGTCGCGAAAATTATCTTTAGGAGGATAAACGTTACGAAATCATAGTTTTGTCGATGTGAGTCATAGTCGATTAAAACACCAGTCAAAAACATTCACACAACGTACGTATATTTAGAGCAACTTTGGTTTGCACAAATTTCACAACTGATAAATGCTACTTGGGTATGATTCTGTCTCAAAAAACTTCCACTTCCACGTTTTTAATGCAAGGCTCTAGCAAGAGCAAACTAAAAAGTCAACTTTAAAGGCACTTTCTCACTGAGACTTTTTAGGTATACGCGATGAGGTTTCTTTATGTTTCAATAATGAGGCAGTTAAAACACTTTACCTGCGACCACTTGCAAATTAAAGTACCTACTTTTATAATTAAATGGGTCTCATTAAAGCAGGTTTAGAGAGACTCTAGAATTTTGACCTCATTAAGTCCACGAAGGATTAAATTTGTAAGGTAACTGACTAAGTAAACGATGAAGTTCTAATAAATATTTGGCTTCCATTAGAGTTTCTGAATGTTGACATATTTAGATATAAACAGCATACAATTTATTAAAAAACAAAAAGTATATATACTCCAGCTAAAACGAAAAATAATTTGGACTCTATTCGAGGTATTAGGGTGAAATGGGGCTTAGGTCTGAAAGACGTTTTTTAAACGACGTTAACTAAGAATATACCTCAAATTTTTGGTTTAAATAAAAAGGTCGCGAAAATTATCTTAAGAAGGATAAACGTTAAGAAATCATGGTTTTGTACATGTGAGTCATAATCGATTAAAACACCTGTCAAAAACATTCACACAACGTATATATTTAGAGCAAGTTTAGTTTGCAGAAATTTCACAACTGATACATGCTACTTGGATATGATTCTGTCTCAAAAAACTTTCACTTCCACGTTTTTAATGCAAGGCTCTTGCAAGAGCAAACTAAAAAGTCAACTCTAAAGGCATTTTCTAAACTGAGACTTTTTAGGTACGCGCGATGAGGTTTCTTTATGCTTCAATAATGAGGCAGTTAAAACACTTTACCTGCGACCACTTGCAAATTAAAGTACCTACTTTTACAATTAAATGGGTCTCATTAAAGCAGGTTTAGAGAGACTCTAGAATTTTTACCTCATTAAGTCCACGAAGGATTTAATTTGTAAGGTTACTGACTAAGTAAATGATGCAGTTTTAATAAATATAACTTAAAAGCATAAAAATTAAATTTATGATAAAACAAATCAATTTTTTTTGCTTGATAAAAAATTGACTTTCTTAAGTCGACCGCGAAGAAAAATAAACATATCTCCTAGGAAACTAAACCGATTATAAAAATTTTAAATGTGTTTTTATAGATAATCAAAGTACCTTTCGAAAGAGTTATTACATGCCCCCCCCTTTCAATTTAAAAATGTTGATGGTATGTCAAATTTTTGACATTATGTTAGATTGACATAACTGTCACTTAGCTCAAGTTTCCTCTCTAGACCTTGGGGGGGGGCATATAATACCTCTTCCGAAAGGTATTTTGATTCTCTACACAACACAAATTTTAATTTTTAAAATTGGTTTGGTTTTCTAAGAGAGATGTATATTTTTATTCGCGGTCGACTAAAAAAAGTAAATTCTTTATCAAGCAAAAAAATATTTAAATTGATTTATTTTATCATAAAGGTCACTGTCTATGTTAACTATGCAGCTCTAATAAATATTTGGCTTACATTAGAGTTCCAGATTGTTGACATATTTAGATATAAACAGCATACAATTTATTGCAAAACAAAAAGTATATACAGTGCGGACCTAAATGGACTCCCCTTCTACCTTTTGAACAAAAAGAGATATCGATTTCTGGTAAAAAGTCTTTTTAATGGGACTTTTTTTGAAAATATTTGAGCTGAGTGACGGTTATGTCAAACTAACCTAATGTCAAAAATTTGACATACCATCAAATTTTTTTAATTAGAATAGGGGCATGTAATACTTCTTCCGAGAGGTATTTTGATTCTCTATACAACACACATTTTAATTTTTAAAATCGGTTTGGTTTTCTAGAAGATATGTTTATTTTTCTTCGCGGTCGACTAAAAAAAGTAAATTTTTTATCAAGCAAAAATAAATAACTTAAATTGATTTATTTTATCATAAATTGAATTTTTATGCTTCTAGGTTATGTCAGAACGTAAAAATAAGTTAAAAAATTGAAATAGGAAAACGTGCTGTGGGATTATTTTTGCAAAACTTATTTTTAGGTTCTGACATAACTTAATAGCATAAAAGTTAAATTTATGATAAAAGAAATCAATCTAAATGATTTTTTTTTGCTTGATCAAAAATTGACTTTTTTCAGACTACCACGAAGAAAAATAAACATATCTCCTAGGAAACTAAACCGATTATAAAGATTTAAAATGTGTTATATAGATAATCAAAGTAGCTTTCGAAAGAGGTATTACTTAGAGTTTAAAAATTTTGATGTTAGGTCAAATTTATGACTATATGTTAGGTTGTCATAACTGTCACTTAGCTCAAATTTCCATTCAAAAGGCTTTTTACCCGAAATCGATATCTCTTTTTGTTCAAAACTTAGAAGAGGTGGTCTACTTAGGTCCGCACTGTATGCTGCAGCTAACAGGAAAATAAATTGGACACGATCCGAGGTGTTAGAATGAAACGTGGTTTACTTTTAAGGGTGGTAATTGTTTTTTGCGGTTTTCAGTAAAACTAGACCTACTGGAAAAATATGAGAGAAACAAGAACCTTTTTTGCCCGCTTAGCCACAAAAACTTGTTTGATTTTTAATTCACGGGTACTAAATTTTACGTTTGTTTTCGTATTTATTTGGCTTAAAATTCCGCTGACTGACGCTGACGGCTAGAAGAATTACTACTACTATGTCGGTTTAGAACGTTTTTCTACGTTGTCCGACGCCTATTCTCCACCTCCTTCGATCCTGACACTCATCTTCCGTCAGGTTTTTTTGACTCATTGATTTTTGGATTGACTGTTGCCATTCCAGTTTAGGACGCCCTCTTTTTCTGCGCCCTATTTGTTGCCATTATAGGACCTGCTTTGGTAATCTTTCGTCGCTCATCCGTTGTACATGGCCGTACCATATCAGTTGCCTTTTAGTGATGTCATCCGTTATGCTTCCCTCGATTCCCATTCTTTCTTTTATGATCTCATTTCTTATATGATCTGTTCTAGATATTCTCATTGATCTTCTTATTGCATCCATTTCGACACTTTACATTTTTGCTTTGTATTTTTCTGTTACGCGACAAGTCTCTATTCCATACAACAGCGTGCTTTTCACCATTGTTTCATATATGTTAAGTTTTACATTCTTTTTTATCTCTCTGCTCCATAAAATACTGTTAAGACAACCAATAACCTTTTTTGCTTTTACTATTCTTTTTTCCAGTTCTTTACAGTCTGTTCCCGTCTTATCAAATGTGACACCCAAGTATACATACTCATTACATGGTGATATTGTTTCTCCATTTTCTAGTTCTAATTCACTTGATTCGTTTCCAATACATAAGTACTGTGTCTTGTCCACGTTCACTGTTAACCCCCACTTTTGGTATTCTTCCGTTAACTTTCTCATCATATACTCCATGTCTTCTTTATCATTAGCTACAATTACTTGGTCGTCAGCAAACTATAGTGTGTATATGGTAAATCGGTCGTTAAGTTGTATTCCCATGCCGTGTACTTTGCGTTTCCAGTTTTTTAGAGCTACTGCGATATATATTTTAAAAAGAGTTGGAGAGATACAACATCCCTGTCTTAAGCCTTTCGTTACCAGGAATTCTTTTGGAGGTCGATTTCCAATTTTAATTTTAGATTTTGTCCCTTTGTATAGTTCTTTTATCGCTTTTATGTCTGTATGATTGATATTAGTCTGCTCTAACACTGTCCATAATTTTTCTACTGGAACGGTATCATATGCTTTTTGTAGGTCCACAAAGGTAACATGAGTCTCTATATTTCTGGCACTCCTTTTCTCAATTACTTGTTTAAGACAAAAGCATTATCACTACAAGATCTGCCTGAACGAAACCCACTTTGCTCTTCGTTTCTTGTTCATGAAAATCATTCTCTATTCGATCTCTAAAAATCCTACCGTACAATCTACTTAGAGTACTGGTTACTGAAATTCTTCTGTAATTGTTGCAATCCAGCTTGTTTCCTTTTGTATGTATTGAGGATATGTCCGTTTATGCATTGATTGATAATATATGTGAGATTTTCGAGTAGTTTCTCTGATCCATATTTGAGCATTTCAGCATAGAAGAATTAAAAGACCGAATAAGAAAATGTGCTGTCAGATGTCAGGATTTTCAATCGATCTATATTTTAGATTCTCTCATAAACGGCATAGCATGCACTAGTTTTGGGTGTTGACAAATTAGTTTTCTCACCAGGCAGAGTACTAAGGAGTCCCATAAGGACGAAGCAATTAACTGTCAACAGTTACTAGGTGTCCATTAGATCTTGGAACCCCATAAGGATAAGCTTTTGAGCTACACACGGCAAAATAAGAAAAAACAAAAAGTGATCAATACTGTCATATTTAAAAAATTCATATCTCCGCAAAAAACAGATATGACGTAGCTAAGGAACTTTCTAATAACGAGGTATTTTCAAGCTTTAGTTTTGGCTTAAACTGTCCAAACCCAAAGTGTTATGCAACAAAAAGTTTTGTCTAATTCCTGTAAAATGCAATGATTTTTAGGATTTTAATTTTATGCGTATACTTTTCAGCCTCTCTGTATACAGTTGAAACAAAAATGTTGGTTCGGTTATGTTTTTTGTTGTATTTTTAAATAATTTCATGCGTATTTTTTGGCCTCCCTGTACTCGTTCGAAAAAAAAATCGTGAATAATGTTGGTCTTAATGTCTATAATTACAAATAAAATACTCATTATCTAATATGACTTTAATAATAATTTGTTTATAAACACGACTTAAATAATGTAAAAACACCAATTTTTTTAACTTTAAATGGTGGATTTCTGACTCAGCCTGTTAAGGTCAGCAGAACAGGCTATAATTTTTACCTTCCTAGCCCGCGCAGCAATGACTAGAATTTTTTTTTGAGATAACGCCAAAAATGTGTTATTTGGGTGTATTTTAACCTATCTTAGCAATCCGTCGTATGTGTATGTATGTATGTCTATCCGTAACACGATAGCTCCTAAACCGCTAAACCGATTTTCATAGAATTTTTAGGTAAAATAGTGTTCGACACTCTAACGAGCTGATTAGATTTTGGTCAAAATCCATTAATGCAAAATTTTTTTAGAAATGCTAACTTTTTAACGGAGCATTATATCAATATGCGATTTTCGGAATATAGTAGACTCCATTTTGCTCAATATTTTCCAAAAACTTCGTAGGAGGTTTCTGAGATATTTCCAAAAATCTATTTTCAAGGCTGATATATGATGGCTTCATTTGGAGTATGTTAATAGGCTAGCTAGGAAGGTATCAGATCCATCATGGATCCATTTCTTTTTTATTTAGCTCCCTCTATAATAAATTAAACTAATAGTGGCTAAATAGATCACGGGTACACACTTGACATGAAAGCAGAACTTTTGTAGATTTTGGCTTGCATAATTTAACCTTAAATATATTCATTATCGCATCAAAAGGCCGCATTTCGACGCTTAAAAGACGTCACGTTGCTACCCGGGCTGGTGTGAGAAAAGAGTTGCCGTAGAGGAAAAAGACGATAGATTTTTGTAGTCAAGCAAACAAGTTTTCGTGGATAATCGGGTAAAAAGAAGTTTTTGTTTATCTCATATTTTTCCGTGGGTAGCTCGAAAGCTTAACCTCACGGGGGTCCAAGATCTAATGGACACCTAATAATTGTTGACAGTTAACTGTTTCGCCCTTATGGAACTCCTCAGAACACTGCTTGGTCAATGTAACACCCTTGCGAAGTTAATCAGACCGTTTTGTCTCTCTTCCTCCGTTTATAGTGAGAAAATCCTCGCGGCGCCATCTACAGAGATACGGGAGAAACTAGAACAAGAGCAGACGAGTATAAACTGCTATATACAGGGTATTCGGCACATGAACCGTCAAAATTGTTTGGGATATTGTTAGGGTCATTTGCTACCTTTTTGACCTTGGAACTTGGGTCCTTAGAGTCACGGCTAAAGAGATATGAATTTTTTAGTTTTTGTTCTCAAATTACCCAAAATCCCACCTTTAAACCCTCGTAAGCTTTTTATTAACATCTGGAAAAGCACCATTTTTTTTTATAATTCTGTAATCTTATGCTACTTCAACTAATTAATAGATTTGTTAAAATTTATGTACCAAAGGGACATACGAGGTTTTTTATTGAAGAACATTAGTGATAATTAAAAATTTTAAAAAGTATCGACACTTGAGAACTTCATTTTCTTTTAAAAATTTCTCTAGTTGATTACCTTTCTAACGGTATGCTACACATTGATTAAAAAAAAACAATTCTGCTTTAAAATACGGATATTCCGTGAGACGAGTAATAATCGTTCGGAGTTGATAAGAAAAACAATTTGATATTTATGATCGTTTCGAACAAAATTTATAAATAAAGAACACAATACATTATTGTTAAAAGTTTAACTTTTGTTCAAGTAGGTAAACGATCATAAACATCAAATTGTTTTCTTACCAATTCGGAACGAGTCTCGCCCTTCTGACGGAATATCCGTATTTTAAAGCAGAAATGTTTTGTTTATCTATGTGTAGCATACCTTTGGAAAGGTCATCAACAAAAGAAGTTTTTAAAAGAAAATGAAGTTCTCAGTTGTCGATACTTTTTTTGATTTTTAATTTTGAAATTGATTTTCTTTCACAAAATCACTAAAGTTCTTCAATAAAAAACCTCGTATGTCCCTTTGGTACATCAATTTTAACTAATCAATTAATTAGTTGAAGAAGCATAAGATTACAGAGTTATAAAAAAAAGGTGCGTTTCCAGACATTAATAAAAAGCTTACGAGGGTTTAAAGGTGGGATTTTGGGTAATTTAAGAAAAAAAATTAAAAACCCAAGTTCCAAGGTTGAAAAGGTAGCAAATGACCCCAAGAATATCCCAAAAAATTTTGACGGTTCATGTGCCGATCATATCGATCGATGAAAAGATCGATTTCAAAGAAAAAGAAACCATTTGTGACTTACGAGAGCACTTTTGCCTTTCAGGCTAGATTTGCGTTTTTACCCACCCTCAGACATGAGCATCAATCAGCGGAATTTTTAAGACAAATAATACCAAAAACCTAAATTTTAGTACCCGTAAATTTAAATATCACACAAGTTTATTTATTTATTTATGGGTTAACCGGATAAAAAGAAGTTTTTGTTTCTCGCATATTTTTCTATAGACGAAATAAAGTAGTGACCTTACAAACTATAATCCAAAAAGAAAAACACCGCTTTTACCTTAGCTTTCCTGGAAAAACGTTTTGCATAAATAGACGTGTGTTTTTTAAACTTCTTTTACCAGTTCAAACTTCAAACAACCCTTTTTGCGTGAACAGAAACCAACCCTTTTGCGACACAAATTAGCAGTATTTTTTACCTTAAATTGCGACAGAGCCTTGTCCAGACATTAAACCAACTCGGGCACAGTTAAAAACTGCCCGCTTTCTAAAATTTTATAAAATTATTTACTTATTTATTTACTTTATTACTTTATTTAGGTACAATAACAGGGTTGCCCTCAAGTAGTACATTCCTTAATTACTCTAAAAAAACTAAGATCTAAAGTTAAAATAATTCGTCAAAAGACGTTAAACAAAAATAAGAATTTCACAGATCAAAAATTGAGACAATATCGATTAGTCTTATTAATTACATAATTTTATTAATTTTACCCTTAAGAATTGGAAAGCTGTTTGAGAAGTTATTGCGAAGACATATTGAAGTTTATGTTTCTGAAGCAATCCCAATTCACCAATTTGGTTTCAAAAGAAAGTGCTCAACTCTACATCCTTTGACAATATTGCTCTCAAATATCCAAACGATGAAACACGAAAATATGAAAACAGCAGCAGTGTTTTTAGACATACAAAAAGCTTTTGATAGTGTATGGTATAAAGGATTGTTATACAAAATGTGGAAGTTAAAAATTCCAAAACCACTTATCATAGTAACAAAAAACTTCTTAGAAGATCGCAAACTATATGTATCTATAAACGGCAAGTCATCGAATACATTATCTCCAACTCAAGGAGTCCCTCAAGGTTCACCATTATCGCCTCTGCTTTACAATATCTTCTGCTATGACATATTTATACGTAATGATGGGAAAAGTTACATACTACAATTTGCCGATGACACTGGAGGAGTGGTGCATGCACCAAACATGACGGTACTAATACCAAAGCTCCAAGCACTGCTTAATGCAATCTTACACTGGTTTAATCCCTGGAGAATTATATTAAATCCACAAAAAACACAATTTATTATATTCTACCATAAAATTAATCCAGGTAACCCTACACGCAAAATTGAAAATTATGACATACAACCCAAAAGTACAGTAAAGTACCTCGGTACAACAATCGACTCAAAACTCTCATTAAACGATCAGAGTAAGATAGTACAAAATCGAGTAGTTACAAGAGCAAAACATTTTAGATCTCTAACTTACAACACAAGAGGCATATCTATAAGAACTGCAACAAAAATCTACACCAGCATTTGTCGACCCATTATTGAATATGGCCATTTGCTCTACCAAAACGTAAAAAAATCAGCACTAAAAAAGCTAGAAGTAGCAGAAAGAAAACCCTGCGAATCATAACAAAATTCCGGCATCCCAGAGACCCACTGGAGAGACTGCAAAGTCTGTCCAGGCAATTTTCTTCCAATCCACATAATAAAGAGCTCCTGAGACCATTAATGCAAGAACAGAACCCCAAATAGAAGATTGAGAACAAATTTCCAGTGAAGACTCTTTGGGAAATAATATTTGAAGACTAAGACTTTCTCCATAAAAGTAATTTTTTTTATCCAAAAGTCGATGGCCATTTGGGTTGTTGAGATGAATTGCTGAAGGTAAATATATAAATATCGATAAATGACTGAATATATTTATTAAAAAGTGACATTATTTTATGATCGATAGTATTTTTCAATATGTCTGTTTTAGAAGAACCAAAGAGGTTTGATGCAAAATGTTATAGACTTTTTTTTATACTTTCATATCACCCCTTGAAGTTTGGTGCATTAATTAAAATACAAAATGGCTTTTTTCAATAAGAGTAAATTAAATTCAAAAACTGTCGCTTAACGCCTACCCAAAGCCCGTCTTCTAGAGTCAGCTCTGATTGAAAAAAGGGAAAATTGTGTAAGCGGGCGTGGTTTTAAATTATAAAAAATGTATGTTATTATATGTGTACTTTTTGTAAACCAAACGATAAAAAAGGATCATTAGGGATATTCCAACAAAATAAATTCTCTGAAAAGATACAAGAAATAATAAACACATTAAAAGACTGGTGTGACAGGGAACAGATGTCTGTAAAACCCTGCAAAAAGTTATTATACCGTTCACCATAAAAGGAAGCTAAATTTCCTGACTACTCCGGAGCTCAACGGTAAAGGAATTCCATTTGAATCAGAGAGGTGGTCACCCTAGATAAAACTCTCACCTGGAATGCCCATTTGGAAAAGGTATCCCGCCAAGCCACACTGTCCTTATGGACGTGCAAAAGAATTTGCGGAAAAACCTGGGGCACTAGTCTCAAGCAAATGTACTGGCTGTTTATAACAGTCAGTATATGATTGCGTACGGCGGAATAGTCTGGTTTGAGAACGGACATCAAAGAACCTCAATCAAGAGCTAAACTAACCAGCTTACAACGACAGACCAGTCTTGTCATATCTGGTGCAATGAGCTCTAGCCCAGCAACTGCGCTTGAATGCTTACCAAACTTACCTCCGCTTCACATTTTTTTAGAGGTGGAGGCACGAAGCGCAACACACAGAATAAGGGCCAACCACCAGGATGGCAGGGCAAACAAAGTGATATTAACAGCCCCAATTAACAAGCAAGAGTTGGATGCAACTCTAGGAATGATATCCGACGTCATGCCCAAGACGGTATACAGCAGAAAGCTATAATCCATTATCCTCCTGGAGAGGAAGTACTGGTTAAAGAACAGAAAAATTCAATTGGCTACTATATTTCAGGCTGAACTCGTAGCTATTAAAATGTGTGCCCGGTGGATTACTGACGACGAATGGACCAACAGGACAATAAAAATCTTCTCCGACCGGCAAGCAAGCAAACAAGAGCGCTTGATTCCAATATGGTCTCATCGAGAACCATGCGGAGCTGCAGGGATTTGCTGAATGTGCTAGGTAGCGCTAACAATGTGTCATTATTATGGATACCAGGGCATTCTGGGCATGAGGGAAATGAGGCTGCAGACCAAGCAGCGAGGGAAGCGGCATCTGCCAAAATTTTCGTATTCGAACCAGCCCTGGGGACAGTGGCGTATACAAGCCGGGGCCTGGGGGGCTCGCCTCCCCCCCCGAAGCTAAGGTTTTTTTGGATATTTTCCACATATTTCATGAATACGAACATAAAATAGCATAAAATATGGACTCATGGGGTCTCGGGACCCCTCAAAACTGTTCAGGCCCCCCCCGAAACATTTTTCTATATACGCCACTGCCTGGGGATATCATACATGCTGCTAAATCTACCATATTAAAATGGATGGAGAACATCTTCCAACAATACTAGATAGATATGCCAGAACTGGCTCACTCTTAAGAGTTCATTTAAGGACCTTGTAAAAAGGGAGACAGGTATATTGACTGGTCTTTTAACGGGTCACTGTCGACTAAGAGTACCCATAGACAGAATAGGACTAACAGAAGAGACCGAATGTAGACTCTGTGTGGAGGATAACGAAACAGCCAGACATTTACTGTGCGAATGTTCGGCTATTGGACGTTTACGTTAGAATACTTTCGGTAAATCTGAAATTGATTCAGAAGATCTGAACAGTGTCTTACCCAAACTGATAGCTAACCTTTTTGGAGGATTAGGCATACAGTGGTGAGAAACCACTCAAAAGTGAACCACAATACAGCTACTGGTGGTCGCAGTGGAAGGGCTGCAAGGCCCACTCACATATGAATCATTATCATCAGAAATAGAAAGTGGTTGGTTTGAAACCGCTATTTTTAGAACATTATTAACAAAACAAATAAAATAAAATAAAAACTCTTTTTTAGCTTGACAGCTTAATGCAATATTTCTGCACGCACTTTAAATGGGTACCTGTGTTACTGTTTTTTTAATATTTTATTTGCATTGTTCGCTAACAACTCCGCTGACCGTCACCAAAGGCAGAACAAACATAATTGTATTAACACAGCCCGAGAGCAATGTACTGCTTTGGGAGAGTCTCTAACACCAGTATTTACTAAGACCTTAAGACTTAGCATTGTAGACCGGGTTCAAGTATCAAGTCTATATACTCACAGGTTAAATAACTGCAAAGATTTGGTTCAACCTAATGTGCAATATGATAGTAAGCATTTCTCAGTGAGTTTCATCCCATATAAATTCAAATTAACTTTAGAAATAAAGAAAAACCACATAAAAATTTTGTAACCAAGTGTCATTTTTTGGAAACTTAGTCCGTGCAGTCGTAGGATTCCCATAAAAAATAGTCTCAAATTGTAGTACCACCCCTGAGGGGTGGTTTAAAGTTCGAAAAACAATAGAAATAATCCATGATTGACAAAAAAACTTACATACAAAAATATGCAAAGTTAAATAATAAAACTATATCTGTAGATGCATTACCGTATTAAATACGTATCAATATTTAAAGAACTAGAAAAGCACAAGATATATTAGAATCCCTTTTCAATTACTCATTCACTAATGGCGAATTCTTTTGGGAAAAAAGTGCAGCACTGGTGCGCCATTAGTGCAGTTTTCTTATTCTTTTGGGAAAACTAGTGCAATTTTTTGTATTCTTTTGATCCACTGACAAGCCCAGTGTTGCACTCAGTGCATATTTTTTGGCACGGGCTCTCCAAGCTCGTGTTGCACTAATGCACTTTTGTATTCTTTTGAAACTGCACTGGGGCAATTTTTTGACAGCACCAAAACAGTGTCAGTGGACCACGGGTGGCCCACTAACTTTCTTAAAAGAATTCGCTATAAAACAATCGACCATCGGTTTAATCGTCACTAACTTGTCTAAAAAATTAACATGTAAAATATAGCGGACAGCTGACATTGACTTACACCGTTTTTATTCGACATTTCCTAGTGACATTTGGAGGTTTAAATATGGCTACCATTGTTAAACCAAAATATTTGATTATTTTTATTTATATATAACCTTTGTGTGAAAATAATGTCTTTGTTACAACAAAAAAAGATGACCCACATCCCAATGTATTTATGAACAATTTATATAAATATTAAAAACTATTGCATTCACGGGAAAAATAAGTTAAACCTTCAACCAAAATGTAGACTTTTAAACCTTAGCACTGTGGACCCTTTAGTAAATACTGGTGCTATCACCCTTGAGCTCATTGATGAGATCAATCGGGTTTCTAAACGCCTCGGTAAAACATCGATGAAATCCATCAGGTTTCGGTAGTTCCCATGGATTCCAACGATCCACCAATCGATGCCACCAAAACTCACCGATTCTGGCAGCCGGTGAGAAATTTCTGATGAATATCATTTGTCTGTCATTTGTCATTCGAATAAGCTGTATATTTTTATATATGAAAATTTGATCCTTGCCCTCTACTTTGATGCCCACGAGAGTAGTTTGCTCCGTTGTTTCCATTTCCATCTTTGTTGTATAAAACCGGCTGTCCATGGACCGTATTATCCGCGTGGACATTTTTCTCAGGCTTTGATTGGCTCAAGTTTTTAAATCAACCAATCAGATCCCAAGAAGAGATAAATCTGCGCAGATAATATGCTTCATGGACAGCCGACATAACAAAACTTTCGAAAAAAACAAAATCTTTTTAGATAAAAAAGATAGGTTTTCATTTCCTTATGATTTAATCACTTTTATTTTTATTTTGCGATGGCTCATCAGCATTCCATTGATGAATATCCGATGGATGTCAATTGTCATTTGTCAACAATCTAGATTCTATCGATGAAAAAAACCGGATGAATTTAGAGACTCTCCCTTTCCTAATTTTTGTTTTAAGTTTATTTGTATTTTGTAGATGGCGTACTTGTAAAACCATATGGCCGCACCGCAGGCTAATTGATCCCTCATCTCATGAGCAACATATTCAAGTCAGGTATTTAGAAAGTTATTAATAAATAAATTTTAAAATAAGTTATTTTGGTGGATCAGATATATTTGTTTTGTTAACTTTACCCTTTAAATAAGTAGAAAAACACTTCTATGACATTACGGTTCTGCAATATTTGTAAATCCATTTATCTTTGGCTCTATGCCATTTTGTTTTACATATCAAAGAGTGCTAAGAAATATTGCTTCCGGATGTATGTCAGCAGACAGAGCAAGTATAAGATTTTGCTTTTAGGACCCGGCCGCACATTGAATTGTCCCGTGGACAAAAATAGAAAAATCTACTTTCGACTTTATGAAATTTAAACTATTTTTGTAAAGAATATACATACAGTCCAACACTTTCTATTAAAAATAATTTTTACCTAAGTAGTTTAATGTCGTTGACTCCGCATACCCCACTCCTTTTGTTATTTCTCTATGCGATGTATTATTTGCGTATTTGTCTACTGAGCTATACGCTTCATTGTCGTAAAAGTATTACGTGTTTACAATAAAGTTAGTATAGGGACCAATTGCAATAGTGCCAGGCACAAATTGTGCCGGCCACTATATTGACAGTTTCGCATTACAAACTGACAGTTGATCTTTCAAAATTGACATACCAAAGTCGAATTTATAAATCCCGTCATTTATTTTCCATTAATAGTGGTGTCACTATTAAATCCGGCTTGTATAATACACAAAGGCCTAATTTTGAAAGGACACGGCTGTTCTTATAATGAGAAACTGTCAATATAGTGCCCGGCACAATTTGTGCCTGGCACTATTGCGATAGGTCCCTATTATGGAATTTGCAGGCTCAGTTATGTGCTTTAATATTTTTGTAAGAATATGTTCTTGTTTTAAATTCTTTATATCCCTAGGGTTCTGATTTTGCTTATTTATAAAGTTACCAATTTTCATAGAGCTTTATACAACCCTCTAAATATCTTCTGGTAGTTTCTGTTTTCTTGGTGATACAATAGTATACTTTAAGTAACTTCAAATTCATCTGCGTCTGCCTACCTGTCTAGCCCATTTGGGAACGATTATTTATTCACCGAGTAAAACGGCAGTCAATCAATGAAACTAAGTCCATAGCGAGACGAAAACGTCTACCGGTAAGGAAGAAAAAAAAATCGTCACAGTTCAACCAGACCATGGTATCACTGTCTCCACATCGTCGGTTCGAAACCGTGGCTTAAAAAATGTGTTTGTGAGTAAACGACAACATTGTTTTCAAAATCACATGCTTGGTTTAGTCACCCCAAAGCTAAAAAATTTCAGAGCCCACGCACGCTGTTAGGAATCACTCAAAAATTTTGGCACAGGAAAAAGTTGATCGTTTCTGCAAAATGAAGCTAGGCACGAAAATTCAGCATGTTACTTATCAATTAAAAACTGGACTGGTGTACTGCGGACTAGTTGAAAGACAGCCAAAGAAATTTCTTAATCCAGTCGAGACAATAAACTTAAGAACATTAAAATCTTAGAATCCACGCCGACATACTATCAGAAAGTTATGCTACAACTTTTGGTGGTTTAAATCATAATACAAGGCAGAAACTGCCAAGCAATTAGTAACAGGCATAAAGTAGATTTTAGTCTTGAGATGCTGATTAATTAAATTTTCATTTTACCTCAAACAGTTAATTTAGCTGCGGGTTTGGTACAGAGAATAATTGAACAAGAATTATAACTTAATAAAATAAAAGATCTCCTTTAATCTACGTAAAAAATATAATGGGATTCAGCCTAATTCACGACAGCTCTTTTTTCTTTTCTGTTTTGTACAATTTTTCTCCACCTTCTTTATTTTATACTTATAGATCCATCTCCTTCCTGGATGTTTTTAAACTGATAGAAGATAGCATTCCTGCTGGGAGCTTTCCAAAGAAATGTTTCCTCTCTGACGGACGGTATACACCATAGAACCATAGAACAAAAACATTAGATAGCCCTTATCTTAGCTGGATGGAGGCAAACTAAAATCGCTGATCCATGGTCGTACGTTAATGAGTCATTAGTCGCCTGTGTTTGTACTGATGTTTTAGGAAACTAAAAGTTTGACCGACAATACAGAGAACGGGGGATTTTAATGAAAACACAACTCAAGTTTAAGATGGATTGTTTAACGTAAACTGCTCGACAACAACCTACAAACATGGTAACTAAATTATATACGGAGTTACATTATTGCACACATAACGTAACCAATGAACAACATACCTTGACAAACTGTTTTCAGAACAATCAAACAAACTGATGTCAATAATATCAGAATTAGGATGCAAATGCAGGCGAGTCTGGAGAATATAATTCATAAAAGTGAAACTATAAGTTTGTAGTTGCCAGTATTTTTGTCTGAAAACCTTTAGATTGCGTTAGATTGAATTAAAAATTATCTTTATTTTCGTTCAAAACCTCCACCGGTCTATAAGGATGAAAGACATTTCGTCACAATTCAACCAGACCATGCTATTACCGTCTCCATGGCGTCGGTTCGGAACCGTGGCTCAAAAAATGTGTTTGAGAGCAAATGACAACATTGTTCTCAAAATCGCATGCTTGGTTTAGTCACTCCAAAGCTCAAAGATTTCGAGGCCCATGCCTTCTGTTAAGAATCACTTTTAAGAATTTTTCCAGAAAAAAAGTTCATATTTCAGTTTCAGCAAAATGAAGCTATGCACGAAAATTCGGAATGTTACTCGTCACTTAAAAAATGGACTGGTGTACTGCGGACTAGTTGAAAGACAGCCAAAGAAATTTCTTAATCCAGTCGAGACAATAAACTTAAGAACATTAAAATCTTAGAATCCACGCCGACATACTATCAGAAAGTTATGCTACAACTTTTGGTGGTTAATCATAATACAAGGATGAAACTGCCAAGCAATTAGTAACAGGCATAAAGTAGATTTTAGTCTTGAGATGCTGATTAATTAAATTTTCATTTTACCTCAAACAGTTAATTTAGCTACGGGTTTGGTACAGAGAATAATTAAACAAGAATTATAACTTAATAAAATAAAAGATCTCCTTTAATCTACGTAAAAAATATAATGGGATTCAGCCTAATTCACGACAGCTCTTTTTTCTTTTCTGTTTTGTACAATTTTTCTCCACCTTCTTTATTTTATACTTATAGATCCATCTCCTTCCTGGATGTTTTTAAACTGATAGAAGATAGCATTCCTGCTGGGAGCTTTCCAAAGAAATGTTTCCTCTCTGACGGACGGTACTCATCGGAAATACACATATATGTCTAGGGATATTGCTAACTTAAAGAGATATATATTTAAGTTGTTTTATTTGCAATCTACTTCGATACTGTACTAGTATCAATCTAAATAATTTTGCCAATTAAAAAATATAACACAAAAAAAGAGATCCGTATAAAAAAGAGATGCATAAACTAAAATGTCAATACTTTATCTGGCAAATTAAATTTAAATTAATTCAATACAGCACTGCTTAGTTGGCTATACCGTTTGAACCATAGAACAAAAACATTAGATAGCCCTTATCTTAGCTGGATGGAGGCAAACTGAAATCGCTGATCCATGGTCGTTCGTTAATGTGTCGTTAGTCGCCTGTGTTTGTACTGGTGTTTTAGGAAACTAAAAGTTTGACCGACAATACAGAGAACGTGGGATTTTAATGAAAACACAACTCAAGTTTAAGATGCATTGTTTAACGTAAAGTGCTCGAAAATAACCTACAAACATGGTAACTAAATTAAATATGGAGTTACATTATTGCACCTATAACGTAACCAATGAACAATTTACCTTGACAAACCGTTCTCAGAACAATCAGCCAAACTAATGTCAATAATATCAGAATTAGGATGCAAATGCAGGCGAGTCTGGAGAATATGATTCATAAAAGTGAAACTTAAAGTTTGTAGTTGCCAGTATTTTTGTCTGAAAACCTTTAGATTGCGTTAGATTGAATTAAAAATTATCTTTATTTTCGTTCAAAACCTCCACCGGTCTATAAGGATGAAAGACATTTCGTCACAGTTCAACCAGACCATGCTATTACCGTCTCCATGGCGTCGGTTCGGAACCGTGGCTCAAAACATGTGTTTGAGAGTAAATGACAACATTGTTCTCAAAATCGCGTGCTTGGTTTAGTCACTCCAAAGCTCAAAGATTTCGAGGCCCATGCCTTCTGTTAGGAATCACTTTCAAGAATTTTTGCAGAGAAAAAAGTTGATCGTTTCAGCAAAATGAAGCTATGCACGAAAATTCAGAATGTTACTCGTCACTTAAAAAATGGACTAGTGTACTGAGGACTAGTAGAAAGACAGCCAAATAAATTTCTTAATCCAGGGGAGACAATAAACTTAAGAACATTAAAAACTTAGAATCGACGTCGACATACTAGCAGAAAGTTATGCGACAACTTTTGGTGGTTTAAATCATAATACAAGGCGAGAACTGCCAAGTAATTAGTAACAGGCATTAAGTAGATTTTAGTCTTGATATGCTGATTAATTAAATTTTCATTTTACCTCAAAGAGTTAATTTAGCTGCTGGTTTTGCACAGAGAATAATTGAACAAGAATTATCTTAATTAATTAAAAGATCTTCTTTAATCTACGTAAAAAATATAATGGGTTTTAGCCTAATTCACGATAGCATTCCTGCTGAGAGCTTTTTAAAGGAATGTTTCCTATCTAACGGTCCTCGTCAAAAATACACATATTATTGTCTAGGGATATTTATTAATAACTTAAAGAGACATTTAAATTGTTCTATTTTAAATCTATTTCGATACTGTACTAGTATCAATCTAAACAATTTTGCCAATTAAAAAAATATAACACAAAAAAAGAGATCCGTATATAAAAGAGATGTATAAACTAAAATGTCAATACTTTATCTGGCAAATTAAATTTAAATTAATTCAATACAGCACTACTTAGTTGGCTATACCGTTTGCACCATAGAACAAAAACATTATATAGCCCTTATCTTAGCTGGATGGCGGCAAACTGAAATCGCTGATCCATGCCCGTTTGTTAAAGTGTCGTTAGTCGCCTGTGCTTGTACTGGTGTTTTAGGAAGACTAAAAGTTTGACCGACAATACGGATAATGTGGGCCAAAACACAACTCGAGTTTAAGATGGATTATTTAACGTAAACTGCTCGAAAACAACCTACAAACATGGTAACTAAATTAAATATGAAGTATTTGCTATGATAACGACCGTCAAGTATTTCATAGAATGGAAGGAATAATAGGATTTCGGTCAAAATGCAAATTTATTGTAAATTATTTTAACATTTGGCCAACGTAACTAATAAAAATCGTTCTCAGAACAATCAAACTTAGGGTACAAATGCCAAGTCACAGAAATTCCTGCCTAATTTTGTAGTTACCAGTATTTTTTCTAAAAACCTTTAGGAGGTAAACTCGTCTTGTGCCAACTAGTCTTACTAGAAAGCTTGGAGGAATATCATATCGTTATGGTGTTGGAGAATATTTCATTAAAATTAACTAAAAATTCATACCAAAAAAATTACACGGGAGTTTTCAATAATAAAAAAAACTTGAAAAACATATAACCAGAATGATGTATTTGAAAAAAAAAGCAATTATTAAAAAAAAAAGGAAAAAGATCAAAAAAGAGAATGAAACTGAGATAAGTAGTATTAAATAAAAAACTCTGGAAAAATAAGCCTCCCTTTCAGAAAGGCTTTTGAAAGACGGCAATAAGATGATAAAATAAACAGAAAAAAAACTTATGGAAAGTCAATTTCCTTGGCTATTAAAAGAATTGGATAGGGTACAAAAACAAAAGAAACTGAAGAAAGTTCGTAAAAAGTTAAACGAAAAGAAATAAGTATTTATTATTATTTTTACTCTAATGTTTTCTAATTGTTGTCGAACATAAGAATTATATAAATCAATGTGAATTTTGGGATTTTTTATTTATTTGGTCTTCATTTTTCATAAAAATTTTAAAGAAAAAATGTCATAAAATTATATCTTTTTGGGGTCAATTTTATTGTGCCAGTTTATAAACTAATTCTTTCAAGATTTTAAAAACCTGCTGTTTCTTGAGCGTCAATAATACTGATTGCTCCTTGTTGGTGACGTTCTCGGGTCAGATTAAGTTCCATATAGATAGGTCAGTTTATGTCAAGTTAGGCTAGGTTTAATTAAGGTCAGGTCAGGTTGTCAGGTTTTAGAAATCAAAATGAACTTTTGTTACGTAATTTAAAGCTAAGACAACCAAATTTTTTTTCCGTGAAAAAACGGGACAGCGTCTTTGGACATGAGTCATTGAATAAAGTTGTGCAAAAAGAACCAACGGTACAGCAGTAAAACCCGTTGAAAAGAATATTAATTCCAGTCCGCCTCTTCAACAGCTTTACTCCGGGTTTCTTCCAGAGGAGCTGTAGTTGCATTTAAATATCCTACTACAGGAATTTGTACAGTGTCCTTTTTGATTGCATTTAAAACTTTCTTAAAATTCTTGTGTGGATCGGCTCTGTTAAGCTGGTTCCCAACAGTCTTTCTAAGTATGTGCTGGTTTATTAAACCAGAAACAATTACTGTTTCTCTTATTCTTTTTCAAAATTTGGGTAAGTGTCCTTTCAGTTCCGGGTTTGCACTTTATTTATCCATTTTCTGTGGAATTACGGTTTTAGCAGTCCCTCTAAGGCTTCTTTTCATTTTGCCAGATATTAGAATGGCTAGAGATAGGATTTTATAACCAATCAAAATAACAAGAATGGGTACACCATGTCTTTGACAGTACCATTGAAAACGTGGTAAAAATAGTTGGGGACTGGTAGGCAGCCCAACTAAACCTAATTATACTTTGATTTTATCATGGTCTTGTCAAAATGGCGGAAACTGTCAGTTGTTGTTATTCTTTTTGTGTTTTTGATAAAAAATAAAGAAGTTCTCGAAGTTTTCCTACTCTAATAGGAAAAGTATTGTTTTAAGAACCTGTTTTAGGATTCTGGACAGTTTTTATGTTAGATTTTATCCCAAATTTAATTAAGAAAACTGGCAAAAAAACAAATAAACAAAAACAGACCAAATCTCAACATATCATATATTTTTAAAAATATCTATTTATTTTGTGTTCCATAAGAGATTTGCCATGTTTGTGTTTTTTACAACTTTGTGATATTTATTTGTTTTTTTTTTCTGGCAGTTTTTCTTTCTCTTACAATAAGCGCGGCAGACCTTTTTTCTTCTTGGTTGTGTGTACGTTTCTGGAAAACCTCAACAGACCATAAACTAAAGACTTCCTATGAAAAATATTGTGGCATTATTTTTCATTAACAAATTCTCGTTTAATTGTGTTGTACTTTATAATCACCCTGTTATACTTAATTTTGCTTACAGCCAGCGTATTAAGCTTTAATTCAATTTTTAACAAAGCTCTGATTGCTTTGTATTTTCAATGTATTAGCTCCGGCTTTTTCACAAAAACAAAATATATAAATCTCCCACATTTTCTTTGTTTGTGTGGCTTATCTTTATATCCTGAGTAAAGCGGAAGTCGGGTAAAATAGTTCCGCAATTGTTTTAAAATTCAACTCCTTTCCTTTAAACAATAACTCTCCCAGATTATGTACAAAAGTTGCAGTTTCCTTGATATTTTATATTCAAATAGATTCAAAAACTTCTTTATCTTATCTTTTAAAGTAAAGGAAGACAAAATTTTACCGCTCTATAATGAAGTACGTAATATGTAAAGGCTGGAAACAAAAATTCGGTTTAAGTATCTCTAACCAGTTTCAAGTCTAAACCAAGCAATCTAGTCTCTAGACTCCTACTTATACTACTTGGTGGGCAGTCAGGTGTGGACAGCCCACCCCCTTATTAATCCTAAGACGCCTGTTTTCCTTAAGGAGTGGTTTCCATATGTTTGGTATGTCCGTGCTTGGTTGACTCAAAACTTCTTTATTCTGCATTATAACGCAGCTTCAATAAACTATCGACAATGCATCCTTATGCAAAACTTTAGCTTCTGACCACTGAATCCTTTGATCATTTGTCCTTGTATGATCCACGAAACCGGAGTTTTTCAAAATCCCCTAATTGGGTACATTTTTAGATGATATTTACTCTAACCTGAAGAGGGCGTTTCGTTTCACCTACATATGATTTACCTCACACGAAATTTGGTAAATAAATTTGGGGAATTTTTTGGGTTTGTTTTAGTTATAAAACTCCTTATCGTATTTCCCGATGAAAATACTGTTTTTATATTATAGTGTTTGGCCATTCGTCTTATGTTTTCTGATATCCCTTGAACATATGGAATGTTAGTAACACCCAACGGATTATTATTTTGAGAATTTGATACATTTTGTTTGTTTTTAATTTTAGAGATCGTTGAACTTATTAATTTTTTGGAATAACCATTCTGGCATTTTAATTGTTGTTAAAGTCTGTAGTTAACTCTTCATTATTACTACAAATATTTACGGCTCTTAAATAGAAACTTCTTATAACTCTTTGTTTTGTAGCAACAGAATGATTAGATTTAAAATTTAGGTACTGTTCCCTGTGTGTAGGTATCCTATATACAGTGGTTGGGATGCTCCTGTCTAATCGTTTGACAAGAACATCCAAAACACACCAAGTAGTATAAGTAGAAAAAAGAAAGAGCCAAGAAATTGAAGTTGAGAAAGTTATAGAAAATAACAGAAATATCAATATCAAATATCAGTTTGCTCTTCTGCTTCTTGTTCATGAAAATCATTCTCTATTAGATCTCTAAGAATCCTACGGTACGGTAATTGTTTGCTTTTTTATGTATTAAGAATATAAATGCAATTCTCTAATCATCAGGTACTGGATGTCCGTTTATGCATTGACTGATAATATATGTAAAAATGTCTTGTAGTTTCTCTGATCCATATTTCAGCGTATATTCCCCAGGTCCGCTAGCTTTTTCGGATTTAAGCTTTTTAATACTATTCATTATCATTTCTGTTTTGATGACTACTTCCTCTTCATCTACTTCTATGTCTCTCCTCGGAGAGGCTGACAGATATTCGGGTCTGCTGGTTTCCTGTAGCGGTCCCTTGTAGTGTTCTTTCTATTGTTCTTGTTTGATTATCTCAATGTTTACCTTTTCTTGCGTGCGTATCAAACTTCTTAGTTGTCTTCTGGGTTCCCTGAAAATTTTATCTTTGCTCTTTAGTACTGAGCCATTTCAAGTATGTGCGTTTTTTCTCTTAAACGATATCCTATATTTCCTCCGTTCACCACATCTTATTGCTATTTCCATTATCTTGGTATCCAGTAGCTTCTTTGCTTGCTTCCTTCAAACTTTTTACCATGTTTCTATATATCTCTTCAAATCATTATTCTGTGTTTATTAATTTTTCATCTAATCACTTCTGATACAATTTTGCGTACTTCTAAACTTCTAAAGTTTGATTTTCTTCCATGCATTCTAGGTTTTCATTTTCTTTAACACTTTTTTTTTACTTTTACCAGATGGTGTTCAGATCCATAGGTAACACCACAAAGTACTTGTACCACTTTAATTCCGAGTGTTGTGCACCTATAGTATAATCAATGAATCCAGGTATATCGATGAATATCCTGTTGCATCAGTCTCAAGCCATTATCATTTGTTACTTCCTTTGCAAATAGTCCTATTTTGCTTTGGGTTTGTCTACCAGTTCGACGATTATTGGCGATAGTTTTATCAAGTTGGTGAAAGAACATTTGTTTTGTAGCTATTCTTTCATCATCTGATGGTGTGTAGGCTGTTATTTTGTCCGTTTATAATAATAAGTTTTGTTTGCAAACAACAAATACCATATTAACTAGTTTTATTTTGATTTATTTTACAATTAGTTTATTTAACATTAATATATTTTTAATTGTGACATTATATTTAAAGCCTTTATTCTTTGCTGTAATAACAACAACAAAAAAAATACTTTAATGAAGACTACCTATGAGAAAAATCCATTAAGAGATTTGTTTTATAGATAATGTCTGTATATTATTAATAAATATGTACAAACTTTGTAAGTTTTAAACTGCATTGTATTTTTAATATGGCAAATAAAATTCTATTCTTTTCTATTATATTAATAAAGATAAAATATTGATATCGAATTTATAAATTTGATTCTCAAAATAAAATATTATATTGTGGGTAAGCATTCAGCCCAAGTTTTCAATTTGATGTTAGAAATGTAACATTATGATGACCGAATTGGATTGCATTCAAGCAAAACATTGATTTTAAACTGTTTTGTTTGATTAATATTTCATGTCCTCGATGGTATTGTTTTAGTTAGTTTTAGTCACGCTAACTACAGGGCTCATATTATTTTGATATACTGGGTTTGTAAAATAGGATCCAGGGGTAGAATCTTCGAACAAGTTCAATTTTCTCTTCTTCTTCTTAGTACGCCGTCTCCTTATCAAAGGTTAGCAGCGAAGCCGCTGCTCTGAAAACATCAGTAGGCGTAGACGCCAAACGATTTTAACCCAGAGTTTTGTCGTGTTCCAACTGATCTTCTGCCTTGTATCTTTCCCTCAATTATCATTCTAAGCAGCTCATATTTTTCACCTCTCATTACATACCCAATGTATCTGGTCTTTCTTTCTTTGATTGTAGCGAGAAGTTCAAGTGGTTTGCGCATTCGGTCAAGTACAGCTTCATTGGGTATTCTTTGTACCCACGATATCTTCACCATGCATCTATACAAGTACATCTCAAACGCCTCAAGTCTCTTCTCTGTAATTCGGCCGGGAGTCCAGCCTTCACACCCGTACAACAAAATGGAGAACACACACAATTCGAAACCTCCTTTCTGTTTTGGGATCGCATTGGCAATTGACGTTTGTACCCAAATATTTAAACGTTTTAACTTATTCTAAGATGCGTACATTTACTCTTAAGTTGGCAACAGTATTTGTTTTTGCAAAAAATTTGAGTAGAATATTCATAAGCCAAAAAGAAATGCTTTACATAGTCTGTGCAGGCAAAACAAAAGTTAATATATTTTGTAATGCTGCTAGTTCGTTAGTTAGCATTCAAAACAATGTCCTTAATACTTTTTTATATGTCAAACACACTGTGATTGTAATACTTATTGTATTATAATCTAGTCACAAGACTAATTAGCAATTTTGTTTTTACTTAATTTACTAGAAACTTACGGTTCACTAAACAGTTCTCCCCGCTTTGAATTCTGTAACTCACAACTATGTTGTATTTATATAATTCATGTAGTTCACTAGATTAAACGGCTTCACTTTTTTTAGTTTTTGAACTAGCATAGTATTGTCTAGAATATAGAATAGTCGACGGATTCTATCTTCATGGCTTTTTGCGTAGGTAGTTTTTTATAGTCAATGTTACTACAGTTTCGATTTTTAGGTCCCGATAACGGTCACTATTTCGAACGTACCAAGGTGCATTCACAATGTTTATTAATACTTTATTTTGAAATCTCTGTAAAACTAGAATGTTACTCTCTTTAGTACAACCCCATAGTTGAATACCATATGTCTATACTCGTTTCGGTATTTGTCTATAAAGCAGTAACTTTGTGCATAATCTAACAGTAAAGTAAGTAGGCAAGACATTTCAGCATCCGATTTAAAAATTAATTTTTTTCAGTAACTTTTAAATGTTTTTGTGTATATAGTCCAGTCATATTAGGTGAAAAACCCTGAAACTTGGAAAAAAATAGGCGCAAGCTGGATTTTTGTACAAGTATTCCTTAGCATCTGGGGCAAACCCCTAGATATTCTCTGCCAAAATCACCCTTAAGCTTCGCTAGATATAAGGCCCCAAAGTTCCTAAAATTGAGTATTTTGCGTTTTTCTCAAAAAGGAATAACTTTCTAAAAAAGGTGAAGAGATAAAAAATACGCAAAATCATTCAGTCTATAATGTAAAGGTAAGAAAAGCCCTAACCTAACATTTAAAAAAATATGTTTTAAAAAATGTTTTTTGTTTAATTTTTTTCCTACCCTGTTTTTAAATGTTAATACTTTGTAACATGATGCTTGATCTCCACTTGTACAAAACAACATGTCCTTAAATTTAGTTTTTTCTTCTTAAAGTTTAAAACTTTAAGTAAGGCTTAGACCAATGGTCAATAAATTCCGGAAAATAGGCACTGTATGAGAAAAAAAGCATACATAACAAGAGTTCAGCTTCTGGTTAGAAACAGCTTTGAAATATGCGCAAATGTGCACACTTTTATTAAATTTGAAATTCCAGCCAAACTGCTGATAGCAAAAATAGTGTTTCACTAAGCTTTAATGGGACAAAGGGGTTTAAACAAGATAAATGTAACCTAAGGGTCGTTTTTAAGGGTTTAAAATAATTATAAACATGAGTTTTACCGAATAGTCGTTGTATTAGGATTTTCCGAAAATATATATGTATACTAAAAGCTTTAGTTTCTACAAAAAAATAATTTATCGATGTACATATAGCCTGGTTTATCTTGACATAAAAAATTGAAAATTGCATATTAATTAATACGAGTATTTATTAAAACGTAATGTAAGTACCTCTGTTTATAATTTTTAACCCTTAATTTCCATTTATTTTTTCTAAACCCATTTTTCACGTTTAAGTTTAGTCAAAACCTATTTTTTCTAAAATTTTATAAAAATTACTTTAATATCTGTTAAGCTGGAATTTCAAATAAAATAAAAGTGTGCGCATTTGCGCGTATTTAAACACTGTTTCAAACGAGAAGTTAAATATTTTTAATATTATGCTTTTTTTGTGTCGTACAGTTCCTAATTCTATAAAAATTAAATTTTCAAATGTAAAGTATTAAATACTTTCCTAACCTTTACTTAAAGTTCTTTAACTTTAAAAAAACAATAACTAAATTTTAGTAAATGGTGTTTGCTACAGGTGGGGATCAAGCTTAATATTATAAAGTATTGTTACAAATTTAAGTATTTAAATTTTATAGTTAGAATTTATTTAGGTTTAGTGTAGTATTAGGTTGACGTATTTTATGGTTGTATTCTTAATCTAGGTTTTAGTTGCGTTATCTGTGACAAACTGGTATGCGAAAGTCTAGAAAAGGGCTGGAATGATTGCGAATCGAACAAGGATGGAAGGGTTCTAGAATAGTAGGCAGCCCTCATATATAAGGCCGGACGTCGTGCATCAGTCAGTCAGTCACAGATAACATACTGAGTGGTCGTGAGATTAACACGAAGTTAATAGACCGATTATAGCAGTGAATTATTAGCAAGTTATTAGTGCGTGTTTTTGTACATAATTTGTAGAAATAAATTGACGTATCGTTTTCAACAATTGCGAGTTTTAATTTGTCGTTGTGAACCCGTAACAATTGGTGTCAGAAGTGGAACTAAAAGAAATAAATAGTGCAAAGACTACCCTTACATAGTACCACCGGATAGGACAATTGGACAGAAAAACAGTAAGTGATTTTTCCAGAATATTCGAAGAAGTTCGATATTGTTTTATTTAAAAACTAAAAGAGATATTTAAGAACCGACTTCGACATTAACTTTACAGTCCAAAAATTGATAATTAGAGAGATTTTCTAGAATATTCTATAACATTCTACGACGTTCTATTCAAAAACTAGAGGAGATATACAAATACCGACTTCGACATTAGATTAGTAATTTTAAAAGTAAGAATCAGAAAGAATTTCTAGAACATTCCATCACTTTCTACGACGCTCTATTCGAAAACCAGAAGAAATATCCAAAAAGAGACTTCGACATTAGCTTAGTAATTTCAAAAGTAAGAACTAAAAAGAATTTCTAGAAGATTCCATAACATTCTACGACGTTCTATTCAAAAACTAGAAGAGATATACAAATACCGATTTCGACATTAGTTTAGTTATTTCAAAAGTAAGAATTAGGAAGAATTTCTAGAAGATTCCATAACATTCTACGACGTTCTATTCAAAAACTAGAAGAGATATACAAATACCGACTTCGACAGTAGCTTAGTTATTTTAAAAATAAGAATTAGAAATTATTTCTAGAATATTCCATAACATTCTACGACGGTCTATTCGAGAACCAAAAGAGATAATCAAAAAGTGACTTCTACATTTGCCTAGTAGCAGAAAGAGTAGCATTTACCAGTATATTCCAGAACATTCCATTAGGTTCTATTTAAGAATTGGAAGAGATATTGAAAAACCGACTTCGACATTCGCTTTATAGCCCTAAAATAGACGTTTTAAGTGATTTATCAGGAAGTTGATGCTTACTATACAAGGATCGGCAAAGATGGAAGATCTAACTAAAATGATGCAGGCTCTAGCAGCTCAAATGGCTCAAAACCAGAACGATATAAGGCAGACCATTGAGCAAAACCAGAACGACATTAAACAGACCATTGAACAAAACCAGGGCGATATGAAACACACCATGGACGACATGAAACACACTATTGAACAAAATCAGAATGATATGAGACAGACCATCGAACAAAACCAGAACGATATGAAACAGACATTTGAGCAAAGATTAGATGGCATTCAAGAAAACTTCGATCAAATAAAGAGCAACTCCGAACAGCTGAGAGAAGAGTTCAAGAGTGCAACCGAAGATCTTAAGGAAGAAATAACTCAAAGAATGCATAGTGTGGAACAAAAGGTACAAAATAAATTGCAGAATGTAGAAGAAAAGGTACAAAATGTTGAGGAAAAGGTACAAAATGTTGAAGAAAAAGTGGATACCAAACTACAGAATGTTAGGGAAGAAGTTTTTCAAACCATAGAAGAAAAATTCCAGGACATGTCAAAACAGTTTATACAGCTTCAGAAAGAACACAACAAAATAAAAGCTCAAGGATGTGTTATAAATTCCAACCAAAACATTAAGCCTCCAAATTTTGATGGTACGTCTTCCTGGTCTACTTACAAACAACAGTTTGAAGCTGCCGCTGCTGCAAATGGTTGGGATGATGAAGAAAAAGCTAGAGCTTTGTTAGTAGCTCTACGAGAACCTGCTCTGGGACTTTTACGGTCCATTCCAGTCGAACAAAAACAGAATTATAATGCTTTAGTGGCAGCGTTAGAAAGACGGTATGGAGACGAACACTTGCGAAATTTACATTGGTCAGAATTAAATATTCGTCAACAAAGACCAGGAGAATCATTGCAAGAGTATGAAGCAGATATCAGGAGGCTGATGTATTTAGCTTACCCAGAAATGCCAGAAAATTACAGAGATCCCTTCACGGTAGATCGCTTTATTAACGGATTACGAGACACGGACTTAGCAAAGTTACTTCGTCGAGAACGCTTCCATAACAGCAGTGAAGTGTTGATTCGAGCCCTTGAAATTGAATCATCAAATAATATGTCCAGGCCAAAAGTAAGAGCTGTTTCAATTCAGGAGGGAGAAGAAATGAGCAATGGACAAGAGGTCAACTCAAAAACGCTAAACCAAATGTTTCAATCACTGATGGAGAAGATTGACTCTTTGAAAGAAAGCAGACGATCCCCTCCAAATGTAAAGTATTTCAGATGCGGACGTACAGGGCATATTCAACGCGATTGTCGCGTCCAAATACGGTCTCGCTCGCCATCTAGCGGGACAGAGTACCGAAGAAGAGATCAGGAAAACTAAAACTAGTCAACGCAGAGGGGCGGGTGTTGGCTAATGGGAATAGAGCCCCCAAAATTTACTCTATTAAGAGCCTAAAACATACTGCTGACAGTCTTAACATCGACGGACTCATTAATGGGAGAAAAGTTAATATAACGGTAGACACTGGTGCTGCCATATCATTGCTTAAGTTCAAAATTGCAACGAGATATAAAATTCGTCCAATAGAAAAGAAAATAACACTTAAGACTGTGACTGGAGAATCCGCCGACGTGTTGGGGCAGACAGATATAGACCTACAGCTGGGAAGATTGAAGATTCGCCACACTGTATTGGTTGCCGAAATAGAAGACGAATTTATTTTGGGAATGGACTTGATAAGTAAACATGGATTTGCGTTTGATAATAAACTTAATACCCTAAGATTTGGGAATGAAGAGTTCATTTTGTCAAATAGTCACTTCAATAAAGAACCAATAAAGGTCGTGGCAGTATGCACAACAAGACTAGTCGGTAACAGTGAGACCATAATTTTTGGGAGGCTGGAAAGTAAAACATCAAGCTGCGTCGGACTCATAAGCCAACAAAACACACCCAACACCTACCTCGTTGCAAAATCACTAGTTAAAACCGATAAAGACATCCCGATTAGAGTCGCCAATATTTTCCCAAATAGTGTCAAAATTAATAAGGGGGAGGTGGTAGCATTATTTGAACCAGTACAGAAAGTAACAAGATGTGAAGAGCCAACTTCCGAGGATACAAGCAAGTTACCAATGGAAGTACTTCAGGAATTTGAGTCAACTTGGCAACATCTCACTCCAGAAGAATATAGTAAAGCGAGAGAGTTTATAGAAGAACAAAGTAATATCTTCGAAACTAGGAGTAGTTCGGGACGCACAAACCTTATTCAACATGCTATCAACACTGGCGATGCCCAACCGATAAGACAACCCCCAAGAAGACTACCAATGGCCAAGCAAGAAGAAGTTCACAATCTCATTAATAAAATGCTCAGCGACGGTGTTATTGAAGAGTCATCAAGTCCTTGGTCATCTCCTGTGGTGTTGGTCACTAAAAAGGATGGAAGTACTAGGTTTTGTGTCGACTACAGGAAACTTAACGATGTGACCAAGAAAGATAGTTACGCACTGCCGACACATTAACAACGTTGGCAGGATCATATTGGTTTTCTACTCTTGACCTGAAAAGTGGGTATTGGCAAGTAGGAATCTTTGAAAGAGATAAAGAGAAGACTGCATTCTCTACTGGAAGTGGACTTTATCAGTTTAATGTGATGCCATTTGGCCTGTGCAATGCCCCAGCTACATTTGAAAGACTAATGGAAGTCGTTCTACGAGGCCTTACTTGGAAAACCTGCCTAGTCTATTTGGATGATGTCATAGTAATGGGGAAATCATTTCAAGAACATCTAGATAATTTACGAGAAGTATTCTCAAGAATCAGGAACGCAAATCTTAAATTAAACTCAAAGAAATGTTTTCTGTTCCAAGAAAAAGTTGAGTTCCTGGGTCACGTCGTTTCCCGAGAAGGCATCCATACCGACGAAAAGAAGTTACAAGCAATAAAAGAATGGCCTCAACCTCGTGACAAACATGAATTGAGAAGCTTTTTGGGTCTGTGTACATACTACAGACGATTTGTAGAAGGATTCGCCAAAATAGCGTCTCCGTTACATAGACTTACAGAAGATAAAGCTTCTTACAAATGGAATACCGAATGTGACCAAGCATTTAGAAGACTAAAAGCAGCATTATGTTCTAGTCCGATTCTTGCATATCCCATTCCAAAAGGAAAATTCATATTAGATACTGATGCGAGCAACGATGGCATAGGAGCAGTACTCTCCCAAGTACAAGATGGAGAAGAACGGGTCATCGAATTTTTCAGCAAGAAGCTATCCAAACCAGAGAGAAATTATTGTGTTACTAGAAAGGAGCTCCTAGCCATAGTTAAATCCGTAGATCACTTTCACAAATATCTCTACGGACAAGAGTTTCTGATTAGAACGGATCATGCTGCGTTACAGTGGCTCATGAAAATGAAACAACCTGAGGGGCAAGTCGCGAGATGGATAGAAAAGCTACAACAATACCATTATCAAATTAAGCACCGAGCAGGAAGGGTGCATAATAATGCAGATGCATTGTCCAGAAGACCTTGCCCCGAGGATTGTAAACATTGCAGGAAAATTGACCAGAAAGAAGAAATTACCTACGTGCGCCAGATAAAGTTAGAACCAGATGAAGAATGGATGTCGGCTTCGATTAGAACCACACAACTTAACGACAAAGATGTAGGACCTATCTTGCGATTGAAAGAAGAGAACAAGCCACGACCATCATGGCAAGATATCGCAAACCAAGGGGTGATATTCAAATCACTGTGGGCACAATGGGATTCACTGATAGTAGAAGAAAACATCCTTAAACGTGCCTGGGAAAGTGCCGATGGCCTTACTGTGATTAATCAACTACGGTTTTACATCCGCAGTCAGATGGCATGGTTGAAAGATTTAATAAAACAATAGAAGAACATCTGTGCAAAGTTGTTGATGAGCACCAAACAGATTGGGACCAATATATTCCATTGTTTTTAATGGCCTATAGAACCGCCATTCACAATACGACAGGAGCTACTCCATCTAGTATCCTGTTTGGTAGAGAACTGCGTTTACCATGTGATATCATGTTTGGTTCCCCTGAAGAAGAACACTTAGAGATTAATGACTATGTCGAACGTTTAAGGCAAAAGCTGCACTATATCCATGAAGTGGTTAGAGAGCGAATAGAAATAGCCAGTGACCGCATGAAAGCGAGATATGACCTGAAAGCAAACTCTTCAGGGTTCAAAGAGAATGATCAAGTCTGGCTATACAACCCTCAACGCAAGAAAGGAAGATCACCTAAGTTGACACCACCATGGGAAGGGCCTTATAAAGTTGTTAAGAGAATTAATGATGTAGTCTACCGAATCCAGAAAAGCCCGAAGTCCAAGATGAAAGTTGTTCATCTAGACAGACTAAAACCTTACCTGGGAAATGTTGATCGAGGCGATCAAACCTGAAGAGGAGGATAGTGTTACAAATTTAAGTATTTAAATTTTATAGTTAGAATTTATTTAGGTTTAGTGTAGTATTTAGGTTGACGTATTTTATGGTTGTATTCTTAATCTAGATTTTAGTTGCGTTATCTGTGACAAACTGGTATGCGAAAGTCTAGAAAAGGGCTGGAATGATTGCGAATCGAACAAGGATGGAAGGGTTCTAGAATAGTAGGCAGCCCTCATATATAAGGCCGGACGTCGTGCATCAGTCAGTCAGTCACAGATAACATACTGAGTGGTCGTGAGATTAACACGAAGTTAATAGACCGATTATAGCAGTGAATTATTAGCAAGTTATTAGTGCGTGTTTTTGTACATAATTTGTAGAAATAAATTGACGTATCCTTTTCAACAATTGCGAGTTTTAATTTGTCGTTGTGAACCCGTAACAGTATTATCAATTTAAAACCAGTTACCTACAGAGTGGGAAAAAATTAAATAAAAAATAATAATTTTTTTTTAATATATTTTTTTTAAATGTTAGGTAGCTTTTCTTCCAAGTTCTATAGTATAGACCGAGTGATTTTGCTTATTTTTTCACTCTTAACTTTTTTTGAAACAGTTATAACTTTTCGAGACATTCAACATTTGGGGCCTTATATCTCGCGAAGCTCAAGGAGGATTTCGGCAGAGAATATGTGGGGATGTGTTCCGGATGCTAAGGAATAATTATACAAAAATCCGGCTTGCACCTATTTTTTTCCAGGGGAATTCCTAATATGACTGGGCTAATACTTCACATTTACCTCAGTATAATTAAATAGATTAAGTATAATTAAATAGATTAAAGAATATCCATTGTATTGTCACAACAAATATATGAAAAGAATGGGTAAAATATTTCTGTACCATACAAAAAGGTATATAAATATGTTTACGAAAAGCAGTAAAATATATGAAATAATTCTATGTTTCTACTAAAAATATAAATTACCAACAACGAATCTACTTTTACTAAAATACGCAAATCAGTAGCGACGACACACATTGAGCATTGGCGTATACAAATAATTGCCTTGGGGGGCTTGGACATTTTTTTCCTTTTATTAAAAAGTAGGAAAATATATATTTGTAATATAATATGTCTTTCCAGATTTTTGGGGGGGCTCAAGCCCTCAAGCCCCCCTGTATACGCCCATGCATAACAAAATCGAAAATCCAAAGGGCTGCATGCTGCAAGGCACAAAAAAGTTGTATAATTATAACAAACTTGTCTTTTTAATTCATTCATTTAATTTAAATTTGGTGTAGTAGTGTATAAAAATTTTTTAATTAGAATACTTTTAAAAAAGTTTACTTTAAGTAGATAATGCTTGCCAATCATACAATTAATACAAGTTTGTCAGAAAAGAAATAATAAGACAAACACAGAGATAAAGAGAACAAGAAACGATGCAGAAAAAAGAAAAAATATATACTATAGGGTGGGCAAAAATGTTTCGTTTTCATTTCGAGTAATGGATAGTTTTTGGTCGTGCCTAAAACGGTCGACGACTAACGCTATTTGACACTGTTGACATTTGAACGTCACATGTAGTTAACGGCTTGCGTGGCGCGCCTAAAACTCACCGACGCACTATAGGATAAAAAATACAAATTTTGGTCAATATAGGAAAAAAATAGGTTTACCTTTTAGTTATAAAATTACCACAAAAAATATTTAAAATGACCAAGTCATCAATATTTGTAATAATAACATTTGAAATCTAAGTAGGCTGTGCTTGATGACAGCGCAAAGTCAGCTTATACGTCGAATAAAGTATTCTTTTGTTTTTTCTTTAAATATTTACTGATATTTGAAAAGGCGCTGTACCAAAGATATTAATTTAAAAGCGATTTTTTTTTATTACCCATGGAGAACGAAGGTAAGATTGATTAATTATATTCCTTTTGTTTTTAGAAGCTTACATATTTCTTATTTGCTGGTTTTAAATCAATATATTACAGAAATCTGGTAAAATAAATAAAATTGTTTGGTTAGGTTGAATTACAAAATGAGGTCCGCAAGGATCCGATCAGGCCGATATGTAATAATATTTTTTAGAGTTTAAGCCGTTTGCAACTATTTGCAACTATTTGCAACAAAGGAGTTTTTTTTTACTTTTAGATGAACTCTGCATTAAAAATCAAGACTTTTTTGATGTGTGGTTGTCTGAGATAAATCAAGTTTCCTTTGAATTAATTCATCATTTTTGGGTAATATTAGTTTCTCTGTGTTACCAATTGCCTTTAAATTTGACAAACTTTGAGAACTACTGCTTTGAAACTGCTAATATTTTCATGAACACATCCTTGGTTTCCAATGCCAGCTAGTGTACACAAGGTGCTTATTCACAGCAAGCAGATTTTGCACAATTGTTTATTACCAGCTGGGTTTTTGGGTTAGGAACCCTCAGAAACGAGAAACAAGATCTACAAGCATGATCGGGAATACCATGCCCGAAAAAGTAGTAGAATAAATAATTTAACAGACATTTTCAATAGGGCAATGGACACTTCAGATCCGTTAATCTCAACTTTGTCACTTATATCACGAATATCCAAACTGAAATGAAGTGTTTCCTGAGGATGTAAGAAATTTTTTACAATCACCCGATGAATATTTATCTAAATCAGGTTTACTTGAAAATAACAGCCAATTCAGTAGAGTTGGGTCAGATCATGAATTTTTATTTGACATTTCAGAATTAGATAGCTTAGAGTTGGATTCAGAAATAAACCTTTAGTTAAATGTTTTTGGAAATAAACGATTAGAAAGTAAAACTTCAAGAAAAGTTAAGTGAGCTGTAATATTTAGTCTTTGCTATTTTTGAGTAAATATAACTTGTTCTGTTTTTGCAAAATTTTTCAATATCCAGCCATTTTAATTTGTGGAAGTATCCAGGAATTCCGGATAATTAGGGTGAATGTAAGATGTTTCTTATGAAGATAGAACTAGAACAAACAGTGTAATTCTGATTTGGCACTTTTGGGGATTTTAAGGTTATTTAAAGGAAATAGATAAAATATGAAGTTAACTTTTACGGTGAAAACTACATATTACCAAGCTACAGGGCTTTCTAAAAATTCTGCTTTTTGAAAAGTGTCTATAATCCTTTATGTCTGATTTTTTATGTGTTGTCTTTTGATATTTTTAAAAAAGTAAACTTTAATTTTGATCTGTTTACTTTTAAAAATCGACATTCAATTTGACTAAAATACAGCTCTACATATGCGGTTGTCTTATATCTCCTATACAAGTTATTTTCAACACCCCAAAATTGCTCAATGGGGATCACCCTGTACATAATAAAATCTTATATAATTTTCTAAAATGATTTTAAACTCTTTAGTATACCACCTATAAAGGTCTTCAAAATATTGCTACTCAAAAAAATCGGTTTTGTTTGCTTAAATCATATTCTTCACATATTGGCCAAAATAAAGACGTCTTATCCTACTGTGCGACGGTTAATATAAGAATTTTAACGTACGTAGAACGTGCGCAATTGTGTTTTAGCGAGTTTCTATTACGTTCCGCGCCGATTGGCTAGCGCTGGCTGCACAAGTCACTGCAGTGTTAAGTGGAACCCATTTATTTGACATAGGGGAAGATGGGGAAATAAGAAACAGGGGTAATAGAAATAATTTTTTGCTACTCTTGCATTTTGTCTTCTGTCATCTGAGATATTTGAAATTCTTCTACTACAATATTAGTACAGTTTTAGCACTTTGTGCTCTTTTTTAAACATAGTTTTGACAAACCATTTCATATAATTTTTTTTTGTCACTAGGAAACACTTTATTTTCAGTTTTAATACTTAATTGTTGTCAAATGTGTAAGACTTTCTATGTATTGTTTTAACTTTTGCTTGTCATAAACGAGTAGTTCAGAATGGAAATGTTTCTTATTACCCTTTCGTTTTGACTATCGTGGGGTAATAAAAAACATCGTAATGGGGCAATAAGAAATATATTATTTTTTGTTGCATATTGATTTGAGTATTTAGTGAAGTTGCATTTAAATTTGAAAAAAGGGAGTGTAAAGCTTTAAGGCCGCTTGACATGGAGCAATCAACTTGCAGTTGCATGCAATATTAGTGTCCCTGAATAAGTCATGCATGCAACTCCAAGTTTATTGCTCCATGTCAAGCGGCCTTTAGAAAGTTGCAAAAATATTAAATGACATCTAAGTAGCATCTGTAGCAAATTGTCCACTGTACACCGGTCTATTAGCTCACACATATACTATACTATAGTAGTGTGAGCTATGGTGATCCTAATTTTTTCGAGAAAAAAAAAGTGGCTCCGATTTCAAAAATTTTTATATATCTTTGCGTTTCAGATGATTTTGAAACTTTTTTGTCGCGCCGTCTGTCTGTCTGTCTGTCTGTCTGTCTGTATGTCTGTCTGTCTGTCTGTCTGTCTGTCTGTCTGTCTGTCTGTATGTCTGTCTGTAACGATCAACGCGCATAACTCAAAAACCGCTAGGCCGATTTTAATGAAATTTGGTACCTAGGCTGGGTCTTGGGTCGAGATGGTCCCATTTAAAAATGAACAAAATCCACCGAACACAAGCCATATAAAAGGGTGGGGGGAAGATTTCAAAAATTAGAGTGTATGTGAAAATATGGCGTGTGTGATATCAAACGAAAGGTAATTGAGTATGGAGTTAAACAAAATACATTTTAGTTTTTTTTTCTTTAAAAAGGGTGGGGGTAGATTTCAAAAATTAGAGTTTACGTGAAAATAGGGCGTGTGTGATATCAAACGAAAGGTAATTCAGTCCGGAGTTAAACAAAATACATTTTAGTTTTTGTTTTTTTAAGGGTGGGGGTAGATTTCAAAAATTTGAGTTTAAGTCAAAACATGGCTTGTGTGGTATCAAACAAAAGGTAATTTAGTCTGGAGTTGAATAAGATATATTTCAGGTTTTAGTTTTATTATCTCGCACATACACTATAACTATAGTACCTAGTGTGAGCTTGGTGGTGAGGGTCGTTGAAATTGTTATCCCCTTGTAGATCAGGGCTTTGTGACCTGCATCTGCGGTGGGGATAAGAATCCAACTTCTGCTGCGTCTGCCTCCACGTGGCACTACTGGATGTCGGTGATATGCAGATCAAGGCTACTTGTCCTGCATATCACCTAACCAAAGACGCCCGGCTTACTCCAAGGTGTTATGCGACCCGTGCCGAGGGATGGAAGGCATCTGTGCCGCTAAACAGATGTCTTGAACGGAGCCTCCGGAAAACCAGGCCAAATTCCGGAGTAACCAGGCCTTGTCACCAGTACTGCGCGGCTCTGCTGGGATGGACCACCCTTTCCGACGCTACTCGTGGGAACAATTATGAGTACATCTAATAACCAAAACCAAAATAAAATGGATGTTGGCGGGAACGAATCCGACTCATCCGAAAAAGAAAGAAGAGAGGAGGATAAATCCAACTCTCTAGAAAATCCAGTTTCGGAGGATCTAACCTCTGAACAGGAACAAGCCCTACTATCAGGCGACACCTCAGCTGAGGAAACCGTAAAGGTTCTAGACAAACCAAAACACAAAAGACTATCAGGCCATAAGAGCAGGAAGCTAAGGAAGCTACTGCAAAAAGGCCTGCCGTATCAGGATGCGCTGGCGGAGGTCCTTAGGGAGCCGGAAACGGTAGTCCAGGCAGGAGGTCAATCCACCTCTGGAACTTCCAAGAAAGGCACCGGGACACCAGCCGCAACCGAAACCAAGGGGAAACAGGGAACGGGAGAGCAATCCACCCGCAAAACTGTACCCCTGAAGATAGGAAAGCCATCCACCTCAGGGACCAACAAAAGATCCGGGCCTCAGAACGCACCTGGCGGTAAAGGGAAGCTAAACGTGGGAGCAAAATCCACCCACAAACCAGCACCCGCAAAACCCCAGGCCAAAGAGACCGGAAAACGAACTCGTTCGGATGGTAGCACTCCAGGAATGGAGGCTAAGAAACCCCGAACCAGACAAACGCCACCTCAAGGGACCATACAAAGCCCACCAGCGCCCTCTTACAGTGCTGTCACGGAAGGAATCAGGGTTGGAATAATCCACCCTGACTACCCAAGCCAAATGATGGAGACAGTAAACCTTAAGAGGCTGCAGAGAGCAATCATGCTGGCGGTAGAAAATCTACCTGAAGATGGGCCACAGGTGAGATTCCAGGGCTCTGCTAACAGACCTGGATGGCTCATGCTAACCTGTGCAGATGGCACGACCCGAACATGGCTGGAGGGGCTGGTACAGACTCTACAGCCATGGGAAAATGCACAGTTGAGGCTAGTGGAGGGAGACAACCTACCTAGTTCTCACCTATGCGTAGTGTACCTACCTGATGACAGTGCGGAAGAACGCCTGCAGAAGGACAGTGTGCTCAAGAGGCTGAGGAAAATGAACCACAGCCTTCACACACATAACTGGAGGGTAGTTAAAACTGAACCTTCAGGACCTGGCCAAACATGGACCTTCGCGGTGGACGAAGCTTCCTGGGACGCTCTAAGGGCGATGGACTTTAAGCCTTATTTCGGCTTCGGGCAGGTGAAATTCCGCCCAGGACGAATGGGCTTAAACCCAGTCAGTGTGGGTGTGCAACCAGGGACATCGGGGGGAATTAAACCAACCGATGAACCTATTGAGGCTCCCGTTCAGGAGGAGCACACCCCTGATCCCATGGAGACGGACGACACCCCGAACATACCGGATACGGACCAGGAGGAAAAACCACCTGGTTCTGACGGAACCCAAGACCTGGAGGATCAACCACCAGGATCAGCGGGTCTTATGTAATCACCAATTAAAAAATTAACTGCCATGGAGGACACAATAAAATGCATTCAGGTCAACTTACACCACGCGAAAGCTGCGACCTACATCCTCGCTAAGTCAATCACTGAAGCCAAAATAGATTTGGCCCTCGTCCAAGAACCTTGGCTGAATAACAACAACCAAGTGTGCGGACTGAGGCTTCCCAACACAAAGGTATTGTATGATCGCTCGGGAAATAAACCCCGGGCAAGTATAATCAATAAAAACAACATTAACCACTTTCTGTTAACAGGTTTCTGTAATGGAGACCTAGTGGCGGCCCAAGTGGATATCAAAACCGGCGGCGGACAACAACCACTGATAGTATGCTCAGCTTACTTTCCGGGAGATGCACCGATACCACCCGCAGGATTGGCTGAATTAATCAGACACTGGAGGAGGAACAACCTACAACTCATTCTCGGCTGTGACGCCAACGCTCACCACACAGCATGGGGAAGCACTAACATCAATGACAGAGGTGAGTCACTGTTTGATTTCATCTTAGGGGAGGGGTTAACGGTTAACAACCGCGGAAATGAACCTACCTTTGTAGTGGCAAACAGAAGCGAGGTCTTAGACCTAACGATATCAACGGCGCACTTTAGCGACAATATCGTCAACTGGGAAGTGTCTTCTGAACCATCAGGCTCAGACCATAGACACATCCGATTCGAAATAAAATCACAAGAAAGAACGGTAGTCAGCTACCGAAACCCCAAAAGCACAGACTGGGAGGGCTATAACCAAACCTTGGCTGAACGCTTACGGGAGGTTCCTAAATCTATCAAGACCACTAGGGAAATAGAAGAGGCGGCAGGACAAATCCAAACCGCTATTCTATCAGCATACCAGGACAACTGTCCTGTGAAGACCAAAAAAGACTCTCGGACCACACCTTGGTGGAACAAAAACCTTGAAAAAAGAAGGAGAAATGTCAGACAGCTCTATAACAGGGCGAAAGAGAATAACTCATGGGACCAGTATAGAGCTGAATTGACCGCTTACAACAAAGAGATTCGAAAGGCGAAAACGGAATCGTGGAGGAAATTCTGCCAGGGGTTATCAGATATCCCTGCGGGAGCACGAATCCACAAGATACTCTCTAGAGACCCAAATCAAACACCATCGATAGGGGCAATAAAGCGACCAGATGGGAGTTACACAACATCAAGGAAAGAATCACTTGAATTACTAAGAACTGTCACTTTCCGGGGTGCACAATGATTACAGAACAGACTCGGCAGAACCAACCCATGCAAAGGCCGGGCAGAAATAGACCGGATAGGGAAGACTGGAGGCTGGCGTATCAAATCGCAACCCCGGACAAAATAAAATGGGCGATCAACACCTTTCACCCATTCAAATCACCAGGAGAGGATGGAGTGATTCCGGTCTTACTCCAAAAAGGACTGGAACCTCTAATAGCCACCCTGACTAAGCTATTCAGAGCTAGCATAGCGTGGAGCTACATACCAGAAAACTGGAGGTCGGTAAAGGTAATATACCTCCTGAAAGTGGGGCAGGCAGGTTTAAACCTACCCAAATCATACCGACCAATAAGTCTAACATCATTTCTATTGAAAACGATAGAAAAACTGATTGATAGGCATATTAGGGAAGGGGTATTGCAGGAACGCCCTCTAAACATTAACCAATATGCCTATCAACCAGGCAAATCTACGGATCTGGCAATAAACAACCGGGTCAGTAACCTAGCAAAGACACTAGACAGCAAAGAAATTGCGGTCACGGCCTTCTTGGACATAGAAGGAGCATTTAACAATGCCCCAATCGACTCACTCATTAACGCATGCAGTCAAAGAGGTGTCGAACCTTGTATTAACAACTGGATCCGGATGATGCTACAAACGCGTATCGTAAAAACCACCCTTGGTGAGGAGGAAATCAGAGTAAGCACGGACAGAGGTTGTCCGCAAGGGGGAGTTCTATCTCCCCTACTATGGACACTGATGGTAGACGGGCTGCTGGAACTCCTGCAAAGGGAGGGAATCGAGGCGCAGGCATACTCCGATGACGTTGTGATCAGAATACAAGGCAAATTCGATGGTGTAATATCCAACATCTTACAAAGGGCGCTAAACCTAATAAATGGATGGTGTAATAGGGAGGGACTATCAATCAACCCTAGAAAAACCACTATCTCACAAGACGGCGGAAACTGAACCTAACAGAACCCACCGTCGAAGGGATACGCATTCCTTTTCAAAAGGATGCCAAATACCTGGGACTGATTCTGGACCAGAGACTAAATTGGAACACCCACCTGGACAAGGTAATAGGCAGGGCGAAAATGGCCTTGTGGACATGTACCAGAATTTGTGGGAAGTCATGGGGCATGAAACCAAAACAAACCTACTGGCTATACCTAACGGTAGTGAGACCGATGATCACATATGGCTCTATTGCTTGGTGGGCAAAAACTAAGCAAAAAACAACCAGGGATAAACTGGCACGCGTGCAAGGCATGGCGTGTAGAGTCATAACATCAGCAATGAAATCGACACCTGTAGAGGCAATGGAGGTGATGCTAAACCTTCCCCCCCTACACATATGGGTAGAGAAGGAGGCCAGGGCAGCAGTGGCAAGGTTTAAGAGCCTAAACCAAGAGCAACCTGGACAAGCTAAGGGTAACTTTGCGGGCCTGGCTGAGGTATTCAGGAATAACCGAATACTTAGCATGCCAACAGACTACATGCTACCCAAATACAGCTTCGATATACCTTTTAAGGTTCTCATACCAACGAGGGAGGAATGGCGGGAGAGATCTGCTCAACTGCTAAACGCCGACCACGTATGGTATACAGACGGATCGAAAACAAAAAATGGGGTGGGTGCGGGTGTGACGGGACCACGGACTGAAATATCTGTGGGACTCGGAAACTTAGCAACCATATTCCAAGCAGAACTACATGCAATAGAAGTATGCTGTAGAGAGATTACCCGCAGGGACCTCTCAAACAAAAGCATCAAAATCATCTCAGATAGCTTATCAGCTCACACAAAATTAAGCTCACACAAAATTCAATCCAGACTAGTCTGGAATTGCCTTGAAACCCTAAGACAGGCCAGCAGAACCAACAAGATCAATCTTGTCTGGGTGCCAAGCCACACGGGAGTTGAGGGAAATGAAAAAGCAGACGCACTAGCCAGGGCGGGAGCAGAATCCGCGCTGGTTGGACCGGAGCCTTACTTCGGCTTAACTAAGGCCACAGTCACAAAAGAAATAGGAGAGTGGGTTGTTAGAAAAGGGACTCAAAACTGGCGGGCAACCCCGAGACAACAACACTCCAAAACCTTCCTAAGCAAGCCAGACAAACACAGAACGAACCAACTCCTGGAATTAAACAGGAATAGCCTAAGAATAATCACAGGGCTATACACAGGCCAATGCCGACTCAACAAACACATGAACAGACTGGGAGTAAGCAACACACCAGCGTGTAGGTTCTGCGGTGTTGAGGAGGAAACGCCACTTCATCTAATCTGCCACTGCGTAGCAAGACAAAGAACTAGGGCGAAAATATTCGGACCTGGACAGATAGAGCCTCAAGATCTTGAGGAAATATCACCAAACAAACTGATCTGCTTCATAAAGGAGATAGGTATTGGTGATATTTATGTTGGGATGAGCCACAATAGACCATTTGAGTCGCAGTGGAGGGGCGACAGTCGCACCACTCATAATCAAACCTAACCTAACCTAGTGTGAGCTTAGGGGCCCATATATTGGCAGAGTATTTTTTAATTGATTACTAACAGGCTAAATTTTCGTACATAGCTTTATTTGGCACAGACGCCTAACTTTTTCTTCTGCAAAAATACGTGGAAGTGGTTCCTAACCGAGTGCGCAGGCGTGGACATGCTTCGTGCATCGGCCTGACTAAATCAAGCATATGATTTGTAGAACAATATTGCTGGTTATTAACACTTTCAAGAATTTTCACAGACGAAAAAGTTAGGCGTCTCGGCCGAATAAAGCTATGTACGAGAATTCAGCCTGTTAGTCATCACTTAAAAAATAGAACGGTGTGCTGTGGACTATTTGCATTAGATGCCATTTAATTCATTGAAGTTAACATCACAACTCAAAGCAATATACAACAAAGAAGAATATATTTGTTATTGCCCCATTAGGATGTTTCCTTTTACCCCACGATAGTCAAAACGAAGGGGTAATAAGAAACATTTCCAAATCTGTCCTCCTGCCCCGTACCGACTGAACGTTTCTCGGTCTTTTCGCATAACACGTGACGGCTCGAAGCTAATTTAAAGCTTACCATTGGCGAAAGCATGTAATGGGAACTATCACATCGTTCAAGATCCAGAATCGCTACCCAGGACACTTTTAGGTTAAAAAGTCCGTGTAGTTAACGAACAAGGATTTTTACATCTTTGACCCGCCCTACAGTAAAATTTAAAAAATTTAATAAAAAATAAACTGCAAAAAAGTTGGAAAATTCAGAACGATTACCTAAATGTTTCAGCACCTCTGGATTGCAAACTATATTTACAGATGGAAAACAAAAAAAAATGTTAAATTCACATTCAAATGGTCGTTTTGTTAGAATATGGCACAAAATAAATGAAATAGGGATGATTGGATATAAGGCTTAGTTCACAAAGATTTTGTCATAATTTTTTGATTAGGCTCATATTATTATGAATCAAAAAGTTACAATAAAACATTAATAGCCCATCGCACCGACTCTTTTTTTCGTTACTTAGCCTTAAGTGTTCCTTATTACGTCATATTATGATTATATTAAGAAACGCTTTAAGCTAAGTAACGTAAAAAAAGTCGGTGAGATGGACCCTAAGTGAATTAAGCCTAAGATGAGTAAATGCTCAAGTACCTATTTCTGAAAATTGGTTTAGTTTTATCGGTAGCAAACGTAAAAACAATTTATTCTTTCAGCTTTTTGAGCGAAAGTAGTAAGTTAAAACTTATTGAAAATAAAGAATAAGAAGTAAAATAGAACACGCACCTTTATTTGGTATTTTATTTTAAAAAATCACTAAAATTCAAAGGAGTTCTAGAATGCTGCAAAGCCATACTGTCGCCACTTAGTAACATTGCCTTAACAAGCCCTAATTAGATTACAACTCTAGGAATGATATCCTACGTCATGCCCACCAACACGGTGTACAGCAGAAAGCTATACAACATTATACTCCCAGAGAGGGAGGACTGGTTAAAGAACAGGACCAATTTTTAAATCCGGATAGCTTCTGGTATACCGACGGATCCAAAATGCCATCAGGCGTTGAATCTGGAGTTGTTAGATTCAACATAATCGAACTCGTAAACATTGAACTGTGTGCTTGGTGGATTACCGACCACGAATGGAACAACAGGACAATAAAAATCTTCTCCGATAGTCAGGCAGCCTTAAGAGCGCTTGACTCCTATACATTCTCATCGAGAACCGTAAGGAGCTGGACTGAATGCGCTTGGTAGCGCTAATAATGTGTCATTAGTATGGATACCAAGGCATTCTGGGCATGAGGGAAATGAAGCCGCAGACCAAGCAGCGAAGGAAGCGACATCTGCCGAATTTTGCGGCCCCGAACCAGCCCTGGAGATATCATACAATCCTGCTAAATTAACCATAATGAGATGTATGGAGAACAGCTTTCAACAATACTGGAAATATATCAGAACAGACTCACTCTCAAGAGTTTATTTAAGGACTTTGTCAAAAGACAGCCAGGAATATCATTGGACTCACCAGACAGGAGATTCGTATAGTGACTGGACTTTTTACGGGTCACTGTCGACTAAGAGTACCCATGGCAATAGAACAGACCGAATGTAGACTCTGTATGGAGGATGACGAAACAGTTAGATATGTACTGTGCGAATGTTCGGCTATTGCACGTTTACGTCAAAACACTTTCGGTAAACCTCAGATTTATTCAGAAGAACTGAGCAGTGTCTCACACAAACTGATAGCTAACTTTTTTGGAGGATTAGGCATACAGTGGTGAAAAAACCACTCAAAAATGAGCCACAATAGACTTACTAGTGATCGAAGTGGAAAGACTGCAAGGCCCATTGACATATGATGAATCATCATCAACATTGCCTTGAACTAATTAATAAAGTTCACTATAGTGTGGGGTATTTTATAAACATTATTTAAGTTTTTAAAGGAGGTAACCTTGGTAACGCTGATCTATTTGATAGCGCATACCTTTGCAGACATAAGGCTGCAAATTTCCCAAAAAGAATTTCGGAAATATTGACACACAATCAACACCAGGAGAATAAACCTACGATTAAAGAAAAAGATATCGATGACATTGTTGATAATACTGGTTTATTTAAAGTGGAAAAAAATATTGAAGAACCAATAAAAAACAACAAGATGCGGTCATAAAAAATGACATTAACTGAAACCATTAATACATTCATTGTGATTTTACATATAAAAATGTACATCACAAACAAATCACAATTAATAACATTTCCATACCATATTCAAATGAAGCAAATATATCAGCATGAAATTAATGTCCAATTGCGCTGGAATGAACATGTTTAGAAAATGGAGTGAATTTTAAAATATTTGACTCAGGAAAATTGTTAATGCACCTTGGTGCGTTTAAAACACCGGGATCTAAAAATGTAAACCAGAGAAAAGCTCCTAGACAATAATACTGAGCTAGTTAAGTTCACCTAAAATTCAAAGGGTTAGATGCTATGTATTTTCTAGGTTATTGTACGAATGTGAAGGATGGTCTGTCGACCCGGTCACAGAGAAGAGACTCGAGGCGTTTAAGATGTAATTGTATAGACGCATGCTGAAGATATCGTGGGTACAAAGAATAACCAATGAAGCTGTACTTAACGGAATGCGCAAACCACTTGAACTTCTCGTTACAATCAAAAAAAGAAAAACCAGATACATTGAGCATGTAATGAGAGGCGAGAAAGATGAGCTGGTTAGGCTGAGAATTGAGGGAAAGATACAAGGCAGAAGATGACAAAACTCTTGGTTAAGAGACTTGAAAAGATGGTTCGGCTGCACGTGTACTGATATTTTCAGAGCAGCGGCTTCTAGAATTATGATTACCAGATGGATCGTCAATCTTCGATAAGAAGATGGCGTACTAAGAAGAAGTTAAGTTCAGTTCAAACCAACATTGCTAATTGAAAAACACTGCACATCAAACTTTAGAATCGAATCTACAAGAAACAAGTGAAGAAAGGAACCAAAGAGTGATTCTTAAATCAAAAAACCATCGTGTTTTGCGATATTTCCGTCTGTATAAGTTATGCTAAGGGTTCTTTTGCAACAAGACACTCCAACCGAACCAAATACTCCGCGTAATTTGCGCCGAATGCAACAAATATACATGATCAAAAATTCGTGATGTTTGTAGTTTTCGCTCTGTTCTCTATGTTCCCAAATTGTAAATTCCTTAATAAACGCCATAGAACCTTACGCACTGCGCGAACAGAACCGGTTAATTCTCTTTGTGCATTTATACTTTCCCGACAAGCTTCGGAAGATGTTTTACGCATTTGGTTCGGCGCGGTGCTGCGTACTGACCAGACAAATTTCTTGCAGCGCGCTCGGCACATTTGGTTCTTGCAAAGTGTTTTGTTGCAAGTGAATACACCTTTAGACAATCTTTTTTTTTTGGAGGTCTCTACATTAAATTTAAACCAATCTTCACACACTTAAGGTTTACAAGGCATGATCAGTGAGCATAGTACTACGTAACTTGTTTGCTTGATAGATCCTCCATCAAACAACGGATATAATTTCAAAAGACAAATGTCAAGTAGTGTTGATAATATTTTAATTGAAAAAAGTACATTTTGGTGCCCTTATCCAGGGTTACTAGTAATTCGATACATTCCTTTGGGGGGGTGGTAAGGAGTAAAGTTAACTCCAATACGCATTAGGCAAATTTAATAGTTTTTAATAAATTTTTCTGTTTTTCTCTAAAAGGTAGACCTTAAAAGCTCAAAGCTTAGTTCTTCTTCTTAGTACGCCGTCTCCTTATCGAAGGTGGACGATCCATCTGGCAATCATAATTCCAGAAGCCGCTGCTCTGAAAATATCAGTAGACGTGCAGTCGAACCATCTTCTCAAGTCTTTTAACCAAGAGTTTTGTCGTCTTCCAACTGATCTTCTGCCTTGTTTCTTTCCCTCAATTATCAGCCTAAGCAGCTCATATTTTTCACCTCTCATTACATGCCCAATGTATCTGGTCTTTATTTCTCTGATTGTAACGAGAAGTTCAAGTGGTTTGCGCATTCGGTCAAGTACAGCTTCATTGGTTATTCTTTGAACCCACGATATCTTCAGCATGCGTCTATACAAGTTCATCTCAAATGCTTCAAGTCTCTTCTCTGTAATTGGGTTGAGAGTTAATCCTTCACATCCGTACAACAAAACGGAAAATACATAGCATCTGACCATCTACATTCGGAGGTCCAGGTTGATGTCACGAGAGGTAAAAAACTGTTTCATGTTTATGAACGCTTTTCTCACTTGCTCAATTCGAGACCTATTTTCTATTTTGTGATCGCACTGACAATTGACGTTGGTACCTAAACATTTGAACGTTTTAACTTGTTCTAAGATGCGTCCATTTACTGTAAAGTTGGCAACAGTTATAGCCTTTGCAAACTCTAGTAATTTTTTCTTTGTTGGGTTGATGTATAAACCATGTTCTTGGATATATTGAACTATACGGCCAATCATAAGCTGTAGGTCCTCTATATTATCTGCAAGATTTACGGAATCGTCTGCATATCGGATGTTGTTTATTACTATTCCAGTGATTTTTATACCTTTTAAAATGTCATCCATAGCCTTTCTAAAAATAGTTTCGGAATAAGTGTTGAACAGCGATGGCGATAAGATGCAGCCCTGTCTAACTCCTTTTTCATTTTTCAATCAGTGTAAATTCAGATGTTTCGTTTTCAATTCTAACTTCAGCTGTTTGGTTCCAATACAGCTGTGAGATAATAATAGTTTATTCCTTGTCAATAACAGTCTTACTAAGAATTTGAATAAGTTTGTCGTGTTTTACGCAGTCGAAAGCTCTACAATATAAACCATGTTCTTCGCTGTATTCAACTATACGGTCCATCATAAGATGTAGGTCCTCTATATTATCTGCAAGAATTACGGTATCGTCTGTATATCGGATGTTATTACTATTTCATTGCTTTTACACCTTTTAAAATGTCATCCATAGCCTCTCTAAAAATAATTTCGGAATAAATGTTAAACCGATGGCTATAAGATGTAGCCCTGTCTAACTCCTTTTTCAATCAGTGTAAATTCAGATGTTTCGTTTTCAAACTTCAGCTGTTTCAATACAGCTGTGAGATAATATTAATTTCTTCCTTGTCAATACCAGTCTTACTAAGAATTTTAATAAGTTTGTCGTGTTTTACGGAGTCGAAAGCTTTACGATAATCAATGAAACAAGCATACACATTAACATTTATGTCTCTACACCTTTGAGTCAGCACATTTAGAGAGAAAAGGTCCTCACACACACTACAACTTTTGCATAATGCAAATTAGGGTTACATATACCCCTTTCACCTCCCCTATCACATCCCCAAAGAAATGTATCGAATTACAAGTAAACAAGTTAATAAAAGAAAAATGTTCGTTTCTTAATCAATATAGATTTTTATATCTCAATCCATATATTTTTTCATATTTAAGAATTTAGAATAGTCCACTTAATCGGATTTGGCTTTCTTAAAGCTATACTACTTAGTAATATTGCTCACTGCCCACTGGGTTAACCGTAACCAAGACATTTATTTTAACTATTGTGTCAATTTTGACAACTAAAATAGTTTATCTTGGTCAGAGTTGACAGTTATGATGATTTTTAAATTAGGCCAAAGAAAGCAATTAATAGAGGAATTTTTTCTGGTTTAGACAGAATACAGCCAAATTTTGAAAATAATAAAGAGGAAGGATTTAAAGGAATTACATGAAATTTGGTACAACACTAAGTAAACGAAACAACTAGGACTTACCTATATTTGGGTGTTGCAGTTTCCTACAAATTCTGGCTTCTCTTTCTAACTTTTGAAAATCTGAAAAGAAAAAAGAACAAATTGTTATTAAAAACTTTCACACTCGTGTTAAACATGTCACTTTCATCAGTAGGTATACTATTTCGATCAGTTATTTTATTACCGAAAACTTTTCGTGTAAGTGTTCATAATTTTTTTCTGAAATATTATTTAATTTCAAAAATATTAAGGAAAGTGCAATCATTCATAACAATAACATTTCATGTGAAAAAAAACCAAGTACGCGAAAATGGCATTCCGCAAAAAGAATTGAGATAAAAGTAAAGCCAAGTTCTGCAATAGAAATTTCAAAATGAAAGAGTCTTACTAGTTTGGAAATGTTTTTTAAACTTTGCTATTACAGCCAAGGTTCTTTATGTTCAATTTAGCACATCAAGAGTCATTTGCAGTCGTAGTAGCCAAGTTTAGAAAAACATTTCCGAAGTAGTAAGAAACTTCCATTTTGAAATTTGTATTGGAAAACTTGTCTTTACATTTATCTTAATTCTTTTTACGGAATACTATTTTATGATATTCACAGGATTTGTTTTTGAAAGTTTCATGTTTATGACAACAAAAAGAAATAAATCGTTACAAAAAATTGATCAATATTGCTTGAGCAACTAGAAACAGGAGTAGACATAATTTTGGTTGGTTCAATGGAAATAAAAAGTTTATTATTGTTTCTAAAAGTTTCATGTTTACGGCAACAAAAAGAAACAAATCGTGACAAAATGTTGGTCAATGTTGCTTGAATGACAGGAAATATAAGTAATCAATTAACAATTTTGGTTGGTTCAATGGAACCCCAAAAGGTTATAATTGTTTTTAAAAGCTTTATGTTTACTGCAACAACAAGAAACAAATCGTAACAAAAAATTACTCAAGTTTGCTTAAATAACAGAAAACATGAGTACAATTAAACCAAAAATTTGGTTTGGTTCAATGAAATCAAAAAGTTTATAATTGTTTCTGAAGGTTTCATTTTTACGGCAACCAAAATAAACAAATCGTAACAAAAAGTTTTTCAATGTTGCAACAATAGAAATGTAGTTTAATGTCTCGCATGGAAAAAAATCTACGAGAATGTGTAAAAATAACTAATTTTGGTTGGTTCACTTAAAGCAAAAAGAAACTTTGTAGTTGAAAGTTTCATGTTACGGAAACAAAAAGAAATCAATGGTAACAAAAAGTTGATCAAAGCAAAGCAAAAGATGAGCTAAAGCAACTAAAAAAAAAACATATCTTAACAAATAGTGACGAATTGTTGCCTCAATGGAAACCTAGCTTAATGCCTCGCATGAAAAAATCTATGAAAATCTGTAAAATAACCGAGAGTAAAAAAAAAGAACCTTGGCTAAAACTTTTCGACGATTTGGGAAAAAAAATGGTAATTTCAATAAAAATTATGATCACGTTTTACTAGGAAGGACGAATTTTTATACCTAATGGACCGGCACGAATGAGGAGTGCGCTTCTCGGAAGGGATGAGGCAATCGTGACTGAAAAGTTTTATTAGTGGAAATAAAATATAAAATACAAGAATAATATGTATACCAATTTATGAGCCTTACAGACTCCACATAAAAATTTATTTGATTTGGGTTTTATACAGGGTGTCCTAGAACCAATAAAACCAGTGGTGGCTCGCGGCTTTAATAAATAATAAAAAGCCGTTAAAAAAAAATTATTTATTTGTAGTATTATCGTGTTTGTACCTAGTTCTGGAACAGTGTCTTCATTTTAGGTAAACTGCGCAAGAACAAAACCTCTTAGATGTTTTATCCCCATGACTGGTTCAACTCTCTGCAACGGGGGTTTTTCATGGGGGCAAAACGGGGTATTTGTTATACCTAGGAACCTATACCCCGTTTTTTTTTGGTATTCCATCACTGAAAGTTGTCTTTTCTGTTGTTTTTGTGAAAAATGGGCGCAAAATTCGTGTAGGAGAGTTGACAGCGATGACTAGGTCGCTGTAATTCTTTATAAATACTAAATTTAATTACTATAAATGTATATTTTATTACAACTTTTTATTTTTTGAATAAGTATTTTAATCTTGGTTAGTATTTTAATATATAAATTTTGTCAAAAATGCAAATACCCCTTTAAAATTTGTCCCGCTAAGTTGGAATCATATGGAAAACTTTTTTATTATTCATTTTAGAAAAAAGTTATTCTTCATAAATAGTTATTACATTATCTAAAACCTAGAATACAGTCATCAAATATCAATTTTTTTCAGTGGTATACGAGGTTTGTCAAAAAATATGAGTTTTGCTCAAGAGTAAAGCACCTTTAAATTTGACAATATCGAAAAATGTTACTAAAAAAAGTTGATCAGAATTAAAAACTACGTTTAAATATGCAAGTACATCAATTTAAATTAAAACTTCAGCTTATTTTATTTTTTCTAATATTTCTATTTTGAATGAACATGTATAAATCTTGTGATTATGAAACACATGATAACTTTGTAGGTTTTCGATGTTTTCTAATAGTATAATAAGTGCATATTGTCAAATTTAAAGGTACTTTACTCTTGAGTAAAACTCATATTTTTTGACAAACCTCGTATACTAGGTTTTAGATAATGCAGAACTTTTTATGAAGAATAACTTTTTTGCCTAAAATTTATAATAAAAATGTTTTCCATATGATTCCAACTTAGGGGACATACTCTATAAAAATCTCAAAATCGTCAAATTTGAAGTTACTGTATTCTTCATAAGGAGGACAGTGTTATTTATTAGCCTAACTTAGAAGGTATCTCCGACAGGGTGTGGTAGATATTTTTCGTAAATTTAATTTTGGTTTGGTAATTGGGGTGTGTGTACTGATAACGAGATTACACACGCCCAAGTGTAATGACGTACGGGCCTAATCCCAAAACTATGTTTTCATTAATTAAACCACTAATGCCTATACGCCACTGATATAATCGGAATTTTGCCTGATTATAATTGGTTTGCTTTTACAATAGCCGTTTTCAAGCGAATAACTAGTAATTACTAGTATTTACCATTGGCGTTTAAGCGGCCTGGGTAAATACCACTCCTTGAAGAGTGACGTCAATGAGCCTTTTGTACGTCATCGTTTATTACCGGTAATTACCACACTTTCGAGGAAGGCTATTGGGTTTCCTAACCTCACAATCATTTGGTGGGTGTGCTTTCGGGCTGTTCGGCCGTCGTCGTTGCAAATTCGTTCTCGACGTTTCGCCATCTCGAGTGGATGGCATCTTCAGGAGATGTTGACTGTTTGTCGGCTTCTCGAAGACTGTCGAGAACGAATTTCCAACGACGACGGCCGAACAGCCGGAAAGCACACCCACCATTGGACGATGGCTGCGAAAGCCTTTCACAATTTGACTCACAATCATTTGTTTTGATTCTTTTTCGGAAAAATGTTGCATGAATTTTTGCAAATTTGGAATGAGAGATTCTACTGTTCCAGTAACAAACAAAGTTCAATATATGTTTTGACATTATTGACAGTTTTTATCACTTAAATATTTATATAGTTTTAAAATTGTCTAAAAAGTTTTTACCGGGATATTTTTTAAAGTCACTTGCAAAACTTTGAAAATTCATATTTTACAAACTATACAGTTTATCAAAAAAAGCACCGAGTTGCAGTATTGTGGCGTCATAGAGATACGAAAAAACCACTGAGTGAGTTAGTTTATCAAAAAAAGCACTGAGTTGCAGTATTGTGGCGTCATAGAGAAACGAAAAAAGCACTGGGTGAGTTGAGATTCCAAAAAACGTCATTTAGCGATTTTTAGTATAGGGAAACCCATAACACCAAAATGGCCAAAACTTTGAAAATTCATATTTTACAAACTATACAGTTTATGAAAAAAAGCACCGAGTTGCAGTATTGTGGCGTCATACAGATACGAAAAAACCACTGAGTGAGTTGAGATTTCAAAAAACGTCATTTAGCGATTTTTAGTATAGGGAAACCCATAAGACCAAAATGGCAAAACTTTGAAAATTCATATTTTACAAACTATACAGTTTATCAAAAAAAAGCACCAAGTTGCAGTATTGTGGCATCATACAGATACGAAAAAACCACTGATTGAGTTGAGATTCCAAAAACGTCATTTAGCGATATTTAGTATAGGGAAACCCATAAGACCAAAATGGCAAAACTTTGAAAATTCATATTTTACAAAATATACAGTTTATTAAAAAAGCACCGAGTTGCAGTATTGTGGCGTCACAAAGATACAAAAAAACCACTGAGTGAGTAGAGATTCCAAAACACGTCATTTAGCGATTTTTAGTATAGGTGTAACGTGTCATTTTTACGTTTAAGACAACGTTACATATTTGTTTATTTGGGTAAATAATCAAGGCTCTTTGATTCGTCTTTCTGTACACAAAGTAAGGGTATTTTATAGAGCTGGGTTTGGAGGTTATATAGGGTCTAGGAAGTTACCTTAAAAGGAGGCATTCCATCGAATTACTGTGGACACTACGCACATCGCATTATCTGGACATCGTAATTGGAATTTAAGATCACAGGCTTCGGGAAAAATCACATAAAAATTTTGATTGTTTTGTTTTTATCTGTGGAATTTTGTGATTCACTTGACGTTCATAAAGTTAAACAGCTGTTATGCTGGGGAATGGCGGCGTTGCCGCATCACAAATGGTTTCAGTAACAGGAAGGAAACATTTAGATGAACATTTCATTCCCTTACGTTTATTCTCGAGGATATTGGGACAATCCGAACCCCATATTCTTCACGGATTAGCTAGTTTTGATAGCACGAAAACATATTTAGGTTCACGGTTTGACCAGTAACAACCGAGGCTCCGCCACTTTGATATCTTTATTAATTTGATAGGGAAAGGATAAAATAAATACGAGTTATGCACTTTGGTAAAGGGGAGATAAACGAGGGATAAAAACCAAGACTAAAAGAATAAACGAAATCGTGTGAGTTAACATCTGAACACTCTTGTGCCTTTAAGCAACAGTTCAGTGTGTATTTTTGGGTTCAGGTTCAGAAACAACTTTATTACTGTAGAAATGTTTTACAAAAATGGCGTTAAACCATATGAATATTAGAGAAAACATTTATAAAGAGCGAAGGAAACTTTTGACGAAGACTGTAACTGGAGTGCAACTAAATTCTGCGCTCAGTATAGCTTTACTCATATGGGAATTGGTTGAGTGTTCGAATATTAATAATGTGTATGGAGGGTGTCTCGACGTCCTTGTTATAAAAATTTCAACCGTGGAAATAGATCCGACAACACTTCAAGGTTTGTTTTACGTACTTCCTATCCCCTTGGTCGGTGCTGCCCCCTATATACCTGTATAAAACTATTGCTGTATTTTATTGGTTACTTTGAAAACCCCGGGTTTTTCTCCCAGTCTTGCCACTGAATGTAGAGATTTATTTTTGGCGGAAAAGTTTTTTATAAATAGGTTTGCATCCTTTAGTTGAATTTCACCGGGAAGATTAGGTTGGTACTATTGCGTTTTACCGTCCCCACTCCCCACCAAATTTACAAAACGGTTTCCGGCCAATTCATTATTCTGGTATTCTCGACTAAGTGCTTTGTCTCTCTTTGCTAACAAATTTGGTTGGGTCGACAACAGGCTCTGGGATCGCCATTGTTTTTGGTTTTGGCACTGCAGCGAATTGTAGGAGATATCCCAGAGACTGTGAGGAGTGAGCCGTCGTGTTTTAGGCGTAATCTGAAGTGACGCTCGCACCCTTTTGAGGGGAATTTAAGTCGGCCTACGCCATTTGTACGGAAAGAGCATCGGTAAGTTCGATTTTATTTTTTTTTTAATTTTTTTTTATAATTTGAGTACTCTTCAAGATAATATTTGCCTCCCAAATTGTAATTATTTTTTCGTGGGAAATGTACTTTTTTTGACAAAAAATAAAAATTGTTGGCGTTTTTATATTTTTCTTTTAACCACGTGTTGGATAAAAACTATATATTGTTTTTCTCCTTTGTCTACAGCCCTGTCAATTCCAGCGACGGGACAGTTGGGCTGGACGCTGGTGGGAAGCCGGACGGGCCAGTTATAACCCTGGGAGAGGTACGTTAGGATTATTTTAGTTCATCTGTTTAAATCTACTTTGTTTTATTGAGTCGACATGGGGTCCTCGATTTAAGTTACTGTGTAGGGGAACTTCGTGCAAAATTGACGAATTCCAGGAAACTGAAACATTTCATTTTCCACAGGGTTTTACGCTCGGGCAAGAACCAACATTTTAAGACCAGAGTGCTGGCCTAACATCATGTGCTAAGAGAGCACGAGGGAAGGCGCGAGCAGAGCAGGAGACCCGGGAGCAGTGGTGAGACAACAGGACAACAGAATTCCAGGTTTACAAAATAAAACACACATAAAATCATCAAGGACCAAGGTAGGAGCAAGCTTCAGATACAGTCTTTCACATAAATCTTCAATATAATTTAGACATAATCTTTTCATATAAATTTTTAATATAATTTAGACGTAATCGTTTCATATATAATTTTTCACAGTATAATTCCAACATTTCTTGTAAACGCAAGATAAGGTATGACGTCATAACCCTAGTTTTGCGGCATATTTACTACATTGACTTGTTTTCCTTCATTTCATTTATTTAAGATAATTTTACTGTCAAATTTAAAGTGCCTTGCTATTTTGGCCCTATTTAAAGTGCCTTGCTATTTTGGCCCTGACTTGGTTGGTATTTTTCTCAAGTTTTACAATCAAAATATACAAGATGAACTAAATTTCTTTGTTATTTGTACAATCCAGTGAGCCAACTTTGTGGAGACAAAAGAGAGATGAGGTTATATGTTTTAGCGGTTTCCTTACATTGTTCTACCTCATGGGGTGGATCTCGGACTGGGTTGCTGTCTGTCTCATTCTACCTAACGTAGAATGATGACAGCAGATATTTGGTCTGGATCTCCCCTATGATGGAACGATTTTGGAAGTATATATATTTTTTTTTAACAATCATTCATATAATTGAGTCCTACGCTACTGACTCAGATGTAGGTACACTATGACCTGTTAAAGGAGTCCATCTACCTGTAAAGTGCTTTTTGTCATCTTAATTCAATCTTTTAGAATTTTATTCTGTTTATTTTTTTTGGTTATTCTTAATTACGCAAATACTCTGGAAGCCTCGGAAGTAAGTAGAATTTCATTGTTTGGCTGCAACGTTTGGGTTGAACTGTATTTTATTTAAGATCTTCTTTGTAAAACATTGGTATTAAATAATGTGGCGCACTTAAAAGTTTCTTATTTCTGAACCCCCCCCTTCTCCACTGTATAAAAGTTACCGGGCATATCAATGTTTTACCTAGCTGGAAAATACAGTTCTGCTTCCAGATATTTGTTTAATTATTCAGTGGGTTTCAGTGTCACAAAATGGCGGCGACGTCTTTAAGCTGCCCCAAATGTCACACAACTTTTTTAAAGGCCACAAATTGGCGCCCAAAATTTTTTTAAACTTTTTTTTAAGGCCACAAATTGGCGCCCAACGTGTGTTTTGGCTAGTTTTTTTAACATCTGATGTAATTTTTTTGGAATTGAATTTGGAAAAGAAAAAGACAAAATTATTTATAATTTTTTTTTTTGAGAAAATTTTTTTGTGTTACAGCCAAAGCCAGGTTAAAAGCTTTCAGTGGCTGTGGGTGGTTTTGACACTCAATCATTTTTTTTCATAAAAAACAAGATCATTGGTTTTTGGAAATAACACTTTTTTTAAATATTTTTTTTTGTAATATTTGAACGTTGATTTGGAACTCGGTTTGTTGTTTTAGTAATCCTCTTAGTTTTTTTATTAGCTTATCTTCACAAGTTTTTTCTTGAAAAATAAAAGATTCATTTTTATTTATTAAGGAAGAATAAGTAGATAAAAGACATGGGAGTTTTTATTGAACGGAGTCCAATTCATGTTCTTAATTCTTTAAAGTTTTTTTGTAGGAAGAACATGTGTTAATTTTTTTTAAAGAAAAATAAACACAGTAATCAAAGTTTACTTCAATTTTTTTTTGTTGATTTATAGGTGGATGGACCTCCAGACATAGTCTTTTTAGGTTTAAATATATGCCAGAAGTAGTGTGTTTATTCTAACAATTTTTTTTGCAGGTTGCCTACTTCTAATATGTTATTATTTCCTGCTTGTGATAAGATAGAAATTGTTTCACCGATTTTTTTTAGTGCAGTCAATTTATTTAGGTCAACAAGTTTTTTTTGGTGATTTTAATTTTTGTGGGATATCACTACTTGGAAGTTGGAATATTTTTACAGGGTTTCACACAAATTTTCTTGGCTGAGTTGTTTTAGAGTAAATATAGCTTAACAGCTGGTAGCTTTGTTTAGTTGAAAGTATTAATTAGTAATGAAAGAAAAGGAAAATGAGTTTATTTTGCTTTGTCATTTTCTTTTCTTGTTTTTTGGTGGTAACTGTTGGATGACAATTAAGATCTTACGTCACTCAGTTACATCGGGTCAGAGGAGGGTACTACTACTAGTGTCGGCTTCGGAAGTTAGGAAACACAAGGCTAAAACCCTAGAGCGACATATTGGCTGAAGATCAACGCCAGAGGTCCAGTTAACATTTTTTTTTGGGGTATTTTTGTTGGGGCAGTTTTTTTTAGGTCTTTGGTTGCCAGTTTAGTTGTCTAGTTGTGTTTTTGTGACTGGTCAATTTTTTTGGTAGAAAATACAGCGTTGGGCTTTGGAGTGCATTTTTTTAAAAAATGACCTACGGGTATTTCTATCAATTAAAGTTTTCTGGTACACATTTATTTTTTTTCTGTATTTTTTCTGCGTTCATGTCATAGCTTGGTCATGGCCATTGGAGAGCAAACATTTATGTTTGAGCCTTGAGAAGTTTTGCCTGCTCCAGATTGAATACAGAGAAAATGAATTTGAAGCCCAACTAGATATAATACCACAAAATAAATGTTTAGCTGAGACAGATATAGATATAAGTTTTGATTTTTTTTTAGTTCATTTGTAAAGTTCAGTAATTTTTTTTAAAGTAATATCATTGTGAGGCCGTGAAATTGGTCAGTGAATTTAAGAGAGACTTTCAACTAAATATAAATGCTAGGCGGGGGTAATTGGTAAAAATATTTCCAAATTTTACTTTTTTTTAAATAATTTAATTTTTCGTAAAAAATTATTTCCTTTCTGTTAACATAACTTCTCGAATTCTTGTTTTGGTCAAAACGGTTTGTATAGTGGTCGTAGTTTTAAAGGGTGACCAGACAGGTTATATATTTTTTAGGGGACCAAACGGGAACTTCTTGAGTTACAAAAAGGTGAACTTTTTTTGTCTTAGTTGATCAGGCAGGAATAAATAAATCTTTTACTTCCAAATCATAATTTTAAATAACAAGATTTATTGGTTAACCCTCATATGCACCGTAAGCACATAAGCGAGATTATGGGTTTAAGCGAGATTGGACGGCTATTTTGCTATGCACCGTGCACTAAACCGGATTAAAGGAACGCTTAAGCCAAGCCCCCGACTTTGCTGGCTGAAGCCGGTGATTGACAAATGATGGGATTGTAACGTCAAAAAAGTTTTGTTTTTTTGTGAAATTTTTTATAATATAACAAAATAATCATGGAATTCGAAGATGAACTTTCTATTGATGACGATCAACAACTATTAGACATAATGAATTTTGGATTTCCACGACATAGGTGGGCACGAACCTCGGCACGAACCGATCATTTTGAAACCATGGATAATATGTCCTTCTTTAGAAAGGAAACAGTTCTTGATTTCCTTCCTAATATTGAAGAAGAACTAGAATATGATAATGATTTGTAAGTTTTTTGAGATCAGTAGAGGCTGTTTTAAGCTGGGTTTATCCAGGAAATAAATATATAAATTAGAACTGTCCGTCACATCATCAAACTCAACCAATTGCAGATCTAAATCTTTTTATGTTGTTTCATGAATAAATCCACCTTAATTCAGGGGTACACAAGCATAGCTAGTAGTAGTAGTGGTAGTGTGGGGTACTGGCGGCTCGTCCATAGGTTTGCAGGTTTGCGCAACCCCCAAAAAATATAGGTAAAATGATAAAAGAACTATTAATTATATATTTTTAAATGTTATTTCCTGGATAAACCCAGCCTCCACTGATCTCAACAAACTTACAAATCATTATTATATTCTAGTTCTTCTTCAATATTGGGAAGGAAATCCAGAACTGTTTCCTTTCTTAGAAGAAATCGTCTAAAGAAGGACATATTATCCATCGTTTCAAAATAATGGGCTCGTGCCCACCTATGTTGTGAAAATCCAAAGTTTATGTCTAATATTTTTTGATCGTCATCAATAAAAAGTTTATTACATCAAATATCTCAAATATAAAAAGTTCGTCTACGATTAGTCATGTTAATACAGTCATAAAGTATTGAACAAATATCTTATCAAATTGTTTAAGAGCTACCCAGATCTTTTCGCTATAGCCATGATTAAATTAAACTGGTTAAACTTAAAAAACTAATTCATAAAAAAATTTTTGAAAGGTGTCTACATTTGAGCCACTGAGACACATTAACTCAAAAACCATTTGACTTTAGAGCAAAACTAATTGCAGATTCGGATTAGCGCACTCTATTTAGTATCGTTGATAGGAGCTAGGAAATTTTAATTTTCCAGGTAAGAATTTTGATCAAAATAGTTAATGCCTAATTTGACAAAAAATAGTTTCTTTAAAATGCAAAGTTAAAGTGGCGCAAATGTAGACCCCTCGATCCCCAAAGATTTTTAGGAATCAGATTTTAAGTTGGACCAATTTCAATTTCATGGGCCGTTGGTAGCTGTAAAAAAATTAGACATGGTAGATAAAAATTAATATAAACAGATAAGTTTTTAATTGTAAAAAATATTGTTTTGACTACGTTTGCTGAAAATTTAAGTAGGAAGTTAAGGAAAAGTTCTTTTTTATTATTGAGTTTGGAAAAAGTACACTAATATGAAACTGAAATTAAAACTTTATTTTATATACACCTACCTATTAATACTTTTTATTTTTTTATACAGAGCAAAATAAAGAAGTACACCAAGGTAAAAAAATGATACGATGTGATTTAAAATATCAATGCTGTATCATTTTGTTTTTAAATCAGCAGTACCAAATAACTAATTAAATTAATAAAACATTAACATTTCACTTAAATATTGGAGGAGATAACTGCTTTTTTATATTTTATTTCGGCTTTTAGCAACTCTATTTTTAATAATTTTTCTTCCTTTTCTAGGGAAAGATTTTCGGTTTGGTGCTTCAAAATTTTAACCTTATACTCATGTTCGTCCCTAAACTTTTTTTCTTTATTGCAGCTCTGTTGTATTTGTTTGTCAACCAAAATTACTCGTTTATCTAAAAGGAGGTTGTACTTTTCCGCCACATCTGACGATGTAGGGACCCGAACCCCGCCCATTGGTCTCCTCCTGTCAGTTCTTGTAGGGGTCAAGGAAGTTTTCTTAGTAGTGTTTCTGCTGCCCGAAACATTTTATTTCTCAGGAAAATCAATAACCTCCTAAAAACATAATAAATAAACTGTATGTCCCTGAAGGTTACAAGCAAAAAAAATATAGCTTTTTCTGCTAGCACAACAGAACATAGTAAGTGGCGTATTTAGAAAAAAATATTTGGGGTGGGCCTCAGACAGTTTTGGGGGGGGGGGTGGGCTATTTTATGTTTGTATTCATGAATTATATGTGAAAAATATCTAAAAAAATGTCGGCTTCGGGGGGGAGGGGTAGGACGGGGAGTGGTCACTCCTTATATACCCCACTGGAACATACTACATCTAATAGAAAAGAAATAATTGATTCATTTGATTCTTTTGGTTAATTGTGAAAATTTATTTATATAAGTACATAAAATTTGATAAAATCCAATGAGGAAACATCTGACTGACTATAATATTTCCCTCTCGATTAAATCTTTAATACACACATACATCATTGGAAAGGGAACTTTGTTCTGCCCAGAAAAATTGGATTTTGCAGGTTTTGGGGGCGTTATGGGGAGTTTTCTGTCCCTTTTAAATCTTGACATAAGGCTAAGAAATTTGTAGGTACATGTATTGCCGTAATACCATGCTAATTTATGGGGGTTAATGACCATGTTCCCAAAAGTATTATAAAGTGCTTTTGGACTGGAAACAAAGAGCTTTTTCAGATTTTGGCCTAACTAATAAGCAGTAAGCTTATTATATATATATTATACCATTTTTCTTAATATTGTACCATACTTCATTTTTCTTATCTATTGTCGATCTGTTCGTTTTTTTGTCTTCCAAAATATTGGCATGCTGTAAAGTCAAATTAAACAAAATTTCTTTTTCTGCTTGCGTAAAATTCGGGATCCGGTTGGCCATTTTGGTATTACAATAACCAAAAATACAAACAAAAATTTATGAGGTTAGTTGATGGATTGATTATACTGTTTTGACCCGGACCCAGTTAAGGGTCATGGATGCAGCAACTAAATAAATAAATATCTTTGGCCCCCGGCATAACAAATAGACCTAAACGGACCGAACAAACTTTTTTGTGGCCCCCTAAAGAATTTTTATTTTTGAGGTTGTCTTGTCAGAGCTTTCAGTTTCAGTAAATAAACCTAGGATGTGCCCAAAAGACTGAAAAAATCCAGTGTTGCCGCAATTCTAATCTCGATGGTCCGAGCGACCTGCGGTGCATAGGAATGAGCAACGCTTAAGTTAAGCGAGATTCACAAAGCGAGATGAGACTGTTCATACGGAGCATCTAGGCATAAGTGTTTGGGTCTTATAGGAAAAAAAAAACGTTTTGTTTTTGGAGGATACTGGTATGAGATGAAATTATTTTAATTTCATGCCAAATGTTGTTTGACGGCAGATATGCTAGTCTTCAGTTTTTTTGTTAGTTTGCATTTCAGGACAGTGGCGTGTACTTAAAGGAGCCTTACATCTGCGCCCATTGTAAAGCAACTTCCAACCTACTTGCTTAGCTTTTCACTTAATCTTCGTTTTGTTGCTTCTAAAATTAAAGCGTTATGTTGGATAACGATGGATGGTGTTAGACTGAGAAAGTACCTAGGTATTTAGGGATGAAAACTTGGAAGTTGTGGACAATTGGGAGATAATTGTTTTTATTTCATTTTTCTTAATTTTAAAATAATTTCATACTGGTGACCTCAAATAATGAAGCAAATTTTTAAATTACAATACACTTTTGTGGAATAAATGGGAAAGTGTTCAGGTTAAACAATAAATTTAAGATCATTGATTTTTGAAAAAGATTTCAACCTAAAAATAAATTTAAAAACAATAGGTTTTCTTTGATGCGACTAAACGTTGATGAGGGCATCTATTTTTTTTTAAATCTGATAGTTGTACAGGGTGTAAAGGAGCTGGCTACATTTTATATTGCGATAATTAGGTTTTTTTTCCTCCCGCGAGCTGGGTGGAAATGGAAGAAATGTTTGGTTCGGAGTGTAGAAATCGAGGAACGAGGACTTCCTGCTAATCTTTTTAGGATTTCGCAACTTCGGTTTTCGCTAAATTAAAATACATCCAAATTTGGCCTACAGGCTGAATCTCACATCTTCCAGGACCTTGCAGATTCGCGGAGAAAGACCATTTTTGTGATCTGTTTAGTTATGATAGGAATTAATAGTAACATGCACATGAGGGAACTAGATATATTTAGGTTAAAAAGTAGTAAGAACACTGATCTGAACAGTTTTCCATAATAGTGTCCTATTTTCACAGGGTGCTTCAAAATATCTTCACCCTTTCTTTGAAATAAGATATTGTTTCGCCTGTGGGTGTTTGACCGTTTAAAAAATATATAGGGTCCAGATGGGATTGGAATGGAAATCACAAGTTTTTGGGTTTTATTGACATTATACTTAGGGAATAGGGGAAATGTCTAATAAAAAGTTTTTGGTTTTAGGCCGAGTTTTGTTGAGATAACAAAAGTTTAATTGGGGCCGGGAGTTTTATTATGCTCTTTTAAAATTAATGTAATAGTTTTGGCTTCTTGATTTTGTTCTCTGGTTTTTACGCAGGATTATTCCCAACTGTTTCATTTCAAAATATCATTTGTAGGTGATGGGGTCTCATTAGCCCTTGGACATTTGGTAGATTTGCTTTGACTGATAGTTGTGGAGTGGGCCCAACTTAATTTTATATCTCGTAAACACCAGGAATAGGGATCTGAGAATGCATTAGGCAGAAATTTTTTTTTTGATTAGATGTTGTGTGTAAAGACACTTGAGTAGGCAGATTTAGTTTTACAACGTTATAGGTGAACCTTGGAATTGTTTTCATATTTGGTTTTTTTGGAAGTGCACACAAGAAAATTCTTTACGGAGTTGAGTGCAAAGGTTCTTCACATTATAGTGGTACAGTAAATAAGTACTAACGTTGCTTATTTCCTTAAGTAATAATTTTAAACAAATACACTAACATCGGTTGTTTTTTTTGGAACATAAATATTTTTTTTTAACTTTTCCTAAACTGATTGGTTTTTTTGCAATTACGATTTTTATACCTTACGATTCTTAAGTAAATTTAATTTTCAACATTTTTTTTTTGTATAGTAAATTGATTTTTCTTGCTCATTTACTTTCCACATTGCCACAGTTTTGGGAGAGGGAAGGGAATTGACAACTGGTTTTTAAAGGAAAAGAACAAAAACTGTTCCATGACAACTCGAACAAGATTTTTCTGGTGTTGATTTTATAAAAAAAAAATTTTTAAGGTTCACTAATAGGAGCTGCAACCCCACTTAAACATTTTGCATTTTTTTTTTGAAAATATTTTTTAAATATTTTTTTTAAATATTTTTTTTTAAGGAAGGAGACTTGATTTTCTTGTTGCAAAAATGTTTTTTTTTGTGCATAGTAGTACCTTGTCCCTACAATGGTTCTACCAGTTTATTTAAATATTTTTTTTGCTGAATTAAAATATAATTTTATTTCGAACCCTCACGTTTTAACAACCTATCATCATTTGTTTTACATTTTTTTTTCTTCTCCCTACTCCAAACCACCTATCAGAGTGGAGTAATTTTTGAAAATTTTAGTGAGTCACTAATTAATTTTTTTTGACTATTGGACTACTGTGGTCGACACCAAAAATTTTTTTTTATTTTTTTTTGGACACCTTTCGGTACGATCCTAGGGTCTTCTTGACCATGGTTTGCATCAATTTAGTTAAAGTATTGGGAATTTCATTTTAACGATTATTAGAGAGTTGCAGTCCTACCAAGACGTTATTTGTGTAAATTTTTTATTACCATCGGTAATTTTTTTTTAAATTTTCTTTAAATTTTTTTATTACACACATCCTTACTAGTCTAATTCGACGCAATTTCAGCGAGCGGTTTTTTTTTAATTGAGCATATTTTACGATTTCTATAACATGAACATCTGTTCCGATGTTTATTGCGTTCACTTATATATTAAGGGATGATGTGACCTTAAGCAATGCATGTTTCGTGTAAACTCAGAGTAGGTAAGCAGGTTAAAGTGGGTTTTGATTTATTCTTTTTAGAAAAATCATTGTATACGGCGATTTGGGTTTTTTTTGAGGAGTTTATTAGTGGAGCCGTTCTGCAATAGCAGAAGTATACCCTAGCGTTAACTGTGTACAACAGCTTGGGGATTTTTGTTATAGGTAGTCTGTTGTACGTTCCATTTAGGGATAAATTTACCTATTCGGTTGCTGAGGTAAACAAACATCACTTAACTTTAATTTTAATCCAGTTCAGCTAGGATAAGCGCAATTATTTTTTTTTGGTTTTACTCACGCAGGAGTGGAGCATAAGACCTAAACACTGCCAAAACTCTTGTCTCTCTTTTATTTTTTTAAACTTTTTTTTTTATGGCTACTTGTTAATTCTAATTTAGGATTTAAGTAGTTATTTCTCTCTGCAAGGTTGGACGTCATAGTTGGTTGTGCAAATACTTAATATAAATTATGATTACATTTTTAAATGCAAATAAATTTTATTTTCTTACTGCTCCGGTGTTTTTCGGTTTTGTTCGCGTCTGCCCGTATTTAAGTTTTATATTTTCTACAGTTGTGAGAAAATTTATAGTGATTTTCACTAGTGAATTGAAAGTGAACTTTGTGTTTGTTATTGCGTGGTTTAGTTTTTATAATTGGGAGGTATAATTAACAGTTTTAATTAAAGTTTAAAGTTTTAATATATATAAAAGGCACCATGGCTATTTCTTTGAGTCGGTTGTCTGACATAAGGTACTTAGTCAAGGACGAGTTAATCTACGAGTTAACATGGAGAGGCATAGCCATTGGATCGGTGGAAGAAATGAAACAACAGCTTATGCTGATTAAGCAAAGAGAAAAGACTGATACGAGTATGAGATACCCTCCGTATCCCTTTAAATTTGGCCAGGATGCTTTTAGCTGCATGAAGAAGCTAGATAGTCTAGTACCGCTGGTAGAGAAATTCTCTGGTACGAGCAAGGGGGGAGAGTTTAGAAAAATCGCTGTAAGGCTGGAACACGTGTTGGCCAGGATAAATAACATGAATCCGTCTAACTTTGAAGAAAGTCAAACCAAAGGCATACTGGTTGCGGAAACCTTGAGTTTGATTGGGAGGTTGCAGAGCCAAGCAACAGATTTACTAAGAGTTGGCGTTACCTCAGATGATGATGAAGCATCTGAAACCCAATCAACGAGTCGAAGCTCAGATCACTCGACAAATGTTGGCAACATTCCCAGCCAGTCTCAACTACCGCAACCACAGCACTCGAGCACACAACAGCCCACGAACCAACCGTCGGTCATTGCTCCAGTGCAAATGCAAATGCTAGCGAACCCAACTCAAGCACCAATACAGGCACCACCCCCAATGCAAATTCAGAATGACCGTGCACCAGCTTTTCATTATCAACAACCGTCTACCGTTCCTTTGAGTCTAGCTGCCCTCCAAAGTAGCATTGCACCAATTGCTCAGTCACGACCATTTTCATGTTCGTCGCCAGTACCAATGTCAAGTGATCCTGGTACCTCATATCACGTTGCACCTGTACCTCCGCATAAGTGGAACTTAAAGTTTACAGGCGAGAGGGGTACGATCTCCGTCACCGCATTTTTTGAGAGAGTGGATGAGTTGAGTCAGGCTAGAGGAGTCAGCAAAAAGGTTTTACTGAATTCAGGCATTGATCTTTTTGAAAAGTCAGCCTATACTTTTTACAAAGATGTACGTAGAGAAGTCCATACATGGGAACAGCTGGAACAAAGGTTCATGGCAGAATATCTTCCTTCTTCATATGGCGAGAAGCTATTGAAGGAGATTCAAAAACGTAAACAAGGCCCTGGAGAGTCTATAAGGACCTATATTGCTGTCATGAACACATACTTCCAAAGACTTGGCTGTCCTGTTTCTGAAGAGGCAAAATTAGCTATCGTCTTCAGAAATATCGCGGACATCTATAAGAAAGGGTTGATTGCTACTGAGGTCAATAGCCTATCACATTTAAAAGATTTGTGTCGTAGAATAGACCAGAGATATGGTTTAGAATGTAACGCCGCGGTTAGGGGTGCTTTAGTCGAGCGGTATATTTATACAACTTGTCCCTTTCCACGATTACATTAAATTTATTTGGAGGTAGGCGTCCTAGTTGCACATAGCTATGATTAAAGCCAGTTGTTGTTATTGACTTTTGGTTGTTATTAAATTAGACACCAATTGTTATAAAGAATACGTTATATTTAAAGTGAAAAATTATTAATACAAAATCGTATATCCAAAGTCTAGCATGGTCCTAACATTCAAATTAATTACGAAAATGCGCTAAAATTAACATTAGCCAATACCTTAGAGTCTATCTACGAACAACACAAAATTGGTTTTATTACAATTTTTCCGACACAAAATTGTCTTCGCAAATTAAAATGATAGAGTCTAAAAAAACGTTGTAGGACATAATATTGTAATATTAACTCAATGGTAACACATACATAATAAGTCCGTAAACATTTCAGTAAATTTATTCCAATAGTCTAAATCTCGTTAAATACTAAAAGCACTATCAAAAGTTCAAAATCATTCTTCATCTTTTCATCTTTACTATAATTACTAATCTCAATGTTCAAATACATTTAACTTACTTTCTGTCATCGAATCACTAAAATATATTTTTTATTCTAGAGTTCAGAACTCTAGATTTTCTTGAAGACTACATTTTTATATAAAATGGTTAACTCAACTTTTACTAATTCACTTTAATTTTAACTGTTTACTATTTTTCACTTTTTGCTGCAACTTTAACACTGGAACTTTTATAATGCCCGGATATAATTCAAGAAATCGAATTTATAGGTGATCCCCTCTTGTTTATTCCACAAATTTTTATGACGAAACAGGTCAATGTGTTTTGATCGAGCCAGTGTTTCTGAATATAGCCCTAATTAATGAATACAATAGAGTCGTGTATTAATTGCTCCCTAATATAAACAATTTCCTAAGGCGTGGACAAAACAGGTAAAAATGGGATTTTTGTCAACCTCTTTTGTGGCTCATTTAATTAATTTCATTTGTAATTTTGCGATCGATCGAATCAACAGTGCTCTCCAGTGAAAAATAAGTGTTAGGGTTTTAGTTCAGATGGCTTCATGTGAGTCTCAATCATTTTATTTTAACTCTTGTTTTTTATTTTTGGTTTAAATATTACTTGTTTATCGACTGGTCTCTCAATATTTGTTTTTATTATTTTTAATATTTTAAATTTTTGGTTTTTATTAATTTATTTTAAAAATAATATTTTTTTTTTGTTGTTGTTATTTTTTACTTTCTTGCTTCGATAATACTTCTATATTTTCTGCCAGTTTTGGAATATGTTTTTAATATTTTTTAATTTAGGTTTTAATGAATATTTTTCTTTTTCTTAAAAAAAATTAATTACCTATTATATATATTTTTTTTTAATTTAATTTTTTTTTAATTTGAATTTTAATGAATATTATTTTTTTTTGTTAAAAAAAAATAATATCTCATTTATTTTTTTTTTACTTATTTATTTTTCATCGTGTTAAATATTATTGTCAACTAAACGGAAATCTTGAAACTTCTCATATTTTTGATAAAATATTTTTATATTTTATTAAATAAACCCCGACCTTTACAAGAAGAGGAGAATTTTACTCCTAGAAGAAACCAATCTATTGAACCTGACTTAGCCAACGTTGGCGTAGAGAGCGATAATGACGATTTTCCAACAGGGATCGATACAATTCAGATATCAGGCGCCGGGACATCAAATCAACAGAATTTTAGTGTTCCTGATAATAGATTTAATAGAGATAGGCAGCAACCAGCAAGCAGTTTCGCTGCTAGAGCTGATAGAGATAGACAGCAACCAGCTAGTGGTCAGTCTAGTGTAAATGACAGGGATGTACAACCACAGGGTGTTGGATCTGGTAGGGCGAACAGGGACGTTGTTTGTTACAGATGCAACCAAACAGGGCACATGGCAATCGGGTGCGCATTACCTAGAGGCAAACAGTGCTATTCGTGTGGTCAGGCAGGGGTTACAGTAAGAGAATGTCGTAATTGTAATCGTCAGGGAAACGGACCCAGGCGCTCGTAGGTGGTCGACCTTCGAGTCAGCCTGAACAAGCATCGACCGATAGGCTAACGTACGTCTTAGATTATGTGATAAGTCATGCTCGTAAAGATGAGAGGCCTTATTTAGAAGTGGATGTGCTCGGAAATAAGTTATTAGGTTTGTTGGATTCCGGGGCTTCACGTACCTTTTTAGGGAATCATGGTTGGTCAATCATCGAGAGGTTTGGTTTTTCACTTGATACGACGAAGAAGACGAGTTGTATTGTGGCAAATGGTCAAAGCACGAGTAGTATTGGAACAGTGCAGCTTCCTATGCGAGTTCAGGATAAATTTAGGTTAATAGAGGTCGTCGTCGTTCCTGAGTTGCCGCACACTTTGATTTTAGGATTAGATTTTTGGATTTCGATGGGGATAGTACCGAACTTAAGTACTAATGAGTGGCACTTTGCCGATAATAAAGATGTGATTTGTTCTTTAGAAACACCAGACCAACAAACTACTCTTACGCCTTATGAATCAGAACGACTAGAGGAATTGGTCGTTAAATATAAGACTATTATGGGTGACTCACTGGGATGTACAGACAGGGTAGAGCATAAGATTACAACAGATGCAGCACCGATAAGACAACGTTCATATAAGGTCTCACCGGTCATTCAGAAACTTATTGATGACGAAATCGACGAAATGCTGAAAATGGATGTGATAGAACGTAGTAGTAGTTCATGGGCTTCACCAGTGGTAATGGTACAAAAGAAAAACACAAAGAAATATCGGTTCTGTGTAGACTACCGCAAATTGAACTCAGTGACGGCGCGTGATAGTTATCCTTTACCACTCGTATCCGAGACTCTTGACAAATTGAAAGATGCTAAGTACTTGTCAACTTTAGATATTAAGAGTGCTTATTGGCAAGTACCAATGGAAGAATCATCGAAGCCACTAACAGCATTCATCTGTCGACGAGGTCTCTTCCAATTTAAGCGTTTACCATTTGGTCTTCATAATGCACCTGCAACTTGGCAGAGACTCATAGATAGCATCATAGGAAACGATTTAGACCCCTACGTGTACGTATATCTCGATGACCTCGTAATTGTCACACAAAGCTTTTCTGAACATCTTAGAATTTATTTATTTATTTATTTATTTATTTATTTATTTATTTATTTATTTATTTTAATCCTTACTCCATAAGATACATAAAATGCATATTGGATGTGTCAACAAGTATAAAATAGTGGCCTAATAATATCTAACTAACAGTCTAATAGAATACTTATATTATTAGTCTCAAAATTATAAAGCTATAATATTATTATTATTATTCAACACAAAAAAAAACAAGATCACTAAAAATAATTTCACAAACTATTACATTGACAAAGAGAACTTAGAAAATAGTAAAGTAGTCACTGTGACTGTATAACACATTTTCAGTTAGGATATTTTTAATTTTTAATTTAAATGTTTTAAAATTCTGGATATTTCTTATGTCTGCTGGAAGTTTGTTATATACCTTAATAGACATGTAAAGTGGTGACTTTTCGAATAGTGTAGAGTTGTGTGAAGGAATGCTGAGTTGGCATGAAGATCTTGTTTTAATTCCGATGTTAATTTGGTTGTTTGTTGTGAAGTATGACTGATACTTTTTAACAAAAATTAAAAGTTTATAAAAATACAATGAGTATACAGTCATAATTTTGTACTTTCGAATTCTTGAGGAAGTCCTACGAAGATTGCAGAATGCAAAGATAACGGTAAGTTGGGAAAAATGCCAACTGTGTAGGCCAGAAATGACTTATTTAGGTTTCGTAGTGGACCGTCGAGGCATCCGAGTTGACCCTAATAAAATTATAGCCATGTTAGAGCTCCAGAGGCCAAGAACTGTCAGAGAAGTTCGTAGAGTTGTAGGTACAATATCCTGGTACAGACGTTTCATAGAGAATTTTTCAGCGATAATAGCTCCGATTACAGCTCTAACTAAGAAAAATCAAAAGTTCGATTGGACTCCAGACTGCGAAAAAGCATTTATTAAGATTAAGGAACTTTTAGTGACTGCACCGATTCTTACATGTCCAGATTATACCAAAGAATTTGTCATTCAAACAGACGCATCAGGATATGGAATAGGAGCATGTTTAACGCAACCCTATCCTGAGGGAGACAAGGTCATATGCTATTTGAGTCGATCTTTGACTAAGCAAGAACGTGTTTACACGACCACCGAGCGAGAATGTTTGGCATTGGTTTGGGCGATAGAGAAGCTCCGGCCTTATATTGAGGGGATCTCATTTAAGGTCATTACAGATCATTTTAGCTTAAAATGGCTTCATAGCTTGAAAGAGCCCAGTGGGAGACTTGCTCGTTGGTCTGTAAAACTGCAGCAATATGATTTTGAAGTAATCCATCGGAAAGGGAAAGATTTAGTTGTCCCGGACATGTTGTCTCGTGCAGTACCTATGATTGATACAATTTCGCAGCCCAGAGATGTTTCAACAGCAATTAAAGATCGATGGTACCAAAAGATGGTAAAGAGGGTCGTAGAATCACCGTTAAAATTTATGAACTGGAGATACACTGATAATAAGTTGTATAAATATGTCAAACAAGAATACCCTCAACTTTCACCATCTAACGAATATTGGAAAGAGGTAGTCCCCAAAGATCATAGGCGTAGAATTATTGGAGAAGCTCACGATCCTCCTACCGCAGGACATATGGGTGTGTATAAAACCTTCCACAGACTGGCAGAAAAATATTATTGGCCAAAAATGCGCCAGGACGTGGCAACTTTTGTAAATAAATGCTTTGTCTGTGCAGCTCATAAAGGTGATACACAAGGTGTATCTGATCAGATGATATCTCACCCAAAACCAACTCGTCCTTGGGAAATTATTTCGACTGATTTATGTGGACCTCTACCTCGTTCAACAAAGGGTAATTGCTGGATTCTCGTCGTTACGGACTATTTGAGTAAGTTTTCCTTAGTTTTTCCAATGCGAACAGCCCCTACTCAAGCTGTTGTTAAGCATCTTGAGGAGCAAGTATTTATGGTCTTCGGAGTGCCCCGTTTGATACTTTGTGATAATGGCCCTCAGTACAAAAGTAATGAGTTTAAGCGTTTTGCTGAGAGTTATCAGGTTAAAATTCAGTATAATCCGTATTATCACCCCAGAGCAAATCCAACAGAAAGGACGAATCGCACGTTAAAAACCATGTTATGTTGCTATGTGAAAGACAACCACAGGAAGTGGGACGAACAAATACATAAACTTGCCTGCGCGATTCGTACTGCAACCCATGAGACAACCAGGATGTCTCCTTTCTTTGTTAATTTTGGTAGGAATATGTGTTTATCAGGTAAAGATTACTCCAACCCAGTTTTGTTATCTGAAGAGAATGGTGTACAATCCGCAGCTGAAAGTAAGAACGAAGGTTTCCGGAAGCTCTATGCTGATGTTAAGAGAAGGTTAGAGGTGGCTGGAGAGAAAAACGTAGTTCAGTATAATTTGCGTACAAGGGTACCCAACTTTGTTGTGGGTCAGCGTGTTTGGAAGAAGAATTATGTTTTGTCAGATGCTGCGAAGTTTTTCTCGAAGAAGTTAGCACCGAAATTCGTTGGTCCTTATGTGATTAGGAATAAAATTTCTCCATGGATATTTGAGCTTCAGGAACCATCGGGTAAAGTACTGCCAGGGAGTTGGCATGCCAAAGACCTTAAGTCGGCAGCGGACCTCTCCGATTAACCTTTTTAGGTTAATCGTCTTGAAGTTGGGGGGGGATTATGTAACGTGTCATTTTTACGTTTAAGACAACGTTACATATTTGTTTATTTGGGTAAATAATCAAGGCTCTTTGATTCGTCTTTCTGTACACAAAGTAAGGGTATTTTATAGAGCTGGGTTTGGAGGTTATATAGGGTCTAGGAAGTTACCTTAAAAGGAGGCATTCCATCGAATTACTGTGGACACTACGCACATCGCATTATCTGGACATCGTAATTGGAATTTAAGATCACAGGCTTCGGGAAAAATCACATAAAAATTTTGATTGTTTTGTTTTTATCTGTGGAATTTTGTGATTCACTTGACGTTCATAAAGTTAAACAGCTGTTATGCTGGGGAATGGCGGCGTTGCCGCATCACAAATGGTTTCAGTAACAGGAAGGAAACATTTAGATGAACATTTCATTCCCTTACGTTTATTCTCGAGGATATTGGGACAATCCGAACCCCATATTCTTCACGGATTAGCTAGTTTTGATAGCACGAAAACATATTTAGGTTCACGGTTTGACCAGTAACAACCGAGGCTCCGCCACTTTGATATCTTTATTAATTTGATAGGGAAAGGATAAAATAAATACGAGTTATGCACTTTGGTAAAGGGGAGATAAACGAGGGATAAAAACCAAGACTAAAAGAATAAACGAAATCGTGTGAGTTAACATCTGAACACTCTTGTGCCTTTAAGCAACAGTTCAGTGTGTATTTTTGGGTTCAGGTTCAGAAACAACTTTATTACTGTAGAAATGTTTTACAAAAATGGCGTTAAACCATATGAATATTAGAGAAAACATTTATAAAGAGCGAAGGAAACTTTTGACGAAGACTGTAACTGGCGTGCAACTAAATTCTGCGCTCAGTATAGCTTTACTCATATGGGAATTGGTTGAGTGTTCGAATATTAATAATGTGTATGGAGGGTGTCTCGACGTCCTTGTTATAAAAATTTCAACCGTGGAAATAGATCCGACAACACCTCAAGGTTTGTTTTACGTACTTCCTATCCCCTTGGTCGGTGCTGCCCCCTATATACCTGTATAAAACTATTGCTGTATTTTATTGGTTACTTTGAAAACCCCGGGTTTTTCTCCCAGTCTTGCCACTGAATGTAGAGATTTATTTTTGGCGGAAAAGTTTTTTATAAATAGGTTTGCATCCTTTATTTGAATTTCACCGGGAAGATTAGGTTGGTACTATTGCGTTTTACCGTCCCCACTCCCCACCAAATTTACAAAACGGTTTCCGGCCAATTCATTATTCTGGTATTCTCGACTAAGTGCTTTGTCTCTCTTTGCTAACAAATTTGGTTGGGTCGACAACAGGCTCTGGGATCGCCATTGTTTTTGGTTTTGGCACTGCAGCGAATTGTAGGAGATATCCCAGAGACTGTGAGGAGTGAGCCGTCGTGTTTTAGGCGTAATCTGAAGTGACGCTCGCACCCTTTTGAGGGGAATTTAAGTCGGCCTACGCCATTTGTACGGAAAGAGCATCGGTAAGTTCGATTTTATTTTTTTTTTCATTTTTTTTATTATTTGAGTACTCTTCAAGATAATATTTGCCTCCCAAATTGTAATTATTTTTTCGTGGGAAATGTACTTTTTTTGACAAAGGACGTGGGGAATTGTTGGCGTTTTTATATTTTTCTTTTAACCACGTGTTGGATAAAAACTATATATTGTTTTTCTCCTTTGTCTACAGCCCTGTCAATTCCAGCGACGGGACAGTTGGGCTGGACGCTGGTGGGAAGCCGGACGGGCCAGTTATAACCCTGGGAGAGGTACGTTAGGATTATTTTAGTTCATCTGTTTAAATCTACTTTGTTTTATTGAGTCGACATGGGGTCCTCGATTTAAGTTACTGTGTAGGGGAACTTCGTGCAAAATTGACGAATTCCAGGAAACTGAAACATTTCATTTTCCACAGGGTTTTACGCTCGGGCAAGAACCAACATTTTAAGACCAGAGTGCTGGCCTAACATCATGTGCTAAGCGAGCACGAGGGAAGGCGCGAGCAGAGCAGGAGACCCGGGAGCAGTGGTGAGACAACAGGACAACAGAATTCCAGGTTTACAAAATAAAACACACATAAAATCATCAAGGACCAAGGTAGGAGCAAGCTTCAGATACAGTCTTTCACATAAATCTTCAACATAATTTAGACATAATCTTTTCATATAAATTTTTAATATAATTTAGACGTAATCGTTTCATATATAATTTTTCACAGTATAATTCCAACATTTCTTGTAAACGCAAGATAAGGTATGACGTCATAACCCTAGTTTTGCGGCATATTTACTACATTGACTTGTTTTCCTTCATTTCATTTATTTAAGATAATTTTACTGTCAAATTTAAAGTGCCTTGCTATTTTGGCCCTATTTAAAGTGCCTTGCTATTTTGGCCCTGACTTGGTTGGTATTTTTCTCAAGTTTTACAATCAAAATATACAAGATGAACTAAATTTCTTTGTTATTTGTACAATCCAGTGAGCCAACTTTGTGGAGACAAAAGAGAGATGAGGTTATATGTTTTAGCGGTTTCCTTACATTGTTCTACCTCATGGGGTGGATCTCGGACTGGGTTGCTGTCTGTCTCATTCTACCTAACGTAGAATGATGACAGCAGATATTTGGTCTGGATCTCCCCTATGATGGAACGATTTTGGAAGTATATATATTTTTTTTTTAACAATCATTCATATAATTGAGTCCTACGCTACTGACTCAGATGTAGGTACACTATGACCTGTTAAAGGAGTCCATCTACCTGTAAAGTGCTTCTAGTTTTGTCATCTTAATTCAATCTTTTAGAATTTTATTCTGTTTATTTTTTTTTTGGTTATTCTTAATTACGCAAATACTCTGGAAGCCTCGGAAGTAAGTAGAATTTCATTGTTTGGCTGCAACGTTTGGGTTGAACTGTATTTTATTTAAGATCTTCTTTGTAAAACATTGGTATTAAATAATGTGGCGCACTTAAAAGTTTCTTATTTCTGAACCCCCCCCTTCTCCACTGTATAAAAGTTACCGGGCATATCAATGTTTTACCTAGCTGGAAAATACAGTTCTGCTTCCAGATATTTGTTTAATTATTCAGTGGGTTTCAGTGTCACAAAATGGCGGCGACGTCTTTAAGCTGCCCCAAATGTCACACAACTTTTTTAAAGGCCACAAATTGGCGCCCAAAATTTTTTTTAACTTTTTTTTAAGGCCACATAGGGAAACCCACAATGATCTCTATATCGTATATAATTCATTGTTTGAATGGCAACAGTTTCGAAGGCTGACAGATCCAAAATTTTGACTATTTTGAAAATAAAAAAAAATATAGGCTGACAAGAAAATAATGGAAATGTCAGCCTTCGACAGTGTTGTATTTCAAAGAAGGATCGGGCTTGTTAACAGTGGCGGTTTCTCCATAAGTGCACATGTGCACGTGCACTCCCAAATTATACTTAAAAAAATATTAAACTTTGATCATTCCTTAATTTAATTAATAATTACCCCAAAAGGAATTCACTAAAGACTGGAATATTATCTAGAAATTAATACCCGGTATGTATGTGTTTGTATTCGTGTTCAAACCAAGCTCGAATCTAATTCTTTACGGTAATCTACTGGAACCAAATTCTATGCACCGTGGATGTTATGTCGCATGCTAATTACGAAATATAGAGAGAGAGAGGACGACATGTCCCAATAGAATTTTACAGTACATAGAATCTGAACCTTCCTTCGGCACCGCGCTTATACAAAAACTAACCTCGATGCCGCCCGCACCCTTGTGATGCCTCCCGCGCCCACGGTTCCCGTTGCATTTTAGAGCAGTTCACGCGCACTTTTTAGAAGTGCGCGCTTAGAAAACGTCCTATTATCAGTCGGGCGCTGGCGTTTTGTTTTGATTTCGACGATTTCGTATTTATGACAATGGCGGAAGTTTCTAATTCTGATAGCATTAGCGTGCAATATTTAAAGGCAATTAAATTTTCATCTTTGCCATTAGAAGAGAAAATATATGTTAACTAGGTATGATTTATTTATAATTATACAATAATAATAGGTAGGTAACTAATATCTAAATAAATATCTAATTTTTTAATTATTTGCTCTAAATTAATTATATGATATGACGACCCACTCGATGGCCCAAAAAGTTTAAGTCAAAATGTGGTTTTATTAGTTTTGAAAAGGGGGGTATAAGTAGGTGTACATATTAATTCTGATATGGCTCTCCGGGAAAACTTTCTCTCGACCACCAGTTTATAAATATAATTTTGATGGAGAAGGGTCTCCTGATTGAGAAACTAATTGAAGTTAAAATTAGAATGTCATCGAAATGGTGTGAAATATTTGAGATGAAGGACTCCGCTAATTGATATAAAATTTCTTATGAATAAGTATTGGTCAAAAAATGCATATATTAGAGGAGTTACGTTAGGTTTATACGCGTTTAGCAAGCTCTTGACCTTCGCAGTACTTGCTTTAAGCGACTAGCAACAAGGTTTTTTTTTTGCGGAAAAAATTGCGTAGTTTGTTTTACTGTTAAGTATATTGTTGCAATTTTTTTAAACATGCTCCTACATTTGCAAAAACTACCTTTTTGCATTCAGTAAAAAACTTTCTTGAAATCTAGATTACTCTCGTAAAAGGACATTATCTCTTTGCTAGTGAATGGAGGGCTCTGGTTAATTAGGCTGAAACCCAGCAGGAATTCTACTGCCACTTTGCGAAGAAGTTCATCGGAAAGTAGTTGCAAAAGCTGTGGCAAGATTTTAAACAAACAAATATATACGAAGTCTAGAAAAATATAACCGTTTAATAAACAAAATTGCAAACTACTTAAAACTAAAACCACGGTGGTAGCGAGTTGGCCCGGCGGAAAATTGGATCGACAGCGAGTTACGCCGGCGGCAAATTGGGTTTTTGGCGAGTTGGCCCGCCGCACTGTGGTCAGCTTGTCGGTTCTGAACGATCGAAATTATTTTATGATTGTAATTTTGACAAATTGATGCTTAAACTTAGGAAATGTCAACTAGCGTTTAAAAAATGTGATTTTAATATACTGTGCATTCTAGAAATGGTACAGTCGCCTCCAAAAATAATATCGCATATCGTTTTTTTTCCTCTTTAAGTGTGTGTACGTAACTTAAAGCTTTTTTTTATTTAACATATTTTTTTCATAAAAATTTAATTAAATTTATTAATATTGCTATACTACATATCAATATAGATCAATCACTATTAAATTTTGCAAGGTTTTTTTTACCATGCACTGATATCTTTTTTCGTAGTCTTTATATTCACTATTTTTACATAGATAGTTTAAAACGGATTGATCTTTATCCTGTGAAATCGGTGTCTTGTACCACAAGTTAAATAAATTACGTCGGTCAATCGCATGCGCCAACGCTGAAACAATAAATCATAGCTAATACTCCGGCAAGAACCGGCAGCTGAGTTTAGCACAAATACAACCCCTGATACATTATTAAAATAATAAAGTCACAAACACAATTGATACGTAATACGGACTTTTCCAGTCCAGTGTGGAGTTGACAAGAGGAAAAGATCCTTATTTTTGATTTTACTAAAAAAGTTCACTCTTTATAAAAAAATTCTGCTTGTTGAAAAATTAAGATTACTATAATAAAATCTTTAATTAGATGTACAGGGTGTTATCAAGTTAAGAAACTTGTAATTAATCAATGATCTCTATATATAATGTAATTAATAAGAAAAAAAATATTTATTTTTAATTTCATGAAAAACATCACTCGTTATAATGTTTCATTGATAGATTTATTTTGTTGATTGTCATACTGATTTTCAAGTAATAGGTTTTACATTCTAAAAATTTTTTACAAAACCAGAACGGATTGTTTTTTCATCGAATGTTTAACTTTTAAAAATTAAAACCTGGATAGATTTTGTTTTCCTAGATTTCGTACTTTCATTTTGTGTTGTGATACAAACAATTTTGTTTACATAACATTTTGCTTTACTGAATAAATACGGTCCTCTTTCTCTTGGATTATTTTGTGTTTCTTAATTCGATAACACCCTGTACTTCTCATCAAAGATATTAATATCGTTATCTCAGTTTTTCAACAAGCAGAATTTTTTATAAAATCAAAAATAAGGGATTTTGCCTCTTGTCAACGCCATCCGGGGACACACTGTATTTATAATAATACATATTTGAAAAATTACAATAATTCAATACACAGCTTTTATCTAATTTTTTTAATAAGCAAATTGAAACTTTGCAAATGGTTTGATATTAAAAATTAAAGATACTAACTGGTTTACCAATTTGGAGCACTTTTGATAATCGCCTTCCCCCGCGGAATAAGTGCGGATCATTATACAGGCTATCAAGCGGCCTATGACTAGTCGTCGTGACAAGTGACAACGAGTTATTTGATCGATTTTCTGCATTGGGGTTTACGAATAAGTTAATTGAGCACTTTTTTAAGACTTAGTGGTTATGATAGAAAATAGTTCGATATTGAGGTTTCGATCGTCTAAATTAGACAATCTGACCTCCGTGCGCCGGCGGACGAATAGGACGCAGCGAGTCGGTGAAGGGGAATTGTCGTAGACCCGAAGAAAAACGTTTACGGGTGTCACCGCAGCCCACGAGAAAGACCGGCCGGGCGCGGAAATATCACGTGACCGTAGGAGGCTCACAAAAAAACGCCTCACGGCCCGCTGTCATTATAAAACATGTGTGTTTTTAGTTTTGGTATGTTTGTTTACGTCGATTTTTTTTTTAATTCGGGCACGAATTTTATGTGAATTTTATCAAAGTTATTAAAATAACGTAGCCCACGAAAAAGACTGTAGTGGGCTGCGTTAAAATAATTAATGGCTAATGAGTAAATTATAAAGAAAATACCTATTAGATAAACAATGCCCCGAACGTATAATTAGTGTTGTTCCTTGTCGGTCCAACTATAAAACAATGTTTCAAACGGGAAAGAAGTGGTAAAAGAAAAGATCTTGGATAAGATTGATCAAGTAATAGACATCCTTAGTGACATTTTCGATAGTGAGAGTGAAAAATTGTTCTCATTGAACAATTAGGTCTCTTGAAAAGGTAACCTGAGAATCGAAGATATGGTGGATACACTTTAATGTTGGCTTCATCTTTGTTTATCCAGTCATCCAGTGCATACACGTCAATTTACAATTCTAAGGTAATATGTCTTCCGCACCCTCGCAATATTAAAAAACTGATTTGTAAAATATTGTTAACAGATAGTAATCTCTCTGGTAGTGTAAAATATTTAAAAAGTAAGATACAGCTTTTAAAAGAACATGAGTTGGTAGTTAACTTACACTTTAATGAAATATATATTAAACTTTGTGCTGGGTAATTTTTAAAAAAATGATTCACGACCACTATATTCAGTTCATTGAATGTGAAAACCATCTCACTTATTCACAAAATCACTTGTTTCTTTTTAATAAATTATTGTGAAATGTTTTATATTGAAAAATTTTTTCAGATAACTCTAGCGAGTGTTTTTGTGGAGAAAAACTTTTGTCAAAGCTTGAAAAAATTAGTTTAAGGGCATGTAAAGTTTTTTTTAATAATTTGATTAAAAAGCACAATGATTTAGTGTCTCCTAATAAATCTACAATAAGAACAAAAATGATGACACTTAAAGAAAAATTAAAAAACTAAAAGCTTATATTTGATATGTCGAATTTTGAAACACTTGTATAGATTTGAAGTTACTAACGATATTATGTACCTAATATATGTACCTGAAGATATTACAGTGCAAATTTTGTATAATTTTTTATTTTATAGATTCAGTTCTTTTATCCATAATAAACACATATATCAGCAAAATATTTTTTTCAATTTTTGCCAATAAAAGAACAAAATTTTTTTGTTAATTTATTTAAATTGTGTAAAAACATATAATATATTAAGCAATACAATAAGAATCCTGGGACTCCTAAGATCACGTGACCGCCGACTTGCTTATAACGCGCCGTGGCCGGTCTTTATCGTTGGCTGCGGGTGTCACTAGGATGATTATGACGTCACTAAACTGGAGGATTGTGGTCCGTTTTATTTGATAGCCCTGAATAAGTAAGTCATTTTCTAATTTTGTAGTAACCAACTCCCTAATAGGAAATACCTATAAAAAAAGATCTTCGGTCACGTGGTGGTCCGCTTTAAGGAACGAACAAAATGAACCGCAAATAAAAAAGGAAATGACATACGTATAATACCTACTTAAGAACCCAAACGGAAAGTAAACGTGACTTACGGACGTTGGCTAAACAAGAAAAGAATTCCAGGACTTTTTTATGCCTGATACAAATAAGGCCTGAGTTGCTTACCCATCAATTCAGTTTATGTTGTACACTCGGTCTCAGAACGAATGTCGTTTCAATATTCTTAGATTCGACATTTTTAAATAAATACAGCAAAATTTGGTAACAAATAGTAGAGGAAGGTCGCCTAATTTTGGTTAGTTTTTTTATTTTAACTTTTTTTGTGTGACTAAAACATATTTTGTTAATTCTTCTGTTCCTAAAATATGTAGTTACGTCAATAAAAACAGGGTACGCTCACAAAAATATGTATTTCAACCCTAAAGAATACAAAAATTCGACCAAAGTAAAACAAAGCACTTTTTCAAATTTAAAAATAGGGTCCCCAAAATTGGATACTCTATATTAGCAACGCAACTACCTACATGTGTTCCTAATTTTCGATATTCAAATTTAGGTATAACTTCCTATCCAAAATTAGGCAACCTTTATATTCTAGGTTATTCGACTAATATCAAAAAGTCCTTGGGAGAAATCCTTATTTCAAATACATAGTCTTGTTCTGCAACTATTCTTGTACATTCTTGCCAAATTACACTTTCCTAGGCTAAGTACTTACCTTTTAATAATGGTTTACACGTGGAGCAACAAAAAACTCGTTTTCACAATTAAACACATAAACTTATGTTACCACCTAGTAGTGAACAGTCGAACTATGCGCTTCACAGAAAATCATTTTATGTTAGAGACGCTTCGTTTTGTGGTTTAAATTGAAGGAAACTGTTAACGGATTTTGAGATAATGCGGTATCCAAAATTAGGCTACTATCCAAAATTAGGCGACTTTCCTCTACATATTTTTTCAGAAAATCTTCTGGGTGGTAAATGTCAAGATTAATTTGCATAATAAACTCACATATTGTTTTTATTGCAAAATAATTTTTTTAATTAAATTTTTTAAAAATAAAAAAGATCGTGGCTGTCTATACCTGTTGATTATGTCAAAAGGTTTATGACCCATCGGTGGTCTAAGACTACAATGATGGCATTATGTGGTATATCATGATGACTAAGTTTCTGGCCTAAAATATAATTTGAAGTCTACTGGGTTTTATATACTAGATAGTATTTAAATTATTATCTGAGTCGAACACAGTAGATAAGTGGTACACAACGGGCCCAGAAAGGCGGCCTAGGTGCCAGGTTAGATCCTTTAGGTGTGTTAACCGCCACTACCGTACATTCATTTAAGTGTCCTAGATTTTCTGACTCCGAGACAATTAGTTTTAGTGGTAAGCTAAAGAATACATTGCAGCAGATCAAAACTATATTTACTTGGTGGTAGTCAGTTAGTTCAATTTTAAACTATATATATATATATATTATGTCAACTCAATAAAATAGTATCTGTTCAGCTGGAAACAATGTTAAGTATGTTGGATCATTCACCTATGATTATAGAAGTTTTTGACCCTTGACTTTTCATCGTGTCACTTTTAAAAGTGGTTACAAAATAAAATGAATTTACCCTACCTATTATAAAAGAACCGGACTTGCCAAGAATAGGTCAATAAGATGGGATCACCCTGCCTTCACTAAACTAGAGATAGCCCCTAGCGCCTATAGATATTTCAGAGACATTATTTTTGAGACCAACTGTACAACACACTACAAGGATAGTGGCGATCAAGGTATTAGCACAGTGGAGATATCACCACAGGTTAGCCTTGGGTGATCCGCGATATTAATTCAGTGTGATATTAGGAAGTTTAAGGTGCGATACGTTTGTACAGGTTTTTAAACAATCAATAATAAAATAATTTAAAGAAAAAGGACTACGGGAAAAATGTAACCAAATGTTTTGGTCAGTTTCAAAAGTATAAGCGTCCCACAAAATTTGAACGGAATTGTCCAGTTGTTTCGAAAGCCGGGATTTAAAAAAATATATTAAATATTTTTTATATTTCTTACCCTCAAATATTATCAAAGAATTTTTTATTAAAAATTCTATACAATTAGGTTTTAGGGATATCCCGGTTTAGGACATTTTTAATGATTAGAATTTTGTTCATCAAAAATGTTTTAATAAGTGGTGTGAAAGAGGATTAAATTAAAAAATACAAAATGTAGTAAAATTTAAGATGCATGAACATTAGTTTTGGACATTAGTTTTGGACATTTTGGGATAACTACCTATCATCAATCCTAATAACAAGCTTTGTGTTTTGCATTTTCTTTGAGATCGGTTTGAAAAAAGTCATTAATTGCAGAACTAATTATATGATTTCTACCAATCACACCCGAAAGATACTCACTCAACAAGAAAATATTGCATTAAAATCTGTTTTCAGTTTCAAGTTCTACATGCGCATAAACAAACCTACTAATTACGGGTACTAAATTTTACGTTTCTTAGTATTTGGCTTTAAACTTAGTTGACAGACGCGACGCCGACGTCTTAATGGCGGAATAAACGCAATCAGCGTTGATCTGACCTAAATGTTTGTCGTAGGTTACGTGATAGATTCTCTCTTTTAATCGATATTTTAATCGATCGATGATATAGCAGTTTTACTCGCCTGCTGCTGATTTAGTTTCTCTCGTATTTCGTCAGATGGCGCTTCTTGCAAAGTACATGATTTTGTTTTCTCACTAGAAACGCAAGGTGAGAGATAAAATCGTGTACTTAATTTAGCAAGGGTGTCACACTGGCCAAGCAGTGAAGAGTCCCATCAGGACGAAACAGTTAACTGTCAACACGTATTATTACCCAAGTAACACAAATTGCTGAAAAACAGCTACCAAAACCCTTTAAGAGCAAAACTGAATGTAAAATAGCTATTACAGCTGTATGCCGTTTCACAGCTAAGCAGCATCTAAAGTGTTGTCGTTGCTGATTAGGCAATCTTTGTTTAGCTCTCAAGGTGTCCATAAGAGCTCCAAAATATAGCACGTTAACATTAAAGTAATTTTGTCTAGAAATAAACAAGAAACAATGGCAACTATTGCAAAATAACTATTTCCTGTAATGGACACAGACTTTACTAAAATGGCTGAAGAAAAACTTGTTATGTTCTACACTACTGTGATATAATCGCGCAAAAAAGGCGATTTTCATCGTCAAAATGTTTGCCAGGTTAACTTTTCTGATGAAACAGGTCAAGATGGCTCGTCAAAACGCAAGCGCCTCGAAAATTCAGAATAATAAACGTTTTTTTTCGGTGTTTGTTTTTAGGTTAGAAATTATTTTATTACAATTATCCTCTAAATACCTGATAAATCAATTCTTAGTCATATTTTATTGAATTTAGCACTTTCTAGAATTTATTTAGGCCCGGGATCCCCTGCAAATTAATATTTTTTAGTCCATAAATTTAAAGAAAAATAAATTGGAAAACCATCATGGCCGCCTCGGCCGTCTCATTGGTTTCAGCAGTTTACCTCTAGACAAACTATTTTTTAATATTTAAGCCTAAATAATGTTCATTTCTAGCTAACTTGCCTTCTAACAATTGGCCCAATAGGTAATACGAAAAAAAAAGAAGAGTCACAGATGTTATCTTTCATCTTGGGCGGTGTCACAACAACAAAATAAACAAATATCTCAATTAAAAATTGTGCGAACGTTAGAAGATAAAGTTATTACGTGCCCTACCACAGTACCCCACCAGTGGGAAGCAAAAAACATTGTATTGGCCATCGCCATCAGACACCCTAAGCTGGGTTTATACAGAAACATAGCATATCATAAGACATAGCATGACATAAGATATCATTACAGAAGGAAACTGTAAGGCTGTTTATACAAAAAATATAATAACATGACAACATACAAGCTTGGTCCAAGTTCTTTAAATGAGGCCCCACACACTCTCAGTAATTGGTAATTGCAAGGGGAGAATTCCCACAGTGCTTGGTACTGGCAATTGACTCTGGTGCACTCTGCTTGGAATCAGGTAAGTCTAAATAAACAGACTACTAAAGCCGCTTGACTTGAAGTAAAAAAAACAGAGTGTCATTCAAACCAATGAGATTAAAAAAATATTTTTTGATCTGATGGATTCAAACATTGTGTCATGACATAATTTGTCATTAAGAAACACTATTTTTTTTTTGAACATTCTGATTGGACTGTTTTTTACTAAACACCAAGGGGTGAACAGCTCTCACAATCGGTGTACACATTTCTCACAATCTTTTCACAATCTTTACACAATCCCTCCCAATCAGTCACAATCTCACCACAATCCCTCACAATCTTAGCAAAAGATTGTGGATTTTCACAATCTGTGTACACATTTTGGGGTTAGCTGGTCACCCCTCGGTTATTAAGTAGCAGGGCCGGTAACAGTAAATTAAGAGGGAGGCAAAGGAAACTATAGACACGGATCAAGGTGATCTGTGCTATAGACATGATGACCTTTTTGTTTTTTTTTTTTGGTCACAAGAATTTTGATGGGACGGCCCCCCTACGCCGTCCCCAATCCCCTCACAATCTTGCCACAATCCCTCACAATCTTAGCAAAAGATTGTGGATTTTCACAATCGGTGTACACATTTTGGGTTAGCTAAACACACTCTTGACTACTAATTTTCACTTGTCCCAAGTAAGAAAAAATGAAAAAAGCATGGCACATTGATTGCCTTGTTTTTTTTAATTTTTAGGTAAAAAAGTTTTATTTACATTTTTTAATTTTAGAAGCAGTTAAAAGAAATGAAGTACAAAGTCCAGAAAGCAAACCAGAATGGGGCCCATTTGCCCAGCCCTTGGGAATGTCAGCAAGGAAGCCAAAAAGGGGGTCTGCTTGCAATTGACTCCTACTCATTTTTTTTTTATAATTATTAAAATTAAATTATATAATGTACAGGGAATTAAACATCTTTGCTTTATTACCATGAATGTACGGTAGTGGCAGTTAGCACCCTTAAAGGATCTAACCTGGCACGTAGGCATGCCTTTCTGGGTATGTTGTGCTGTGTACTTACTGTGTATGACTCGGATAACAGTTTAAATTCTATCTAGTAAATAGAACCCAGTAGCCTTCAAAATATATTTTAGGCCAGAAACTTAGTCATGATATACCACATAATGCCATAATTATAGCCTTAGAGCACTGGTGTACCTTTTGACATAATCAACAGGGTACAGAGAGCCACAATGTGCCTGCACTAGCTGTTAGTTCAAAATAGGCACTCCATATACCATACCTTTTGACAATCAACAGGGTACGGAGAGCCACAATGTGCCTGCACTAGCTGTTCTATATTTTTTTACCTACTGGTCAAAGCTTGTCCGTTACCAGACTACCCATGGGTCAAGGTTTCTTTAGTTAGCTCTTACGACAGGCCTGGGGGTTACCTTGGTGCTATTATACATATTCATAATCTAAAAAATCTAATAAGAAAGGGGCCCCTCTTGCCTCCCCAACCCCCATGAATGTAAAATAATAAGTTTGGAATTATTGTTATAGAAATAGCGGTGAATGTATTAACATTAACATTTAAATCTATGTTTTTATATTAATGTTTGTAATTTGAAATAGCTTGATTGGCTAATAAAGATTTATTCAATTCAATTCAATACACCATTGTATCAAATGTGTATTACATTGGTGAGTGGTCCAACAGAAGGGTTCCAGAGATACAACAAAAAGTAGGACAATTTAGATTTTTTGAACATACATTGTATAGACTTAAAAAATTAATTAGGCAGTATATGGTTTTCTTTTACAAAAAAATGTTTTTTTTTTCTAACATGCCAAAATAAAAGTTTTTTGTACCTCTAAGGATTTTTCGAAATACATTCTTTAAAATAAATGGAAATTCTTGAGAAACCATATTTATTACACAATTACCAAAATAGTTTTTTACTTAGTTATGTAATACACTAGAATGTGCCCTTTGTATTTAAAGTTCTCTAGAAAAAGGGGGAGAGGTGATCGCCTCCATCCTCTCTGGGATCACCACTGGTAAGGCAGGCCTTAGTAGGAATAGGTAGAGGAAATTTTTGTTATTAAGGTAACTAGGTAAATAAAAACAAGAAATTTATTTATTTAGTTATTCAACTAATAAACTGGCTTCTTAATGCCCAGGGTGCAGCACCTTAGAGGGCCCAATACAATGGGTTACACAAGTGGGTCCATACCTTTTTGAGAGCCTGGCCTGATTATGTGCTAAGTTAAACCAGTTCTACAGTACTTACTAAAAAATTTGTACACTTGCTGTCGGCAGCTCACATAGTGCATAATGATGACAAAGTTAGTGCTTAATTATATATCATCTATTAATGCTAAGCAGGCAGAAAAATGGAGGACCAATGTACGAAAATCAAGCATTATGTTTGTCCATGGTGCATTATGTTGTTATATACACCAGCCCTTGAGTTACAACAAAAAACAGACAGACTGATGAAAAAATTTTGACAGCACTTTTAAGGTTCACTCAGGACTGATAAGTACCAGGCAGGAACCCCTTGTAATGGCTTCATTGTGTGCCCCCTGACAAGGCATCGCACCAGGGTTTCAAGGAACCAGTCGCTGTTTACCCAACTTTAGTTCCCTGTCAAAGATAAAGGGATACTCTAAAAGATGGGCAAATAACTATCTTTTATGGCTGTGAGTGGACATTTGTTTAAACAAACATCAAATTGCTTGTTTAAATAAAAAACACAACACACAACCAGAGATTAGGTTAGAAAAGAAAACAACAAACAGAAGACACGGTCCGTAAAGAAACCGGTTGCGCAACTCGGTGTTTAGGCGGCCGGGCCGTGACGTCAGGGCTACGTCACAGTTTTGCTAGAAATCGGCAGTCAAACGCTGTTTATATCAAAATTTCGTCTTTTGCGAGGAAATTTTGTACATTTTGGGTCTTTTCGTCGTGTAAGTGTTTAAATACCTATTACGTTCTTACTATAAATATATTAAAAACTTACTAAAAGAACTGGTGAGTTTTTAAATATAATTAAAAATTTTAACAAACACAAATTTTCCTGTGTCGGTTGTTTTCTACCCATACAATGTGGGTCATACAAGGTTACAAGGGGAGCTGGGACATAGACCTTGGGGGTATGGGTTTTCTCTCTATACTGCATCTGATATCTGCAACCAACACATAATTTTTAAGATAACTTTTTGATAGTTATCATCACAATCAGTATAGGCCAGGACAAAGATTATGAAATGAACTTTATATACACATAGAAAATTACTAATAGTTTAAAAAATACTCAATGTTTTTGGCTGTTTTTAAGGCGCCTGATGCTAAAAATAGTTCTTAAATGATGTACCTATTACACAGTGTTCACGCACAAGCGTTTTCCATTAATTTTAAGTTTTATACCTATTTTGTTCCCTCCCGCGTATTTCCTTCTTACCCGCAACTGTCTAAATATATTTGGGCACATTGAACGCAATGCGCAGGATCAAGAATAACAAGAAAATCGACTCGGTAAGTGCCCTAGCAATAAGCAGTTGTAGATTTCCTTAAACGAACCTATGGCATAACTTTCACCCTTCCTTTCCGATCAATGTTACGCAGGTAATTCCTTCCATACAGTCCACTCTTCCTACCCGCTGCGTGAACACATACCTACCTCTTCATGAAAAAAATTAAACTTAAAAAAAAATTATTTAAAAATTTCGTAAAAATTGAGGAAAATAATATTGCTGTTAATTTATTTTAAATATTTGATTTATTTTCTCAAAGTTAAAAATAACGAAAATATTCCAAATTAAAAATTACGCTTAGACTACTTGCTACCAACTAAAATTAAAATACTTATGTAATTTTGAATTTAAAATTTCTTCGTTATTATTTTAAACTTTAGGCAAATTTTTTTTTTAATAAAATTGTTTAGGCCTATCAGAAAAAAATATAAAATACAGGATATATAAATTTTTTTAAATGTTTTTTGAAAAAACCAAAAACCGATGCTCTATTTTTCAAAAATTTAAGTATCTTAAACAGCATTAAAAATTCTACTAGTTTGCCAATTTAAACTTTTTTCTATCTTTATAATAAAAAAGTTAGCAATGGTGGACACTTAACTTGGAACACTCTGTATTACGCTCAAGCAGGAGGGAAGGCATATTAGCCTTGCGTTACAGTCGATGTATTTTTTATGATATTTCTTGAAAATGTGTTTTGTAGGGGTGATCAAAAAAAATCCCTTACTGCCTTATTGACTTTTAGTCATTTTAACTTCCTTTTTTTAAAATTTTTTTGTATAAATTTTACACAAAAAAATCTAGTTTTAGTTATTTCCTACCCACCAAAAAAAACCAATAATATGTGGCTAGTTTGCTTTAGAGTTCGGCATAAAAAATTTCATTAAATTGAACAAGAGAGTAGGAAAAGTATTTATAATCGTGTCCTGAATCTGATATTTATAAAACTATTGGAATTTTTATCATAAAATTTTAAATGATTTAATTTTGTAATAAATTTTGGTATTTTTTCGGCTTTTAAATAGACCTATCTCTCTTTCTCTCATAATGTAACGTATAGGTCTTTCTTTATTGACCGTGGAACAGGCAAAATGCCGCGTCATTGGCTGGGAGTTACCACACAACCGGTTTCTTTACGAACCTTGGATCAGGCATGACAATAAATCTCCTTTTTTCAAGAGTCATAATAGCACTGCTCTTTTGGCCAAGCATTTTTGGGGGCTGTTCAAAAGTTTTGTAATAAACAGGTTGAAATACAAAATTGCTAAATTGTTGCTTTTTCTAGCTAAATAATAGGAATAAGAGCTTAAAATTTATGTTATTTAGCTAGCTTAATTTTAGCATGCTTATAAGCAATTATTTAACTTTAAAAGAGCAAGTCCTGTATAATATTACATCAAAAGCCATTTCACCCATAAACACTTGCTATCAGAGAGGTTCTATAGCTAAAATAATTTCTAAACCACAACTAGCTGTTTTACAGCAAAAACTAAGCTCTGACAACACTTTCACAGCAAAGTTTTTGCTTTTAAACTATATTGTCCACTTTGTGTTACTTGGGTAGGTGTCCATTAGATCTTGGACCCCTGTGAGGTTAAGCTTTTGAGCTACTCACGAAAAAATACGAGAGAAACAAAAAGACCTTTGCTTGCTTTGCCACGAAAACTTGTTTGATTGGGCTTGTAATTTAAATTTTACTGTTATAAAAAAAAACTACACAGGTTAAGAGCCATCATAAATACTCAAATATGACCGAAAAATTGAAAAAATACAATATTTATTTCCAAAATAAATAATCTATTTCTCGCTTGACGTAATGCGTGGAGTTAACGAATTTATTATTTTATGTTTATATTGCGGTCTTCGTCTAAAAGTTATTTGGTCAAAGATATAAGCTGATCCCCTTTTTATAATGTTTTTATATCGAACAAAAATTAACACTTTAAATTTGCAACCCAGCGAGTGTTTTCTTGAAAAAAGTCACTTGCAAAAAATTCCTCGGACTTCGTGGTATTTAAATCAACGTATTTGGCTATGTTTAAATTGCCCATTGACGGAATTCTCGCATCTGTGCTCCTGGAATACTAATAAGAACTACATACATTGCCCTCGATAGAGACCCTGTATGTATGACATATTTTTACAAAAGCAAGATGCGACAAACTCATCAAAGTCACTGAAATTAACATTTTCCTACTTGCGTGCGTAAAAGTGCACTTTTACGCACGCATTTGCTTGCGGAAAGTTGAACTTTCCGCACGCCTGCGTAAAAAATACTTTTACGCACGCTTTGCATATTAAAGTAAATTTAGACTTTTTTTTGTTTTATATTTTTATTTGTAACGGAAACAGTGAAAAAAAACTAAAAACTACTCGAAAAATTAAAAAAGTTTAACGCATAATGTGAAAATTAAACGTGCAATGCGTCGCATTTTGTAATGTTAATGCTGACGCCGCCACTTTTGTTAGGTTTTCAGATTGTATCGATGTATTAGTCGTCGTCATTGATGGAAACACTGTCGTTGCTTCTGCATTCGTGCTTCTTTGCATTGATGTGGATCGAAGTGCTATGGTGGATGGTAGTTCTGAGGTGGAGGGTAGTACTGAGGTGGATGGTTGGCGTTCTCCTGTCTCCTGATTTGTGTCACTTTTTTTCTGCAAAATTTGCGTTGCAATTTTTTTCTTGTTTTCCTCGGATTCTTCCACATAGGATTCGGCTACTGACGCACTCTTCCACCCACCATGTCGCTTCAAATTGGTTATATTTGCTCCGGCATTGGCCAACATTGTGGCAGAAGATCGTCGGAAACAATGGCCCGTATAAGTTTCCGGATTTGGCAGCTTAAGAAACCCGGCGATGTTACCGGGGATCTTGCCAAATGTGTTTATACCAACCACTTGCTTCGAGCATTTACCGGTATGGTAGGAAACAAAGAACCGTTTGTGCGGTGTGTCAGGTGGTCGCAAATTTTTGTATTTTTTGTAGATGTTGATATAGCTTATATCGTCTTTGTTGGGATCGCAGACCACAAAACTCCTTGAAGTATGGTTCTTAGTGTTTGAAATTGTTACCACCAGGATGTCGCTTTTCTCTTTGATGTCGGATACTTGTAAATTCGCTAACTCCGCTCTTCGGCAGGCTCCTGCAATGCCGAATATTGTGGCCACCTTGTTCATTAAATAAATCTCATCGGGAGCGTCTTTCAAAAATTTATCGGTCTCATTTTTTTGCAGTACTTGAGACTTTTTTGGTTTAAAACCGACATTTTTTCGTTTAATAAATGATATTAAGTTATAATATCGCCCAATATCTATATTTTTTCGTAGTCTTATACACATTTTAAGCATTGAAAATTTTGACCATAACGTGCTAGGCACGAAACTCTTTGACAAATAAGAAAAATTTTTCGTATCTCGGACGGGACTTTTCTGGAACTAATTCCTCCCTCGCAGATGCTGCGTCATTCAAAATACTGTCTGGAAGTTCAATATCGCTGTCGTCGAAATCCATTTTAAAGAAAACTTTGTAGATAAACCGAAAATAACGCTGAAATGACACTTGCTGCAATGTTTGAATTTTTAATCCCATAGTAACAACAATAACACAATCCGAAAAAATAGCTTGTCACTAATTAATGTCAAAATGACACCAAAATAATAGAGTGCCTGAATATCAATTTGGAATTATTTTACAAAATTTTTAAAAAAGGTAGCGTGCGTAAAAAAAATTTTTGCGCACGGCGTGCGTAAAAATTTTTTTTACGCACGCTACCTTTTTTGGTGATTTTATGAAAGCAAATAAAAATAAAATAATTATAGAAATGAACTTGAATTTTAAAACTAAAACGAAAACATAATTTGTCAATAAAAATACAAAATACATTATGTAGGAAGAAGTTTTTTACGCAAGTAGGAAAAATATTGTACCTAACATGCGCGGAAAGTGTCTTTTCCGCCCTTAACGGCCTTTCCGAACTCCGCTTCGCGTCGTTCGTGTAACTGCCGTTCGTGCGGAAAAGGGTCACTTTCCGCACTTGTTAGGTAAATAACTATTTTTGTTTATGTTATTTTCTTGCCAAGTTCATTGGCGTTTTACTAAAATAATTTAAATTGTAAGCGGTTCATGCAACATATAAATAAACACCAAGGTCTATAGAAGATAGGTTATATGGTAACTTACTGACCAATCAGAGCTAGTTGTTGAGGCGCGGGAAAGACGTCACCCGGAATTCCCATTTAAATAAAAAGCATTTAATATAGTAGGAAATCTTCAAGTTTCTTGTGTTCCTTTATTGATTTAAATGTAAATATGTTTTGTTATTTTTCTTAAAGTGTCTCCAATAACAATATTCATAAAATATGTCCACTAAGTTTGCATAAACCCTAATGAAAAATGCTAGAACTTTACTTTTACACTGCACACAGTCCGCCGGTCCAACTCGGCACCGGACAAATTATTTTTTCCAAAAAATCTGCAGATAAAAACAAAAAAAACATCTTTAAAAAATCCTTTACGCAATTTTCTCGAAATTTGGTTTTGATAAGTAGAGTTTAATCTATAACAAAGTCGAGTGTTAAAATTTGGTAGGTGTAGTGGTCTGGTAACCTGGTAACAATACAATTTACGTTTTTTATTACAAGAATGACGGATCCAAAATGGCGGATTTCTTTATTTTTAAACCGATTTGTCTCAAACTTGAAAGTTTGCAGTGCTTAAGATCACGTAATAAAGTTTTATCCTCAAACTTAAAAAAATTATAATGGCGGATCCAAAATGGCGGATTTTCTTATTTATGCACCGATATGTATCAAATCTACAACTTGGCGGTGTTTCAAGTCGCTAATTATTATTTTTGACTCAAACTTAATCAAAATGGCAAATCTAAAATGGCGAATTTCTTGATTTTTAAATCGATTGGTCTCAAATCTTAAAGTTTGCAGTGCTTAAGAGCACTTAATACAGGTTTATCCTGAAACCTAAAAAAAAATAAAATGGCGGATCCAAAATGGCGGATTTTCTTATTTATGCATCGATATGTATCAAATATGGAACTTGACGGTGTGACCCGCCATTTGAATTTTTTTAAGTTTAGAGGATAAACCTGTATTAAGGGATCTCAAGCACTGCAAACTTTCAAGTTTAAGACAAATCGGTTCAAAAATAAAGAAATCCGTCATTTTGTATCCGCCATTCTTGTAATCACAAACGTAAATTTGATGGTACCAGGTAACCAGAACTCTACACCTACCAAATTTCCACACTCGACTTAATGGATTTAACCCTACTTTACAAAACCAAATTTCAAGAAAATTACGTAAAAGATTTTTAAAGATGTTTTTGCATACATAATAATATAATATCTATTTTGTTTTTCATCTGCATATTTTATCGAATTTTTTTTTTAAAAGTCCGGCGCCGAGTTGGCCCGGCGGGCGCCCCGTTGGCCTAGACCGCTCCTGGCGTATTTAACACCTAAAGCAACGAATTCATTAAAATAAATAAAAAGTACTAACTCCAATATAAAACGTATCTTATACCAAATATCCCAAAGGAGCAATGTCTTGGGAAGCTTTTAGCTTCTTAAGTCCGTTAAAATAACTACAAGTAGAAAGTATAAGTAAACTGCAACCAGTATTTACATATTTTAAATAAAGATAGTCCGAAAAAACATCACAAATGTAAAAACTAAACCATCGAAGATTAGACATACTTAAAAACACATGTAAACATAGCGCTCTAATCAAATCGTGGCACTCCAAATGACGCGCTGTCACCTCTCACGCCGCTTCGACAATAGAGTTACCAGGCAACCTATCCTCTACAGACCTTGGTCGCGTCTCACTGTGATTAACATTTTTTGGTTATGTTATTTTCTTGCCAAGTTCATTGGCGTTTTACTAAAATAATTTAAATTGTCATCATGCAATATATAAACAAACATGTTCGTCCGCACCATTAACAAGGACAGAAGGTGCGTCTCTCTCTAAACAATGCTAGAGTATAGAGGTCCGATATTTTCATCCTTTGATTTTGACTTAAATAAATTTGACTTTGAAAAATTTGTCGCGTCTTTATTTCTTTAAAATATGTTATACATATAGGTGTCCAGTCCTCGATACATAATGACAGTTGGTTTACACCAACTCTCTTTGACAGTTGTTTGGAAATTTTGTTTTAAATAAAAAACAACTGCTATCTTAACTTCAACAGTAAACCAATATTAATTAGGATAAATTGTAATGTAGAAAAAGATCAACAATATTTTTGCTAAAGTTTTAAAATAAAAATGTAATAAAAGTATTTTATAACCTAAAATATTTAAAAAATGTCCACAGAAATAACACTGGTCCCGATGTATAAGGTTTTCCCGTAGATTTTTACACCACTATATAAAACGTTTATTTGAATAGATATCAAAATATTATAGATACAAAAGTTTCATAGTTTTTTACGGAAGAACCTAAGGGTCAAACAAATTTTCAAAACGTCAAAATTTGACAGGACAATAGTTTTTTTTTTAATTGAACAACCTAAACAGGGTGTTCGGCACATGAACCGTCAAAATTTTTTGGGATATTGTTGGGGTCATTTGCTACTTTTTCAACCTTGGAACTAGGGTCCTAAGAGTCACGGCTAAAGAGATATGAATTAAAAAAAAAATTCTCAAATTATCTAAAATCCCACCTTTAAACCCTCGTAAGCTTTTTATTAATGTCTGGAAAAGCACCATTTTTTAAAAAATAATTCTGTAATCTTATGCTTCTTCAACTAATTAATAGATTTGTTAAAATTGATGTACCAAAGGGACATACGATGTTTCTTATTGAAGAACATTAGTGATTTTGAGAATGAAAATCAATTTCAAAATTAAAAATCAAAAAAAGTATCGACAATTGAGAACTTCATTTTCTTTTAAAAACTTCTTTAGTTGATTACCTTTCTAACGGTATGCTACACACTGATAAAAAAACATTGATAAAAAAAACATTTCTGCTTTAAAATACGGATATTCCGTCAGAAGGGCGAGACTCGTTCGGAATTGGTAAGAAAAACAATTTGATGTTTATGATTGTTTACCTACTTAAACAAAAGTTAAACTTTTAACAATAATGTATTGTGTTCTTTATTTATAAATTTTGTTAGAAACGATCATAAACATCAAATTGCTTTTCTTATCAAGTCCGAACGATTATTGCCCGTCTCATAGAATATCCGTATTTTAAAGCAGAATTGTTTTTTTTAATCAATGTGAAGCATACCGTTAGAAAGGTAATCAACTAGAGAAGTTTTTAAAAGAAAATGAAGTTCTCAAGTGTCGATACTTTTTTTAATTTTTAATTTTGAAATTGATTTTCTTTGACAAAATCACTAATGTTCTTCAATAAAAAACCTCGTATGTCCCTTTGGTACATAAATTTTAACAAATCTATTAATTAGTTGAAGTAGCATAAGATTACAGAATTATACAAAAAAATGGTGCTTTTCTAGACATTAATAAAAAGCTTACGAGGTTATAAAGGTGGGATTTTGGGTAATTTGAGAAAAAAAATTAAAAAATTCATATATTTTTAGCCGTGACTCTATGGACCCAAGTTCCAAGGTTGAAAAGGTAGCAAATGACCCCAACAATATCCCAAAAATTTTTGACGGTTCATGTGGCGAACCCTGTATATTATTTTAGATTTTTATATTTCTTATCACATTGCCGGTCACAAAATTCTGAAAAGCGTACCCGCGAATATCATTTTTTGCTACAGGATGGTCCATCGTGCGACGCCGACGTCTGGTAACCCTAACCAAATAGCCTTGGAAATTATGGCATGAGAGAAAAGTTAAAATAATAATGTGAATGTCCCTAGTTAAATAAAAATGGGAGACGAAATGAAAAAGAAAGTTACAAATTTTGTTTAGGCAGTCCAAAATATCCCATTTCGTCGTAATCCCCTTAGGGGGATTAAATTCAATTTAAGCTTATATCCAGTAAATAATGCCTCCTCGTCCAGGCTTTGCTAACTAATAATAAAGTCACGGAAGCCGAACTTTTGGGTCCTGTGTGCCTGTGTTAGTTAAAACTTTTGTAAAACTAACTGAAAATTTGACATTTCGGCTAAATTTGTTGAACCAATTACCGGCGAAATATTGTTTTCCATAAATTACACACGGGAACAGGCATTTTGGCGCCTACAATCTTTTAATTGTTTTTTGGCAATTTTTCAGTACTGAATCGGAAATCCCTGTCAGATTTAGTCTGTCAGCTAATAATATAATGCTGCAATACACTATAACTTATTTGGTGGGATTTGTCCTTTACAGTAAAGGACAAATCCCAGCAAATCAATTGAAAAAATGCTCCACGAGGGGAACTTCAAAAGAAAAACACTATAACTTTTTTTAATAAATATTTCACACTTATTTTTGTTATTGCTTATACTCACCATAACAAATAGGCCAATGGAATTACCATATTTTAAGGCAAAAAAAAGAAAATTATTAATAGGACTTGAAGCAATGGAAATTCTGGAGCGGCGAAAAACGAAGTTAAACAAAATAAATGCGTGAGCAGGGGCGTTGCGGGTTAGGTTTGGGGGGGTAAAAAGGGGCAGGGAATCGTATTATTGTGATTTCCGACGAACGTTGACGTCAAAGAAAAATGTGACATACCGAAAAGTCATACGCCAAGTTTTGTTAAACTGACATTATTTTTGCAAAAAAACAAAAATTAAAAAAATACGGTTTTTTAATTTTTTTTCTGACATTTTGAGGTTATGTAAAATATGACATTTACAAAAGTTTTAGACATTTGTATGGCTTATGACTTTTCTGTTTGTCACTTTTTTTCCGACGTAAACTTTCGCCGAAACCTAACCCGCAACACCCCTGCTCACGCATTTATTTCTTTCAACTTCGTTTTTCGCCGCTCTACAATTTCCAATGCTTGCTGTTAATAATTTTTTTTATCTCAAAGTGTAATTTGACTGGTTTAAAATCTAACCTGGGGATATTAACTGAAAGCCTAACCTAACCTAGAGTCCCTGTATGTTGATATATTTGGATATATTACAGTCGCGATAAGCCCATCAATGTCAATTGATGAACCTAGACACAAATTTAATTCTTGAATTTGTGTCTAGGCAGGGCTATCAAAATGGACGGGCCACGATCCTCCACTTTGTTGACGTCACATCCGGGGCTGATTTTTTTTTGATGGTCACGTTACGACACAGCTGATTGTCTTTAAAATATTGAAGTTAGAATGACGGTTCATGAATATTTGATTTTTTTTTAAATAAAGCCGGTTTTGAGATTGTTTTTACTATATTCTTTCAGAACAATTTTTTTTAAATCTATAGTAATCCTTAATTTTGCAGAGCCGCTTCATTAGCTCACACAAAAATTAAGTTTAAAGCAGAAGCGAATGTGACAGTCACAGATGACAAAGTCAAAATACATGTCAAATATAACAGTTGGCATGTGGTACATGGCGGGTAATTTGAATTCAAAATAAGGAATGCTAAATCTTGAAGATTTTAACCTTTTAATCATGTTGCTTCCTTACAAACCTTTGGTGGAATATCGGGATGGTGTCTGAGAATATTTCACTGAAATTTTGCGGAAATCTGTAGTGCCATTTTGAAAATATCATAAAAAACGTCTGACCTCCCATAAGACCCAATGTAAAATTCAGCCCCGGGAGAACAGCTGATTTTTTCAGGGTCGTGGCCTCTATTTTTGTGTTGGCCTTGGTCTAGGTTATGTTATGTTCATTGGCGTGGTATGAGAATATGTTTTTATTGAAAATTAGCAACGGAAAATTAATAAGGCCTCCCATCACAGAAGGCTCAATCAAAACCACGTGGGTATTAGATATGTATGTATAATCAACATTTTGATTTTATATGTGTGTTTATCATTTTATTATTTTAGGTTTTTTTCCTAAAGAATAATTTTTATTATTTATATATTTAAATAAAAAATAACATATAATTAGGCAACATCCAAAGTGATTATATTATTGAAATGGGTTCAGTCATAATGAGTTTACGAGGCCTCCTAAATAAATAAAATAAATAAAACTTTTTTACAAACTAAAAAAAAATATAAAAATCCGCCACCTATTCTGAAAAAACCGGACTTTCCGGGCAAAAACCACAGTGTAGGTAACCCACTGCATAGATGGCAACCTATTGTCCGGCTAGAATAAAATGAGGCGCAAAAAAGATGGCTTCAATTAGCGCTATCTTTCTCTGTCCAGTGGCGTGCTATAATTTTTTAATCCATCATTATTAGGTATTCATTTTATATTTTACTCCTTCTAAGCCTTTTCTTGCTGGAAAACTCCATACCGTATTTTATTTTATTGGTCTAGAATGTATGTGAAACGTGCCTAGTCGTCCTGTTTGAGCCCAGCGATAGCAATATAGAAGCCCAATAAAAGGGTGTGCATTGTAAACGAGCCAGATTCGAGTTGAGCCAGCAGTAACAATAGAAACCCAATAAAAGGTTGTGAATAAGGGTGTTTGACAGTAGTAAAAAATAAATATAAATTTATTTTTAGATATCTCTTTAGGTCTTGGGAATGCTAAAAACAAACTTTTTTGTTTAATTTTTCCTCAAATTCATAGTTTTTTTAATTAAATAAATTTATTGAATTAAAATAATTAGCCACGTGATTCAAAAAGGCGGTCTACCAATCAGCTGCGAGTGACGTCAACGCCTCGAACGAACCTATTTTCTGTGTTATTTTCTTATAGATGGTAATGTTTGCTTTGGTTTAAAGTGCGAATTATCGTCCTAAATTAGATTTTATTTTGTGTTTTGCTCATAAAAAACATTTTCAATGGAAAACGGATTCTCCAAAGCCGATAGCTCCAACTTGCCAATGCTGAATTCCTTTATGGTGGCAGGCTTCTTTGCCAACAACAGTGATTTTTGTTTTGCAGAATTTAGAAACGCTAAAATGTTGATGTAAGTATTCGATGAGTTGTTTTGTATATAACTGAAAGTTTTTTACAATTTACTTATTTAGATTTTGAGGTTAGGTTATATGTTTTGCTTTTTTGTTTAATATGCCACTTACAATAGATTCAATTAAATACCCTGCCTAATCCTGCATTTAGAGGTACTCCCTAGTCCTGCCTAATAACTACCTAGCACCGCCTAAAAATTTGTACACCTTTTTGCCTATTCACCCCTTGTAATAAACATAACCTCAAAAATTTTATCGTCATTTACGAAATAGTTATATATATTATATAAAACGTAAGAAAAATTAATAGAAACAATTTAGTTATACTCACATCAAAGTGATCTTCACAAATGTAAAGTGAAGATGTATTAGATAAGGCCCTTGGGTCTCTTCGAGCAAGTTCTAGCCACTTTTTCCGTTCTTTTACTGCTGTAGGCACATGAATAAATAGTTTTTCAGGTGTTTTTATGCTGGTATTCGAACACTAAGGCACTACACAACACGTATAGGACACTTTTTTACATAAAAAACAGTAAAAACACAGACCAAGAACAAATAAACACTTGAATGCCGTGTATCTGTCCGCGAGTTTACTGCGCTGTGACGTCATTGCAACGCCATGCTAGAAATCGGAAATTAGAAAACTTAATTTTAAATTAAGTCATGATAAATTAATATAATTAATTAAATTAGAGATCTATGTATCATTCTAAACTCTTTTCTAAAATTTGTCAAATACCCTGTTATGAACGGACTGGAGTCGATTTCGTTAAACGTACCAGACGAGTGCCGTTTTTTCTTGTAATATTAAAATTTTGTTCATGGTAAATTTGCTAAAAATGGAGACCACCCAGTAAGACCAAATTGCTGTAAACAGAGGGAGATAGATTGAGTTGAGCCATCTCTTTTGCGCCTCATTTTATTCTGGCCGGACAGTAGATTAATATGACAAAATTATCATTCGATATTTTCAATAAAGGAATCCTGCTCCGACATTTTTAAAGGATTTAATATTTTCTTTTTAGCAGATTTCTTTGTTCTGGGCTTACAAACGGTGACCTTTAAAATATAATATTTATGTACAAAGAAAACAAAGAAAACTTTTTGTTTGTGGTTTAAATCGTCGAGAAGACAAAAGAGCAACTTCTAAAAAAGAAAACTTTATTTTATCTAACCATTAAATTGGGTAAAACTTTGAAACACAATTTAAAGTTCGTTTTATTCAACGTATATATTGGTTTTGGAAAAGGTTTTGTCATTTTTCCTACATTACCCAAAAAGATTTAAATTTGACAGGTTATTGAACAGGTACATGCGTAATATTTTGCTCTAATTGCGTGTATTAAAACGTGTAATAAATTATATACGGAATAAAAATCATATGTGATCGACCGGGCATCGATAATGTTTAATACAGGAAACAAAACACATCTCGATATCCTTGGCAAACGGTTTTTAATAAAAGCATCTCCAAAAGAGTTTAGCAGTTATTTGTAAGCTGAGAACGTAACGTCTCACACGTAGTTAACAGTGAAGACAAATACAATAGTCAGAAGTCGAGCGTATCTAGAAGATACACACTTTGTAGATAAGATGTATTTAATGTAAGTAGTATTTAATCATAAGTATTGTTAAATAAAACCATAAAACCTAACTTAAACTGTGTTACGTCACGATAAAACCCCCTCAGGACATATGGTGGAGGCGCGTAGAATAAAATTTGCTTTAAGCTAACTAATATGGGACTCTCCTTAAATTACGTAACGCTCTAGGGGGGGACGGGGGGGTGGACGGGGGGTGGGGTGTTTGTAATCCTGAATTTTTGCATTACGCAATTTAAGAACGTTCCCTAATGATTGAAGAGACTTGTTTATTCTTACGTTTCAATTTCAATTTCAATGGCGGATTTAGGAGGACGGCAGAGCCCCCCCTCCTAGACATATAACTTATTTTTTAGTTTATCACCATCACTTATTTAAAATTTGTCACAAATTCTACTTGGTGGCCTTTAGAACATTGAAACAGAGGCCTTTTTGAGTATTTAGAGTGCGAATTTGAAGAAAGGCTCGGACACGTCGATTTTGTTTGCGAGCGGGACACTTTGTGGCTATCTTGAAATTTTTGTAGCGCGAACCCTCTTCGGGAAGTATACTTTACCCCAATATTTTGAATAAAGAAAGTGGGTCTAGTGATACCTTGTTTTGAAGGCCTTTTGAATGTTCTTACAACTGTAAAAATGTCAATAATCTATCCATTAGTTTTTGAGATAATTGCCTTCAAAGTTTTAAATTTAACATGGACTAATAAAATAAAAATTCCATGTTAAATTTAAACATTTTAAAGCAAATATCTCAAAAACTAATCAATGAATTTTCGAAATTTTTACACGGTTGGTGTGGGTGTGCTTTCGGGCTGTTCGGCCGTCGTCGTGCGTCGTTATAAATTCGTTCTCGACGTTTCGCCATCTCGAGTGGATGGCATCTTCAAGAGATGTTGACTGTTTGTCGGTCGAAGTCTTCGAGAAGCCGACAAACAGTCAACATCTCCTGAAGATGCCATGCACTCGAGATGACGAAACGTCGAGAACGAATTTCCAATGACGACGGCCCAACAGCCCGAAAGCACACCCACCATTGGACGATGGCCTCGAAAGCCTTTCACAATTTGTTTTACACGGTTGTTAAGATATTCAAGAGAGCTTTAAAACAGGGTATCATAACTTTTTTTACTACTACTATGTAAAGTATCCCCCTCGAAGGGGCTTCGTGCTACAAAAATTTCAAGATAGCCAAAAAGTGTCTCCTTCGCAAACAAAGTCGACGTGTCCGAGCGTTTTTCCAAATTCGCACTCTAATAGTCAAAAAAGGCCAAAATTTCGATGTTCGTGAAACACAGTGTACATTAAAAATGTATGATTTTAACATTTTTAAAACATTGATTTTTTGTTATTGCTATAGTTGTTTAAAAACTTACCTCTTGCTGATAATTTTTTTGTATTTATAATTTTGGCGGCGAATTCGAGTCCCGTCGACTTTTGTACACATCGTCTAACTACTGAGAATGCTCCCCTGAAAAAAAAGGAAAATGTGTTACTATAAATAATACCGTCCAGTTTGTTAAAATAGCGCAAAAATCAAGTTGAGTTTTGAAGTATTTCAGAGGGCTAAATTTTCATCCAAACAAGGCTATTATAAATTTCAAACCCTTCACAAGATCAAAAATACCCATCAGACAATTAGGCTATGCATAAAAAATACGACCTTTAAAAGGTCAAATGACCTTTACAAGATGATGGAAACGCACCACCGCTATTTTGAATCAGAACTAAAAATATTTAACTACTGTCGTCAGGTTCATTGATCGATTTCAGTATGTTGTTTATTTACTGGTGTGTGAACCATCCTTAACAAACTTTCCGAAAATTCAACCTAAATTGCAATTAACCTGGGCCGATGAAATTCGGGGTTTTCCAGGGAAGTTTAGGCAATTTTAAAATGACATTTAAAAAGTGGGTAACGGTACCAAAGAAATCACGATCTAGAGGGCTATTACTGTTTCGCGAACCCCGCACCGTTGGATTAGAGCTTATACAAGAACTTTTTTTACTAGTATTGTGTCGGTTTAGAACGTTTTTCTACGTTGTCCGACGCCTATTCTGCACTACCTTCGATCCCGACAATCATTTTCTGTCAGGTTTTTTTGACTCATTGATCTTTGGATTGACTGTTGCCTTCCAATTTAGGATGCCCTCTTTTTCTGCGCCTTATTGGTTGCCATTCTAGGACCTATTTTGGTAATCTTTCGCCGTTCATTCGTTGTACATGGCCATACCATATCAGTTGTGTTTTAGTGGTCATCCGTGATGCTTCCCTCGATTCCCATTCTTTCTTTTATAATATTATTTTTTATATGAACTGTTCTAGATATTCTTATTGATCTTCTTATTGCATACATGTCGACATTTTTCATTTTTGTTTTGTATTTTGCTGTTACGCGACAAGTCTGTATTCCATACAACAGCGTGCTTTTCACCATTGTTTCATATATGTTAAATTTTACATTCTTTTTTATGTCTGCTCCATAAAAGACTTTTTTGCTTTTACTATTTTTTTTCAGTTCTTGACGGCCTGTTCCTGTCTTATCAAATGTGACACCCAAGTATACATACTCATTGCATGGAGATATTGTTTATCCATTGTCCAGTTCTGACTCATTTGATTCGTTTCCAATACATAGTCTGTGTCTTGTCCACGTTCACTGTTAACCTCCACTTTTGGTATTCTTTCGTCAACTTTCTCATCATATACTCCATGTCTTCTTTATCATTAGCTACAATTACTTGGTCGTCAGCAAACTTTAGTGTGTATATGGTAAATCGGTCGTTAAGTGTATTCCCATGCCGTGTACTTTACATTTCTAGTTTTTTAGAGCTACTGCGTTATATATTTTAAAAAGAGTTAGAGAGATACAACATCCCTGTCTTAAACCTTTCGTTACCAGGAATTCTTTTAGAAGCCGATTTCCAATTTGAATTTTAGATTTTGACCCTTTGTATAGTTCTTTTATCGCTTTTATGTTTGTATGATTTATACTAGTTTTCTTCAACACCGTCCATAATTTTTACGTTCTTAGTCCGCGTAGCAATGGCTTGAGATAACGCCGAAATGTGTTATTTAGGTGTTTTTTGACCTATCTAAGCAATATCATCGTGATGTCTGTCTGTGTGTGTGAATTATTTCTGCCCGTAACACGATAGCTTTTAAACCGCTAAACCGATTTTCATAAAATTTTCAGGTAAAATAGTTTTCGACACTCTTACGAGCTGATTAGATTTTGGTTGAAATCCATTAACGCTAATCACAGTTTTTTGAAAATTAAAATTTTTTAAAAATGCTAACTTTTTAACGGAGCATCGCATCAATATGCGGTTTTCGGAATATAGTAGACTACATATTGCTCAATAATTTTTTTATGACAAAAAATCTCGTGAGAGCTTCAGATTCTGAGATATTTACAAAAAACTGTTTTCAAGGCTGATATCTCATGGCTTCACTTAAAGTGTGCTAAAAGGTATCAGATTCGTCATGGATCCATTAATTTTTTTTACTGAAACGGTATCACATGTTTTTTGTAGGTCCACAAAGGTAAGATGAGTTTCTCTATTTAATTTTTACCTGTTTTTCATTCTGCTATATAGGATTTAAAATGTTTTCAGCTACAAACGGCATAGCTATAGAGTTAGAAAGCTAAAGGAATTAACAATAGCCTAATAGCTGGCTGCAAGCAGCGCCTTCAAGGAAAATCCCGAAAATCCCTTGGAAAACCTTTTCGTAAAACTAATCCTAATTGCATCCGTCGGCTTTGGGTATTAATACCTTATAGGCATCGACGCGTTTCACTAGTGTGCACAGTGGACACGATAAAATATTTTTAGGAATAAAATTATATTCTGACGTTATAATATGGATGGAGCAAGGCGAACAAAAAAATAGAGGCCACGACCCTGAAAAACTCAGCTGTTCTCGGGAGGCTGACTTTTACATTGGGTCTTATGGGAGATCAGACGTTTTTTTTATGATATTTTCAAAATGGCACTACAGATTTCCGCGAATTTTCAATGAAATATTCTTAGACACCATCCCGATATTCCACCACACTCTTGTAAGAATGCAAGATGATTAAAAGGTTAAATTCTTCAAGATTTAGCATTCCTTATTTTGAATTCAAATTACCGTTTATGTACCGCATTCTAACTGTTATATTTGACATGGAGATATAGAACAAAGAACCAAGAACCATTTATAAAAAACAGAGTTTAAGGTCTTGGTTCAAAAACAACACATGAACTAGTACCGATACAGAACTTAGTTCCAATGTAACTAGATGGCGATAGGCGCAGTTTGACCCTAATGACCTTCTAAAAAAATGCGAAGTTTAAAATTTGGCGCTTGGTTCTTTGTTCTATATCGCTATCCATATACAAATAGGTAAAAACCTATTTTATTATTTTCTTTCTAAAAGTCTTTGTTTCTGAGCAAATTGGTTAAATTTAAAAATGTTGGTGTATTTATTTTGATTAAAATGTGCATGTTAGGGATGCCTAAGGGTACGTATCTCTGAATTGCTAGCTTAGGGTGCTAGGAAACATCTCATTTGATAGGCCTTTTCATGGGTTTTAAATTTTATTATAACATATTTCTCAAAAAGTCGGTATTTAATGAGTAAAAGTGTGAAAAAGGAAAAAATAGGCGAAAACCCAAGATGGCGGTGCGTTTTTGACAATGTTCCTGGAGGGAGAGGGGTCAGAGCTTTATTTTTTTACTACAATCAGCCGCTATCTTGAATATTTTAAAATACTTAAGTCACATGACCTTAATAGGTCTATAATATTTTCTATATACAGTTCAGATAATTATTTTTGAGACAACTTTTTCAACTTTTTTTTGTTGGCCTATGCTATTTGTTATGGTAAACAGCTGATAACTGTCAAAAAGTTATCTCAAAAATTATGAAATGGAGTATACCGCAAATGCAGGTTAGGCCCTATATTATTGCCAATTATCTTCCTGACTTAAATCCAAAAACATTCAACTAAAGGGTTCCTTGAATTTCTTTGCTTAAATCCCATTAACTGTATTCAAATGCTGGGTCTTCGTTTTTGACCACTGTGCGTTGAGCAACAAGAAAAACAAAGTAAATTTCCTTGAAAAGTTTAAAGTTCAAGAAAAATTACTTTTGCCTGCTATTTGAGCCAGCGAGCGTTTATATGGCAAAGCAGGGGAGAAGCTTTAATAATTAATTTGCAATAGATATAGATACTTATAACTACAGGGTGTCCCAGTTAAAATATATATATATATATATAATTTATATAAAATATATAAAGCTATTTTCTTTACTATATTAATTGTTGCTCTCTTTCAAATAAAAACGTATTGCCGCCATTTTTAATTTATGACGTCATAGAAGCCCTTCTACTCAAATTTAAGGCAAAGAACCAGTGACTTAAAATTGAGTGATCCATCCCCAATCGACCGATGGTAGCTAGTTAATTTCTTGATCAATTTTGAATTTTTATAATTATTTTATTGAAGAAAAGCAATAACGTTATTAAATGGAATAATTTGGGACCAAAGTATATCAAAACATAACAAAAAGCTTATATATAACACCATTGTAAAAAGTATTATTACATACGGCTCAGAAGTATGGCCAATCAAGGATAGAACAGAAAAAATGCTTTCCGCTACGGAGATGGACTATTGGAGAAGAGCAGCAGGGAAATCAAAAAGAGAAAGAGTTACAAATCAAAGAATAAGAGAAATTATGACAGTGGGTGAACGTACTTTAGTGGATGATATAAGAACAAAACAACTGGTGTGGTACGGACATGTACAAAGAATGAATGATGAAAGACTACCTAAACAAATACCACAATGGAAACCAACTGGCCGAAGAAAACGAGGACGGCCAAGGAGAAGCTGGAGAGAAGGAATAGATAGTGAAGTAAGAATAAGAGGCCTAGATGATGAATTATGGGCAAACAGAAACGAGTGGAGATTGGGTATCGGAAGACGTAGAACGTTGTGAAACCGATAAATATATATAATTCTTTTAATATTTAAAAACATAATAATCTTTTTTACTTCTTGAGATACAAAGCTTATTGAAACGACAATTAAACTGTTGTTCTATTGCTAATAAATCATAACCTATGCAGGGGCTGATCCAGGATTTCCAGGGGGGTGGGGCCAAGGGGGAAGCAAAAACCAAAATATTTCTTGGTTTGCGTAGGTTTGTAGTAATTCTTAGGTTTGAAATTTAAAAACACAGGTGATAAAATGCGCCGCAGGCGAATTATTTTAAAATACTCAGTGTTTTATATAAAAAACATGAAAAATGTGATGTTGCGGGTAAATTTTGTTCAATTTTGCGGTTGATGTATTGGCATTTTCTTCCCTTGAACTAAAAAACGTGCCCGGTCCCCTCTGCACCCCTCCAGGATCCACCACTAAATCTATGCAATTTTTGTCGCATTTTTTCTGCGTTGCACATTTTTTGTGTCATGTGTTTTTAAGATCTGTTTAACTAAACTAGACTCAGAATACTAATTGATTCTTTTAAGTTTACAAATAGGCACTTGAATATATACCAACAAGCAATTTAAATCTTGTAACCTGAGAAAATTACAAGTGTAAAAAAGCAAAAACGTTGTTAAAGATGTTAGATGTCATGTTGTTTATGCAGTTTGTCTTCTGCTTTTGGTAGTGCTTTGGTCATGTATCTTCATTTAAATTGTTTCAAGAAAGAGTCTGAAACTAAATCAATGAGAAAATCTTCTGCCACTGATATAAACGGCGGTTAATCGTGTTTTTTATTTTATGTTTTAAAGTCAGTGGTGTGCGTTAAACATGCGGTTTGTGGAAAAATGTCCGATAGAAGTAAGGGAGTGCCATTCCATAGGTAAGTACTTGTATTTATCTTTATAATTGGTTAATAAAGTTAAGAGTGGTTTATAGATAACACTAAACAATCTTCATGGTATCCACAATAAATGTGCACAATTAATTTTAGAGAAACTACAATTTTGGTCCACACTTTGTTAAATTTTCACCTAATAGGCTGTTTGACAGTAGTAAAAAATAAATATATATTTATTTTTAGATATCTCTTTAGGTCTTGGGAATGCTAAAAACAAACTTTTTTCTTTAATTTTTTTTCAAATTAATGGTTCTTTTAATTAAATAAATTCATTGAATTAAAACAATTAGGCATGTGATCTAAAACAGGCGGTCTACCAATCAGCTGCGAGTGACGTCACAAAACAGTAAACGCCTCGAACGAACCTATTTTCTGTGTTATTTTCTTATGGATGGTATTGTTTGCTTTGGTTTAAAGTGCGAATTATCGTCCTAAATTAGATTTTATTTTGTGTTTTGCTTGTAAAAACATTTTCAATGGAAAACGGATTCTCCACAGCCGATAGCTCCAACTTGCCAATGCTGAATTTCTTTATGGTGGCAGGCTTCTTTGCCAACAACAGTGATTTTTGTTCTGCGGAATTTAGAAACGTTAAAATATTGATTTAAGTATTCAATGAGTTGTTTTGTATATAACTGAAAGTTTTTTACGATATTCTTCGCCTACTTTTACACATTTAATTTTGAGGTTAGGTTATATGTTTTGCTTTTTTGTTTAATATGCCATTTACAATAGATACAATTCAATATCCAATCATTATTATTTTAAGCATTAAGAAACAATCAAAAATTGCTTTTTCAAAACAAAATACATTTTAATCAAGTATAAAAGGCAACTTCATAGGGGTATAGTCAACCACGGACACCGGTGTTTCGGAAAAAGGCATTTCCATCCTCAGCGTGGCTTGCCTGACACAAAGTAGAACAAACTGACTACAAGATACAAGGTAAATCAAAAGGAATCAAAGTTGCCTTTTATACTTGATTAACTCATTGTTTTCGGTTCCAAACCGATACCGTGGAAACGGTGACAGCATGGTCTGGTTGAACTGTGACGAAAAGTCTTTCTTCCTTATAGACCGGTGGACGTTTTCGTCCCGCCATGGACTAAGTTTCCTTGGTTCGCTGTCGTTCACTCATAGAATGAAAAATAGGTTTCACCTATTTTTTGATTCCTTTTGATTTACCTTAAAATACATTTTGTTACAAAGAATTCTTATGACCCTTCATAACAAATTTCAAAACAGCGAAATTATTATGAAGTGAGCTTTTTAATGTCTAATAATTGGTAGTGTATCTTTCTACATACTTGAAGTATTGCATAGGTTACACTGCATAGCCCTGCGTAGGTACTGCCTAATCCTGCCTATGCACTGCCTAGTCTTGCATATGCACTGCTCAGTCCTACATTTAGCCTGCATGTGCACTGCCTAATCCTGCATTTATAGGTACTCCCTAGTCCTGCCTAAGGGCTGCCTAGCACCGCCTGAAAATTTGTACACCTTTCTGCCTATTATAGTTGTTCACCCCTTGTAATAAACATAACCTCAAAAATTTCAACGTGAGAAAAATTAATAGAAACAATTTAGTTATACTCACAAATGTTAAGTGAAGATGTATTAGATAAGGCCCTTGGGTCTCTTCGAGCAAGTTCTAGCCACTTTTTCCGTTCTTTTACTGCTGTAGGCACATGAATAAATAGTTTTTTAGGTGTTTTTATGCTAGTATTCGAACACTGAGGCACTACACACCACTTATAGGACATTTTTTTACATAAAAACCAGTAAAAACACTGACTAAAAACAAATAAACACTTGAATGCCGTGTATCTGTCCGCGAGTTTACTGCGCTGTGACGTCATTGCAACGCCATGCTAGAAATGAGCGTTTTAGCGGCAAATTCAAATCGGAAATTAGAAAACTTGATTTTAAATAAAGTCATGAAAAAATATACTATTTTAATCATTTTGCGTAGCAAATTAGGGATCTATGTATCATTCTAAACTTTTTTCTAAAATTTGTCAAATACCCTATTAACTAGATTTTAGAAAAAAAATAATATACAAAATCCTAAATTTTTGCAAATGTCAAATAATGTAGTGATGTAACGGAGTATTATCTAAAACCACCACAACTGACGCATGCGAGGTAACCGAAATCCTGTCTACCCTGGCTTCCAGCATCGCGTGTGAGAATGCATGGATAAGCCCCATATATGTATGTTCTAACGTATTTGCATAGAACTAATAGAATAAATTCAGGCCCATCCATTGTATTGCAACGTTTGCAAACTTACTGTCGAATAATATAAATCACCATTTCTTGCTACATTGTGTCTGCAATTATAAGCTTTTTTATGACAAAAGTAACAAGATATTTTAACAGTGGTATTTCACATGTCTGGCATACGTGTTGCAGAATTCATTATTTTCTCCTCTAGAAGTACCCGAAACCTTTGAAAAGTATGGAAAATGGGATATCTTGAACAGTGTACATTTCACCTAGTTGATAAATATTTATCTACGACCTTACTGTTATATGACGGTTAAGATACTACTACTATGTCGGTTTAGAACGTTTTTCTACGTTGTCCGACGCCTATTCTCCACCTCCTTCGATCCTGACAATCATCTTCCGTCAGGTTTTTTTGACTCATTGATCTTTGGATTGATGTTTGCCATTCCAGCTTAGGACGCCCCCTTTTTCTGCGCCCTATTGGTAATCTTTTGTCGTTTATCCGTTGTACATGGCCGTACCATATCAGTTGTCTTTTAGTGATGTCATCCGTTATGCCTCCCTTGATTCCCATTATTTCTTTTATGATCTCATTTCTTGTTATTGCATCCATTTCGACACTTTCCATTTTTGCTTTGTATTTTTCTATTACGCGACAGTCTCTGTTCCATACAACAGCGTGCTTTTCACCATTGTTTCATATATGTTAAATTTTACATTCTTTTTTATCTCTCTGCTCCATAAGATACTGATAAGACAACCAATAACCCTTTTGCTTTTACTATTCTGTTTTCCAGTTCTTTACAGTCTGTTCCTGTCTTATCAAATATGACACACGGTTAAGATGCTGCTTTATTATTTTTATTATTATTTTAGGGACAAAATATCACTTTTTAACTTTTACGCACAGAAAAGCTTGCGCAAAATGTCAATACTTTATTAAAAATATACCGATTTTTTATGAAATTGTTCCTACGCCACTGTCTTTTCCGAAGAGTAACATAAACGCTGATTGTCGCCGAATGCGCTGATCGACAATAAAGTACCTGCGTGTCGCGATATAAATCAGCGACTAATGGTAACAAATGACTTTAATTTCAGATAAATTTCGCGACGTTCTGATTGATGAAAAAACATGGTCTCTAAAAAAGCCTGTGTAATCCCTATTTCAAGGTATATGAACACACCACAGTTACTGCACTTACTACACTCACACTGCAGCCCCGCAGCCCACGAGAAAGACCGGCCCGGGCGCGGAAATATCACGTGACCGTAAGAGGGTCACAAAAGAACGCCTCCCGGCCAGCTGTCATTATAAAACATGTGTGTGTTTTCAGTTTTGGTATGTTTGTTTACGTCGATTTTTTTTTATTCGGGCATGAATTTTATGTGAATTTTGTCAAAGTTATTAAAATAACGCAGCCCACGAAAAAGACAAAAATGCCGCGAATGTGTAGTGTTGTTGGTTGTCGGTCCAACTATAAAACTGAAACCGAATATGTGTCAACTTTTAATTTGCCAGTGGATAAGCAAATGCATAAAATTCCTACTGATTTAAGTATCTTAAAACGTCCACAAGTTTGCATCAAACATTTTCCTAACGAGCAGGTTATTTGGTTTGATAAGTGTGTTGTAAATGGAGAGTGTTGAAAATGTTCCGAAATACCTAAGTAGACAACCTGTATCTACTGTTCGATTAGCTGATGTCGAGAGGCAACAACTGGAAACTGCAATACAAGAAAGTCTTGAAACACTTTGAGCACATAAGAAATCAAAAGTTTTATCAAATATTAAGGACATTTCAATATTTTATTGTTCTAATACTAAAATAAACAAAAATTGGATTTTTACCCAAGAACGTGACACTGTGCCTGATGACATTTTTGAAAAACACTCCATCACTGATAGCAGCTCTAGTTGTTGAGGGAAATCTGTCATTTTTTGTAAATGTTAACAATGTGTCCATACCAAAAAACAAACTGCCAAAAAAAGTTGGAGTTTTATTTTTGGACAGCACCGATACACAAGAAGAGCTAATGCAGTTTATTACAAAATTATTGACGACCAATACATTTAGTTTATTGAACGTGAAAAACATCTCACTTATTCACAAAATTACTTGTTTCTTTTTAATAAATTATTTTGAAATGTTTTATATTAAAAAAATTTCTTTAGATAACTCTAGCCAGGGCTATCAAAACGGACGGGCCACGATCCTCCACTTTCTTGACGTCACATCCGGGGCTGATTTTTTTTTGATGGTCACGTTAGGACACAGCTGATTGTCTTTAAAAAATTGAAGTTGGAATGACGGTTCATGAATATTGATTGATTGATTTTTTTTTAAATAAAGTCATTTTTGAGATTGTTTTTACTTTATTCTGGCAGAACAATTTTTTTTAAATGAATAGTAATCCTTAATTTTTCATAGCCGCTTCATTAGCTCACACAAAAATTAAATTTAAAGCAGAAGCAAATGTGACAATCACAGATGACAAAGTCAAATACATGTCAAATATACCAGTTGGCATGTGGTACATGGCGGGTAATTTGAATTCAAAATAAGGAAAGCTAAATCTTGAAGATTTTAACCTTTTAATCATGTTGCTTCCTTACAAAACTTTGGTGGAATATCGGGATGGTGTCTGAGAATATTTCACTGAAATTTTGCGGAAATCTGTAGTGCCATTTTGAAAATATCATAAAAAAACCTCTGACCTCCCATAAGACCCAATGTAAAATTCAGCCCCGGGAGAACAGCTGATTTTTTCAGGGTCGTGGACTCTATTTTTGTGTTGGCCTTGCTCTAGCGAGTGTTTTTGTGGAGAAAAACTATTGTCAAATCTTGAAAAAATTAGTTTAAGGGCATGTAAAGTTTTTTTAAATAATTTTATTAAAAAGCATAATGATTTAGAATCTGCTAATAAATCTTTGAATAAGAACATAGACAAAATAACAAAATTAAAAAACTTAAAGCTTAGGTTTGTTATGTCCAATTTTAAAAGACTTGTTTAGATACACATACATCAGCAATAGTACATTATATACCCAGGGACTAAAGTGATACTTTTTATCCCGAGGCGAAATGTTTGTAGCCCGACCGCAGGGAGGGCTACAATTCGCTGAGGGATAAAAAGACACTTTAGTCAAGTGGTATATATACTATTTTTTGCAATTCTGGGCATAGTTTCATTCAAATTTTTAATTAAATTTTTCGAGAAGAAAGTCATCTCCACTGCACTATTGATTGGCCTATAAAATGTGACAACCAATAAAGTACCATTCATTCTCTGACGTTAAGTCAGTTGATATTTCTTAGATAGCCTTGGATAATACTTGGTTGTCAGGGTGTTGTCAAGGTACCATAAAATAACTGTTAAAATACAAACAACGCCGTGGAGATTTCTGCGATTTGCTAGTGCGTTCCCAAAAGTAAAAAAAATGGATATTGATATTGATACAGCTGCCGCAGAGGCAGTGAAGGCACTGCTGCCCGCTAAATCGGAGAAAATATATGAAAAACAATACAAACATTTCCTGGATTGGTGTCAAGCTAAGGATGTTGCTGATGTTACACAGGAGAAGGTACTTCTTGCATATTTCTTCCATCATGCGAAAAATTTGAAGGCTTCAACGGTTTGGTCACATTATTCAATGATTAAATCAAAGCTGATCGTTGAAAAAAGTTTTTTTGAAAAGAAATGAGGATGGCTACCGCCCAAAGAAGTCTCGAATACTGGACATGGATCATATCCAGCAGTTCCTCCAGGAAGCACCAAATCAAGAATATTTGATGATCAAGGTAAAGTGAACTGTTTTTACATTATTTTGAACCATGTTAACGTCACTGATTCGAAATATCATTTGTTGCTATCAGGTTACGTAGTTTGTACAAAAAATTGTATTGCTACTTAGTAACTGAAAAATCTTTTTTTTTTCAGGTGGCGTTGATAATGGGAGTTGCCGGTGCATGCAGGGGTGTTGAACTGTGCCAGCTACAGAATGAAGATGTTCAAGTCCAAGATTTCCATCTTGTTGTCACAGTTCGCAACACGAAAAATCAAACTGACCGATGCTTCATAGTAAAGAACTCCAAAGAAAGCAACGCTACAGACGTAGTGAAAATCTGTAAATCCTACATGGCTCTGAGACCAACAAATTTGACAATATCGAGATATTTCATTGGCTATAAAGACGGCAAATGTTTATCACAACCTGTTGGAAAGAATACTTTTGGGCTTTTCCCGCGAAAAATAGCTGCCTTCCTGAACCTGCCAGAGGCCGTTTCATACACAGGACACTGCTTCAGGCGTACCTCTGCTTCCCTTTTAGCAGATTCTGGAGCGAATATTGACCAGCTCAAAAGACACGGTGGTTGGAAAAGTGCTACCGTTGCTGAAGGGTATGTTGAGCAATCAATCGAAAACAAAAAAAATGTGGCGGATAAAATACTCAGTCAAAACTTGAGGACAGATGTCAAGAGTCATAAAAGCCAAGGCCAATCACGTACCGTAACAGTATGCAATTTTCCAGAACCCACAATCAACGAAGACAGCAGCACTGATCACACCGAACCAGCAATTTTCGGATCTCCACTGCAAAACATCAACCTCAACCAACAGCGAAGCGAAATCGATTCAGATCCACGATTATTGATTCATTTAGTTGGCTGTAGCGGCGCTATTTTGAATATCAATATAACAAACAATAATAATGTCAAATAACGTAGGAATGTATAGATTAGGCTAGGTAGTTTATTTTGATAGTGTATAGGCCTATTTTTAGATGCTCCCAAATACAAAAATACAAAATTTGAAAAAACCATGAATTCGGGTCCAGGGACTAAAATATTTTAGTCCCCGGGAGTAAAATATTTTAGTCCCCGGGATAAAAAGTACTATTTTAGTCCCTAAAATGAGGGACTAAAATGCGTTTTTAGTCCCTCAATTGCAAAAAATATTTTGTTCAATTTTTACCCATATGAGAACAAAAAATTTTTGTCAATTTATTTAAATTGTGTAAAAACAGATAATATATTAAGCAATACAATAAAAATCCTGGAACTCCCAAGCTCACGTGACCGCCGACTTGCTTATAACGCGCCATGGCCGGTCTTTATCGTTGGCTGCGCTGCAACCCGCATGAGAATATCTGGGGCTACGGCATGGCAGTGCCCCGCCAAATTCGCGTAAACTGCTGTTCCATATTTTCTTGAAACATTTCAGCCCATATTTGACCTATTTAAAACTCTACTTCGGAATGAGCTATAAAACTCAAACCTCGCACAGTCATAGATCTTTATAGAGTTAACAATCCCTCCAAGTTTCAAGGACTTCCATAACGTAGTAGAATATTTACTAAATTTAAAAGAACGTCGAAATTGTCACTCACTCATGTATAGATCATCAAAATTCTACTGTACTTCCAGACATGCTACAAAGCTGAAATTTGGCAGACTGATAGAAATTATGACCAAACCCTTGGAAAAAATCAAAAACCCCAAAATTCTAATCTAATCCCCTCCCCTATACATGTAAATTTATGTAAAAGTGACATTGCCCACTTCCAGAAACGCTGGAGAGCTGAGCTTTGAAAGACTGATAGGAACTATGATAAAACTAAAGGAGAAAATTTAAAAACACCAAAATTTTAATTTACTTTCCTCTCCTATCAATGTAAAGTTATGTAAAAGTAAAATTTCCCACGTCGTGGTGGGGGAATTCTAGAGAGCTGAGCTTTTGAAGGCTGAGAGGAACTATAATGAAACCTTGAGAAAAAATTAAAAAACTTCAAAATTTTGGTATTGCAAAACTTATGAACAATATTCCGCATATTTTACTACTTTAAACCTTAAATATTATCCAAATCCATTAAAAAAGGAGTGAAATCATAACAAAAACATTTCATGTCAAAAAAAAGTCAGGTACGCGAAAATAATATCCCGTAAAAAGAATTGAGATAAAAGTAAAGCCAAAGGTTCTTTCTTGTTTGGAAATGTTTTTCTAAACTTGCCGCAATTGATCTCGTTTCGATGCTTTGAGGTTAGTTTTTCTAAAATAAGCCATGCGTAACTTTAATATTTTTTTCTCCACTGGGACGCGTCTTTTATTAAATTTTATTTTAAATCGATTTTAGTAGAAATATAGGTAAGATATTTTCAATAGTTTCTTAAAGTTATTTCAAAATAATAGGATAATATGGGACCACCCACTAAACACAAAAACATTTTAATAATGTCAAAATAATGTTTAATTTAAAAACATAACGTTAGGTTGGATATTAGTTCTAACGTCATATTCATAGTGAAAAAGAAGCTTAATAACCCGTTTTCTGACGTTAGAAAAATAATCTTATATTTTTATAACGTATTTTTAAAGTGTTTTTCAAACGTTAAAAAGATATTAATTTTTAACAGTGAAAAAAATGTTTTTTTTTTTAATATTGAAAAATAAATGTTTTTTTAACAATGAAAAAATATATTTTTTTCAAATATCTCTAAAGATAAGGTAACTTAAATAATGTAAATAAAATTCTTCTATTTTGGAAAAGCAAAGCAGCAAGAGTCTGTTGAGGTTTTCGTGAACTCGACACTCAGTAAAGGAAATTCGGATCCGTAGCTTCACAATATTCAACTGAATGCTCGTTTGAAATACGCATTCTGATCGGATGGGGTCCCGTGCCAAGGCATTCGTTTGGTCCCGCTGCGAGGCGGCTTGCGAATTCTGCCTCAAATGAATACGCGGCTTAAGGTCCGGCGGCTAATCATTCGCGGTGAATTGTGGCATTCCCTGTCTGATTAACTGTACCGTAGGTATGCGATATTCCATACAAAACATTTTTTTTTACTTTTGTTCTTTAACTATACCATATTTTCCAAACAATTGTATATTTGTATCCAAATATGTATTCACTATCATTATTAATAATTGTGCTTTTAATTTGCCTGCTACCGACTCGTATGAACTCGCAGCGAAAAGCAACTAAAAATGACGATGGCCCGTTCTGATAGTGGAACTATGCGGCAGCGCCCTCTATAGTATAATTTTTTTAATGTTTAAAAAACAAAACATTTATATTAGCTACATATATCTTAAATTTAACGTTAGAAATGAGATCTAGGAAAAACATTATAAAAATAACCATATATTGATGGTATTATTTTTAATGTTAATAAAATTATGGCTTTTTAAATATTGGTTTCCTAACGTTATTAAGAAATATATTTTTGGTAGTGCTTTTACATGAAATTTTCGTTAGGATTTTCAACATGTTTCTTTAATGTCAAAAGTTGACTTAATTTAAACACAAATTTGTGCTAGAAAAAAAAAGAAATTTTTTTAAACATTTATTTAACGTTTTTTACGATTTTGTGCTTAGTGGGTATTCCCTCTTCTGGAGTTCTCTCTATCCTGCTTTTTTAAAATTTATATGCCGAAGTGCACCCAGGAATGGGTCTTGGGGGGGGGGGGGCGACACCCTATTATGTCCTGTTTTATGCTGTTTTTGGCTTTTTTCATAAAATATTTGGAAAATATCAAAAAAACAAATTTGCCTTATGGGGGAGGGGCGTCCCTAGAGGCCCCCCTGGGTGCGCACTTCGTATGTATTAAATTTGATTAATTTTCCACAACTTTTATTTCCTAGATTTTTTATTCCCGAAATAAAATACCGTTTATTTTAAAGTTTGCTCAACCATGCGTCGCGAACTTTTCCATTTTAAGCGTTTTTAAACTGAATCTCTAAGAAGGAAAAGTAGCCTGTGGTTTTACGCCTTGCGGTATGAAATCCAGTATTATGGTTACATTTTTTGTAGGGGAAATCCGTTTAAGGTGAATATCGACTTTAAAGTCATAATTTTCTTTTATTATAGCCGACAATTGTCTCGATCGTCGATCGATTGAAATTTCTTGTTTAGTGGTTCCAGTTTTTATCAGGATTTTACGGTTCGATTTTCTCACGACGCTCTGTCAAACACAATAAGACTAATTTTTCAATACCTTCAACAAACCAGTATTATTGGCAAATGTGTAAAAAGTTTTTGGCCTTGGGATACTCTCAGTAAATAATAATAATTATAAGTCAGGGTCCTGGCTCCTGCTTAAATTTCTCTTAAATTTCTTCTTTCTGTTTTACTTTGAAGTGTCTATTAGACATGTATGATTGCAAAATATCATGAAGCTAAATATAGCATTATTATTTTCTTTAAGATGTAGGTTAGAAAAACTATCTATCTTCAGGGGGATGGTCACGATTAACACACGGCGAACAACCATTTATCTACCTCGATTAATTGGGTATAATTTAACTTGTCGCGCATGCGCATAGCGAATATGAAACATATGAGAGCAAACTCTAACCCAACTTTACTCCTTCAAAATTATTATTTTTTAAATTCCACCAAAGTGTTTGAGGTCAGCTGATATATGCCATATATTTTGAGGTTATGGTTTATGTTTGTTATTATAGGAGCGGATAGTTCACAACTTGCCAGGCATATTATGAAAATTGAAGGCGGGATTTTTAAAATTAAAACTCTCCTGTCCTCATTTTGGGAGGTTGAAATCGGTGTTAAACCAAACTGAAACAAAACCTAACCTTGGACAATTGATGGGAAACGTATCCTAACCGGGGCGTGTCTGGACAGGTTAGGATACGTTGTCGAATAATTTATCAGGGTTAGGTTAACACCGATTTTGACAGGAAAAACAGGACAGGGAAGCTAATTAAAAAAAATATAATATGTTTTTAAAAAACAATAAAAAAATAACTCATCGGTATATGCATAGAATTATTTAAATTCAATAGGTATGTACTGCACAAACCACTACACTTTTTAATCACTTACAACTAGTATATATTCGTATTTTACGCCGAAAGCTGTAAACATAATGTTTGTTAAATTCTTGACTGGTGGCACCATCTCTTAATATAATATAATAATAATCTTAAACGGCAACGTTGGTTTTCTTTAGGAACTTTAGCCGCTCCTTCAACATCAAAAAGTCAGCTGAACCAATAGCAAACGGAATGCAAGTTGTGAACTATCCGCTCCTAAGTGTTTGGGCACGTAAAGCCTAGTTTCCACCTATGCCAGCCCACCCTGATTAAAAAAACGCATCATGTGACGGGACATGGATTTGCACCGGTTTTAAATGCAGCGTCACCTGATGCGCTTTTGGAATCAGGGTGGGCACGCACAGGTGGAAACCGAGTACAAGATTCCCTTTTCAACCCACTCACATAATGTGGTATATAATGAGGACGGAACCCCATTATTAGAGGCCAAGTTTGTCACTAAACTTTAAATTGATTAATAATATCCATATTATATGTCCATATTATGTCAAAACAAATACAAAAGGATCCTCTTTGTTCTTACAAAATTCTAGTACAGTTTTTGGTTCGTTCAAAGAATAACATAAATATTGCGTTCATCTTTTAAATTGGCGGGAAATTCCTTTGTATTCAAATCCGCCAATAAAAAAAATACAAATTGACAAATGACAGACAGAAGACGTCCGCTTAACGCCCGGTAACCACAAGGTAAATTTTAACCTGAATCATGAACGCACTCCAGGATGGCCAAATTCTGATTAATTAAAAGCTTCACTTTGCTTTATTCGCTATTTGTTTCATCCGAAAGGGACTGTATAAACTCTGCCGGCCAGGGAGGCACCCACCAAATAATAGGGACCTATTGCAATAGTGCCGGGCACTATATTGACAGTTTCACATTTCAAACTGACAGTTGATCTTTCAAAATTGACATACCAAAGTCGAATTTATAAATCCCGTCGTTTATTTTCCATTAATAGTGGCGTCACTATTAAATCCGGCTCGTATAATACACAAAGGCCTAATTTTGAAAGGACACAGCTGTTCTTATAATGAGAAACTGTCAATATAGTGACCGGCACAATTTGTGCCTGGCACTATTGCAATAGGTTCCTAATGATTACCTATCACACTTAATTTTATAAAGGCTCTGCTCTAGTAGTCCCCCATCACCCTAACTTCGCCACTAATTTTTTAATGCGTGAAATATGTTATTTTTAAACACAAATAAAACAACATTACAAGTGTCGGTCAATCGATACAAAAATATTAGCAACATCTATTATTAGCTAGTAGGTTAGAAATAGTTTGGCATTTCTATTTATACCCCGCGGCCGCGACGGCAAAGTATATTAGATTCTATTCTTAGACGATCACCTAAATATTTCACCAAGACCATGCATGCATTTTTATTGCTACATTTATTATTATTGTTACGTTTGTAACAAAAAGGATTTTATGTTCTACAGTTATTATATATTTTTTATTTGATATTGTTTTCTTGATCAACAAGCGTTATTTACATGCAAGGCTAGGTTAAAAAGAAAAAAAAATGTGGCAACCAGCAAATTGTTTTTAGGCACGTTTTCAGGATCGCTGTGTTGTTATAAGTTTAGTTAGAGATGTTGTTTAAAGGCAGTATATGTTTGACATTTAATTTAAATCGTCAGCTAACGCTGAAAATTTTTTTACAAAATTATTTTGTTTAAAAAAAATCAATAGTTGCGCATTTTATTTGCTTTTGGTGCTAAATTTCAAAGCTTAAACCATAAACTAATACAAAGACGCCTGATCCAAAAATGGCCCCTGTTACCGAAATCTCATACCAGATGGCTATACGCGACGGTGTAAATATTAATTGCTAATTGTCTCGCCTGAATGAGTCGGCGGTGTTGCCATACCAAAGACAATTATATCTATCTACTTTACAATTCTCCTACTTTCCCCAGATTGATTTTTCAATAGGTGGACAGTTAGTGAGTTCGCGTAGACAACCCGGGGCGCTTGGCAATTCTTCCGCTCTTTTGAATGTGGTGCATTAAAGAGAGAGAGCCTCTCGGGAGCCCCGGTGTGTTTGGTCGAACTCGATCATTATGAATAAGGTATTTAGAACTTGGTTGGTATACCGCGTAATTTAATCAAATATTATTCCTTTTCTAGCTACTGCCTATTTAATATGCTTAGGCGTTTACGTTTTCGACTTATACATATATAAATGTATATATACAGTATGTCCTCCTAAGTTGGAATCATATGGAAAACTTTTTTATTTATAATTTTAGAAAAAAAAGTTATTTTTCATAAAAAGTTCTGCATTATCTAAATCTAAACCCTATAATACAGTCATCAAATATCAAATTTTTTTAATGGTATACGAGGTTTGTCAAAAAATATGAGTTTTGCTCAAGATTAAAGTACCTTTAAATTTGACAATATCGAAAAATGTTACTAAAAAAGTTGATCAGAATTAAAAACTACGTTTAAAACTTCAGATTATTTTATTTTTTACTACTCTTTCTATTTTGAATGAATGATTTTGTGATTAGTTTTAGTTTTTCGATGTTTTCTAATAATTTTGAAATTAAAACGCGTAATAAGTGCATATTCATTTATTTTGCAAATTTAAAGGTACTTTACTCTTGAGTAAAACTCATATTTTTTGACAAACCTCGTATACCACTGAAAAAATGTAATATTTGATGACTGTGTTCTAGATTTTAGATAATGCAGGATTTTTTTTGAAGAATAACTTTTTTTCCTAAAAGTAATACTAAAAAAGTTTTTCATATGATTCCAACTTAGGGTGACATACTGTATATATTTCGCTTCCTTTGCGTTTTAATACATCCTGTATGTATATCAATATCGATCTTTTTGGGGGGTTTAGGTATTTCTAGGGGATATAGAAAAAAGTAAAAACCTCATTTTAATAGCCCTTTATAAGCTAAGTAGTCTACATTTTAAGAGGGGGTCTATAACTTTTTTATTAAAAAAAAAACAATTGATTGTAAATTGCTTTTTTATTTAAAAAAATATAAATAATCCAACTGTCAAATTAAATGTTATCTGTCACTTTTGGCTTTTAGTTTTTGAGATTGTATCCATTCAGTTAGAATTTTTTCCATGGAATTTGCATGATTAATTTTATTAATAAAAAATATTTAAACCCAAAAACAAATAAATACAAAAATGTAAAAAACTACAAATAAATCAAGGGGTCAGTCCATAAAGAAATACATTTTATCCAATCTCCATCGACGTAGCTAGCCCAAGAATTCAGAATATAAAAAAAAATCATTGTAATATAATATATCCACAATGAACTAATTTTTTGGGGCAAGGTGGAGATATTTAACCCTACTAACTACTTCCCCCTTATTTAGGCCCTTAAGCTAGCCTAGTGTTTAAGCGAGGCTGTGGCCCATGTTTTATGTGATACACATATTAGGTATATTGTTTCTGTATTTTTTATTAGTAGAGAGTAGGACATTGCTGTAGCTAGGAGGCACGGGGGGCTTTCCCCCCTCTACTATAAAAATATCTATGAAAAAATAGATCTACGCCACGGCCCCCCTGAAAACTGAGGCTAGCTACGATGCTGATAGAGGCCTGATCTTGCGAGAGGCAATTCAGTCCAGCCACACATACTTAATAAATAATAGCAATTATTAATATGTGTTAAGGTCCCACAAACAAAATTTTATGCAGTTTATGTAAATTTTTTACATAACTAGAGATTACTTGCGCGCCGCAGGCAAAACAATTTGCATTTTTGATCCATGAATTCAGGCTAAGGACCTCATTTTAAACGAATACTACTAAAATAGGTATAATTTCAGTAATAATAAAAAAGTTTTTTGCGCTGGGGGCAAAAAAAACTGGGGGCATTTTTGTGGAAAAATTCTCACTTTTTACGAATCTTGGGAGGGGATAATTACCCCCATTATCCCCTTTCCTTGCATACGCGAATGGGCAGATGAAATTCAATTTATAAGTTGGATTGGCGGATTCAAAATCGAAGATTTTCTTCTTTACATTTTATAAATTTTAAAAATAAGTATAATTTTAGTTTTTAACAATCAATATTTAGTACTTTTTACTTTTTTTTTCTATTACAAAGCTTGGTTTTAACGACCGAAATTAAGCGGTCCGTTCAATGTCGTTATAACCGATATTTACTGTAGTAGCACTACATATTAAAGAGTTTTTAAAATTTGTTAAAGAAAAAAAGAGATTTTTGGTAATAATTTTGAGTATTTCTATTTATTTTTAAATAATTTTGCCATTTAATTATTACCCCTATTGTCATGCAAAATTTCAAAAAATATCGATTTTGTTGTAATTTTTCAGGAAGTTATAATAAATTAATTTTTCAGGAAGTTATAATAAAATATAAAATGTGTGTGTGTGTGTGTGTGTAATATGGCCTTGATCGAGCCAACTGGCCAGCATTTCTCATTGTTTATTACAAGGGAGTAAAAAATATAAAATAAAAGCTGTTAAGTTTGGCACCCTTTTTCTAAAAAACAAAGAGGTTTGATGCAAAATATAATAAGAAAAAAATCCTTAGTTTGATCTTTTCTAGCGCCTATTAGTTTGCTATTATTACACCCTGATATAAGGGCATCGAAGAAATAACTGTATTTCTTCGATAATAAGGGCAAAATAAAAAATACTCTGCCAATCTATGGGCACCTAAGCTCACACTAGGTACTATAGTTATAGTGTAGGTGTGAGCTAATATAACTAAAAACTGAAATATATTTTATTGAACTCCAGACTCAATTACCTTTCGTTTGATACCACACAAGCCATGTTTTGACTTAAACTTTAATTTTTCAAATCTACCCCCACCTTTTTTTAAAACTAAAATGTATTTTGTTTAACTCCAGACTCAATTACCTTTCGTTTGATATCACACACGCCATATTTCCACATAAACACAAATTTTTTAAATTTACCCCCACCCTTTTTTTTTAAGTAAAATTTATTTTATTTAACTCCAGACGCAATTACCTTTCGTTTGATATCACACACGCCATATTTTTACATGAACTCTAATTTTTAAAATATACCCCCACCCTTTTATTTGTCTTGTGTTTGGTGGATTTTGCTCATTTTTAAATGGGACCATCTCGACCCAAAACCGAGCGTAGGTACCAAATTTCATTAAAATCGGGCAAGCGGTTTTTGAGTAATGCGCGTTGGTCGTTACAGACAGACATACAGACAGACAGACAGACAGACAGACGGCGCAACAAAAAAGTTTCAAAATCATCTGAAACGCAAAGATATATAAAAATTTTTGAAATCGGAGCAACTTTTTTTTTTCTCGAAAAAATTAGGATCACTATAGCTCACACTACTATAGTATAGTAGTAGTGTGAGCTAAAATATGCCATCTATGTATATTTTATATTTATTGTGTCATACCGGGTGGGCAAAAAACCGGACAAAATGTTTATCGTTATAGCTTTCCAACTATAGATTTTACCAAAGCAAGCAGTAGTTTGCAGGGAATTGATCGGACAATTGTGTAAAAGTATATTTTTGTCCACCATCTTAAAATCCCAGATGGCAGACAGAATCAAACTTGACCTTGAAAGAGGCTCGTTTATTCTTCTGTTACGGAAATTTTAGATATATATTTTTGTTTGTCGAAAAGCTCTATCTTTGCTACGCACAACGAGATATGAATCGTTTAAATCGGTTTAGGCCCCTAAAAATTAATTTTTGCTTTAACTATATTCTTTTACATACAGGTTAACGATTGATTGCTTTTAAAAGATCACAAACAAAATTTGCCGTCATTGTAAAATCCAAAATGGCGGACATAAAAACTTTACTTTTTAAAAAGGTTCGTTTATTTTTATATTCCGAAAATGTTTTGAATTTTTTTAGAACTATAGAAAAATTTTACAGAATATGCGATTGCCTTGCCATTTCTATGTGCATTTATTTCCTCATAAATTCATTACTAGTAAACCGACAATTAAATAAAAAGCATCATGGCAAAGATCAAGTTCATTAAAGATCCGTATTTAAATTTTCAGCCATCTCTAAATATAATATGGCTTACCAATTCGAATTTGACCCTTCATAAAGGGTAGTTTTTTCTTATGTTGAGAGAAATTTTTCGACCTTTTTTTGAATTTATTTAAAAGATCCTAGGTCCACCACGCACAAGTTAATCATACAAAATAAATCTTCGCAACATACAAAGAAGCGATCCTTCATAGAAGGACAAATTTGACTTTTGTTCAATTTTAATAGTTTTGATCAAAGAGCAATCGGGTATCACCATAATTCTTTTTTTTTTCATTGAAATCGATTCAGTGAGTTTATAACGAAATTATTGCAGACAGAAATTGAAATAACAGTTGCTATAACAATTCTAATTTAAAGAACCACTGAACCGATTCTAGAGATTTTATAGAATCCATTCAGTATTAATGGAAGAATGGATACAGAATTAAGGAATAATATTTCGGGAACCACTAAACCGTTTTAAAATTAATGTTTCGAGATCCACTAAACGGATTTTAATGATTCGTAACTAGTTGCATGAGGGTGGCGAAAACAGAGCGTTTTTAAGAGTTCCAAAAATCCGAAATATAAGAATTAAAAAGCCTCTTTGAAACGGGCAAGATTGATTCTCTCAGCCATCTTAGAATTTATAATATCAAATCTTTCTGCTTGAAAGCCTAATCAATCGGTTAGTATAGTTATAACAAAAACATTTTGACCGGGTTTTTTTGGTCCACCCGGCAGATATGAGTACCGGGTTAAATTACAGTTTTTTTTTTGATTAGTTATACAGACACACCCTATAATACTCCAAAAACTTTTTCAAGACTAATTTTTAACTAGTTTTGGGTTAAATCGGGCAGGGTACACAAAACAGCGGCGCGCGGGCCTTTTGAAAAATTTGGATACGCAGTAAAAAATCACTAAAAGATGTTAAGTAGAACCGTTGTTTGATGGAGATCCATCAAACAACGGTAGAACCAACAACTTCGTAACTTTCATTTCCGATAAATTTAGAAAATACTTTTTAGGACTGGTATAATAGGGTGGAGTTTACTTATTGTGTGCTAATTGGCTAGTCTAGGAAGGTATCTTATCCGTCATGGATCCATTTATTATTACTTAATAAATAAAATAAATTTATACTAAAAACAGCTTGGATATTTATTAAAGATTCTATTATTTGATTCACCTCGTGGTTTTTTAGGACCGACGGGATTTTAAAAAGTTTGCATTTAATAAGGTAAATTACACCAAAATAAAAAAATTTGTAAATAAAAAAGTTGTAGGCCACCTTCATAAAGTCAGACTTTTCATAATCCCCTCGTATGTCTTCATATTTACATAAGTTTTTATAAATTTCGACTACATCGAATTTGGCACACCCGGTAGTCCCTTTGCTACTCCGACACTGTTAATTTCTAGACAGAAAGAACACACAAAAAGAAAGGCGGGCGAACGGTTATTTGAGCAAAGAGAACTAAATAGAATGTAAGAGAAAAAAAAGCGCAAAGGTATCAAATTAAACTTTTGTTTGTTAATTCTTTTTATAAGAGGTATTTCATATGCAATATATTTTTCCTACGACCACAGATGAAAATCATGGGTTTCACACCATTTTCATCCTCAGAAAACGTTAGGTTTCACCCATGGGCAGAAATTTTTTGAAAAATACTTTTTGCACATGTGTTGCAAAGTATCTTTCCACACATGTGCGGAAAAGCAGTTTCATTTGATTTGTGCAAAATTGAAGAACCGTTTTTACAAAAATGAGTATAGCTCATCAGTGTTCGTAGGAAAGATAGCGTACACAACTCGATAGAAAGTAACTTTCTTACACTCGCCTGTTGTTTCACTCGGCTGGCGCCTCATTCTCAACATTCACGCTCGTGTGAAATTTGTCACTCTCTTCTCTTGTTCATATGTAATAGACTATTTCGTTTTTAACCTTACCATATGAATAATAAGGTTACTCGTTCCAGACCTTACTAACTAGAAACCACAAAAAGGGTCCACTTATTACAAAAAAAGAATGAAACTGCGCCTCCTTTAAAGGGTCAGTCCCAATCCTTTTTCGTTGTTTAGGGATAAAAACATAAAAGATAAAAGTGTCACTGTTTATCCCTGGGATGAACAGGGATAGATCAGGGATAAAAAATTAAAATCAGGGATGAAAAGTGACAGGTAAGGAATTACAAACCTGGTTTTTAGCGCATTTGATATTTTAGACAAGTCATTCTTATTTGATTAAACAATCGTTTATTAACACTATTTTTATACACCCCACGCTTTTACCTTAGTCTGTTAAAAGTCACGTTAGTGTACTTAAAATTTTTTAGTTTTTTATACAGCTGATGATTTCAGTTGAACCGTTTAACTTAAAAGTGTTTTACGTATTTTTGAATTTAATATTTGGCTAAATAAAAAGTTTAAAAAATTCAGACAAATAAATGTAAAAATAACTAAATGCAAAATTTTTAAGTAGTTATACTACTACAATGAAAAAAAAAACAAATAATATATAAAACTAAAAAAAAAGTTATGAAATATTCTTGAAGATCAGTTTCTAGTTAGTTAGGTATCTATTTATTTATTTTATTTAATTTTGGATAATTTTGAAGTAACCAAGTGCTTATTTGTTTTTTAAAAGATTTTTTTGACCTTTTGTTCAGTTCAGATGGTAGCAGGTTAAAGAGTTCTTTTCCAATGTATGTTTTTCTGTACATTTCTCGAGTTTTTTTGAACATTTTCCGTGTTTTTCTGACCATTTCCCCAGTTTTCCAGGATTTCCGAAAATTTTCCCAGTTTTTCCGAGCATTTCGCGAGGTTTTTCAAACATTTCTAAAGTTTTTTGAAAATTGTCCGAGGTTTTCTAAACATTTTCCGAAAATTTCCCGAGTTTTTTCTAACATTTCTCGAGTTTTTTGAAAATTTTCCAAGTTTTTCCAAACATTTTCCGAGTTTTTCCTTACATTTCCGAAAATTTCTTGAGTTTTCCCAAAAAAATTCTGAGTTGTCCGAAAAATTTTAAAGTGTAAGGACTGTACATTTGCCTCTGGCCTTAACTCTTGGAAGTCAGAAAATATATCTACTTTTTCTTACCTACATATATATGCCTACACTGGGCAAGACGCGTCCACCCCTTCAGAAGGTTGCATGCATACTGAAAGGAGTGACTGAAAGATTTTTCCAAATGATTTTGAATTAAATAAAATATCGGCAACACTGCACTATGGAGTAATCACAGGGGCAAAAACGCTTCCTCTCTCTTTTTTCCTATGTAAATTATTGCATAAGAAAAAAAAGACAGAGCGAGCATTGGAGTTCATGTGGTTACCTGCTATTACCAAACGAATAGCGACATCAGCGCCCTCACCGGTCGTCACCGGCTGATTTCAAAGGTCCTCAGTGCGTGAATTAAAGAGTATGCTATTGGCCTAATGAAAGCTGAGCGTCTATTATATTATTAGTTTATGCTTAAACTTACAAAAAACAGAAAAAAAATATTTTGGTTTTACTTGCTTCCTTGGCTCCTCCCTCGCGGAATCTCGGATTTGCCACTGAGTATTTTCAAGGTCAATTAAATGGATTAGAAATAGTTTGGCATTTCTATTTATACCCCGCGGCCACGACGGCAAAGTATATTAGATTCTCTTCTTAGACGATCACCTAAATATTTCACCAAGACCATGCATGCATTTTTATTGCTACATTTATTATTATTGTTACGTTTGTAACAAAAAGGATTTTATGTTTTACAGTTATTATATATTTTTTATTTGATATTGTTTTCTTGATCAACAGGCACCATTTACGTGCAAGGCTAGGTTAAAAAGAAGAAAAATTTGTGGCAACCAGCCATCCACTTGTTTTTAGGCATGTTTTCAGGAACGCTGTATTGTTATAAGTTTAGTTAGAAATTTTGTGGTTTAAAGGCACTATGTGTTTGACATTTAATTTAAATCGTCACAAGTCTACAAGTTTACTGCGGTGCCACTTTTTAAACATTTTTACAAAATTATTTCGTTTAAAAAAAAATTCAATAGTTGCGCATTTTATTTGCTTTTGGTGCTAATATTCCATGTGTCGGTCAATCGATACAAAAATATTAGCAACATCTATTAATAGAAAATCTATATTAGAAATAGTTTGGCATTTCTATTTATACCCCGCGGCCGCGACGGCCAAGACCATCCATGCATGCATTTTGATTGCTACATTTATTATTATTGTTACGTTTGTAACAAAAAGGATTTTACAGTATAAGTTATTATAAATTTTTTATTTGATATTGATTTCGGGATCAACAAGCATTATCTACATGCACAGCTAGGTTAAGATGAATTTTTTTGTGGCAACCAGCAACTTGTTTTTAGGCACGTTTTCAGGATCGCTGTGTTGTTATAAGTTTAGTTAGAGATGTTGTTTAAAGGCAGTATATGTTTGACATTTAATTTAAATCGTCAGCTAACGCTGAAAATTTTTTCACAAAATTATTTTGTTTAAAAAAAATCAATAGTTGCGCATTTTATTTGCTTTTGGTGTTAAATTTCAAAGCTCAAACTTACAAAAAACAGAAAAAAAAATATTTTGGTTTTACTTGCTTCCTTGGCTCCTCCCTCGCGGAATCTCGGATTTGCCACTGAGTATTTTCAAGGTCAGTTAAATAAATTAGAAATAGTTTGGCATTTCTATTTATACCCCGCGGCCACGACGGTAAAGTATATTAGATTCTATTCTTAGACGATCACCTAAATATTTCACCAAGACCATGCATGCATTTTTATTGCTACATTTATTATTATTGTTACGTTTGTAACAAAAAGGATTTTATGTTCTACAGTTATTATATATTTTTTATTTGATATTGTTTTCTTGATCAGCAAGCGTTATTTACATGCAAGGCTAAATTAAAAAGAAAAAAAATTGTGGCAACTAGCAACTTGTTTTTAGGCACGTTTTCAGCATCGCTGTATTGTTATAAGTTTAGTTAGAAATTTTGTGGTTTAAAGGCAGTATGTGTTTGACAATTAATTTAAATCGTCAGCTAACGCTGTTCTCATCGTCAAATTGTGCCTTTACATGTTTACTGCGGTGCCACTTTTTAAACATTTTTCACAAAATTGTTTCGTTTAAAAAAAAATTCAATAGTTGCGCATTTTATTTGCTTTTGGTGCTAATATTCCATGTGTCGGTCAATCGATACAAAAATATTAGCAACATCTATTAATAGAAAATCTATATTAGAAATAGTTTGGCATTTCTATTTATACCCCGCGGCCACGACGGTAAAGTATATTAGATTCTATTCTTAGACGATCACCTAAATATTTCACCAAGACCATGCATGCATTTTTATTGCTACATTTATTATTATTGTTACGTTTGTAACAAAAAGGATTTTATGTTTTACAGTTATTATATATTTTTTATTTGATATTGTTTTCTTGATCAACAGGCATTATTTACGTGCAAGGCTCGGTTAAGAAGAAGAAAAATTTGTGGCAACCAGCAACTTGTTTTTAGGCACGTTTTCAGGAACACTGTGTTGTTATAAGTTGAGTTAAAGATTTTGTGGGTCAAAGGCAGTATGAGTTTGACATTTAATTTAAATTGTCAGCAAACGATGTTGTTATCGTCAAAGTACGCCTTTACAAGTTTCATTCGGTGCCACTTTTTAAAAAAAAATTAAAAATTATTTTATTAAAAAGAAATTCAATAGTTGCGCATTTTATTTGCTTTTGGTGGTTATTCATAAGTTGTTATATATTTTTTATTTGTTATTGTTTTCTAGATCAACTAGGTTAAGGAGAAATAAAATTTATGGCAACCAGCGACTTGTTTTTGGGCAGGTTTTCAGGATCGCTGTATTTTAATAAATTTTTACTTGGCCATGATTTTCTAACTCTCCCTCTTAAAGTGCCATAGTCTCAGAGAGACAGAATACGCATCAAATAAAAGTTGCATGAGTTTGATGTATAGTCAAAACAGGGCTTTAAACATTCTATAGCCCTGGCAAATGAGAGAAAACGCGCCAAAAACCTAACATCAATTTGCAGCTTAATTAGATTTTGTGGTTTTAAAGGCAGTATGAGTTTGACATTTAATTTAAATCATCTGGTAACGCTGTTGTTATCGTCAAAATGTGCCTTTACAATTTTACCATCGATCGGGTATACTTGTTTTCATCGTTTCAGCTTTAATTTGGATTTTTTAGGGAACATTTTTCGGTTATTGTGGCTTATTTTTTCAAAAGAGTGGCCTGAAATCGTGCGCATTATGATTTTCTAGCATTGAATCAAAATGATGTTTTACTCGTTTCTCTACACCCTTTCAGGCTAAGGGATTTCAAAACTACACGTTTAAAATGGTTGTTGGAAAGGTTGTTGATTTAAAAAATATGGAAAAATCGTTTTTAAACTTTTAAGTTTCATTTGAGGGAATATTAGGGACCTATTGCAATAGTGCCAGGTACAAATTGTGCCGAGCACTATATTGACAATTTCGCATTACAAAATGACAGTTGATCTTTCATAATTGACATACCAAAGTCGAGTTTATAAATCCCGTCGTTTATTTTCCATTAATAGTGGCGTCACTATTAAATCCGGCTGGTATAATACACAAAGGCCTAATTTTGAAAGGACACAGCTGTTCTTATAATGAGAAACTGTCAATATAGTGACCGGCACAATTTGTGCCTGGCACTATTGCAATAGGTCACTATTTTCTGTAGCGGAATCATGGAGGGCCCGGGCGCATATTCATATCTATCACCTGGAATAGCGATTCGAACGAGCCCGAGCTCAGTTCTTATATATCACATGTTATATTCTTATCTATCTCTTGGTATCGCGCATCAAGCGAGCTCGAGCGCAGCTCTTTTCATCACATGTTATCAACGCGTCTTCGTATAAAAAAAATACTCTGCCAATATATGGGCCCCTAAGCTCACACTAGGTACTATAGTTATAGTGTACGTGTGAGCTAATATAACTAAAAACTGAAATATATTTTATTTAACTCCAGAATAAATTACCTTTTGTTTGATACCACACAAGCCATGTTTTGACTTAAACTCAAATTTTTGAAATCTACCCCCACCCTTAAAAAAAACAAAAAACTAAAATGTATTTTGTTAAACTCCGGACTCAATTACCTTTCGTTTGATATCACACACGCCATATTTTCACATAAAGTCTAATTTTTGAAATCTACCCCCACCCTTTTATTTGGTTTCTGTTCGGTGGATTTTGTTCATTTTTAAATGGGACCATCTCGACCCAAGACTCAGCCTAGGTCAAATTTCATTAAAATCGGCCAAGCGGTTTTTGAGTTATGCGCGTTGGTCGTTACAGACATACAGACAGACATACAGACAGACAGACAGGCGGCGCAACAAAAAAGTTTCAAAATCATCTGAAACGCAAAGATATATAAAAAATTTTGAAATCGGAGCAACTTTTTTTTCCTCGAAAAAATTAGGTTCACCATAGCTCACACTACTATAGTATAGTATATGTGTGAGCTAAAAGGTCGCCGGCAAAAATTTTTTTTGAGTACCATGCTCAACTTTTTGGGCCATCGAATGGGTCATCATATAATTTAAAGAAAATAATTAAAAAATTAGATATTTAGTTACCTATTATTCTTGTTTTTATAAATAAATAATAAATGTATCATACCTAGTTTTGATCTTTCACAAACACGTTTTGTATTGAAAATGAAGGCGTCTGTCCTTTTTTGAAATAAATTCTTCAATCTTTAATTATCTTTAAATATTGCACGCTAATGCTATCAGAATTAGAAACTTCCGCAACTAATTTAAAGTGCACGTGACGTGCTGTGATTGGCAACACTAACAGTGGATGCGGGGGACATCAGGGGGGTGCGAGAGGCATCAAGACTAATTTCTGCATAAGAGCACAACCGAATGAAGGCCCAGATTCTATGTACTGTAAAATTCTTCTTTACGTACACACGTGTTTTTAATATTAATATTCTACTTTTATTACTTTTAAGGCGTACTAGTGCTGAAAAAAAAAACAATTACTTCTCACACATATTTAAAACCCATTAATTGTTACTTTAATATCCCTTTATGATATCATAATTTTTTTTATTACGGCCATCGATCGTCTAGAACATAATAGTTTGCTTATGAATGATCTCTATTAAATAGTACAATCGATGTTAAAAATAATAATGGGTCGATATCTCGGGATTCAAAGAATTTAAAGAAATGTCATGATGTGGCAACAACGAGCAGTTCCAAATGTTTACGTCACTTCCAAATTTTTACGTCACTGTTGGTGATTTTTGATAACAAAAATTTGATCTCTTTAATACACAACTAATATTTTAAGACTTTTTGAAAACCAATGCAATTTGCCAACTGTTCGATTCATAGTTTATAGTATATCCTTATAAAATAATGTTTTTGAGATGTATAATGGTTATTTTTTTCCGCTTAATTTTTCTTTGCACAAAAATTAAAATTCGAAGAAAATAATGTGTTCGTTTCAGCATCAAAAGTAATCCACTGACCTACACTCATTTGTTTACTTCCCAAGTCTTCGGTTTACTTTTGATACTAAACGACCACGCTCAGTTTCACTAAACTGGCAACGTTGGTTTTAGGCTTTTCTGTTCTCTCATGCAATTCTTATGTTCCATACAAAAATCCTACTCCTTGATAGAAGGCCATGGCCATGCTGTATTTTGAATTTCTTTAATTATTTCGTAACTGATTATTGTTTAATTTCCTTAGGGGTAAAATACATATTAAAGTTTTTTATTATTTAAAATTTATTATGGATTGGATATATTGTTAAAAAACTGTGTTAAAAAATATAAGACGATGATATCAAAGCATTTTCCGACAAGCTTATATTTAACCTCTGCTTTATAGTTCAATTCTGAATTTTAGGTATTATTTACACCTGAAATAAAAATAAAATTTTGTAGATTCGCTTTCACATTTTTAAAATAAGAATATCCCGGTTAGGGGTTGACGGATAGAGGAATTAAAAAAAGCCGACCCCAATTTAAAAAATAAATTGAGATATCTCGGGGGGTTTTTCATATATTTAACAATTCTCGAAAAATCGTAATAAATGAGATCCACTGTGTATATTTTATACGGTATAGCTATAGAGCCATCCTGCGAACTTAATAAAAACCTGCCTTCGGATTCCAAATTAATCCCTTTTATAAGCTTTACGGTCGTTAGGTTTCTTTTTTTCTTTCTTTTTTCGTGTAATTAATACCATAAGGAGTCAGATATCAGTGTTCCAGCGAACTAGGTACGAAAATCTTTGCCTGGCAATGGGATTACGCGGGCGATTATTATCGCCTTATGCTCTTTTAATTTTTTTTTCGAAATTACCTAAAAAGTTAATATTTTTATGAAGCCAAACATAAGACGTAGACAAAGGCACAATAAAGTTACACTTTTATTTAATGTACTGGTTTAGTGACGCAGAGAGTTCATTTTAATAATTTAAATCAAAATAACTACCTCTGGAAAATTACACTATGCACTCAGGGGCACAACTGCCTTGGTAAATTCGGGGGAGCTACTGCCAAAGATTATCATAAGTGATGATTAGGTAGGACCTTAAAAAAGAAATTACCACACTCAGTCATAATCTGTTTTGGAGGGGCTAATTTCGAGCTAGGGGGGCTTAGCCCCCCTGATTGCGCCCCTGTCTGCACTAGATGAATTCGAAGGAATAAGAGCTCTTTTTTTAGATTTTTGTAAAGCTTTCGATGTAATGAATCATAAAATACTTCTGAAAGAAATGGAATCATATGGAGTCACAGAAAAAGCTTTAACATTTTTTGAAAACTACCTCTAATAGAACCCAAACCGTCAAGTTTATTAAAATACATTTTACATGGTGTCCCACAAGGCAGTCTGTAGACCTTTGTTGTTGACATAAATTTCCTATATATCAATGGCTCCCCAATACTATATGCAGATGATATCGCTTTTTTTTATTTTGGAGATATAAAGCTTGTAACTAAACACTTAATTGAAGATAAAAAAAATTAACAATGAACTGATAAAAACTTACTAGTCTAGAAAAAAATGTCAACATATAATATTTAGTAAAGATCAAACACTGAAATCTACATAAAGAATAAAAACATAAATAAATGTGAGACTCTTAAATATTTAGGTATTACCTTGGACAACAAATTAAACTGGTCAGACATCTGTTGTGCGAATGCTGTTGTCTTGCCAGAATGAGATATAGTGCTCTAGAAGATCTAGAAGAACTTAGGGATATAGAAGAGAGCTTGGCGTGTTCGCCAGATTTATAAACAGCTGTGGCTAGTTTAACTAAGCAGTTTATTAAGAAAGTGCTAGTAAATCTTTGGGCCAACAAGGCAAATGAGGCCAATAAGCTGAAGAGTCCACCATCAATAAACACTGAGCAGTAATATTGGCACATGCATTGACGAATGTCTAGAGGAGCTTTTTAGACGTAATTTATCTTGCCAGGATGAGATATAGTGCTCTCGAAGATCTAGAAGAACTTAGGGATATAAAAGAGAGCTTGACGTGTTCGTCAGATTTATAAACAGCTGTGGTTGGTTTAACAAAGCAGTTTAAGCTCTCTGACCATCATATTGTGACGGTTATCCCAAAAAGGAATTCAATGTTTCTTCAAAGTTATAAATTACATGTAGACTTTTTGGTTGACGCAATTTAGTCTAAACATTTCTGCAAAATGGGTTCGTTGCCCTATGTTCCTAGGCCAAAACACAGGTTAACGCTGACCCAGCAAAAATTAAAGTAATTTCAGGGTTTGCGATAACTGACCAATAGAACGGTTCTACGTCCGTCCTTTTACGTGACAGCTAACTTTCACGTTCTCGCAAAAGTCCAGCATGGCGACGGGGAATTAGTGCCCTGAAAGCTTGTAAGGCCGTACAGCGTGACAGTATCCACAAACGAGAACGGGTTACGGTTACTTTCGTTCAATTATTGTCATTCACATGTCGTATCACAATTGACCGGACGGCCTATGCGAAATCAGCTGACGCGACGTTGCCAATTTCTGACCCGCTTATACCATATCTAGCTCATTTATTTATGCCAAGATCAACGAACTCCCTTTGCTGTGTATTAAAAAAGTGCTGGTGAATCTTTGGGCCAACAAGGCAAATGAGGCCAATAAGCTTAAGAGTCCTCCATCATTAAACATTGACCAGTAATATTGGTACGTGCATTGACCAATGTCTAGAGGAGCTTTTTAGAAGTAATTTGTCTTACTAGAATGAGCTATAGTGCCCTCGAAGATCTAAAAAAACTTAGGGATATAGAAGAGAGCTTGGCGTGCTCACTCAGCTAACTCTCATGTCCTCGCAAAAGTCCAGCATGGCGACGGGGAATTAGTGTCTTAAAGGCTTGTAAGGCCGTACAGCGTGACAATGTCCACAAAGACGTATTAGGATTGACGTCACACTGAGGGGCACCCAAATCAAAAAAAGCTATAAACAATGGTGACACTTTCAAATTTACATAGAAAAAATAGTCACGCCAAGAAGATGACAGCTCTGAAGAAAGAATCTATAATTATTTGTATTGGGTCGAATTTAGGCCTAGATCTCTTTCGCTTTTAGTGCTTGAATACGATTCTAGGAGAATCCAGCCTGCAGTGTGCCGCTCAAGGGGTCACATGACCTTAATAATAGGTCTATTGACCGGACGGCCTATGCGATGCGACGTTGCCAGTTAATGACCTGCCTATACCTTATCTAGCGTATTTATTGATGCCAAGATCAACCAACTCCCTTTGCTGTGTATTAAAAAAGTGTTGGTTAATCTTTGGGCCAACAAGGCAAACAAGGCCAATAAGCTTAAGAGTCCTCCACATTGGCCAGTAATATTAGCAGGAGATTGAGACCAATATCTAATAGGGCGTTTTAGACGTAATTTGTCTTATAAACTTTATAAACTTGAACAGGTTGTCACATAACATTCAATTACTTTCGAGCTGAATACGAAAATAAATCATCTTCGAATCAAGGCAATATAATTTCATTCTTATTTTCCTCTCAAGAGGAGCAGCTAACTTTCACGAGATTTAGTGCCCTAAACGCTTGTAAGGCCGCACAGCGTGACAGTATCCACAAAGAACGGGTTACGGTTACTTTCGTTGCTTATCAACTCCCTTTGCTGTGTAGTAAAAAAGTGCTGGTAAATCTTTGGGTTAACAAGACAAATGAAGTCAATAAGTTTAAGAGTCCTCCATGCCTCCATCATTAAACATTGGCCAGTAATAATGGCACATGCATTGACCAATGTCTAGAGGGGCTTTTAGACGTAATTTGTCTTATTATAAACATTATAAACTTGAACAGGTTGTCACATAAACCTCCAATTACTTTCGAGCTGAATACGAAAATAAATCGTCTTCGAATCGAGGCAATATATTTCCATTATTATTTTCCTCTCGAGAGCAGCAGCTAACTTTCACGTCCTCGCAAAAGTCCAGCATAGCGAGGGAGAATTAGTGCCCTAAAGGCTTGTAAGGCCGCACAGCGTGACAGTATCCACAAAGAACGGGTTACGGTTACTTTCGTTGCTTATCAACTCCCTTTGCTGTGTATTAAAAAAGTGCTGGTAAATCTTTGGGTCAACAAGACAAATGAAGCCAATAAGTTTAAGAGTCCTCCATGCCTCCATCATTAAACATTGGCCAGTAATAATGGCACATGCATTGACCAATGTCTAGAGGGGCTTTTTAGACGTAATTTGTCTTATTATAAACATTATAAACTTGAACAGGTTGTCACATAAGCATCCAATTACTTTCGAGCTCAATACGAAAATAAATCATCTTCGAATTGAGGCAATATATTTCCATTATTATTTTCCTCTCGAGAGGAGCAGCTAACTTTCACGTCCTCGCAAAAGTCCAGCATAGCGAGGGAGAATTAGTGCCCTAAAGGCTTGTAAGGCCGCACAGCGTGACAGTATCCACAAAGAACGGGTTACGGTTACTTTCGTTGCTTATCAACTCCCTTTGCTGTGTATTAAAAAAGTGCTGGTAAATCTTTGGGTTAACAAGACAAATGAAGTCAATAAGTTTAAGAGTCCTCCAAGCCTCCATCATTAAACATTGGCCAGTAATAATGGCACATGCATTGACCAAAGCCAAGAGGGGCTTTTTAGGCGAAATTTGTCTTATTATAAATATTATAAACTTGAACAGGTTGTCACATAAGCATTCAATTATTTTCGAGCTGAATACGAAAATACATCTTCGAATCGAGGCAATATATTTCCATTATTATTTTCCTCTCGAGAGGAGCAGCTAACTTTCACGTCCTCGCAAAAGTCCAGCATAGCGAGGGAGAATTAGTGCCCTGAAGACTTGTAAGGCCGCACAGCGTGACAGTGGCCGCACAGCGTGACAGTATCCGCAAAGAACGGGTTACGGTTACTTTCGTTGCTTATCAACTTCCTTTGACAATAAGTTTAAGAGTCCTCCATGCCTTCAACATTAAACATTGGCCAGTAATAACGGCACATGCATTGACCAATGTCAAGAGGGGATTTTTAGACGTAATTTGTCTTATTATAAACATTATAAAGTTGAACAGGTTGTCACATAAGCATCCAATTACTTTGAACCAATGAACTCCCTTTGCTGTGTATTAAAAAAGTGCTGGTAAATCTTTGGGTCAACAAGACAAATGAAGCCAATAAGTTTAAGAGTCCTCCATGCCTCCATCATTAAACATTGGCCAGTAATAATGGCACATGCATTGACCAATGTCTAGAGGGGCTTTTTAGACGTAATTTGTCTTATTATAAACATTATAAACTTGAACAGGTTGTCACATAAGCATCCAATTACTTTCGAGCTCAATATGAAAATAAATCATCTTCGAATCGAGGCAATATATTTCCATTATTATTTTCCTCTCGAGAGGAGCAGGGCGGCTGTTGACGCAAATAGCCAATGCATAATGTATTTCTTTATACTGCAGGGAAGCTTTACCTTCACAAGCGCGTCGACAACTTTTTTCTTGAGGAATAATTAAGGTGACATTACCGTTCAACGCCCTTAAGCAAATTTTAACTTCGTCGTTTAGTCAATCAGTTTGATTTTATTAAAAGTCGCAATTTGTGAAAGTTTATGCATTAGAATTCTTCCTTTAAATAAATATTATTTTTTCTACGATACTTCTAAATTGAGTGAAAAAAGGATATACGAGGTGTGACAATAAAATTATAAGACTGTCGTAAAAAATCTACTTTGTTTAAATACTAATACAACTTAATGATGTTCCCCATCATCAATGTTGTCCCCTTCTCTATCGACGCAGCGTTGCATGCGTTTTTTTCCAATGTTGGTAGCAATTTAAGAAATCATCAGAAGAGAGGCTGTTAAGAAGTCTTGTCGTTTTTTCCTTGACGTGTTCTAATATTTCAAAACGGCTTCCTTTTAACGATTTTTTCACTTTCGGAAACAGGTTGAGGTCGCAAGGGGCCTAGTCTGTTGAATATGGTGGGTGGTTAACGACGGGGATCTTCTTATTAGCTAAAAACTGCTTAATCGATAGGGCATTGTGGGCCGGTGCATTGTCCTGGTAGAGCAGCCACACGTTGTTCTTCCACAAATCTGGACGTGTTTTCCTGACACGTTGCCTTAGCTACATAAATACGTCCAAATATAAATCACTGTTTGACCCTCACGCGCCCATTCAATAAAAATAATACCCCTAATATCGAAAAAAAACAATGAGCATCGCTGTTATGGATGTGCTGGAGCTCCCTTCTCGTTCATCATCTTTAACTTCTTCACGACTTTCAAAAAAGCTTTTATTCCACATAAAAATCATTGCACGAGGCATATACCGCTTTCCGTAGACATCTTTTAGCATTTAAAAGTATTCAGTAGCCGTTTTTTGAGTTTTACTTTAAATTAATACGTTGCTTAATTTTTTCGTTTGTCATAATTCCGGCAAATGAGCTATGCACGATCCGCTTCAAACCACTGCGTAAGCCAAACTAATAGAGGAAAGGCGACAAGATTGCGCGCGGTAGTAGAACGCACATCAAGGTGAATAACTCCAACCGCCCGAGGCGTGGAGATTTAAAACCTGTTAGTACGGGGGCCAGTCTTAAAATTGAATTGTCACACCTCGTAAATCCAAAAAATATGATTTTAAACCAAGATAACAAAAGTGATCTTTAACACTAAATGAATCTTATGGGCCGAAAGACACTATTGGGTACTTTTGAAAAGTATTCGTTTTATCACGGATTCATCATAGTGGTTTAATTTTACGTTGAGTAAAATAACAATCTACTAGATGTTTTTAAAAACTAAGATTAGGAAGAAATAGGCTTTAAAGTAAGCGAACAATATTTGAACCACCTAAGATATGCTGATGTTATCGCCTTAATATAACAGGCAAGAAGGAAGAACTGATAAAAATGCTGGAAGAACTGGATACAGCAGCTAAAAATATAGACTTGAGTATGAACTATACTAAAACTAAAATCATAACAATCACAGATGAAGATTTCACGATCAGAATAAACCAAGAACACATAGAACAAGTAGATGAATGGGACAAATTATTAAACTAGAAAAAGAAAACCAAACTGCAGAAATCAAGAGTATGATTGGCCTGTGCAGCATGGTTAAATAGTTTAGGGGATATTAATTAAAGATGCTTTTAGTGCCCGGTGCTCAATGTTATACAGTTGACCACCTCAACTGTACTGAAACCTTTTCTATAGCCTGCTATTCTTTTGGTTTATATCCTTTAAATTTTGTTGTTAGCTATGTGTTAATATTTTCGTGAAAAGCTTATAAATTACATTAAGGGGTGTTATAGGTCGATAGTTTTTTTTAATGTCTGCTTTATCGCCTTTCTTCTGAGGAATAATGGTTATGAATTATTTCCAGTTGTTGTTTATCAGGTATGCAGTTTTTAAGAAATAATAAATTAATTTCTAATAACTGTCTAAATATTTTTTTTATTTTCGCCTGCCTTTATGAAATAACGACCATTTGAATTCTTTTTATCGCTTTCTACGCCTAATTTTCTTTTTACTTACATTTTCGTGAGAAAATTGCGTGACTTCGGAAAAGTTTCCGAATATTCAAGTGCAAGGGAGATTCGGTAATTTCGAGTTTATACAAAGTAGAACTGAAATAAAACAAAATAAAAGCTGGAAAATCCCAACAAATACTTAAATTACCGGGGACAGTAATTTTTCACTTGCCCTATAATTTGGAATTTTTTTAAAATTTGTTGATATCCTAATTGGTGTTTTAAAACTCATTGGTATTTTCTTGAGTTTTTCTATCTTCTCTCTTAAAAACAAAACTCAATGTAATCAAATCTTGCAACTCATTTTTGAGGAACTTCCAAACATCCGATTAACTTCAAATTTCGCACAGCGTTTCGATGACAATACAATAATTTGGTTTCATCGGGTACCTACCACCCCCCTAACGTGAGGGGTGGAGAGGGGGTAAAACTTTAGTTTGTCCGATTTCAACCAAAATTGGTATCTGGGGGTTTTTGAGTATGAGAATTACGAATTTTTGATCAGATTATAAAAATTCAATATGGCGGATTCAAAATGGACGATTTCATGTCAAGTTTTTCTGATTAGTTTCAACTGACTTCCACGTATCCGATTGACTTCAAATATCGCATACCGTTATAGTTCCGATGACAATTCAATAATGTGGTATAACTGACTACTTACCTCACCCCTAACCTGGTAGGCGGAGAAAGGGTAAAATTTTTTTGTTGGATTTCCACCAAAATTGGTATCTGGGGGTTTTCGAGGATGAGGATTACGAATTTTTAATCAAATTACAAAAATTCAATATATCGTAGTTCCGATGAAAATTCAATAATGTGGTATCACTGACTGCCTACCTCCCCCTAACGTGGAGGGCGGAGAGGGGGTAAATTTTAGTTTGTCGGATTTCCACCAAAATTGGTATCTGGGGGTTTTTGAGAATGAGGATTACGAATTTTTGATCTGATTACAAAAATTCAATATGGTGGATTCAAAATGGACGATTTAATGACGATTTTTTCTGATTACTTTCAACTGACTTCCACTAAAAAGAGGGGGGGCGTAGAAGAGGTAAGGCTTTAGTTTGTTCGATCTCGACCAAAATTAATTAATCCTTGCGTATAATTATCATAATAATAATGACAGTTTTAGCATATGTCGCCTTTGTTGGACGGCCTTCTCATCGAAGACTTAGACATTTTAAAATTGACAGGAAAGACTCCCTGCAATATCGATGCGCAAGCTAAAATGCATAGACTTAGACAAAAAAAACTTTTTGAAAACAAGCTTTTATAAAATGGACTAAAAAGCATAAAATAATTTTTTGAGTGTTCTGATATCATAATAATAAAAGCGATGGGCGTATTTAATATTAGGTAAATGCGTTTCTATGCACATTAGGTGGATCGTCCAGAACCGATGATGAGCCCGCTATTCTTTTTCAATGTGATAAAATAAATCGACACACAGCCGGTCGCGGATGATCTGCCTAATATGAAGCAGGCGTAATAATGTCCATCCATATCAGAAAAATGTAAGAGTAGCTTGAGTAGGGTTGGGTTGGGTTAAATTGTCTACCCTTACATTTCTCTGCTATAATATAATGAATTTTCACTAAACTTCGAGTTAACAAGGCTAAAACAAAAACGGGTAAATTTCCTTTAATACGCCCATCGCTTTTATTATTATGATATCAGAACACTCAAAAAATTATTTTATGCTTTTTAGTCCATTTTATAAAAGCTTGTTTTCAAAAAGTTTTTTTTTTCTAAATTTATTATTTATGGTTTTATATATAAATTTCGTTTAAAGGAAGTTATTAATTAAAAATCTTGATAATGAAACATTCAGTCAAATAAAATTAAAACTAAATTCTCGAGTTTTGTAACAAAGAAAGATATAATTAATTAATTTTAATGAAGCCCATTCTAGAGTTAAAATTAGACAATATGCAGAATTCTGACAAATGCAGAATTTAAAGCGTGTTATCGACAACTTGTTTATTAATCAAGGTTCATGGGTCCATTGTGCCCACGTTCCTTCTGAGTTTGACAAGGTGGCATATTTTTTTGTCACCCAGTACATAGAAAAACTCGGCAGAACACAACAAAAAAAGATTTAGGCTTAAAACTTTGGCGCAAAGATATACCACCAAAAGCCTAAATTACTAACACCCTTCTTACAGTAGATGGTGTATCTAATGAATAAACCTAATCTCTTGACAGATCCACAGTTCCTGGGATGTGTGTGGAAGCCACGCACAATAAGGTTACTTAGGTGATATTTTTAAATTGACGTGTTCTTAATTTTTGTTTCTGTCAACTTTTGGTTGATTAAGCCTAAACTTAATATTTAATAATTAAGTAATAGTGTAGTGCCTAGTGCCAGAAATGAGAATTAATAAAAACAACTTTCTCCCAAAATTCGTTTGCCTCTTTTATCGCCGACCCAACCCCCACAATATTTTGCTATATCTGGCAAATGTTGTAACGTTATCATTCTTCCGGTTTTTTTTTTAATTTCTGAAAGGGAAACGAGCATTTTAAAAACTTAATGAAATGCCTGAAAACGCCGGCCGCACTGCCGTGCCGTCTATGTATCCAGGTCTTTGTTTAAAATTTTAATGTCCCTGTTCGGTTTTCCTTTCTAACTAAAAATGAAATGGGGAAGCTTGGATTTAGTCCGGTTTACTCTCAGAGGGTTAGAAATAACTGGATGATTCTATTTAAAAATAAATTCTTACAAATGGTCAGATACTAGTAGTAATAGTAGTAGGTGGACGGGTTGAACTGTAGGTCAGGCAATTAGGTCAGAGTAAGCCCTTTTTGCCATACACAGGTTCATTATGACACTCACTGCACCTACATTCGATGGCCAAGTAACTCATTGGACTCAAGGCCTGAAAGTGCTAGTGTTAGTAGTAGCATGCCTGGTAAAACTGTACAGGGCCAGTCTAGCATGGAATAATATTTCAACTAGCTGGACCAAACTTAAGATAGTTTACATACCTAAGGCGAGTCGGGCAGATAATACTCCAAAATCTCACCGACCCATAAGCCTCACCACTTTTCTGTTGAAAGGCTTGGAAAAGATAATGCACACACATATTAGAGGTGGCGCCTTGTTGGCCCATCCACTCAATGCAAACCAATAAGCATACCAAGCAGGCAAGTCAACAGAACTAGCTCTAAACAACCCTGTTAAAAATATCAAGGAAACCCTCGATGCAAAAGGCGTCGCAGTGGGTATCTTTCTTGATATAGAAGGAGCATTTAACAATGCACTACTCAATTTCCTCTTTAAATCAGCATGCGCCCGAGGAAGCGAATCTACTATCACAGGGTTCATCAGGTGCACAATCGAAAATCGAGTGATTGGAAACCACTTTTAACTATTTTTTTGTGTGATGGGCTTTGATCTTTAATAATTAATGGTGTGGTGCCTACTGCCAAAAATTAGAATTAATAAAAACAACTTTCTACCAAAATTTGCTTGCCTTTTTTAACGCCGACCCAACCCCCATGGCATTTTGCTACATCTGGCAAACATAACGTTATCATTCTTCCGGTTTTTTCTAATTTCTAAAAGGGAAACAAGCATTTTAAAAACTTAATGAAATGCCTGGAAACGCCGCACTGCCGTGCCTTCCATGTATCCAGGTCTTTGTTTAAAATTTTAATGTCCCTGTTCGGTTTTCCTTTCTAAGTAAAAATTAAATGGGTAAGCTTGGATTTAGTCCCGTTTACTCTCAGAGGGTTTAAAATAACTGGACGATTCTATTTAAAAATAAATTCTTAGAAATAATCAGATACTTGTAGTAATAGTAGTAGTGAGGCGGGGTGACCTGTAGGTCAGGCAATTAGATCAGATTAAGCCCTTTTTGCCATATATAGGTCTGTCCCTTAAGTCACTCGCTGCACCTACATTCGATGGCCAAGTAACTTATTGGGCTTAAGGTCTGGAAGTGGTAGTAGTAGCATGGCTGGTAAAATTGTACACGGCCACCCTAGCATGGAATGATATTCCAACTAGCGGGACCAAAGTTAAGGTAGTTTACATACCTAAGGCGGGTCGGACAGATAATACTCCAAAATCTCTCCGACCCATAATCCTCACCTTTTTTGTGTTGAAAGGCTTGGAAAAGATAACACACACATATTTGAGGTGGCGCCTTAATGGCCCATCTACTCATTGCAAATCAATACGCATACCAAGCAGAAAAGTCAACAACAAGTCAAGAACTAGCTCTAAACAACCTTGTTGGAAAAATCAAAGAAACCCTCGATGCAAAAGGCGTCGCGCAGTGAGCATCTTTCTTAATATAGAAGGAGCATTCTTCATTAAATCAGCATGCGCCGAGGAATTGAATCTAGCATCACAGGGTTCATCAGGTGCACACTCGAGGATCGAGTGATTGAAACCACTCTTAACGATGTGATGGTAAGTTTCAGAGCTGCTAGAGGCTGTCCATAAGGATGAGTTCTGTCTCCCCTCCTGTATTCTCTACTGGTCGATGATCTTTCTGCCATTTTAGAATGGCTGGTTGTAGAAGTATTCGGCTACGCGGATGACGTATATGAAGAATTGGTAGTAACAATAGTCACAGTATTTTCTCAAGGACCAGAATCGGTGTAGTTTTTCATTGCTTCGGTTATCCCTCTGCACATTAGCCCTTGAAGAGCTTTAGGGGTGCAGGATGTAGTCGTTTTCTTTGCTGCTAGAGTCCCTTGACTGAATCCGTATCTTCTGTCATAGAATTGCAATTACATCCAATAGAGGGTCCTGGAACTCTGGGGCAAATTCTTAGGTTCTGCCAACTACACATCGTATCTGTCACTGGGACTGGACATTCTCGGTCATTCCGGTAAGGTGTGTTATCCAGGTGAGCCAACTCTCAGGGATAACACTTTTGTTTTTCTCTTTCTGACAACCAGTATCAGATAATAAACCTCTGGACAATTTTTTTAAAAATAAGTTTAAAAAAAATGCAAGCAATGTTATCATAACTCCAACGCTTCCAGTAAATGCAATCCAGAACTAGTTAGAATTAACGTTTAAACATATCATAACAGAAGATATTCAAATTAAGCAGGCAAATGATTATGATATGGACACGTATTTTAGTTTGCAATTTTGTTTATTCAGAGGTCCTAACTAACAACTTATTTTTCCTTAAATTTTAGCTCCCCTATCCCCTTCTTCGGAAATTAAAATCTAGGTTAACCCAGCCTTGTCCCTACAGAAAATAATTGTTTTAAAAGGGCGCATGAAGTAGTAGGACCATCCAACGTCCATTTTTAACCGTTTGCACAATAATTGAATGAAAAGGCTACAAAAAGCTGGAGAGCGCTATTTAAATTCATAGAGTTGGCACAGAAAACTTTTATATTTACGTGATAAATTTACGAAACACTACCGTGCACTTTTCCAAAAGGCCAGTATATTCCTCTAGGAACAATGTACTTCGGTTCCATTGTTCCCAACCACTCGAGAAAAAAATGCCCGAATAGGATGTTGGAAATGTCCTTTTTGGCAATTTCGGATAAAGAATTTCATTAACAGTGATGGTATACTATGTAACACTACAATTTCATAAATGTTGTGAGTTATGCTAATTTTACTATTTCCACAAATATTTAGATCTTACAACAAAACATTTTTCGCTAGAGTAGTTCGAAGAAGGCAAGAACTTCTATATAAGAGAGTGCCCTAATCTTGTCTTATCGATAAAGGGCACTGATTTTTTTAATACCGAATTCTTTTAGGAATAAAGGTCAGCACTCGTACTGCACTAGTGCCCTTTTGTATTCGTTTAAATTTGCACTAGGGCAATTTTTTGACAGCACCAAAGCAGTTTCAATAGACCGCGAGTGATGCAATAAGTTTCTCAAAAGAATTCGCTATAAAAAAAAATGTTTTAAAATGTTGTTAAAACGTAACAATCCAATGGTGGCCCGTACTAAAAATATGATGTCTGTGCTAGGGCTGTCTTTTATATTTTGCATATAGGAACATAGAGGGCGACACTGATCGAGTTCGTTACTAAAACTTAACATCAATCTTTACCTAACCTAAATTCAAGACGTCAGTGGGATACATATATATATATATATATATATATATATATATATATATAGTTTTATAGCTACAGTGAATTTTTTAAGTCAACAACTGTAACTGCCGATTGGTACATCACCATTTGTTTGCCGAAAGACTTCGCTGAGCTTCGAGAAAAGAACCCCGAACAACGAATCATCCTTCAGCAAGACAATGTAAGTTAGCTCAAAGCACAAAAAAACCATTGAATTTTTAACCCAACACAACGTCAAATTGTTGGACCATCCTCCATACAGTCCCGACCTAAGCCCCAACGATTTCAATACTTCCGAAAATCAAGAATGGAATGAGTGGTCAAAGATTTCAGTCGCCAGAGGAGGTAGTCGATGCCTTTAAAAATGCAATTTTGACAGTAACAACAGACGAGTGGAATTACAGCTTTGACAACTGGTTTGAGAGCATGCAACAGTACTTTAATTTTTGTGGAGAATACTTCGAGAAACAATAAAGTCTTAAAAGGTTATCTACTGTTTATTCCAACTGTATATGCAAAACTAAAAGACACCTCTCGTATTCCGTGCGCTATTAAAGCTTGCAACAAAGTTGAACTCCTTTTTTGACAGCACTACTATTACTTCTGTTAATGGACCGCTACTTGGGGAAACTGCAAAATAATAAAAGTGCTTTATTCGTTGGAATATAGACAATTTCGGTGTAATAAAACTTAAGTATTGTGCTATAAAACAGCAAGATTTTAAAACAGTTAGTTGTTAACTCGCCAGATCGTGAAATTCTTTAAAATTATATTCATGCATTCACTGAGATTCAATTGTAAGAACCAAACTTAAATACCAAAAAAGGTACCCATACTGAATGGTTCAAAAATTAAAGTATAATTTTACATCGAGTTTATCGGGAATTTTTTTGGTTTGGTTAATAGGGTGTTTGACACTAGTAAAAAATAAATATATATTTATTTTTATATATCTCTTTAGGTCTTGGGATTGCTAAAAACAAACTTTTTGTTTAATTTTTTCTGAAATTCATAGTTCTTTTAATTAAAGAAATTCATTGAATTAAACAATTAGCCACGTGATTCAAAACAGGGGGTCTACCAATCAGCTGCGAGTGACAATAGATTTCATTTTGTGTTTTGCTCATAAAAAATATTTTCAATGGAAAACGGATTCTCCAAAGTCGATAGCTCCAACATGCCAATGCTGAATTCCTTTATGGCGGCAGGCTTCTTTGCCAACAACAGTGGTTTTTGTTCTCCGGAATTTAGAAACGTTAAAATGTTGATGTAAGTATTCGATGCGTTGTTTTGTACATAACTGAAAGTTCTGTAACGATATTCTTCGCCTACTTTTACTCATTTAGATTTTGAGGTTAGGTTATATGTTTTGCTTTTTTGTTTAATATGCCACTTATAATAGATTCAATTAAATACCCAATCATTATTATTTTAAGCAATAAGCAACAATCAAAAATTGCTTTTTTAAAACAACATTTTCTAAATACAATAAACACCCATTAAATGGTACTCGATATAGTTTTCCATATCATTGGGCAACTGTAATAATAAATTAATTCACAGAAAAAAAAAACAAAAATAAAAATCATGTAATAAACCGAGGGGGGGACAGGTAGGCAAAAAGTATACAACGACCAGCAATACTTGAAGTACTGCATAGATTACACTGCATAGTCCTGCGTAGGTACTGCCTAGTCCTGCGTATGCACTGCCTACTCTTGCATACGCACTGCTGAGTCCTACATTTAGCCTGCATGTGCACTGCCTAATCCTGCATTTAGAGGTACTCCCTAGTCCTGCCTAACAACTGCCTAGCACCGCCTAAAAATTTGTACACCTTTCTGCCTATTATAGTTGTTCACCCCTTGTAATAAACATAACCTCAAAAATTTCATCGTCATTTACGAAATAGTTATATATATATTATAGACCACGTGAGAAAAATTAATAGAAACAATTTAGTTATACTCACATCAAAGTGATCTTTACAAATGTAAAATAAAGATGTATTAGATAAGGCCCTTGGGTCTCTTCGAGCAAGTTCTAGCCACTTTTTCCGTTCTTTTACTACTGTACACATGAATAAATAGTTTTTCAGATGTTTTTAGGCTAGTATTCGAACACACACCACTTATAGGACATTTTTTTACATAAAAAACAGTAAAAACACAGACCAAAAACAAATAAACACTTGAATGTCGTGTATCTGTCCGCGAGTGTACTGCGCTGTGACGTCATTGCAACGCCATGCTAGAAATGAGCGTTTTAGCGGCAAATTCAAATCGGAAATTAGAAAACTTGATTTTAAATGTAGTCATGATAAAATAGCAAATTAGGGATCTATGTATCATTCTAAATTATTTTCTAAAATTTTTCAAATATCCTATCTACATACAATATAGATAAAATCTTTACTATTCAAAGGGAAGCATGCTTAGAAAAAGAAAACCGATATTAGCAGGTGTGTAATAAAAAAGAATTGGTACATAAGGTTTTACACCGACCTTAGGCAACTCCGACCTCCGTAGTAAGACTTGATAGAAGAGAATATAAAGGAGAAATTTTATTGTGATGGGTAATCTAGGATAATGAAAGCACGGACAACCTCTAGTAACTCGGGACTCGATGCGGTAAATTTTCACACTTTTGTAATGAAAAGTGCACTTTTTATCCCCGAACTATCACTTTTTATCCCCAGGATGTAAGGTAACAAATCAAGGATAAAAAGTAAAAAATAAAATGTAAAATCGGGATAAAAAGTGACTGATGAGAGATAAACAGTAAAAATCGAAAAAAAATACGTCAAAATATAAAAACACCAAAAAAATAAATTAAAAAGTGCGAAGAATAGCGTATAAAACTCGTGATAAAATTGTCTTAATGTTCCTCGACAAATCGTATAAACTTTTTTGCCTCGGGATAAAAAGTGACAATTTTATGCCTTGGTATATAACATATTAGTTTTATTAATAATCATGAAAAATCTCGGAAAAAAGACATAAAGGAGTGACAGTTTTTTACTTAAATTTTACCAAATATCTCTGACGACTTTCGTGTTAATAAGTAGGTAAATATATGACTGGCGACCATATTAAAAATTACCTCGGTTTTTCAACTGTCACCCACTCGTGGGTCTTATCTCTAAAAACCCGAAACATGCTTTGGCATTAATTTTGGTGGGGAATAAATGGTTTGAAAGTCCGAGGGGATCTATTCGACAGGGTGTTAAATAAATACAGATACTTAGGTAAGATTATAATTTTGGTTGTAAGTGCCGATGGGATCGCTATTAGTTGTAGTCACTTTATATTGTAGAAAGCAAGTAATTCAATGATTTTTGTAGATATCATTGAGGTAATAAAAGAATAAGGTAGTTGACAATACTATTCAATTCATCTTAAATGTGTTCGTTTGTTTAATTTTAAAAACTCAGAAACTATTAACGAAAGAAACCAAATGAAAATTCGATATGAATGATCCAAAACAAATCTTGCTAAAAAAAGTTGTTAGCCTCTTGAACTACAATGAATTCACTGGCAGTAGAATCACTGCGTTAAAACTTTGCCAGAATAACTAAATAACACTTAAATGAGTCGTCAAAACGCATTAAAAATCTAGGCTACGAGTACTATTAAGAGGAAATGAAAGGGGTATTTAGATCCAACATTTTTCTGCTTTTTCAAGCATCGTCAGGAGGATGTGAGACTACAATGCATTCCAGAGCCGGATTAACCATTTTCCAGAAGGCAGCAAAGGTTTTTCCGTATACGCCAAAAATCTATCTAGCATGATTAGGTGAGTAAATCTTACCCAAAAATCCTTAAGAACTAACAAATTCCAAGATAATTTTAGCCCTTTTAATAACCTAGTATCTATTCTATCTCTATCTATTTAGCCTTATTCGATCCATCATTGGACATAGGCCGCCCTTCATTCATCTAGTCCCCGCATGTTTCTTCAAATCGTCCGCCCATCTCATTTGGGGTCTTCCCCTACTTCTTTTATTTTCCCAAGGTCTCCAGTCTACAATACATTTGTTCCATCGATCGTCTATCTCTCTACTATTATGACCGGAAAAATTCCATTTTAATTTTGCTACCTCTCCTCTGACATTCCTTACTTTTGTTTTCTTTCTTATCCATTCATTCCTTTTTCTATCTGTTAGCTTTACATGTAACATTTGTCTTTCCATTGATCTTTGGGCTTTTGTTATCTTATCCATGTTTGATTTTGTAAGCTACTATTGGGCAAAATTGTTTATTTAAAAAAAGTCTACTACAAAATTACATGTAAAAGAGTATTTTTTATTTTTATTAAGATGGTTGACAGGGACGGCTGCTCTTTAAAACCGCATGGCCTGACGCTCATCCTCAAAAAATAAAAAAAAAATAAGATTCTAATAAAAATATTATTTATTAAATGTTTTGCTTACTCTATAATTTTTCCTTGCTAGTATTCTTTTTGCTTATTAAGACGATACAAATAGAAAAACAAAAAACGTATTTATTGATATTGTCAAGTGGGGGTTGTCGTGACTATTTGTGTACTGGTTGCGCACAAATAAAGAGGATCGTGAGATAGTTTAAGGGTTTATTTAATACTAAGTACAAAGATACTTACACACTAATCACTACTGTCTGGCCCAGTTTTCTGATACAAATATTATTCACGTGTAGGTCGGGTTCAGCTCTCGATCAGAATCTCTTAACTGTTTCTATACTTGACTATTGAGAACTTACGTACTTAGCGTTGTCACTGAACTGAACCCCGACTATCCGTTCTTGATTGGTTTTATAGGAGCATGTGATTACAAACGTATTTTAATCTTAAACATAAATCGTTTGCACCACATACTTCCTAGGTTGACGTCCTAATACTTTTACATCAGGTCAACCAACCAAGTTCCGGATAGCATGCCCAAATTACATACATGACAATATCTTGACCTAAAGCAACGATTTCGTTGTAATGTTTGTTTTTGGTGTTTGTTTGTCTGTCCGTCTGCGGCGAAATTAGGGTGAGTGGGGAAAGTAGCTCTGATAGAGTGTGTCCCAACGTTATTTTTATGGACAAGCATGGTGCAAAATTTTAAACTGGTAACCGAAAGTAAAATATTTCAACGGCGTTTATAACTAAATCCACAAACTACAAGTAATAGACAAAAAAGGCAAAAGTTTTTTTTAAAATATCTTTTAGTAGAGACCATGGTCATTATTTTCAAAATTGTTTGAGATATATATATATATATATATATATATATATATATCTTTTCAAACTGCGCTTTATAGAACACAAAGATATATAAAAAATTTAATGTGCATACGTTACCTTAATTATTAGACCACCACAAACTGCTCAAAAACATTTATTAATGTGTAATGGTAAAACGGTAAAAGTATGTCTGTTCAAAAATAAAAAAGTTATAAATATTTTTAACGAACTTCGCCTATCTTTTTCTTGAATCCAATTTTTTTTTCCAAAATTTTTATGACAAACAAAACATGTATTCATTCAGGTGCAATATTATTTTTTTAACTTCTTAAAAAAAGAATTAAGTAAATCCCTCTAGATTAACACACGGCTTCTATGTGCGCCATCTAAGACAAAACTTACGTCACGTCCGTGATTTTAGAATTTGGTGGGTTAGTTTGGTAGGTAAATGTAGGTATAGGTAAGAAGGGGCCCCTTGGGTTTGCATTGCTGCTTTTATCCGGCCCTGAAGCAATGCAATATGCTATTAAGGAGACGTATAAATCACTACTGCAAGTTTTATTATATTTTATAATATGAGAAAAGCTATTTTTAGCTCTTTATAGCGATTTTCATAACGAAACTTTGTTTGATTAACTATTTAAAGTTGGATGCTTGCTAAGCCGTACCTAGGGGGAATCAAGTAGAATTAAAGGGGTTCAATAATCCCCCCCCCCAATGGTTGATAAAATATGACCATAAGATTTCTTAACAACACAAATAAGACAAAAAAATTGCACATTGCCAAATTTATAATGAAATTTTTTTATTCCCCCCCCCCAAAATTTTTCCTGGGTACGGTCTTGGATGCACGTGGCGTGCGTATAATTAACAGAAATTTATACACAACTGGGCGTCAAAGTAAACTTTACCGTTTGCATTTTGGAGCGTAATTAGATAACGCCCGTGGGACTTAAACAGTAGGTACAAGCGAATGCGGGTTTAAAACCTATTTTATAAACTTATAGGATATATGGTGTACTTTTTATTCCTCATTTTAGCGATAAATGTGAAAATCGAAAATAAAATATAAAGTGACGAATCAAGGATAAAAAGTTACAAAATCGGGTACAAAAACTAAAAATTGTGAATAAAAATGACAAGTAAGGGATAAAAGTGACAGAAAAGGGATAAAAAGTAAAAAACCCTAAAACCCATGGGATAAAAAGTGCAATTTTTATCCATTGGTATTTGATAAGCTATTAAATTCATTAAATTGTTGATTATTTTGGAATACTTGTCCGTTTTATTATTGTTAACCTGAGATTTAAACATACGATACTCTATTTTTCCTTCAACATTATGGCTACGTACATTTGCATAAACCATTGTATGCAACTCAGTTAGGATTAGGATGAAAAGTAAACTTTTCTCGTCTTGCATTTTTTTAGGGTCAAATTGCCAATTTTTTTCCTGGGATGAAAAGTGACGAATTAGGGTTAAAAGCACAAAAATCGGAATAAAAACTGACATTTAAAAGGACAAAATGTAAAATATGGGATGAAAAGTGCCAAATCAGGACTAAAAAGTAATAAACCAAAATTTTTTTTTTAAATATGATATATCCGTAAGCAAAGTCTCACATGTTCTAGACAGTCAGACACCGACAATATGACAAAATTTGGTAATTCGATTTTTTACCCAAAAAACTTATTTTGAGTAATAATAAGACAAATGACAATCCAAACCTTCCAAAAATACTCCACCTGACACTAATTTCAAAAAAAAGTACCTTATATTGTAATGACAATGGCTTTTTTCTTTTGTAAAAATTATCGCTTTATTCGGCTTCGTTTTCCAGAAGATACATAGTCCGTTTATTTAGCGACAAACGCCACAAATATATTTTACTTCCGGTTACCAGTTTGCAATTTTGCACCATGCATAGCCATATACTTATGCCGGGTTCACATCAAACCAACAAAACAAAAACATTAACAAAACAGCAACAGAACAGAACTGCAAGTTTTCGAAAACACGAACAAATTGTCAACTGCTGTCCACATGGGAAAACAATTAGTGAACTTTAAAACAAAACTTCTGCCAGCTCCGGATTTTTTTAACAACTGATAATTTCTGTGTTCTCTTTGGAACCGGCTATTGATGTTTTTTATTCTTCTGTTCACTTCCTCTGAAGTAGTTTTACACAATACTCCTATTTCCTTTAAGGCGTCTGCCTTTTTTTAACGATTTTTATAAACAAAGTGTCTGGCGTCCCATAAAAATCTAGCTACTCGATAAAGCTCAATTAATTTAAATGTATTTTCAACACCCCATTTAATTTTTTCTCCGGAGATGGTAATTTTGCACACAGAAACTACACAAACTGAACCACGATGTTTGTTTCTGTTTTATTCGCGTACAGACTAGACCAACAAAGTTGCCCAAAACGAAAACAAAACATCAACACTTTAATGAGAGATGACGGGAAAATAAAAAGTTGCTGAAAACGCCAACAAAACAAAAAGTTGCCGAATTGTTCTCATTTTGTTTTAAAAATGTTATACTCCGGTTATAACCAGCCCAGAAAATATGTACTTTATAAGCGGACGTACGTTATAAACAACACAATTAAAAAGAAGAGTATTATGACCGGACCAATGAAATATGTACGTAATAACCGAAAGTACGTTATAACCCAGGTGCGTTAAACCGGAGTACACTGTACATCGTTAGAAAACCCTTAAAAATACTAGAAACGTTATAGAAACCTTTATCTTGGGATTTAGGATAGCAGACAAAACAACTATTTTTGGTCAAAAGCCTAATCGATTTCTGGTAAAGTTTAGTTTGTTTGTTGTTATACGGATGGTATAATCAATTCAAAAGTTGTCATGAAAAACATTTTGTCCGGTTTTTTTTACAAACTCGGTAGTTAAATAGTTTTTTAACAAAGTCGTTAACTATTTAAAAATAAAATGCTGTAATCTATTATCGATATAAAAAATTACCTTTTTAAAGGATAAAGTCTTGAGAAATTCAGAAAATTAATAAGGCCGGCAAAAAACAATCTGTTATTTTATTCGTCTAGTCTGAATTGGAAGATAAAATCTGAATGGGAAATGTCTGGAATAAAGTTTGTGGGTTAGAGTTATAAACTGAACTTATGCTTTTGCAGAAATATATTTGCGATTCTTTCTGAATTTTTTGTAATATCCCAAAATGTTTTAGTAATTCCTGAGCGGAACATATACAGTGTCCACGGATTGAGTTACAGTAAGGTATAAAATGACAAAAAAATATCGATTTACAGTCTGATTCTCTAGGAATCACTCCTGCTTGGTCTTAAACTAACATGTAAAGAAAATTGGACGGCGGATAAAAGGTCGAAAGTACAAAAGGTCGAAAGTACAAAAGGTCGAAAAAATAAGGTCGAAAATACAAAAGGTCGAAAGTACAAAAGGTCGAAAGTACAAAAGGTAGAAAGTACAAAAGGTCCAAAAACAAAAGGTCGAAACTACAAAAAGTTGAAAGTACAAAAAGTCGAAAGTACAAAAGGTCGAAAGTACAAAAGGTTGGAAGTACAAAAGGTCGAAGGTACAAAAGGTCGAAAGTACAAAAGGTCGAAGGTACAAAAGATCGAAAGTACAAACGGTCGAAAAAATCGACAGTACAAAATATTAAAAATACCAATTTACCGTACCAAGTCGAATTGACCTGTCCAGTCGAGGTGGACCCAGGGCCGAGGATAGGTTAGGTTACTATCCCAACGACCTTTGTATTTCCGACCTTATTTTTTCGACCTTTTGTACTTTCGACCTTTTATCCGCCGCCCAAGAAAATTACCCAAATCAATTAATATACAGGGTGATTTAGTAGGTTGATTTCATAAAGTGTTAAGAGTAAAGTACCTTTGTTTCAAGAGTAGGAGAAGCTTGTGCAATGGAGGTCTCTTGGCATAGCACATGACGGGGTCAGAGCTAATTTAAAGCTTGTCATTGGCCAAAGTCTGTGATGGGAACTTTCACATCGTTCAAGACCCAGAACACTTTCCCGTGCGTGTGAAGCCTTGAGCAAACCACGAAAAAAATTCCAAGAGGAACAAAATAGTTTGTACCACAATATCCGTTTGGAACGGCGCGGTTCAAACTGGCGGATTTGTCTTTCAATTAGTGGACATTCCACGCGCCAGTTATCGCCGGTACAGATTTATCTGTGATTTCAGACCGGCGGGCGAAACTTGTGGGTTCCGCGCTCAATATTTTAACCGGCGCAGACTGTCGGATTACATTGTGCCAGAGATAACAGACCGTTCATATAGTCTCTCTTTAATTTCTTCAATATTATGGCACATGTTTCCGGAATGATATAACCAAGTGCCTGTGCAGAAATTCCCACTGAAAATTTCAGATCTTCATATGATCTTCCCGTGGCAAGGAAACGAAGGGCAGTATTTAATCGCTGTTCTGGTCCAATGTATTCTCTCATTTCGGTATCTTGTTTCGTAAGATCCTCTCTTACCAAATTTAATATAAGGTCATACGTGTTAATATCCATTCTTAAATAATTTTTAAAATCGTCTGGATCATTTTCTCTTAACTCTTTTAATAGGTCGTGGCTAAATAGTTTCCTCTTAAGCAAATAACTTTTAACCCACTTGTAACGTCTCTTTTTTACACCACATTCCTATACACAGAGCCTGCTTCTTTTTAGCACGAAACATTTTACGTACACTATGCTTAAAATACCGTGCCGCATAAAACTTTCGACTTGACGAAATTCCACAGTTTTGGTTTAACCGGCAGATAAAACTTGAGTTTTCGCCCACTAACGCGCGGTTATGTCTGCCACAGACCGATATGAAGGATCGATTCGAAAGATTTTTTTTGTGTTAGTGGACTGCAGCAGTTTTAAACCGTTGCGGACAAAACGGTCAGACTTATCTGTGCCGTTCCAAACCGACGGATCAACCTGTGTGTGCATGACCAGCTAATAACTTTTGATTTGTAATTCTCGTATAAGTATAAACATTATTTATCTTTAATATTTTTTAGACTAATACAGCAATAAACAAAACTAGAGATATTATAAATCTTATACATTTTCCACTATATGCTTTGCACCTGGCAGCTTGGATATAAATCCTGATTTTCTTGACACCTGACTCTACAATACAAACACAAATGCGAAGCGATAGTTCGATACATCTTAAAAGGAATTTATTGGTGCCGTCAGGTGTGTTTGGAAGTATGTGTCTTATGTCTTATAGATTTTTTTTTTATTTATACCACTTGTCACATCATTTTAAAGGCAGATACATACTGAAACAAAGTAGCAGTAGTATTCAAAGACCAAACAAGTTTCTTTCATATTTTTCCGAAGGTAGCTCGAAAGCTTAACCTCACCGGGGTCCAATATCTAATGGACACATAATAAGTGTTGACAGTTAATAGTTTTGTCCTTATGGGACTCCTCAGAACACTGCTTGGTCAATTAGCCAAGAAAACTTGTTTGATTTTTAAATTCACGGGTATAATTAATTTACGTTTGATAGCAGTAGTAGTATTAGTAGCATACTCTTTTTGCAAAGTTCGATTTAATGCGAATGCCGCTTGGGATGCAAGTTTTCTCCTATGTCACATGTAAGACTTGTATCTATCTAACATTCCGACAGTCAAGCAGCCTTAAGAACGCTTGATTCCTATACGGTCTCATCGAGAACCGTGAGAAGCTGTAAAGATTCGCTGAATGCGCTTGGTAGCGCTAACAATGTATTATTAGTATGGATACCAGGGCATTCTGGGCACGAGGGAAATGAGGCCGCAGACCTAGCAGCGAGGGAAGCGGCATCTGCCGAATTTTTCGGCCCCGAACCAGCCCTGGGGATATCATACAATGCTGCTAAATCAACCATATTAAAATGGATGGAGAATAGCTTCCAACAATACTGGATAAATATGCCAGAACTGGCTCACTCTAAAGAGTTCATTAAAGGACCTTGTAGAAACAGAGCCAGGAACATTATTGGACTTACCAGACAGGAGATACGTATAGTGACTGGTCTTTATACGGGTCACTGTCGACTGAGAGTACCCATGCACAGAATGGGACTAACAGAAGAGACCGAATGTAGACTCTGTATGGAGGATGACGAAACAGTCAGACATGTACTGTGCGAATGTCCGGCTATTGCACGTTTACGTCAGAATACTATCGGTAAACCTCAGATCGACTCAGAAGATCTGAACAGTGTCTCACCCAAACTGATAGCCGGCCTTTTTGGAGGATTAGGCATACAGTGGTGAGAAACCACTTAAAAGTGAGCCACAATAGACTCACTGGTGGTCGCAGAGGATCATCATCATATGAATCATCATCATCATCTATCTAACATCGCTATCATACCAGCAGAACTTGGTTATAGCCCTTATGGTTCTTAAGAGACTTTGGCTGGCGCCACATGGGTACCGACGATATCAGCAGGCTCCTGGGTCATTACTCGTGGTTCCTCGGATTTTGTCAGAAAAAGAGGGCAATATAACTTATCGACCTCTGAAAAAGCACATCCGTCAAATGTATCGCAAGTATAATAGAATTTATTTGAATATGCAGTGACATAAAAATTCAGAAATTTTTCAGATATCGTCGTTGATCTTACAAACTGACGTAACTCATTTATTGTAATTTTACAAGAGAGCAATTTCAAGTTTTAGGGAAAGTTTATATTGGATTTATATCACTAAAAATGTTCTTGGATCTAATGATTTTTATGCTATTAAAGGATTTTTATGAGTAACGACACTTTGTGGGATGAAAGAACACAAATAAGGTAGTATGGTATTATCTCAAAACTGAATTTTTTTGAGATACGTCAGTTTGTAAGATCAACGACGATATGTGGTAAAAAATCTTGAGAGCTCTTCCTCCAGTTCAATTATTATTTCGTCGGTTTTCATTGACCTAATATTGTATGTTTTCATTGTTAATTTGACTGCATTTTGTCTTGTTTTAGAATGTTTGATCCTTATCATAAGCGATTTTTCGCCTTCCCCAGGTTCCGTGAGGCAGACCATAGAGGTGTGGAATTCGGAGAGTTTCCTTTCCACCTGGGGACCATTTCCTTTTGTTTTTAAATTCGCCATGATTTTTCCATTGGAGAGTAGTGGCACTAAAACACCATGCTTGCTAGGCGTGTTGGTAAGTTTATATTGAGCCGCCCATTCTGGGACAGACGCTATTTGCAGCCGCTCATTCTGATTCAGACGCTGCTGTGTTTTTTCTTTGATATTTTTCCCAAAAAGAAGGGTTGTCACCTACGCTATGTCCACTGTACCAAGGTCCTTCCTCTCCACCTTTCACACTGGTGTGGTCTTCTCCCGTATCCCTGAGAAAGGGACCCTAGACCCCCTCCGGGTCAAAGAAATCTACGGGCAGAGGTCGATCATTTCCCCTGAGAGACATCTTATGAGGTGAGGATAAAAAATTACATAAATATTAAACTAATTTCACTGAATATAATAAACAATAAAGTGACGAGATGAGAAAATAACGTCACGACATATCCATAAATATTTTTATACTTTCCATAATAATCTATATACCGGCTTTCAAAATGTACCCTTAAAAAAAATAGATTTATTCCAATTTCAATTCGATTCAATTCATAAGCTATTCAGGTACGAGTAGAGACCCGGTATTTATGACATATTTTAAAGAAATTGAGACGCGACAAACACATCGAAGTCACTCAAACATTTTTTGGATATGTTATCTTCTTGCCAAGTTCATTGGTGTTTCACAGATTTCACTAAAATAATTTTGTTGTCAGCGGTGAGTGACATCAATTAACATGCAAATTAAAACAGACACGTTTTTTATCTTCCGACGCTTATGAATTAACAAGGATAAAAGATGCATCTCTATCTAATCAAGGCTAGAGTACAGAGAACCGATATTTCCCTCCGTTGATTTTGACTTAAATAAATTTGACTTTGATAAGTTGGTCGCGTCTCTAGTTCTTTAAAATATGTAATACATACAGGGTCCCTGGGTATGAGTAGTGAGTTGACAGACCTTCAGACTGTGTAAAATAACATCTTTAAAATAAAACCGAAAAAAATCTAAAGCTTGCCTTTACGATAAGTGTCCTTATTAGGTACAACCAAGTTTTGAAACTTTCGACTTGCTTGCTCTTTTGTTATTTGTCACTCCCATTGACTTTCTCCATTTAATGGTCAAGTTATTTTACTAATGTGACTTTATAAACCTGGTTATGTTATGATTATTATTAAGGTTTTTGAATTTATAATTCTTTCTTTCATGGGCCATTATATCGCCTTAAAGTTACATGGTTAAAATCTTTTTACGCTCTTTCCAGAAGGAGCCCCTCTAACTCGGATCATATTTACAGAGTATGAATAAAACATTTGACACACAAAAAACTGGATATACAGCAGCAAATAATAAATGGATCAATTTGTATATTGCAATATGTATTACAGAGCCTATCAGAAAAAATATTGGATGCACAGCAGCCAGTTATTGCTGCAATGTAGTAACCTGGAAATAATAATGGTGAAGTAGTGCACTAGTATGCTATTCTCAGATTTCAAGAACCGAAAAGGCCTTATTTATAACAACCTATATGTGGGAAATACACCTTCATCGTGGTACCAAGTAACCAAAGCAGTGACAATGGCTTTGATCCCTTTCCACACGACCAATTAATACAACATATCGGCAATGTAGTGTCGTGGTATGGTCGTCGGCTTCAAATGCAGAAGGTACCAGGTTCGCGTCTCGAACGACGATGCAAAAATCTCGTCGCCCTGCCGCTCACTTCCTTTTCATCGTTCAACAGTCGTCATCGAATCAGCGTGCGATGAGATGCACACAAAATATAAGTTAACCTTGAACATCGAGAACATACGCAGATGTAGTCCAGGAACCGACACGTAGTCAGCCGAGAAACCAGAAATAATAACCCAGGACCCTACTATATGTGCCATATAGTCGGTACCATGATGGCGCCAGCATAAATCTTTTATAGTCAACTCTCGACGACCAGGAACGAAAAGGATAGAAGGCTATCGTCTATAACCAAGTTCTGCTGGGACGATAGCGATGTTAGATAGATGCAAGTCTAACACGTAAAAGCGTATACTTACTACGCAGTATAAAGATCCCTGCCCTCAACGAAGAGGTGCCAGACAAAATTAAGTCCTCTTAGAGAAAGAAAACTTGCATCCTAAGAGGCACGTGTATCAGTTTGGTATATGGTTGGTGTACGGACAAATCAGGATTTGCGAAAATGGCGCCGTGTGCCTCATCACTAGACCAAAAATGGTCTCTCCTCCACTACTACTACTACTACTAATTAATACAAACTATCAGAGAAACAAACCACAGGAGCGGGAGTTTACGTGAAAAAACTAGAAGTTCAGAAGAGCTACTCGCTCCGTGAGCAGGCTACTGTTTTTCAAGCAGAAGTTTACGCCATAATAATGACGGCAAACCTAGAAGAGGTTCGGAACAGCGAAGAGGAGCCCTTATATATATGCTCTGACAGTCAAGCCACCCTGAAGGCGCTAAACGCACCCAAGATTGCTGACGGCTTGGTGGAAGAATGCGCAGAGGCGCTGGAGACCCTAAGCGATGGCAAACGGGTGACGCTGGTTTGGGTTCCGGGACATACGGGGGTACCAGGCAACGAGAAGGCGGACGAACTCGCACGACTCAGGGCAGGAACCACCTATGTAGGACCGTAGCCACTTCTGGGCGTGACAAAAAGACAAGTGCAAAGCGGACTCAACAAATGGGCCCAGGACGCGCTATTAAACTCCTGGGAAACAGGAACGGGTTGCAGACAGACCAGAGAATTCGTAGACCGTCCAAAAGCGACCAGAATTAGATGGATGCTGAGACGGACACGAAAAGACTTCGGACTGCTGATAGGTACTCTAACCGGACATAACCGGTTGAGGAGGCACATGACACGTATAGGAGTCGAGAATGACCCTACCTGCCCCGCCTGTGGACAGGAAGAAGAGACATCAAGACACCTCGTGGCAGAATGCGAGGCCTACGCAAGGATGAGACAACAGGAACTCGGAGCGCCAACTCTGAGCGAGGAAGAACTGCACATGCTCAAATGGGCAGACTTACTGGACTTTGTAAAGATAACAGGAAGGCCCAATGAGTTACCCGACCATCAAAGGGAAGTGCAGAGAGTGGGTTAAGGGACAGACTTGGGGCATGGCAAAAAGGGCCTACTCTGGCCTACTTGTCAGACCTACGGGTCAACCCCCCCACTACTACTACTACTAATTAATACACCAATATATCGTAACCGCTATTGAAAGTTGCTGTCAATATGTAATATACGGAATGACATTTAATAATTCAGACGCATAGTACAAAGTTAATACTAAAAAATGTATGCAATTTTTTAATTTTCTTCTATCACGTAGATCAACCGCTGTACGTGAGCACATAAAATAAAGCATGAACCTGTACATAGGGGACAACGTTGCAATAGCCACTCAAAAATTTATCCTCGAAATTAGCCAGCTCAACACAAAAACATGTCCAGCTATCTGGAAAGCGCGTTACAGAGCGTGCATGTATGCCTCCATCCCTCAGTTCGGGGTCTCCATATATTTATTATACAGGGGTGGCTAATAAAAATGATTTATTTTGGCAATCTAATCTAAAATAAGACAAATATAACCAAATTAAGTTTAAAATAATCTGAAAAGTAGCCAGAGAAATAATCTGCAAAGGTAGCTCGATACGCGGAGGATATTGGTGTCCATAGTAAAAATCAAAGACCTTCAATTTCACGAGGTCTAAAGCCGGGTCCTCATTACCGAGCCACGAGCTTCGAACAACGAACGGATATTGGCTAGTGTGTACGTGAAAAAGGCATGATCGCGAGCATGCAACAAGCTAATCACAGTGAGCCGAGAGCCGGTGACCTTGACACTGAGGTCTTGTTTAAGTCTTTAGCAAATTGTGGCCCACCACACGGTCGAGTTACAAACTTTTTGATGCAGCGTTAAAAGTGGCACTTTAGTCCGTAGGTTCATCACATCACACGCCTATTACAGTACCAATTTCTACCTACGCGTCTTCCTTTAAATATTTTTAAATAGTCTTTATTCTTTGGATCCCATAACAGGTCTATTCTTGGTCTATTCTTGTAATTTTCAATTAAAACCAATACTTGTTCATCATTCATTGTATTTATTTTGATTTGAAGTGAATCCCTTTGTGATCGCATCGGAGGCCGTCGGCGATCGGCTTGTTGCATGCTTGCGATTATGCCTTTTTCACGTCCACACGTTGTTCGAAGCTCCAAGCTCGTTGCTCGGTAATGAGGACCCGGCTTAAGAGAGAATAACTTGTATACTGTGTTTATAACGAACCGCTTCATTTCGCCTGCGGCACGAGCCGCGGCTGATGCGAACTAGGGGGCAGATTAATTTTAGAGATAGCAGCTACACCACCGTGAGTTATCGATCGACGGACACATTGCGGCCTACCCCTTTTCAACGAAAGTGATGTGCATGGACAGATAAGTTGGATTTATTCAAGAGTAGAGCGCGAAAGAGTAGCTATTGTTTGATTAAAAAATGCCCATAGAGGGTTTTTAAAGTATGGTCTCAACAACAAAGGTGATTTGTTGTGGAATAGATAATACATCCAAATATGTCAACATACAGGAACTCTACAACTTACCAGCTAACATTATGTATGTATGTATGTATCTTTATTGTCTCTAATAAAAATGAATTTATATGACAAGAAAGTCAGGTTTTACAGCATAAAATAAAAAAACTAAATAATATACTTACAAAAAAAATTAAAAAATTAAACTATAAGCAAAAAAAAAGAGGCGAAATGCAGCAAGGATACTATGTATCAGAAACATGGCTACTCAAACATTATAAATGCGCGCATTTTTAGTGCGTTAAATAAATAACAAAAAATTACTTTTGCTGTTCTAGGAACAATGGGGGCATTAAAAAACCTAATGAAATCATCTTGTGTTCGAAAGAGGTCTGTTAGCGAGCGGGTTATGTAACATTCGTATATAGGACATTCCAGAAAAATGTGTATCAAAGTTTCCAACTTGTCCAGATTACAAACTGTACATTTTAGTTTCTGGTCGATTTTGTAAGAAATTTTGTTGAAATAAAATGTAACCTGATATTTTGAAGCCAACCTTATGCAACTCAACATTCCGGTGTAACAAATACTAGCTTTTTGAACTAGGTATGATTGTGTGTTCGAGCCTGTTAAAAAATAATGGTAAAATTGTGGATAATTGGATTCACGCAGAGCTTGAGCATCCAATTGTCGCAAATAATTGGCATATAAAGCCAGAATTTCATTTTTTGAGCGTTTTAAATTAGCGTGATTCAGGTTGTTCCACGAGTTTAATTTGTTTAAAGAAATAAAAATCGATCTGATTTCAGCTACCCAGTTATATTTATTTTTTTTGTTTTGGAAAGATAAAAGTTTTTCAAAGCATAGTCGCGGATATCTTCATTTCTAGAATTTTTTCAATCCAAGTCAAGTTTTAAAAATTATGTACTTGAGCGGGAGTCTTCCGGTTTCAATGCAAATTAACCAGCCGGGTGTAGATTTAGGCAAATATAGAAATGCTTTGAAAAAGTCAGTTTGAATTTTCTCAATGATATCTGTGTAATGCAAAGCCCAAATTGGCATGCAGTGGGAAAAAGAGTTTAAAACCAGCGATTCAAAAAGCTTCATGCGAGCATCCCAGGAGTTTATTTTTGATTTGCGCGTCACGTCCGTTGTAACTCCTATAGCTTGTTTGGCTTTTTTTGCTGCTGAAGTAGACATTTCACGGAAAAGAGCCGAGGAGGAAAATTTTACACCAAGGTATTCAAAACAAGTGACAACTTCGATAGGAGCATTGCATAAACTAAATTGTCCATTTTGGCGCCTGGATCTCTTGGCAAAGCAGACTATTTTTGATTTTACTGTGTTTATAGTAAGTGAGTTTTCTGCAACATACTCTTCAAGAATCTTTAGTTTACGAGCTAAATCATATTCTGAGTTTCCCAACAAAACTAAATCATCAGCGTAAAGTAGGACTATGATATCGTAGATATGATTCATTGAAATTCCAGTGGCTCCTCTAAGTCTAAAAAAATCCTCTATATCGGATAAAAAAAGTGCGAAAAGAATCGGGCGCCTTCGTTTACGGGAAATTCTTTTGTGTATCTGTTTTCTGACCTAACTTTAAAGGAAGCCTTAGAGTAAAGATTTTTTAATGTTGTGATAAATTTTGAGCTTACCCCAAGAGAATATAGTTTACGCCACAAAATATTATGACTTATTGAATCAAATGCCCGCTTAAAATCAATAAAAGCAGCGTATACCCTATTCCCGCTTCTCAATTGTAGATGGATCACTGAAGTCAAAACAAATACATTGTCAGCGCAACTCCTTTTCTTCCTGAAACCCGCTTGAATCTCAGGAATTGCTGTTGAGTAGTTACACCAACATTCAAGTCTTGTTGAAAGAATTTGAGTAAATATTTGTGCATTTATCAAAGCAATTCCCCTATAATTCTCACGTAGTTCTGGAGGTCCTTTTTTGTGTAACATAAACAAAATAATCTTTGACCAGTCCCCGGGGAGAAGCTCAGGGTTGTCGTAAACACTATTAAATAGGCTTTTAATATAGAGGAGCCAGTTTTCTGATAGATTTTGATAAAATTCGTATGGGATACCGTCTGTGCCCGACGCCTTCCCCCTTTTACAGAAAGCGAGTGCGTGTTGTAATTCCTCAAACGAGAATTCGGAGTCACCAGCTAACATTATTTATCTTTTTCTTGGCTGAGTACAGCGGCCCTCACACGATCAGTATTATTGACAGTATTTTTATTTATCTTTTTGTTTATAACTTACGAAAGATAAAGACATATTTAAAAATACTGTCAGTAGAAACAAAATTTCAAACTTCCATTGTCTTTCTTTATTTTAAACACCACGTTTCGGTTAGTAAGGATCTCTACCGTTCTCAAATGTAAACTAAACAATCTAGTCTATAGGTTACTACTTATATTACTTGGTGTGCAGTCAGGTGTGACTTTTTAATCTTAAGACGCCTATCTTTCTTAAGCGGTGGTTTCCACATGTTTGGTATGTCCATGCTTGGTTTACTGAAAACTTTTTTATTTTGTATTTTAAACGCAGCTTCAATAAACATTCGTTTTCGCCAATGCGACTCTTTATGCAAAACTTTAGCTTCTGACCACTGAATCCTGGAATCATTTGACCATGCATGTCGCTAAACCAGATTTTTTAATATCCCCTAATTGGGTACTTTTTAGATGTTCATTTACTCTAACCTGAAGAGGGCGTTTCGTTTCACCTAAATATGATTTACCACACTAACACGGGATTTGGGAAATACATTCCTTATTATTTGAGGAATTTTCTGGTTTGGTTTTAGTTACAAAACTCCTTATCGTATTTCCCGTCGTATACTCCTTATGTAGCAAAAGACTGATTAGACTCTAATTATAGGTACTGTCCGGTGTGTGTAGGTTTTCTATATTATACAGTGGTTTGAATGTTTCTGTTTAATTGTTTGACAAGAACATACAAAACAGGTAAGGCCGAACCTTTTTCAATTTCCATGGTGCATTTGATTGATGGTCGAATACCGTTCAAAAGGTGTAGAAAATTCTGTAGTTCATCATTTTCCATATAGTAATTAAGTTATCCATGTATCGTAGCCATAATTTTGGTTTGACTCTTGCTGTGTTGATCGCATGGTCCTCGAATCACTCCATGTGGATGTTTGCTACCACTGGCGAAAGAGACGAACCCATTTTAAACTCAGATATCACAAATGATTCCATCTCCATCCCATATGGTTACTATCGACCTGATGTATCCCGAAAAGACAAAACACCGGTGTCTACGAGCTACCCTGTCTCTTACAGATAGAGCCAAAAGAAACTAATGTGTCTTTGGCAACGTTTCGGATTAATTTTTTTAAGCCCTAAAAATAAAAACTGTTTTACAAAGAAAAGAAACGTTTGAAACCCACATCAAATTTTTGTCATAGAACTTCCATGTTAATATGAATCTGGGACTAAATTTGAAGTAAACCTATATTTCTTGGCACCATACACATCAAACATGGGTGAATGCTGATTGGAGAACATAATTCTTAAAATAACAGAGCTACAGTGAAACCTCCAATAAGCGGACACTCACGGTTTGGTCGACTTTGTCCGCTTATTGGAGGTGTCCGCTTATGTATATTTATTAACAATTTCCGCTGCTTGAGTTTTTCCAATATTAAATTTTTCAGCGATCTTTCGTGCTGATGTATGTCCCTTTTCCGAAACGTTAAGAACTTTTATTTTTTCACGTAAACTAAGAAGTTTTTTACTGGGCGCCATTTTAAAGAGATCTATGACTACCCAACTGAATAATAAAAATAAAACTCAGCAGTCCCGCCGAATAAAATATGTTGTAAATACGACAGAAGTATTTAACCAACATACTACAAAATATTAATATTTATGCCCATGTCAAGCAGCGCTCCGTCCTGTTTTCAGAGGTTCGCGTCCGGTTAAGAGAGGTTTCTGAATTTTTTAACAAAAAAAATTGTCCGCGTCCGGTTATTAATGTCCGGCTATAAGAAATAGGGGAAAGTTTGGTTCCAACAAATTTGTCTGCCTAAAGGGAGTGTCCGCTTAATAGAGGTGTCCGCAAGAAGAGGTTTCACTGTAACTATATTTAAAATGTTGTAATAAACAAAACACCTTTGTTGTTGAGACCATACTTTAGAAACCCTCTATGGCCATTTTTTAATCAAACAATAGCTACTCTTTCGCGCTCTACTCTTGAATAAGTCCAACTTATCTGTCCATGCACATCACTTTCGTTGACAAGGGGTAGGCCGCAATGTGTCCGTCATGTTGACATATTTGGATGTATTATCTATTCCAAATATGTCAACATACAGGGACTCTAGTAACTTGAAGTTACTTTAGGAAAAAAAGCTCTTCTATAGTGTGATGCTTACTAGCTTAGTAATGACTTATGAATGCTGGAAAGTCATGTTTCAGTAAACTCTTGTTTTCCAATGCTGAAAAGTAACTACTTAAATACTGTTAGGTAAAATTACTGCTATTTTTGGCATTTACTCAACGACAAACATACAGATGCGGATAATCTGCGTCCCTGCACTCTTCACTCCACTCCACTATACTCCAGGAAAATGAGATAAATCCAACGAGGTATAACAGGATAGATTAGATACTCTTACGCTTGTTACATGTTATCAGCTCCGTTATATGCTGATGTATACATAATACATCATATACAAACTCATAGCTCTGTTATCTACATATGTATATCTGTTAGGGTGTAGACATAATCTCATGGACTGAATTTATTTATTGCAGTGACATATAAAAAGCAGACAGACTTACCGAAAAAGTAATAAAATAATATCCACAGACTATTTTTTAAGTGATGAGCAACCGACTGAATTTTCGTAAAACATTTTGGCGTTTCGGGACTCATTACTTAAAAAATAGATCGGTATACTGTCGACTATAAACCTTATACTAAAAACTAAGAACACTGTCATCAGACTCCGGCAACTGCGATGGGGGTACGCTTAGACCTTCTCCTACTTCACTTGGTGATACAAGGAGAGGCAAAGATGGGACTCTCTCGACTTCAGAACTTTATGCAATTACCATCAAGAAATTACCATTAAGAATGCATAATAGAGAGGAAGGGTTTCTATTTATACCAATCTTCAACATAAGATCAAACCATATGTCCACAAACTACCTAGATGGACCAACCCTCGTTATACAGGAGAGATCAGCATGGTCTGGACAAAACAATCCACTACCACAGGAAGGATTAATCTGGTACACAGACGGATCAAAGACTGATGAAGGTAGTGGGGCAGGGAAAGGCCTAGGAGAGATTTGCATTTGCCACTGGGACGTTACCGGATAGTCCTTCAAACAGAAATCTTTGCCATGCTAGAATGCACAAGATAGAATAATAGAATGGAAGAATGGTGGGACCACATCTATATACTCAGATAGCCAGGATCCCCTCAGGGCACTCATGCGCCGGAATGTTATCTCAAAGCTAGTGTGGAAAGGCCTTGTTGAACTAGTGAAACTGGCGGAACGCAATAGAATAAAACTATTAGCAGTGCCAGGATTCAGAGGTATTCAAGGCAATGAAAAAGCTGACAAACTAGAAAGACAAGGATCTTCAGAAAAATATATTGGACCACAGACAGCCCTGGGGGTGCCAAAGTGTACAATAAGGTCCCAGGTCAAACTCTGAGTAAGGGGAAAACATGAGTGCCACTGCTTAGAAAAACAGGGGCTAAGACACAGCAGAGCCTTTATCAAAGGCCTGGATGCCAAACTCAAAAAAGACCTGCTTAGTTACAGTAGGATGCAAGTGAGAACCATAATAGGAATCATGACCGGTCATGTAGTGGTCAAAGTTCACCTAATCAGGATGGGCCTGTATCAAGGAGACCTAAGCTGCAAACTATGCAATCAGGAACCGGAAACAGAAGAACTGTATCGCAAAAGGCACCTAATATTTGTGGAAGTTAAACTAGACCCAATAGCAACTGGGGACTACTTCATTAAAGACCTGTACAAACTTGTTGAGGGAACGAAATTAATGGAGTGGTTATCCTGGAAATCAAGGGGATGCACAATAAGCCAGTAATGGCTGCAGTGCATTTACTGTGGTTTGCCTAGGCCCTTGAAAAAAAAAAGAACACTGTTCAACATATACAGTTTTGAATCAGTGACTTGGCTAAAAGCAAAGCTGCTCGAAGGATAAAACATACCATAAATATATGCGTCTGTGTGTTTCTTGTAAAAAAATAATTTCCTACAAGCTAATTTATTTAATTTTAAATAACCCACTCTGTATAAACCTATATCAATACAGGAGAGGAAACTCAAACCCCTATTTAAATCAGAATAGGGAATGGCTCAAATAATGACAACTCGTTTGAAAGCTAATCTACACGAATGTTGATTTGTTCTCAAACGTTTCATGAAAGGTTATTTAAAGCAGGAATATTTGTGCACATTGTATAGGGTGATCCGTTAAACTGTAGTTATTACCTCCGTTAATATTGATCACCCAATATGGTCTTAATGTTGCAGCATTTTTTTAGAGGATAATAAAAAAAGGATGTGGTTGGATAAGTTTGTATGCGCTATAGATTAATTTTTGTTTTGGAAAATCGGTATAAGCTTAGATTTCGATAAATTAAGAAAATATTTACCCTCTCCTGGTCCAAACTTGCTTTTGCATAATAAAACAAGCTAAATTTAGCCCAGAGGTTCGATTAAAAGTAAAAAACCAAGCGCTTACTCAAGCGCGGATCTACGGGACGGGAAAAAGGAGAAATCCCCCCCCCCCCAATCTGAAACTTTACTTAGTTTTGACACACATAATACACCTCCTGGTCACTATGCAAAATAGTTTTGTGCAATAATTATTCTGATATTGTCCCCCCAAATAAAGTTCCTAGATCCGCCCCTGGCATTTTGCTGTGTAGGTGTAGCCGTTAAGAAGTGTTTAAAGTGCCTACTTAATATTTGATGACTTGACAAAATTTATACACCAAGTGGTCTGGAAGAAATAGAGCTCCATATTTTCTTACAACCAATTAAGTATAGACTTTTCGAAAATTGTCTTGAGAGAAAGAATGTCACTGAGGAAATCTACAGTATAATACCTACGGTATGTCCGGGTATTTCCAGTATTATTTCCTCTAACTTCAAGGTCTGCAGAGGACAGTTATTTTTCTTAAAGTGTCTAATAACACTATTCATAAAATACATCAACTAACTCAAGTATAAAACTTACCTCATACCAAATATCCCAAAAGCAAAATTTATTGGCCAGCTTTTAGTTCGTTAAAATAACTACTACTACTACTATAAGTAAAGCATGGTTTTTAAATAAATATAGTCGGAAAACAACGCCACAAGTGTAAAAAATAACCCATAAAAAATTCAAAATACTTACAAACATATGTAAACAAGATCAATCAAATCGTGGCACTCCAAATGACGCACTGTCACCTCTCACGCCACTTCGACCATGGAGTTACCAGGCAACCTATCCTTTACAGACCTTGCTCTAACCAAGGCCAACACAAAAATAGAAGCCACGACCCTAAAAAAATCAGCTGTTCTCCGGGGGCTGAATTTTACATTGGGTCTTGTGAGAGGTCAGAATTTTTTTATGATATTTTTAAAATGGCACTACAGATTTCCGCGGAATTTTAGTGAAATATTCTCAGACACCAATCCGATATTCCACCAAAGTTTTGTAAGGAAGCAACATGATTAAAAGGTTAAAATCTCAAGATTTTGCATTCCTTATTTTGAATTCAAATTACCCGCCATGTACCACATGCCAACTGTTATATTTGACATGTATTTGACTTTGTCAGCTGTGATTGTCACATTCGCTTCTGCTTTAAACTTAATTTTTGTATGAGCTAATGAAGCGGCTTTAAAAAATTAAGGATTACTATAGATTTTAAAAAAATTGTTTTAAAAGAATATAGTAAAAACAATCTTAAAACCGGCTTTATTTAAAAAAAAATCAAATATTCATGAACCGTCATTCCAACTTCAATATTTTAATGACAATCAGCTGTGTAGTAAAGGGGCCATCAAAAAAAAAATCAGCCCCGGATGTGCCGTCAACAAAGTGGAGGATCGTGGCCCGTCCGTTTTGATAGCCCTGCTCTAACTTGTACACCAAAAGAAAAAACCGAGCCACCCCTCGGTTTTGAAGCTTAAACGATGCTGTCATAATATGTGTTTTGCGATGAGTGATGACCAATGACCCTCCTATATTAAAATCCAGGAACCGTTACTACCCTACTCTACCCTATACAATTTAAAATTGCAATAAGTAACGCAAAAAACCAGGAACTTTGCTATACTAAAAAAAATAGTTTGCAAAAGGACCTTTATATTGCGGAGGAAACTCTGGTTTGTCGTGAAAAGTTTCCGGCTAAAATTTGAGCAGCAAGTTTCAAAAGGCAAAATTGAAACCGCATTTTCTCTCTGCGATTCTGGGAAGGATTCTGAAAATGCTTGGGACAATAATTTTCTTGTATTCCGAACGTTTTTACTACTTAATATCCCTAATAAAACTCGTAATGGACCACCATAAAATCAGTATATACAACAGGTCTGCCATACTGTTTGTTATTAACAATGTAATAGACTCCTCTGCATTCACAGCAGTGGAATTGCTTGCGATCGCTTACAGAGTGCTGCTATTTTGGCGTGGCAAATAGCTTGTGGAATATATGGTTTTTTGAAATGCTCGAGAATTTTACCTTCGGATCCCACGCAGCAATGGCTACAGAAGGTATTGTTTTCGTCGAATTTTTTTTTTTAGATAACTTTTGACCTATCCTAGCAATATCATCGTGATGTCTGTGTGTGTGTGTGTGTGTGTGCATGTCTTTCCGTTACACGATAGCTCCTAAACCGCTGAACCGATCTTCATGAAATTTCAGGTTATTCAGGTAAAATAGTGTTCAATACTGTAACGAGCTGATTAGATTTTGGTCAAAATTCATAAATACTAATGACAGTTTTTTGACAGTTGAAAAGTTTTAAAAATGCTAAATTTTTACTACAGCGTCGCATCAATATCCGGTTTTCGGAATATAGTAGAGTACATTTTTCCCAAAATGTTTTGAACAAAACCTTTATTTAGGAGCTTTTGTTTTGGAGATATTGACAAAAAACTGTGTTCAACGTTGATATAGCATGGGGGTTACTTGAAGTGTTCTTATGGTTTTTGCTACTTCGATGAAGTGGATTAGTGGTAGTAGTAGTCTGGGGTAGGCTCTAGGTCTGGCGACTAGGCACATAAAGCCCCCTTTTCGCCAACCTCCAGGCATCCCCCCTACTGCGTCCTTCCTTCGCTAAAGAATCTGCCCGTCTTCTGTACAAAGGCCAGAATATCGTTCCACCTCAGATTCAGAAGGTCCTCCGTCTCAAAGGCTTTCTCTTCGAATACCTCTCTTCTTGCCTCCTTGTATGCTTTACATGATGAGAGGAAATGTGCCGAGGTCTCGTCCTCGGCCCAACATCGCTCGCACGTCGCGTCCTTCTTCACTCTCATCTTTGCCAAGTGTCCTTGTAAGACGCAGTGTCCGGTTAGGGCTCCCACTATGGCTTCTACCTCTCTTCGTGTTCTATGAAGCAGCCAGTCCCTACGAGACTATCCTGTCACATACTCCTTTGCCTGTCTGGCGTTTCCTGTGTTGGTCCATTCCTTATGTATCTCTTTCTGGATCCACTCTGTTAGGGCCGACTTCATTTGCCCTCTTGTAAACCCCAGGAAAGGCTCTGGCCCGACGCATATCCGCCGGGATCCTCTCCTGGCGAGTTCGTCCGCTTTCTCGTTTCCTAGGACTCCCATGAGGCCTGGGACCCTTACGATCTCCACCTTTCTCCGGCCAACTCCTAAAGTGCATCTGCACACTCCTGCACCAAACCCCCGGACATCGTTGGTTTTCACAGTGCTTTCAGCGCAGCTTGACTGTCTGAACAGATGCAGAGGTGCTTTCCTATTTCATTTCTAATTCCGTCCTCCCATCTTACCGCCAGTATAGCATCACCCTCCGCCTGGAAGACTGTTGCATTTGACCCCAGCGAGTAGCTTTTTCCAATACCCTTGTTTTCCACGTACACTCCTGCACCGGTCGAATTCCGGTGTGTCAGCCTTGATCCGTCTGTACAGCAGACCATGGCATCGCTAAGGAATTTAACCCCGTATTCCTTCCATGGATCCCTTGGCGGTATGGTTACACAATATTTCTTTTTCTCCCTTAACCGCTTGGTGAAGTAGGTTGATAAGAGTACATTGAATCCTTGTTTGTTTGTTCTTGGTAATGAATATCACTGGATTTAATTTTTTTAGCTATTTTTTTTTCCTATAGAGCTAAGATGACTGTTAAAATGTTCTGCCATTTTTTTTTTGTTGAAAATATGAAAAACCTTGCATAAATAAAAAAAGGTAAATGTCCACATGTACATTTTTGTGTCAAGGGTAAATTGTTTAAGCCGTTCCGTCCTGACGTCCTTAGCCTGTAAAAGTATTAGAACAAATTTAAAAATTTTTAAATAAATTACAATGAATTGTCTCCAAAAATACCCAATGCATGAAAATGTCTATAGCTCCACCAAAAGATATATACAAGGTGTTTCCTAATTGAATGTCAGTATTTCTGGTGGTGATTTTTGGGCCCATTTTAAGAAAAAACTTCATATGAATATATATCCTAAACGTCTTACCTTTTGAGATACAGGGTGGTAAAGTTTTCAAAAATAAATCATTTATTATTAATATCTATAATACCACTTCAGATATTTTCATGAAATTTGTCATGCATGTACTATGAATCAAGCGGCATTTTTTAATGTATCACTTTTTTTTTAATTTCCATCAGTGGCGTTCGTACGTAATTTGACCTGCCTATTTTGGCAGACATTGATGACACGCCACTGATTTTTCCTGAAATAAAAATTATTTTTGAAATCCCCAATCATTTCTAACCAAAGTTGATCACTTAATTTTTTTCAATCCGATCCACGGTTTTCGCTTAAAAAAATAAAAACGGTTTCTCTGCATGATCATACCAATATCGGTAATATGACAATATCATCATGCACCCTGTATCTCAACAACAAACACATTATTTTCTTCGAATTTTAATTTTGGTAAAGAAAAATGAAGCGAGCTAAAAAAAATAACGACTGGTATGTCTCAAAAATATTATTTTATAACAATATAGTAAAAACCAGTAGAAAAATTGCCTTAGTTTTCAAAAAATTTTAAAAATCTTAGTTGTTCATATCATAATAATATCTAACTTTTGTTAACAAAAATCAGCTGGACCATCAGTGACTTAAAAAATTCGACATATATACAGTATGTCCCCCTAAGTTGCAATTATATAGAAAACTTTTTTATTAATAATTTTAGGAAAAACAGTTATTCTTCATAAAAAGTTCTACATTATCTAAAACCCAGAATACAGTTATCAAATATCAAATTTCTTCAGTGGTATACGAGGTTTGTCAAAAAATATAAGTTTTGCTCAAGAGTAAAGTACCTTTAAATTTAACAATATCGAAAAATGTTACTAAAAAAAGTTAATCAGAATTCAAATATGCAATTTAAATTAAAACTTCAGATTATTTTATTTTTTACTAATATTTCTATTTTGAATGAACATGTATCTCTTGTGATTACGAAACACATGATAACCTTTTAGTTTTTCGATATTTTCTAATAATTTTGCAATTAAAACGCGTAATAAGTGCATATTCATTTATTTTAGCTCACACTACTACTATAAGTAGTGTGAGCTATGGTGATTTAGCTCACACTACTACTATAAGTAGCAAAAAAGAGCTATGGTGATCCTAATTTTTTCGAGAAAAAAAAAAGTTGCTCCGATTTAAAAAAATTTTATAAATCTTTGGGTTTCAGATGATTTTGAAACTTTTTTGTTTTGCTGTCTGTCTGTCTGTCTGTCTGTCTGTATGTCTGTCTGTCTGTATGTCTGTCTGTAACGACCAACCCGCATAACTCAAAAACCGCTTGTCCGATTTTAATGAAATTTGGTACCTAAGTTGGGTCTTGGGCCGTGATGGTCCCATTTAAAAATGAATAAAATTCACCGAACGCAAGCCAAATAAAAGGGTGGGGGTAGATGTCAAAAATTAGAGTTTAAGTGAAAATATGGCGTGTGTGATATCAAACGAAAGGTAATTGAGTCTGGAGTTAAACAAAATACATTTTAGTTTTTTTTTAAAGGGTGGGGGGTAGATTTAAAAAATTTGAGTTTAAGTCAAAACATGGCTTGTGTGGTATCAAACGAAAGGTAATTGAGTCTGGAGTTGAATAAAATATATTTCAGTTTTTGATTATATTAGCTCACACTATAACTATAGTACCTAGTGTGAGCTTAGGTGCCCATAGATTGATAGAGTATTTCAAAAGGTTCTTTGCTCTTGAGTAAAACTCATATTTTTTGATGAACCTCGTATACCAGTGAAAACATTTGATATTTTGATTACTGTATTCTAGGTTTTAGATAATGCAGAACTTTTTATGAAATAGTAGTTTACCTAACTAGTGCGGAAAGTGCCTCTTTTCCGCACGCGATTGCGGAGTTTGGCCAGCAATCAAGTGCGGAAAAGACACTTTACGCACGAGTTAGGTACACTATTTTTTCTATAAGCGTGAGGAAAAAACTAAAAATTAATCAGAAAATTATTTATATTCAAAACGTTTTAATCAAATCAATTATTATTATTCACATTCTAGCGGCTTCTAGAACTGACTGGGGTAGATCTTCGTCCGAAGAATCCATTGAAAATCTGATTTTTTTGTTTGAAAAATTCAAAAGACGCTTGTATCTGCAAAATTGGCTTTGTTTTGACAGTTTGTTTGTACTTTGTTGCTATGGTGATTTAAGATGCCAAATCTAAAACCACTAGTGTTCATTGTTGTTTGACATTGACAATGACGATATTTATACCGGGGAGGTTTAAAACTTATAATTTGAACCTATTTTACTGAAAACTTTATTTTATCGAAAATATTGAAAATATAACAGAATTTTAGTCAATTTGAATATTTTTAGGATATTTCGTGTGCTAGGAAAGATACAAATGTATTTTGAACGGTCTAAATGTTATAGAACACCTCAAAATCGTAACAAATTTACTTTTCCACACTAGTGCGGAAAAAATATTTTTCCGCACTACTGCGGAAAAGTGGCACTTTCCACACTAAAATGCGTGCGGAAAAGTCCACTTTTTCACGCTTATAGAAAAAATAACTTTTTTTCCTAAAATCAATAATAAAATTTTTCCATATGATTCCAACTTAGGGGGACATACTGTATATAAGATCCGAACACCAGTCTATTCTAGGTACCGTGATTTTAACCAAACCCAGTACAACTAATTATTACAAAACGTTTTTTATAACGCGAAAATAGCTTAATAATCACAAAATAACGCTGTAATGCATAGACAGTCCCAGCATAATTTAAGTTGTTTCTTTTGTCTTCTGGTAGCTAGTAGGGGAGAACGGGTACGAAGCTTGTGATTTTTACTATAAAACGACAGTGTGAGAAAAAATTAAATTTTTTTAATTTAAAAAAAAATAAGTTAAAAGCAAAGTGTTACAAAAATGTACCCAGTATTTAGATAATTGTAACATACCGGTGGTACGATTGTAACATAACCAAACTTTCGTTCTACAAACACACCTAAGCTATTATAACTAATAAAGCTAAAAGTATTTCTCAAAATATCTTTAATTAGTTTTAAAACAAAAATTGATAAAGTGTAAGAGTCCGACACTTTAAAAAACGGATTTATAAAATTTTAAAAACCTTTCCAACTACACGTAAGATTTATATTATGCGCTATTAATTTCCGTAAAATAAATTTTTTGGTTATAGCAGAAATTAAGGCTCTAAAAATCCATGCAGGTACAGTCTGGGATTTTTTAAATTGCCGCCCTAGAAAATAAAAAAAATTCCTGTTTGAAATTCGAAAAAGTAGTTTAAACCAAAATAAAAAAGTTGTGAACCTTACCTCTGTCTGTATGCATACATATTTGAAAATTTATTTTTTATGATTTCTTTAAATGATTAATTTTGACAGAAAAAAAATAAAACGGCAATTTAAAAAGTCCCCGGCTCTACCTAAATATTTCCTTTTGTAGGACAAAATTATATTCTTGATTGTAGAAAAATATTTAAAAAAATAAGCTTAACACCTAAAAAAGTGAATTTTCTAATTCATGACTAGAGACATGGCCATTCTAAAGCTAACCAAAAATTTCATTGAACATTACTGACATTACATGGTGTAGCCGATTCAAGATGGATTGTCACTTAGTTTGTTATAGGCATTGTTACAATTGTTACCATCGTACCCGCTCTCTCCTTCCTACCTATATTATATATATATTTATCGGTTTCACAACGTTCTAGGTCTTCCGATACCCAATCTCCACTCGTTTCTGTTTGCCCATAATTCATCATCTAGGCCTCTTTTTCTTATTTCACTGTCTATTCCTTCTCTCCAGCTTTTCCTCGGCCTTCCTCGTTTTCTTCGGCCAGTTGGTTTCCATTCTAATATTTGTTTAGGTAGTCTTCCATCATCCATTCTTTGTACATGTCCGTACCACACCAGTTGTTTTGTTCTTATTTCATCCATCAAAGTACGTCCACCCACTGTCATAATTTCTCTTATTCTTTGATTTGTAACTCTTTCTCTTTTTCTCCGTAGCGGAAAGCATTTTTTCTGTTCTATTGGCCATACTTCCGAGCAGTATGTAATAATACTTTTTACAATGGTGTTATATATAAGCTTTTTGTTATGTTTTGATATACTTTGGTCCCAAATTATTCCATTTAATAAATTTATTGCTTTTCTTCCTTGTACATTTCTATCTTTTATAGCTTTGTCTAGTGTTCCGTCAACTGTAATTTTTAGACCTAAGTATTTATACTCATCACAGGACTGAATTCGCTGCCCAGTATTTAATATTAGATCCTGTTTCGTTCCACCAATACACGTATACTCTGTCTTATTGATATTAACCTCTAGTCCCTACTTATTGTACTCTTCTATTAGTTTTCGTGTCATATATTCGAGGTCGTCATAATCCTGAGCCACCACTATCTGATCATCGGCGAAACATAAAGTATACAAGGTGGTTTCATCCAACGGCATTCCCATGTTTTGGCATTTTCTCTTCCAGACTTTAAGGACTTGTTCCAAATATATCTTAAAGAGCGTAGGCGAGATACAGCAACCTTGTTTAAGACCTTTATTTACTTGAAAGCCTTTAGTTAGTTTTGCTTTTATTTTAACTTTTGCCTTACTATTGCGGTATAACTCTTTGATGGCCTTAATTAGTTGTACGCTTATGTTTGTCTTTTCCAACGCTTTCCAAAGTAGGTTTAGTGGTATACTATCATATGCCTTCTGCAAATCTACGTAAAGCAGATGCAGCTCTTGTCCGTATGCCATTTTCTTTTCAATAACTTGGGTTATACAAAAGAGATGATCTGAAGTCGATCTACCCTACCTATAATATAAGAGGTAAAATTTGCTATTTCTTTATTTTGTTCGTGGTCCCATGACACGATATAACCATTACTCCCAAAATTGCAGATACTTTTGCCGCATCACAGAATTGCAACTTTAGCGGTAGTATAGCAGACTTAAGTAGCACTCCAATTTACGTATCGTAAATTGATATTATTTTAGGACATCTTTTAAAAGTTGTTGGCTCGAGCATATATATAGAAACAATACAACAACAATACAACACAAATAAACAAAAAACAGCGGTTGGCAAGGTCGTCCAAAATCTGTGCTCAAGCCATGGCGTACAATACCCGAAATGGTCCTGGCAGACAAAGACACCGAAACGAGCACCCAAGAAGAAAAAATGGCTGCATTTAACGGAGAAATACCATTTGAGAGAAATACAATTTTTTTAAAAATATTTTTTATACAGAAATTTTGCAAACATATTCAAAAGTTTTCCCAAATAATTTTTTTTAAATATTTTATTTGTGTTTTTTCTCTGGTTTGTACCTACTACATTGAAATACACTCAGTTCTTCACTCGTACTCACACGCTAAAATACACACTTATAAAAACATGCTCACCCTACTCAGACACCCCAATACATGACACACACTAATTTTTCTGTAAATTGTAAAACCAGACACCTCTACACGTGAGTCTCACAAAAATTTTCCTTCTGCCTTTGCCCGTCTTTGCCATTATCTGCTATTTTAAACATAACCTCTTGTGACGTCATTAAAAGTAAATATTTTAACAATTTTAAGTGTTATATATGTATAAATTTTAAAATTAATTTTTAGTTTGTCCTTTAACTATATCATCACTACTTGTGACCAGCCCTTTTGTCGATGTTGTTTCTGTAAGTACTTATTAATTTTTTCCTCCTTCTGAGGTTTTCTTATATCTTTTTATATTTTCTACAATTAAACCCTGAAGATGATTTTGTAACAAATCGAAACGCGTATTTTTAAAACAATAAAAAAGAACGTAGGAAGTTCGTTCACTAACAAGTAGATGATGCTTCTTCTGGAGAGTAATCTAGATTTCAGTATAAGTTTAATGACAGGCTGGAAGGAGTCGGGGACCCTCTGATTCCTTACTCTTCCCCTGTATGCACACATGAAGCACAGGTAATTGAACTATACTAAACTTTATTAAGACAACAGGGAAGTACAGAGATATGAGATCCAAATTAAAAGGGACTCAAAAGGCGCTCTACTTGTCTTCGAATGGTGCTATAGGGAACGCATACCTTGACTGAGTTCGATACCTTGACTGAGTTCTACTTACCCATTTTCCACACAAAATGCCGTATTATCAGCGGTTTTTCAATTTTTTCTACAAAGATAGCGTACTTACCTAAAAACAAAATTAAAAATTAGATAAAAACTTAAAAACCCTTTTTAAAATATAAATTTTTATCTCCAGCATTTTACAGAAAATCCTATTAAATCCCTAAAGCAAAGCTCATAAGCTAAAATTGTCCGCAGCAGCAGAGATTTGTCTCATTTTAAACTAAACATAGCAAGCAACAAAATTTCCGGCTATCCATAGGCGATGCGATGTTTGAATGGGGTTCGTAAAATCATACTTTATACAACTAAAATAAGGTAACAAGTAAAATTAAAGAAAGAAAAATTATAAAAAGTTTGTCTTCGGCCGGGACTCGAACCCGGAATCTCTTGCTCTGTACGCAAACGCTCTATCATTAAGCCACCAAAGACCATACATAAATTTTCGGAAAACTTCTACCTATGTATGTGTGTGGTGTCTCAATACAAGAACGAAAAATTCTCAGGGTATTAACTCGACCAAGCCATTCAACTGACCTCTATAATTATTCTTCTTTCCCACTATCAAAGGTATGAAAACTCAAATAAGGTCCTTCACAGAAAGTTCCTCATTGATTGCACCAACTTTTTTGCGATTCCTTGGGCTAAAGGGTTCCTTATTACGACCTATTATGATTACCTTAGGAAAACTTTTACGGATTACGCGAAGGAACGGAAAACAAAGTCAGTAAGTTCGCGCGCGGCCATAAGTACTTCTAATAAAATTTTAAATATAGTGAAAATCGCTTATAATGATATCGGATATTACGACATATCCGTTAAAGCGACGACATATTACGACGCGACCAATAATTTAACTTAAGTTGGTCCAAATAATCAGTTATAACGACGAACGATATCGCATGTAACGATGAACTGTAGCCATTGTGTGCCGAACTTCGGGGAATCCCCTTTATTTCAGGCGGTTAACCCCCGGTCTATGCGAATTGGTCCATTATAAACGTCTGTTACCTTTATAGTATTAAAGCTATTGATGTGGTGTGCTTTTGTGTTTACATAATCTAAGCTGCTGAATCTAAGAATATGTATAAATTAAACGCGGTGTCTAAACAAAGAGCTTTTACACTTGAGGAGAAACCTCATAATTTTGTATACAAATGTAACATTAAGTATGTACCTTCATACGTGCATAATACATAATATGTACATACTCACATAGAATAGAATAGAATAGAATAGGATAGAAATAGTCTTTATTTTCATATGCAATAATATACATAGAAATTGAGTCAGGTTCTTACAAAAATAAAAAAACTTAGGCTACCTATATAAAGAGTGGCTAACCAACGACTAGTAACAAATAAAAGTCAGTAAAATCAACTAAAAATCTAACTAGCTAGAAGTAATAAATAGAAATATGAGTTTAAAAAGTTCAAAATAATTTCACAAACATTTGTGACTACTACCCAAATGTGATAACAGAATCAACACTCCACTCGATCAGGTGCAATTTTGAAAAGTTTAAAAAAACAATTTAAAAAATAATACTTTTATTTAAACTGCTTTATTTAAAAAAAGTTGAAAAATTCGTTAACATCGTACGGAGTTATTTCAATTAAAAGCTTTTTGGTTTTAGCTTTAAAACTGTTAAGATTAGTTGTCATTTTTATTTCGTCTGGAAGCATATTAAAAAATAAACAACAATTGAAATAGGCTCCTTTCTGGTATAGTGTAGTTGAGTGTTGATCACTACATAATGTATTTTTGTTCCTTGTGTCATATGGACCATTTAAAGAGTTTTTTTGAAATATACTAATATTATTTTTAACAAAACAAATTAATTCGTAAATATATAAGGCAGTAACCGTTAGAAAATTCAATTCTTTAAAAACACTGCGACAAGTTTCCCCCCTCTTTAAACCCTTAATAATGCGAACAGCATATTTTTGCAAAACAAAAACTCGATTAATATTTGCTGCTTTTCCCCAGTGCATTATGCCGTATTTTAAATGCGAGTAGAAGTTTGAATAATATAGTGTTTTAAGAATATTTTCGCTACATTGATTTGACATCGTTCTAAGACAAAAGCAGGTGGATGCTAGTTTTTTACATAGGTTGTCTATTTGACAGTTAGTAGCTTAAGCAGCTATCCACATAAAAACCCAATAACTTAACGTGGCTTACAAAGCTTAAGTGCTCTCCATCCAGCATTATGCCATCAGCCCCCAAACTGGACCTAACTGACTTAAACAACATACACGCAGTTTTATCGTTATTAATCACTAACTTATTTCTCCTCATCCAGTCTTTGACTATCTGAAACACATCGTTGATAACCGCTTCAATTTGATCGCGGTTTTGAACTTTAATTATAAGGTTTGTATCATCAGCATATGAAACAATTAGAACTGGAAGGCCCTCAAAAACATGGTGCAAATCGTTAATATAAATAATAAACAATAGAGGCCCTAATACTGATCCTTGGGGCACCCCTAGAGTTATATTCGTAGAATTTGAATATAAAAGGCCACCCTTCTCAGATAATAATTTAACTTGAGTGCGATCACTTAGGTAAGACTTGAACCATTCCAGAGGAATGCCTCTAACTCCGTAGCTTTCGAGTTTTTGGAATAATATGTCGTGGCTCAAAGAGTCAAAAGCTTTACTAAGATCAAAGTACAGTGCTACCCCTATCTCTTTTTTGTCTATTATTTTATTAATTACATAAAGAAATGAAATTAAAGCCGTCTCAAGACTCTTTCATAACATGTACATATACCTACGCAATTACATATATGTTCGTACATCTGAAAATATTCCATGTTTTTAACTTTTTTATAAAAAGCATAGTTTTTAATGAAAATTTAAAGAGATATAATCACTTTAACATAATAAAATTATATAACCCAGTTGTTACCTTTTTTCTCTATAACGACGCTTGGTTATAACGACCGAAATTAAGCGGTTCGTTCAATGTCGTTATAACCGATATTCTCTCTACTAATTAAATATTTATCTTAAATCTGTTACAGCACCAAACGGCCAAAGTCATGTTTTAATTTTCCAAGGCCTAAGACCCCTCTCAAAATTTAAGGCCAGGTCGACCCCCTAAACCTCCCTCACCCCTGCAATGGGATTGCACAATTGCAAATTAAATGTAAGAACTTAGTAACACATTCGCAACAAATTATCGACAACTTCCACTACAGACAAGATATTTTAGTAGATTTGCAAATACATGATAGTAAAATTTACTGACTGTGTATAGGTATATACACTGTTGTCGGTCCTCCACTATACTTTAATACGCTTTCCGGCCCCTTGCTTCATAAATTTAGAAGAACAGACCCTCTAGGCTCTAATACGCTATGTGTCATCCAGCTTGCATAGAGGTTTAATAGTTTGCACTAATTTCTTAAGTTAAGTTTGCAAGAACTTTAGAAAGTTAGGTGTTGCAAATTAACACAAACAAATCATAAGGGTGCGAAATAGTGTGTTTACGTTCTATTCAAATAAAGTTGGATCAAAAAGAAAATATTAGAACTGCGAAAGCTTGAAAACTGCATTCAGGAGGATGAACACCATTTATACTTGACGTAATTTTGCAGATGGGATAACGGACTTGAAATGGCTTGTAATAAGACACAACTTGGTGTAAGTATTAAAATAATAAATTGCGAATGTTACTCTTTAGTAAAATGGCTGTCACTGCGTTTTACGCGAACCTGAGATAAACGCGTTTAAAATTTTTATGTTACATAAGAACTCTGTAGTTACGGTAAAATGCTTCACTTAACAGTCCAAATATGCCGATATACAGTTACGGCCTTTTCGCTGAGGACGGCGGTAAAATTTGGAAAAACGAGCTGCACTCCATGATGCTCTCTATCCTTGTTTTTAAATTCTGTGATTATCGTTAACTAAGATAACGGATCTTTTATATACCTATATGTCGAATTTTTCACGTCACTGGTGGTCCAGCTGATTGTTGTAAACAAAAGTTAGATATGATATGAACAACTAATATTTTTCGAATTTTTTGAAAACTAGGGCAATTTTCCTACTGTTTTTAGTACATCCTTATAAAATATAATTTTCTAGACGTATGGTCGTTATTTTTTTTTGCCCGCTTTATTTTTTATTAGACAAAACTTAAAATACAAGTGAAACTGAATGTGATCGTTTAGTATCAAAGGCAAACCGAGGACTTGGGAAGTAAACAAAGGTGTAGGTTAGCGGATTACTTTTGAAGCTGAAACGAACCCATTATTTTCTTCGTATTTGTGTAAAGAGAAATGCAGCGGGCTAAAATAATAACGACTGGTATGTATGTCTCAAACATATTATTTTATAAGAATATACTAAAAAACCGTAGGAAAATTGCCTTAGTTTTAAAAAAATTCAAAAAATATTTGTTTTTCATATCATATCTAACTTTTGTTTACAAAAATCAGCTGGACCACCAGTGACGTGAAAAATTCGACATATATAACATAAGATCCGAACACAGGTCTATTCTAAGCAACGTGACAAAAAATAACCATAACGGCTGTCAAAGCTGTCAAAAATATAAGCCTGGTAAAAACAATTTCTATATATATATATATATATATATATATATATATATATATATTTATGGGTTTCACAACGTTCTACGTCTTCCGATACCCAATCTCCACTCGTTTCTGTTTGCCCATAATTCATCATCTAGGCCTCTTATTCTTATTTCACTGTCTATTCCTTCTCTCCAGCTTCTCCTTGGCCGTCCTCGTTTTCTTCGGCCAGCTGGTTTCCATTGTAGTATTTGCTTAGGTAGCCTTTCACCATTCATTCTTTGTACATGTCCGTACCACACCAGTTGTTTTGTTCTTCTATCATCCACTAAAGTACGTTCACCCACTCTCATAATTTCTCTTATTCTTTGATTTGTAACTCTTTCTCTTTTTGATTTCCCTGCTGCTCTTCTCTAATAGTAGCGGAAAGCATTTTTTCTGTTATATCCTTGATTGGCCATTCTGAGCCGTATGTAATAATACTTTTTACAATGGTGTTATATATAAGCTTTTTGTTATGTTTTGATATACTTTGGTCCCAAATTATTCCATTTAATAAAGTTATTCCTTTTCTTCGTTGTACGTTTCGATTTTTTATAGCTTTGTCTAGTGTTCCGTCAGCTATAATTTTTAGACCTAAGTATTTATACTCATCACAGGACTGAATTCGCTGCCCGGTATTTAACATTAGATCCTGTTTCATTCCACCGATACACATACATGGGCGCACCCAGGGAGGGGGCACCGGGGCCTTAGATTTTTTTTACATATTTTCTACATATTTTATGATAAAACACAAAAAATAGCTTAAAATTTGACATTATGAGGCTTCGGCCCCCCCCCCTAGAGGCCTCGGCCCCCCCCAAGATACATTCCTGGGTGCGCCACTGACACATATACTCTGTCTTATTGAGATTAACCCCTAGTCCCCACTTATTATACTCTTCTATTAGTTTTCGTGTCATATATTCGAGGTCGTCATAAATAAAAACAATTTCTACTTTTACTAAAACAAAATTATCTCAAATTTGTCAGAATAAAATAAAAATGCTTACTTCAAAATTATATCCCGATTTTAAGAGCTGCGTGGTCTAAAAGTGTGTCACAATGGAAACGAGGACTCAAATCCGGGATTAGGGGGCGCAGAAAGGAGATACTTTCCCGCTGCCTACTTATGAATACATAGGAGCGTTATTTGAAACTTTTAAAATGTTTGACGTCACCCAACGACGACGATAAAAGACTTTTTTTACCATTTTAATGAAGCGCGTGTTAAAAATTTTAATGGGGATATTACGAGTAGGTAGCTAAATATTTTAATAATGTGTTCTTTTGTGAAATAATTTTTTTTGTTTGTTTGTTTTTGGAACCAGAAGGCTGCGTCACAATCAGTGGCGTAGCGTGGGAAGGGGCGCGGGGGGTTTGTCGCCACCCCCTCCCCCCGCCCCGAGGGTACTGGCGCCCCATGGGTGCCCGAAGCGCCCTAAGCTTTATTAAGTAGCAGGGCCGGCAACGGCAAATTGAGAAGGCGGCAAAGAAAACTAAAGACATAATGACCTTTTTTTTGTTTTTTTTTTGGTCGCAAGATTTTTAATGGGCGCCCTGTTTAGCTGTCGCCCCGTTTAGCTGTCGCCCCCCCTCCCGCCACTACAGGCACGCCGCTGCTCTATGGTCCAACAATACTGCAACTCGGTGCTTTTGTTGATAAACTGTATAGTTTTTGAAATATGAATTTTCAACGTTTGGTCATTTTGGTCTTAAGGGATTCCCTACCCTAAATTTCGCTAAATGACGTTTTTCCGAATCTTAATTCAGGCTGTGGTTTTTTCGTATCTCTATGGCTCCACAATACTGCAACTCGGTGCTTTTGTTGATAAACTCTATAGTTCTTGAAATATGAATATTCAAAGTTTGGGGTAGGATTCCCTACCCTAAATTTCGCTAAATGACGTTTTTCCGAATCTTAACTCAGGGTGTTGTTTTTTCGTATCTCTATAGTCCCACAATACTGCAACTCGGTGCTTTTGTTGAGAAACTGTATAGTTTTTAAAATATGAATTTTCAAAGTTTGGTCATTTTGGTCTTATGGGATTCCCTACCCTAAATTTCGCTAAATGACGTTTTTTGGATTCTTAATTCAGGGTGTGGTTTTTTCGTATCTCTATGGTCCCAAAATACTGCAATTCGGTGCTTTTGTTGATAAACTGTATAGTTTTTGAAATATGAATTTTCAAAGTTTGGTCATTTTGGTCTTATAGGATTCCCTACCCTAAATTTCGCTAAATGAAGTTTTTCCGAATCTTAACTCAGGGTGTTTTTTTTTCGTATCTCTATGGTCCCACAATACTGCAACTCGATGCTTTTGTTGATAAACTGTATAGTTTTTGAAATATGAATTTTCAAAGTTTGGTCATTTTGGTCTTATGGGATTCCCTACCCTAAATTTCGCTATATGACGTTTTTCCGAATCTTAACTTAGGGTGTGGTTTTTTGGTATCTCTATGGTCCTACAATACTGCAACTCGGTGCTTTTGTTGATAAACTGTATAGTTTTTGAAATATGAATTTTCAAAGTTTGGTCATTTTGGTCATATGGGATTCCCTACCCTAAATTTCGCTAAATGACGTTTTTCCGAATCTTAATTCAGGGTGTGGTTTTTTCGTATCTCTATGGTCCCACAATACTGCAACTCGATGCTTTTGTTGATAAACTGTATAGTTTTTGAAATATGAATTTTCAAAATTTTGTCATTTTCAACGAACAGGATGTCTGAATTTTTGCTACAAATGCAGTGGTGGAGAGGCACCTCCTGTTCGTGAAATGAGAGGGGAAAGAGAACGGCGCAAAACTATGATATGTGCCGCAGCAAAAGCTTTGCCTCGCTGTTCCAGTAAGGCAATTGCCAATGATGTGGGCGATGATATTTCATCCTTAACCGTCTGGAACATTTTGAAACGACATGGTACCGGAGTTTTAAAGTAAAGAAAACGCAAGATATTTTTCCAGGTGATCCGTTCCGAAAAATGGAGTTTTGTGAAACCGTCATTGAAAACGCGAATCAAGATGAAAATTTTATTAAAAATATTTGTTTTACGTTTTCAATTCATGCTGCGACTTCAGAAGGTCATTTTGTGATGCTATAATGACGTCAAAATGACATCGCCTTGCTTGCTGGGACTTTACCTTTTAGACATCTGAGTGCGAAGGGCCCAATAGACGACTGGTCGCAAGGTTCAAGACGGCTTTGCCCGAAGGGAAGAAAACTATAGATATTCAAAAAAAAATTACCCCAAAGTTAAATTCGCCCCGTCTGGGAAAACACACGTCTATTGAACTAAAACAAAGGGAAAAAAATCGGCAACACGCTAGAAGCTTACCTTTTTTCTTTTAACAGCAGTTCCAATTCACTCGCGGCCGCGGCCTTTTCTTGTGGTTGGAATATCGGTCTTAAACTTAAAACCACGTGTGACTTCTTTCAGTTTCTTGTCGGAAGTGATTTCTTCATTCCCCTGTCAAACACAGGGTGGCGCTTCAAACTCCCAGCGTGTGCAAAAGCGCGCATGATTTTGCCAAAATGATCAGGTGATCAAAAAGAAAATAACTTTCAACAAAGAGAGAAATTATCACCTGATCGGAATTTTTCCCAAACAAGGACTTTCTTTTTTGAAGGTTTTTGCTGAAAGCCCAAAAATATTAAAACAAACTTTAAGGTTAGGTTTTCCCAAAATTCACAATAAAACAAAAACAAAAATAACTGGCAGCATTATACACCTTTTCCAAATATTTTTTGCATTTTCTAAATCGTATATGACCATTTAATACAAACAACTCTAATGTTATTAAATAAGGCGTGGCCCGTCGTTTGAAAATTACAAAGCAAGGCTTTTTCATTAAATTACAAAGGTTGTTTTTTATTAGATAGTCGACTATATAAAGTAATGATATAACATGAACTTTTTATTATTTTGGTCTGTATAATAAAACACGACGAGGCACATGCATGAAGTAAAAAGTTATTAATAATTCACAACTTGTCTGACAAACAAGGCCAGTTTTCTCTTGTAAAGGTTTTAGTTATATTATGTTAGAATGACGTCTGGAAGATTAATGTTAACAGGGTATTTGACAGTAGTAAAAAATAAATATATATTTATTTTTATATATCTCTTTAGGTCTTGGTAATGTTAAAAACAAACTTTTTTGTTTAATTTTTTTCTCAAATTCATAGTACTTTTAATTAAATAAATTCATTGAATTAAAACAACTCGCCACGTAATTCAAAACAGGCGGTCTACCAATCAGCTGCGAGTGACGTCACAAAACAGTAAACGCCTCGTACGAACCTATTTTCTGTGTTATTTTCTTATGGAGGGTAATGTTTGCTTTGGTTTAAAGTGCGAATTATCGTACTAAATTAGATTTTATTTTGTGTTTTGCTTATAAAAAATATTTTCAATCGAAAACGGATTCTCCAAAGCCGATAGCTCCAACTTGCCAATGCTGCATTCCTTTATGGTGGCAGGCTTCTTTGCCAACAACAGTAATTTTTGTTCTGCGGAATTTAGAAACGTTAAAATGTTGATGTAAGTATTCGATGAGTTGTTTTGTATATAACTGAAAGTTTTTTTACGGTATTCTTTGCCTACTTTTACTCATTTAGATTTTGAGGTTAGGTTATATGTTTTGCTTTTTTGTTTAATATCCCACTTACAATGGATTCAATTAAATACCCAATCATTATTATTTTAAGCATTAAGAAACAATCAAAAATTGCAGGACAGGGAGGCAAAAAGTATACAACGACCAGCAATACTTCAAGTACTGCATATGTTTCACTGCATAGTCCTGCGTAGGTACTGCCTAGTCCTGTCTATGCACTGCCTAGTCTTGCATAGGCACTGCTGAGTCCTACATTTAGCCTGCATGTGCACTGCCTAATCCTGCATTTAGAGGTACTCCTGCCTAATAACTGCCTAGCACCGCCTAAAAATTTGTACACCTTTCTGCCTATTATAGTTGTTCACCCCTTGTAATAAACATAACCTCAAAAATTTCATCGTCCTTTACGAAATAGTTACATATATTATAGACAACGTGAGAAAAATTAATAGAAACAATTTAGTTATACTCACATCAAAGTGATCTTCACAAATGTAAAGTGAAGATGTATTAGATAAGGCCCTTGGGTCTCTTCAAGCAAGTTCTATCTACTTTTTCCGTTCTTTTACTGCTGTAGGCACATGAATAAATAGTTTTTCAGGTGTTGTTATGCTAGTATTCGAACACTGAGGCACTACACACCTCTTATCGGACATTTTTTTACATAAAAAACAGTAAAAACACAGACCAAAAACAAATAAACACTTGAATGCCGTGTATCTGTCCGCGAGTTTACTGCGCTGTGACGTCATTGCAACGCCATGCTAGAAATGAGCGTTTTAGCGGCAAATTCAAATCGGAAATTAGAAAACTTGATTTTAAATGTAGTCATGATAAAATAGACTATTTTTAAATTTTGCGTAGCAAATTAGGGACCTATGTATCATTCTAAACACTTTTCTAAAATTTGTCAAATACCCTATTCTATAGGGAAACAGGGTACTGCACGACCAACATTTTAACCTTCTTTTACGTTAGGTTAGGTCAGACGCCGCGTAAGTGTGACCTGACTAGTGTAGCCGAGAAAATGGATCTCTCGGCTCGACGATAGGACTCTTCTATCGCTCGAGAAAGCCTTTCTCTCGTCTCGTCTCTCGTGTCTCGTGATTTATATCAACTATAAAAAGTTTTTGAGACACCCTGTCTAAAAGTGTTTTTTCAAGGTGAATGACAACAAGGTAGCAAAGCAATTGAGATATTAACTTGTAAATAAAAATATAAGGATGTTTTTACCACAGGTTAGCCAACAAACAGATAAATAATCCGGCTGTCTTTGATCTCGGTGAAATCAACGATGGTTGGTCATTCGGAGTTAATGTCAGGGCCGGATTAAAATAAATTTACTATAAAATATAAAAATTTCACATTATTTTTACGAAAAAATATTTGTACTGCCAGACAAAGTAAGAATCCTAAAATAGTTTTGTTAAAAATCGGTGGCTAAAATAAAATTTAAATCTCGGTCGCGTAAAAAATTATATTTTGTTATAATTAGGATTTTAATTAAATTTTTATCAGTCCATGTTAAAGTTGAAAGTTTGAAGGCAATTATCTCAAAAACTAATGGATAGATTTTTAAAATTTTTACACGGTTGTAAGGACATTCAAAGGCCTTTAAAACAAGCTATCACTAGACCCACTTTTCCTGTTCAAAATATAGGGGTAAAGTATACCCCTTGAAGGGGGTTCGTGCTACAAAAATTTCAAGCCAAAAAGTGTTCCCCTCGCAAACAAAATCGAAGTTTCCGAGCGTTTCTCCAAATTCGCGCTCTAAATACCCAAAAAGCATTCTGTTTCGATGTTCGTGAAACACCCTATATAAATTACAAAGACTAAACCATATGTAGTCGGGTAGAAAACGATTTTAACATTTTTTTGAGTGAATTAACATTTTTAACGGTAAATAAAATCATCATTAATTTATTTTAGGCCAAGCTAAAAGCTAAAATTTGTAACCTTAAATTATGGACGAGAAAAAAGCCTTCAACATTTTTCCTTTAACGGAAGAATAAATTAAAAAGTCTTTTGGGTGAAAACTTGCTTGTCACGACTTCAAATAAAATCAACCTGGCCTTAACATCAAAGAAGTTAACCAAATTTTGAAAATCACCTTAATGTGTTTTATTAAGGATGGCTTTTAAATTTATGTCAAAACGTACCAACCCTAAAACTTTGAGGAAACATTTTTTACCATATACTTGTACTTTAAAATTAATACACATATTTTTGTACAATTGGGGAAAAAGGCCTTGATCTTGGTATATTGCGATTATCAGTTTTCGCGGGAGAGACGAGAGATTTTTCTGCTGTATACCGTGTTGGGCATGACGTCGGATATCATTCCTAGAGTTGCGTCCAACTCTTGTTTCCTAATTAGGGCTGTTGATATCACTTTGTTTCCCTGCCATCGTGGTAGTTGGCCCTTATTTTTTATGTTGCTCTTCGTGCCTCCGCTTCTAAGAAAATGTGAAGCGGAGGTAAGTAAGCATTCAAGCGTAGTCGATGAGCTAGAGCTCATTGCACCACATATGGCAAGACTGGCCTGTCATTTTAAGCTTGTTAGTTTGGCCCTTGAGGTTCTTTGATGTCCCTTCTCAAACTAGACTATTGCGCCGTATGCAATCATTGGTGTGATGACTGACCCAATACATTGGTTTGGGGCTAGTGCCACAGGTTTTCCCGCAAATTCTTTTGCACGTCCATAAGGACAGTGTGGCTTTGCGGGTTACCTCTTCCAAATGGGCATTCCAGGTAAGAGTTTTATCTAGGGTGAACCCTAGGTATTTCCCCTCTGATTCGAATGGAATTCTTTCACCGTTAAGCTCCGGAGGAGTCAGGAAATCTAGCCTCCTTTAACTGGTGAACGGTATAATAACTGTTTTGCTGGAATTTACAGACATCTGTTCCCTGTCACACCAGTCTTTGACTGTGTTTATTGCTTCTTATATCTTTCCAGAGAATTCATACTTTGGAATGTTTCTAATGATTGCTCCTACGTCATCCGCGTATCCCAATACCTTTACATCCAGCAATTCCAAAATGGCAAGAAGATCATCGACCAGTAGAGACCACAGGAGGGGAGACAAAACTCCTCCTTGTGGACAACCTCTAGCAGCTGTGAAACTTACCATCTCATAGTTAAGAGTTGTTTCAATCACTTGATTCTCGAGTGTGCTCCTCATGAATCCTGGGATGGTGGATTCTATACCTCGGGCGCACGCTGATTCAAAGTGGGAATTGGGTAGTGCATTGTTAAATGCTCCTTCTATGTTAAGAAAAATGCCCACTGCGACGCCTTTTGCATTGAGGGTTTCCTTAATTTTTCCAACAAGCTTGTTTAAAGCTGGTTCGGTTGACTTTCCTGCTTGGTATATATTGGTTTGCATTAAGCGGGTGGGCAATTAAGACGCCACTTCTGATATGTGCGTTTATTATCTTTTCCAAGCATTTCAACAGAAAAGCTTATGGGCCGAAGCGATTTTGGATATCAGCCCGACCCGCCTGAGGTATGTAAACTACCTTAACTTTAGTCCCGCTGGTTGGAATATAATTCCATGCTAGAACCACTCCACTTCATTAGCGCACACGAAAATTAAATTTAAAGCAGAAGCTATAAAATTGTATCTAGAAAACTAAGCGTTTGTAGACCTATGTTTATATAAACTTTTTGTCTCGAAATTACTGAAAGAAATTATCTTTAAAATTATGTTATTGAATTTGAACACCCTGTATAGATAAAAATAATCACATAGAGGTTTTTGTCACAAAACTAAGTCTTGTCGGGATGTAGGTCGGTCGGTAGTCCTATAGAAAGCATGGCCCCTTTTTGAAAGTTAAATTAACTCAAATAACGTTGACAGGCAGAGTTTGGCGACGTAAAAGCGTCGTTCGTATTTAAGGAAACTTTTTCGTTTTCACGTTCAGGTACATTGGTAATTAAATTGTAAGTATTAATTCAATGTTTATTTAAGTATACAGCATGGTTAAATGTTATAGGATTTATAGAAAATTATTACTGTATTTAAGATAAGAACTACTGCATATGGATAAAATATGTAGTATGTGAGAAAAAATAATAGAAGTTTACACGTGGTTACGTCCATTGTTTCAGGATAGCCAGACCTACAGCCAATACCTGTTCTCTGTACGCCCCGGAATAGTAGAGGGAGGAAATTTATGACACCAATTGTGTCCCCTAGCGCGACGATATTTTCTTTGGACGGCGGATAAAAGGTCGAAAGTACAAAAGGTCGAAAAAATAAGGTCGAAAATACAAAAGGTTGAAAGTACAAAAGGTCGAAAGTACAAAAGGTCGAAAATACAAAAGGTCGCAAATACAAAAGGTCGAAAGTACAAAAGGGCGAAAGTACAAAAGGTCGAAAGTACAAAAGGTCGAAAGTACAAAAGGTCGAAAGTACAAAAAATCGAAAAATTAAATATTAAAACCTAATCAAGTCGAATTGCCCTTTCCAGCCGAGGTGGTCCAGGGGTCAAGGATAGTTGATAGTTAAGGTTAGGTTACTACCCCAACGTGACCAGGTTAGGTTTGTTTACTAAAAAAAACTACCCTGATCTCGTCAGGAAAGTTTTTTTTTGATATACGAACCTAACCAAGTCAGGTTGGGATAGTAACCTAACCTATCCTCGTCCCCGGGTCTACCTCGACTGGACAGGTCAATTCGACTTGGTACTTTAAATAGGTATTTTTAATATTTTGTATTTTTAATATTTTGTATTTTTTTCGACCCTTTGTACTTTCGACCTTTTGTACTTTCGACCTTTTGTACTTTCGACCTTTTGTACTTTCGAACTTTTGTACTTTCGACCTTTTGTACTTTCGACCTTTTGTACTTTCGACCTTTTGTACTTTCGACTTTTTGTACTTTCGACCTTTTGTTTTCCGACCTTTTGTACTTTCGAGCTTTTGTTTTTCGACCTTTTATACTTTTTTTCGACCTTTTGTACTTTCGACCTTTTATTTTCTTTCGACAAATCGATCGAAGGGAGGGTAGTTGTACGTAAAATATCGGAAATTTAGGCGATAACTACGTAACGTATAATCCTTTTTTTTAACTTTCTTTCTATAATATTTAATGCCGTATCCACCACAAAAGTTTATGGCTTCCCTAGCGCAACAAATAAGAAAGGAGTCGCTTTTAAAAGCAAATTATTTTTATATTGATTTGAACTACCTAACAAATTAAATTCTCAAAAATACCACTGCTCTGTGGTAAACTGTATCCGCACCTGTGATAACATTTAGTACGGACATTACTTAGCATTTCAGGTGTCACTGATTGTAGGGTGGTTATTATTTTTGGCCGTTCCTGCAATGGCCAGGCGAATAAATTTGGTTTTTTGCATAGCCCCATAAAAATAATTACCCAAGTTATCTATTTGTAGTTTTGGCGTGTGTTTTGGTAGGTATTTTATCAAATTACTAAATCATTAATTAAATTCTAGACCAATTAAGGCAGCTAACGATTTATTAATTAAATATTATTAATGGTTTTCTGATTCATCAAATTTAACAATAACGGCTGTCAAGTTCGTCAATCGACTGTTTAAAGGGTAATCTTTTATATACTGATACCTTTCCATATAATAGCGACCTTTCGCAAATCCTATTTTTTCACATTATCCTTTATTTAAGGTATGTGCAGTTACCTGGTTTGAACTTTATCCATTACTAAAGGATAATGTTACACGTGTTACATGTGACCGAATAACGGAGACTTGAGTTCCTTTATTTAGAGACAGTAGATAGTTTAAGTTGTGCTACGTATTTTTACGTAAGCCTGAGATTTGACAGTTACGCAAGCGCACTTCGTCACACCGTCGTCAAGGTCACGTGAGGAGCTTACGTATTTACGTTAGCTTACGGCAGTCTGCGGGCACCTTCGCGTTACCAAAGAATAGAATTGGTTGATTGACAGATCGAAAAATGAGGCCTAGACGATAATTTCCGCTTCCAGTACAAAGGATTCTTTGCAAATATATTTTTACTGTAGTTGAAAAGGCAAAAAACAAAATTGTAACATCAAAAAAATACAGTGCCGAATTCCATATTCTATTAGTAGACTTGTTATGGTTACGTAAAACATTCAACTTAAACTCAAAATTGGAACAAAACGTAGAGCACTTAACGTGCAGTTTTACGTAAAAATACGTAGCACAACTTAAACAACTAGTATTGCCTCGCATATAACGTTATGACAAAATGTAATCTAAATTAAAAATATTTTTGATACCAGTCAATTATTTCAAGGGCTACCAATGCAGGGTAATCGGCAGATTTAATTTTATCCCAATTATTGAAATTGATTTTTTTATAAAAACTGGTAGATATGTTTTGTTTGGCAACAGTGTTCACCAACTAACCAAAAGTCATAAATGTTCTGTGAAGTGTGGTTAAAGAAAGAAGAAGAAGTACACTCCACAGACTGGTATTGGTTTCCGTTTTTCCCTAGTTCTTTTGTATGACGTCATAAATAAAAGATGGCGACTTTTTTTCATGTTTTTTTACAAACTTTGACTTATAACTTTCGCTAAATTAGTTTTACAGAAAAATTATTAATACATTTTTTTTTTAAGATAATGCACCAATTAATATGATGAAGAAAGTGACTTTATATCTCAAAAACTAACAAAATTATTATTTTTTTTGTAGTAAAGAATCCAACTGTCAAACTGAATTTCATCTGCCACTTTTAGTTTTTACATAAAATTGTTGTTTCCTTACTTTACTTACTTTTTTATATTATTTTTGTATATTTTTTGTTTTTATTTTTCACCTGAATTTTATACATTTTAAAATGATCAAATAAAAAAATATTTAAAAGTAGAGAGCTACTTAAAAAAATATATAAAAAACAGTAAAAAAATTGAAAAAATAAAATATTGTGATACGTCATTTTAAAGGAAATTTCACGATAATTTCAAAAATCAAATAAAAAAAGGTAATTTCATAAAAAAAATACCAACTTTGTCTAATAACTCAAAAATGAAAAGTGACCGATAAAATTTAATTTAACAGTAAGAGAGTCTTTATTATAAAAACTATAACTTTTTAAAAACCCCCTGCAATTTAAGAACTGCTTGCGCTTGCTATATTAAGATGGTATCTCCCTCAAGCCCGGTCTAGACATAACATTTTACCTTACGTCTTGCCTGTCAGTCAAAAGGGTCAAGTATGACGGTTGAAAGACTAGCGTACACACTTGATAGTTTTAACGTATGTTTTTAGATCAGTTTTTGATACACCATGGAGGAAGCACTGCTTTTGTCAATAATGTTTTTTGTTTTAAATGTCTATGACTTAACCGTTTCAGTAGCTAAACATAATTTTTTAACCAGTTTTTCAAAATGTTGTGCTGATTTAGTTTGGTAATGTCCCCTAAAGATGTAAGTTTCTGCTTACGAAACATGTCGAGACTATTTGTTTAAAACAATTAAAAATTAGTGGAGGAAGACCATAACCTGTTTGATTTCCTAAAAAATTATCTTATCTAATGTCGGACGTTTCGTATACCAACTTCAAAGTTGCACTGGAAAGGAATTAAAATTGTATGCACTACCACAAGAAATGCCACTAAAACTGACGTTTTACCGGAAACAAAGCCTCTACCGATCAGTTGAACAGGTCCAACTTCAGTCCTGTTCAGTTCAGGCAAAACGTACGTTTTATTGTCTACAAGAAAGGTTTTACCTGATCCGTTTTATCTGATCAAGTAAAACGTCAGGCAAAACGTTATGTGTAGACCCCGCTGTAGAAATACTCGAAACCTCCCAAAAACATCGAATTTGGCACAATCTGTAAAAGGTGTCCCATTTTTGATGGTATTGAGTGGGAAACTCACTTATTGTAAAAGATAGAGGATTGTGGTTTTCACATGACTATCCTCAAATTTTGAGACCTAAAAAAATTATGACAATGGATTTTTTCCAGTGTTTGTAGTTTTGGAGCTACGAGGGAAAATTTAAAAATTCGGAATACTAAAAATCGGTCATAGCTTTGTTATCAGTGCAGATATTTCAATGTTGGTTAAATTACTCTACAGAAAGTTGCTTCTCTCAATAAAATGACGTTGTCAAATTTTTGGTCCCTCAAGTCGGATTCGAGATTTCAAGTTAAATACGAACCTTGATTTTTTTTAAATTTTTTGCTTCACATTGGGTCCCCAGCTAATCCAGCTATAAAAAATATTTATAAAAAATCCAGGTCTGTATTTTTTTTTCTAATTTTGTTTCTGAAATCTCGGTTAACCCGACGGGCCAAGAATTTGACAACTGTAAATGTTATTGACAGAATCAAATTTCTAAAAAAGAAGATTTAACAGAATTCAAATGTCTGCCTTATTAATGAATTTCTGGGATTCCGAATTTTTGAATTTTTGCTCGTAGCCTCAAACCTAAAAAAACGTTTGACATATTTTTGCATATCTCAAAATTTGAGGACAGTAATGTGAATTCCCCAATCTTCTATCTTTTATAATAAGTGAGTCTCCCATTCAATACCCAATACCATCAAAAATGGGACACCCTGTACACTGCAAATGTTTTATTGCAAAATCTTGCTTAAACAAAAGAACGTAATGAAAGATATTTAAAATATGCAACACATTCACATTTCAAAATCCGAAGTAATTAGTTAGCAAATCAGACGCATAAGGTGAACGTTGATTAATGAATTTTAAGCGTCTCTCAAAGAAAACTAAGACGGCTCTTGAACGGGAATTCGTATCAGATGCCACAATTAGCTTAAAGTTAATTGGCGCAATTAATTAATTGATTTAAGGTGACTAAATTTATTAGATTTTGAAACTACCAACGTTTACAAGTGAAAATATGTTTAAAACATGCTGAGAATTATAAAAACGGTAGATCTTGGACTTCTGTCAGAATAAGCTTTCGAGTTACCCACGGAAAAATATGAGAGAAACAAAAACTTTTTTCTACCCGATTAGCTACAAAAACTTTATTGATTTTTAAATTCACGGGTACTAAAAATTACGTTTGTTAGCACTTATTTGGCTTAAAAATTCCGCTGATTGAATCTTATGTCTTGAAGGTAGGTTAAAACGCTAATCAGCGTTGATCTGACCTGAAAGACAAAAGTGCTGTCGAAGGTCACGGAAGGATTATTTTCTTTTTCCCCATCCCGGATCCCCCCCCAAGCCTAATTTTTTGTTAATATTTTTTTAAAATAGCTTAAAATTCGGCATCATAGGGAATCGGCCCTCCTCAAGAGCCTTAAGCCCCTCCCAAGACATATTCCTGGATGACTTTCTTAACGTGACTTCCGAACCAAGGCCTTGTATTGGTCATCAACTCTGCCTATTTCGTTGATGCCCAAGCTTTGTCCAAGACAGGTTTTACCCCGACCTTCGGTGAATTTGTATTGTAGAACAGAAAAATTGTTATAAAAATGTTTTTCGTGGGTTGTGGTATAAGGCAATAAAAACTTTTTTTGTGTACCGTTGTGTTTTAAAAAGCCTACCAATAAGAAACAACATTGCCTATTATTTGTAACTACTCCGATCCTTTTCCGTCATTACGAAAAAAAGCAGCCATTATGACGTGTTCGTTATTACAGTGACTTTAAATGCGTGGCTTAGTAGTATAATAATAATTACCAGAAATTGGTTCCCCACTTAGGGAACTACCACGTCGCTGTATAGTATAATACAGCGGGGGTACGTAGCGGTTACTTTAAAGAAATTCTTACTAGTACGGCTTTCGTCGTGACCACTTTAAATGTTAGTTGGTTACTGGAAATGCGAGTCTGTTGGTCACCTTATTAACTATCAAAGTTGAGGTGCGACAACGATTTGCGAATTACGATGTTAAATAGCACGTACAATAGATTGTTTATGTTTTTCTCTAGTACTGTCAATTTAAAAAGCAATTAGTTTAATAATAAGTCTGGCAGGCTGCTAAAATTAGCAAACTTTAAATGCAAATGGTGAATAGGTATCGACAGAAATAAATGGGGTAATATTGCTTCGATATATTTACTGGACATTAAATCCGTGAATCTGTGATCTATTCTATTATTAATTAAAGATGCTTTTACTGCCCAGTGTTCAATGCTATCGAAAGCTTTTTCAAAGTCTTTGAACGCAATATATAGTGGAATGTTGTATTCGTTGGCTCGTTCTATTAGGATTTTCATGGTTAATAGGTGGTCAACTGTGCTGAAACGTTTTCTGAAGCCTACTTGTTCTTTTAGCCTATCTGTTAATATTTTCGTGAAAAGCTTATAAATTAAATCGAGGAATGTTATAGGTCGATAGTTTTTTAGGTCTGCTCTATCACCTTTCTTGAGTAAAATAATGGTTATGGATTCTTTCGAGTTGTTTGGGATTATTTTTTCTTTTGGTATTTTATTCAGCAGAATATGGAAGGTCTTTACTACAGCTTTACCATCGTATTTGAGCATTTCTGCCGTTACTTCGTCTTTTCCAGGTTATTTGGGTTTTTTCATTTTCTTTAATAAATATTCATATAGGTAGTGTTAAACAAAATTTTGCCATTCTGAAAAGGAGCGTTGGCGCGGCGTCAAGCCCTCTATGTATGTAGAGCAAATCTGATGAACAAGTTAGTTTAATTGACCCAAAAAGGAACGTAAAGGGTTGAAAGTTCTTGCTTTCGACGAAAATTAATTATTTTTCGCCCCCTCCATTCGCCCGCACCAAGCGAGGCACAAATTGTGTGGAAAAACATTTACCCTACATTTTAGCATGCGACTTATAGACCTGCAAACATAAAACTTCCCAAAAAAGTTCACCGCAGTGGAAAAATTCCGAGCACAATTGCTCGTGTTATTGCTTGCTGCAAGTCTAAAAAATAAAATTCCCCAGACCATAAGGAAGATTTTGACGCTTCCAGAAAATGTTTTTGAAATAATTCAAGATTTTGTGAAACGTTTTTAGATTTACCAAAACGTTTTAAGGCTTTTCAAAAATATTGGTAAATTGCATTAACGTATTAACCGGTTAATACGTTAATGGTAAATGTTTGGTTGGATATTTTACTAATTTTTGAAACTGGAAAAGCGACCAACTTGGAAATTTAGATTTTGCTTACCAGATTTTAGATTTTTTGTATGGTCTAGTAGTAACTAAAATTGCTAAAAATATTTTGTTGTTTAACTTTCCAAAACAAAATCAATAGATACAGAGGTATATTACCTAACTAGGTTACCGAGAACAAATTAAACACGTTAAAATTTCAACCTCTAACTCAACTTTATCTTCTGAAACTGTAATGTTCCTGTGGATAGAAATGAGTGCTAACTCTGGATTTATAAACGTAGTTCGCGTTGGCAGTTCAGAGATGAACAAATTTTTTGTTGAGAGTTCGTCAATTTCACATCCACTATTAAAATACAGCAGTTTATCATAGTATATTACATATATTATTTAGTTTTTAGTTGACCATACAAGGCTTTGAATAGACCAAAAAATATTTTCGTTCGATACTTGCGAACTTCCACCTGCGGACACGAACTGCTGTTTCAGTGTATTTTGATATTATTTTAGATATTTTGGTGAAGATAAAGATGTCTCGCAGCATAAAACATAAACTGGCAAAGTGACCATTACTTTGAGGTATTTGAGTACTGTTGGAAATAAATTGAGATTGGAATTTAAAGCGTATAGTAAAATATTAGCATTTTTGCCATATTTAATAAAAAATGACAACAAAGAACAAATTCCAATCTAGCCATTAAGTTATAAAGGGCTCTAGGTAAGTCAATGAATCTAATCCAAATCAGAAAATTTTAGCGGATCCATTAGACAATGATCATTTCTAATGTCAATAATAATAATTGTTGAAACAAGTTTATAGTATATTTCCTATTAAGTGCGGAAAGTGTCACTTTTCCGCACGCCATTACAGTTGACATGCAGAAAAGTGAGTCTTTGTGCACGCTCGTAGAAAAAAATAGTTTTATGATTTGTAGAGTTTAGTTTAGTTAACAATAGTTTTCTCCAAAAATTATTATGATTATTCCAAATCAATACCTGTTGTTTCAAGATACTTTATGATTGGCAAAGAAGACAAAAATTACCCAATCACTAGTAAAGCAATAATAAAGTTAGTTTTATGGACTGAATCAGGGGCGGTGCCAGACTTTTAAAAAGGGGGGGGGATAATTATATGTGCAATAATATTTTTTTGCTCAGGTGTGTAATATACCAGAATGTGCCTATTATATTTGGAGTTATCTAAACAAAGACGGGGGGGGCACTTGCCACTCGTGAGCCCCCCCGCCTGGGACCGCCACTGACTGAATTGTCCAAAAGCTGGGCGTTTGCTACCGTTTTTTTGTCCAGCCACGGTGTAATTTTATCCTGCGCCTTAACTACAGCTTTAAAAAGCTTAAAAATTGATTTAACAAACTTGTGGCGTTGTATCCAATCAGTTGGATTTTTCTTTTTACCTTTTGCTTTTGTGCTGCTTCCTATAGCCATAGACATGCATTCTTTCCTTTAAAAAATCATGGTGTTATAGTACATGATACACTAGATAAAATGAAAAAACGGTTGGCAAAACACAAATTTAATATGTTCAAATTTTTTACATGATGACGCGTCACTCACAATTGGTATTTTAAATGAAACTTACTTACTTCAAAGTAAGCCTCGATTTTTATATTTTGCATATAGGAACATAGAGGACGACACTGATCGAATGTCTTTACTAAAACTTAACCTCAATCTTTACCTAAAGCCCCGTCTAGACATAACATTTTACCGTACGTCTTGCCTGTCAGTCAAAAGGGTCAAGTATGACGGTTGAAAGACTAGCGTACACACTTGATAGTTTTAACGTACGCTTTTAGATCAGTTTTTGATACACCATGGACTGCTTTTGTCAATAATGTTTTTTGTTTTAAATGTCTATGACTTAACCGTTTCAGTAGCTAAACATAGTTATTAACCAGTTTTTTAAAATGTTGTGCTGATTTAGTTTGGTAATGTCCCCTGAAGATGTATGTTTCTGCTTTCGGAACATGTCGGGACTATTTGTTTAAAACAAATTAAAAATTAGTGAAGGAAGACAATAACCTGTTTCATTTCATAAAAAATTATCTTATCTAATGTCGGACGTTTCTTATACCAACTTCTAAGTTGCACTCGAAACGAATTAAAATTGTATGCACTACCACAAGAAATGCCGCTAAAACTGACGTTTTACCGGAAACAAAGCCTCTACCGATCAGTTCAACAGGTCCAACTTCAGTCCTGTTCAGTTCAGGCAAAACGTACGTTTTATTGTCTACACGAAAGGTTTTGCCTGATCCGTTTTACCCGATCAAGTAAAACGTCAGGCAAAACGTTATGTGTAGACCTCGCTTTATCTAAATTTAAAACTTTAGTGTGATACATATAGTTGTATAGCTAGAGTAAATTTTTAAGTGAACAAATCAGTCGAAAAATGGAATTAAACCGAGAATATTTTTGTGCTATCATTTTTTAGAACTTTCGAATGAAATTGTCTCAACAAGAATACTTTGCCGAGTTGATTTCTGTTTTGGGTAATGAAGCACCACATCAGTCGAAACTCTCTCGTTGATACGGAGGCACCAAAAATTGCTGTTACCCAGGAAAACAAGGATGCTGTGCGCATGCTAATACGGAAGATCGACATGTGGCATATTGCGGGATTGAGGCTTCATTGGGAATTTCAAAAACCTCAATACAAAAAAGCTTGCGTGAAAAATTAGGGGTAAGAAATTTAGTTACCAACTGGATACCGCATCAGTTAACCGAACAACAGACTGTCAATAATTGGTGTCAGAAAACTCCAGACCGCTTTGATGCGGGGAACTCGAAAAACGTGTACAGCATTGTCAGTGGTGACGAATCGTGAACTAATATGAACCCGAAAATAAACGTCAATCGTCTGTTTGGGTGTTCCAAGATGAAGAAAAGTCAACAAAAGTCATCTGTTCTCGAAGTGTATTTAAAAAGATGGCCGCGACATTTGTCTCAAAAGCAGGTTATGTACCAACAATTCGTCTGGAAGATCAAAGGACTGTTACTGCCGATTGGTACATCACCACTTGTTTACCGAAAGTCATCGCTGAGCTTCAAAAAATGAACCCGAACGACGAATCATCCTTCACCAAGACAATGCAAGTACGCATCAAGCACAAAACACCATTAAATTTTTAACCGAACAAAACGACAAATTGTTGTCCATCCTCCATACAGTCCCGATCTAAGTTCCAACGATTTCTATGCTTTTCCGAAAATCAAGAATGGACAGCGTGGTCAAAAATTTCAGTCGCCAGAGAAGGCAGTCGACGCCTTCAAGAGTGCAATTTTGAAAGTACCAACAAACGACCGGAATTACAGCTTTGCCAAATGGTTGGAGCGCATGCAAAAGTGCATTAGTTCTCGTGGAGAATACTTCCAGAAACTTCGAGAAACAATAAAGTCTTTGGTTTATTTCAGCTGTATATGCGGCTCCGGTTCAAAAGAGCGATATTTAAAACAGCGGTCTCATTTGAGCGACATTGAAAAGAGCGACATATTAAAACAGCGACATTTAAAACAGCGACATGTTAAAACAGCGATATATCAGAAGGGCGACAGATTAAAAGAGCGACATATTAAAACAGCGATATTTAAAATAGTGACACTTAAAACAGCGACATATCAAAACAGCGATATTCAATATAACGACATCTAATAAAAACAGCGACAGCCTCTTAAAAAAATAGCAACAGTTCGATTAAGGGGTCTCTTTCCTAACATATTTTTACAAAAAAAAAACTTTGCTGACTTCTTTCCCGGGATCCTAAAGGGTGTGAACCGAACCGAACCAAACCGAACCAAACCGAACCAAACCGAACCAAACCGAACCAAACCGAACCGAATCGAACCAAACCAAACCAAACCGAACCGAACAGAGCCAAACCGAACCGAACATATAGCCCTCGTGGTATAGAATCGGTTTGTTCCTTTGCGAAGAATTTTTTAACGTTGATTAACAGGGACTGGCAGTGGCGTAATTTGACGATTTCTGATGTTGTCTTAGTTTATCGTTGTTACTATAAGGTTTCCTGAAATACTGGGTGTGGTTAGTCATAAGACGCTTTTTTTAAGTGTTGCTTAATATTGATTTTTAAATTGTCGCTGTTTTAAATGTCGCTGGTTTGATATATCGCTGTTTTAAATGTCGCTGTTTTGATATGTCGCTTTTTTGAATGTCGCTGTTTTGATATGTCGCTGTTTTTATTAGATGTCGCACTTTTAAATATCGCTGTTTTAATATGTCGCCCTTTTGAAGGTCGCCGTTTTGATATGTCGCTTTTTTGAAAGTCGCTGTTTTAAATGTCACCGTTTTAAATATCGCTCTTTTAAACCGGTGCCGTATATGCAAAACTTAAAGAACCCTCGTAATGAGACATTCTATATGGACCGCAAACTTTCTTATGAAAATTGCGGACTCTTCACGAGAAGAAAACGAAAGCATGGGGTGGATATTTTTTAAACAAATTATTATTTTTGGGGTCAACGCGTCCGGCGGCGTAGGCTGGCAAATCATTAAAACTTTGGAGTCGCTCTATATTTAGACTTTAAACTTTTCAAAAAGTTTTGATAAAATAATGATATATTTGATATTTTTCACGACCTGTAGAATAAATATAAAGTTTCTGATTTTGAATACTAAACTGTTTTTTTAACGGAAACTTGATGGAAATTTAATAAAGTGGCCTTTTAAAAATTGGATATTGACAAAAAAAATTCAATTTAAATTTTCAATCTCTTAAAGAGTTTTGAATACCTACAGAGAAAAAAATAGCCTACAGCCAAGAATTATACACACTTTTTATGGATCTAAAGAAAACAGACGATAGCGTACCGCTCAGTAAATTATAGAGCTCTCTGGAAACAAGCAATATGAATGTCGAACTAATTAAAGCAGCCAAAACACTATATAATAAAACTCAAACTAAGAAATAATATTAGCAAAATATTAACTGTGGATAAAGGCCTGAAGCAGGGGTGTTATAGTTTTTGCAAAGTCAGTTGAACAAAGGTTAAAGCCGACCATCGGCATATCCTTTAAAGAAAGTGACATGGGCTGCGGTAGATATACTCATGAAAATTATTTCATTTAATTATGGCGTAAACTAAAGAAATAATAATAGATAATAAAACTTTCTATTCCTACACCTACAGAAACGACACGGATTTATTTTCTAACTCTGCATACTGCCACTAAAGGGGTCCCGAAAAGCACACCCGAAAGCAATTAAAAGTGTGCTGTGCTGGGTCGGTCGGAAAACAAATACTTTGTGCTCGGACTGCAAAGAGCCGCGCCTTTTCTCTGTTGGTAGGGTTGAAATTAAACCAGGAAGATTTTATATGAATTTGGATAACTTTTGAAGGGCAGAATGAAGCAAAATTTCATGAAATCGATAGAACCCCGTATCAGGAGTATTTCAGGTGACTTTGCAAAAGCTATACCTGACACCAACACTATTTAAAATATACCTAAAGCAAGGATGGAAGAGAGAGTGCAATGAGATGGGCCTCACAGTCAATAATTATGTGCTGAATACCCTAAGTTTTGCTGACGATCAAGTAAAAGTTGCCCAAGATTACGAAGACCTGGAATATATGACCCGAAAACGTATAGAAAAATACAACGAATGGGAACTGGAGGTAAATCTAGCAAAAAAGGAATATATGTGTCTAGGAAGAGAGCAACAAGACCTCATACTAAATAGTGGACAAATTATAAAACAGTGTACCAGTAAAGTGTACAGAATATTAATGCCTAGGTATGAAACTAACAAACAATGAAGACCTGACAGAAGCAATAAAAGACCGAAACATACAGGGAAGAAAGGCAATATCACTGCTTAACGGCATACTGTGGGACAAAAACGTTAATAAAGAAAACAAAACAAGAATTTACAATATCAGCGTAAAGGTAATAATTACTTACTCCTCAGAGGTATGACCACTGAAAGAGATAACAAAAAATGTTAAAAACAACGGAAATGGATTGTTGGATAAGAGCGGTAGGCAGGTTAAGAATAGCAAAAATAAGAAATGAGAGAATCCGAGAAATAATAAATGTTAAACATACCATAGTAGACTAACAACTGATTTGGTATGGGCATGTCCAACAAATGCCTAAACAAATAATACAGTGGAGAAAAGGCGGAAGAAGAAAATCTGGAAGGCCTAGAAGAAGCTGGAGAGATCGAGTACATGAAGACATACAAAACAGAGGGCTGGAGGAAGGTGACTGGAAAGATAGACAAGGGTGAAGAGCGGGAATAATCGGAAGACGTTATAAGCCCAACTTTATATAAAGAGTTTTGAAACTGGCCACGATTGTAGGGAAGGATTCCAGTAAGTTTGCGACCGCTAGCGACAGCCGACCGATCGTGCCTCCATCTTCAAAAAATGGCACCTGAAATCAGTTTGCACCAAAGCAAAATTTTGAAAATTGAGCGACTAGGTCAAAAGTTTTTTTTGAAAATAATAGAATTTTTGGTCTAAATACTTTAAAATTTTTGTAACTTTTTTATCTGACCACACCATGAATTTAGATAAGTGATACTTCAGTAGGCGAAGAAAGTATAGAGCTATTGCCTAATTGACAAAAATCAGGTTCAGGGTCGCACAAAAATTTTTCACAGGGGGGTGAACTTTACTCATTTTTTATGGCTCTACGTCATCTTGGATTCTTGACATATGTCAAATTTTGATTCATGTCAGAAAAGTTTTATCTTTTGTCTATAAAGATAGCCAAACATTTCTTAAATCGACCGATTAGATTAGCGATATTTTTGGCCCACGCTATATATTGCTAGCCATTATAAAAATAGCTATAACTAAGCCATAATAATTAACTTCGCGGGCTAGGGAGGTAAAAATAAGCATGTCAATTGCAGAAAACGAAAATACAGTCGAGTTTAAAAAAGGAATATTGCCTCCTACACTAACAGATTAACGTCATTCCAACACAATAATAGTTTTTGAACTTAAAAATAAATCAAATTATAAAAATGTCTATTTTTTCCTTAAACAAACTCCCCTGTCCTTCTACATGGGTTGCATGGACATTGGTCGAAACGGTTTAACCTAAAGTTAACTTATCGTAAAAAAATCCTAACCTAGGGTCCAACGATGCCTCGAGTCACCTTTCTTGTTTTAATGAATGACGTTTTTGATAATGTCCAGTTATTAATAATTCCGTTTTTGACAATTGACTGTTATGTCATTTTCCTTTGTGATGTTTCTACGATTTTTCTTTTGTCCTTTATGATAAACTATGGAAATCCATAAAAACTATAAAAACATTTTTAGTATTTTAAATTTATTTTCCGGGTCTTGTTTCTACTATAAAAAGTACACTTATGACCCTAGGAAGTCTATTTTGGGAGAAAAAATAGTGGTGTGGGAATTTGTGTTCCCCGCAAGCCAATACTTTCATGGATTAGCTATAACATTGGCAAAAGTCATAATTTAGTAAAATTTTTGCCGCCTTACCTAAACTTTCATGGCCAAGATCTGCCTCTGCTTTTAGCTATAGGATTACTTAAAACTTGTTAAAACTGAGAGGATGCAAAGAGGGACCCTCCCTCTTTGAGTGGTTTGGATATCGCTTATTGATTTTAACTTAAAATTTTGCTGACTTGGCAAAAAGTCAGAAAGCAACTCGCCGGATGTTTGCGATGGAGGATCGCAAGGGCGTAGGAACGATTTTTTACTTAAAGGAAGGGGAAGCAGTACAATAAATGCATATTATAACTTAATTTATCAAAAGAGGAAAAAAGTACAAACAAACATTAAAAATACCTTCTTTAGTTTAACTCAGTAACAAATTAATATTTCTCTGACTTTTTTTAGTAAATGATGGCCCTTAACCAGCTTTTAATGAGTTTAAAAGACAGAAAAACTGCGCTCTGCTGTTGTTACGCTTGCATTCAGAGTGCACATCATTGAGATCCATGGGCACAGTCAGAGAACATATTATTTCTTCGATGGCACAGTATAGATGTCATTGGTGCTAAAATACTGGAAAGCGAGATTATATATATATTTATCGGTTCACAATGTTCTACGTCTTCCAATACCCAATCTCCACTCGTTTCTGTTTGCCCATAATTCATCATCTAGGCCTCTTATACTTATTTCACTGTCTATTCCTTCTCTCCAGCTTCTCCTTGGCCGTCCTCGTTTTCTTCGGCCAGTTGGTTTCCATTGTAGTAGTTGTTTAGGTAGTCTTTCACCATTCATTATTTGTACATGTCCGTACCACACCACTTGTTTTGTTCTTATATCATTCACTAAAGTACGTTCACCCACTATCATAATTTCTCTTATTCTTTGATTCGTAAATCTTTCTCTTTTTGATTTCTCTGCTGTTCTTCTCCAATAGTCCATCTCCGTAGCGAAAAGCATTTTTTCTGTTCTATCCTTGATTGGCCATACTTCTGAGCCGTATGTAATAATACTTTTCACAATGGTGTTATATATAAGCTTTTTGTTATGTTTTGATATACTTTGGTCTTAAATTATTCCATTTAATAAAGTTATTGCTTTTCTTCCTTGTACGTTTCGATCTTTTATAGCTTTGTCTAGTGTTCCGTGAGCTGTAATTTTTAGACCTAAGTAATTATACTCATCACAGGACTGAATTCGCTGCCCGGTAAAATAATAAGAAATAAAGTGGAGAGCGAATATAAAGACATGGAGGCAGAAGAACAAGCCGGTTTCAGGGCGGGTAGATCAACTTCAGATCATCTCTTTTGTATAACCCAAGTTATTGAAAGTAAAATGCCATACGGACAAGAGCTGCATCTGCTTTACGTCGATTTGCAGAAGGCATATGATAGTATACCACTAAATCTACTTTGGAAAGCGTTGGAAAACACAAACATAAGCGTACAACTAATTAAGGCCATCAAAGAGTTATACCGCAATAGTAAGGCAAAAGTTAAAATAAAAGCAAAACTAACTAAAGGCTTTCAAGTAAATAAAGGTCCTAAACAAGGTTGCTGTATCTCGCCTACGCTCTTCAGGATATACTTGGAACAATTCCTTAAAGTATCGAAGAGAAAATGCCAAAACATAGGAATTCCGTTGGACAAAACCACCTCGTATACTTTATGTTTCGCTGATGATCAGATAGTAGTGGCTCAGGATTATGACGACCTCGAATATATGACACGAAAACTAATAGAAGAGTACAATAAGTGGGGACTAGAGGTTAATCTTAATAAGACAGAGTATATGTGTATCGGTGGAACGAAACAGGATCTAATCTTAAATACCGGGCAGCGAAGATTAAGATACGAAAAAATGGCTTTGTCACATTCAATAAAAGCGTCATCGTCATAAGCTGAACCAAGGCCAACAAAAAAATACACGCCACGACCATGAAAAAATTAGCTGTTATTGTGGGCTGAATTTTACATTGGGTCTTATTGGCGACTAGAGGTTTATTTGTGATATTTTCAAAATGGCACTACATATTTTCGCTAAAGCCGTTTTCAAGCGAAATAGTAATTACTAGTATTTACCACTGGCGTTCAAGCGGCCTTGGTAAATACCACTCCTTGAAGAGTGACGTCACGAATGAGCCCTTTGTACGTCATCATTTATTATCGGTAATTACCACACTTTAGAGGAAGGTTATTGGGTTTTCTAACCTCACAATCAATTTTTATTTAATTTGCAGAAAAATTTTGCGAAAATTTGTGCAAAATTACTTTAGAATAAGTGAAATTTATCGCTTGTGTCTCAATTATGAGGGAAAATATATCAGAGATTAGATATTGATGACTTTGATGCCGCTTGTTTGTTAATCAATAGTAAATACAATCCTTTTTACCCTGACTATACTGTTTATTGTGGTTAACGCCGAGAATAGCCAACACAACACTATTCTCGGGTTTAAGTGCTTTTTTAGAATGATCGATCATCTGGCCCCCTTGGGAACCCCGTCCTTTCTTAACGCAGCTCTGTCCCCTTAAAGCTGCTTAATGAAAATGTCGTATCTACTTAGGGATTTCTATATAGATAGGTACAGCATTCTTATTAATCACAGCAGCACTTGTAAATAAGTTTTGTAGTTTATTCAGTTCCAGATTTTAAAAAGCAACAACAAACAATAACCAATTGTGGGTGTGCTTTCGAGCTGTTCGGCCGTCGTCGTTGGAAATTCGTTCTCGACGTTTCGCCATCTCGAGTGGATGGCATCTTCAGGAGATGTTGACTGTTTGTCGGCCTCTTGGAGACTGTCAAGACTTGTTTTTTAATACGTTCGATTTTTTATGATTTTTTACAATAAACTTAATTTAAAATCCAAAAATACCAGTGCTAATCTTTATTAAACAAAATTGCACTACAAAAAATCATTTTTTGATGTTGTAATTTTTGTAAACACATCTAAATAAGTTTTAAAAGTTGCCGAATATAAACCAAAAGGTCTAGGTGAGCCGATTACTTTTCACGCAGAAACGAACACATTCGCTTCTGCTTTAAATTCAATTTTTGTGTGAGCTAATGAAGCTCTAAGGCTCTAAGGCTCTAAAAATTAAAGATTACTATACATTAAAAAAAATTGTTATACAAGAATATAGTAAAAACAATTTCAAAACCGGCTTTATTTAAAAGAAAATCAAATATTCATCAAACGTCATTCCAACTTCAATATTTTAAACGCCATCAGCTGTGGCGTGAGTTGACCATCAAAAATAAATTCAGCCTTTGCTGTGACGTCAACAAAGTTGTAGATCGGGGCCTGTGCGTTTTGATAGCCCTGGCTGAACACTCCATAAATCTATTTCCGATTGAACTTTCATTTTGATCAAATCTGTACTATCTTGAACAAAGTTTGATAATGTTGATGACAAATTATTAACCTGTGTCTACAGACTCCCTCGACTTTTTTGCAATAAAAATGATACAACAATTTTATTTATTTCTAAAGCTTTAATAAGATCTGATTGAAGCCAAATGTTAGACCTTACAGAATATTGTCTAATATGAACATTAAAATAATTTTAAAATAAATATAACTTTTTTCCACTTCGTTGAAATGCATTACTTTTTCTTTCAATTCTAAAACTATGTTATCGACTAAAAATTCAGACTTTGTTTAGCCTCGATGCCTTATTGTGCAGGATTTTACTTAAATTTACAGTTGGACTAAGGCTACATAGAGCTACTATAAAAGTAGTTTTATTTTGCACATCGAATCAATTAACAACCGTGCTTTTGTGGCAATACGGGCACCGGTTTGGGTGGGGGGCATTACTCCCTTATCCCTTTCTTATTTACGCCATTGGAGGAGCGTTCATTGGCAAAATCTAATACTTTTAAGCCCTCTGGAACTTTATTATTAACCCAAATAAGATTAACGGATGTAACAAAGAAATAAGTTACGTAATCACATAACGTGTATTAGTTAGTAATTACCACGGTAAAGATCTAATGAAGAATGATTTTCATGAACAAGAAGAAGAAGAGCAAAGTGGGTTTCGTGCACTTTCGTGCAGGCAGATCTTGTAGTGATAATGTCTTAAACAAGTCATTGAGAATAGGAGCGCCAGAAATATAGAGACTCGTGTTTCCTTTATGGACCTACAAAGAGCATATGATACCGTTCCAGTAGAAAAATTACGGACAGTTAGAACAAACTAGTAACAATTATACATACATAAAAGCGATAAAAGAACTATACAAAGGGTCAAAATCTAGAATTAAAATTGTAAATCGACTTTCAAAAGAATTCCTGGTAACAAAAGGCTTTAGACAGGGATGTTGCATCTCTCCAACTCTTTTTAAAATATATAGCACAGTGGCTCTAAAAAACTGGAAACGTAAAGTGCACAGCATGGGAATACAACTTAACGACCGATTTACCATAATACAGTTTGCTGACGACCAAGTAATTGTAGCTAATGATAAAGAAGACATGAAATATGATGAGAAAGTTAACGGTAGAATACCAAAAGTTGGGATTAACGGTGAACGTGGACAAGACACAGTACTTATGTATTGGAAACGAATCCAGTGAGTTAGAACTAGACAATGGACAAACAATATCTGCATGCAATGAGTATGAATACTTGCGTGTCACATTTGATAAGACAGGAACATCAGGCTGTAAAGAACTGGAAAAAAGAATAGTAAAAGCAACAAAGGTTATTGGGTGTCTTGACAGAATTTTATGGAGCAGACAGATAAAAAATAATATTAAATTTAACATATATGAAACAATGGTGAAAAGCACGCTGTTGTGTCGAATAGAGACTTGTCGCGTAACAGAAAATTACAAAACAAAAATGGAAAGCGTCGAAATGGATGCAATAAAAAGATCAATGAGAATATCTAAAACAGATCACATAAGAAATGAGATCATAAAATAAAGAGTGGGAATCAGGGGAAGCATAACGGATGACATCACTAAAAGTCATCTGATATGGTACGACCATGTACAACGGATGAACGACGAAAGATTACCAAAGCAGGTCCTAGAATGGCAACCAATAGAACGAAGAAAAAGAGGGCGTCCTAAACTAGAATGGCAACAGTCAATCCAAAGATCAATGAGTAAAAAAACCTGACAGAAGATGATTGTCAGGATCGAAGGAAGTGAACAGCGTAGAAAAACGTTCTTAACCGAAAAAAAAATTCAAACATAAAAAATAAAAAATCAAAATTAAAAAGGGCCAACATGACCGAGTGTCTTCCAGTTACTTTGTATAATAATTCGATGGAACTAAAATAAACTAAAATGCACGAAACTAGCAAAACAATTTTATTTTATTCCGTTTTAGGGGTAGGAAGTTCAAAACTCCTGATCATAAAAACTTGTCATATTATGCTGGCTGATAGTAATAAACTTCCAATAACTCAACGAGCGATAAATTTGTTTACGATATAACGTATAAGTTTTATGTATTTTGCATTACGTATTCTTCGTTCAAATAAAATATTTAATGATTTATCGTCTTCGATCGGCAAGCACCCTCTGAGTTGGCATAAAATTAAATAATTATAAGAAAAACATGTCATGTAAGAAAAGGGTTGTTGGTAGGCCTATGTAAAAACTGATTTAATTTTTTAAAGTTTTCGTAAACAGTGATAGTGATCCAACAGTAGTTTCGTTCCATCAAAGCGTGGGACGGTTATAAAACGGTACGAAAAATCCTGTTTGCGTTCCAGGTCGACGTTGTACTGTTCTCGGACAGTCAGTTTTCCGTTCCAACAAGCAACCTAAACTGGTTTCGGACTCTTCTGAAATACAAGGATTGCAGACAGGCGCAGTAGAACGCGCGGAAAAATTGTATGTAAAACACACACATTTCTAGTTTACATCACCTGAGATAAAAATATACCATAAAATTACATTAAATTTACATTTGTCTAAGAAAATTCAAAAAACAGTAAATAACCCAAAAAATTAAAATTTTTGTCAAAATAAATTGTAAATATTCAAATATTTTTTAAATTTCCAAAAAAAAATTGTGCAACATCTTGATTGTTGATTTTTTTGCAAGAGCCTCTTAATTTTTATTACTACGGGACTGCGGAATGCTGTAGGTATACCACATGGAAAAAAGCTATACTGACCATAGGGTAGCCTGTTTAGAAAAAGAAAAACTACTTTTGAGTACTCGTTACTAATCGTAACTCGACTTCTAAGTAATCATTTTATATATTCGTTACTATCGTTACTTCGATTACTTTAATAGTATTCAATTCAATCATTTAATTAGTGCTAAATTCTCGGACTGTCATTAATTCGAAGATCATTTACTTCTAGGTATATTTTTGTTTGATATTATGGAAATATTCAATTGAAATTTTCAAAATGTGGGCTAAAATTAAAAAAAATAAAGGTAGGAATTCCGTAAGAACTGTCTTGTGTACAACTCTGTTTCAAAAATCTAATGCCTTACATAAATCTAAAAATAAATAAAAATAGAGACAAATACTAAAAAAATCGAAGGAATCAAAGTAATGAGAGTAACGAAAGTAATCATTTAATTTTCGGATCGGTATTCGTTACTCCGTTATTTCTAGCAGGTGATTGGATAGGAATAGAAACATAAGGGTTTACGCAGCAAATCCCGGTAACCTGTGAACTAAAAGTTAAAAGAAGAGGGGTAACACCGGATGTGAAACTTTGCACCAGATTTGGCGGAAGAACAAACAACTTCGCTTTAAAGCATCGACATTAAGGTCATATAACTATATACCTAACAAAGTACAAGCTACAAAATGTGATTTTCCTAACTTTTTAGGTAATATGTAGGTAATTTCACAAATATTTTGTAAAAATCAAATTACAAGATACAAATAAATAAATATATAAATTTAACATAAAACTTGTGATATTAAAAAAAATTAATATTTTTTCACAAGTTTCGCCCAAAAATATGTGCTTAATGCAAGTTCGTTTTAATTTTTGGTATATTTAGTTTATTAGGCAGTCTGTAGTTGTTTATAATTTGTGAATATAAATTAAATTAATGTAATTATTTTATCTGCATTTTAAAAAACTAAAATTAAAAATGTATTATGAGAATCCTATGTAATTGTATTGTGTAATCCTTTCTGTGTGCAACTTTTTTTTCGTGCTCTCGAATTTATACGTTGCCTCCCCTTCTGTGTCTTCACGCGAGGCGACGAAACCCACCCTTTCTTTTAGTCAAGTGACTTAACCCTCTCGCATTCGTTTTTTGGACAGTTATTTGGTCGTTCCATCAAACCAAAACCGTTTTAAAACAGTCCTGGTACTGCATGCGCGCGCTTTGGGATTTTTCGGACCGTTCTAGGACCGTCGAAGGACCTGATGGAACCCTGCTAGTATCTACCTAATAATTTTGGTGGTCTCGTTTTATCAGCCTCTATCTTCTGAGCATTTTGATGTATCGTTTGTAGGAATCGGTCAAGAAATGAGTGATCGGGGAGCAAAATTGCTTTGTAAATAAGGTCACTAAAATTTCTTATAGGTAGTTACTTTTTCTCTTCTCAACCAATGTTTGCGTATGAAACATTAAAATGCTCAATACGCCAAGCTTAACCAGAGCATAACATTTCCGGCTCCGACGCAGTTCACATTTCACTTTTTTTCCACTCTTAAAACTTTCGTTTGTGAGATACTACAACCTAAATCAGATGGCACACGTGGCATAAGCTCTGCTCTAAGATTTTTACTGAGGCAGCATCAAAATCATCTGTGGTGGTGTGAGAAAATTAGCTTGAATCCATGGACTTTGCGAGATTACTGGCATTTATACAAAAAATCATCCTGACGCCAATAGTGACATTTTAACAAAAACGTGTTTTGCATTTACCTAGACATGATATCAGATCATCAAAAGGAGAATTTATGAAAAATTATTTTTGCACGCCCCTAATTGTGCTCAGTGATCATCTAGGGTACAATGGCCTACAAGGTTCGAAAAGGCCAATATCTGGGTTGCCTTATTGCAAATTTGGTGGCTTTGGTTCAAACCGGGTAGAAACGTCAAACTAAAAATCAGAAAAAGTACAATTTTATTTAAAAAAATCATATCTCGGAAACTAAAGAGAAATTTAAAAAACTGAGAAATAACTTTTTTTTGGCTTTAGCTGCCTGTCATTTTGTGTTATTAAAATTTTTTCGAAAAAAATCGTACGGGAAATGGGAGCCGTGCAAACTTTCGCACTTTTGTTACACTTGCGTTGTAGCCACCCTGTGGAGCTATCTGTCAAGCGCAGGACAACAAGGAAACCAAACATTAAAAGAGGATAATCAAAGCTATATTACATAGAAAATTGTGTGGAAATTGCCCGTTTCGTTTAGGAATAAATTTACTTTAAAAATGTCCAAAAAAATGGGGTGACTCGCTTCAATTTTTGAGCAGTTTAGTAGAACACATCTTTCACAATAATTTGTGTTATGACCAAAAACTTCGTAGAAGCTTTAGCTTCTGAGATATTTACAAAAAACTGTTTTCAAGGCTGATATTATAGCTAATGAGCTAGGAAGGTATCAGATCCCTCATGGATCCATTTATGTGGCGTTATGAATATTACACACGGGTAATGTAATAAATACCGTTACATTTTTTACAAAGGGGAAAATTACTATGGTCGTCAATAAAAACACATTAATAAAAAACTGAAGTTTAGTATTATCCCCTTTATTACCATACATAACAGCCCTGCAGGCGAGGTTGCAGGAGGTTAAATTTCATGTAATGAGGACAAGCTGTGCGGTCGGTGTTGTTATCTGATCTGAATTAATAGACTTAACCTAAAGATCGTTATCATTTAGAAAACAGGAAATGACAAGTGAATTCTGCTTTATTTAAAAATAAATAAAAATTGCCCCTCATCCTGGGACTTGAAACAATGGCAAGAGGGTAGAGGAAATGATTCTGGTTTTCTGGAGTAATGGAAGGACACTGGTAGTTATGTGGCGCAACATATTTAAAAGATAGTAGTAAAAGTTTAGGAGCATCTGCATGTTGAGCAGAAAAGCAAAAAATTGCGAATTGCCCAAATATTTGAAAAAAAAAAGCAAAAATTTCTTCGTACAAAAAATTTAACTTGCAATATTACAAAGTAATGCTATAATGCTCAAATATGGATCATAGAAACTACTAGAAAATCTCACATATATTATCAATCAATACATAAACGGACATCCAGTAGCTGATGATTGGAAAATTGCATTCATATCCTCAATATATAAAAAAGGAAACAAGCTGAATTGCAACACTTACAGAGGAAGTTTAATAACCAGTACTCTAAGTAGATTCTACGGTAGGATTCTTAAGCCGGACTCAAACGACTCGTCAAATACACAATTATTTGCGTACTTGGCAAGTATACGCAAGTAACAATTATTCTCCAAGTACACGAGTCGCTTGATCCCGGCTTCAGACAAGTATTGTATTGGCAAGGGTACGAATAATCGTGAGCCCTTTGACTCGGCCCATTTTTACCGACCGCAAATGAAAAACCAACGAGTGACAAATAATTGTACAAGTAACCCACTCACACGACATGGCAAGTATACGCAAGTAACAATTATTCGCCAATTACACAAGTCGTTTGATCCCGGCTTTAGAGATCTAATAGACAATTATTTTTATGAACAAGAAGAAGAAGAGCAAAGTGGGTTTCGTGCAGGCAGATCTTGTAGTGATAATAATTTTTGTCTTAAACAAGTAGTTGAGAAAAGGAGCGCCAGAAATGTTACCTTTGTGGACCTACAAAAAGCAAAGCAATATCAATTCTACAAACATAAAAACGATAAAAGGGTCAAAATCTAAAATTAAAATTGGAAATCGACTGTCAAAAGAATTCATGATAACGAAAGGTTTAAGACAGGGATGTATATCTCCAACTCTTTTTAAAATATATATCGCAGTAGCTCTAAAAAAGTGGAAACGTAAAGTGCAGGGCATGGGAATAGAACTTAACGACCGATTTACCATATACACACTACAGTTTGCTGACGACCAAGTAATTGTAACTAATGATAAAGAAGACATGGAGTATATGATGAGAAAGTTAACGGAAGAATACCAAAAGTTGGGATTAACAGTGAACGTGGACAAGACACAGTACTTATGTATTGGAAACGAATCCAGTGAGTTAGACCTAGACAATAGACAAACAGCATGTCCATGCAATGAGTAAGTATACTTGGGTGTCACATTTGATAAGACTGGAACTGTAAATAACTGGAAAAAAGAATAGTAAACGCAAAAAAAGTTATTGGATGTCTTAACAGTATTTTATGGAGCAGAGAAATAAAAACGAATGCAAAATTTAACATATATGAAACAATGGTGAAAAGCACGCTGTTGTATGGAATAGAGACTTGTCGCGTAACAGAAAGATACAAAACAAAAATGGAAAGTGTCGAAATGGATGCAATAAGAAGATCAATGAGAATATCTAGAACAGATCACATAAGAAATGAGATCATAAAAGAAAGAATGGGAATCAAGGGAAGTATAACGGAGGACATCACTAAAAGACAACTGATATGGTACGGCCATGTACAATGGATGAACAACGAAAGATTACCAAAGCAGGTCCTAGAATGGCAACCAAACTGTCAATCCAAAGATCAATGAGTCAAAAAAAAACTGACAGAAGATGATTGTCAGGATCGAAGGAGGCGGGGAATAGGCATCGGACAACGTAGAAAAACGTTCTAAACCGACATAGTAGTAATGCTGCATACATATTGGAAAACATTCCAGCAAGATCAGGTTAGAGGAAATTTTCAACATTTAGGACATATTTTAATTTAATTTTTTATTAATATTTATTTTTTATGTTTTTATTTCTTTATTTATATTTTGTTGTGTTGCTATTTTATTTTTTTTTAAGTTTTTACAGTTTTTATACAAATTTTATTGTAAGCTTAGAACATTACTACAATTAAAGATCAAAATATCACATCTTTCACAATTATTTTCGCAATAGTCAGATATATAATATGTATTTTTTTAATTTTTTTATTATTTAAAAGCACTTCGTGTGTAGTTTTGTCCAATTTTTTATATGCAAATTTTGTCTAAAATTTTCCACTATTTGTCCAAGCCTTTAGCCATTAAATACATATCCGCGCCATTATAATAATTAAAAAAATATTTTCCTTTAACTTTTATTAAAATATAAATGGGTCAGTGTGGCACGCAGCAGAGACTAGTCAAGCTGCGATTAATTTATAAAATGCTCGAATAATTAATTTAATAAATGATCAAAGGGGTTACTGGTGCAGATTTAATTCAAAAAAGTTAATACTAGGAAGCATGGTCTGTATCTAGGGACGACTAGGAAGCACGAATTGCCTACAATACAATGCAAGGACCTAAAACTATAAACAACAAGTGAAATTAAAGAAAAAAAAAATAAGAAAAAAGTTTTTGCTTCGGCCGGGATTCGAACCTGGGATCTCTTGCTCTGTACGCAAACATTCTAAACATTGAACTACCGAAGCCATACATAAATTTTCGGAAAACTTTCATCTATGCAGGCTGCGGTGTCTCAATACAAGAACGAGAAATTCTCAGGGTATTAACTCGACCAAGTCATCCAACTGATCTCTTTTAGCAGCCTGCATAGATGAAAGTTTTCCGAAAATTTATGTATCAATTGATTTACAAGGGCACTAATCGAAGTGAAGACCAGATTTTGTGTACTGCAAAATTCTATAGGAACATGTTGTCTTCTCTTTCTATATTTCGTAATTGGAATGCGGCATAACATCTAAGCTATCCTAGCGATAAACATCAACCCCCTACCCCTCCACAAAATCACAAAGTTCCTGTAAAAAGAGGCGTGGCAAAATTACATGCTAATCGTGGAGTGCCCAAAGACCGGTTCTACAGGCGTTGTCCATATTAGACAGAATTAATGAACGAGAAACGAGATAAAGGTGATTAACGCAAATTTCGAGCCCACCGTGTATTACAATAACCAATAAAAAAATTTTCATTTAAAAATAATCATTCAAAAGCCATAATAAACTCAGGTTCTATTTTAAATTTCGACATAATGATCCTCGTCGACACTCACATATACATGTGTAAAATATCCAAAATAACTGGAAAGAAACATATTATTTTTAGTATTATAATTTCTGCTATAAAGCCGCGTTTGAATTAAAAGTCGAAATTGTAGGTTTTTTTTCAAACCTTTTTGTTTTATTATTTGTTCCATAATTGACACATACCATGGTAAACAGCATCCCTATGACCATGATCAAATCGATGACGCAGAATAAAAATATGACAGCTAGTATGATTGGACATGGATTGGACTTAGTGATGGGACAGTTACTTCAGATAGTAAATTAAAGTTACCAAAATGGATGGAACACATAAAAGAGCTTTTCAATGATGATCGTCCAGAATTTCTTCTTGATTACGCCGAAGAAACAGGACCAAAAATTCTGCGCGATTAAATATTACATGTCATCAAGCAAACCAAAGGAGGAAAGGCATGTGGTCGCCCCAAGCTCATTGATGATGATGATGAGGAAAATCTTGAAGTTCTTGCAGAGCTGTTTATTGATATTTGTTTCAGTGGCAAACGACTTCAAAAATGGCTCCAATCTACATTTGTTACACTAGCTAAAAAATCAAAATGCTAAAGACCGCTTCAAAGTTTTGAGCCACACACTAAAGGTTTTCTTAAAAATTGTTTACAGAATATTTGCACAATAAGAAGCCGAAATAAGTGACATTCAGATAGAGTTCAGAAACGGCATGGGCACCAGAGAAGCTCTATCTGGCTTAAACTTACCGGGACCTAAACATCAAAACTGTAGCAGAGACTGCAAAAAAGCACGAAAAAGGCCATGAACATAGACTCCATTGATATGTGAATGTGGGAGCTTCTAGACAATACTAGTTGAAAGACTAAAAAGCTTCTAGACAATACTAGTTCAAAGACTAAAAAGAGTGAAACCGTTTGAGCTAGTGAACTAAATAAAATGTGTAAAACAAAAAATGCTAAAAACACAACCAAATTGTTAGTTATAGTTAAAACAAAGCGAGGAGGAGCTTTTTCGCATCATATTTAAATTAGGCAAAATATCCCGGTATGACACTTGATGTTAAATTGCGCTGGAAAGCACATGTAACGAAAGAAAGAAGAACGAATTACTCCTTTATAGATAAACGTTGAAACCAATATGTTCATGTGGTATTAAGTATGAGATTGTACTAAAGAGAATAACGTTCTAGTTGTACAGATATTTGAAAATAAAGTATTAAGAAACAACGTGAATGCACCTTGAGATAGTGACCTTCATCGGGACCTAAAAATCGAAACTGTAGCAGAAACTGTAAAAAAGTACGAAAAAAGCCAAGCCAAGACAATATTATTTCAAAGACTTCAAAGAGTGAAGCCGTTTGAGCTAGTGAACTAAATAAAATATGTAAAACAAAAAATGCTGAAATCACAACCAAATTGCTAGTTACAGTTGAAAACAAGCGGAAAGGTTAGATTAAAACAACATTTCTAATTAATTTTATTGACTAGATTGTAGTATAAAGACAAAGAGTTATTAATCAAAAACTGATGAAGAAGAAGAAACTGGTCTGAAAGAAAATGTTGAAGTACGTTGGTCATGTAACGAGAGGCCCCAAATACAAGCAATTACAAAAAAATAAACAAAATATTTCCAACCACCGCGCTCTAATGGGAGATCCGGCTTTAAGAAGAAAATGTTACATGTAAAGCTAACAGATAGAAAAAGGAAATAATGAATAACAAATAGAACAAAAGTAAGGAATGTCCGAAGAGACGTAGCAAAATTAAAATAAAAATATGCCGGGCATAATATTTGACAGAAACAGGATCGATGGAACAAATGTATTGTCAACTGGAGAACTTATGAAAATATAAGAAGTAGGGGAAGACCCCAAATGAGATGGGAGGACTATTTGAAGAAAAATGCGGGATCAAGATGGATGAACACGGCGACAGACAGAGAAGAGTGGAAGATATTGGGAACACCTATATACAAAGATGGATTGAAGAAGGCTAAATGATAGATCGACAGATGGACATGAAAAAAAGCGAATGTAAAAAATACGAAGAGAACGCGTAGGCAAACCACGTTAAGTAGATCTGATAGTCTACGGAAACGGAACATCCATGATTTTTAGTCTCTAATATTCCAGACAAACAAGCTAAGTTTGTAAAAGTCAAGCATGCATGGAATAAGCGCCTGGACCTGTTCCAAATCAATTTCGAAATTTTGAATGCATCGCCGAATTTCAGACATTTTACACGCAAAAATTTAATGTACGTCGAAATTGGGGTTACAATAAATGTATGTTTGTTTTTCCACGTTTAAAGATTTTCCAAATTAACGCGTTTCAAATATTAAGTAAGTACCGAATGTTTTCCCTATTTATTTGTAAAGATGCCACAAGGCACGGTCTGGGCTTCCAGATCTCGTATCGGGAGAATTTTGTCCAGAAAAAACAAACTAGAGATAAGACAAGTAAAGATAATCATAACAAAAACATGTAAAAAAGCCAATTACGCGAAAATGGTATTCCGTAAAAAGAATTGAGATAAAAGTAAAGCCAAGTTCTCCAATACAAATTTCAAAATGAAAGGTTCTTACTAGTTTGGAAATGTTTTTTAAACTTTGCTATTACATCCAAACTTCTTTATATTTAATTTAGGACTGTGTCTAAGAGTTATTCGCAGCCGTAATAGCCAACACAAGTTTAGAAAAACATTTCCAAACTAGTAAGAACCTTTCATCTTGAAATTTGTGTTGGAGAACTTGGCTTTACTTTTATCACAATTCTTTTTACGGAATACCATTTTCACGTACTTGGCTTTTTTTACATGAAATGTTTTTGTTATGATTTCACTCCTTTTTCAAAGGATTTGGATAATATTTAAGTTTTAAAGTAGAAAAATATGCGGAATATTGTACAAAACTTTTGCAATGTCTGATTTAAAATTTTGAGAGTTTTTAATTTTTTTCTATTGTTTTATTATAGTTCCTATTAGCCTTCCAAAGCTCAGCTCTCTAGCGTTTCTGGAAGTTACTTTTACATAACTTTACATTTTTAGGGGAGGAAAGTAAGTTAAAATTTTGAGCTTTTTTTTTCTATAGTTTTATCATAGTTCCTATTGGCCTTCCAAAGATCAGCTCTCTAGCGTTTCTGGAAGTTGGCAATGTTACTTTTAGATAACGTGGGAATGTTACTATTACCGGATTTTACATAGGAGAGGGAAGTAGATTAAAACTTTGGAATTTTTAAATTTTTTCTTATAGTTTATTTATAGTTCCTATCAGTCTGCCATAGCTCAGCTCTCAAGCAGTTCTGGAATTGGGCAATGTTAATTTTACATAACTTTACATTTATAGGGAAGGAAAGCAAATTTAAATTTTGGGGTTTTTTAATTTTTTTCTATATAGTTTTATCACAGTCCCTATCGGCCTTCCAAAGATCAGCTCTCTAGCGTTTCTGGAAGTGGGCAATGTTACTTTTACCAAAGCTTTTACATGACTTTACATATATAGGGAAGGGGAGAAAATTAGAATTTTGGGGTTGTTGGAATGTGCAAAGTTTGAGTTTCGTGGCTCATTCCGAAGTAGAGTTTTAGATATGTCAAATATGGGCTGAAATGTTTCAAGAAATGATGTTACAGCAGTTTGCGCGAACTTTGCGGGGCACTGCTGATGCCGTGCCCCCAGATATGTCTTCCTTTAACATTGCAATCCTTGAAGAGATTTGGGTCCAGTAGAACCACCGATATCATAAATAAAATGGATCGCCAGCATTTGGCCAAACTAATTTATAAAAAAAATCCAAACATATTTTCTTGAAAAAATGTTTACAATATGAAATAATCAAAGTTTCAAACATAAATCACGACATCGCTGAGTTGGGTCGGCCAAGAATTGGTCCGGCGGCGAGCTGGGTCGGCAGCAAATTTGCCAAGCGGCAAGTTGGTTCGGCGGCGAATCGGCCGTGACGAATCAACGACGGCGAATCGTCCCATTACCCTGTAAATATTAACGCATTTCTTGTTGCGACAACCTATTCTATTTTTTGCAAATTATTATGTAATTACTACCTATTTGTATAATTATGTACATAAATAGAAATTAAGTAATGTTTAAATACCCACGTGCATTCTTTGTTTAGTTTTAAAATAATTTAAAATGTACATTTTTTTCCAAGACGTACCTACACTTAATTTATTTCAATTAATAAGAAAAAACTTTTGAAAATTTTCAATAGTAGGTAGAATATTTTTTTAATGTTCAGAATGCAAATCATTTAAAATAAATAAAAAAGTTTTGGCAAACGGCACAACTGCCATTAATCTTATGATGGCTAAATGCGATAAAGAGTAAAGAGGGAGGAAAATTATTCAGAAATTAATAGTAGAGTTAAAATTATTCAGAAATTAATAGTAGAGTTTCATCAGGACCTTGGACTGCCATAAAACCGTACGTAAAAAATCCAAATGCGCGCCCAGAAGAACCCCAGAACTGTTTAAATATAGGTTTGTTCAGATAGAACGACCAAATAACTAGTCCAAACAAACGAATGCTTTTCGTTTTAGGTAGCTCAGATGATCGATTTTCTTCAGTCATGTGATCATATGCAAGAGAGTTAAATTGAAAGTCATGACACTAAAATAAAGAGTAGCTTTCGTCGTATCACGTAAAAAGGTTGATCGAATTGATCGAAAGCAAAGCACCAACTCGAAAGCTCTAAAGTTTTATTGCACTTAGAAAAAAGAGATTGGTGAAGTACTTTGCAAAATTGCTTATTGCAGGTACGCAAATTCTATTTAAAAAAATTATGACTACACTAGTTTTGTTTCTTACCGAGTTTCTTACACATTTTTTTACCCAACTGCAGCAAAGCGAAAGGAAGGGTAATGTTTTTTTATTGTTTTATGTATGTAAGTAAATATGTATGTTTGTGTCACGCTAGAGGCTAAACGGCTGAACCGATTTTGACAAAAAAGGTGTCGTTGAATTGCTACTGATCCCGAAGGTGGTATATGCTACATTTTTTTAAACAGGAATCAACATGGCGGTCTTCAGACGCCATTTTGTCACATGATGTAGGCTTTAAGGCATACAAATTATCTAAATTTCAGGCCATTTTATTGAAATTCCTTTGATTACCCATCGCAAATGTCCTCTAATTTGCTGTAGTTACTTTGTAGTCCTCCCTGCTCCCACCCATCTCCCCTCCTGTAATTCCCCCTAACCTATTCAAAAACCATATTCGCATAATTTTATCAAATATAGAGCGATTTCAAAAATTCTTTCTGCATACGCTTTTAGATTTTTTACTAGTTCCCCCCTACCGCCTCTCCCTCTCTCCTCCCCGCCATCCTTATTAGTAATAGTTATATCTATAACTATTACAAATATAAAGCGATTTTAAAAGTTCTTTCTGCACACGCTTGAAGACTTTTTTTCAACATCACTATACTTGTTTCCCCCTCCCTCTCACAAATATATACCGATTTCAAAAATTCTTTCTGCACATGCTTTAACATTTTTTTCGACACCAATTCACTAGTTCTCTCCTCCCTCTCTCCTCCCCTACCTTCACTCAATAAAAGGTTACACTGTTCGCGTCCGTAAAAAATCTACACGTACTTTTTGGGTAAAGCTAAATGCATAGTGCTTTTTATAAGGCTGAATCAGAATTAAACCTAAAATTTGGAAATAAAAAAAATGTAGATAAAAAACACCCAACTGCTAAATTTACTTGTAACAACTAGTCGCAGTTGGGTACAAAATTACCCAATAACCTGATTCATGACAATACAAAACTGTATAATTTCGTAAGTGCGCTTTGGGCATCAACACTAAAAGTTGAAGCATGTCGTACATTATTATAGGTATTCCTGTCAATTTTGCACCCAATTGCGACTAGTAGTTACAAGTAAATTTATTCGTTGGGTTTTTTCTTATTTAATTTTTTTTTACTTGAGATAGATTAATTTAGTTTCGCAGTCTATTAGGATTTTCTGCATCAATAAAGTGTGGTTTTTTCTTCGATAAAGATTTTTTTAAAATTAGATATACCTTCTATACCACCCCACTACTTCCCTGAACAGAAATATGAAATTACGCCCCTGGTTTTGTATATGTCGAGATGTGCCCTCCCTGGTTTTATATTGACTTTTTTTGCACTTGCAAGTCCTTGACTATTCAGTAGTTCGGCTATAAAATAGGCCATATATCGTCAAAATGACCCCCAAGATAACCCTTATGTGGCCTATTCTCTCGCATCAAAGAGTCTGCATTTTAGAGAACACGAACTGAAGTTTTGTTCGAAGTGGCTCCCTAGAGTGGTTCGAAATAGCCACGAGTTGCAGTAAACTTCCTCGCTAAAATTTTCGAATTATTAAATACTCTTGTCTCTATTAAAAACTACAATAAACTACAACTATGCTTCTTGAAAGGATAGAATTTAGCAAAAATCTGGGGACACGGCAGCCTGTAACTGCTGTACCATCTTTTATTTAAACATTTCAGCCCATATTTGACCTATCTAAAACTTTACTTTGGAATGAGCTACGAAACTCAAACTTTGCACAGTCGTAGATCTTCATAGACTTAACAACCCCTCCAAGTTTCATGTACTTACATATAGTAGTAAAGTAGTCACGAAATTTCAAAAAACGTCGAAATTGCCACTTACTCATTCACTCACACATGTATAGATCATCAAAATTCTACTGTACTTCCAGACATGCTACAAAGCTGAAATGTGGCAGACTGATAGAAATTATGACGAACCCTTGTGAAAATCAAAAAACTCTAAAATTTTAATTTACTGCCGTCCCCTATACATGTAAAGTTATGTAAAAGTTACATTGTCCACTTCCAGAAACGCTCGAGAACTGAGATTTAACAGACTATAGGAAAAAATTTAAAAACACCTAAATTTTTATTTACTTCCCTCCCATATAAATGTAAAGTTATAAAAGTAACATTGCTCACTTCCAGAAATGCTTGACACTAAGCTTTGAAAGGCTGATAGGAACTATGATAAAACCATGGGAAAAAATTAAAAAACCTTAAAATTGCAAAAGTTGTGAACAATATTCAGCAAATTTTACGACTTTAAAACCTAAATATTAACCGAACCGAACCAAATCCTTTAAAAAAGGAGTGTAATTATAACAAAAACATTTAATGTTAAAAAAGGCCAAGTACGTAAAAATAATATTCCGTAAAAAAAATTGAGATGATAAAAGTAAAGCCAAGCCAATACAAATTTCAAAATGAAAGGATCTTACTAGGTTGGAAATGTTTTTCTAAACTTGGCTACAAAAGACTCTTAGGCGCAGTGCTAAATTAAACACAAAGAAGTGGCTGTAAAAGCAGTTTAAAAAAACATTTCCAAACTTGAAATTTGTTTTGGAGAACTTGACTTTTACTTTTATCTCAATTCTTTTTGCAGAATACCATTTTCGTGTACTTGGTTTTTTTACATGAAATGTTTTTGTGGCTTATCCTTGTATATAGAATTTTTTTTATTTTTTTGTTGAAGGCACGATAAATCTGATACAAACTGGTGCTTAAATATTATTAATTAGATAGAATAAATTATTGTGTTACAGCTGAAAATATTACTTAGTCTATTAATATTTATATAGCTAACAATTACATTTTAATGTAATTTACTTTACTATTGTTAAAATTGTAGCATATTCTTGCTAAATAAAGTTTTAAAGTTAAGTCAATTCATTTAAATAAATGAAACGGTTTTAAAGAAAAGTTTTTGGAAAAACTAAATTTTTGCTCTTATATTTTCTTAATTTCTAAAAAAAAATGTAATAATGTAATATTTTAATAGAAATCTTAACAGCTTTTGAAAAATGTAAGCAGTATATACAGAGTGATCCCCGTTGTGAAGAAATATAATAAATAAGAAACTTTTGTTTGTACGAATCTCGTATAGTAGTAAATCGCCTCTGCGCCACAGAGAAGTTAACAAAATATTTAACGAAGTAGGTTCCTGGAACCGTGAAAGGGCACTGTATATGTGTACAAAATTTGGTAAAGAGGTACGATTGTTTGGAAATCTTAAATTTTTGCCTGGTCTATGACGTGACAATGCAAAAAAATCAGGACTTGCCTTGTGACGTCAACAAAGTGGTAGATCGTGGTCTATCCGTTTCTATAGCTCTACAGGTTTAATTAAACACTTAAATCTGTCAAACTATAAAAAAAGAACATCTTCCAATGTTACAATAACAGAAAACGGTGATGCAAAGTTGCACTATAAAATAATGCGATTAATTTCTTTAAGCAAGTGGGTAGTACTTTTCTATATTTGGTAGCCGACAAATAAGTAATTGGACTGGCTTCCAAGTATGGTCTCCCTAGAATTTCATTCACATTTTTTTGGGTAATTTTAAAAATGTACGTGGGAATTTCTTATTGAAATTCACGTTTATGTATTTATACACACAACTATGTTACATGCATTGCACAAGTACATAGTTTTCCGTATATTTTTACACACTTTATTTAAATAAATAGGATCAGAATTAGTTAAGAGGCTTATCGTCAAAAATCGCGTCCCGTGGGATAGTTGCGCAAAATTTTTTAAAACTGCTTTAAATTTTTAGTATTAAATCACACAATTGTCACTGGGTGTTTGAGCTAAGGTCACTCATCGTCAAGCAAGCTTTACAGGTAGCGAAGCTAACGTCAGGCTTTCTATTTTTTGGTTATTATTTTTGACATGTTTTCCTCGGTTGCGCATTGGCGGTTCTGTTTTTTTTTTAAGATGTTGTTTTACATAGTATGAAGGTACCTAAACTATATATATTTATGCAATTAGAATTAAAAAGTTATGCTGCAAACTATCTTTAAACTGTATCATTATTAAATAGATCTTTAGATTGTGTTAAAACCACATTTTTAAAATAACAACGAGCCGCCAATGCGAAAACGAGGAAAACATGTCAAAAATTATAACCAAAAAATAGAAAATCAGAGTTAGGCTTCGCTACCTGTAAAGCTTGCTTGATGATGAGTGACCTTAGTTTGAGCGGGAGGGCCTGTGTGACGTCATAAATCCAAGATGGCGGCTTTTTCTAATGATTTTTCACAAATTTTGACTTATAACTTTCAGTAAATTAGTTTCACAGAAAAGCAATCAATACATTTTTTGTTTACAAGATAACACCAAATAATGCAGTAAAAAATTATTAGATTTATATCTAAAAAACTAACAGCATCCTGTGTCACGTCATACATCCAAGATTGCGATTCTTTCCATGTTTTTTCACAAACTTTTGCTTTTAGCTTTTGCCACATCAACTTTAGAAAAAAATTGTATGGATTATTATCATTTGTTAACAATAGAGCGGCAATTTAATTATCGTTCTAACAAACTTTATGTCTTTAGAACTAAGAAAGATTTTGTTATTTTTTAAATATTAAAAAATTATAAAAAATCTAGATTGAGCAAGAAAGTTTTAGACTACCCACGATCGATTGGTGATGGATTACTAAATGTTAAGTCGCTGGGTGTTTGCCTCCAATTTGAGTAAAATGGCCTGTGTGACGTCATAAATCCAAGCGGCTTTTTTCATATTTTTTCACAAACTTTGGCTTATAACTTTCGCTAAATTAGTTTTACAGAAAAACTGTTACTACGTTTCTTGTTTGGAAGAAGGCATTAATTAACGTGGTTAAGAATTTAGCTTTATATGTTGTAGTGTGGTAACACTAAGGTCAAAAAAGCACTTTTCGTACAATTTTATAGACTATTAAAAAGCTTTCCGGTCTCAACCGGAACCGATAAAGAATTTTTAAAGATATCTTTCTGTCTGGTTCATCTCAAGTGGTGGAAAATATCCCTGACCGAAAATTTTCGAATTAAAAAATTGAACTGATTTGTGCTCTTATTTTCTTAGTCTTAAAACTGAACGTATAAACTGATGTTATAATACACTGTAACTAAAAATAACTCTGGCTGATTTACAAAGTTGGAAAATGCACTTAGCGGCGTCTCCAAAATTGGAAAATCAGGAACTTATTTTCTTAGTTTTGAAATTTTTTCATATGGTGGATTATACTATAATATTATGGAAAAAATTATTTGAAACAGATTCTTCTCTTATTTATTTCGCTGGGGAAACCATAAACTTTAGTTTGTAGTGGACACGGCATTAAATATTAGATAAAAGAACAAGTTTGAAAAAAGGATTTTACGTTACGTAGTTATCGTCTAAATTTCCGATATTTTATGTACAACTACCCTCGATCGATTTTTTGACAAACTTTTGAAAGAAAAAATCGCCGCGCTAGGGGAAATAATCGGTGTCATAGATTTTCTCCCTCTACTTTACCGGGGCGCACAGAGGACAGGTATTGATTTGGGGTCTGGCTATCCTGAAACAACTGGCGTAACCACGTGTAACCTTCTATCCTCTTTTCTTACATTCTACATATTTTATATACAGGGTGTTCTCAAAATAAGTCATTTATTTTAACAGGTTGTAGAACTCATAAAAATAATTTATTGTACCAAAAATCATTTACATAAAAGTTGCAGAATAAAAAAGTTATTAACAATTCGAAAAATTTTAAATTTAAAAACTCTAAGACCCGACTTTTTGATATTCTCGACGACTGCGTTATCAATGTTTTGTTTACTGGTGATACTGGGTATGGCTCATTTTTTTGTAGAATACAAATTACTCATCATTTGTTCATTCATTGTACGGTTTTCAGTGAGAATTTCGATTTGACTAGTTGTAAATAATTTGCTAAAGTGCGTGATATTTTTGTTCTGCGCAAAAAAAATTGTTAAACCTAGTTAAAATTAGTTTAGTCTTTTTAATCTCATCGAAATAGAAACGCTTTTTAGATTCCAAAAATTAAAAGAAAGGTTTCCTGATTGGATATTTGTAATGTAGGTAAGTCTGTTAAGCGTCGCGTCGAGTTTGGCGAGCCCTAAATAAATTACACCTTTCCAGTGTTGTACGGTAAAACGCGAAGTCAAATACATACACATACACAGAAAAAAAATGTCTTCAGTCAATGCAAATTGCTTTGATCCAAGAAAAAATCTGCTTTCCTATACACGAAGACGATATTTTCTTAACAAAAAAAAACTATTCTCTTGAACTGCTGGTTTCCATTGACAATAAAAGTTGCCTTTATCCAAGAAAATTGATTTGTTTTGAACGAAAGCGGCAACCTTCTTGTTTTGTGTTTTTAGTATTATGGAATAAATCGCCATTTTTGTTTTGAGATGCCGGATATTTTAAGTTAAAAAATTAAAAGTCGTTAGGCAAAGTAAAGCTTTATTTGTGTTAAGAAGATATTTTATATCTTGTTTCAAAACCACTTTTTCTTCGCTAAAGGCAGTTTGTTTTAAACCAAAACAATTTACCAAGACAATTATTTTTTTCCCCAAAACAAGCGGTTTGCTTAGATGAAAAGAAAACATTTTGTTCAGAGACTTTTGCTTTTGGGTCAAGACAATTTTTTCAAGAACACTACTTTTCTTAACTGAAGAACTTCTTTTTTTCTGTACACCTGGCTCGGATACTGTTTTGCACAGAGCGGTGGTATTATTGAGAATTTAATTCTTTAGGTAGTTCTTAAATCAATATGAAAGAATTTGCTTTTAAAACTATATTATTTGTTTTGCTGGGAAAGCCATAAACTTTAGTTTGTGGTGGATACGATATTAAATATTATATAAAAGAACAAGTTTAAAAAAAAGGATTATACGTTACGTAGTTATCGTCTAAATTTCCGATATTTTATCTACACCTATCCTTGATCGATTTTCTTTAACAACTGTAGAAAAGATCGCCGCGCTCAGAGAAACAATCGATGTAATAAATTTCCTTCCTCTACTTTACCGGGGCGCACAGAGGACAGGTATTGATTCTGGGTCTGGCTATCCTGAAACAACTGGCTTAACCACGTGTAACCTTCTATCCTCTTTTCTTACATTCTACATATTTTATATACAGGGTGTTCTCAAAGTTGAATGATTTATTTTAACAGGTTGTAGAGGTCATAAAAATAATTTGTTGTCCCAAAAATCATTTACATAAAAGTTGCAGAATAAAGAAGTTATTAACAATTCAAAATTTAAAAACTCTAAGACCTGACTTTTTGATATTCTCGACCACTGCGTTATCAATGTTTTGTTTACTGGTGATACTGGGTCAGTGGCGTGTCGTATAGGGGGCCACGGGGCGAACGCCCTCCCCGCCCCTCTGCGCTTGGCGCCCCTGGCACCTTTTAAGAAAAAAATAGAATTAATAGTGTTATTATTTTAAAAAAGGTTTGTAATTTATTTGACTCCCATACCTATATTTGCGACCCTTAAGTTCTTCGCCCCCCCCCCGCCCTTTTAACCACGACACGCCACTGTACTGGGTATGGCTCATTTTTTTGTAGAATACAAATTACTCATCACTTGTTCATTCATTGTACGGTTTTCAGTGAGAATTTCGATTTGACCAGTTGTAAATAAATCGCAAAAGTGAGTGTTATTTTTGTTTTGCGCAAAAAAAAAATTGTTAAACCTAGTTAAAATTAGTTTAGTCTTTTTAATCTCAGCAAAATAAAAACGCTTTTTAGATTCTAAAATTAAAAGAAAGATTTCCTAAGATCGATTGGTTTGGATATTTGTAATCTAGGTAAGTCGGTTAAGCGTCGCGTCGAGTTTGGCGAGCCCTAAATAAATTACACCTTTCCAGTGTTGTACGGTAAAACGCGAAGTCAAATACATACACATACACAGAAAAAAAATTCCCTTGAGAAATGTACTTTTCTTGAAAAAATCATCTTGATCTAAAGGTAAAAGTCTCCGAAGAAAATATTTTCTTTTCATGTAAACAAACTGCTTGTTTTGGGAAGAAAAAATACTTGTATCGTTAAATTGTTTGGGTTTAAAGCAATTTAAAAAAATCCTGCCGGTTGTTCTTTTCTTCAAAAAAAATTGACGTTCTTTCTTATTTTGTAAAAAATCTTAAAATTTTAAATTCACATAAAATATAATATATATATATCAAGGTATTTTCCTTGCTGGAATTATCCTGAACTACTAAAAAATTACAACTCCGTATTAAAGTCTACTATGGAAGAAATTTGTAACTGCAAATTTAATATAAATTCTTGGTCACAATGTCCACTTCCCGTCAAATTTGGCTTGGAATCTGGGAAACCTCTTCACTTTGCTTTTCTGCTTTTCTAGGTTAGGTTCAAAATTCATGTAAAATAATTAATCTTCTTCTTCCGACAATATGTATAGCTCTTATCTACATGATGATTATAATGAAGCCTTACATCAGTGGACAGTAATTTCCAATCTTCAGTGTATTCCACAGATTCTTCCAACTTCTAAAAAAATTTTTGTTAAAGTAACATCCCAGGCATTGGTCCATCGTGCCCTTTTGAATTTTCAAGACTTGCATTCAACGCAAGTTTTCTCGCATTTCAACGACCAGAAAGTCATGCTTCGTCATGCTGGACGATCAAACCTTCCGCGTTTCTGTAGCTTTGAGGTTAGGTGTTTGTGTATAGTCCTCATGACCTGAGTTGCCACACGAGTGCAGGAAGGATGGCTCGTCACAGTAAACTAAACAACATACTTCTACGTGCTTTGACATCTGCAGGATTCCCTTCAGAACCCGTTGGAATATGTCGAAGCGATGGAAAACGTGTAGATGGAATGACCTGATTTTCGTGAAAGTCTGGCAAACCTCTCCTATGGAACGTCACTTGTAAAGATTCATTATATCAGTCATATATCCACTTATCTTCTGGAAAAGCACGAGAAGTTTGTCGTTTGGGTGAGTCCCTAAAGAATAAGAAATTTGAGGAACTGTTGGAACGCTTTTGCTTTGTACCTTTTCTGTTGAAGACTTGGTCCTTTCGAGGAAGTCCACCAAACATTTGATTGAAAGAATTAGTAAATAGTTAAAGAGTACATTTAACAGCGGTTTAAGAGTTAAATCTTTTATTATTTGGAACGTAAGTCTGGCAATTGAAAGAGGTAGCACAACATCAATTCTTGGAACTGTTCCTTGAATTTTTCTTTGCTTCTAAATTTTATTGTTTTTGTAATATTATATATTAAAGATTTTTTATATTTTGTCAAGTTGGTAGAGTTTGGAGAGGAGAGAGAGAGATCAATTTTTAAATTGATAAATTTAACAACTTTAGAGAAGAAAAAGCGGTTTCAAAGCGAGATCTAACATTTTTTTCCTAACACAAATAAAGCAATACTTTGTCCTATTTAAAAATAAACAAAATCCACCGAACACAAACCAAATAAAAGGGTAGGGGTAGATTTCAAAAATTAGAGTTGATGTGAAAATATGACGTATGTGATATCAAACGAAAGGTAATTGAGTCTGCAGTTAAACAAAATACATTTTAATTTATTTTAAAAAAAGGGTGGGGGGATATTTTAAAAATTAGAGTTTAAGTGAAAATATGGCGTGTGTGATATCAAACGAAAGGTAATTGAGTCCGGAGTTTAACGAAATACATTTTAATTTATTTAAAAAAAAGGGTGGGGGTATATTTTAAAAATTAGAGTTTAAGTGCAAATATGGCGTGTGTGATATCAAACGAAAGGTAATTGAGTCCGGAGTTTAACAAAATGAATTTTAGTTTTTTGTTTTTTTTAAGGGTGGGGGTAGATTTCAAAAATTTGAGTTTAAGTCAAAACATGGCTTGTGTGGTATCAAACAAAAGGTAATTTAGTCTGGAGTTGAATAAAATATATTTCAGTTTTTAGTTATATTAGCTCACACGTACACTATATCTATAGTACCTAGTGTGAGCTTAGGGGCCCATATATTGGCAAAGTATTTTAATACGTACTTATATCGGGACGTCAAGACGTATTTACATAAGAAATAATGTTTTGGTTCAATAAAACTTATAGATTTTTTTCATTTCAAGAGAATTATTTGCTTGAAATAAAAATCCTGATTTTCTTATAGATCTCTTATTTTCTTTAGGTGTTAGGAAGTTTACACCTAAAGATGATAGAGATCTGGGTCGAAATGTCACGTATAAAATCCAATAAAGACAATCGAAGTCCGAAATAATGATTTTCATTTCAAGCAAATAGTTATTTTGAAATAAATAGTCTATAAGTTTTTTTGGATTTTTGTGATTATTTCTTTGATATTATCTTGAATTAAGATACCAAAATCTCGACTCGATGCAATTAATTGTTTTCTTTCAACAAAATAAAATTATTCAAAGCGGAACCAACTATGATTTAATCAAGAAAACGTTTGTCTTTGTTTACTGTTTTGGGTGCAAGATTTTGTCGCAAACCCATTGGTTTAAACCTAGATATTTTTTAAAGCTATGTCTTAGTATAATACTAGAAAACAAGAAGGTTGATGCTTCCATTGAAAATAAATAAACTTTTTTGGAGTAAATAAGGCAACTTTTATTTTCAAGGAATTTCAGTATTTTAAAATAATAGTCTTTTTGTTAAATATTTCTTTGTGCATAGGAATGTGAAGAAAAAAACAGATTTTTTTTTAAGATCACAGCAATTTGGATTAATTGAAGATTTTTTTCTGTGCACACAGGCCGGCAGACAACCACCTGATACCGCACCGTGTATAGAGGCATGGCAGACCGACCGGCATGGCAAGCAGGAAAGCAGGAGAAGCAGGCCTGACTTTAAAATGGAGACGATCAAGGGAATATTTTGAGACACTACCAAAAAGTTCCAAAAGGTTTTCCAGTGTTTGTGGACTAATCCAAAACTCCATAGCCCTGCACCATTAACCAAGGCTTAATAGACAAAATCGCCTATTTTAATACAATGTAGAATATTATTTACAAATATTAAAAAATATAATATATAAATTTTGCATCGAAAATATCAATTTTAAAGAGGAAACCACTTTTTGGTCCATTTCGTTACATGTATGGTTCTGAAAAAACCTGAAAATATTTTTGAAAAGTCTAGAAATTTTGAGGTAAAGTTTGAATAAGCCAGAAATTGTAGTAAAATCCATGGATATCAAAACAGACGGGCCACGATCTTGCACTTTATTGATGTCACGTACGGCTGTAATTTTATTTGATGGTCATATCATGTTTTTTAAGTCACGTTTTGACAAATCACATTAAGCCAATTATTGTTTTTGTAGTGAAATTTTGTTTTGAAATTAATATCGACTTATTGCAATAAAGCCAGGCCGTAATTGTGCCGGGCACTATTCTGACAGTTTCGCACTTATAAGAACAGCTGTCTTCTTTCAAAATTAGGTCTTTGTGTAATATAAGAGCCGGAATTAATAGTGCGCCACTATTAATGGCAAATAAACTGTCAGTTTTTAATGAAAAATTATCAGAATAGTGCCCGGGACTATTACTGCCTGACCTTATTGCAATAAGTCCCTAATAACACTGAAACTATTGGATTTTAAATTCATTGTATTGTAAAAAATCGAGAAATGGACAGCACCATACTGCTAATTGACCGATTTCAATGAAATTTGGCATATATGTTCAGTAAGCTCTTCTGTCTGGCTAATGCAATTTTTTTTTTCGGCTACGACGCACGGTTGTCGGTTTTGAACGATCGAAATTATTTTATGGTTTTAATTTTGACAAATTGATGCTGAAGGTTAGGAAATGTCAACTAGCGTTTAAAAAATGTGATTTTAATATATTATGCATTCTGGAGATGGTACAGTCGCCTCCAAAAATAATGTTGCATATCGTTTTTTTCCTCTTAAGCAAAAAACTTGAAAAATTGATAGTTTGAGAGTGTGTGTACGTAACTAACTTATAGCTTTCTTATTTAACATAGCTTTTTTATAGAAATTTAAATAAATTTATTAATCTTGCTATACTATATATAAATTTTTCACCATGCACTGATATTCTTTATCGTAGTCTTTACGTTCACTATTTTCACATACATAGTTCAAAACGGATTGATTTTTATCCTGTGAAACCGGTGTTTTGTCCCACATTTTAAATAAATTACGTCGGTCAATCCCAGCGCCAACGCTGAAACAATAAATCATAGCTAATACAGCGACAAGAAGCGGCAGCTGAATGTAGCACCTATACAACCCTTGATACATGATTGAAATAATAAAGTCACAAACGCAATTGATACGTAACGATCCAGACTTTTTCAGTCCAATATATATAATACATTTTTGAAAAATTATAATTTTTTAATAAGCAAATTGAAACTTTGGAAATCGTTTAATAGTTAAAATTAAAGATACCAACCCACATTTTAAATATACGTGAAGAAATTACCATATAATCTCTGGTTTACCAACTTGGAGCACTTTTGAAAATCGCCTTTCCGCGCGGAATAAGTGCGGATCATTATCCAGGCTATCAAACGTCCTATCACTTGTCGTCGTAACAAGAATTTGGAGAATATTCCACTCAAATTATATGAGAGAACTTTGAAGAATATTCCACTCAAATTATATGAAAATTCCTGGTGCCGTTTCAAAGATTTGTAAAAAAACCCAATAGGTACTTTTTTATAGAGTTTCGTGTTTAATGGTCCACTCCAGTGGCGTATATAGAAAAAAGTTTCGGGTTGGGCCCGAGGCAGTTTTGGGGGGGGGGCCCGAGACCCCATGAGGGCGTATTTTATGCTATTTTATGTTTTTATTCATGAAATATGTCGAAAATATCTAAAAAAATCTTACCTTCGGGGGGGGGCCCGGGCCCCCCAGGCCATATATACGCCAGTGGTCCACTCTGTATTTCTTGGTATAACTTTTGACTTAAGGAGGCTTGTGCGACAAGATATCTAGAGTTGGCCCTGCCAGGGAAGTTCAGTTCGTACACAGGAGGCTCTCCCTCTCACGTATATTGATTTTCTCCACAATGCAGATATTATGTCGGAGGGATATACTGCTGCTGGCTTTTTAGCCCACAAAAATTTATGACACTAAAAATTATGGCCGAATTTCCATATGTATATAAGGAAAGCCGGGTTGAAAGAATCAAAGTGGGATTTATTTGTCTCTTGCTCTCCTTGTGTCGCTAGCGTAAAGTAAAATGTTTTTGAATTGCAGTAATGAAATTTGGCACATTTCTTTGTTAACATCCACTCTACGCCTAAAGAACAGATACCATGGTTGTGCACCCTGCAGTAAACTTTGGGCTCTTAGCTGATTACTAATAAATGTTTAAATATTGTTTTAAGATAGTTATTAATATTTTAATTTCAATACCTTTCCAAGGTTAATATTTTAATATTTATCCTACTTACTTATTAGTAGGATTAATAGGACATATATTTTAATTTTTTATAAATAAAATAATTAGGATGGAATAGAGACTTGTCGCGTAACTGAAAAATACAAGACAAAACTAGAAAGTGTCGAAATGGATGCAATAAGAATATCAATGAGAATATCTAGAACAGATCATATAAGAAATGAGATCATAAAAGAGAGAATGGGAATTGAGGAAAGCACAACGGATAAATAATCACTAAAAGGCACCTGATATGGCACAGCCGATGAACAATGAAAGATTACCAAAGCAGGTCCTAGAATGGCAACCAATAGGGCGCAGAAAAAGAGGGTGTCCTAAACTGGAATGGCAATAGTCAATCCAAAGATCAATGAGTCAAAAAAACCTGACAGAAGACGATTGTGAGGATCGAAGGAGGTGGAGAATAGGCGTCGGACAACGTAGAAAAACATTCTAAACCGACATAGTAGCAGTAATAAAATTATACAATCTAATAATAAAATTTGTCTGAGAAAATTACATTAGTAAACAAAAGTTGACAAAAACAACATTATTTACAGTAAGTACTAATAATATACCACACGAATCAAAATTAAAACAAATACGTTTTCTTAGGAAACGCAACCCGGTGATGGATATGAGATGGATACACCTACATAAATAGGAATGGTCTTATTAAAATATAAATAATAATAATAATAATTAAGACCAAGTTAAGTTAGGTTTGGTTCGGTTGCCAAATCAAACCAAACCAAGCCTAACCTAAGACAAAGTGGATAGCTAGTGACATAAGGACATCGACAAGAAATAATAAAAGATTTTGTCCCAGCCCGGGATTTGAACCAGGGACTTTCATCTTGCAAAGGCTGACACATTATCAAATGAGCTAATGATGAACTAATAGCATTGAGTTCCATAAGTATCGACGTCATTGACTAATAGCCTTCCCAACTGCGGGTGCCGCAAAATGTTGAATGCTTTAGGTAAAATCGGTTTATCACTTTTTGAGTTATCGTTTTCCAGGCAGACATCATCATAAGCCTTGGTAGTTAGGCATTTCTTGTTTCAAATCACTTTTTATAATGAGTTACTTGGAACAAAAATTATTATTTTACAATACTGTTATGGGTTTACTACTACAAATAAAACTCGCAATTGTCACAATTTCAACAATTATTTACAAAACACGGACTTAAACTTACTAATAACCTGCTAATAACTTACTACTGAAATTAACTTTGTGTTAATATCTCGCGATTATTTCAGTTCGTTATCTCTGACTGACTCTCGCTGCCCGATGTCCGGCTTTTATAATGGGGTCTGCGATCTTTCGCGAACAATCTATTTTTTTTCGATGCTAGAAGCAGAAACGAGTATACTGGTCTCTGCTAGAAGGTTCGCGTCCGAGTACGAGTGTTAGTTACAGATAACGCAACTAAAACCTAGACTAAGAATACAACGATAAGATAAGTCAACCTAATACTACACTTGACCTAAATAAATTCTAACTATAAAATTTAAATAACTTATATTTGTAACAATATTAATATCCTACCATACGAATAGACGATTAAAATTTTGTTTCCCTGCCTTAAATTTTACCGCACGCCAATGCTAGAAATAAAAATACACAGAATATAACGACATCAAGATTATAAATATAACTACGAAGATAAAAAATATGATCATATCTGCTTAGGTCAATTTATTTCATACATTCCTCTTCATTTTTGTCAACTTTGTCCTCTTAAAAAATAAACGTCTGAATTATTATAATTATAAACTCCTTTAATGCTGAGTTTATACAGATAAAAATTTAAAAATTAAAACGAAATATTTTGTTGTTTAAAATTAAAATAAAATTAAAATGTAATTTTTACCCCTTTTTTTTGAAAAAACAGTGTAAAAGTATTTTTGGATTATACCACTGGCCTTTTAAAGTTGGATTGCCTAAGATGGTACGAAAAAACGAAAAAAACCTAAAAAAAAAACATAAAATTCTCCATCAAAACAACAACAAAAGTCATATGGCCAACTTTTTATTTTTATTTTTATCTGGTTCTGTATAAACACCTACCAAAGGGTCAATTTTTTTTTATTTCAATATTTATTTTAATTTTTATCTGTATAAGCCCAACATTAATGTTCCCTTCCGAATATTTAAGAATAAAGGCTAGGCCAGAACCTAAAGATTGGTAGGGTATACCGGGTACCACTCGTGCTGTTATAAGCCTAGGCCTCTTCTAAATAACCGGCACATGTTGTGCCCGCGGCTATTTTCACATCCCCGGTAAAAATAGTAAAAATTATAAAAGTTCATTATTCTTGATTTAGCTAGATTTAGCAATTAAATTTCTAAAATTATTTTAAAAAGTCCACAGGTTGAGCTAAAACATTTTTTATTTATTTGTATTTTGTTTTTTTTTTATAATTTTTTTGGCAGACCTGTATACATTTTTTAAGATCACAATTTTACGCGCTATTTTATTTTAAAATTTAGCTCCATGACGACTAATAAACTTATAAAATCCAAACGCACACAGGGCAGGGCTAGACCTATTTATTACAGGAAAGAAAGACTGTATTTTCCAAAAATAAGGAATCCAGACAGAATGAAAAAAAAGATAGTCAAAATTCCAGTTTATTTTTGTCCCGACACAATTTAGACGCCGCTTTGCACAAAGCCTCGGCATCGCGACGCTTTTAATAATAAAATATTCGTTTTCAAATACCTCGATCTAATATTATAAGCATGTTTAATATCACTATAACATAAATAACAGTGAAAAAAGTGGCTCGAAATAAAGATTTACACATCCTTGATGTGGATCCAAAGCGTAGACTTTATTATAACTCCCCCTCTTGACAAAGTCATCAAAGCAGAGGCAAAAATGGGAGTTATAATAGACTAAAAAGTATATACAACAACTGGCATCTGAAAACTTAATCAAAACGAGCATCGTCAAAAACTCGTCGTTGGAAAGTGGAAATGAGATGAGGAATGACATCATGACTCCAAAAATCAAGACAAGCAAGTCGTGCTACTTTGGAAAAACAAAACGGGAAGTATACTTGTCCAGTTGGAAAATTTGATATTGTATACACCGAAAGATCTAAAATAGACAGTATATCGCCTAGCCCCTAGAGAAAAAGCGTTTGCTTCTCTGTAGAGACACACAAACTACATTATTCCATCCCGAATCCCAAAATACATGCAATAGAGATCTGTTTGGAGAAAACAAGATATTTTAACAAAGATATCAGAAGCTTTTCAGATAGCCAACCAGCAATTAAAGCTTTATTATGCCAACTAAAATTCCTTGGCGAAACAAAAGACTGATGATGATTCATATGTGAGTGGACCGTGCAACCCTTCCTGGCATGATATAGCTTTAAGCAGCAGTTAAAGCTATATCATGCCAACAAATTAACTTAAAAGTTATTTGAAATGCCTGTAATTCCAGGCGATATATGATTTATTTGTGAGTGGGTCTTTCAACCCTACCACTGCGACTAACCCTTGCGTGGGTTGTGGGGCACACGATTGCAACAGGTAATAATTCTGCAGAATCTCTAGCAGGAAGAGGATCAGAAAACTCATTCATAGGTCCACCTCCTCCTTAAAATTCCAAAAATCTGGATATGATGATATAAAAGGGATGAGCAAATAAAGAACAACAGTCGTTGTTCGTAGCTACTTACTTTAACTTTGCTATAGCGGGGCAATTGAGCCTAGTGGGATGGAAAGTCCCAGTTTGTAAAAAAGAATAACAGAACAAAAGTATAATTAATTTTAGCTTTTGTTCTCCTTTAACGTTACTCACCTGTGGACTCCTTAAGCTAAATAGGAAACAAATCAGACTGTTGACGTTACTTATAACCGGCTCCAAGTTAAGGGAACATAAGTACAGATTGGTCATTTACAGAAAGACATCATGTCCAAGCGCATGGTACTAACAGAAAATTACAAAAGCGTATAAAAGGACTATTGCACTCCTTGAGGATTCCAAACCTTCTAAATTAGGAAAGCACCCAGCAAGAGGATGATGATTATGTGAATGGGCCTTGCAGCCCTTCTACTGCAACCACCAGTGGGTTCTCACTTGGGTGGTTTCTCACCATTATATGCCTGGTCCTCCAAAAAAGCTAGTTATCAGTCTGAGCGAGAGACTGTTTAGATCTTATGAATCAATCTGAGATTTACCGAAAGTGTTCTGACATAAACGTACAATAGCCGGACATTCCCACAGTACAAACCTGACTGTTTCGTCATTTTGCAGACAGTCTTCATTTGGTCTTTTCTGTTAGTCCAGTCACTAACTCACTATACATATCCCCTGCCTGGTAACTTCCATGGTATTCCTGGTTCTTTTTTTACAAGGACCTTTAATGAGCTCTTTAGAATGAGTCAGTTCCGGTAGATTTATCCAGTATTGTTGAAAGCTGATCTCCATCCATTTCTATCTTCACTATTAATACATTGTTAGCGCTACCAAGCGTCTTCAGTAGTGGGTCCCTGTAGCTCCTCGTATTTATCGATGAGACCGTATAGAAATCAATCAATCTCTTAAAGCTGCTTGACTATTGTAGATTTTTATTTGAGGTCAGCAATCCAATGACTACGAGTTCGGCCTAAAATATAGTAGCCAATTGGCCGAGATTATGTTTAATCTCGGTTCGGTTGGCTACTAACAACTCCAGATCTAACACATCAGAGAATTTTGGGTCCGTCGGTATACCAAAAACTACCGTTAGTTAAGAAATTAGTCCTGTTGTTTGACCAGTCCTCCCTCGCCGGGAGGAGACTGTTGTATAGCTTTCTGCTGTATACCGTGTTGGGCATGACGACAGATATCGTTCCTCGAGGTTTCTCCAACTCTAGAGTCACCATAGCTAGGCAGATGCAGTACTGGGGCTTTCGGATAAACCGATATGCAAGAACTCTTTAAAAACAACATGAGACAAATGACGAAAAGGTAAGGAGTATCCAATGAATCCAGTATTAACAAAGGCTTTAATTGAAACAAGATTATTGTCTATCGCCAACATGATTTAAACATTTTTTCTAACAGACCCTGAAAATGTGAAAAAAGTGCAAAAACTAGAAATACCAATTATTGATAACCTATTTTAAGAAGACTTAGAATATTTAACCCCTGGCATTTATTCATAGGAAGAGACTTAAAGCTTTCCCTTATTTTATTTTTAAAGCCTGCAAACAAATTCGTTCGGCAAGTATGCATTAGTTATAAAGATTAAAGAGATAGGTTCCTTAAAGAAAATCAGATCTTGTCAACCTTAAGCGGCCTACTCACTAGCCACTTTGCATAAGCAACTTAGCGTCCCTGGAAATTGGTACGTGAATAGCCCGTTTTATCAGAATTAGATCGAATCGAATTATGGTAAAAAAAATGAACCCTTTGCAATGGTTTTTTATGATTTTGTCCTTTTTAAATGCCTATAGCTTTAAAGCAATTTTTTATATATTAAAAAAAAGTTTGTCTATGCTGGATAGTAAATAAATCCATTAAGGTCAATTTATTATTGACGCTTTGGACATTTAAATAAATTAAAGAAAGTTCGATACTTATTAGGTTTTTGTCTTTTTATAAATGCTGCCCGGACAAATTTTTCTTTTCGTTTTAAGAAGAAAGAAAACGAAAAGTTAGAAGTCTTAATACGTCGGTATGCGTGTGTTATTTTATTATTTAAACTCATTCATTAGTATTTCATAATAATAATCAGACTTCAAAACAAAAACTTTTAAAATTACTAAACTAAGCCAGTTAGGGTTATTCCACGCAAAATACTATAAGCAATCTAAAGTTTGAGTTTCTTTTGCACATTCTTATAAACAGGTATTTTATAACAAATTATTTTAAGAAAACCTATTGAGAGAGATCTTAATGTACCTATTAAAAACAAAACCGATAAACCCACAATTTTTTTTAAAAACTTGTGTAACTTTGAGTTATTCAGTTTATCTTATTTAACTTGTAAATCAAAGTATACCTCTGTTCACGAGACTTCACACATCTAATTTCACATGAAAAAAAAATCCTTCAATATCAAATAATCGGTTTTGACTATATGCGTCCCTGTCAATTGGATTGGCTTATAATAGTGGCGGATCTGGGGTAAAATACGTCGTGGGCAAAGAAAAATATGGCGCCCGACTCTACGATTCCGGGCACTTTTTGGCGCCCCCAAAGCGCCCCTGGCGGCTGGCGTCGTGGGCAGGTGCCCACTGCTTATAAGCACATAACTAATGAAATTGCCAAAAGTTATGTATGTTCTTGAAATAAATGTTTTTCAAACGCCTTCTGGTCACTTTTAAGTAAATTTGTGCAAAAAGTAAGTCACTTTACAAATACCAAATTGCAAATAATGCAAGGACCTAAAACTATAAACTACAAGTGAAATTAAAGAAAGAAGAATTATAAAAAAGTTTCTCTTCGGCCGGGACTCGAACCCGGATCTCTTGCTCTGTACGCAAACGCTCTTTCATTAAGCCACCAAAGATCATACATAAATTTTCGGAAAACTTCTACCTATGCATGTGTGTGGTGTCTCAATACAAGAACGAAAAATTCTCAAAATTTATGTATTTTTGGGTGCAAATACAACAATATTATTTATTCCCGATTTAAATTTGCCGCCAAACTTCCATGAGACCGATTTGTATGAGAGAAAGAGCGACGGAAAGAGTATGAAAAGAAAGGAGAGAGTTGCTCGTGCTAGGTCCGGCCTCTTGTTATGTTTTGTCCTTTTTGATTTTGTCCGGTTTTGATAAAATACGTTATACTAAATTTCGATTTTGCTCTTGTCTTGTTTTGATGAATGACGTTTTTGTATAATTTCCGGTTATTAAGAATTTCGTTTTTGCCATTGGACCATTTTTATTTATGGTTTTGGACGATTTTGTTTACGATAAAATTTACGACGATGACGACGAGAGGGCTATAGCTATTCTATTAAAAAAAAAACAATAATTTTGGTGTCAAATACTTTTTTAATAGATGATTTTATAAAGAATACGATTGATAAATTTTATCTCTCACTGTTTGTGTTTAAGACATTACATAAAGTTGATATTTTTCTTATGGAATGACCATCTTTTTATTTGTTTTTTTGATATAATCGTAAAATTTCCTTCCCTATAACATTAATTATTTGATTTTTTAATTGTTTTATTAGTTTTAAAATTTAAGTTTTACAATTGATTACAATTTAATCATTTAAAAACAATCAAAACCCAGTAAATAAATTAAAATATATAATAAAAAAAAAGAGAAACGCTCGGACACGTCGATTTTGTTTGCGAGAGGGACACTTTTTGACTATCTTGAAATTTTTGTTGCACGAACCCCCTTTGAGGGGTATACTTTACCCCTATATTTTGAATAGGGAACGCGGGTCTAGTGATACCTTGTTTTGAAGCTGTCTGGAATATCTTTACAACCGTGTAAAAATTTCGAAAATCCATCGATTAGTTTTTGAGATATTTGCTTTTAAACTTTCAAATTTAACATGGACTGATAAAATAAAAATGTAATTAGAATTTTATTAATTTTTAGATTTAATTTTTATTTTATCAATCCATGTTAAATTTGAAAATTTAAAAGCAAATATCTCAAAAACTAATCAATGGATTTTCGAAATTTTTACACGGTTGTAAATACATTCAAGAGAGCTTCAAAACAAGGTATCACTAGACCCACGTTCCCTATTCAAAATATAGGGGTAAAGTATACCCCTCATAGGGGGTTCAAGCAACAAAAATTTCAAGATAGTCAAAAAGTGTCCCTCTCGCAAACAAAATCGACGTGTCCAAGCGTTTCTCCAAATTCGCACTCTAAATACCCAAAAAGGACTCTGTTTCGATGTTCGTGAAACACCGTGGTTAATCATGGAATTGCCGTGCGGCGCTAAGATAAAATAATTATCTATATTTTAATAAATAAATATAACAGGTAGGTATAATACTTACTTTCCAAGTTCCTCCTTGAGATCGTAGTTGTCGCTGAATCGCGTGCATGCCAGCGGTACCGCCATAATCTCGAATAAGTAAATCCCTAGATGAACAACCGAAAAACAAAAGCACTACTCGCGCTGCGACCGCGGCCTACTAAACTACTACAAAATGTGCGACAGTGTCAAACGCGCGCAGCGCACTAAAAACTTACAAGCCGCCCGTGATACACACTATATACCACCGCAACAACCCAGTATATCCATAGAATTAAGAATCAAACAAATTCTCTCACAGTATGCCAAGATTTTTTTTTGTTATAAATTAATCCAGAGTTTAGTGGATCACTAGTGCAGAGGCGCGTACACTCAGGATACACACTGTGCACACACAGCGTATAGGAAGAGAAGGAAAGGTCCAGTGAGTGAAGTAGGCCCACTGGGATCTAACCTAAAAGATCAATATTGGCGATGATGTGCTTACAGCACGGCGGTCGTACATAGCAGCGGCGCAGTGCAGCATGTATCTTTTGCAGGAAAATATATGACGGAAGCAGCAAATATGAACGAAGCTTGTGAATAAAATTATCATAACAAAAACATTTCATGTTAAAAAAAGCCAAGTATGCGAAAAAGGTATTCCGTAAAAAAGAATTGAGATAAAAGTAAAGCCAAGTTCTCCAATACAAATTTTAAAATGAAAGGTCCTTATTACTTGTTTGGAAACGTTTTTTTAAACTTTGCTATTACAGCCAAACTTCTTTAGGTTCAATTTAGCACTGTGCCTAAGTCATTTGCAGCCGTAGTAGCCAAGTTTAGAAAAACATTATCAAACTAGTAAGAACATTTCATTTTAAAACTTGTATTGAAGAACTTTGCTTTACTTTTGTCTCAATTCTTGTGACGGAATATTATTTTCGCGTATACTTGGCTTTTTTTACATAAAATGTTTTTGTTTTGATTTCACTCATTTTTTAAAGGATTTGGATAATATTTAAGTTTTGTAGTAGTAAAATATGCGGAATATTGTCCAAAACTTTTGCAACGCTTTATTTAAAATGTTGAGGTTTTTTTCCCATGGTTTTATCATAGTTCCATAGCCTTCCAAAGCGTTTCTGGAAGTGGGTAATGTTACTTTTACATAACTTTACATTTATAGGGGAGGGAAGTAAATTAAAGTTTTGCTGTTTTTAAATTTTTTCCTATAGTTTTGTCATGGTTCCTGGAAGTGGGCAATAAATGTTACTTTTACATAACTTAACATTTATAGGAGAGCAAAGTAAATTAAAATTTTGGGGTTTTTAAATTATATTCCATAGTTTTATCATAGTTCCTATCAGTCTGCCAAAGCTCAGTTCTGTAGCGGTTCTGGAAGTAAGCACATAACTTTACATGCATAGGGGAGAAAAGTAAATTGGGATTTTGGTGTTTTTTGATGTTTTCTAAGGGTTTGGTAATAATTTCTATCAGTCTTCCAAATTTCAGCTTTGTAGCATGTCTGGAAGTTCAGTAGAATTTTGATGATCTATACATGAGTGAGTCAGTGAGTGGCAATTTCGACGTTTTTTTAAATTTCGTAACTACTTTACTACTTCATGAAAGTTTGAGATTCGTAGCTCATTCCGAAGTAGATTTTTAGATAGGTCAAATATGGGCTGAAATGTTTCAAGAAAAGATGGTACACTGTCGTGCCCTCAGATTTAGAGCTACAAGACCAATAATTTTATTGGCGACCCGCGAGAATTTTGGGATAGTGGTTTGAATATTCCTCGAGAATTTAGCTGCATCGAAGAATTTCTATGACGATTGCCAACTTGCGGTTTGCGGATACTAGGTCTACCAGAATTTGTCACGAAATTATATTGATTTTCTTTTACTGATTGCCTCGAGGTTGGTAATACATTTTAAATTTAATATGTACGTGACACAGAGTCGTCGCAGGATAGACCGCGGCTTGGCAGGCGCGAGAAAGGCGCGGGCGCGAGGCATCGCGACGGCACGCATTTCCTGCGAAATGACGAAGCAACAGCAATATTTTCCTTCCCAAACACCCGCATCACATAGAATAGGAAAAGTATTAAAATCGGCAAATAATTTAATAAAAATAAAGTTTTCTAAAAGGGCACTCCACATCAGTCTAGGGAGGTGTTTTCAAATAGTTAAAAAAACATTTCCAAACTAGTAAGAACCTTTCATTTTGAAATTTGTATTAGAGAACTTGGCTTTACTTTTATCTCAATTCTTTTTACGGAATACCATTTTCGCGTACTTGGCTTGAAATGTTTTTGGTATGATTTCACTACTTTTTTAAAGGATTTGGATAATATTTAAGTTTTAAACTAGTAAAATATATTGTTCAAAACTTTTGCCATGCCTTACTTAAAATTTTGAGGTTTTTTAATCTTTTCCCATGGTCTTATCATATTTCCAATCAGCCTTCCAAAGTTCAGCTCTCTAGCGTTTCTGAAAGTGGACAATGTTACTTTTACATAACTTTACATTTATACGAGAGGGAAGTTAATTAAAATATTAGGGTTTTTTAATTTTTTCTATAGTTTTATCATAGCTCCTATCGGCCTTCCAAAGCTCAGCTCTCTAGCGTTTGTGGAAGTGAGCAATGTTACTTTTACATAACTTTACATTTATAGCAGAAGGAAGTAAATTAAAATTTTGGGGTTTTTACAAAACACCAAAATTTCAATTAACTTCCCTCCCCTATAAATGTAAAGTTATGTAAAAGTAATATCGCCCACTTCCAGAAACGCTAGAGAGCTGAGTTTTGGAAAGCTAATAGGAACTCAAAATTTTAATAAAGGCATTGCAAAAGTTTTGATTAATATTCCGCATATTTTACTACTTTAAAACTTAAATATTATCCAAATCCTTTAAAAAGGGAGTGAAATCATAACAAAAACAGTTTTTGTAAAAAAAAGGCAAGTACGCGAAAATGATATTCCGTAAAAAGAATTAAGATAAAAGTAAACCCAAATTCTCCAATACAAATGTTAAAATGAAAGGTTCTTACTAGTTTGGAAATGTTTTTCTAAACTTGGCTATTACGGCTGCAAATGACTCTTAGGCACAGTGCTAAATTGAACATAAATAAGTTTGGCTGTGATAGCAAAGTTTGAAAAAACATTTCCAAACTAGTAAGAACCTTTCATTTTAATATTTGTATTGGAGAATTTGGGTTTACTTTTATCTCAGTTCTTTTTACGGAACATCATTTCTGCGCACTTGGCTTTTTCTTACATGAAATGTTGTTGTTATGATTCATATTAATATTAACCTTTGTTAGAAAAAAAACATAAAAAAAAATAAACTCTAGTAGTCCGAATACCTCGAAAATTCGGCGGTAGCTGTACGGATTTGTGTCCGGATTATCGAAGTTATACTGTATTAAAAATGCTGTATTGACGGCACTCAATACTAGCAGCATTAGTTCGTCGTAATATAACCTTGCGCCGCGACGCTGCTATTTATTTTTGTATATTGTTTACAGGCGTCATCGCTCGGCACAAGCAGTAGTATTAGATATGTGTGTCGCAGGATTATTCAAAACACACTACAATCGGTGTTCCAACAGTTCTATTATCACATGCATGCACCTGCTCGTTCTTACTTTCCCAACAATTACAAAGCAGGAAAGGAAACAGCCGCGACCCAAGGGATTTCTGTTAGGCGGGGGCTAGGAACAGCTCTTGTGTACCTGCCTATAATTTCTCTTCTGGTTTTCCCCCTCTTCTTTAACTTTTAGTTTACGGACCGTCGGGTTTTGTTGAGATCAGGGTGCTGTTTCTATTTTTATTTAAATACCTGCTAAATGGTCACTATAGCTATTACCCTAATGGTATAATCAAAGGTACAGGTATGCCACAATAATATTTGTAATTGGACTACATATGACTGCTACAATTTCTCTAAAATGTTCACCTGCTTTCTGCGTAATATTTACAATAATTTTCCCCGTAGGGCAATTTTTTTCGAAAGGTTTTTCTTTTTCTAGAGATATGTTTATTTGAAAAAATTTTCATCAAAGACCCCATTTTTTCAAAAAAAAAACAAATTTTCTAAAATTTTACCCTTCGGCGTCATTTTTTTTGGTTTGTCTACAAACTTCTTTCTGTGCTGCATTGCTCTTTTAACGATTTGGCTTCAAGGCTGGTTCATTGGCCATTTTGTATTAAATTACGAAAAGAGAGATATTCTTTTCGAATTAGTTGATGTGAGGTTCGGAAGGCGGGGCTTGGACCTGGTTGGATATACAAGTCACTTACTTATAAAGTTCTGCGCCATTTTTTCTAAAAAATTTTGTCTGTGGCTACATTTTTTTGTCATGCTTTCCCGCAAAATGATATTTTTTTCAATTTTCATGTTCTTTTTTATATTGCAATTTCTTTTGTTATTTTTAGATGTGTCCAGCTATCTCTCTATATATAATAACGTTGCTAAAAACAGCATTGTAATAACGCCATTATCATATCAAAACAGCAATGTTTTTACGTTATTTTCAAGTGAATTCTTAGTAGCTTTTTATCAACGTCAAAATCACATTGGGTTCGCGCCTTTTCTACACGAGTTTTAAAACACGACTTGCATGGCTTTTCTACCAAATATTTTTGAGATTTTACTAGAAGCAGCGCCACCTGTTGGCGGCATTTTTCACTTCGACGAAATCTATCCGGGAGTGCTTTGGCCTCAAAACTTCAAAAACCAGTTAATGAATTGAGCCCTGATCCTTCACGATCACGACGCATCAGTTATTAACCTGATAAAGACACATTAATATTGTGTGAAAGTGTTTACTATTGTAAAATCTTGTTTCGCTTTTAAAGATAACAATGTATGAGATATAGAGATGCCTTGAGCGCGATCTTTTAAAATTGTCTTGAAGTGTTGTAGTTTTAAACTAGTAAACTTTTAGAACTTCCTTTTGCGTCACTTTTAATTTGAAAAAAAGTTATGAAAAAAACGTGACAAAAAAGACGCAGAAAGTTATCACTTCTAGCAAGTCTTTATCTGAGGGCTTTTAGAACAGGTTTTCGCGCCTTTTTTGATTAAAAAACATATGACGAAAAAACGTCACAAAATAATCCGCAAAAAGTTGGTAGGTTTGAGAAGTCTTAATCTAGTGGCATTTTAGAACATGTTGTGGACGACTTTTTAAGTGTGAATTTGGTAGATGAAAATAACGAGGGTAAAAAAGACAATAATCAAATCAAAACAAATTCATATTTACAGAGCACTCTACCTATTGTGATGGGAGACCTCGGAATAAGAGATACAAAATCACTTTCAATCTGAGCCTTCTTAGGCTCGGTTAGAAATGTCTCTAATTTACTTGAATTGTTATTGCCTTTAAATATTTTTCAATCAAATGATACAGAATATAACATATGTTTAAAAAAAATGGCTTTCCATTTGTAATATAAATTCAACCACGCAAGAAATACCATATTACCAAAAAGAATTTGACTCCATGATTTGTAAAGTTCGCAAAGAAACTATTTTTTGTAATTTTTCCCGTGACGAAGATAAAGCACGATTCCTAGCTCTTGAAACACCTGAAAGCAACGCATGGCTACATGCTCTTCCGTCTGCGTCGTTAGGAAACCTTCTTGATAATAATACTTTTCGGATATCAATTGGTCTAAGGCTTGATCTCCCTGTTTCCGGAGTGCACGTCTGCATTTGGGGCGAAAATTCAGATATATATGGCTCATATGGGCTAAGCTGTAAAAAAAGTGCAGGGCGTGCATCAAGGCACAGGCAGATCAATGATATTATCAAGAGGGGTTTAGTTTCGGCTGAATGTCCTTCCATATTAGAACCTTTGGGAATATGCCGAAGTGATGAAAAACGAGCAGACGGAATGACGTTAATTCCTTGAAAATATGGAAAACAATTATTATGGGATGGAACATGCACCCATACTTTAGCAAAAAGTTATTTAGACAAAACTTCGAAATCTAAAGGCTGGCAAAATTATCGGAACAAAATAAAATCAGAAAATATTCGGAATTAATAAACATATTTATTTTCATACCATTTGCTGTAGAAACTTTAGGGCCCTTAGGTGATGAGGCAAAAAAAAATATTTTAGAAATAATTGCAAAATTACCAGTAAAAGAATCAAAAAATTATTTCATCCAAAGAATAAGCTTGGCAGTACAACAGGGAAATGCAGCATCGGTTTTAGGCACAATGAAAGAAGAACCTGGATTAGACGAAAACTTTTAGACTTATTTTTTAAAAATTTATGTGTTTAGGATTTTTATTATTTATTATGTATAGTGTTATTTAATAATGAATTATTGTTTAATATGAAATAATTTGCTTTTAAAAAGACGTTATATACATAGCACCAGAAACTTCAACAAAAATTACATTTGTTCTAGCTTGATTCCCTAAGTTATCTTTAAGCATGTATATTTAACAAAATAAATATTACATGATATGAGGTTGTTTTCTAGTAAAAAATAACTTTATTATTTTAGTTCACGTTAATTTAACGTTGATGTGATGTTTGTGCTATGTGGGCTAAGACTCGAGGCACCTTCCGCCCTCCCGAAATAGCCCGGCTAGCTGCTCTTCTCTGTGCCAACCTTATTTTATTTTATTTTTTGATAAATAGGGACTTTAGTAAAAGCGGACCCAAATACACGCACAAATATACCTATCAATACCTATGTAAGTATCAATATAATTATTATATCAAAATTTAATAACGAACATATTTCTGAATGTTGATAAGCAAAAATGTTGTTGCCGACATTCATAAAATTAGTGCTTTTACCACATTTACCGATAACAATATAACAATAGATAATAAGAAAGTGATGATATGGAAAAGCAATACTTAACTCATTAATAAGTGGGTTTATGCATAATATTATTAAAAGAGAAGACAATAGAAAATTAGAAATTGCTTCAGTAGCCCAGTCATTAAAGCACAAAAAAGAATAGACCCTTATGGATACCATACATGCTTCGTAACGCATTGTTGCCGTCGTAAAGAGGTAAATCTGACAATTTGATTGGTCAGGCTTGCGGTCGATACTAGGGTCACTAGATCCTGAAGCCTTCCTAGAGACGCCAGACTTCCAGGATGCAGTGACCCTATTCCATGTTGTGCATACGAAGCTGCACGAAATATGTACATACAAGCGACAAAGCGTAGCTTTACAACAGTGGCGATACAATGGGGGGCCGGGATCCCCGGAACTAAGATTTTTTGGCGGGATCAAACTGGATTGTAACCCAAACTTGTCGGTCAACCTCAGATCGACTCAGAAGATCTGAACAGTGTCTCACCCAAACTGATAGCCGGCCTTTTTGGAGGATAGGCATACAGTGGTGAGAAACCACTCAAAAGTGAGCCACAATAGACCCACTGGTGGTCGCAGTGGAAGGGCTGCAAGGCCCACTCAGATATGAATCATCAATCAATCATCAACCTAACCTTGATTAGTTGACCGCAAATGTATCCTTACATGTTTAGATACGCCTTCTGTCCTTACGGCGCCGCCGAAGGCTTTTTTCTTAGGCGCGCTCAAATGTTATAGCATAAATACATGTTCAAAGAATCAAAAAGTGAAGCCCTCATAGGTGGCTTTAGAAACAATGGCAAATTTAAATTCGCGGACGCGAATTTTCAAGTGCGCATGCGTGTGTCTTGTCATGTAGACACACCAGCTGCTGTGTGGATGGAGGCCATCTTTGTTGCTTATTTACATTTTGCGGTGTTTTGCGTTTGTCGTGTAAATTTTTTTTTTCTGTGAAAAATGGGAAATAATTCACGTAAATCATGTGCGGTTTGTGGAAAAACGTCCGGGAGAAGTAAGGGAGTGCCATTCCATAGGTAACTACGTGTATTTTTTCTTCATAATTTGTTAATAAAGTTAAGCATGGTTTATAAATGCCATTAAACACTATTCATGGTGTCCACAATAAATCTCACAATTAGTTTTAGAAAAACTTCAATTTTAATCCTCAATTTGATAAATTTTCACCCAATCAACTAGTTTTTAGAAAAAAATAAGACATATCCCTAAACTTTTGACAATTGTCAAATAATGTAGTGACGTATCAGAGTATGTTCCAAAACCATTAAGACTAACGCACGCGTAGTAACCAAAATCCTGTGTACCCGAAAAACATTAAGAAATAAATAGGGTTCCTAGCTTCAAATATCGCGCGCTTTTACCTCAGACGAAGTTTTTAGTTCACGGGCTTTTGGTCCGAAGCGTTTTTGTCTTTAAACGCGGTTTTGACTCGGCGCGTTTGTGCTCTCGCGCGGTATTGGTCCGACATAAAATAAATTCGTAGAAAATTTGATTGCTTTTAATTTTGCTTACTTGATATTACTTTGCAAAAATTGAAATATGAAAAAAACATTTTTGGTGGCTATTTTGACAAATAAGGCGGCAGCACGTCCCGCGAATATGCAAGTGTGAATTTTAACTCTAGATATCAAAACCTACAAACAAATTTTCGGACAATCTCACGCAAGACCATTGAGGTAGAACCCTCAATGCGCAAGACATACACAGCGCAACATAGCGTAACCACGAAAATGATTAAGGCAGAGTGTCTGGTTAGGTTAGCAGTGGCGCACCCAGGAATATGTCTCGGGGGCCAGACTTCTGGGGGGGGCGAGGCCTCTTGATGTCGTATTTTATGCTATTTTATCTTTTTATTCATGAAATATGTGGAAAATATCTAAAAAAATCTTAGGTTTGGGTGGGCCGCTAGCCCCGCCCCCCTTGGGTGCGCCTACGGGTCAGGATATCGCACCCCCGCTAAAAAATAGTCACAACTCAAAAAACTTTGTTTTGAGAAAATCGCTGTTAAAGAATTTAGTTCATTAGAGAGATTCATTTTTCACTTACATGACAAATTACGAGTTAACATGTTATTTTATATCAACAGGAACCTATTAAACTCAATGTACTTGGTGCAGTACGTTTCTCAGAAAAAATGATTTTTGTCGTTTTTAGTTTTAAAAAAAGACAAAAACCCGATATTGTGACACTTTTTTAGAACAAGGCATCATGACGTTGTAAATCAGGATGTCACGCAGGATGGTAAATAATATAAAAAAAGAAAACAAATAAAGAAGAAACTGTATTTATTTTTACAACGAGTTATAAAATGCTGAATAACAACTGGGAATGTGATTATTCTCTAATAAATTCAAAAGATTTTTTTCTATTCTTCTTAATTCTAAGTACAATGAGCAATTCGAAAAAACAGTCACAACACAAAAAACCATTGGTTGGTTGGTTAAAGATTTAACCAATAGTTCACACGAAAACCTTCGCAACTCGAAATGTGACTCTTTTCAGGATGAAACTCCACGTTCACGCTGTTATAAAGTCAAAAGTGACACTGTAAAAGAACGCATCCTCAGCTAAACTGGACAAAATAAAAGAGTCACATCGCCATTTCGCGGTGCATTGTCGAAACATAAATGTGACGCTTTTATGGAAGAAAGTACAAGTTATTTCGATGATGCCGGCAGGTTTATCTCAATAAGGGCGATTTTTGAGTTGTGACTCTTTTTCAGCGGGTGTGCGATATGTTTGCTATTAATTTCCCAAAAAAAGGGGCCGTGGAGCTAATTTAAGGAAATATTATATGTTGCTAATTATTTTTGCGCGGTTTTGTATTTTGGACGGTAAAAGTTATGCACGGAGAAAATTAGCGCGGTAATTGTCTCCTTTGTGCGGTTTTCTACATTGCCCGAATTAGATCTTGCGCGGTAAATGTCTTGCGTAGTATTTTTGTGCGGGTTAATAGGTTGGTGGCTCTTCTTGGTTAAAAGCCTATCGCTTAAATATTATTAATTAAAAAAGTTGCAGTCGTTTTTTTCAAAAGAACAGCAAATTAGTGGCGCACCAGTGCGCAATTTTTTTAAAGAATTATAGTAGACAATGAAAACGTTTTGAATAGGTTAATTTTGATATAATATATAACATGTAATTTTTGTAATAACTTCATTTATTAATCAAACAGGTAAATATATATTTAATTAATAATAACCGAGTTTTCCATTAAATCCCATGGAAAATTTTAAACTCTGTACAGGATGGACGCAGATTTTGTCAGATTTTGGTGTTTCTGTCTATACATATTAAAAATGGGCTGGCCTTTGGTTGAATTTTAATGCTGGTTTAAATACCTATGATATATTACGAGGAACGCCTCCTACCCTAAGCCCAAGATTTTTTGAAGAGTTTCCACATATTTCATGAATCAAAACGGAAAATAGCATGAAACACGACATCACAGGTTCTCGAATCCCCCCCCCCCCAAGACATATTCCTGAGTGCGCCACTGATATAATACATCGCGCCCGGCACCGAAAAATTTTGTATTTTCGAAAACCTTTATTTTATTTATAAAAAGAATGTGCGATAAAATATATTTATTAAACATTTTAAAACCCCATACGTAGTTTGAAAACGGCGGGCGTGTTGTACTATGATACCGTTTTTGTATTTATAGTGATTTTAAGAAACACCCAAAAACTCACAAATTTTGATGCAATTTGTCCACCCTATATCCCTGCACAGGCTGAATTCAATGATCTCTATATTATATTCGATGTTTTTAGGCTATGTGGGTTTTTTGTTTAATCTGCATTTTGGGAGGGAAACTATAATATTTTATTTATGAAAATTTTATTTTAGTAGAATATTCTATTGTTTTTTTTAAATAAAGAATCTAACTCTCAAATCAATCCCTGTAAAGAATTTAAATATATACAATGAAAACAAACAATATTAAGAAATTAAAGGGGACATTCCATTAGAAAACAAAAATTTTATGTTATATCATAAAAACTAAAAGTGACAGATGAAATTGAATTTAAAAATTGGATTCTTTATATTTTTTGTTAATAAAAAATGGAGAACTTGATTAATTAAATCCACACAGAAAAAAGTGTTTGGTTGAATCAAATAAACCAATTTATTTGAAAAAAAATATTTGGATTAAATAAATCTTGTTTGGATCAAACAAATATATTTATTTCGGACAACAGTACATTTTGTTACGACAAAAAACATTGTACATGTGAATTAAATAAATTACATGTTAAAATTTTTTTGGCAATAATAATATTTAAAAAAATATTGTCTACCATATACTCAAATAATTGATTTTTTTAAAGCAACTCAATTGCTTTTTATTTTTTTTAATGCTCAGATTGACTAAATAATTGTTTCAATTATATAAATTAATAATTTTAATAATGTTAGATAAAATTATTTGAAACAACTAAATTAAGTTTTTGTTTATAAATAAATATACAAATACGATTTTTTTAAATTCCTTCTTTCTTGGTTTTTATTTCCAATAGTAAACCATTTTTGTATACATGATATATATCACGTAAAATTATTTGACTCAAACAAATTAGATTTTTGACTTTGTCAGTGCATATTCTTCATTGGTCCATATAAAAATATTTATTTTAGCCAAACAAGTAATTTAGTCGCTTTAAATAAGACTTAAGAGATTTTTGTATACGGGTTTCTGCCATTTTTGGTTTTTAAGAAAAATTCGGGGGGTCCGAAGGACCGCGAATCTGCGTCCGGCTTTTTTTTTATTTTGTTTTTTTTTTATTTTTTACTTAATTACCTTAGCCTATCGTAAACAGACTCAAACCAATCCAAACCCTCCCGACCCCTTTTTGCGTTAAAAAAAATCGCCGGACGCGGATTTTGGATCTTAGGCAGGCTCCCTAGTAGGTGCCCTCATAAAGAACTTTTCGGCTTTTCATGAAAAATTATAAATGGCAAAAACCCGTGTAGGTATGTAAATTATTTAGTATACGGGTTTCTGCCATTTTTGTTTTTTTTTTTGAAAAATTATTTATGGGGGTACCTACTAGGGCCTCTAGGATTTTTTTTATTTTTTTAAAATAAAAAAACGGGTACCGGAGGGCGAGGTTGTAATGTATTTTTTTGGTTTGGTATGGGTTGGCTTGAGTTGATTTGAGTTTGTTCAGGTTAGATTGCGTCGATTTAGAAAAAAAATTAAAAACTCAAAAAAATTAAAACAATTTTTTTTTTTAATTCTAAGGTCGCCGATTCAGGGTCCTAGGGACCCCCCTAAGTACCTCCAGAAAGGATTTTTCATCAAAAACCAAAAATGACAGAAACTCGTATATACTAAATAATTACCAAGTTACCTAATAAGGTTAAATTTTTATGAAATTACAAGTACAACTTTTTATCTTCTGTAAATACAGCGCGTTGCTATACCTATTAAAAATAACAGCAAATCGCTACTGCGCCGACGCAGAATAACGATAACAATAACTAAGTGGCAAAAGAAAGGTTCAAAAACACCCTATATAATATCTACAAGAATTTTATTTATTTCAATATAGCAAATAACCCAAAAAGTGTAGAATAAAATCGATGTACCTACTAAGGTGAACTCTCTAGCTGTCTCGCTTCTAAAAATACTGTTTTGTCTCATGTTCAATATGATAAAAAAGAGGAGCGCAACAGATCTTTTTGTTTTTCTAATGCACAACAGACAAAGAGTTTCAATCCAAAGTTGTCCGATTGATTCGCGGAAATCCGACCAATAACATTCCGCCCTAAAGTTTAGAATTTTATTTATTTGATTTAACTAATTTTCTGTTAAAACCATTAAATTCGCCATTAACCTGCTAGTACTTCTCTAGATTGCTTAGCGTAAACATTACAAAATGTGTACACAGCTTGTGAAATTTTTGTGAAATTCTGTAAAATTTTTGTGAAATTCTGTGAAATGTTTTTTGAAAAAATCGGAACATTTTTGTGAAATCTTGTAGCTTGTGTGTGAAATTTTGTGAAATTTATTTGTCTTTGTGAAATTTATTATTATTAAGGGACCGGAGCTAAGGCGGCGACGTTACTTTTATAAATGAGATTTACCGGGTGTCTCAAGGTGAGTGGCTTATTAGATTATTTTGGAAACTATACTGCCGTCCTAAGCGTAACCCCCGTATTTGAATTTTATATGAAATGGAGTAAATCGCGTTGAACGTTTGAAAATACATAGTGCCTTATGAAAAAAAGAAAATTTTAAGTGACATTTTAAATACTTTTTGTAGTTTTTCGATTGGTTACATTAGTATAAACAATAGAGTATATTATTATAATTTGTCTTAAACAACAATCGCATTTTTGGATTTTTTTCAAATACGGGGATTAGGACGGCAGTATACAATAAAAACTTTCTGTTCTTAAATAAGTCCATGTAAAGTATATTTATAAAATACATTCATAGTTGCAGTGTTGCCAATTGTGGGAAAACTTTGCAAACACCTTTATTATTTTATGTATGATGTCGTATACCTATCTTCAACCGTTTTTAAAATATTGACAGATGAAAATTAACATTTTGTAACTTTATCAGCCCGTAACATCAAAACTATTAAGAATAGAACAAAACGGTTTCTACATTCCTATCTCGGTTTTTCAAAAGCTATTTTATACTATTTAGAATTAGTTCAGGGTTAAAATATTCCATGGTTAATTTAACCCTGGGTTAAATCTAAAAGTAGTCTAAAGCGATAGCTTGTAAAAAGCTAAGATAGGTTTTGATTTTACGGCCTGTTAAAGTTACAAAATGTCAATTTTTACCTGTTAATATTTTAAAAACAATTACAGATAGGTATAAGACGTTATACACAGAGAAAAATATCCATGCAACAATTTTAAATACGCTGTGCAACTGAAATTGTGCAAAAATATAAAACAATTGTTGAAATAAACGAATAAATCTGTTTTAATGTTACCAATTGGATTGTGTAACTTATTTTGTGTAAAAATGTTACACAACAGAACAATAACTCTCAACAGCGTAGTGGAAAATCCCATTGTGTTATAAATCTACACAGATAAAATGTAATTTTTTTAATGAAAATTTGTGCAAAAATACCTACTTCAAATTGTAGAAATCATTCGTCGGATTGATTCGGTAAAAGTCGTTTCAAGGGATCGCCCCACCGCATCTCGCTTCCTTCAGTGTTCTGTGAGTTTAAATTTGTGTTTTGGCTTGTCAGTGAGGTGATCCGTACAAGGTTAGTGTCATTAATTGATAAGTGCTTCCGTTAACGTTAAACGTGTAATGGATTCTATGGATTTTGTGGAATTAGTTCTCGAAAAACTGGAGGAATGGGTGCCTACTTGCAGTCCACAAAGAGAGATTTCGGGGTAAGTAAATTACTACACATAGGTCTACCCTAGAGTCCCTGTATGTTGACATATTTGGTAATATATCCAAATATGTCAACATACAGGGACTCTAGTCTACCCAAGCTTTTGAGTATAGTTGATCCATTTTTGATTTTTCTTTCTGTGATTTAAAAAATGTGTTTGAAAGTAAATGACAACATTGTCCCCAAAATTGTCTTGGTTTAGCCAGTCCGAAGCTCGAAAACATTTCTGCGCCCGCGCACTCCCTTAGGAATCACTTTCAAGAATTTTCGCAGAGAAAAAATTGGGCTTCTTGACCAAATAAAACTATTTACAAAATTTCAGCTTGTTACTCATGGCTTATCCTATTTTTGGTCTAAACTGCGCTTTTTTATAACGGCCGATACTAAAATTCTATATTTAAACATTTTTTTTATATTTTTTAGCTTGAACGATTTAGCAATGGCATATCCGGAAAACAAAGACAGTTTTTTGACAAATGTGCAGAAGTTTGTTCAAAAATTTGGGTGCTGTTAAAATCAAACGCAATTTACCAAAGATCAGATACAGCGGTCTGAAAAGAGTTTCCATGAAGCAGACGAAGGTAAATGATAATTTTTGCAACACCACTATTTTTGATTAACTTAAAATTTGTAAATTAGAAGTCAAAAGACATATTTTGCCTGTCTTACTACCATGGTATCTATAAAACTGTAACCTTTATTTAAAGGGTATCAAAATATCAGTCAGAATAATTTGACTATTACATAGAAATCCTTCAATGTCCGTTAAACTTAGTACTATTTTTTTAGCAGCTATTTTGTCTTCGCTGCCTTCCTTGCAATTTCCAAACAATGGAAAATCCGAACAACGAAAGTCCAGCAAACAAGAATCTTTAAATAGATATATTTTACACGTTCAGGTAAATTCATTAAGCATAATAATATTGGTTAAATAATTTAATAACTAATGTGTTAAAATTTGTTGTACTCATCAGAAAAAACGAAAATAAAGGTCTTTTAACAAGTGATTTTTTAGTGTGGTATTTTTTTGTCAAATAAAAATTAAACATTGTGTACTTGTTATAAAAAGTAATAAAGCGTTTTTTAAAAATATATACAAAAAATATATACACAAAAATTAAAACAAAATGCAATGCAATGCAACCTATTGAAAAAAAAAACTTCAACAAGATTTTGTACACATTCAGGGATACTTTTCATTTAATTGTTAAAGAAAATTACAGAATATTATGTAAAAAATTCATATTTTTAACTATTTTTACATAAAATTGTAGGAAATATATGCACAAAATTGTGCAATTTTGGGTGTAACTAAAATTATTTGTTGTAAAATATATAATATATTATATTGATATATTATATTTTTTGTGGTAAAAAGAAAAATATAACTGAAAAAAAAACACCACAATGTCAAAAAAATACAAACATCTTTTAAAATATAACTACATAATTGTGCATTTATATTGCACAAAATAGAATAAGAAAATTACACAAAATTGTGTAAAATGTTTTCATACTTGAATATTTTGCAATTTTTCCAAAATTTTAAAAAAATTAATGCAAAATATACAACAAATTGTGCAAAAATATGTGAAATTTTTTTATACAGGCCTGTACAATAAGCATTGTGCAAAAAAAACAGTTGCACAGTTGTTTAAAATTTTACAAATTCCATTGCACAAATCTATTCAAAATTTTTGCACAAATTGGTTTTATACCCATTTTGAAAACAAATTGTGCAAAAAAAAATTACAATAATTGTTGAAAAAAATTACATACATTTTTCTACATAAAGAATCGAAAAATATACATGGTGTTTTTTTAAAAAAATAAAGCCAACTTTTCCTGCAAATGGCAACACCGCAACTATGAAAGTATTTTGTAAATATACTTTACATGAACGTATGTAAGAATAGAAAGTTTTAAAAGTTTCTATCGTATAGTTTCCAAAATAATCCAATAGGCCACTCACTTTGGAACACCCGGTATACGCTGTATATTTTGGCAAATTGGAATAGACATTGTCTTTCTGTTTCCAAAACTACCTATTATACCTAATACCTTTTTCTCTAACAGTTTTGAAATAAAATGACAAAAACAAACAAAAGAGTAAAGCAGACAAAGAGTCATCGATAATTTTTCTTGGTTAACTCATTGCTCTTAATGAAAAGGTTTTGTCATTTTATTTAAAAACCATTACATAAAAACGTAGCATATTAGGTATTTTTGGAAACAGAAACGAAAGCTTTATTCAAAATTGCAAAAATATACAGAGTATTTCATTTTAAAAAGTAACGTCGCTGGCTTCGCTACGTCTCCTTAATGACTGGTTCCAATATTAGCATCAAAAAAGATACTTTTTGCAAACCATCTGAGTATGTGAAATTTGACTTCTCTGTTTATTTTGATTTCGAAGATATTAGGGAGGTCTCAGGGTTTTGGGTCACCCTGTATATAGGTTAGAGGTCTTATTTATACCTTGGAAAAGATTACACAAGTATAATCTAATTAGTATTTAGGAAGTATTTTTGTTTTATGCATATTTGGTTAATTTTATGTTAATTTGCCTTTAAACGTTTTTTCAATTTTACATGTTTTTTGTAGCTACCTGCCTATTTTTGAATTAAAATACTTGTTTTCGTGCAAAACATTTGTGTTTACTTGTACAACGCAGTATTCTGACGGGTAATCATGTAACTGTTTATTAAATGTCTAATCTAATTAAATACATTTTGTTAAAGCGAAAAGAAAATAAATTAGGAATATTAAAAAAATAATTTAAATAAGAAGCAATATTTTGTAAAAAATTTAACACACATTTATTTATAATAAACAAAATAATTTTACAAATAAAAGTTCGTTATTAAATAAATTTTGTTAGTAAGACAAAAAATATATTGAGAAGATTAAACAAATTATTTATTAAGAAAAAACAATAAGTTTTTTAAAACAATCAAGGAAAACGGTAAGTTCAAACAATTATTTTAGGTTTACTAACTACCCTATTTGTTTGTTGGAAAATATGGTTCTGTATTGTGAAATAAGTTAACTCTTGTTCTCACAGAAATATTTACTTAAATTCAACAAAATATATTATAAGTTTAAACAAATATTTATTTACATCAAGTAAAATAATTTAAAAAATTTACTTAATAAATGTCAGTTATTAAATAAATTTTAATATTAAGACAAAAAAATATGCCTAGAATATTAAACAAATTAATTTATATGAAGAAGTAATAAGTTTTTTAATGCAATCAAAGAAAACAGTCATGTTAAAGAATTATTTTATCTTTACCAACCACCGTATTTGTTTGTTTGAAATAAACTTGTTATTGCAAATAAATAAATTAATAGTATTTGGTTTAAATATTTCAAATTATTTGATTTAAATGTATTTTTGTTTGTCAATTAAACCAAATAACTCTAACGCATCAAATAAACATTTTTTAAAGAGACTAAATTAGTTATTTGAAAACAATAAATATTTTTATTTGAACGAAATAAGAGGACGTTTTGGACCTATTGGAATAACGAATTTGGTTGAGTCAAATAATGTTTTTTTGCATCAAATAAATCTTATTTAAAGAGACTAAATTAGTTATTTGAAAACAATAAATATTTTTATTTCAATCAAAGAAAACAGTCATGTTAAAGAATTATTTTATTTTTACCAACCACCATATTTCTTTGTTTGAAATAAACTTGTTATTGCAAATAAATAAATTAATAGTATTTGGTTTAAATATTTCAAATTTTTGATTTAAATGTATTTTTGTTTGTCAATTAAACCAAATATTTCTAACGCATCAAATAAATCTTATTTAAAGAGACTAAATTAGTTATTTGAAAACAATAAATATTTTTACTTCAATCAAAGAAAACAGTCATGTTAAAGAATTATTTTATTTTTACCAACCAACATATTTGTTTGTTTGAAATAAACTTGTTATTGCAAATAAATAAATTAGTAGTATTTGGTTTAAATATTTCAAATTATTTGATTTAAATGTATTTTTGTTTGTCAAATAAACCAAATAACTCTAACGCATCAAATAAATGTTATTTAAAGAGACTAAATTAGTTATTTGAAAACAATAAATATTTTTATTTGAACCAAACAAGAGGACGTTTTGGACCTATTGAAATAACGAATTTGGTTGAGTCAAATAATATTTTTTTGGTTCAAATAAACACTTTTTTCTGTGCAATTAAATGAAAAAAATAGGTGAAGCCTATACGCATTGTCTGACTACAGTTAATCAAACTGACTACAAGATACAAGGTAAATCAAAAATAATGAAAAAATGGCGGGACGTAAACGTCCACCGGTCTATAAGGAGAAAAGACATTTTGTCACAGTTCAACCAGACCATGCTATTACCGTCTCCACGGCGCCGGCGTCGGTTCAGAACCGAAAACAATAAGTTAACAAAATATAATAGGCAACTTTAAAGGGGGTCTTAAGCGTGGCTTGCCTGACTACAGTTAATCAAACTAACTACTTTTCACCTATTTTTTCATTCTTTTTCATTTATCTTGTGTCTTTATCAGTTTGATTTACTGTAGTCAGACAAGCCACGCTGAGGATGGAAATGCCTTTTTCCGAAACACCGATCTCCGTGGTTGACTTTATCTCTTTGAAGTTGCCATTTATACTGTGTTAACTCGATTAATTAACATTTTTTAAGCCTTGAAAAATGGTTTAGTTAGCTTTTTGCAACACTCAGTAGTTGTTTTTACGCAGTAAAAAAAAACAAAAAAAAAACGAATTGCAGTTTGCAGTTCTGTTTAATTACAAAATTAAACAGATTTTCTTTTTTTACCAATTTTCATAAATCTTCATTTTTAATTAAATTTATTATTTAAACATAGGTGATCCTGAGAAATTAGGTTTTAATAACATAAACTAACCTTCTCAAGTTTACCTATTTAAATTATATAAATTATTTAGTTTATAAAACAACACATTATATGGAATTTTATATTTTATAATTTATCACGAACCATAACAATTTTTGAATATAAAAAGAGAGGATTTATCTCAATAAAGCAGATTCAACATTTGATAGTTGTTCTCACTATACCTACTTAGTTTACTGTACCATAAGCCTTCTTGGTCATTGCAGGGAGTGAGGCTGCTCCCTGGCAGTAAACTTTTACTTTAGTCCCGCTGCTTAACCAAGCCGAGTTAAGCAAGTGTAATTGTCAAGCACAGCTTGCACAGTTCAGAACTTGACTTGCACTTGTAAATTAAATTTCTGCATAACAAATACTACCTGCCATCTCTTCATGAACTTCTTAATTTATAAAAAGCATGTTCTTTACGTTACCAGGAATACTTTCGTTCACTCGAATGCAGGATAGTAATTTCACTGGCGCTACGTCAGATGACGCCACTGCGGAATTTTGTCGCAGGAAAACGTCGACTCCTTGTAAACAGTATTGTACCTATATCAGGACCGCATTAATTCTTACTTTATTTTATTTAACCAAACAAAATTAAAATGAAAAACGTCATATTCTTGTTAGACAAATAAAACAGTTTTGTTTGAAAAGTAAAATCAAAAGAACTTTATACGGCAGTCTTTAATTTTTGTAATGTTGATTTAAAAATTGTATAATTTATACCAAGGAATCAAAGTGGTACTTTTTATTTCGAGGGAAAAAGTTTGCTACCCAACCGGAGGTACACGGTAAAAAGTTTTGTCTACAATGAAAACACGTTTTTTTCTTGTATAAATTGTTTTACCTTAAAACAATTTGTTTTGAATTAAAATATTTCTCTTTTCAATGCCGCCATTAGTCTTGAAATGAGACTTTATTTTTCTTCTTTAATTGTTTTGTTTCAGTATACTCCATTTTGTAACAAAGCAAATTGTCTTCATATAAGTAATATTTTATTGCTTCCAGGGAAAACGGTGCCTTAGATTAATTCAATTCTAATTTATAATAAAACAATTTCTGTTTCACATTGAAATAAAAGGCAAGACATTTTTTAATCTAAATCAATAAAATATTCTCTTGGTGAATAGGAAAGCACAAAATATTTTACTTCAAAGCAATTCGCTTTGATCTCAGACAATTTTTTTTACCGTGTATGGCTACAATTCGTCGAGGGATAAAACTATACTTTTATCTCGTTATTTTTCGCACTTTTTGCAGAGGTTCTCCAACTTTTTTTTGTAGTTTTTAGTTTTTTTTTTGATGTTTTCACTTTTTATTCCGATTTTTACTGTTTTATCCTTTTTATCGCTAATCTGTCACTTTTAATTTCCTGATTCTTACTTTTATTCCTTCTTCGAGCAGTGAGTCGGCAGAAGTCGATTTTCAGAGCGACCGCACACGAAGTGTTTTTGCAAGGTTTATCCTTATGTGCGCTTGTCTTGCAAACAAACAAATATGAATATGTAATTTGGACATTGCGTCACAAGCTTTCTTCGAATATTGCGGATCGTGAGAAAAGCAAAAATATGTCATAAGGTACTGATACAGTAACGGTTATTGTAATTGTTGCAGCTACAGGCTATGTGCCGTCGTACCTCTTTCTAGCTAGTTTTTTTACTAACAATACGTAGTCGTGCTTATGATGTGTATGATGCCTGTAAGATCAATTAATTATTCTTAAAGACACTCTTGCCTTGTCCCCTATGACTCGCTTGCCCCGCTCTTCCCTAATATTTACAATAAGAAATACAAATATTGTTTTAGGCTATCTTGGTAGACCTGTCATTTATTTATAATTATTCGCAAAATAAATACTTAAAATAATCTAAGAAATTATTAAGAGATACCATCAGGCATAAATCATAATCAATCAAAAATTGGAAGCAATATTGCGACCAATAAAAAAAGTAATCTTATCTCACAGAAAATAATACCTAGAATTGTAAACTCCGGAAGTAATCTTAAAACAAAAATATAAAAGGGAAATACATTAAATGATGCAATATTTTTTTGTACTTCGAAGAATTTAAAATAGGACTTCCTATATTTATACAGTAATTATCACCAAAAGAATTTTCTTGCGCTTGGGAATTCTTATTGCGGTGGCTTAGATAGGGGATGATCATATACGTAATTACGTATATGGGGCTGATTAATCTCTCTATAAGGTTTGAAAGAAATAAGAGAATTAAGTAATAGTTATTTACCTAACAAGTGCGGAAAGTGGCAGGAATCGGCGTTTGCCTGAACGATGCGGCATTGGGTAAAGTGCGCTAAAGATACTCTTCGTACAAGTTAGGTAGAACATTTTTTTTACGAGCGTGTGGCAAAATCAAAATATATTTTTTTATTTTGTTCAATTACCCTATTTAAAATTAAATAAATGGATCCATGACGAATCTTATACCTTCCTAGCTAGCCTATTAGCACACCTCAACTAAAGCTATAATAATCAGCCTTAAAAAGATTTATTTGTAAATATCTCGGAAACCAAAGTTTTTGGTTGTAACACAAATTATTGAGCCAAATCATATTCCGGAAACCGCATATTGATGCGTTAAAAAGTTAGCATTTTATAAAAATTTTAATTGTCAAAAAGCTACCAAATCAGCTCGTAGAGTGTCGAACACTATTTTACCTGCAAATTTTATGAAAATCGGTGCAGCGGTTTAGGAGCTATCGTGTTACCGGAAAAAAGGCGCACACACACACATAGACATCACAACGATATTGCTAGAATAGGTCAAAATACAACCAAATAACACATTTTCGGCGTTATCTCAAAAAAAAAATTTTCGTCGAAAACAATACCTTTCTAGCCATTGCTGCGCGGGCTAGGAAGGTAAAAATAGGCAAAACTACGAAATTTATGTATTTTATTGAACGAAACTCGTACGCACGAGCTCCACCTCGGATCGGCGCGGCGGCAACTAAAATTCAGAACATATTGACTCGTCTGCAAAGCGGACCGAACCGAGCTCTTCTGTACTAAAATTTGTTTATGGATGTCTTCCATCTCTTCGAACAGTTTCAATGCTGTTCAGTGGCGAATCCAGGATTTCCGGGGGGAAGGAGCCAAAGTGGCAGCAAATATCAAAATATTTTTTATTAACAGTTCTTGGTAGATCTGAGGTGTAAAATTAGTATCTAAAGGAGATTTAAAAAATTAGGTAAAATTTTTGACAAATTTTAAATAAGTGATGCTGCTAAACTAAAAAATAAGTTATATATCTGGGAGGGGGTTCCCGGGCCCCTCTCTCTGCCCCCCCCCCTGGATCACTGGTGCTGTTCGCTTAAGAAATTATACCGTCGTTTACTGTCTTGTCATAGCAACCATTAAAGAAAGTCAATATACAGGCGGTGATGTGCCATTATCACTTGTTGCCTTTTAAAGACACCAAGATAAAAAAGCAGCATGCGGTAATAGCATATTACATAAAAAGAGAAGTGATAAATTTCGCAAAAGCGTGAATGTTGTAAACGAGACGCTAGCCGGCACATCACGCGAGTGTAAAAAAGTTACTTTCTATTGAGTTGTGTACGCTTTTTTTCCTACGAAAACTGTTGAATTATACTAATTTTGGTAAAAATTGGTCTTTAATTTTACACAAATCAAATGAAACTGCTTTTCCGCACATGTGTGGAAAAGTACTTTGCAATACATGTGCATAAAAGTATGGTGACAGTTAACGTCATCGTACAATTTTTTATACATGAGGGGAAAATTATTTTTCCACACGTGCGGAAAAATTTATGCACACGGGTGAAATATATAACCTTTTCTAAAGATGCAAATCATGAAAAATCCATTAAGTTATCATTTATGTGGTCTAAGAAAAAAAACGCGCACGCCGTGTGACGCGAAAGGAAGTTCTAAAAATTCACTAGTTTAACACTTCAAGATAATTTTAAAAGATGGCGCTCAAGTTAAGGCAAAATATCTATACATTGTACATTATGTTTTCTTTAAAAGCTAAACAAGATTTTTCAACAGTAAACACTTTCACACAATATTAGTAGCGTCGTGATCGAAAAGGATCATTGACTGGTTTTTGGAGTTTAGAGGCCAAAGCACTCCCGGATAGATTTCGTCGAAGTGAAAAAAATTGCCAATAGGTGGCTCTGCTTCTAGTAAAACCTCAAAAATATTTATTAGAAAAGCCATGCAAGTCGCGTTTTAAAATTCGTGTAGAAAAGGTCCGAACCTAATGTGATTTTGACGTTGATAAAAATCTACTTAGAATTCACTTAAAAATAACGTAAAAACATTGTTGTTTTGATTTGATAATAGCCGTTTTTAGCAACGGTTTTTTATATACCGTTAATGAATGACTTATTAAGCTTGTTTTCTCATATGAAATAAACGTTTTTTAGCAGCTTTTAAAATCAACGTTTTTTTTTCACGCGTTTTTACATGTTAAACACAAGATTGTGCTATGTGGGTCTAATTTAGGAAAGGTGTTTAGGAGTTTCAGTATGTTCTTAATTTTACCCTTTTTGGCCAAAAATGAGGTTCCTGAGATCACGGTGCAGCGGCGCCGGCGCCAGTACCACTATAAACCTGTCTTATTTACATCCTTTAATTCCACACTTTTAGGTAGAACTGGCAACATAGTGCGGATTAAAACCCTCTGATTAGAAATTAGAATATTTTGAATTAATATGCTCCGGCCCTGTACATATCACAATAATCAATAATAATGCATACAAAGTAAAATGTTAAAAAGGAATTTTTATTGTTATTATGCACGCAAATACATTTCTTAGTAATTAAAGAAGACCGGAACCTACTAGATACAAACCTAGAGGACTCTTAAATTGATAATGTTTAAAAAAAAACAAAATTTATCAAAATTTCTGCACTTGCACGGTGGCATTTTTATATCCACATCGCTAGGTGTTGCCAAATTGTGCCATACAATTTTCTTTTTATTTAATGGTATTAGGTATTCTAGTAATATGATTCCATGGTTATTATTAGGACTAAGGAAACCGAAAATAAGAGAAATCTACAGATTTTGAGAGATTTAATGCCTTCCTGACTAAAAGTCATTGCTTCAAAATAAAACTTAATTAAAAATTGCATTTCATTTCTTCGACACGAATTGATTATTTTGAGTTGACGTCAAAAATAGATCTCTGATGCGTTAACATATCGGTTCATAAAACACAAAATTTTTATGTGTGCCATTGTGGTCGATTTTTTAGAAGAGTTACGGGTGCATTCAGTGGAAAGAAGAAAATTGCCTGATTGATATCTTAAATATGCCAGAGTTTGTTCTAAAGATTTTTTAGCAGGATAAAACCCACATAGCACAATCACGTGTTTAACACGTTAAAAAGGCGTGAGAAAAAAAAACGTTGATTTTAAAAGCTGCTACAAAAAAACGTTTATATCATATATGAAAGCAAGCTTAATAGGTCATTCATTAACGTTATAAAAAATAACGTTGCTAAAAACTGCGTTTTAATAACGCCATTATCAAATTAAAACAGCAATGTTTTTACGTTAGTTTCAAGTGATTTTTATCAACGTTAAAATCACATTAGATTTACGCTTTTTCTACACGAATTTTAAAACGCGACTTGCATGGCTTTTCTACCGAATATTTTTGAGATTTTACTAGCAGCAGCGCCACCTATTGTCAGGATTTTTAATGACGAAATCTATCAGGCAGTGATTTGGCCTCTAAACTCCAAAAGTCTGTTAAGGAACTGATCCCTCATCCACGATCACGACGCATCTGTTATTAACCTGATAAAGACACATTAATATTCTGTGAATGTGTTTACTGTTAAAAAATCTTTTTTAGCTTTAAAAAAACATAATGTATATAGATAGATATATAGATATTTTGTCTTGCCTTGAGCGCCATCTTTAAAATTGTCTTGAAGTGTTTCAAACTAGTGAACTTTTATAACTTGCTTTCGCGTCTCTTTTAAGTTAAAAAAATGTTATTAAAAAACGTGACCAAAAAAGACGCAGAAAGTTAGTAGGTTTGAGAAGTCTTAATCTAGTGGCGTTTTAGAACATGTTGTAGAGGACTTTTCAAGTGTGAATTTGGTACATGAAAATAACGAGGGTAAAAAACACGTTATATACACAGCACCAGAAACTTCAGCAAAAAGTACATTTTTATAGCTTGATTTCTCCTTGTTTTTAAGTTATCTTTAAGCATGTAAATTTAACCAAATAAATATTACATGGTATGAGGTTGTTTTCAAGTAAAAAAAAACTTTGTTATTTTTGTTCACGTTAATTTAACGTTGATGTGATTTTTGTGCTGTGGGAAGTAGTGTTGATAAATGCATTTTACGCCAGAATCACCTAAAAAAAAAGTAGGCATATTTACTGGTCAAATTAAATAACTATACGCGATTTTCTAACTGCATCATAACACTTTCATTAAAAATCATTACATTAAGTAGGGGAGAGCGGGGCAAGATGACGAACGGGGCTTAACGAACTCAATTTAACACAAAATGTATAATTTAAAACGAGTTTATTACTGTGCTGTTACTGCTGTTAGAACTCTTTAAAGTCAAAGTTTTATGGGTTAAAGATAGATGGAGCCCGTAAGAAAATTAATTTGAGTGGTCCCTTATAAAATTTTATGCCGAAAAATAAGCTTTTGCGGAAAAATTTAGGAGAAGGATAATATTTGGTAGTAACTAGGAAATTATTTATTATATTTTCAATATAAGAACATATAAATGACCATCTTTGGTCGTTTTCTTTTTTTATTTTTTATTTTTTACTAAAAAATTGTACCTTGGGGCAAGTTAATAGGGGCAAGATGACGAATAAAGAAGAACTTGAAAAAAAGAAAATAAAAAGAAAACTCATGGCAAATCTTTAAAAGTTAAAAACAAAGTTTTTAATGGGAGTACTCCCTCAAAATCGGGTAAAAGTCAAACTGCGTATGCGATGTCACTTGATTTCCGCATCTCTATTGGTCCTCGCTCGAATCTCGAGGAGTACTCGCTCGGGGAGGTTTCAAGAATAACGACACAAGGACATGAATAAATGTGGAAGGTGCGAGGGTTTGGGGCATAAGGCGTGCACCTCATATGAAAAGAAGGGGACGTTCATTCGTGACCTATGCGCCTATAGTCGTCATCTTGCCCCAATAGGCTCATCAACTTACCCCGCTAGTGGGGCCAGATGACAAAAATGCATTTTTAAAATTGTTGTTGTGTAGATTTTAAGGTTTAAATTTTTGTGTCTTTTTTTAAATTTGTTCGTAACCCAAAAAAGATCTATGTAACAATTAAACGAAGTTTTTTAATCAAAACCCGGATTGGGTATTTTCTAGGAAGCTTTAATCCTTAATATCGTCATCTTGTCCCGCTCTCCCTAACTAAAAAAAAATCATACCCAATCATACATAGTATCTGCTTTTTGTAACCAATTTATGAAAAAAATTCAAATTTCCAAAAAATATTAAGCATAAATGGAAATTTTGCATTTTTATTCTCCAAAACCTTAAAAAACAAGTGGTTTGTTTACATATATTTCGAATTTTAAATAAACAATATAATTGTGAGCATAAAAAAAAAATATGAAAAAACTAAATTTGACTACGATGTTGGGTACTGTGTTTTTGGTTTGGGCAGCCGTGCAGCCATAAATATAACACCCCTGTTTCCAAGTTTTTAATCAATTATTAAATAGTTAGTTTTAACTTAAGAGTTAATCTGGCAAAAAAATACAAAAAACATTTTAATTAAATTGTGGTACATCTAAAGCTAACACATAGAAAAAGGAATGAATGGATAAGAATTAAACTCAAAAGTATGGGATGTCGAAGGAGAGAACATAATATCAGACAAAAAGACGATCGATGGAACAAATGTAACATAAACTGGAGTCGTTAAGAATATTAAAGAAGTAGGGAAAGACCCCAAATAAGATTGGTGGACGATTTGAAGAAACCTGCGGGAACTAGATGGATGAATACGGCGACAGACAGAAAGGATTGAAAGGTATTGGGAAAGGCCCAAAGAAGGCTAAATAGATAGATAGGTTTGCACGAAAAAATCTAATTTATTGAAATAATAGACTAGGTGTAAAATTAAAAAATGACTAAATCTTTTATAATAATGACTAAAACAATACCATTTTTGGTAATCTCTATAAAACAATTTGTAAATTCATTTGTAAATATTTTTTATAAAACCCTCTAATTTCTAATATCCAAGATACATAAAGGTAGCGATAAGGACATTTTAAAAAAATGTAAATACAATACATCGTATAAAATGTTTTTGTGATAACAGTGATAATCTAACATTGATCGCTTCAAGGCAAAAGGTTGTATACGCGTATCAATTAATGTAGTCGCCACACATCTTGTGCCCACTAAGCACAAAATCGTAAAAAACGTTAAATAAATGTTGAAAAAAAAAATTCTAGCACAAATTTGTGTTAAAATTAAGTCAACTTTTGACATTAAATAAACATGTTGAAAATCCTAACGAAAATTTCATGCAAAAGCATTACCAAAAATATATTTCTTAATAACGTTAAGAATCCGATATTTAAAAAACCATAATTTTATTAACATTAAAAATAATACCATCAATATATGGTTATTTTTATAATGTTTTTCCTAGATCTCATTTCTAACGTTGAATTTAAGATATATGAAGCTAATATATGTTTTGTTTTTTAAACATTAAAAAAAATTATACTATAGAGGGCGCTGCCGCATAGTTCCACTACCAGAACGGGCCATCGCCATTTTTAGTTGCTTTTCGCTGCGATTTCATACGAGTCGGTAGCAGATACGCTTTGTGCAATTTTGGTTGAAATATTTACCTTTTGTAGAAACAAACATGGCACATTAAAAGCACAATTATTAATAATGATAGTGAATACATATTTGGATACGAATATACACCAGTTGTATGGAAAAGATGGTATAGTTAAAGAATAACAAATATGTATGCAATGATTTAAATGAAGCATCACAAAATTACGTAAGAAAAGTAATCTGCTAAAAAACATTTATTTTTCAATGTTAGAAAAATATTTCTTTTTCACTGTTAAAAATCAATATTTTTTTTAACGTTTGAAAAACACTTTAAAAAAACGTTATAAAAACATAAAATTATTTTTCTAACGTCAGAAAACGGGTTATTAAGCTTCTTTTTCACTATGAATATGACGTTAGAACTAAAATCCAATCTAATATTATGTTTTTAAATTAAACATTATTTTGACATTATTAAAATGTTTTTGTGTTTAGTGGGTGTGACTTTTTTTTGTAGAATCGACAGCTTTTCTATAAAATGCAAGTAATTGATAAATATATATAAAATTAGCTTTAAACAAATCGAATTGAATTAAAAAATTGCGAATTTTCAAAATTTGACCGTGATTCATGTTTAAGCGACCATTTTGTATTTGGTATAAGCAAAGAATAGTATAAGTTTGACAGAAGCTCACTAAGGAGAATTCTGTTATTCCAAAGAAAACTAATAAGGGATTTCAACCTCACGAGTAATTAACGTCTTCTAGTTCCTCTTTGAGTTCACTTATGACACGGATCACCAACGGTGGCCTGGTGGCCTGTTCCATTCTAAAGCCTGAGTAGTTAAGAATCTGTCAAAACATGGTCAGAACTCAAATATTGACTATTAGCAACAAATGTCAGCAATCAAATAATGACTAGTATAAACAAATTGTTTCATTAATTCAACCTACCCTGGCGTTATTAAATTTATTTTAGAAGGTTTTTACTTAAGGCAATTAGAGAATTATTGAACTAAAGCCAGGCTATAATAGTGCCAGGCACTATAATATCAGCTGTGATCTCTCAACATACGGCCTTTGTTTACTATATGAACCGGAATAAATAGTGCCTTCCTTTATAATTGGAAAATAAACGACGAAAGTTTTAAGTTTGACTTTGCATGTCAATTTTGAAGGATTAACTGTCAATTTTCAATGTGAAACTGTCAATATAGTGCCTGACACTATTATAGCCTGGCCGTATTTCAATAATTCTCTATTATTAGCGATGGACCGTCCGGTAATTTGTTCTCTTTCTTTAAATGCAAGAATCTAACAGAGAGCGTTTAACCAAGAAACGTCAAAAAATTATTAACCATTAATAACCCTGCTTGGGAGAGGTTATTTTGACGTTTCTTGGTTGAATGTTCTCTGTTAGATTCTCGCGAATAACCGGACGGTCACTGCTAATAATTGCCTTAAGTAAAAACCTTCTAAAACAAATTTTTAACACTTTTGATTTTACAGCGATCCACAAATAACGCAAGGTCAGGTTCAAATTCTGAAAAAATGTGAGTTCTGACATTTGTTTCTACTAGTCATTATTTGAGTTCTGACAGATTCTTAACACGGACGTTATTTGTTAACGTAACTTTTTAATTTATGAAGTTGCATAATTATCATGGAAAAAATAAATAATTTCCCCACCCACAGGCACAAAAATTACATCAATGTTAAATTAACGTCAACAAAAATAATAAAAATATGTTTTACTAGAAAGCAACCTCATACCATGTAATATTTATTTTGTTAAATCTACGTGCTTAAAGATAAATTATTAAAAACAAGGAAGAATCAAGCTTAAAAATTTAATTTTTGCTGAAGTTTCTGATGCTGTGTATATAACGTCTTTTTTACCCTCGTTATTTTCATGTACCAAATTCACACACAACATGTTCTAAAACACCACTAGATTAAGACTTACTAACTTTTTGCGTATTATTTTGTCACATGTTTTTTCTATTGCTTTTTAATCAAAAAATGGCGCAAAAGCCTGTTCTAAAAGCCCTCCAGATAAAGACTTGTTTAAAGTAATAACTTTCTGCGTCTTTTTTTGTCACGTTTTTTAATAACTTTTTTTTTAACTTAAAAGCGACGCGAAAGGAAGTTCTAAAAGTTTACTAGTTTAAGACTACTATCAGCGGTGTAGCGTGCCCGAAAGGGCGGGGGGGCGACAGCTAAAAAGGGCGCATCTGAAAACTGATGAAAAATCTTGTGGCAAAAAATGACCAAAAAAAAAAAAAAAGGTCATCATGTGTGAGGGGGCGGCCGATAAGTCACAAGGGCGCCTCTCACGAATCTGGCGACCAAACAAAAAAAACAAAAAAGGTGTTCATGTCGTTAGTTTCCTTTGGCACCCACTCAATTGGCCATTACCCGACTTAATAAAGCTGAGGGCGCTTCGGCCACCTATGGGGCGCCACTACCCTCGGGGCGGGGGGGGGGGGGCGACGAACCCCCCGCGCCCCCTCACGCTACGCCGCTGACTACTATAGCACATAAAGACGATTTTATAAGATGGCGCTCCAGGCAAGACAAAAACTCTATACATACGTTATGTTTTCTTTAAAAGCTAAGCAAGATTCTTCAACAGTAAACACTTTCACACAATATTAATGTGTTTTTATCAGGTTAATAACTGATGCGTCGTGATCGTGAATGATCAGGGATCAGTTCATTAACTGGTTTTTGAAGTTTAGAGGCCAAGGCACTCCCGGATAGATTTCGTCGAAGTGAAAAATCCCGCCAGTAGGGATGGCCGGAGCAGTAAATTTGCCGGAACAGGTCTGACCTGTTCCGATTTTTATTATGACCTGCTCCAAACTGTTCCGGACTTTTCAAGGGAAATAAATTGCAACTGTTCCGCATTTTATGAAAGGAACAATTTGTTCCTGCACTGCAGGAACAGATGTGCTGCATGAAATCTAACTATGCGTGTGCTCTGTTATTGGTGTTACAAGGTATATAAATGAGGTACAGGGTGTTAACCGCTATATCTGGTTGTCGCTTATAACAATTTTATTTTTTTAAATAGAAAAAGAAGTCCAATTTTTACAAAACGCCTCACTTTAAAATTATAAAGTGGAGTTTTTGGTGTTATCAAGTGTTGGGATACCCCATATAGAAAAAAATTATCGGATTGTAACATATTTTTTTGGAAAAATGGACAGACAAGTTTTTGCATACACCCAGTGTGTGTCTCATAAAGGTTACGTAGCGAGCCTGAGAAAGATGCAGCTAGCTGAAGTGAAGACTCGGAACAGGCGTAAAAGCAGGGAGCAAGTTGTTTCTGTTATGTTCTGGCTCTCTCGAAGTTTCCTTGTCACTTCTGCTCCGGCGGAACAACTTGTTCCGGAAATTCATACCTGTTCTGACTTGCTCCGGGCACAGACCTGTCCGAAAAGAACAGGTACTGCTCCGGAGTGCCATCCCTACCCGCCAGTAGGTGGCGCTGCTTTGCTTCTAGTAGAATCTCAACAATATTTGGTAGAAAAGCCATGCGAGTCCCGTTTTAAAGTTCGTGTAGAAAAGGCGCGAACCTAATGTGATTTTGACGTTGATAAAAATCTACTTAGAATTCACTTGAAAATAACGTAAAGAAATTGCTGTTTTGATGCGGCGTTATTACATCGCCGTTTTTTATTTTTTTTAACGTTAATTAATGACCTATTCCCTATAACGCACTATTCTACTGATCATTGTTAAGTGCTGACAGATTCTTAACACGGACTTTATTTGTTAACATAGTTTGTTAGGTTCATATTAGGCATAATTATCGTGGAAAAAGGTAAATAATGAAAGATATTTTTAAATAAAACTGTTCGCAATAATAATTTTTAAAAAATTTTCAAACTAAACAGGAAAATAAATCCCCCAAATGCAACTTTTTTACTGAAACGTAAAATAAATGCATTTGCGTGTTTTTAAAACGCAAAACTGGAACCAAATTTTGTTTCGATTTCGACGCGGCGTGCCCTAAAGTATTAACTGAGAAGATTTCTTTTCATCACCTTTTGGCAACCTTTTTATTTACTTTTTTTTGCAAAATGAACACTGTGACACCTGACTTCAATTAATTATCAATTTTAAACTAACTAATTTAACTCAAATAAGCATGTAAGTATCTATTTATTAAAAACCACTTAAATCTTTTTGCGACTATTGTCCTCGTTAATCCAACAATACACAGAATAACGAATCTACGTGGCAATGTAGCAACGCGCACAAAATACACGAAAATCGAAACATTGAAAAGTGACAGCAGGCCGCTGCTGCCTTGTTTTAATGTTCAATATAAAAAGCTGTTCGATAATATTTCGCTATTTTAGTTAGTGTTGGGTGTCAGTGTGTATTGTTTGTTGTTTTGTCAGAAATATCTAATTTGTTGTTAATATGTGTGGTAAGTTTTATTATTTATTAATGTTTTGAAATATTTGTTTTTCCGGACATAACCTAGAAACTCTATTTTTGCAGGAATACAGGGGCGGGCTTTTCGCCACGTAATTGTGTTTTTAATTTTCATCATCAAAAACTGTTTTCTTATTCTTTTGTTTTTTAATTTTAATTCAGTTTTTAAATGTTCTAATTTGTTTTTTATTATTATTTTCACTTTCTCTAACCTTGTTTATTAGTTTGTTTTTTTAGAGAAATTTCCTATACTTATTTGATTTATAATTTAAAAAAATTTTATTTTATTAAATGTTACGTTTTATTTATTTATTTTTTTGAATTGAGGGATGTTTTTTCGTCAGTGGCGGATACAGGGGGGTAGGGGGATCAACCCACCCCTATTTTTTAAATAAATTTTATTTTTTAGTTTTAGATAAAAAAATAGTTTTCAAAATTTGTTTTATTGGCTTTTGGTGTCACATTTCCAAGCTTAGACTTATTAAAAACAAAATAAAAAAATTTTGCTGCCTCCTTGGTCCCACCTCTTCAGAAATCTGTTTTTTGTAAATCTCTCCAAAACAAATCCTATGAAGTTTTTGGTTATAACACAATTTTTTTAGAAAAATGTGCTCTACTATACACAGTGTGCCTGAATGAAGTATAGGTTACATAAAAATGGTTCCAAAAACTAATTGCACATTTTGAATATGGACTCTTTCCTGACTTCAGAGCCATATTCATATAAATCCTAGCTGATCCTCTTCTCGAAATTTTTGACATTTTTCTAGTTAGTCTAGGTGCTGGCTCCTGTCACGTGTGACCTAATATATGCGCTCAGTTTGACTGCGGGGCTTTGTTAAGCACCCATAGCAGTATAAAAAAATTTGGTCACGTGGTCAAACTCATGGTCGTTTGGCCGCCATCTTTAAAAATGGCCTCCAAATTAAAAGATTTTTTGTTTAAGCGTATCCCCCTACACAGTGGTCCTATTTTAATTTTTTAAAGCTTGTTTTACTCCTTTTTGAATGGCAAACACATTTTATCATAACACATTTTTTAATAAATTACGTAGTTTTTGAGATCTACCAGGATTATTAGTATTTCCGCTCTCAAAAGAGTTAAAATAATACCCATGCTCATTTTATTGTAGCTACAATATTATTGACCTTATTCCTTTCACAGAAAAGGATATTGACCCAAACTGATAGCTAACCTTTTTGGAGGATTAGGCATACAGTGGTGAGAAACCACTCAAAAGTGAGCCACAATAGACCCACTAGTGGTTGCAGTGGCAGGGCTGCAAGGCCCACTCATATATGAATCATCATCAATCATCATATGTTTTTAAAGTTCGTTGGATGGTACCCCTAAAAACTGCCTTGTGAAAAATGAAACTGTTCACAATATTATAGAAAAATAAAAAACGATGCATCCTAGCGAAAAACGATAAAATTAGTTTTTTATAGTACTTTTAATTTCGCTTCTTCCGATGTATCACTTAGCATCCTAGCTTTGATAGTTAGCTGTACAAGCCAGCTAAAATATACAATTTTGTAAAAATTCCATGTTTTCGCTCCAAAATCGATATTTTTTTTCTAATTGTAAAAGATATGACAATGGTCAGAAGAAGCGGAATTAAAAGTACTATAAAAAATTATTCTTAACGTTTTTCGCTACGATGCATCCTTTTACTGCAAATCCACTTTTTGTATAAACTTGTAAACAGTTTTCGAAACCACCCTCTTTAAAGCAGTATTTAGGGGTACCATCCATCGAACTTTAAAAACATAAAGTCAATATCCTCTTCTGTGAAATGTTTAAAGCCTTCTATGTAACAAAAAAAACAAATGTCAATAATATTGTAGCTATAGTAAAATGAGCATGGTTATTATTTTAATTCTTTTGCGAGCAGACATACTAATAATCTTGGTATATCTCAAAGACTACTTGATTTATTAAAAAATGTGTAATTACAAAATTTATTTGCCTTTAAAAAAGGAGTATAACCAAGCCTTTAAAAATAAAAATCGGATGACTGGGTAGGGAGATACGCTTAAACAAAAAATCTATTAATTTGGCGGCCATTTTCAAGGATGGCGGCCAAACGACCATGAGTTCCACCACGTGACCAAACTTTTTTTATACACCTATGGGTGCTTAACAATGCCCCGCAGTCAAACTGAGCGCACATAGATCACACGTGACAGGAGCCAGCGCGTAGACTAACTAGAAAAATGGCAATAAATTGATAAAATTTCGAGAAGAGGATCAGCTAGGATTTATATGAATATCGCTCTGAGGTCAGGAAAGAGTCCATATTCAAAATGTGCAATTAGTTTTTGGAACCATTTTTATGTAACCTATACTTCATGCAGGCACACTGTGTATACTCCGAGAACCGCATATTGATGCAATGCTCCGTTAAAATGTTAGCATTTTTAAACTTTTCTAACTGTCAAAAAACTGTCATTAGCATTGATGAATTTTTACCAAAATCTAATCAACTCGTTACAGTATCAAACACTATTTTACCTGAGAATTTCACTAAAATCGTTTCAGCTGTTCAGGAGCTATCGTGTTACGGTCAGACATACACACACACACAGACAGACATCATGACGATATTGCTCGGATAGGTCAAAATACACCCAAATAACACATATTCAGCGTTATCTAAAAAAAAATGTTTCGTCGAAACTAGTACCTTCTCTAGCTATTGCTGCGCGGGCTAGGAAGGTAAAAATAAATATAGGTATAAAAAGTTTTGCCGTCGACCATTATGCCCCCCTTGATTTTGATCCAGAGCCACTGGTTGTCTAACACTTAAATTTCAAAAAAAATTATACCTACTGATGTGCAGGGCAGTGGCGTATATAGGTGGGAGGCGGTCCCCCTCAACGCTAAGAAAGCTAGATATTTTTCACATCTTTCCTGAATACCCCCCAATTTTTTTTCTAAATACGCCACTGATATAGGGTGTGTTACATTTTGAATTGGGTTAAATGTGAAACTAGGTTATTAATAAAGATAGCGATGTGCGGAGTTTACCTTACTGTTTTTTTAAGCTCTTAAAAATTGTGTTCAGAACAGATTTTTTTCATTATTAGTTTTAATTAAATGGAGGATTTTTGATAATATTCAACAAACCTTTATATCTTGCTTACTTTACAAGATATTTAAATTCTCTAAAAGTGTTGCAAACTTTTTTCCCAAGTAAAAATTGCTTTAAATTGATGATTATCCAAAAATAGGTAAGAAAAATGGTAAATTTTGTATTTTTAACATTTAAAAAATGAACTTTTTAGTTTTTAATATGGGATGTCAAAAACTAAAGCTTATTTAAAAACATTGACAATGTCATTTTTTTTGTCAGAAGAAGTTACTATAAAAATGTTTTAACATAAATGAAATATCTTGCAAAATAAGCAAGAAATTAAATATTTTTGAAATTACAATAATTGAAAATATCTTAATATCTATTTTTATTTCGAAAATCCATTGATACATTCTAATTTTGCAAGGTATTTTATTATTTATAAAAACATATTTTAGGAAACTTTTTTGGGAAAAAATGGCATTGAATTTTGACTTAATATTTTGTTTTTGACATCCTCGTTTATTTTAACAATATTTTTTTTTATTTTATATTATTATACCTAATCACCATTTTGATTTTAAAAAAAATACATCTAACTTTTTTCCTACAAATGACGTAAATAAAAAACTATACTTTCTGTCCAAAATTTGACAGTGTCATTTTTTTCCTCAAAATAAGTTGTTTTGACAGAATTAAAATACTTTGTAAAATAATAGGGACTTATTGCAATAAAATTGACATACGAAAGTACAATTTATAAATTCAATCGTTTATTTTTGATTAATAATGGTGGCACTATTAATTCCGGCTCTTATAATACACAAAGGCATTATTTTAAAAGAAGACAGCTGTTCTTATAATGGGAAACTGTCAGAATAGTGTCCGGCACAATTAGTGCCTGGCTTTATTGCAATCAGTTCCTATTCAATATAAAAAGGGTTTACTGCCTGATATAAGGAAATTACTGCCTTGTCAAAAATCCCCAGTATAATAAAAACTGATTTTCTATCAACGTTTAATCCCTTTAACGTTTAAATTCTTTTTATCCGACCAAAAAACAAGCACTTTATGCGGAAAGTACCTAATAATCACTTTCCAGGCAGATTTTTCAAAAATCTTTTTAATCTCAAAAAGGGAATGGAAAAGAACCAAGGGAACGAATTAAAGCTACAATCCTGTACTTTTGAAAGCACCTACTAAATTTTATCAGTATCCATTTCTGAATCGTGTTTTTTGTCGAAATTTAATTTAAAAAATCACGTTTTTAGACTTAATTTGGGAGTTGCTGACCCCCCCCTATGGAGGTAGATGGTTAAATTATGTTCGAAAATGCTAAAATTATTTAAAAAACCAAAGTAAAACTAACGCGAGTTTTAATTTTGTAGAGTGGTTCTGCACCTTTTGCTGCTAGTTGTCCACCATAAAAATTAGTCTTTTACGACGACGAATAGTCACAATCTTCATGTTCTTTATTTTAAATAAAACACTCTGTATTTTTGAATATTTCTAATACCAATAATTATTATCTATTATCGATTTTAAAAATTTGCACTTTGTTATCTTAGCCTCTTATGTTTCACGTCGTAACCAACTGAATGTGCAATTTAGACAATTTGGCGAATTAGCAATAATTTGTTGTATATTTAGTTTTTATTTGTCTTATCATGGAAAAGTTGAGTATTAAATTTTTTTGCATTGATACCATGTGTCACCATAAATTTTTCCAGCAAGAAAATCAATTTTTTTAATTCATGCAAAGAAGCATGGGCGCACCCAGGGGGAGCCTTGGGGCCCGGACCCCCCCCCCAAAGCCTAAGATTTTTTTAGATATTTTCGACATATTTCATGAATAAACACAAAAAATAGCATGAAATAAGACATCATGAGGCTTCGGGCCCCCCCAAAGGCCTCGGGCCCCCCATACATATTTCTGGGTGCGCCACTGAAAGAATGCTAAATAGAAACATAGAACCTTCTTACAGTGGCGTATCCAGGCCCTGATCTTGGGAGGGGTAATTTAGTCAAACAACACATAGTTGCTAAATAAGAGCACATAATATCTGTGTTACTCTACAAATTTAAGCCATTTAGTTAATTTTAAACAAATATCACTAAGGGTGGTCCGAGTTCGTCAATAATAAAGAAAGTTTAATGCGCCGCCAATCTTGGGGGGGTGGTAATTACCCACAGTACGACCCTTCCCTTGTATACGCCGGTGCCTTCTTAATACTTCTTAATACCCCGGCGCAACTAGCGGTACAATTTAGCCCTCTAGAATTGGGCCCTGGGCGGGGACCCGATTTGCCCGTGTCTGGAAAGGGACTTGGGGGGAAATTTATGATGAATCACCGTACCTAAAGTTTTACATATGAACATATGTTAAGAAAACTTTGCAAGAATGTATCATTTTCATAAAGTTCACAAAAACTGAAGCAACCAAAGAATTGGATCTAAAAATATACAATATTTGTAAAAGCTTTACTGTCCATAGGATATCTCGCTTAGAAAGAGAGAAATTACTTTTTCAAGGTTAAGATGAGTGTAAAAGCACAAGTCCTCCCCTGAACCACCGTTCGATTCATGCTAAGCTATATTAAAATGTGTACATGTGTATCTGGAAATGCATAGTTTTTGAGAAAAGTCGGTAAAATCGTGTTAACAAGAAAAACTTTAATTGTAGGAAATTCTGAAATTACAATTTTTTTTGACCATTACTCCTTATAAAACCCTCTAATTCCATCATATACCTTCAACATGTTTAGCCATTGCAAGTAAAAGAGCGGGCTATGATCAGTTATTTTCCGTAGATTATTATTTGACCTAAAAAACTTTGTGTGCAGTCAAAATATAAGTAAGTAAGTTTTATGTTTCTATCTTATGTTATTATGTGGCTTTAGATAATCAAAAAAAATTTAAGTATTTAGTTTTCTGTATGTTACAAAGATATTATTGTTTTTTTTTGTATTTGGGGCTAATAGAGACAAAAACGATCACTTTTAATGATTTGGCACCATTTGGCCATTTTGTATTAAATTATGAAAAGAGGGATGCTTTTGTAAATAGTTGATGTGAAGTTCGAAAGGCGGTGCTTCGATCTGGTTGGATAGGTCACTTTTTATGTTCTGCGCATGTTGGACCTCTCCTTTGGTTACATGAAGACCACCTGTTTAGCGTAAAACCTAAATTTGGCAAAACTCTACCGCCAAAATGGCGCCCATAATTATCGGAAAACCAAAAGTGGATAATATTTTCAACCCTGGGCCTAAAGCTCCCCCAAAATTCCCCGACTAGTTGCGCCTCTGTAAATCCAAAGGGGCAGGCGCGTATCTACGGGAGGAGAAAAGGGGGAAATTTCTTGGCCCCAAATTTTAAAATATATTTAGTTTTGACACACAGAATGCACCTTCTATGCAAAACAGTTATCATACGTGAAATTTAGTACCCGTAAATTTAAAAATCAAACAAGTTTCGTGGGTAATTGGTTCGGTTCGGTTCGGAGTTTTTGTTTCTCGCATATTTTTCCGTGGGTAGATTAAAAGCTTAACCTCACGGGGGTCCAAGATCTAATGGACATCTAATAAATATTGACAGTTAACTGTTTCGTCCTTATGGGACTCCTCAGAACACTGCTTGGTCAATGTGACACTCTTGCGTAGGTCACGGATTAGTTTGTTTCTTTTTATTTGTAATCGGTCTTTTTATTGATCGATATGTATAGCAGTTTATTTTCGCCTGCTCTTGTTTTGGTTTCTCTCATATCTCGGTAGATGGCGCTTCTTGCGAAAGTTTTCTCACTATTTACATAGGATTAGAGACAAAACCGTCTAATTAACTTCGCAAGAGTGTCACATTGACCAAGCAGTGTTCTGAGGAGTCCCATGCATAAGGACGAAACAGTTAACTGTCAACACTTATTAGGTGTCCATTAGATCGTAGACCCTTGTGAGCTTAAACTTTTAAGCTACCCACGGAAAAATATAACAGAAACAAAAACTCCTTTTTACCCGATTAACCACGAAACTTGTTTGAATATTTTTCATGATATTTCCCTTTCTTTTTTCCTAAATAAAGTTACCGAAAGTAATAGACACTTATTGGAATAAAACGTGACCTTATTTAAAAATCGACCCCATGATGACAGATTTACATATAAAAAGTAGCTGCTCTCTTTCAAAATTAGGCCTTTGTGTATTTAAAAACCGGATTTATTAGGGTCGGTATTTATTAAATGAAAGTTAGCGTCTTTATTATTAAATTTGGCTTTGGTATGTCAATTTTGAAAGGTTAGCTGTTAGATTTCTGTGTAAATGTGTCAAAATAAAGTCGACTCTAAACAACTCTGTAAAACACTTGCTCTTGCTTAAATATATTTCGTCCTTCAACCCCCCCCCCTTCTAACAAAAATCAGGCAACGCGACTGGGCGCTAGAAGTAAGGTCACTCATCGTAAAGCAAGCTTTATAAGGCTTTGTAAGGCTTGCCTTTACGATGAGTGTCCTTAACTATAAGGGCTTGTCTTTGATGTAAAGCCACTGCAGTAAATTGATTCTTAAATGATTAATGTAATGTACAATACCCACCTAAATCATACAGACTTAAATATCTTGAAAAGTGAAAGTCCAAAGTAGGTGTAGACGCTAAGAAACATTTTATATAAATAAAAAAATTGATTTGAATATAACAGACCAACCTACCCGTTTTGTAATACGAAACTATACGAGTATGCTTAGCATTTTGTGAGATATTGAAATTGTATTTTTGATGAGATTATTTAATTTTTTACGTCTATACTATGTTAATAGTAACCTACTTTTTATAAAACAGATTTGTTAGTAAACAAAGCAGCAACGTTGTGAAAAGGAGCATAAAACGACATCTTGGGGTTGCGAAACCTTTGTCAATTGATCGCAAACGTATTTTAACCTGTCCAGGCACGTCCCTGAGCTTTTTCCACCAAAAATCATATCCCCAATGGACAGGTTAGGGTACTTTTGCGATCAATTGATAAAGGTCAGGATAACACAGATTTCGACCTCCCAAAAGGATGACCGGGGAGCAAATTTAAAAAAATACTTTAGAAAAAATGTCATTCAAATTTTTATTATTATTTTTTTTTTAATTTTAAAAAAATGTATTTGAACAAATTTCCGTTTGAATTAAATATTTTCGAACAAATTTCAGCTTGAAGAAAATGTTTTCGAACATTTCCGTTCGAAGAAAATGTTTTTAAATATTTTTTGTTTCGAAGAAAAAAAGAAACATAATCAAAGTGATGTGATTGATGGATCGATATAATCGAAAATATAATTTGTGGTTACAAAATCAGTATCTAGATAAGTCGTCCCAAAAAACTTTAAATGTCGCGATCAAGCATCCAACATTCTGCCTTTTCCAGTAAAAGCAAAACGCACCTTTTTAAGGTTGATAAAGTTTCAACAAATCAATCAATGTTAATAATGGACATAACCTAAAATTAATAACTCATGTCAGGCGGAGTATTTTTTAAAAATCGCCGATCGGGATTGAAGAGGGCCACCAACATTTTTTTTGTAAAAAATTTTATGACTATTTATGACCGTTTTCGAAAAAAATTATTACTTTATGACCTTTTAAACGAAAATATTATGAGTTTTTTACTCTTCAAACATTTTACAGAAGAGATTTTGTTACTTTAAATTATCAACAAAAAAAATAATTTTTGCTTTTCATTTAAATTATTAACGCCAGTATTATGGGCAATTTTCACAGATTTATTAATTTTTATGCAATTTTACGACTTAAATTTTTGTGAGGTTCGTCTTATGACACTTCATGCACCTGGCCTGAAATCGAATGACTTTTTATGCTTAAGGAATACATACAAATAGGCTGTATTTCTAAGCCTATTAGTGTACCTAAGAGGTTTTTGGCTTCAAATATTTTGTGACAGAATCAGGTCGTTTTTAATAAATTTCAAATTTAATTTTTACCTTCCTAGACGACGCAGCAATGGCTAGAGAAGGTATTATTTTCGACGATTTTTTTTCAGATAACGCCGAAAATATGTTATTTGGGTGTATTTTGACCTATCTTATATCGTTGTGATGTCCGTCTGTGTGTGTATGTCTGTCCGTAACACGATAGCTCCTAAACCGCTAAACCAATTTTGATAAAATTTTCAGGTAAAATAGCGTTCGACACTAACGAGCTGATTAGATTTTGGTCAAAATCCATTAATGCTAGTGACAGTTTTTTGACAATAATTTTTTTTTAAATGCTAACTTTTTAACGGAGCAACGCATCAATATGCGGTTTTCGGAATATATTAGACTAAACTCATCTCAATAATTTATGATATAACCAAAAATGTCGTAGGAGGTTTAGTTTCTGAGATATTTACAAAAAATTGTTTTCAATGCTGATATATATCATGGCTTCAATTGAAGTGTAGGCTACCTAGGAAGGTATCAGATCCGTCATGGATCCATTTATTTATGAGATTTTTAGAAAAATGGCTTTTATGATCTTTTAATCTAAAATATTATGAATTAAACTCTTCAAACATTTTTCAAGAGAAAGATTTTATTACTTAAGCTTATCAACAAATGTATTTCTACTTTTTTGTCAAAGCATGTTGCTTTTGTTTTAAGTTGTTTATTTAGAATTATGCAAAGTTTCCATTAAAAAAATGATTTTGAAAGCAAATTCAAATATAGAAAAAGCCAGACTTCTCGCACTTCAAGAAGAGGAGAGTAGTGCTTGGTTGAATTTGCCTTCTTCTACACTAGGTAATTTATTAGATGATGCAACATTTAGAATATCAATCTCTGCAAGTTGGTCGGCCTGTGTGTGTGCCACACATCTGCACTTGTAACAATCAAGTTGATAAATTTGGACTTCATGCCCTGAGTTGCCAAAAAAGTGCAGGAAGAGTGGCACGTCATAGGTTGATTAATGATATAATAAAACGCTCACTTACATCTGCGGACATTCCATCCATACTTGAACCACCGGGTATTTGCAGAAATTATGGCAAACGTGCCGATGGAATGTCTTTATTTCCCTGGAAGAATGGTAAAGCATTGTTATGGAATGCTACATTCCGAGATACTTTATGTCAAAGTTACGTCTCCCATACATCGATTAAAGCTGGAGAAGCTGCAAGGTTGGGAGAGACACAAAAAAAGTTAAAATACCAAGAATTACAGGACCGCAGTTTTCTATTTGCGCCGTTTGCTGTTGAAACGTTTGGACCTTGGAGTAACGAAGCTAAAAACCTAATGAAACAAATTTGACAAAAAATGAAACATCCTAAGGCAGCTTCGTTACCCAATAGATAGGTCTGGCAATACAACGTGGCAATGCCGCTTCAATTCTCGGGACTCTTCTAGCTGAGACAGGTCTGAATGATTTTTTTTACTTATAATCATTGTGTTGATATGTGTTGTATATATATATTTTTTTTTTAATTATTTATTTTAATATGTCTTGTAATTTTATTAAAAATTTGTTTATGCCAGTATTATGGGCGATTTTTCAGATTTATGACAATGTTAAATTTTGTGACTTTTTATAAAATATTACGTCAAATATCGAATTTTGTTAGGTACTTTTAATGACTCTTCATGCACCACTGATCAGCCTAAAATTTTATGACCGACGTGAAATTTTATGACTTTTTATGACCACCTTATTATGACTTTTTATGATTGAACAATGGATACAAATGGTCTATTTTTCTAAGCTATTGAGTACCTAAGAAGGTTTTTTCTTTAAAAATTGTGTGAAAGAATCAGGACAGCCACCGACTAAAGTTACAATGTTATTTTTTATGACCTCTTTTGAAAAAAAAAATTACTTTTTATGACCTTTTAATTAACTAATTTATGACTTATTTACTTTTTATGACTTAACTCTTCAAATTGTAAATGCCAGTATTATAGGTGATTTTTCCAGATTTATGACCAATGTTTAATTTTATGACTTTTTATGAAATTTACGACTAATTTTGAATTTCGTATGGTACTTCTTATGACTCTTCACGCACCACTGAACCGCCGGAATTTTTATGACCGACGGAAAATTATTTTAGGACTTTTTATGGCATTTTATGATCACGTTTAAATTTTATGACTTTTTGTGATCAAATAATGTTGAGTACCTATCTGATTCAAACAATGGTAACACTACGAATATTTGGTTTCTATTTAGCAGAACATGGTTAGACCGGAAAGTTTTGGTACCTACCTCGTGACTGACCTGACCTAACCGTTATTTCCGCTAGTATTATAGTTTAGGCGTCAAACAAGATACTTTTCAAGGCAAATATTCAAATTTTTGTTTTTGGATTGAATAAACTTGTTTTTTGACAATTTAAGGCCACCCTTGTCATCTTTGTTACAGGAAAGAATTTATAGAAAGCATCCAGAACAAGGTTAATAATACTTGCAAATTATACTAGGAACATACATATTATTTGCACCCATTTTTTTTAAAGGTCATAGATTTTGCTCACGCAATTATAGATACTACCTTGGCCCCTCTCATTTGTTCAGAAATTTTGTCTCACATTGTTGTAAAGGGCTTTCGATGTACAGGGTGTCCGGATCTTTTCTGCGTTTGGCTTTTTTGAATTTATTATTTGTGTTTTTTTTTTAAATAAACTCTTTATTATGAAATATTTATGTCTTTACCTAAAATAGAGCAAACGTTTTTAGATGAATTCTTATATTTAATGTGCCAAAAAAGTTATTGAAAAAACCATTTTGCAAAATAAATCAATTTGTTATACAAATAAATAAGTTTTTTTAAATAAATAAAAATTATAATTTTATATAATTTAATTTTTAATCCAAATTTTGACATTTGAAATTATCAAAAATTACCTTTATTTATTATAATATTATTTGACCTGTATATTTTCCAAATATTAATAGATTTTTTCCCAAACCTGTTAGGTTTAAAACATGTATTATCGAGCTTTTTTAGCGTAGAAGATATTAGTGGAATATTAGTGGGAATCAACGACAGAAATGCTATTTAAAAAGAGAATATAATATACAGGGTGTTCCGTGTAATTTAAGAAAGCTACTGTCAAAATTTGACATTAAGAACACCATAGAAAATCTCTGACATGCACTAATTAAAAGTTCGTAAAAACTATACAGCTAACGATAAAGAAGACATGAAGTATATGATGAAAAAGAATACCAAAACTGGGGATTAACAGTGAACGTGGACAAGACAAAGTACTTATGTATTGGAAACGAATCCACCCAGGTAGCAAGCTCACGTTTTTTAAACGTCAAAAACAGGTCATTTTTAATGACCATTGACGTCTCTAATCTGACTTGTAAATGACGTCTCTAATCTGACTTGTAAATGACCTTTAAATGACGTTCAAAAGACACACCTAAAATGACGTCATTTTTAGACGTTTTAAAGACGTCAGCAATATGACGTATTTGGGACCAAATCAGAACATTAGACACACACACAGACACAAACCTATTTATGACTTTTTTTAAACTCGTCTGAATATATGAAATAGTCCCTGCAGTTGAGAACACTGAAGGAAACTTAGACACAGAAGGTGACTCTTCTGTGACTTAGACTTGGAAGCAGTGTTGCCACCCTCGACCCTGAGTCTTCGGTAGAAGGCTTCGAGAAAAATCGGTAGATTTCGGTAGATTTTTTAATCGTCTCAACAAGCAGTGCTGGAGAACTATCGATAGTTTGGATTGATTTAGTAGGTAATTTGTATTTCTACGATTTGTTTTTACTGACAAAATACCAAAATTAAGAATTAAATAAAAAAATTAGGTACATTAGGGACCTATTGCAATAAAGCCAAGCACAAATTGTGCCGGGCACTATTTTGACAGTTTCGCATTAAAAACTGACAGTAGATCTTCCATCCAGTCGTTTATTTTCCATTAATTGTGATGTCACTATTAATTCCGGCTTTTATAATACACAATGGCCTTATTTTGAAAGAAGACAGCTGTTCTTATAATGTGAAACTGTCAATATAGTGCCCGGCACAATTTGAGCCTGGGTTTATTGCAATAGGTCCCTATTAGGGAGATAATATTATAAAAAAACCTCAGAGTTTATAATAGCGTGATCTTTAATGCCGCTTACGGCTGCCGGCTGAGTATATCGCAAAATCCAAGAGATGGCGCCATAAATACACTTTTAAAAACAATGGCTTGAAATAAAATTTTTATTCTACAAAGGATCTTGCATAAAAAGAATATTTTATTTATGGTGTTTTTTTTTAATCGCGATTACGAGGCGTATCAAAAAAAAACAAGTTTATAGCGAAAAAAAAAATCGGTAGAAAACTATGGTAATTCGGTATATCGTAAAGAAAAAGGCTAAATCGGTAGATCTACCGAAAAATCGGCAACACTGCTTGGAAGTGCTGGAACAGGTACAACGGTGTTCGTCTGTGAGGTACAGATCAAAATAGATCTATACCTAGACTTACACATCTCCAACTTGAAGCGAAAGAAGCCTCGAAGTTTGTCTTGATTTAATATTTAATTTATTTTACATACATACCCCCACATTCCGTATAAATCCGGTCAAGTACTGACTGGGGCACCATCTATGTAAGTATGAGTGTATGTCCCTTTGACAAAGTGTGCAGTGTGAGTAGTGACGTAGTGACCAATATATGACGTTTTTCAGACGTCAAAGACTACACTACGAAAAGACGTCAAGTAACTGACGCCTTCAAGACAACATTTTTTGGAAGATGACCTGCTGGTCATCCAAATGACCACTTTTCGACGAAAAAAAGACTTCATTTGATGACCCCTTGCTACCTGGGCAGTGACTTAGAACTAGACAATAGACAAATAAATATGTCCATGCAATGAGTATGGATGGGTGTCACATTTGATAAGACAGGAACAGACTATAAAGAACTGAAAAAAAGTATAGTTAAAGCAAAACAGGTTATTGGATGTCTTGACAGTATTTTATGGAGCATAGCAGAGAGATAAAAAAGAATGTAACATTTAACATATATGAAACAATGGTGAAAATCTCGCTGTTGTATGGAATAGAGACTTGTCGCGTAATAGAACAATACAAAATAAAAATGGAAAGTGTCGAAATGGATGCAATAAGAAGATCATTGAGAATATCTAGAACAGATCACATAAGAAGTGAGATCATTAAAGAAGGAATGGTAATCGAGGGAAGCGTAACGGATGACATCACTTAGAGACAACTGATATGGTACGGCCATGTACAACTGATGAACGACGAAAGATTACCAAAGCAGTTCCTAGAATGTGAACCAATAGGGCGCAGAAAAAGAGGGCGTCCTAAACTAGAATGGCAACAGTCAATCCAAAGATCAATGAGTCAAAAAAACCTGACAGAAAATGATTGTCAGGATCGAATGAGGTGGAGATTAGGCGTCGGACAACGTAGAAAAACGTTCTAAACCGACATAGTAGTAAAAACTATCCAACTTTTGTATTAAAAGTATTTTTCTATATCTTTTTTTTTTCGTGTTAAGGGGAAGCATTTTTGGTGAATCACCCGGTACCTATCTAATCCATTACCTATATCTGTTAATAATAATAAAAGAAAACATATATGTATTTAGGAAGTATTTAAATATTTACTTTTTAAATTAATGATAATTTCTTTCTTAATAAAAATTATTAAACTGCACATTAAAAAGTACTTCATGTAAGAAACCTTGACTGTCTGCCTAGTGCGTTTAGTTTTAAATTCTTTATATTGTTTCTGTTTTCTGCCTTTCTGTACTGGTACATTACTACTAGTTTGCCATGAATTATGCGATATTGGCAAAAGACAAGGAAATGAAAATGTTGTATCACATTTAAGTACCTACCTACCTAAGCATTTAAAATATTTTTCAGTAACCAAAATTAATATAAAAGGACAAAGATTTACCTAACAAGTGCGTAAAATGATACTTTCTACTTGATCTACAACTCTTGTGTGTGTAAATTTTCCCGTCTTTATGCCCCTAGGGGCCACACATGAAATATTTATGACAGCTAAAGAAACAGGACTTAAAGACCGATATTTGTGGCAAATTTCAATATTCGTAAAATTAATTATAAATTAGCCCGTCATGTTAAACTTTGTTAAAAACTCGGGATACATCTAGAAAGTCACGAAATCCAAATTGGTGTGGTGGAACTATTTCTTGTTCTATGATTGGTTTAACATTTTGAGCAATATTTTTCCACAGAGTTTGGATACGATTGGTATTAAGTGGTCTATAGGCTGTAGAAGGTTACTTCGTTTGGTTGCTTTCCTGGTTTCGGGATTATAATCGGGATGATCATGACAACTTTTCATAGCATTAGTCTGTGCTTAGTCTGAATGTGTTGATGAGATTGCATAGTTTTACTTTAGTTTTTCTTGGGAGTTGTTTTAGCACCTCGCCTGTAATAAGGTCAAAACCTGGAGCTTTCTTAGAATGTATATTTTTAATTTCTGCTTCTATTTCTTTAGGTGATGTGATTGTTATATGATAATTATTTAGGCTTGAGAAAGACAGTGGAGCACACACTTTTATCTTCTAATGCTTGTCTCGAAATCTAAATTGGTGTGGTGGAATTATTTCCTTGTGTTATATGATTGGTTTAAAATTTTTATCAATATTTTTTTTTAAGAGTTTGAGCAGCGGCGTAGCGTGCCCGAAAGGGCGGGGGGGGGGGGGGGGCGACAGCTAAAAAGGGCGCCCCTGAAAACTGATGAAAAATATTATGGCAAAAAAAAAAACCAAAAAGTGAAAAAGGCGCCTCTCACAAATCTTGCGACCAAAAAAAAAAAAAAGGTCATCATATGTCAGGGGGCGGCCGATCAGTCACAAGGGCGCCTCTGACGAATCTGATCATCTGATCTGGCAACTCAAAAAAAAAAAAGGTCATCATGTATGAGGGGGCGGCCGATACGTCACAAGGGCGCCTCTCCCACCTATGGGGCGCCACTACCCTCGGGGCGGGGGGGCGACGAACCCCCCGCGCCCCCCCCACGCTACGCCGCTGAGTTTGAGTACGATTGGTATTAATTGATTGATCTGCTGTAGAAGGATACCTCGTTTAGTAGCTTTCCTGGTTTCGGGATTATAATGACTTCAGTAACTTTCGATAGCATTGTTTTACTCTAGCTTTTATTGGTACTGTCATGAGGTCAAAACCTGGAGATTTCTTACAATTTATATTTTTAATTTCTGCTTCTATTTCTTTAGGTGATGTCATTGTTATATCTCCTTCTTCTGTATTCTCACCATTAATTTGAAACCGCCCTAAGACTCATTTGGATTTTAATTGGCTATTTCTACTTTTTGTTGATTATATGTTGCCCATTTTCCATCTGACATACGAATCGGCGGGATTGGGATAATTGGTCTTTTGAGTCTTCTCGTTGCTTTCCATAGAGAATGGTCAATGCTACTGCTAATTTGTTGTATTTCTCGTCTTACTTGCTTTTATTGGCTATAAAGTCTGTGTATCTGTGATCTATTCGGCTATTAATTAAGGATTATTTTACTGCCCAGTGCTCAATGCTATCGAAAGCTTTTTCAAAGTCTATAAACGCAATGCATAGTGAAATGTTGTATTTGTTCGCTTGTTTTATTAGGATTTTCATGGTTAATAGGTGGTCAACTATACTATAACCTTTTCTGAAACTATCTGTTAATATTCTCGTGAAAAGCTTATAAATTACATTGAGGACTGTTTTAGGTCAATAGTTTTTTAGGTCTCTTCTATCGCCTTTCTTATGTAGAATAATGGTTATGGATTCTTTCCAGTTGTTTAGGATTTTTTTTCTATTAGTATTTTATTGAAGAGAATATGGAGGGTATTAACTACAGCTTTACTACCGTATTTGAGCATTTCTGCCGTTACTCCGTCTTTTCCAGGTGATTTGTTATTTTTCATTTTCTTTAATGCTCTCTTTATTTCCGCTTTGCTTATTTCAGGTTGTAGCTCTGAGTTTATGTTCGTTATTTTTGTTTCTCGCGATGGTTGTATGACATTTATGATATCCCCTTTAACGTTAGTTTCTATGCCGTTTTTTTATTATTTCATATCTACCTTAGACATTTCATATTTCTGTTATTTTCTATAACTCGCTCAACTTTTATTCCTTGGCTCTTTATTTTATTTTGATTTTACAAAACTGATACGAAGCCAAAATAAAGCAGATTATTTTACTTTTCACTTTTTATAGGATTCTGCCACTGTTATATTTTTAGCCACATTTGGCAAAAGTACAATATCAGATTTTTTGCAGATCTAAAGCTTCTCGCCTTGCAAGCGCTCGAAAACCATATTTTTAGTAAAAGATAAAATTAAAAAGTTTATGCTTTTTTTCTGGTGGCGCCAAGATTTGCTCTTGTGATTTCGTTCGGTAGCAACAAGAAATTGTTACTTTCGCTTTTATAGGTTGATATACAACTTATTGCTTGCTTTATAGTAAATGTAAATACATCGCGGCATAAGCAACTTTGTTTAAAACAAGGTGACCATCATATACGTTTTGCTTGGGGTTCATCCTTAAATTACGTAACGCAAAAATCATCTCTTTAACACAGTAACATAATAAGGCTATCTTTCTTAGTACTACTACTATGTCGGTTTAGAACGTTTTTCTACGTTGTCCGACGCCTATTCTCCACCTCCTTCGATCCTGACAATCATCTTCTGTCAGATTCTTTTGACTCATTGAAGTTTGGATTGACTGTTGCCATTCTAGTTTAGGACGTCCTCTTTTTCTGCGCCCTACTGGTTGCCACTCTAGGACCTGTTTTGGTAATCTTTCGTTGTTCATCCGTTGTACATGGCCGTACCATAGCAATTGCCTTTTAGTAATGTCATCCGTTATGCTTCCCTCGATTCCCATTCTTTCTTTTATGATCTCATTTCTTATGTGATCTAGTTTAGATATTCTCATTGATCTTCTTATTGCATCCATTTCGACACTTTCCATTTTTGTTTTATATTTTTCTGACACGCGACAAGTCTCTATTCCATACAACAGCGTGCTTTTTCCATTGTTTCATATATGTTAAATTTTACATTCTTTCTTATCTCTCTGCTCCATAAAATACTATTAAGACATCCAATAACCTTTTTTGCTTTTACTATTCTTTTTTCCAATTCTTTACAGTCTGTTCCTGTCTTATCAAATGTGACACCCAAGTATACATACTCATTGCATGGAGATATTGTTTGTCTATTGTCTAGTTCTAACTCACTGGATTCGTTTCCAATACATAAGTACTGTGTCTTGTCCACGTTCACTGTTAGTCCCCACTTTTGGTATTCTTCCATTAACTTTCTCATCATATACTCCATGTCTTCTTTATCATTAGCTACAATTACTTGGTCGTCAGCAAACTGTAGTGTGTATATAGTAAATCGGTCGTTAAGTTGAATTCCCATGCCGTGCACTTTACGTTTCCAGTTCTTTAGAGCCACTGCGATATATATTTTAAAAAGAGTTGGAGAGATACAACATCCCTGTCTTAAGCCTTTTGTTACCAGGAATTCTTTTGAAAGTCGATTTCCAATTTTAATTTTAGATTTTGACCCTTTGTATAGTTCTTTTATCGCTTTTATGTATGTATGATTGATATTAGTTTGTTCCAACACCGTCCATAATTTTTCTACTGAAACGGTATCATATGCTTTTTGTAGGTCCACAAAGGTAACATGAGTCTATATTTCTGGCGCTTCTTTTCTCAATTACTTGTTTAAGACAAAAAACATTATCACTACAAGATCTGCCTGCATGAAACCCACTTTGCTCTTCTTCTTCTTGTTCATGAAAATCATTCTCTATTAGATCTCTAAGAATCCTATCGTACAATCTACTTAGAGTGCTGGTGACTGAAATTCCTCTGTAATTGTTACAATTTTCCAATCATTAGGTACTGGATGTCCGTTTATGCATTGATTGATAATATATGTGAGATTTTCGAGTAGTTTCTCTGATCCATATTTGAGCATTTCAGCATATATTCCCCCAGGTCCGCTAGCTTTTCCGGATTTAAGCTTTTTAAGCTTTCTTAGTGCGATACGTAATTTAAGAAGAAGCCCTTGGTAATCATTTTGCAAATGATGACTTTGGCTTTTAATGTCTAATTATCTGTTTTCAACAAACTTTCTTCACGGCTTTTTGTTTTTCAATCTGGATTACTTTTGGTTGAAAGACGTTTTGATTTACTTGGTTCGGTATAAAAATTAAATGAGGGGCACAGTATCAGAACGGCCGAACCCACAATTGGACCAAAGATGTACTCTATTAGAGTCAAAGTTAATTCAATCACCTTTCATTACTATCTCTGAGGTAAAAGCACAAGTTCGTTTTGGCATTGGCTTACTAAACTTAGTCTGACATCAGCCTTTTATCAGCTCTACAGGTTGGTGCACGTGGTTAATATGTCTCTCTCTCTTTTTAAAAGACTTATAGTCACAATCTAAAATTAATTCAGTTTACTTTGGTTAACTTTAGTCACTGCTGGTTTATTTTCCGTCAATTTCGGTTTACGTTCACTTACTGCTGATGCTGGTTCATTTTCAATTTCAGTCACTTCTGGTTCACTTTCAGTCACTTCCGTCTACTTTTAAGTAATTTCTAAACTTCTTTTGGTTTACTCTCTCGGTTTATTTTCAGTCACTTTTGGTTGTATGACATTTATGATATCCCCTTTAACGTTAATTTCTATGCCGTTCATATCATTTTTTTTATTATCTATTAGAGTCAAAGTTAATTCAATCACCTTTCATTACTATCTCTGAGGTAAAAGCACAAGTTCGTTTTGGCATTGGCTTACTAAACTTAGTCTGGCATCAGCCTTTTATTAGCTCTACAGGTTGGTGCACGTGGTTAATATTTCTCTCTCTCTTTTTAAAAGACTTATAGTCACTTCCGGTCAATCTAAAATTAATTCAGTTTACTTTGGTTAACTTTAGTCACTGCTGGTTTATTTTCCGTCAGTTTCGGTTTACGTTCACTTACTGCTGATGCTGGTTCATTTTCAATTTCACTTCTGGTTCACTTTCAGTCACTTCCGTCTACTTTTAAGTAATCTCTAAATTTCTTTTGGTTTACTCTCCCGGTTTATTTTCAGTCACTTTTGGTATACTTTCCGTTACTTTGAGTTCCGTTTCGTTAACTTTTGGGTTTGCTCCTGTTTACTTTTGACCACTTTTATTCAATCTCGGCTCACTTAAGCAGATTTTTTCAGGACATTTCCAGACTTTTCCTAAACATTTTTATAGATTTTTCCGGGATATTTTCAAACTTTTCCTGAACTTTTCATGAACGCAAAAAGACTTTGTAAACTTTTGAATATTTTATAAATTAAATATAATATAGTCTAGAATTTAAAGTTCTTGTTTGTAAGCGCTTTTTCCTTAATAAATGGAGAATTTTGTATTATTTTGGAGATTTTTCAATTTTTAATTGTTAGAGAATGTCCAAAGAACACCCGTTAATATATAATTTACAAACGAAACAAAAAATTATACTAGTAATAGCGGCGATCAAAAAAATGCTTTTTCTCCATTATAACGCTTTCAGTTTTATGCGATTGTAATTCTGTCCTCCTCAAATTCGCTATTGCTTGCCTATTAACATCAGAAACACGAAAATATTTATTCGCTTTTTTAGTACAGATTTCGGTCTTTCGGAGCCTAATGCCGGCTCCACACTCTCGCCGAGGCACAGCGAGACAGGTCCAGACAGAGAGTGTAGATGGAACCTGTCGCTTCGCCCCGCCTTGCCTTACCTCGCCTCGCCTGGGTCACCATCTGGAGTCGGTTTTCTGTACACGAGTCAAAGATTCTCGCGAAGATTACCGAGTTTGAGCCAACGCCACAGACTCATACCCGAGTACGATCATCCAAACTCTCGGTAATTTTAAAGAGTTTCAGCAGAAGTTGTGAAATCCCGAGAACACAACGAGAACTCCCGGGAATGTGTGTGAGAGTGTGCACTGTCGCGCTCGCTCAACCTCGGTAATCTTCACGAGACCCTTTGACTCGTGTACAAAAGACCGACTCCAGATGGAGACCCAGCGAGGCTAAGGCTAGGCGAAGGAAGAGGTCCCTACACTCCAAGGACTATAGACATAAAGGACTGCTTAGTTCCATTTAACCTGTGTTAACAAATTGTGCAGGGTGAGGAGAGCGGCGTGACGTCACCACTTGTGCTAAATCATTCGTTTACGTTCGTTGTATATGATGTTATTCGTATTTTCAAGAGAGTTTTGTTGATATTTCGCTGAATAGTTTATGTTTTTTGGATTATTTCAGTGCAGTGCTACTAAGAAAAGACATATAAATAAACATTTTCAAGTTTGGTTTGTTAACAGTGTGTAAAAATTCGATTCAGGACAGAGAAGAACGTTTCTATACAGGGTAAAAAAAATGGCCACGATTTTCTCAGCAAATGGGCTTCTTGTTTAATAATATCTATCAAGAAAATTACAAAAGATTTTGAATTGAAAAGAAATATTTTTCTAAATTAAATATTATTATTTATATTAATATTTTTAATTTATTGTATGTATCTGTACTTTTCTGTTTTTTTGTAAAAATGTAATAATAAATACTTTTTTTATGTTCTATATTCCCGTTTTTTAATTAACTAATTAATAATTTCTTAACATGCTTTAAAAAGCGGTTGTAATAATTAAACTATACATTATGTGCATTTTTTTCTCTTTGTTTTTTGTCTATTTGTTAAGAACAATATTTGTGCTTTTCCTTTTTTAAATAAATCAAAAAATTTTTACGTCTACCTATTTTCCGTTTTTAATTATTATTGCAAAATAATTTCTTTACATACTTTTAAAACAATTGGACAAATTATACAGGGTGTCACATAACTTGGGGCCATAGTGCAGCAGGTGATAGCGAGGAGGTTATTTCCGAAAAAAAAGTTTATATAACATGGGGTCAACACACATCTGTTTTTAGGATATAGGATTTTTAATGTTAGAGGAGTGGGAGAAAAGGGTTTTGTAAAAAAAAGAAAATCTATCACAGACAGCTGATTACTCAGCTAATTGTGATTAAAAAATGTGATACTCCTTGTGTTAATAAAATTACAAGTTAAGAAAATTACCTCCAAAAATGTATAAAAAATAATCTTTTTTTTAATTTAATTTTTGCCTACTTTTAAAAAATATCAATAATATTTTATTTATTATTATGTGTTGCTAAAGGCTTGTTTTTATTAACAAAAAATATAAAAAAAACATTGCGTTTAATATGGCATTTACCAAAATAATAGTTTTTTCTAAAAAAAATTGACAGACTAATGTTTTTCAAAATAAGTTTTATTTCAATTTATTGCTCATGTTCTGATACACGACTTTACCCAATTTCATATTTTTATTGCGTTTTTTGAAAAATTTATTATCAAAAAAGTTTAAAAAATTGCCAATTTTGATGCTCTGTATCTCTACTGTATCAGACATGACCTCCTCTATCACCTGTTGGCCTATGGCCCCTAAGTTATAGGACACCCTGTATAGGTACTACAACATTATTATGTGTAGTTTTTTTTCACTTTAAGTATTTAAATTTAATTTATTTAACAGATATTTCAAATATAAAATCATTTATCATCCCTGTAAAGACAATATTTTTAAATGTACAGTGCCTCATTTTTGCATAACATTTAATTTGCATAAAGAAAATAGCTCTAAAAGCATATAAAATCCAATATAACGATAGGCGCGCTTTCTGCCCAGCACAAGTGGTGACGTAACAGCGAGTTTGATCTTGAACATCGATTGCAGACAGATTCGGCAAACTGAGCCATCCTGTGTAGTGTATAATCGTTGCCTACACTCTCCGTCTTGGTCGGTCTCGCTGTACCTTGGCGAAAGTGTAGAAAACTGCATTCGGGTGTACTAGAGTCCCTGTATGTTGACATATTTGGATATATTAATAATCCAAATATGTCAACATACAGGGACTCTAGGGTGTAAGACGCGCGACTCATGGACCCGCGATTTGCGCGCGGATGCTATGTGATCGGATTCGGCACTTCAAAGGAAAATTCGGTTGTATATGAAAGGAATTTCTTTGTCTCAATGCGCGTGTCCACTTGAGTACAAATGCGAACGGGGCCTGCGTTCGGCCTCGCAGCAAAGCATGCGGATTCGTGCTCAAGTGAATACGCGCCTTAATGCCTTCATAAAAAGGGAACAATCGGTCACCTTATACAGAATCTCTTTGAAAATCAAAAGTGGTTCTTTTAAGCTGACCTTGGCATTCTCACAGCAAAAGGCAAGAGCCAAAGTTCTTTTAGTGGATTTTGTAATAAATTGAAAGAAAAAGTTATTAAACAGTATTTGATGGAATAATAATTATTATGTAAAGGTTATGTTCGACATTATGAAAAATGTCCCTACATTATTAATAGGCAAAATTCAAAGACAAATTATTAAGAATCAACGAAAATCGGTTTTGCTCAAACCGTAGCTCAAGACACTACCTTTTGGTAAAATATCAATATTTCGAGTAAAAAACAAAAAAGTTGCAATTTGTTAAAATGTATTGCGCAAAAGTCTTGCCCGCCATCTTTTTTCCATCGGTTTTTTACGGTTCTAGCCCGTCGTAAGAGATAAGAGATTTTTTTACTACTGGTACCTGTCGACGTATCTACGTGTGTTTGTACGACGATAGATCCTAAACCGCTGAACCGATTTTCATTAAATTTAAATGAAAAATCGTCTTCACTCCAGTAAATTCATTATTGCTAAGGGTAGTCTTTTAGGGTTAGAAAATTAAAAAAAAAATCTAAATTCTGAACGGAGCGTCGCCATATCAATATGCGCGGTTTTCGAAAAAATTTTTAAGAAAGAACATAAGAATAATTTACCCACTTGCTTTTTGTGTAGACCATTAAGACACTGAAGAAATTATAATAACATTTAAAGAAAGAAAATCAAAATAAAAATAATTATAAAAAAATCAAACAAACAAACTATCAAAAGACCTTTATTTCAAAGGGTTTTTGAGAAAATGTATTTTTTTTGTTGTATCTGTAATACCCACTGCTCTACTTTCCAATGTTTAAACCTCAATAAATCTAAAACTTCTAATTTATAAAAATCTAAAATTTGAGATTTTTAAAATAAATAGAAAATTTATTACAATTAGAGAGATAGGGTAACATTTTTTTTTGATAGGTTTGATCAACTAAAACATAAATATAGGTGAGAGTATCTTAATCTACTTTTTAAACTTTTTTATTACACAAACTATACAAAAAACAATCCCACTTTAAAAAATGCGGTTATTTGTGATGACATCGAATGATCGGTTAAACCCAAATGTTTTAGAGACTTTTCTGAGACCCTTTAAACAGTGGTAGATCCAAGGAAGGTTAAAGGTAATTTACTGCAACATATTTATTTTTTAACAACATTTCCAAAAAGAAGATCTACGCATGTCATTTGCTATGGTGCTAAAATTTGGTTTTTGCTGCCTCCTTCTTGGCCCCTCCCGTACGGAAATTTTCTTGGAACCGTCACTGCTTTTAAATTCCACAACTTTAGTATCTCCTGAATATTAAGGTATTTGTTTTGTTTGCAGGAATTTTTGCATACCTGAACTACTTAACCCCAAAGAAGAGGTCAGAGATTTTGGAACTGCTGGTCAATGGACTTAAACGGTTGGAGTACCGTGGCTATGACTCTGCAGGTAAGTGCTTTTGTTTCTTTTGGTTTTTTGTATTGATGTGGGTGGCCAAATATTGGTAAAGACATTTTTATTAAGGTTGTTAAAAAAGCAATTGCATTACCTACTATAAAAGAACACTTTTAATGGAAACTGATGTAGAGACCCTATAGGTATAATATATATTTTTTTGTGGTACCTCATTTAAAAGCTTTTGCAAAAATTAATTTTTTTGATACGGACAACATACACAATGTTTTCAAATATTTGATTTTTGTTTTTTAGGAAAAGTGCAAAAATACGTCATCATAATTTGTTTGTCATTTTAATTGACGTATGTCAAAAAAATATTTTATTATTTTTCTTCATCAGAAAAAGAATGTGGGTATAGACTTCTTTCCAGGGGTTAGACCAATTTTTTTTGCATTAAGAAAGCTCGTATAAAAACTCAGATGACATGTTTTCGCTTTAAAAAAAAAACAAAGATTAACTCGTTCAAGGCAGCTTTCCATTGATATACACAATGTTTCCAATTCCTCACAAAAATTATCTCCAATTATCTGTGCCAAATTTTAGGACTTCTGGAATGATGTTTCCCAGATCTGAAGATTTTCTGTATTTTACCACCTGGCATAAAAGCTACTTACTTCATGATAAAAGTATTACCTTTGTGTTTTATTCTTCATATATACATATTACGTTTAGATTTTTTTTTCTTGTAGGTGTTGCAGTTGACAATGATGCAAAGGACATCATCCTTATCAAAAAGACAGGAAAAGTAGCGCTTCTGGAAGAGGCAATTAAAAATGGTAATTTTATATATTGTTTGTCAAAGTGTACAATTTTTTTATTGCATCACAATTTAATTTGTGTAGCACCTGTAGCAAAAGCTTCTTATCATAACAAAAACATTTCATGTAAAAAAAGCCAAGTACGCGAAAATGGGATTCCGTAAAAAGAATTGAGATAAAAGTAAAGCCAAGTTCTCCAATACAAATTTCTAAATGAAAGGTTCTTACTAGTTTGAAAATGTTTTTTTAAACTTTGCTATTACAGCCAAACTTCTTTATGTTCAATTTAGAACTGTGCCTAAGAGTCATTTACAGCCGTAATAGCCAAGTTTAGAAAAATATTTCCAAACTAGTAAGAACCTTTTATTTTGAAATTTGTATTGGAGAACTTGGCTTTACTTTTATTTCAATTTTTTTTACGGAATGCCATTTTCGCGTGCGTGATTTTTTTTTTACATGAAATGTTTTTGTTATGATTTCACTTCTTTTTTAAAGGAATTGAATAATACTTAATTTTTAAAGTAGTAAAATATTCGGAATATTGTTCAAAACTTTTGCAATGCCTTACTTAAATTTTTGAGGTTTTTTAATTTTTTTTCATGGTTTTATCATAGTTCCTATCAGTCTTCTAATGCTCAGCTCTCTAGGGTTTCTGAAAGTGGGTAATGTTACTTTTATATAACTTTATATTTATAGGGCAGGAGAGTAAATGAAAATATTGGACTTTTTAAATTTTTTCCCATGGTTTTATCATATTGTCTTTCAGTCTTAAAAAGTTCAGCTCTCTAGCGTTTCTGGAAGTGGGCAGTTTTACTTTTACATAACTTTACATTTTAGGGGAAGGAAGTAAATTAGAATTTTGGGGTGTTTTAATTTTTTTCTATAACTTTATCATATTTACCATCGGTCTTCCAAAGCTCAGGTCTCTAGCATGTCTGGAAGTAGGCAATGTTACTATTACTTAACTTTACATTTATAGGGGAGGGAAGTAAATTAGAATTTTGGGGTGTTTTAATTTTTTCCTATAGTTTTATCATAGTTCCTATCACTCTGCCAAAGCACAACTCTCTAGCATTTCTGGAAGTGGGCAATGCTACTTTTACATAACTTTAAATGTATAGGGGAGGGGAGTAAATTAAAATTTTGGAGTTTTTTGATTTTTTCCTATAGTTTTATCATAGTTCCTATCATTCTGCCAAAGCTCAACTCTCTAGCATTTCTGGAAGTGGGCGATGCTACTTTTACATAACTTTAAATGTATAGGGGAGGGGAGTAAATTAAAATTTTGGGGTTTTTTGATTTTTTCCAGGGGTTTGGTCATAATTTCTATCAGTCTGCCAAATTTCAGCTTTGTAGCATGTCTGGAAGTACAGTAGAATATTGATGATCTATACATGAGTGAGTGAGTGAGTGAGTTGCAATTTCGACGTTTTTTGAAATTTCGTAACTACTTTACTACTTTATGGAATTCCATGAAACTTGGAGGGGTTGTTAACTTCATGAAGATCTACGACTGTGCAAAGTTTGAGATTCGTAGCTCATTTCGAAGTAGAGTTTTAGGTAGGTCAAATATCGGCTGAAATGTTTCAAGAAAAGATGGTTACGGCGCGCGAACTTGGCGAGGCACTGCCGTGCCCTCAGATTATTTTTTATTTATTTTTTCCTACATATGAAAATAATGGATTTCACCAGTAACGTATTAACCACGTTAATGGATTTCACACATCCTCAGAAAACGTTACATTTCACCCGTGTGCAGAAAGTTTTGCGCACATGTGTGGAAAAGTACTTATCCGCGCATGTATGGAAAAGTGTACGATGACGTTAACTGTCACCATACTTTTCCGCACATGTATTGCAAAGTAATTTTCCACACATGTGCGGAAAAGCAGTTTCATTTGATTTGTGCAAAATAAAACACAAATTTTTACAAAAATGGGTGTCATTTAACAGTGTTCGTAGGAAAAATAGCATACGCAACTCGATAGAAAGTAACTTTCTTACACTCGCGTGTTGTTTCACTCGGCTAGCGCTTCGTTCACAACATTCACGCTCGTGTGAAATTTGTCACTTTCTTCTCTTGTTATGTAATATACTATTCTTATTATACATAATACAAGGTAGCTTAGATTACGCAAAACTTAAAGGCCGCTGGTACAACAATATAACTTAGTAGTAGATATATATATGTTTCAGGCCAAAATGTGGTGGTAATGACGTCATCATCATAGGCGAAAAGTGTGAGTGGTTTGTAGAGATGTGCTTAGCAATTCATTTTAATCAACTAGTTCATGTGAACTAGTTCACCAAAATGAACTAGTTCACTGAACTAGTTCGTTTGAACTGTTAACGGAATGGCTATATGGATTAAACGTGTTATATATTTATATTTTATATTCATTCTGTTAAAAAAAAACCTGTTTATCGCATTTCTGACTTGTTTTATTTAATTGTTTAATTTTTAGTTAAAATATTTGCAGAATCAAAAACAGTTTAAAAATATTTTTATTATAATGCTTTTTTTTACTAAAATATTTTACAGTAGGTATAAATACATAATAAATCATTGGACATTCGTCAAAATTTTATTAGCAGTTCCTTAATTTTCCGTAATCAAACCAGAATTTGAAATACCTAGTTCATCGTAGCTTAAGCGTGCCACTCAATGCAACGAAACAGGTGATTCGACTAGCCGACTGAACGAACGCCGGTTTTTACTTATTAGTTCAACTCAATAGTTCATTTCTAACAGTTCGTTCGTTCATCGTAGAAAGCACCGCGGTATCGTTCACTCGTTCAGTGTTCTGTGCTTGTTCAGCATTTCATGAACAGGAAGACAGATGCCGCATTCCTAATGTCATAAAATCTATCTTTTTTGCCCTGAAATATTGCCGTTATTCTTAGTAACTGACCCAAAATGGCCCTATTATTTTGTATTAGGCTAGCAGTTCCTTAATTTTCCGCAATCAAATCAAAACTTTAAATACCTAGTTCATCGTAGCTTAAGCGTGCCACTCAATGCAACGAAACAGGTGATTCGACACTCTAACCGACTGAACGAACGCCGATTTTTACTTATTAGTTCAACTCAATAGTTCATTTCTAAACAGTTCGTTCGTTCATCGTAGAAAGCACCGCGGTATCGTTCACTCGTTCAGTGTGCTGTGCTCGTTCAGCATTTCATGAACAGGAAAACAGATGCCGCGTTCCTAGTGTACAGAAATAATTGGGTTAAGAGTTTTGTGTGTTGCTTTATAGTTCACTTTGAACTAGTTCATTTTAGAAAAGTGAACTAGTTCGTTTTCCTTGTTAAATGAACTAGTTCATATTTCTAGTTCGTTCGCGAACTACCCATCTCTAGTGGTTTGTTGACCTTGAAAATTTGCTAAGGTCATTTTGTATGTGGTGCCGAACAGTGTGGGTGATTTTTTGACCTTAATATGAGATCACATAGTTGCGAAGATCATTATCTTTTGTGTGCAGAGGCGAACAGTTGGGTTGTCTTTTTGACCATGATATGATATCGACCAATACCTCTCAGACTATTAGCCTCTGCATACAAAATAAAATAAACACCTTGTGTAAATCACACACCACCACAATTTTGGATTAGTAACAACAGAATGCGACCTTGACTTAAACTTGTCTTGACTTATTGGGTTATAAATTTGGACTCAAGGCCATTGGTTTTCTCGACGTCAAAATAACACCCTTTGTTGTGAAATTAGTAATAACAGGGTGCGACCTTCAAATTTAAATCTGCAGTGGTATTGAGTTATTGACAAGTGATAAATTTGGGCTCAAGACCATTCACAGGGTCAATAATACCTTTTAGACTATTCGCACCTGCCCACACAAGACAAAGTCCCACATAACTTTACAATTTCATATCAAGGTCAAAAAGACCACCCACACTATTAGCCTCCACATACAAAATGACCCTCGCTACTTTTCAAGATCAAAAAACCACTCACACTATTGGCCTATGGTCAAAAAGACCACACACACTATTCGATGACGTCATTACCACCACATTTTGGCCTAAAACATACATTAATCTACTACTTAACTTTCATGCAAATGACAATAACTTTTTATTGGAAACATGCGCAGTACAAATCCAGCTGATTAATACAGCCCTGGTAGCAAGGGGTCATCAAATGACGTCTTTTTTTCGTCGAGAAGTGGTCATTTGGATGACCAGCAGGTCATCTACCAAAAATTGTTGTCTTTAAGGCGTCAGTTATGACGTCTTTTCGTAGTGTAGTTTTTTACGTCTGAAACACGTCATATATTGGTCACTACCCACACTGCACACTTTGTCCAAGGGACATACACTCATACTTACATAGATGGTGCCCCAGTCAGTACTTTACCGGATTTATACGGAATGTGGGGGTACGTATGTAAAATAAATTAAATATTAAATCAAGACAGACTTCGAGGCTTCTTTCGCTTTAAGGTGGAGATGTGTAAGTCTAGGTTTAGGTCTATTTTGATATGTACCTCACGAACACTGCTGTACCTGTTCCAGTACTTCCAGTTCTAAGTCACAGAAGAGTCACCTTCTGTGTCTAAGTTTCCTAGTGTTCTCAACCGCAGGGAATATTTTATATATTCAGACGAGTTTTAAAAAAATCATAAATAGGTTTGTGTCTGTGTGTGTGTCTGATGTTCTGATTTGGTCCCAAATACGTGATATTGCTGACGTCTTTAAAACGTCTAAAAATGACGTCATTTTGGGTGTGTCTTTTGAACGTCATTTAAAGGTCATTTACACGTCAGGTTAGAGACGTCAATGGTCATTAAAAATGACCTGTTTTTGACGTTTAAAAAACGTGACCTTGCTACCTGGGAGGCCATCAATTTTTATCGGTCTGCTGTCATTCTTTTGCATGCAATGTGTAAATTTTGGAAATTTGAACTGACATTCTAGGGACTTTTTTGCAAATGCCATTAAATTTTGATTAGGAGGGTTTTTTATTAATTTTTTATTTTTGTTTGTAGCTTCCGCGAATCTAGACTTTTCGGTGACTTCAGAAAGTCATTGCGGCATCGCCCATACACGTTGGGCTACCCATGGTGTACCCAACGAGGTGAACTCCCATCCTCATAGGTCAGATGAACACAATTCCTTCGTAGTAGTACACAACGGTAAGAATTATACAGCGTGGACAGCCTTCTCTCTAGGGATAGGATTTTTCTATGGGCCATAAGAATTACATGGGAGAACATAAAAGCGTAAAACCAAGGTTGCCAGATTAGCGAAAATATCAGTATAAACCGCTACTCGGTTCGCGACAGGTCAATTTAGTCGGTTTTATGTGTAATATCTTAAAATTCTGATTTTTCATTTAGAAGTACCAACTTCAATTGGAAGGCATCCGCATGCCGCGGGTCCATGCGTTGAATAATCGATTGCTGTTGGCCACGCCTTCAAAGCACGTACACATACCTATGCTCGTTCAGCCTCGCAGCGACGCATGCCAATTCTGCTACAAATGAAGACGCGCCTTTAGACGTTTTAATCCCCATATGCCCAGTATAACACCCGCGGATTTAATGTATTATTCCCCCATCCTTTCGGTGGAATAAATTAGTGCATTAATTTAAGTTTTACCTGACGCTGCATCCCATTCGGTTAAACAATTTTCGATATTATCATTTTCCAATGCTCAAAAATATATTGCAAGCGGCTATAAAACTATTTTTAACTACCTTGGTCTATTATTAATGTTTGGTTGATTTTTAGGTATCATCACCAACTACAAAGAAGTCAAGGTATTTCTAGAAAAACAGGGCTTCCAATTTGAAAGTGAAACTGATACCGAAATCATCGCAAAGCTGGTCTACCATTTTTACAGAAAACACCCCAACTTCTCCTTCAGGGAATTGGTTGAAAATGTTGTACAACAGTTGGTAAGTTAGGAAAAATAAGAAAAACCCAAATAGTAACTTTTTTTCTTGTTCATTAACTTATTAAAAATGTGTAAAATTTAAATTTAAATATTATATATTATAAAAAATAGCAGATTAATGTCATCAGAAAAAAAGTTCGAAAGAAATTGATCGTTTTGAAAAGAAGAGTTCTGTTAAACGACGGAAATATGTGGGACTGTGCAGATTTCAAAACCTCTTTGAATAAAGCCCTAATAAAAACAAATTTGCCTATTTCCGGTCACGTGTGAAAGTTTTTACAATTTACACTCGAAAAGCATATTTAAAGAGCTTGATATTTGAAACTAAATTTTTATAGATTATAAAAGTTTTATTTCAAATTCCATACCAAAATTGTTTCAACAACTAGACTCCTAGATCTCCAGCTACCAATTTTTTAAATAAATATTTAAAACTCTATTAGCCACTTCGGTCATTAAAGTTAGAAGTTTCTCTTGCATTTTACTAATGCCAAAAATGATTTAGTAGAGAGTAGAGTATTGTCTTCATTTTTCAGGTAAATTTTTGATATCTGTTTCTGTTTTTCCATGATCATTTTTAGATTTCTCGTAAAGTTCCTTAGTGCTGTTCTTATATTGAGCCTTAGTCAAGTTTCAAAAGTAATTTTATTAAATTTTAAAATATTTTATTTACAGGAAGGAGCATTTGCCCTATGTTTCAAATCGAAATATTTCCCAGGAGAATGTGTCGCCACACGTCGAGGATCTCCGCTGTTAGTCGGCATTAAAACGAAAACACGACTCGCTACCGACCATGTGCCGATCTTGTACGGAAAAGGTGATTTTGTTATTTTAATTTTTTTATAACATTTTAAATTTCATAAAAGTTTGAAGCGGTGGGGGTAAAAGTTAACTTGTGTATAAAATTGATAATTTGATATACGTATAGGTACTCCAAACATATATTCGTCATTCTAAATAGGTAGGTGTTGGGGGAATTTAATATGGTTTGATTAAAAGTTCTTGTAAATATGGTGATCAAGCAAATAACCACGATAAAAAATGCGCAAAAACAAACTTCTAATTCTAATAAATCTATCCATCATTAGGGAGGTTTTGAAACGCTTAGAATATTGAAAACTTTGACAGCCGTTGTTCTTGGAGTTTAAGGCACATTTAAAACCGTCACACAAGTCAAAAAAAAATTGTTTGTAGTCTTATTTATAAAATAAATGTTTGTATATTGAAAACTGGTGAAATTTTATCATTTTTGATAAAATCCACAACAAAAAGTTCAACAATAAAAATTACCATTACCACAACGTAGCTGAAGACATTGGAATGAGTGTCAAATAAGCGTTTTAAAAACCCTCTAGTCATTGGATTGAGATATCCAAGGCCGACAAAAAAATACAGGCCACGACCCTAAAAAAATCAGCTGTTCTCCGGGGGCTGACTTTACATTGGGTCTTATGGGAGGTCAGACGTTTTTTTATGATATTTTCAAAATGGCCCTACAGATTTCCGCGAAATTTCAGTCAAATATTCTCAGACACTATCCTCATATTCCACCAAACTTTTGTAAGGATGCAAGGTGATTAAAAGGTTAAAATCTTTAACATTTAGCATTTTTTATTTTGAATTCAAATTAGCCGCCATGTACCGCATGCCAACTGTTATATTTGACAAGTATTTGACTTTGTCATCTGTGTTTGTCACAATCGTTTCTGTTTTAAATTTAATTTTCGTGTGAGGTAATGAAGCGGCGCTGAGAAATTAAGGATCACTATACATTTAAAAAAAATTGTTCTGCAAGAATATAGTAAAAACAATCTCAAAACCGGCTTTATTTAAAAAAAAAAATCAAATATTTATGATCCGTCATTCCAACTTCAATATTTTAAAGACAATCAGCTGTGTCGTGACGTGACCATTAAAAAAAAATCAGCCCCGGATGTGACGTCAACAAAGTGGAGGATCGTGGCCCGTCCGTTTTGATAGCCCTGGGATATCTTAAGATGGGCCAAATAACGCAATAATCAAACGAATTCATTTTAAATACAAAAATTAAATAAATTGGCGAGGATAAGAAAAAGATAAAAAGAAAAATATTTATGAGTATGTTCTTTTGAATAAGGGAACGTCCTTAAATTACGTAACGCTCTAGTGGAGAAGAGGGTATTTGGCCATGCATTACACGCAATGTTTTTTTAATGTGATTTTTATTGAAAATGCGTTACGAGGGGGGGAAGGGGGGGGGTTCAAAATCCAGAATTTTTGCGTTACGTAATTTAAGGACGTTCCCTAGGTTAAATTATTTGTTTTTAACATTTTACTATAAAAAAAATTACTTTGGAACTATTTCTGTTTTAAATTTGCGTAATTTTTACCATGCAGTGCTTTCTTCCTTGGAAAAATTAAGTAAGTAAAAAGAGACTTTGGAATTTTAACATTTGCATGTCATTAATATATACGTAAATGTTTGCACGTTTTTTAAAAATGAGTTTAATATCTCGGCTATTTACGGGGGTGGTTTAACCTTTTTTCTTTGGCTTGACGTAATTTTCAGTGACTGGTTTCGCCAGTAAAGACCTTAATTTTTGAATTTTTAAAGAATACCCTGTAAATTAAAATGGTGTCAGGCTCTTATCTGCGTCTGACTTTTGTAAGTTTAATATTTGTAATAAACCAAAACTGTGATTTTATTATTTGTAGAAACAAATTAACGCGTAATTTGTCGATTTAAAAAATTTCAAATATTTAAAGAATACCATTTCGCAACAAAAAAATACATTTATTTTTGGTCAGTGGTTCGGTTCGGTTCGGTCAAATTTTAGAAAAAAAGTTTTAGACAACAGTTGAAGAGAATAAAATTTCCTTCAAAAATGCTATTGTAAGTTTTTTTATCAAACGAATGGTTTTCGAGTTATGACGCTAAACATTTCACAGCCATTTTGGATTTTGACCAATTTTTTTATTTAGTGGCCTTTAACTTCGAAACTACTTATTTTTGAAAAAGTCTGTAATAACATAAAATAAAGACCAACTGATAGCCTATAAAATAAAATATCACTGAGTTCTCTGGGTACTACTTCTGCTGAGATACGAACCCTGAAGTGTTAGGAGTACACTCGCTTCCTATGTATTTCCATAGTATATGCAAAATATACTGAAACTATTTACTTTTATGTAATTTTCTCAAAAGGTAAGCATTTTACAGAAAGTCTGTAAGCAACTTTATTATAGAAAATTAAATTATAGTTTCAACGATGTATCACCGAAGTGGGCCAGTTTACGGTTAGCACTTAATTGGCATCCATAAATTGGGGCCGTAAGAAACGGGTGTACTGCTAACACTTCAGGGTCCGTATCTTAGCAAGGGTACTACACAGAGGACTGAATGATATCTCGTTTCATTGGCTATTAGTTAGTCTTTATTTTACGTTGTTACAGATTTTCTTAAAAGTAAGCAGTTTCCAAGTTAAAGGCAACTAAATAAAAAAATTGGTCAAAATCCAAAATGGCGGAGAAATGTTTAGCGTAATAACTCAAAAACCATTCGTCTGACAAAAAACGTGCAAAAATGTTTTTGTAGGAAATTTTGTTGTCTTCAACTTTTGTTTAAAACTTTTTTTTCTAAAAGTTGAGTAACCAAGTAAAAAACCTTTTTGTGCACACTAAATCCAAGATTGCGGGGGGGCCGGCCTCCCCCCCAAGATCGATTATTTTTAGGACTCCAATGTCAACAACATATGTCAAAATCGTTGGTCGAAAACGCTATTAAAAAGGCTAAACCCAGAAAAGGCCCATTTACCCTGTATATAAGTTATTTTTCTAACTGACCTTTGATTGCTTGAAATTTGTATTTTTATAGGATTTTGCACGCTGCATGATCTTGAGGTTTTTGGACTTAAACCAGAAGGTTAGACTAAATTTAGATCAGACCTACCTGTCAAAAAAACACAAATCACCTGACATTAAATTCGCTAAAAATACTGTAGTACAGTCGCCCAATTTTTTAATGTCATCTTAAAATTTAATAAATTCATCTGGAATGGCTGGAATTTCAGCGGGCTTTAAAAACTGCTAAGAAAATTCGTTTAATAAATAATGATGGTTATTTTTTACTATGCAGTGTTGCCAAACAACCTACTTTTTCTTTGAATTCAACAAATCTAGGAAAAACAAGAGGACATTAAAAAAGTGGGCAAGTGTACCTATACCAGAGCTAACCAAAATAAATCTAGACTTTGATTTTTAAAGATCGATTAAACACTCCAGTCAGGCTATATTTGCGTTGTTTTGATACGCAGTGATGATGCAAAATCCAATCTACTAACGTTTTTACTAATTTTTTATAACTCAAATACTAACCTCTGTTAATCAAATAAAATGATGCTCATGCATGATTGCATATCCGTTGCGATTCTCGGTTTACTTTGTGTGGAAAATTCTGTGAAACTGATGGTTTTATTTGCATCATTAACGGCCAGGTTCACAGATAATGAGTACGCTCGTTATAAGGTGCGTATTCATACAAACGCAAACGACACACACAAGTGTGCACAATCACGTGTTTAACACGTAAAAAACGCGTGAAAAAAAACCGTTAATTTTAAAAGCTGCAAGAAAAAAACGTTTATTTCAATATGAAAACAAGCTTATAGCACAATCACGTGTTTAACACGTAAAAAACGCGTGAAAAAAAACCGTTAATTTTAAAAGCTGCTAGAAAAAAACGTTTATTTCAATATGAAAACAAGCTTAATAGGACATTCATTAACGTTATAAAAAATAACGTTGCTAAAAACCGCGTTGTAATAACGCCTTTATCAAATCAAAACAGCAATGTTTTTACGTTATTTTCAAGTGAATTCTAAGCAGATTTTTATCAATCTCAAAATTACATTAGATTCGCGCGTATTCTCCACGAATTTTAAAATGCTTGATTTTAATATTTTTGAGATTTTACCGAAATCTAATCCGAGAGTGCTTTGGCCTCCAAACTCCAAAAACCAGTTAATGAACTGATCCCTGATCCTTTACCATCACGACGCATTAGTCACTAACCTGATAAAGACACATTAATATTGTGTGAAAGTGTTTCCTGTTGAAAAATCTTGTTTAACTTTTGAAGAAAACATAATGTATGTATAGAGATTTTGTCTTGCCTTGAGCGTCATTTTTTTAAATTGTCGTGAAGTGTCGTGTCGTCTTAAACTAGTGCACTTTTTGAACTTCCTTTCGCGTTACTTTTAATTTAAAAAAAAGTTGTAAAAAAATGTTACAAAAAAGACGCCAAAAGGTAATAGGTTTAAAAAGTCTTAATCTAGTGGCGTTTTAGAACATGTTGTGGACGACTTTTCAAGTGTGAATTTGGCACATGAAAATAACGGGGGTAAAAAAGACGTTACTCCTTCCTCCTTGTTTTTAAGTTATCTTTAAGTATGTAGATTTATTAAAACATATATTTCACGGTATGAGGTTGTTTTCTAGTAGAAAATAACTTTATTGTTTTTGTTTACGTTAATTTAACGTTGATGTGTATTTTGTGCTATGTGGGAGGTTACTATAAGTCGTTGGGTAAACGTCGTGAATCGCGTGCTCACATTACGTATGAACGTCAATTTTAAGGCAAGCTCGACCCTGTTTTAAACCAATTTGGTAGACAATTTTGTGGTCGCATACACGTCGGCGTTTTGTCGTAATCCCTGCATAATATTGAATGATAAATAATTTACTAGAAATTAGACAAGTTTTTATTATGCTATTAAAAGCTTACCCACCAACAAATTTTAGGAATGCACCACATCAAAGTCAAATTACGTATTTTAGCTTAGCTAACCAAAAACGTCGTTGTCACAACTAAAATATACCTCAAATATTTGGTTTAAATGAAACTGTCACGAACAGTTGCGTAAATTACCTTTAGTAGGATAAACTTTGAGAAATCGTAGGTTTGTCGATGTGCAATTTTGGTTTTCACAACTTTTTACAGAAAGCTTGGTGGATATGCAGCGAAAAAAAACGAATACCTGCAAAATAATCTTGTCGGATGTGTGCACAAAATAAAAATGTTTACCGGATTAAATTATTTTGTTGTCAATGTTGTTTGCTGTATAAATACACACGGAAAGCAAAACAAGACGTTACTTTTTCCACACAAAAAGTCCATGAGGATTACCGAAGTAAACCTGGTCTATCTAGACTTTGGTACAGGGCCTCTATTTGAAAATGCGACTAGATGGCGAGCGAGTAAGCCCATCACACACAAAAATGTATACCGCATAGCATAGCCGACCAATCAGCTACGGACTTTTCATATGCAAATCCAATATGGCCGCGGCTATTCGACCGCTGATTGGTTGAAAGCCCTATGTTACGTGTTCTGCGGCCTATGCAAGTTTGTGTGTGATCAGCTTTTTTAATGGAGATATTGTGGGACTTTTTAAATTGCCGTTGTACTTTTTTCTGTCAAAATTTATTATTTAAAGATATCAAAAAAAAATAGTTTTTTAAATATGTATGTATACAGAAAGAGGAATGGTTCAATCTCTCTTATATTTTGTTTAAACTGGTTTTCCTGATTTCAAATAGGAATATATTTTTTATTATCAAGAGCGGCATTTTAAAAGGTCTCTGACTGTACCACAATGCATTTTGAATCGTAAAATGCAAGAATGGATGCATGCATCGCCTAACCCTTTTAATAGTGGCTTTACCTACTTGAACAAAGGTCTTATATGTATTTTATTTATAAATAATATTTGTTTGTTTTTATTAACAAAATGTTGTGTTTTTTTATATTTAATTAACAAATTGTTTGTTTGTTCTTTTGGTACTTTTTGTTCCTCTCTACTGGACTGATCTGCACGCAATATCTAGATGACCAATCTTCACTTACACCAGGTACATATGTTTTTCTTTTAATTTTTATTTTGTTTTAGTTACTAATTTTGTAAATTTTTTGTAGGTAAATGGTTTTGTTTATTTTTGATTTTTGTATGTACCGGGTGGGCCAAAACAAACCGGACAATTTTTGCTTCATTATAAATTTTGAACTATACAATCGATTTTAATGCGACAAACTGTAGTTGGCAGAGAATTAATCAGATTTTCGACTAAATATATTTTTTTGTCCGCCATCTCAAAATCAAATACTCGTTTATTCTTATGTTGCCAATATGTTTTAATTATTTTTTTATATTAGTAAAAGAGTTGCATTCTTGCCACGCACAAAAAATAATGAATCAGCAAAATCAGTTCAGTGGTTCTAAAAAAAATATTTTTGTGTCAACCATTATTTTGCATAATATACTGCCTTACCAATCATGTCTGTATTTATTTCCTTATAAATTCATTACTACTGAACCGATTTTAATGAAATAAAAAACATCCTGGTTAGAATTGATTGCTTTTTAAAGATCATGATCAAAGTTTATCGCCATCTTAAAATTTAAGATGGCGGACAGAATCATAATTGATTCTTTAAAATGGCGTGCTTATTCTTAATTTACAAAAATATTTTAGTTTTTTTTTAATTTATAGAAAATACCTGCTTTTCCCCCACACATTATACGATTGCATTGCCAACCCTGTCTGCATTAATTTCCTTCTAAATTCGTTATTACTAAACCGATTTTAGTGAAATCAAAAAAATCATGGTGAGAATTGATTGCACACCGATTTGGCTAATTTGTAGCTCGTTGTGCGGGAAAAAAGTAGTGCTTTTTTATAAATTTAAAAAAAAACTAAAACATTTTCAGAAAATAAGAATAAACACGTCAATTTGAAGAGTCAAGTATGATTCCGTCCGCCATCTTCAATTTTAAGATGGCAATAAATTTTGGTCATAATCTTTAAATAGTAATCAATTCTCATCTTATTTCATCAAAATTGGTTCAGTAGTAATGAATTTATAAAGAAATAAATTCAGACATGATTAACAAGGGAATCGTATAATATTTAAAACAATGGTTGAAACACAAATCTTTTTATTTTAGAAGCAAAGAACCAATTTTACTGACTCGTACCTTGTTTTGCGTGGCAAGAGTGCAGCTTTGTGACTAAGTTAAAAAAATAATTAAAACGTGTTCGCAACACAAGAATAAACGAGCATCTTTGAAGGGTACAATTTAATTTCGTCCGCCATTTTAACTTTTAAGATGGAGGACAAACAAATACATTTAGTCAAAACTCTCATTAATCCTCTGCCAAGTGCAGTTTGTCTCATTAAAATAGATGGTATAGTTCAAAAGTTATAATGAAAAAAAATTGTCCGGTTTTTTTTTGGCCCACCCGGTATTTACTTTACTTTCAAAATCACTGTGCAACAAAAAAGCCGAAGAATATACAGGGTTTTTCAGCGACATATTTTTATTTATTATTTAAATATTATTTTAAAAAAATAATTAACAACTTAAAAAACAATGTTGACCTGTCCTTTTAATATATATTTGTTGTTTTGTGACGTGGAATATTTTGGCGACTAAAATTCCACATAATTTAATCGGGGATGTAGGTATAATCGATCAGGTTCGATTAGATTTGTTTCAAAAACAATCTGATTCTGAAATCTTCCGATTTTGTAAATTTCATAGTATTGCAACTAAAGTACATTTTTGTTCGTTTTTGGGCGGCTAACTATAGGTTTGTTAGTTCGTTTAAAAACTGTATTAAAAACTCCTGTGACATCCTAATCGTTATTATGAGTATCGATTTTTCTTTATATTTTCACGGGTACTTAAAAAAAATTAACCCAGCCATAGGTAGTTATCAGCAAAAATTTTAATTTAAATACATTTTAGTTTTTTGGGTTATTTTATGGCTTACAAAAAAAAGGGGGGTTTTAGTCACAACATTTTATTTATTTAGACTTTTTCAAATTTTAGCAAATAGCTAGAAGTATTAACATAATATGTTACATAAATAAGAACTACCTTATTCAAATGGTATTGATAGTAAGTCTTATTAAATTAATAAAGTATCCAACTAACATTTATAGTCGCGGCTACATCCTTCAAAGGAAACGCTACTTAGAGGCTTATTCGCAAAAACGACCCTCTGAACTACTTGTTAGAATTGTTTCTTGATAGTCTATTCTGTCTTCTTTACCCCTATAAGACGTTGCCGAAAATTTACTTTCTTTTTAGTCGTTAATTCGTAGTCGCCCTGACGTTTGTATAGTACCTGATTACCTCTACAAAGTTAAACTTAATTGTGCCCGACAACTACGTTGTAACTTTAACATTTAATGTAAAAGTTTGGGTCATCATAGTAATATTATATGGTAGTGTAGAAAAAATAACTCTTTACACAACTTTAAAGTCGTAACTACTTTCAAGTAGCTGAACATAGTGTTTGGTACCGCATGTTTTTTTTTGTATAGGACGGCAAAATTGTTTTTTTAACACTTCATATAAAAATTTGCGTTGCAGTTCTAATCATCTGCTCCTAAAATCTCGGACTTAACGACTTTGTTCAATGTTGTGTTCAACATATTTTGTAATAATAGTTCTGCCAAAAAGAAACGATAATATTATTTGTACCTACGCCGGTTCTTTTACGCCATTACGAAAAACAGTGGTCCTCTATGACGTAGTAGCTACTTGGCTGCGACATAGTAGTGCGGTCCATACTACGTGACAACAAATTTTTGTTGAAGAAACCTGTATAATACCTTCACATTTTCCAGAGTACCTTGTATATTCGTCTAACATTGGTTTTATTTTTTATTTCTTCATAACAATTAACATTACATATACAATTTATTTTGAGTTTTTTTATTTTTATAGTTTGTTTTTTGGTTTTCGCTTTTTTGAGGCAAATTTATGAAATATTCACAAACAACTCAATTTTGAAAGACTTAAATTCTAGGAAAAATTTATCAGGGGCGATCCTGTTCCTGGACTAAAAAAAGATAAAAAATAAATATTTTTCTTAGATGTGTAATTGTTGTGACCCCGCATGTAGATAGATACCTTAAGTACTGTATTGTTTCATAAATTTGCCTATTAGTGTTGATTTTTTTTGGTATTATTGTTTGTGTTTTTTTTTCTTTTTTGGTTTTAATTTGTTGTTTTGTTTGTTTTTTTTTTATTTTCCTGTGGGCCTCTACGTAGCAGATGTTCCTGACTCAACAGGTAGAGTTATCTATTTTTGACATTTTAAATGGGGATGCTTGCCTAACTTAAGCTTTAGTTTTAAGATAATTTATTTTAAAATGATTTAAATATTTGAATTCCTTGGTATACCTCGTATGACTTTTATGGGTTTATTAAACGTCATAAAGTAAAAGTTAGTTGAGTATGTATATAAGTGGCACCGCGTCATAGCTATGGTAAACCAAGTTTTGCGGCAAAACCTATGTAAAGAATCCCCAAAAAATTGTTGTTTCACTTTGTACCTGTAGTGTGCCGCTTTATATGTCTATAATAAAACACCGAGACCTTTTAAAGGAGATACAAAATAGGTACTTACCTAATAAATAAAGATCCGAAACATAGAAGAGGATCCAAATTATATTAAAATGTGCGCAAATATTGATTTAGTTGCAAAAACGGTAATTTGTTTTGTAAAAAGTCGGTCCCAATTTGTTTGACATTAAAACAGTCAAAACAACAACGAATAGAAAACGTCATAGCCCGGCTAAATCAATATGTTCGTAACAACCAGACAGGAGTATATATGTTCCTTTCTAATAAAATCGTTTAGAATAAGACATAAATAAAAAGCAAGTAAAATAGTAAGCTAATGACTAATTAGTGCAGTGCCTCATTTTGGGAATAAATACCAATAAAAAAATTACAGGAAGTGCGGGCCACTGTATGTACCCCTCTACTCCCTTCCCGCCCATCACGGTTTTGATGACGCGGTGCCACTTTAATACAACATCAAGTATAATAAAATTGTCTTTTGTAGAAATAAAATTGAGCGTATTTTGTTGATTTTCAACAATTTATAGAAAGCGTTTCCAAAAAATTTGCAAAAAGAAATAAAAATTTTATTATGAAAATAAATAAATGTTAGTAGAAACCAAACGCCTTAAATTATGTAAGTTAAATGGAAATTGAAATTTTTTTTTTTGCATATAGATTAAAACTAGAATTTTCTTTTTCATTTTAATGTGTACTTTTATTAAACTTAAAAAAATAAAATAAAAGGTTATTTAAAAATGTGACATTGCCAATTTTTTCTCCAAAAAATTTCCTTTAAAATTTTTTATACATAATTATTGGTTCATCTATCTAAATAGCTGTTTAATATATTGCTTTTCTTACAACATAAATAGTCCAATTCTAATTTTTGTGGATGTCGATATTGAAATTGACATTTATTAATTTAAAAAAAATAATAATACCTTTTTGCAAACCCTGAATAAAAAATTTGCCTGAATTTTTGTCTACAAATGATAATTTGAAACTTTTTTAACACAGTTATAATCCGATGCAAATAATAAACTCACAAAAACCACTCTCACTTTCTATAAAGTACCTTACAATTTAGCTTAAGGCCTTTTTGCGTCTTATAACAGACTGAAAGCTAAAAAAATATAGCTCTGGGCAGCTAGATATTTTTGCTTTTTTATACAAAATCAGTTAAAAATTTATAATTGATTAAAATATATTTTTTTTAAATGCAAAAATATTTGAAAAAAAAGATTGAGATCACTCTTCTCAATATTTTTACTAAAACTTTAAAAAAAGTTTTTTAACTAATAAATTGACTTTATAATGATTAGATCTTTCACAAAAAGTGTTTCGCTTTTTTATGATACAATCTTAGAGGACATTAGAAAATTTTAGTTTGCTAAATAAGTTTTTATTTATTTTGTATATTATGCTTTTGGTAAAAGGAAAGAACTCTGCTATACTTATTCATATGCTGATTCGGTGATGGACAGATACCACTATAAAGCTTTATATTCTTTTTTTAAAGGTAAGTATTAATACCACAAAATATGATCTAGTAAGGTTACAAAATTAAAGTGGTAAGAATAATAGAAACTTTAATGCTTGCTTAATGGAAAAAAAATCACGTGCGACAAAACAAATAGTTCAATTTTAAATGACTATTAAAAAAAATTAGCACAACATACGAAAAAACGATTTATTCTGCTTGATGCAGTACCACATTCCATTTGTTCCCTTAAGTTTTATAGATCCAATATCGTTGTAAAGAATTACATCAGCAAGATGATGTCCTCCAGAAGCGATGCACTGATGTACACGGTCATTAAATAAACCGGTTGTCTGGTAACTCAGTGTCATTACGGCCGTGACGTCAGAGCTACGTCACAGTTTTCCTAGGAAACAGAAGTCAAAGGCTGTTTATAGCGTTATTTCGTCTTTTGCCAGGAAATTTTTTTACAGTGTTCCGTGCTTGCTATAAATGTTTTAAAGACTAACTAAAATAGATTTTAGAAAAATATGGTTTAGTTTATAAGATAAGATAATTTGCAGGATTTTAGCACGAAAGCATCACAATGAGTTCCCTCAACATGCATTCATATGCAATGCCATCTTGGGTGCAAAAACTGATAAGGACCATTCTTAAATTATATACTGGGTGTTTCAAGTCAAAAGTTATTGCTAACTTTGTTATTATTAAAAATAGAAAAAAATTTAAATTGGCATACTGGTAGAAAATTATAAAATGCAGGATGTTTCAATTAAAATTGGTTTTATGTTTTTTGAAAAAACTCGAAAACTCAATGTTCGATTTTTTTTTATTTGAGCATCTTAAAGAGCATCAAAAATTCTACTAGTTTGCCAATTTAAACTTTTTTCTATCTTTAATAATAACAAAGTTAGCAATGGTGGACACTCAACTTGGAACACTCTATAAAATGCTCAAGCAGGAGGAAAGGAATATTAGCGTTATAGCCAATGTATTTTTATTATAATTTTTCTTGAAATGCGTCAAGGGGGATCAAAAATCCTGAATCTTTGACTTATGTAATTTATGAATGTTCCCTAATACAATGTTCCCACCAATGCATGCCCACCCCGATTCAAAAAACGCATCACGTGATGGGCCATGGATTTGCACCGGTTTTAATTGCAGCGTCACCTGATGCGTTTTTAGCTCACACTACTACTATAAGTAGTGTGAGCTATGGTGATCCTAATTTTTTCGAGAAAAAAAAAGTTGCTCCGATTTCAAAATTTTTTATATATCTTTGCGTTTCAGATGATTTTGAAATTTTTTTGTTTTGCTGTCTGTCTGTCTGTATGTCTGTCTGTAATGACCAACCCGCATAACTCAAAAACCGCTTGTCCGATTTTAATGAAATTTGGTACCTAAGTTGGGTCTTGGGCCGTGATGGTCCCATTTAAAAATGAACAAAATCCACCGAACGCAAGCCAAATAAAAGGGTGGGGGTAGATTCCAAAAATTAGAGTTTATGTGAAAATATGGCGTGTGTGATATGAAACGAAAGGTAATTGAGTCTGGAGTTAAACAAAATACATTTTAGTTTTTTTAAAAGGGTGGGGGGTAGATTAAAAAAATTTGAGTTTAAGTCAAAACATGGCTTGTGTGGTATCAAACGAAAGGTAATTGAGTCTGGAGTTGAATAAAATATATTTCAGTTTTTGATTATATTAGCTCACACTATAACTATAGTACCTAGTGTGAGCTTAGGTGCCCATAGATTGGCAGAGTATTTGAATCGGGGTGGGCATGCATTGGTGAACTTCTGCCATTGACTTAAAGTCATTTCAATTTCCTTTCCTTTAATTTTTTTTGATAAAATATCTAAAAAAAATCATTTTAAATACCTCCTATCTACAAAAAAAATCAATATTGCTTTAGTGTTCGGCGAAAAAAGTTAAATTAATATGAACAAGAGAGTCGAATTAACTTAGGAACAGTATTTATAATCGTGTCCTGAATCTGATATTTATAAAACTGTTGGAATTTTTATCACAAATTTTTAAATTATTTAATTTTTTAATAAATTTTGGTATTTTTGCGGCATCTCTCTTTATTTCTCTCATAATATAACGTATAGGTCTCCCTTTATTGATCGTGGAGCAGGCATATTGCACGTCATAGGCTGCCGAGTTCTTATTGGCTGGGAGTTACCAGACAACCGGTTTATTTACGGACCGTGACTGATGTAGGCGATTTTTGAAGTGTTCAACTCAGTGGCGGCTGGTGACGTTATAAATGGGGGGGGGGGGGTTCGGTTCGGTTCGGTTATTTGTTTATAGATAAAGTCTATTCGCCCTTCTTTTACATGCGCAAAGTGCTCGGATTAGCACCAGTTTCAGACTCATCATGGCCCCGTAGAGCAACCTCAAAAATCCCACAGAATTTTAAACAGTCTATTAACCTACTAAGTATATGTCTATTTTTTGCCACATTTTCATTGTGTTCGGTAATGTTTTGCCTGTAGGCACTATTTAATTGGCACCTAATATCAGTCTTGCCTGGCATAGAAAATTCTATGTGGTTATTTAAATAAGTAGCACTTACTTTAATTCACTAAAGTGCTTGATATCACACATTCCCTTTGCCACCCACGCAGGATCACTTCGTGGATTGTTCATAATAAGACAAATAAAGCATAAAAAAGCATTTCGTTTTTCACAACCGCACAACCAGTTTTCAGCATTGTATAATTTTTTATTACTTGACTCAAATTTTGGTTAATTTTTAGGATTTTTAGGTCCGGTCTATGTGGCCCTAAAGATTTTATTTGTAAGTTCATATGTCTTATTTAAATCTGCACAGTTAATTATATAATCGACGGTATTTATTTCCATTTTGAAAACAAACAAAAACAAACAATGGACACGCGACCGGCAAGGCTTTTAACTACTGACCTAGCCCAAATCAAAACAAATTCATACGTCTTCACTAAGGATAGAACGGGTAACACGTAGGAAGGGCAACGAACGTTTCCGCACGATGAATATGGCCGACTTAAACTAAAACAAACATTCCTCCCGCCCCCGCGCGAGAACAGCCCATACACCGCTGAAAAATGGATGAAATTGAAATCTTGTCCCGCGCGGTGCTGCCGGCTTGTAATTATTTACGCTAAAAAAGTTTACCCAATTAATCGCCTTTTGTTAACCACAGACTAAAAAAAGAACTAGATATATCGTACGGGAAGATTTAACTTTTTTTAAATAAATCAATTAAAAATACTGTTGTCTAGTCTTGAAGGGGCACTGCCGCGTTGCCCTCCCTATAGCAGCCGCCACTGGTTCAACTGCTTTCTGGCAAATATCAATCGGAAAGGCGGGGAATTTCCTCTCCATGGCAGATATTCAGTTCTTCCAAACTGCGAGGACGTTGCCTAAAAACCTTTTCCTTTAGGTAGCTCTAGAGTCCCTGTATGTTGACATATTTAATATGTCAACATACAGGGATTCTACGTAGCCCCACAGGAAAAAATCGCAAAGATCCGCATTAGAGAGGAGGTGCTCTCTGGCATGTATCAATCGGAATGGCGGATCCGATTGATACATGCCAGAGAGCAGTTGAACACTTTAGAAATCGCTTACATCAGTACATCGCTTCTGGAGGACATCATCTTGCTGATGTGATCTTTAAAACGTATGTGAACAAATGGGATGTAGTACTGAATCAAGCAGAATAAACCATTTTTTTGTATGTTGTGCCAATTTTTTTGAATAGCCATTCAAAACTGCACTATTTTTTTGCCGCACACTGTATTTGATTTTTTCTTTCATTAGAACACCGCGGGCATGGCAGAGGCGAATACCCAACTCTACCAAGAACCAGCTCGACCTCTGAGTTTGAGCCTCTGGAAGACAAGCAAGTGGAGTACTTCTTCGCGTCCGATGCGTCTGCCATTATTGAACATACCAACAGAGTGATTTATTTTGAGGTAAAAAAGTTTGTCCATTAGATCCTGGACCCCCGTGAGGTTAAGCTTTCAAGCTACCCACGGAAAAATATGAGAGAAACAAAAACTCCTTTTTACCCGATTAGGCACGAAACTTGTTTGATTTTTATATTCCCGCGTACTAAATATCACGTTTGTTAGTATTATTTGTCTTAAAAATTCCGTTGATTGACAATCACGTGTCCGATGGCGGATAAAACGCAATAAGCGTTGATCTGGCCTGAAAGGCCTGATTGATCGAAATGTATAGCAGTTTATTGTCGCCTGCTCTTGTTCTAGTTTCTCTCGTATCTCGGTAGATGGCGCTTCTTGCGAGAATTTTCTTACTATTTACATAGAATTAGAGAGAAAACCGTCTAAAATTAACTTCGTAAGGGTGTCACATTGACCAAGCAGTGTTTTGAGGAGTCCCATAAGGACGAAACAGTTAACTGTCAACACTTATTAGGTGTCCATTAGATCTTGGACCCCCGTGAGGTTAAGCTTTCAAGCTACCCACGGAAAAATATGAGAGAAACAAAAACTCATTTTTACCCGATTAACCACAAAACTTGTTTGATTTGTCCGTAACACGATAGCTCCTAAACCGCTGAACCGATTTTTATGGAATTTTCAGGTAAAATAGTGTAAAGTACTGTAAAGAGCTTATTAGATCGCATCAATATTCGGAATGTAGTAGAACACATCCTCAAGTAAGTAAAAAATAAGTATCAAATAAAAACAAGAAATACAGTTATAAGGAAATAATAAAATATTAAGTCATTTTGAAATATATTTTACGCTGATTTTAAAAATGGAATAATAAGAGAGAAACTATAACGAAAATACCAGTTTTATGTAATATCTTGAAAAATAATGATTCAGATGAAATTCAGTTTGACAGTTGGATAATTTATTTAAAAAAAAAGACTATAAATAAGAAATGTACACCAAAATTAAATTTTTATAAATAAGAAAGTTATGGGCAAGAAAATGATAAGGTTTTGTGGGAAAATATAATTTATTAGAGTTAAAAAAAAGGTTGTTTAATCTATTTTTTATTTTTATTTAGCTAAACAAAGATCATATAAATATAAACCTCTTTTATAGACGAATTAGGAATACTATAGAGTGTGTCCCATAACTTAAGGGCCATAGGCCACCAGGTGATAGAGGGGGTCATGTCTGATAAAAAAAGTTCTTATAATGCATGGGTCAAAACTCTTTCCTTGTCGAGATACAGAGCATCAAAGTTGGTAATTTTTTTCACTTTTTTGATAATAACTTTTTAAAAAAATGCAGTAAAAATATGAAATTGGGTAAACTCGTGTACTAGAATAAGAGCAATAAATTGAAATAAAAATTATTTTGAAAAAATTAGTTGGTCAATTTTTTTTAGGAAAATAATTTTGTTGGTATAAACTTTTATAAATGCCATATTAAAGGCAATGCTTTTTTTAATATTTTTTGTTAATAAAAACAAGTCTCTAGTGAGACGTAATAATAAGATATTATTGATATTTTTTAAAAGAATAAGTAAGCAAGAATTAATTTCTTTTTAAATATTATTTTGGAGGTTATTTTGACAGCCTGTATCTCCTTAACTTGTAATTTTATCAAAAAAAGGAATACCACATTTTCGAATAACAATTAGCTGAGTATTCAGCTGGCTGTGACAGATTTTCTTTTTTGTGTAAAAGCCTTTTTCCCCCACTCCTTCAACTTTAAAAATCCTATATCTTAAAAACAGATGTGTGTGACCCCCATGTTATATAACCTTTTTTCTCGGAAATAACCTCCTCTATCACCTGGTGCACTATGGCGCCTAAGTTATGGGACCCCCTGTATAGTGACTATATCTAAGTACAAAATTTTAGAAGCTTATGTAGCTTTTAAACCATATAAGATAATATAAACAGTTTTTTTCCAACAATTTTTGTAATAACTAAAAATGTTTAGAACGTTTTTCATCATAACCCAAGTAATTTTGTCACTTTCGTTTTTGCCAACGGCAACTTATGTAACATAATTGTAGTTTTTTTTAATTTACTAGACAGATACCGTGAAATGGAGTTTCTATCCCAATTATTAGCCATTAACTAAAGTTTTTAAATATAGTGTGTTTTTTTTAATTTAAAAAAAACCGCCAATTTTCTATTCACCTTTAAATGGGGAAAATAGAACATATTATTTAGACCAAAAATTGCCATCTAATCTCAAATATCGCAGATAAATAACGACCTGGAGATAATAGAGGACTGGGGCAGCAAAAACCTTGTACAGTTTAACGCGCAGAAAACCCAAGCAGCCCTGTTTTCAAAAAAGACCAGCACCGGTGAGCCAAACATCATGCTATCTGGAAGTGCTGTCGCATTGCAGAGCCAGTTGAACATCTTAGGAGTCACTGCAGAGACCAACATGTCTTGGCACAGTCACGTGGCAGATTTAGCTAAAACAGCGTCCCAAAAGCTTGGGGTGCTATTTCGTACAAGACATCTGTATACACCAAGCCAACTGCTGACACTCTACAAAGCCCAGATTCGACCAACTATGGAGTACTGCTCACATATATGGAGTGCGGCACCCATACATACCTTAATGCTTTTGAACACCGTGCAAAAACGAGCTATCAAGCTGATCAATGACCCCGCACTTACCCGTAGCTTGAAAAGTCTCGAACATCGAAGAACTGTGGGCGATCTATCTCTCTTCTACAGGTATTATCACGGAAAATGCTTTGAAGAGTTGGCACGTATGATCCCCCCGGGAGTAGCACCTACTACTAGGCGAACACGTCAAACAGACGGTAACCGTCAATTTACTGTCAAAATAGAGGCACCAAGAACCTCATTATATCAAAATTCATATCTCTGGAGAACAGCATCACTGTGGAATAAACTCCCTGCGACGGTTTTCCCTGCAGGTTACAACCTGAACCGTTTCAAAACCAACATACACCAACATTTCCGCGCACTTGCCGCTTCTCGAGCGTGATGGGGATCTCCTTGCGAGTGCGCTTAACAATTAAAAAAAAATCCAATTCATTGTGCAAGGCCGTAGCTAGGGGGGATCAAGGGGATTAATATCCTCCCAAAATACTAGAAACATTTTACAGTATGCAAATTAATATACACAAACGACAAGAAAGTTTTCAAAATTAAAAAATTATTAAAACATGGCAAAAAAATGTGCAAAATTTTGGGGTAATTAGAAATATGAGGTAAATAGAAACAATTATTTTTTTTTACATCATTTCACATAGGTAATGGAGAATAACTAAAACAGATACGACAGATACTGTAATTTTTAAAAACACCGATATGGAGTGGACATCTTTGAGCAAAAAATAACTGCCGATTTATCTTTGACCACTGCAGATAAAGTTTTACACAGTGGAAAAACACGTTTTCTCAGGCCTACATGTTTTAACGAACTGATCACTTCTGGGTAGCTATTCTGGGTCTTAAACGATGTGACCAACCACATCACACGCTTTGACCAATACCAAACCCTGAGCAGTCGCGTGTTGTCCGAAATGACTTGTCTCGACCAGTGGCATAGTCGCCCGCTCTTCAGAGTTAGTGAATTTTACGCGTTTGAAGTGAAATCTGTTCTCCTGCCCCGTACCGACTAAACGTTTCTCGGTCGGATCGTGGAAGAAAAAGCACACACACACTTAGCCTAACATTTGTCGAACGTTTGAAATACAGATTATAGCGAATCGGTGCTACGATTATGAAATAAATATATTTTAAAGAAAACTCTTTTTTGTTTCTATTCATCCTCCAGTTGCTATTCACCCCATTTTACGGTACCTACCTACTAATAAATGCGCTTATTAGTTTTATTATTAGGAACATTTTTCATTTTCGTATCATAATTTACCTACCAACTGTTTTTTCATAAATTTAAGTAAAAATTTGCATAAAATTCGGCTAGTTCGATAGGTAATGTCATATAATTTTTGAGTTATTTTTCAATGATCTTCTACAAAACAGTCCATAAAAAGTGACTCTATAAAAGGTGATTCAATTTTTTGACTGTAATTTACAAAATAGTAACTTTTATAATTTATACAGTGAATATTTTTTTAGTGGAGTACAAATACTAATACACACTACGTAGTTTGGTATAGTTTTTGCAGTCAGTTGAACAAAGATAATAGCCGATCATCGGCATATCCTTTAAAGAAAGTGACATGGGCGGCGGTAGATATACTGAAACTTATTTCATTTAATTATGGCGTAAACTAAAGAAATAAAAATAGATAATAAAACTTTCTATTCCTACACCTACAGAAACGACACTGATTTATTTTCTAACTCTGTATACTGCCGACTAAAGGGGTCCTGGAAAGCACACCCGAAAGCAATTAAAAGCGCATCTCAAAAAAATCTGCCAATCAGGTGCCGTCCATCCACCTGGGCTGGGTCGGTCGGAAAACAAATACTTTGTGCTCGGACCGCAACGAGCCGCGCCTTTTCTGTCGGTAGGGTTGAAATTATACCAGGAAGGTTTTATATGAATTTGGATTATATTATATGAAACAAATCCTGATGCAATTAAATATACTTTAAATTTAATAAAAAATAAATCTTCTACTGGCATAGATGGTATTTCCTTAAATATACTAAAAGAATTACCTTTTATTGCAATTAAAACATTATCTGAAGCTATAAATCATTCATTTTTATTGGGATATTTTCCTTCTTGCCTTAAACTTGCTAAAATAATTCCAATATATAAAGGAGGTGATAAAAATACACCATCTAATTTTAGGCCAATATCTCTTTTATCAACTCTTTCAAAATTAATAGAAAAACTTATCAAATCGCGTTTAGAATTATATTTTTGTGAAAATAATATGATTAATATTAATCAATTTGGTTTTCAGAGAAATAAAAATACAAATGATGCAATATTCTTTTTTATGAAACAATTATTAAACAGTATTAATGATAACGAACATGCGGCTGCAATTTTTTGTGATATTTCTAAAGCTTTTGATTGTGTTAATCATGAAATTCTTCTTAAAAACTTATTTATTTATGGAATAAGAAACAACGCTTTAAGTTGGTTTAAATCATACTTATCTAATCGCCTTCAATTTGTGTCAATAAACAATTTAAATTCAAATAAAAATAATATTCAATGTGGTGTTCCTCAAGGTTCAGTACTAGGACCAATACTTTTTTTAATTTACATTAATGATTTAGGAAATATTAAAATTTCTGGTTATTTTACAATATTTGCAGATGATACTACTATTCTTTGGAAAAATAAAAATATAGATGTTCTCTGGAATAATATAAAAAATGATATTATTTGTATAAAAACTTGGTTTGAATCAAACCAACTATCCCTTAATTTTTCAAAAACATATGTAATTGGTTTTAAAGAAACATCTCAACAAATTATAAATATAAATAATAATAAAATTAATACTACAGATAATATAAAATTTTTAGGACTTAACATAGACGAAAATTTAAAATTTCAAAACCATATTCATAATTTAAATAAAAAATTAAGTTCGGGTTGTTATTGTGTAAAAATTATTACAAATGAATTAGGTAAATCAATAGGCAGAAATGTATACTTTTCTTTAATTGAATCAAACTTACGATATGGCATTCCTTTCTGGGGTACATGTTCAATGTATTTATTTAGATCAGTGTTTATTCTTCAAAAAAGAGCAATTAGGTATTTATGCAATGTAAATTCTAGATATCACTGCAAAGACTTGTTTATCAAAAATAATATTTTGACTCTTCCTTGTTTATATATTCTTGAAACAATTTGTCTGATAAATAAACATCTAAATTACTTTGAAATAAACCAAAATACTTATTCAACGAGACAAGTTAATAATCTTACATTACCTATACCACATTCATTTTTATTTAAAAAATCCATAATTTATAACGGTATAAAATTGTATAATAATTTGCCAAACAATATAAAACTTAATAATAACTATAACATATTTAGAAATAAGTGCAAGGATTTTCTTATCACTAAAGCTTTTTATTCAATTAAGGAATTTCTTGATCAGAGTTACAATTAAGGAATAATTTTAAAATTAAAATTCTCAATTATTATAAAAAAAAACAAGTAAATTAAAAAAAAATATATATATATATATATATATATATATATATATATATATATATATATATATATATATATATAATCAAACAACATAATTAAACCACTTATTGGATGGATTTATATATTTTATATTTTTTAAATGATTTTTTCTATTATTATTATTAGTTATGTATTTGCTTTGTCTACAAAGTTTTATACTTTATATAAGACAATAAAGCTTGATTTGATTTGATGTATTAGGAGTTATTCAAGTGACTTTGCAAAAACTATACTCCTTAACAAACACGTATGCTTTCTTACAGGACGATGACGTAGCAGCGGTCAGAAACGGCGTTCTCAGCATTCACAGGGTTCGCAGAGGTGGTGACGACCCCAACACTCGTGAAATCAGCACTTTGAAAATGAAGCTCCAACAAATCATGAAGGGAAGCTACGATTACTTCATGCAAAAAGAAATTTTCGAGCAGCCCGAATCTGTTGTCAATACCATGAGGGGAAGGCTGAACTTTGAAACAGGGGTAAGATCAGGGCTGGATTAGCGATTGTTGAGGTCCTAGGCTAAAAATTACTTAGGGCCCCTCCTCCTTTCCCTATCCAGAACATTCAGCATATTTTATTATGAGATTAAAGGGCCCCCGCAAGTCAAAGGCCCTGGGTAAGACCTTGTACGAGGTGTGACAATTAAATTTTAAGACTGGCCCCCGTACTAACAGGTTTTAAATCTCCACGCCTCGGGCGGTTGGAGTTATTCACCTTAATGTGCGTTGTACTACCGCGCGCAATCTTGTCGCCTTTCCTCTACTAGTTTGGTTTACGCAGTGGTTTGAAACGGATCGTAGATAGCTAATTTGCCGGAATTATGACAAACGAAAAAATTGAGCAACGTATTAATTTAAAGTAAAACTCAAAAAAACGGCTACCGAATGCTTTCAAATGCTAAAAGATGTCTATGGAGAGCAGTGTGTGTCTCGTGCAATGATTTTTATGTAGCATAAAAAGCTTTTTCAAGGGTCGTGAAGAAGTTAAAGATGATGAACGAGAAGGGCGCTCGAGCACATCCAAAACAGCAGTGCTCATTGTTTTTTTTTTCGATATTAGGGGTGTTATTCTTATTGAATGGGCGCGTGAGTGTCAAACATTTATTTTTGGAAGTATTAATGTAGCCAAGGGAACGTGTAAAGAAAAAACATTCAGATTTGTGGAAGAACAACGCGTGGCTGCTCTACCAGGACAATGTTCTGGCCCACAATGCCCTATCCATTAAGCAGTTTTTAGCTAATAGCTAATCTCCGTTGTTGACCACGCACCATATTTACCAGACTTGGCCCCTTGCGACTTCTACCTGTTGCCAAACCGTTTTGAAATATTAGAACAAGTCAAGGAAAAAACTGCAAGACTTCTTAACAGCCTCTGTTCTGATTGATTTCCAAAATTGCTTCCAACATTAAAAAAAACGCATGCAACGCTGCGTCGATAGAGAAGGGGACTACATTGGATTTTATACGACAGTCTTATAATTTTATTGTCATACCTCGTATACATTGATTGAGTAGAAACAAAATTTCAGACTTGCATTGTCATTATTTATTTTAAACAAAACATTTCGTTTAGTAAGTATCTCTAACTATTTTCAAGTGTAAACTAAAACAATCCAGTCTATAGACTTGAATCTAGGAAACTGTCTGGTTCGAGAGCGGCAAACTTTTTCCCAGATATCCTCTTGATTTGTTTATTTATACACATTTTCGTTGCCAGGGATCTCTGTGTTTGCCTGGAATCCATAGGATTCTTTAGTTTACTCTACAAGTTTGATCCTAAGTACCTTCAAGTTTGCTATAAGTTACAGTTATAGCATATACATAATATTCCAATACCCACGGTAACTGCCCATTCATGATGCAAACATAAGGGCCTTGGGGTCTTTAAGCAAAAAAGACCTGATTGGTTGCTTTCAAAGACATATGCATATTATTTCCATATAGTACGTATTATTGCAATACCTACGGTACCTTACGATGCAGAATGCAAACATATTTGAAATAGCAATATCAATGGGTATAAGTCTATCCTTTTTGCGTTCCTTAAGATAAAATGTCCTGGTTGGTTATACTTTTACGCATGAATATTATTTTATTCTTGTATTCGTTACGTCAAATCATCGGCGTACAGTTGACAAAAACTCTATCTATGTAAATTTGGTACCTGTGCATTTTTCGTACCTTTATTTCTGAATTTTTGCATCAAACGCCAACCATTGTGTAAATAGGTAACAGGGAGTATTGGAATATTACGTATATGAGTGGTAGTACTTTAAACAACTCGTGCCGCTGAAAGCTGTGAAATGCTTTGCTCTATTCTATTTATTATTTAAACATCACCATCTCGGACACAATAAAAAAAACATTTTTGTGCCGAATTTTAAGAAACATGCGTCATAAGTCTGATAATAGGGACCATTTGTAATCTGGTTTGAACCTTACCCTTTACTAAAGAATAGTGTTTCAATATCGCAGACTACTAGCACGGATCACCTTTGTTAGGTGATCCGTGCTACTAGTTCCTTTATTTGGAGACAGTGTTGCCGTTGTCAACGTTATGTCAAAATGTAATGTAAATTTAAAATATTTTTGATACCAGACAATTATTTCAACAGCTACCAATGCGGGGTAATCCGCAGATTTTATTTTATGTCAGTTATTGAAAATTATTTTTATAAAAACTGGTAGGTATGTGTTGTTTGGCAACAGTGTTTTTTCATTTTCACGTCACTGGTGGTCCAGCTGATTTTTGTAAACAAAAGTTAGATCTGATATGAACAACGGAACAACTAATATTTTTTGAATTTTTTGAAAACTAAGGCAATTTTCGTACTGTTTTCTAGTACATCCTTATAAAATGTAATTTTCTAGACGTATTGTCGTTATTTTGTTTTAGCCTGCTTTATTTTTTATTACACAAAACTTAAACTGCAAGTCAAACTGAATGTGATCGTTTAGTATCAAAGGTGACCCGAGGACTATTGGGTCGTAAACAAAGATGTAGGTCATCGGATGATTTTTGAAGCTGAAACGAACACATTATTTTCTTCGAATCTTAATTTTTGTGTAAAGAGAAATGGAGCGGGCTAAAAAAAATAACGACTGGTATGTCTGAAAAATATTATTTTATAAGAATATACCAAAAAATAGTAAGAAAATTGCCTTAGTTTTCAAGAAATTCAAAAAATATTAGTTTTTCATAGGTCGTGTATTCTTTGTTATTATATAAAAATCAGCTGGACCAGCAGCGACGTGAAAATTCGACATATATTTAAAAGATCCGAACACCGGTCTATTCTATCCATCGTGGTTAACACAGACCTAATCCTATATTTTTCTGTCAGTTTTTCACTGGTCCTGCTCTTTCAGTTTTTCTCTAGTTGTTTTCGGAACTTTTTAACAAATTTTGCCTACAGAACACAAAACAGGCTTTTGACAAATAAAAAAGGATAAAGGATCAAAAATTGTGTCTGCAAAAGGTCAAAATTGGGCTTCTAAATATCACGTGACATCTGTCATAACGTCGCATTTATAAAGGATAAAGTTAGCTAAAGGAGGGCGTACAAAAGGTCCCTAATATCATCGTTGCATATTTTGGAACTAGGTCTCTTCAGCGCAATAGAGCTTCATTTTGCCTGTCGAATACAATTTATTAAAACAGCCATAGAATACTGCAATCGCTTAAAAAATGCGACAGCGTAAGCAAGTTTTTTTAATTAATGTGACCTAACAAATTCGTGATTTGTTTTTACCATAAATGCTTTTGATGCACTAATGGACAGTTTATACGTAAATCGCTAGTTTATCTTTCTAGTTTCCTATCTAGTAATGTATGTGTTTAGACTAAATACAAATATTAAATTTGGTTAATACGGCTTTTAAAACAGGTTTTGTGTAGGATATCTTTTTTTTTTTGTTGAAGCATTACTTTACTGATATTTTAAATAATTTTAACGGGTGGGTGAAGGAAAAATGTTATCTTTTGTATTTTTGTGCAGAATTTATGGAGAATAGTAGGCGAGCGCTTTCAGACTTAGTCGCTTGCCTGCTATTCTCAATAAATTCTAAAACACTCCATTAAGTAATTTTAATCAACCCAATTTCTTTCACTTTATTGTAGTAACTGTATTGAAGGCTTTTTATGCATCTATCTATCTCTATTTTTCTATCCATCTATTTAGCCTTCTTCGATCCTCCCCGAATATCTTCCACTCTTTTCTGTATGTCACCGTGTTCATTTATCTAGTCCCCGCGTGTTTCTTCAAATCGTCCTTTGGGGTCTTCCCCTACTTCTTTTATCTTTCCAAGGTCTCCAGTTTACAATAAATTTGTTCCATCTATCATCTTTCTGTCTGATATTATGACCGGCAAATTTCCATTTGAATTTTGCTACCTCTCCTCTGACATCCCTTATTTTGTTTCATTTGTTATTCATTCATTCTTCTGTCTTTCCATTGATCTTTGGGCTTTTGTTACCTTATCCATGTTTGATTTTGTAAATTTGTACAGGTCTGGGATCCATATGTGAGCACAGGAAGAATACATTGGTTATATACTTTCGTTTTAAGGTACTGTGGATATTTTTAATTTTTTAATATGTAGCTTAATTTTTTCAGCCGTTTGGTTTTCCTTTTTTAGTTTAATAATTTGTCCCAGATATATAAATTTCTCTACTTGTTCTATTTTTTCTTGGTTTATTCTGACCGTGATATCTTCATCTGTGTTTGTTATGATTTTAGTTTTAGTCGAGTTCATATTCAAGCCTATATTTTTAGCTGCTGTATCCAGTTCTTCCAGCATTTTGATGAGTTATTTTTTTTATCTGTTATTAAGACGATATCGTTAGCATATCTTAGGTGGTTCAAGTATTGTCCGCTTACTTTAATGCCTATTTCTTCCCAATTCAAGTTTTTAATCGAAGGCTTTTTATGCATCTACAAAAATTAATTATTTTCGTTTAACTGTGATAAATATAATGTTATTTTTATTTTTTAATTTTAGACAGTAACTCTCGGTGGCATCAAAGAACATATTCCCGAGATTAAACGTTGCCGCCGACTAATGCTTATTGGCTGCGGAACCAGTTACCATAGCGCCATCGCTACCAGACAACTACTTGAAGAACTTACCGAATTACCCGTAATGGTTGAGTTGGCTAGCGACTTTTTGGACAGAACCACCCCAGTCTTCAGGGACGACGTTTGTTTCTTTATTTCTCAATCAGGTATGTAACACTTTTAATCGACGTGTGATGATGATGATTTTCAATTAAATTTTGAGTACCTACCTACAACCTAGGTTCCCACCACATAATGTTCAAAGTTTTATTAAAAAGGTCCATAACCTCTTTGGGTCTTATTCTTATCCTCTGAGTCGATTGAAGTGTCGATTTTGTAAAGATAGCTACCACTGTGCTCTTTTCTAAATCTTGGCTTAAATTAATTGTTGTTTGTTTTGTTGTTTTTTTAGAATTAGAATCTTAATAAAAAAAGAATTGATTAAATTACGATATTTTCAAAAAACCCATGTAGAGTAAAAAATATGAGTTATGGCAAAAATCCCAACCATAATGTATGCCTTTTAGGAAGAATACTAGAAATTTACCCAGTTTTTTCGACCTCAGGAAAGCATTTGATTGTGTTTCCCTTGAAATCCTTTTACAAAAACGTTTTAGTGTCGCAAAATAGCATATTGGTTTCTATTTCTTTTTGTGAGGGCTCTGTTATTACCAGCTATAATTCTGTTTCTTAAATATCCCACTCTATTAAATGATAGACTGTTTTGTCAAGAGAATACGTAATTTTTTCAGGTGAAACCGCGGATACCCTTATGGCTCTTCGTTACTGCAAGCAAAGAGGAGCCCTCATCGTAGGAATCACCAATACTGTAGGCAGCTCCATTTGTAGGGAATCTCACTGTGGAGTGCATATTAATGCAGGTATTATAATAGTTTTATATATAAATTAAAACTTGGATCTAGGAGCTACAATCTTTCTTTTTTTTTACTACGAGACGGGATGGATAATGTCAGTGGGTCTCTCGGACTAGCCGCTAGTATAATTGTTAGCATCATTTATTTTTCTTTTAGGTCCTGAAATCGGTGTAGCGTCCACAAAAGCTTACACTAGTCAGTTTATTTCCCTAGTCATGTTTGCCCTAGTCATGAGTGAAGATAGATTATCCTTAAGGAAAAGGAGGGAAGAGGTGAGAAGAAACATATTGTTTTACCTTAACTAAAAATTAGCATTTTCTTGGCAGTGTTATGAGATAATAAGGTCTAATGGAAATTTGTTTTTCAGATTATTGAGGGGTTAAAGAACCTCCAAAACCAAATCAAACAAGTCCTACAATTAGATGATAAAGTAAAAGCACTGGCCGAAAATTTGTACAACAAAAAGTCATTGCTTATTATGGGTAGAGGATACAATTTTGCTACCTGTTTGGAAGGGGCATTGGTAAGTAATACAGTGGTGCACCCTGGAATATGTCTTGGGATGATGAGGCGAGGCCTCATGATGTCGTATTTCATACTATTTTTTGTGATTATTCATGAAATATGTGGAAATTATCTAAAAAAATCTTGGGCTTGGCAGGGAGGCCTGCTCCCCCTTGGTGCGCCCATGAGTAATATAGTATAGTTAGTTTTAAGGCCACATATAAGTTGACGCTTCGATTTCTACTTCTTTGCCCCGCAACTATTATTTTTTACCTGTGCAAGTTGTGAGAACCTAAATTAAACCAAACATAACCTCTGTGTTAGAGGTTTGGTGCATGATTGCTTTAACGCGCAATGTCGACATAGACGAATTAACGATTTCTCAACGTTTACCACAACTACAGTCATTATGGCAATTATTTCGCGACCTTCAATTTTATGGGATAGTTTTTGGTTGTGAAGACATCGATCACAACACGTTGCTCCCAACCAGTAACCGTGTGTCACTGGATCGACTCGATCTTAACGTTGATTGGCCGGTTAAATGTTGTCGTGAACGCGTGTCCCCACCAAATGAATCCGCGTTCTGTTGTTTTGAAGTATGAATAACAAATGGAATAAATGAATAGCCCAAGTTTTGCTTTTTGGGGATTTTAGACAATCTTTTTGATGGACTAAAAGTTAAAATATTTTTGCAGAAAGTCAAAGAACTGACATACATGCACAGCGAAGGCATTATGGCAGGAGAATTGAAGCACGGGCCTTTGGCCTTGATCGACAATACTATGCCCGTGATGATGATCGTTATGAGGGACCCTGTATATAAGAAGTGCATGAATGCCTTGCAACAGGTATGTACAATTTATCATGGGTAATGCAAGGCTATTTATGTTGCAAAACTAAACTTAAGCACCAGTATTTACTAAGATGGTTTAGGGTTTAAGTTTAGGTTTAACTTTTAGTTTATCTTTTGTGAAACGTTTTAACTGAATTTCTTTCAAACTTAATAAAAGTTAATGGAATTTTGGACTAATTATAACTACATAGATTATATCGCAATGGAAAAAAAAACGGTTTAAATAAATATCAGCAAGGATTTCGTAACAAAATGGAAAAAAACGGAAAAGAAATAGTTTAAACTATAGGTTGTTGTAGGGAACGAGGTTTAAGTCAAAATGCAGCGATATTTATGTGAATTACTTACATTTTTCAATTTACACTTACTTCCCAAACTTGACATTGTCGGAAAATGTGTTCTAATTTCGTAATTTTAATTATATAACTTGCACAAACAAAGCGAAACTGAAAAATAAATTTTTAAATTTATTAAAATGACGTTAAAGTGACTTGACTGACACTTGCTGGACTAAGTACTGGGATTGTCATCTGCTGTCATCTCGGTGCACGTACATCTTAAATATATCTGTATGGCTAGAGCGTATTAAAACCATTAATGGAAAATGACTGCTACAATAAATACATAAATAAATCAAAACATTTTTTATTATATTAATTTAAAGATTATTTGCAAATAAACAAATCGTTTTTTTTTACTTTCCTCGTCAAGGCAAATATCGTTTAAAAGCTACATGCTAAAATATAAAAGAGATATGAGAATTTAGTACTAAACGGTTTATCCAGCCTTGTGTACATTGCCCTAAAAAACTCGCTCTAATAGTTAATTGAAGCTAAAAATCGTATAAAATTTTGTCATTTCGTTCCTAAATATGATCAAATTTTACATTTTTAACAAATAAATTAACAAAAACGTGATTGTTTTCAAGTTACAATGAGATAAACCACCCCCCGGAGGTAGTTTAAAATTTAGGACGATTTTTGGTCGGAATCCCTTGACCTAGGGGTTTAAAGTGACGTAGTAGTCTAAATTAGACAGTTGTAGAAAAATCAGTTTTCCATGTTTTCTTCTTTTTTCCGGTCTATATGGTCCATTTCAAGAACAAATCGTCTTAAATTTCAATTTTTAGGACATTTTGTCGTCCGTACAGGTAAAAATACCAAATCAATTGCGGCCTGTTTCGGCAAAAAATCAATTTTTCCAAACCAATGCACATTTAAATTTTAAACCTAAACAAACTTAAACCAAAACCTAGACTAAAACTTACGCCTTAGTAAATACTGGTGAAGAAGTTTAAGGCAGGTTTCATACAACAGATTTCTCTGTCAAATTTCACCAAAAGCCCTTGGTAGTTCCTCTTGGTCCTACAATTGCCTTTACAGTTTCTGGGCAACGTCAAAAAATATGACGTTTAAGGATAAAGTAACTTTGCAGATTATTTAGTTAAAAATATCTATTTGACTCTGACTCTCAATTGTTTATTAAGATATTTGTTTAACAGAAATTTACTATCCTAATCTGTCTTTCTTAGGTCAAATCTCGTGACGGTCACCCGATTCTAATCTGCGAAGAGGGAGATACCGAAACCAAAACCTTTTCCGATCAGTGCCTTGAAGTTCCCAAGACAGTTGATTGTTTACAGGTAAATTTTGTTTTATATTTGTTTTAGTTTGTAAACTGTAATAATTTTTTTGTTCAAAAGTTGGTGGCGGATATTATAAAATTACAGTTGATTTCGTAGATTTAAAATATATATCTAATAGCTTAAAATACTGTCCAAAGAAAAGAAAAAAGTAACCTAGTTACGGTTCCAAAGATTTTCGATCAAACTTTTGTGGTAACTTTGGCAAGCAAAAAATTTATTTACATCAAAAAAGTAAACTCTTCCGTTTGAGTTTGCTCTTAAATCTGATCAATTAACTGCTGTTTACATTTAATAAATATAATCTTAAATTTGTGACAATTACTAAAATCATTAAAATAACGCACACATTTCACAGTGTCAGTCTTTACTACCTATTTACCATAGCGACCTCTAGGAGTGGTGGTTTGTACTAGGCTTGTTAATCACGGTGACCTCTAGAGGTGGCGGCTTGTACATAGAGGCTACGCAGTGGTTGAAGTAAGTTCTACTTATTTTTCCATTTCTATGATATTTTAAAGCTATTTGGTATACCAGGGCTATCAAAACGGACGGGCCACGATCCTCCACTTTGTTGACGTCACATCCGGGGCTGATTTTTTTTTGATGGTTGCGTCACGACACAGCTGATTGTCTTTAAAATATTGAAGTTGGAATGACGGTTCAAGAATATTTGATTTTTTAAAAAATAAAGCCGGTTTTAAGATTGTTTTTACTATATTCTTGAAGAACAATTTTTTTTAAATGTATAGTAATCCTTAATGTTTTAGAGCCGCTTCATAAGCTCACACTAAAATTAAATTTAAAACAGAAGCGAATGTGACAAACACAGATGACAAAGTCAAATACATGTCAAATATAACAGTTGGCATGCGGTACATGGCGGGTAATTTGAATTCAAAATAAGGAATGCTAAATTTTGAAGATTTTAACCTTTTAATCTTCTTGCATCCTTACAAAAGTTTGGTGGAATATGGGGATGGGATCTGAGAATATTTCACTGAAATTTCATAAAAAAACGTCTGACCTCCCATAAGACCCAATGTAAAAATCAGCCCCGGGAGAACAGCTGATTTTTTCAGGGTCGTGGCCTCTATTTTTGTGTTGGCCTTGAGTATACATATGTAATCAAGGCCAACAAAAATATACAGGCCACGACCCTGAAAAAATCAGCTGTTCTCTGGGGGCTGACTTTTACATTGGGTCTTATGGGAGGTCAGACGTATTTTTAGGATGTTTTCAAAATGGCACTACAGATTTCCGCGAAATTTCAGTGAAATATTATATATGCAATATGCAAGATGATTAAAAAGTTAAATTGTTCAAGATTTAGCATTTTTTATTTTGAATTCAAATTACCCGCCATATACCGCATGCCAACTGTTATATTTGACAGGTATTTGACTTTGTCATCTGTGTTTGTCACATTCGCTTCTGTTTTAAATTTAATTTTTGTGTGAGCTAATGAAGCGGCTCTGAAAAATTAAGGACTACTATACATTTAAAAAAAATTGTTCTGCAAGAATATAGTAAAAACAATCTCAAAACCGGCTTTATATTAAAAAAAAATAAATATTCATGAACCGTCATTCCAACTTCAATATTTTAAAGACAATCAGCTGTGTCATGATGTGACTATCAAAAAAAAATCAGCCCCGGATGTGACGTCAACAAAGTGGAGGATCGTGGCCCGTCCGTTTTGATAGCCCTGATGTAATTTACATTTAATGTATTATTGGTATTTTCAGGGTATTTTAACTGTCATCCCCATGCAACTTCTGTCATTCCACATAGCCGTCAAACGTGGGTGTAACGTCGACTGCCCCAGAAATTTGGCAAAGAGTGTCACCGTCGAATAAAACCTCTTTTCTAAAAGGTAAGAAACGAACCGGTGGTTTCCGCTGAATACTTTTGTCTTCTGGAAATTAAGTATTTTTGTAGCAGTAGATAAAAGAGGGGAATGGATTAGGTATATTCGAATAACTGAGGCAAAAATATTTAAGAACACGCAAGAATTGTAGAAAAAAAATAAACAGGACGGTGTTCAGAAAATCGATGAAATATTTTTATATTTTGTTTTATAAATAATAATAATAATCAACTGTACACCGATCTACTTATTAACTAATGCGTAACAGGCAAAATTTTAGTAAAAAGTCAACGTTCAACTTTATCCTATGCGAAAATTCTTGAAAGTGATTCTTATTTCTGCTGTTTTCATCTAGTTATTTTCACATGTTTGGGGTAGAGGACACGGCCGCCAAGGCCGTAGGACATAATATTCATAAAAATATCTTCTATTTCTAAAGTATTATATCAATTTTTTTGCAGACTGGAAATTGCCCATTTTAATAATGGTAATCCATCACAGCAAAAAAGACAAGAGTGGCATAGACGAGATTCAATTTTTTCGAATCAAGAAGGTATTATACTTAATATATACATTTAATAAATATCACAATCTGACCCACAAAAGATGAGTCTCTTGCTCTAACGTATATACACGGTGTTTCACGAACATCGAAAAAGAGGCCTTTTTGGGCATTTAGAGTGCGAATTTGGAGAAATGCTCGGACACGTCAATTTTATTTGCGAGGAGGACACTTTTTGGCTATCTTGAAATTTTTGTAGCACGAACCCCCTTTGAGGGGTATACTTTACCCCTATATTTTGAATAGGGAAAGTGGGTCTAGTGACCTTGTTTTGAAGGCCTTTTGAATGTCCTTACAACCGTGTAAAATTTTCAAAAATATATTCTTTAGTTTTTAAGATAATTGCCTTCAATCTCTGAAATTTAACATGGACTGATAAAATAAAAATTTAATTAGAATTTTATTATTTTTCGGACTTAATTTTTATTTTATCATTCCATGTTATCTGATTTTCGAAATTTTTACACGGTTGTAAAAATATTCAAGAGAGCTTCAAAACAAGGTATCACTAGACCTAGAGACCCTGTATGTATGACATATTTTAATGATAAAGAGACGCGACAAACTCTTCAAAGTCAAATTTATTTAACTCAAAATCAAAGGATGAAAATATCGGTCCTCTATACTCTAGCCATGTTTAGAGAGAGACGCACCTTCTGTCCTTGTCAATTCATAAGCGTCGGAAAATAAAAATAAACGATTTTTAACAAAAACTATACAGGGGGTGACCGACCAACATGTTTGGTTATATTTGCATGATGTTGATGTCACTCACTGTTGGCCATTTAAATTATTTAAGTGAAACGCCAATGAATTTGGCAAGAAAATAACATAACCAAAAAATGTTAATTTCAGTGACTTTGATGGGTTTGTCGCGTCTCTCTTAGTAAAAATATGTCATACATACAGGGTCTCTAACTAGACCCACTTTCCCTATTCAAAATATAGGGGTAAAGTGCTACAAAAATTTCAAGATAGCCATAAAGTATCTTCCTCGCAAATAAAATCGACGTGTCCGAGCGTTTCTCCAAAACCGTGTATTTAAAGATTAGGTAATTAAACATTTTTAAAAAGGACCAATAATCAATCTTGTGTAGTTATGAGTTGCTTTTCGGATGAAGCAGCTTTCAACTGTATCAACGGGCACAAAAAGCAGCTCTTGACTAATGAAAAATATTTGTGTTTTGCATAGTGTTTTTAACTGGATAATTATTGGTTGAGGAATTTTTTGTTTTTCTTTGTGGTCATTAACCTTTTTTCCAGATACCTAACATTATAAAACGTCACTTGCAAAACTGCTTTTAAAAAGCAGGTTATCAAAAGCTGCTTTTACTTTAGAGATATTACATAAAAATTTTATTTTAACAGTTTGACTTCTTTAGAAAAAAAGCAATTTACACCAAAATGCAATTTGCATAATTAAAAGAGTTATCGAAATGTAGACTTTTTAAAATCCCCCTGTAGCGTAAAAACGGCTTGCTATATTAGGATATGCTTGCTTCCATATCGCTTTATGCAAATTCCCTCTTGTGAAAATTAATACTTCCAAAAAGAGAATCAAAGAAACCCTTTGTCCTAAGGCAGCAAGTATATCATAATTACCGATAATTGGTCCTTTGGTTCGCAGGAAGATTAGATAGTGCGAAGTACCCAGTGTTAAACTTTGTCACACCAATTGATTGGTCACTAGTGCTTCCATATACTTAAGTTCAAAGTTAACTTTTTGCTCTTAAGAATTTGAAAAGAAAATATAAATTTCTTAGGTATTTATAAACCGATTTATCCTAAGCAAATCACCTTGTGATCTTGATGTTAATCTTTTAAGAAAAATATTATATTTTTATGGACTCATGTCAGCCATCTTTAATTTAAGCACTGTATCTTTAATGTGGATAACAGGGTAAACTAAATGGAGAAATTAAAATTACAAGAGTGACCAATCAATAATAGATAGTACATGTGGTAAATAACAAAAAACATGGGATCATGGGCTACAATGTTTGTGAGTTGGATTGTATTTTACATAGGAAATCTGAAATTATTTGTGCAATAGCCCTTTTTTAATTTAGTAATTATGTCGTAAACGGTTTGTTGTTTATTTTTATACTAAAATGTTTTTCAAAATCTCTTTCGGAAAATTTTAAAAAGTATTTGAGTCAACATCAACATCGTAAAACAAAAAAACGTTTACGACATTTACACCATTAATTTTAATTATAAAAAACTATATTTTTTAAAATAGGCCGTTGTTGCAATCTTTTTACTAGGAGATTACCAAAATTTTAATTTTATACCTTTTGGTATTAAACTACTTAAAATTTTTACAAATGTCCATAGAATTATATAGTATATTATAGTATTTTAAATATATTTTTTAAAATTTTATTGTATTATTTTACCGTTTTAATATAAACATTTTAAAGTACCTATTTATGATGTTACGAAGCCACAGAGTGTCACATAAAAAACTTAAAAAATTTGAATTTTACTCATAATCATATAACTAAATATTAAACAATTTAGTTTTTTGTGTTTTTACTTTCTAACAGTATTGTTATTCCTTGTACAAAATTCAGTATATGTAATTTTTTGTTGTAGGACTATGTGACTCTTCTATGGCTTCGGGTAATAGTCAGTTAAAGGTGATTTTCAGAGTGTTCCAAAATTAATGCCCACACCATTTCTAGCTGTGTTATTATTAAAGATACATGAGTATTTTGAATGAGCAAATTTTTAACGATCTTTAAGATGGTAGAAGAGAAAAACAATTAAGCGCTTTTCAGTATGTACCTATTGAATATGCTTTTTATCATCAAATTCTAAACAAAAAAGCGCTTATGCAATTTTCTTCTAAAATAAAAAATAACCCTAAAATCTGAACATATTAAATTACGCTTATTATACTAAAATTTGGAGCCATTCTAAGCGTATTGGGAAACGCTAAAATACCATCGTTATTTCTACTTATTTTTGCTATAGAATTTGAAGATTTATATCCTAAAAACTTAAACACGCGGTGCAAAAGGGCGTCAAAAACTCTACTAGTTCGCTAATTTAATAATCTCAACGTTAGCAGTGGTGGACACTTTTGGAACATGTAAGCTTAGTATCGCGTTGCCGTAAGAAGGCAAAGCCTGCGATCTGGTTGGTCGCTTCACTACCTTTTTGATATATGCATGCAGCGATTGGTTAGAGCTACGCCCTATGCATTGTAACCATAGGTGACGCGAACGTAACCAATGAAAATGCTGACTTTCCCTAGCTCGGACAAAGCGATACAAAGTGCATATTAGCTTTAAGTGTCTAATTATAGTATTGTATTTTACTTAATTATGTTTTATTTTTATAAATACATACATTCAAATTTCATATTTTATTTTTTATGAAGCCAGAGAGGATTTACGGTTTTTTAGGATGGTAATTTTTAAAATTTGGTAGCGATGCTTTTTTTCAAACTCGACAAAAAGGCACTACAAAATTTTATTGGATCAAATGTTGCACTAGCTTTTTCATAATTGGTGCGAGATCGGACTTTCATACAACTTTGAGGTGTCCTTAGATCAAATTTTTACCAAACCCTGTAGTTTTTCGCAAATTCAACAAGCCTTTATATCCCAAATACCAAATTGCAAATAATGCAAGTACCCAAAACCATAAACAACAAGTGAAATTAAAGAAAGAAAAATAAAAAAAAGTTTTTTGTACAGGGTGATTTTTTATAATTGCAAGATCGCTATAACTCGGTTATTATTGGGAGTAGAAAGTTCAAACAAAAACTGTTCGGTTTGGTAAATTATGGCCACTTTAGAACCACCATTAGTATTTTTTTATAGGTTATAATATACAGGGCGCGACAATCAGATCAATTTTTTTAAAGGGAACACCCTATATATTTTTGTATTTTTAAGTTCCGCAAAAAATTAGCTTTACAGATATATGTAACACTATGGCTCTATCTTTTTTTAGTTTTCGAAATATTGACGATTGAAATTCCGAAAATTAGCAAATTTTAAATAGGTATATGGTGCGGAATATTTAACGTATAGACTGTAAATAACAAACTGAAACAATATTGACTGACAGTTTGATAAATATAAATAATCATCTTTGTCAATTTTCATAGAAATTTAAAATCAAAAGACGACAATTTTTTTAATGTTTTAATTGTTTTAAATCCAAAAATAAATAAAAATTAACGTAACAAATGTTCAAACCTATCACCATTGACTTCAATACATTTTTGAAACCGGTCTCTTAAATTATTTATTGTTCTGGTTATTAAATTAGAAAAATTTTCATTAAGCTCATTGATAGACAGTGATATTAATTCCCTGAGCTCTCGAGTATTCCTCGCTTCTAATCTGTAAACTTTATCTTTAAGGTGACCCCATAAAAAAATGTCTAAAGTTAAATCAAAACTGTTGGGTGGCCAGCGTATTGTGCCGTTTTTCCCAACCCATTCATTAAAATTATTATTTAAGAATTCTCGAACCTCATGAACATTGTGAGCAGGAGCCCCATCCTGCTGAAAAATCAATCTTCTTCTTTGATCTAGAGGCAAGTAATCCAAAAAATTTTCTAAGTAATTTTGTAAAAAATTTAAATAAATTTGTCCCGTTAAAGAGTGCTCTCAAAAAAATATGGCGCAACAACACGATCGTTCAGTATGCCACACCAGACATTCACGGATTGTCTTCCCTGTCTTTTAATTTCTTTTACAAAATTAGGGTTAGTCGTGGACCATAGTCTGCTATTCTGTCTATTTGGTAGACCACAAGTTGTAAACGTCGACTCATCCGACCACAAAATGTGATTTAAAAAACGGGGTTGTGCGTTTAGTCTTTCATGCATAAAGTGACAAAACTCTACCCTTTTTCTTTTCTGATCGGGTGTTAGGCCTTGAAGTTCTTGTTGTTTATATGCCCAATAAGAATTTGTTCTTAGGACACTTCTTACTTTGGTAAAAGACGTCAAGCGTTCCTGTCCTTCTTGCACTAACGCGGAAGATACTTTTCTTATAGAAATTTGTGGGCTTTCTTGAAAATGTAGTAAAATATTTAAATTAGCCTCTTCGTTTGGACGAACAACTCGTTTTTTTTGTTCCACAGACGATGTATCACGAAATTTTCTATATATCCTAAGAATTGTGGATATATTAGGACATTGTCGGGCTGGATACAGTTCTCGATATTCTCTCGCAGTAGCAGTGGCATTTTTATTATTTTTCGCATATAATAAAAGTATCTCTTGCTTTTCTGCATTGGAATAAAGCAACATTGTTGATAGATATTTAAAATTTGGCACTGACAATGTCATTAGGTATCCACACATCTTAATATTGTTTGTGACTTGTCACAGGAAATACTCCGCACCGTATTTAAAATTTGCTAATTTTCGGAATTTCAATCGTCAATATCTCGAAAACTAACAAAGATAGAGCCATAGTGTTACATATATCTGTAAAGCTAATTTTTTGCGGAAGTTAAAAATACAAAAATATATAGGATGTTCCCTTTAAAAAAATTGATCTGATTGTCGCCCCCTGTATATTATAACCTATAAAAAAATACTAATGGTGGGCCTAAAGTGGCCATAATTTACCAAACCGAATAGTTTTTGCTTGAACTTTCTACTCCCAATAATAACCGAGTTATAGCGATCTTGCAATTATAAAAAATCACCCTGTACATGCATAGATGGAAGTTTTACAGTACAGAGCAAGAGATTTCGGGTTCGAGTCCCGGCCGAAGACAGAAAACTTTTTTCTTATTTTTCTTTCTTTAATTTCACTTGTTGTTTAAAGCCTTTATATCTTGCTTATTTAAAAAAAAATTAATTTAATACAAAATGAGGAACAAACCTGCCAAATCGCTAAAAATCTGTCAAATCTAGGGAAACTTTTCCCCTACATTCTAAAAGAATAAACTAGTAAATATCAAACAAAAATTAGATCACTGTTAATGTTCAAGTGAGCACCTTGATTAACGGGATTAGGATAACTTGGTGAAGAAACAAACAAAAATTAATCATACAAAATATAATTTTTATTCCTTACAAATTAAAATATAATATCAAATAAATTTGGGATGGAGAAATAAATCAGCACAATGGTACAATTAAATAATAAATATTTGTGTACAAAAATAACTTTCATAAATAAAGTTTTATCTAACGACGGAATACAAAAACTGTTTTTTTATGTTTACATATACGTACAAGAAAATGGAAATAGTTGCATATTTTTTCTGTCTGTATTTGTTTTTGTAACAAGAAATTTACTTCGGAATATAGACCTTAACATTATTTAACTTTACGTATTGCATTCTCCCTAATAAAGTGGCTAATAAAAATTAGACAAATTTAACTTTTTTTTAATAGAGGTTTTATAGCAATAAAACAAAAGGACCTTTTGGGATATACAAAATTTAAGCTTGTTTTCCTTTTTCGGTAGATTGGGCACCGGTAGGTAAAGAATTTGAAAAATACCAAAGTGTTAAACTAAAATTTAATATTTTTCCTAAACACAAAAGTAAAAAAGTACATAAAAGGAGGCCTTATTAGGGATCATGAATCATTATACGTTGTAAATCTAGTTAAGATAGTTATGGTGTGGAACCCATACAAAAATCCTAAAAAAACTAATGTTCTTTAACCGATAGGTATTTAGCTCAAAAAACAAAAGTCCTCAATAACTTGTACATGTACCGACAAACCGTTAGTACATGTGTATTTACAAAAAAAATAACCCCCTTTAAAATACAGTATATAAAACAAGGAACGTCAACAAATACAAAACAAAAACGTCAAGGCATCAAAATAAAATGGATCGATACATTGGTCTGTATTTACTCTCGTAGTAAGGTTTTGTTTATATTGCTAGCGCCATCTATGAGATAAGACGTCAAACTTAGGTAACCGAATTGCCACACTAATTCAGCGCAGAGGCCTATAAAGTCAATAAAGATGTTTTATACCGTCAGGTCGCATCGGCGTCGAAGGGACAAAGTCTCTTTTTCATTCTTGAAAATTTTTAATATTTTGGTGCAAAACCAAAATCGTTATCTGTAAAAAAAAAATTTAAAAAAGAAAAAGGAGAGGAGGTATATTTTCAATAAAATAGATGCTGTTTAAGCCCTACTTTTGTTTAGTTGTTGGCAGTAAGGTTCGTTTTGTATTTGCACTAGTTCCGTGATTTTCGTAAAGAAGACTTTTTATTTTATTTACTAAAACTAAATATTAGAAGCACTATATCTGGTAACCAAAGATGTATGTTTTATGTTTAGCTGCGTTCGTATATTACAACCAAGAACTCTGTTTGAAAAGAAGTCGTTTATTCAAATAAAGCGCTCTGAATACACTTCGTTTTCAATCGTTTATCTTATGAGCTTTTGTAATTTTACAAACTGCAAGAATATTTATATGAACATGAAACAAATTCAGAAAAATATATACAATTCAGGTTATGCTTTTGCCCCTTCACGTTGAACAATCGTTATAAATAAACGGACGCATTAAAAGAAAAATCACCTTTTTTTGATATTAAAAACACTCTCTCACTATCTAGCAAGCTACGGAAAAAGGTTAGATATAGCACTCCTACTAAAATGTAATTATTTATTGTACTAAAAATAAAGGTACTTAGCTGTAATATTTGACAAAAAACAACATAACAAAAAACGAAACAAATTTTTATATAAATATCAGTCATTTTACCCACAGAAACTTATTCGACACACTCTTTAAAAAGTTTAGAAGAAATATAAAGTGTCGCGATTCTTTTATTGCACAGCGATTCTTTAATAAAATTTATAAACTGTTTAATTAATTTTACCTAAATATTTAGTATATCTAATTGTTATGTACACAAGGATATTTCGAGACTTTATATTTCTTTACAATAAAAAAAATCCTTTAAACATTTTGCCTAGAAAAAGAAAAAACACATTGTTTAGAGATCATGGATTTATTTCTGATTTATCAATCATCGTCTGGATAATATCGTTAATTGAAAAACCTTATTCAATCAACGAGGGTCATTTATCTATCTATATCTTTATCGGTAGACCAGGTCTGTGTCAAAAGAGCGACCTCTGTGTGGTACGAGCCCAACTTCTTACGATCGCCCTACTTTTGTTGGTCTTATACCTGATTTCCACCTACGACTTTCTCGTGATCTCAATATGAAATGTTACGACAGTCATGTGACGCGTGCGCGGGCACACACGAGAAACTCCCAGGTGGGCACCGGGCTTTAGGTAATACATACTTGCAATGTCGATAGTGCTAGCAGCAGTTTTTGCTTCAGGGGGTCCATATTTGTAATTTAGACTCCCGTCTGGTTTAGCCGACTAAAAATTTTAGCCTCGTAAAGATTGGGCTGCATTAAGTAACATGTATGCCAAATTTCATTAAAATTGTTTCAGTAGTTTCTGAGCGATCAAAAACGCACTGTTCCTTTTTATAATATGTATTGATGTACTGATGTAAACGCAGTTTTTTAATTGAAAGAAGAAATATAAAATACCTTTGAATATCCTCTCAGCTTTTAATTATTGTCTGCTATTTTTTTTTTATATTTGCGATGATTTTTTCTTAAGGATTTAAACGTACTTATTCAAATATTTAGCTGCATTTTAAATTGTGTGGATTTCATAGGACACCCGGTATATCGGTTTTTTTAATGGTTAAATAACCCTTAGGGCCGGTTTATCAATAGAGGGTTAGCCCAGACCTGTGGGTTAAAAAGAGATGATAAGATATTTACCACATGCCAAAAAAAGACGGCTATCAAAGATAACTCACGGGTCAGAGCTAACCCTCTATTGATAAACTGACCCTTAATCCATGTGCTAAATTATATTAGTTCCACTGTGCAACAGCATTACTGACGAGGCATCACGACTTCAACGGGTGCTATGAAATCTATCCCGGCGGCGTTGCCCGACTTCGGGCCAAATCTAGCAAATCTCCAAGCTAACATTTTTAGTCGGCTAAAACGGACGAGTCTAATTGACAAAAAATCGGCCCCCAGAATTGAATTATAGATGGCAGTCCCATCAAATACTGTTGGGCACCCTATCCGATACAGCAGCTCTCTTAAGGACTATATCAATATTTTCTCTTTTTTAATATTTGATGCGAATTTTTTGATTGCTTATTCTAGTTTCCCATTGATACAAATATTGTGGTTGGACTCCAAAGCTCCCTTGCGGTTAAGTCTTGAAAAGCGACACGACGCAAGCAAACCTTAAAAAGCTAGAGTGCGGCGATTTTCAGGTCAAATTTTCCGTGGAAATCTGATAATATTGCATTTCCCATCATTGTTTTACCGTCACCATTAGTGAAACATTACAGACTTTACAAACTGAAAAGATCACCTTACCTAACCTAAACCGGGAAATAAGCCACGCAGTAAATAATGGGCGAACGGTTGTCATACAGTAGAAATAACATTAAATTTAGTTCGCGTATTATCTATATTTTGGCTATAGAAAAACACTCCTTAAGAACAGTAATTTTTACACATATTTCACATCTATACATTCTTCAACTTGGCTGAGGAGAAATATTTTATTTGAAGTAATATTCTATTAAGTCCACACCTGTCCATATCGGGCATCGGGTTCGCTTATCTGTTAGGGCCTATTCTTCAAGTACGTCACGCTAAAAACCACTACCCGTCTCTGTTTAGCTCACTGTAAGGAACATAAGGCTATCTCTTTCGAAGCGTTGCGTAATTTAAGAACAACTTTTTAATTTTTTTTGTTTAGTTTTTCCTACGAGTCTCCAATTGTCACTGATTTATTGGAAATTATAAAAAAACTTAAAAAAACATTTTTTTTATGAATTTTTCTTAATAAAAAGGAAGTAAAACGTCAATGAACAGCTTTATATTTTGTGTTTATAAATATTTTTTCATCATGGCCAAAGAAAAGGTAAATATATCGCTCTGTATTTGGACTAAAGCCCTAACATACCAAGTTTATGAGTGGCATTGTTGAAGTGTAAACTTCTTTAGGCGCATTTAGCAGTTTTTGTGGGTAGTGAATTGCACTGAGCCGTCAGGCTCGGCTATGTAACGCTCATTCGGGTGAAGTCGGCTCGAGTCGACTAACTTGAGAGGAACATTCAGCGAGCGATATGATGATGCAGATGAAGACCAGTATTATTAATTTCGCCTTCTTGAAGTTTACACTTCTGCCGTGTGGTCTTAAGCACACACAATTTTTGTTTTAACAAAACTGTTTCGCACTAGAACACTCTGTATATAGTAGACATCACTGTTGTTAGTGAAGTCTTAGGTGGGACTAAACTGGGACAATTCGGAATTTACGATATAGGGATGAGTTGAGCACTAAAATTGAAGTTGATGTTAAGAATAGCCCTCCGCCATTATCTTACTTATTTACATTACATTATTTTACATTTTTTTTAAATTACATAAAGTTTAATGTCCATTTTTAAAAATAAACCGATTTTTTTGGATTTGAGACTTAAATTTTCTAAAAGGTTTTCACAAGACGGAAATGATTGCCAATATTTCGGGTTACTTACATAGATGTAAGCTGAGACACAGAAAAATATTGACAAAAATACTGCTCACTTGGCACCCGCTTCAAAATTCATAATTTATGTTTGACATGTAAATCTTACTTCAGCTAAGACATAGTCGTAATAGTTATTCTTTGTCGTATCTAGTAAGAACAAAATTTACTAGACCTTGACTAAACGATCCTTATCGAAATATTTTTAATTACTTACTAACAACTTCTTGTAAACGATTGTCTTATTATAATCTGTACAATAATTGACTTTTTTTTAGTATTTTTATGAGTTAAATTATTTGTTTTCACTTCACCTCATGTTTCTAAAAAGTCTATTTGATTTTCAATTAAAAAATAACAACTACTATCGTAACAAGAATAAAAATTATTAAAAAGTTAGCTATTACTTTATTTAGCTACTTTCAAACCCCTATTTAAAAAATGATTTAAAAAGAACCAAAATGGAGCGGATGTTTGACAACCCTAGGGTAATAGCTATAGTGACCATGAAAATTCTGATTAGAAAGAGAAAAACTAATTTAGGTGTTCAGATAAAAATAGAAACATAAGGGTGTATCCAGATCTCGGCAAAACGCGACGGTCCGTGAACTAAAAGTTAAACAAGAGGGGGAACAACATAGGAGAAATTATAGGCAGGTAGACAAGAGCTGACTAAGGATATCAGGGGAGATCCAACGAGGTCGCTTCTTTTAAATCTGCGAAGCGAGAAGGAGATAAGAATTGCGTTTTTATAAACCTTGCCAATTTCTTTCTCGGGCATTATGCCGGCGTTAAAATAAAAAAACTATCGAACAAAAGGTTAAAATGGAATTTTGCAGGAAACTCCGCTCGGGATGTAATAAATTTGTTTATTGCTAAGTATGAGGACCGTAATAATCCTTGCAAAAGTACCATTTTAAAAAATTTTGGTGCGTTAAACTCTGCAGAAACCGTAGCGACAATGAAAAGATTGACGAGGGTCCAAGACCCATGTCGGATAAAAGGCAACAACGAGAAACTGCCGTTTGTGCTGCGTCTGAAGTACTCCCTCCTTGTTCAAGTTCAGCTATTGCTAAAGAGATACCTGATAATATTCCTCCCAGAACCATTCGAAACATTTTAAAAAGACTCTCTCTCTCTCTCTCTCTCTCAGACGGCAATATTTTAAGAATGGAATTTTGTGAAAAAATGATGGATCATGCAAATCAGGATGAAAATTTTGTCAGCTGTTCAATCGGCTATGTCGTGACAACAGCAGTGTAAAAAATCAATTTTATTCGTAGGATATGGCAGCCTAATTTAACGCGATGTTTAGAGACGATATTACAAAAAAAAATGGGTACATTCCTCTTCAAAAATCTCCAAGGAACTGAATCATAGACCACACCTAAACTAGGCAATTAAATATCTTTATCCCTACCAAAAACAATGAAATAAAATTCATTTGAAGGCGGCGCATGACTCGCGAGGGATGAAGAGGGAAAGTTGTTTATATTTTTATCTAAACACCTGCTAAATTAGTTTTTCTCTTTCTAAGCAGAATTTTCGTGGTCACTATAGCTATTACCCTAATGGTATAGCGTCTTTCGGTAAATATCCTACATAGAGAGATGTACGAGGTGTGACAATTAAATTTTAAGACTGGGCCCTGTATTAACAGGTTTTAGATCTCCACGCCTCGGGCGGTTGGAGTTATGCACCTTGATGTGCGTTCTACTACCGCGCGTAATCTTGTCGCCTTTCCTCTACTAGTTTGGCTTACGCAGTGGTTTGAAGCGGATCGTGCATAGCTCATTTGTAGGAATTACGACAAACAAAAAAATTGAGCAACGTATTAATTTAAAGTAAAACTCAAAAAAACGGCTATTGAATACTTTCAAATGCTAAAAGATGTCTACGGAAAGCAGTGTATGTCTCATGCCATGATTTTTATATGTCATAAAAGCTTTTTTGAGGGTCGTGAAGAAGTTAAAGATGATGAACGAGAAGGGCGCTCCAGCACATCCATAACAGCGATGCTCATTATTTTTTTTTAGATATTAGGGGTGTTATTCTTATTGAATGGGCGCTCAGCTAAGGAAACCTGTAAGGAAAAAACGTCCAGATTTGTGGAAGAACAACAAGTGGCTGCTCTACCAGGACAATGCACGGGCCCACAATGCCCTATCCATTAAGCAGTTTTTAGCTAATCAGAAGATCCCCGTCGTTAAGTACCCACCATTTTCATCAGACTTGTCCCCTTTCGACTTCTACCTGTTTTCGAAAGTGAAGAAATCGTTAAAAGGAACCCGTTCTGAAGTATTAGAACATGTCAAGGAAAAAACGGCAAGACTTCTTAAGAGCCTCTTCTGATGATTTCTAAAATTGCTTCCAACATTGGAAAAAACGCATGCAACGCTGCGTCGATAGATAAGGGGACATTAACTTGTATTAGTATTTAAATAAAGTAGGTTTTTTACAACAGTCTTATAATTTTATTGTCACACCTCGTATATGAACTTCACATAAGTTTATAGCATTTTCGATCTCGGAGTTAAAATGTTCTCATTGTTTTATAAGATACCCGCTATATAGTCTTATAATATATTTGATTTTTATCCATAGCTTAAAACACTTTTGACCGATTTTTGAGATTTGTTTCTAATAAAAGATTACTGTTCTTACGTTTTGACGCAAGGTGATTTTTTGTAATTATTAGAATGCCAAATCTAACCAGATTATTTTTCTTCGTTTTCTCAAGTTTGACGAGCAAAACCCGCTCCAATATTCAAAGTTTTGAACGCAAGCAAGTTTTAATCACTTGCTCTTAGTTTATCTCAGAATCTGACACGTCACTACTATCCGAGCTGGACATATCATCTCTACAAGAACTACGCGCGTCCGGGTCGTAGAAAACTTCAGCTCCTGGAAAAATATACCGACTGGGCGGGACTAAATGATAACTGTCGGGAGGTAACCTGTCTGCCAAACTCTTTTTAACCTTAGGTTGCCAAAAACCGCGCATGTCTGAACCGTGAGGTGTGTCAAACGAAGTTGGCGTTTCTTTTTTAACGGTTTGGCTTCCCAATGCCAAGTCTAATTGAAACGCACTAGAATCTTTATTACTTTCCGTTTCTATATCGGTTAAATTTGAATTTTCTCCAAAACCAGAATCTCGGGTGGAGTCTATACTTATATGTCGTTCTTTTATACTTCTGCTTTGTTCGCTACTTTCTTCTGACTCAATTTTTGATTCTATTGATATTTGACAGGTACAGGTAACGGCAATTTCTGTGGAACTTGATGCTTTTAAACTTATTCTACACTTACATGTCTCTTCTGTTGTTACTGTTATGGTTTCTTCTGTTTTCTTTGAATCTTCTACTAAAGTTTTGTCAAAGATGGGCCATTTGTCGAAATTAAAACACGGTTCTTCCTTGTAGGGGAGTAGTTGCGGTGCTTCGGTAAGTTTTTGAATTGAGTTGATGCCGGTTTCCCAGCTTACTCCCAACCTGCATAAAAAAGTAGGCAAATTAAAAAAAATATTCCGAATCATTCATTTGAAAAAATACCAACAATAAAAAAATCGGTATAACAGGAACGACTCTGTATGGTTTCCAAAAGAATAATTCTTCTACTACTCTGAGTCTTGTGAATCTTCTAAAAAAGTAAAATCACTTACAACTGACACAAGTGATTGACAATAACGTCACAATCTCCCAGCAACTCGACATCAAAGTGACAATGAGGTAACGGCTCTCTGTTGATTAGGATCTGTGGAACATGCGCAGGTAATGAGCTAGGTATCAGCGCCACCGGACGGACCTTCAAGGAACTACCGATGACAACAAGAAGATCGCATTCGGACTTGTCTCCAGCCATCGCTTCATGGAATGTCTCTGGTAGGCCCTCGCCGAAAAATACGATATCCGGTTTCATTATACCCGACATGACCAGATCCTGTAAGTAAATTAAAATATTATACAGTGTCCCCCATAATGTTCGCAACATATGGGAAAAATTTTTATTTGTGAGATATGGGAAAAAAATTTATATACGATCAATTCTGCTTGTTGAATATCCTAAAAAGACATTTTGACATTTGTCACATGCTCACTGTCATGGCGGCAAATTCAAAAAATTAGGCATGAAAACCCAAAAAGTGAGGTTAAATCGCAAAATATCGAAAAAAGTTATTTAAAAAAAGTGTTTAGAATGTCATTTTAGGGTCCTCTATGAAATTTGGAGCAATAATATTACAAAATAAGAAATACCCTATTTTTGACCCTAGCTTTATTATGAATTAACTTTATACAGATTTTATTATTGAAATAGTTTAAGTAACGCAATATTTAATGGATAAAGGTAAAATGATTCCAAATTCTTAATTGAAGTCGTTCATAAAAAATTAAATAAAAATATATGATTAGCACATGTACCTTTCTCGTTGCAATGTCCTTTTTTTTAACAGTTTGTAAAGTTTCCGTGAACTTAGTATTAATACCAGAATAGAAAAAAGCCTCATCATTGATATTATTTAATAAATAATATCAATGACGTTGTTCTTTTCCATTGTGGTATTAATACTAAATTTACGGAAACCTACAAACTGTCAAAACAAAAGGCCATTGCGACAAGAAACGTACATGTGCCAATCGGATATTTTTATTTAATTTTTTATGAATGACTTTAATAAAGAATTTGGAATTATTTTACCTTTGCCCATTAAATATTGCGTTACTTGAACTATTTCAATCATAAAATCTGTATAAAATTAATTCACAATAAGGCTAGGGCCAAAAATAGGGTATTTCTTATTTTTTATTATTATTGATCCAAATTTCATAGAATACCCTAAAATGACATTCTAAACACGTTTATTTTGCCATCTAACCTCATTTTGTGGGTTTTCATGAATATTTTTTTGAATTTGCCACCATGACAGTGACCACGTGAATAATGTCAAAATGTCTTTCTAGGTTATTCAACAAGCAGGATTGATCGTATATAAAAAATTTTCCCATATCTCACAAATAAAATTTTTTTCCATATGTTGCGAACATTATGGGGGACACTGTATATCAATTAACTTTGTCAAAAATCAGTAAAAAATCGAAAATGTTTTACAATACAAACAAATAAACAAATGCCATGACAAAGTCAAATCCATGTCAAATCGAACAGTTGGCCTGCGGTGCATGGCGGGAAATTTGAATTCAAAATAAGGAATTCTAAATCTTGAAGATTTTAACCTGTTAATCATCTTTCATCCTTACAAAAGTTTGGAGGAATATCAGGGAATATTTCACTGAAATTTCGCGAAAACAGCTGATTTTTTCAGGGTTGTGGTCTGTATTTTTGTGTTGGCCTTGATAATATATCGAAATATGTCAACATAACTCTAGAGCCAGGTAGGTTAATCCCTGCTAAAGTCATACAGTCTGATCACTTTTAAATATAACTACAGTAGACTCGCGCTGGTGTGAACACACGCTTGTGTGAACCTCCCAGTAGTGTAAACAGTGTGGATCAATGTATTATAGTGGTATAAAGAGTAACGAGTCTGGATCGTATGAAAACGGAAAAGAGGTGTTAATCAAATGGTAAGATTTAGGGGAATTACCGAGAATTACTTAGTTTTCATTCGTTTTTTGTGGTAAATACTAGTACCATTTTATGTTTTGCTTTGTAAAATGGTAAAAACCAAAAAGTTTTTAATTCTTGCTCCCAGAGGTAAGTTTGGAAGGCGAATCTGAGAACGAAATGAAGACACCTAAAAAAGTTGCAGTAAAGTATGTTTTGGAATCACTTAAAGCGGTTACATTATAGTCAGAAACAAACAACATAGGTGTTATAGCCTAAGAAATATTGAGACCGAGCAGTAGCCACTCATTGGTCAGCTAGATAAGTTCGGACTAAAATAACATCCTATTTTATCTAATGATATGTAAATTTCATAAAAATTCAGTAGTATTTGTCGATACTTTATATTGTCATTTTCAGCAGAAACTAATAGGTATGGATTTATTTATATCTTACCAATAATATTTCGGTTTTAGAATAGTAGACCAGGCAAATTAATTTTGAGAGAAAGAAAATTATTAACAGGACTTGAAGCATTGGAAATTGAAGAGCGGCGAAAAACGAAGTTAAAAAAAATAAATGCGTGAGCAGGGACGTTGCGGGTTAGGCTTGGGGGGTAAAAAGGGGCAGGGAATCGTATTATTGCGATTTCTGGCGAAAGCTGACGTCGGAGAAAAGAGTGACATACAGAGAAGTCATAGGCCATGAAAATATCTAAAAGTTTTGTAAATGTCATTTTTTACATAACCTCAAAATTTTCGAGAAAAATTAAAAAAACCGTAATTTTTTTTATTTTTTGTTTTTTATATTTTATTTTTGCAAAAATAATGTCAGTTTAACAAAACTTGGTAAGAGTAGAGCCCTTTGGGTGCTAACGGTCTACAATATTTTACAAACAGAAAAATTAAGAAATTTCTCAGATATTTGTTTTTTCCTTTTAAAATCACTTTATTTTTAAATAAAATTTCTCCTTCAGAAAATCATCGTATCCAGTTCTGCTGGTACTCAGTTTTTGTCACTGAGATGTACTTTTTGGCGAATTAAAAAAAGATAATATGCGTCATTTAAAAACATGTCCAAAAATATAAAAAACTAAAAAAAAAATTTTCATAATATTTTTTTAAGTTATCGGAGTTATTTTATAAGTTTTAGAACATTTTTTAATACTGACTATATTATTTGATTCCACGCAAGATAAATGGCTATTATTATGGCTAAAAAAAATTAGGCTACCTGCCTTGCTTTTGGAAAATTAATGTAAATATATACATATGACAAAAATTTTATTTTTTCTAATAATTTTTTTTTATCGCTCTGTATGTTATTTTTCATTTCTTTCTGACTTTTATCGCCTCCAAAAAGTGCCGCCTAAAGCGAAGCACCCTGTCATCCCCTAGTTAAGCCAATTTCTATATGTATATATTTTTGAAATCACGAAGAAAAGATCTATAAAAATCTAAAATAATATATATGTTCAATTTAAAAAAGACATCAAACTGTCAAATTTTGACATTTAGAAAAACATTACATTCTGACCCTAAGATTCTTATTAAACTTCGTAAAAAATTATGAAACTTCTGTATTTATCATATTTTGATAACTATTCAAATAAACATTTAAGATATGGTGTAAAAATATACGGGAAAACGCTGTACATATATCAGCAGCTTAACTAGGGGGTGACAGGGTGCTTTGCTTTAGGCGGCACTTTTTGGGGGCGATAAAAAATTAAAAATAACATACAGAGCGATAAAAAAAATTTATTAGAAAAAATAAAATTTTTGTCATAATGTATATATTTACATTAATTTTCCAAAAGCAAGGCAGGTAGCCCAATTTTTTTTTGCCATAATAATAGCCATTTTTCTTGCGTAAAATTAGGTGATATAGTCAGTTTTAAAAATTGTTTTAAGACTTATAAAATAACTACAGTAACTTTAAAAAATATTGTGACAATTTTTTTTTTAGTTTTTCCCTTTTTTGGAAATTTTTTTAAATGACGCATATTATCTTTTTTTATTTCGCCAGAAAGTATACCTCAGTGCCAAAAACTGAGTACCAGCAGAACTGGATACGATGATTTTCTGAAGGAGAAATTTCATTTAAAAATAAAGTGTTTTTGAGCGAAAAAAACAAATATCTTTGAAACAACTTAATTTTTTTGTTTGTAAAATATTGTAGCCATTTAGCACCCAAAAGAGCTACTCTTACCAAGTTTTGTTAAACTGACATTATTTTTGCAAAAATAAAAAATTATGGTTTTTAAAATTTTTCTCAAACATTTTGAGGTTATATAGAAAATGTCATTTATAAAAAATTTAGCCAATTTCATGGCCTATGACTTTTCTGTATATGACTTTTTTCTCCGAGGTCAACTTTCGCCGGAAATCGCAATAATACGATTCCCTGCCACTTTTTACCCCCCCAAACCTAACCCGCAACGCCCCCCAAGTAACATTTCTTTATTTATAGCAGAAGCTAAAAGGTTGCCAGCGCCTTTCCTTAAAACCATTAGTTTCAATGTTTGGTCGCTAGCACGTTCCCATTACCCTTATATACCCCTTAGACCTCCTAAATGGGACTCCCCAATTGGTGGTGGCAACCTATGTATTAAACTCACTATAAAACCATAAGAAATAAACTCCAGCTTCGCCCTCTAGCGGTTCCACCAGTATAGAACCTTTTAGAGCCTAAAGCTATTATGCCAGGTTCTAAAAGCAACTCAGAAACGTCCTCTATCCTATTATAAAACTAGATTTGGTAATTTGGTATCCTGGCGATTCTGTTGAATACCATAATACCTTTAAAGTAAAGAAGTTTTCCTATAAAAGCTATGGCGATATTTTAGATTCACAATGGCTATATAAAATAATTTAGGTCACAAAATTGCCAAAAATGTCAGAGTCCCATAATTATTTAATCACATAAAAATATACCGAGTTGGTCGTTTTGTTGATGATCAAATTGCCAGCCAGATTTATTTTTCTAATAAAATCGTATCTGAAAAGCTCTCAAAACAAGCGCGCCAGCTCAAGAATGCTTTTTAATAGTTTTTTGATAACAAAATAACAAATATTTAAAATTAAAAAAAAAAATCATTCACACTATTCACCATTAAAAAAGTCTGTTTGGTTTACATAAATCAAAATTAAAGTAAAATTATTATTAAAAAACACTGCTAAAACGACTAGATAAATATTTTCTCTTTACAATATTTTTTAAATAAATTTATATACGCCATTATGGTTTTATAGTGGTCACTTGGTTTTATTTGTTTTGTTTGTTTGTGCCCTTATGAAACCAACAAAAAAGAACAATGTAAACATAGTCAACATAACCTCACTTAAATTTTTTGTATTTGTTTTTAAAGTGTTTAAAAGCGTATAATACAACACTTAAATGTTTTTTATCGTGCAATTTCGACACAATCGAGAGGGCCAGTGCAATGATATTCGTTGTGCCTGCAGGTTGGAGGGCAACCTCTTATATTGGCCGTCTAAACAGGCCTTATCTAGGCCTGGGTGTCCTACCCAGGAGGACGCAAACTCAACAATTATTAATTATTGGACTTTAATTAATCAATCTTGCAATAGGTAGGTACCAATCTGTACCTAGGTATATCTATTATTTTTACAAGAAATACCTAAAAAAATAAAACACGAAAGTATTTACTTGTGTTAGAACCCTTAAGGAAACAAGGTTTTATATGGCCGCCTATTTAAATAATATGTAATATACAGCTATGGGTAACTATAAATACAAAAGAATTAAGATTACCTTTAAGCCTTCCTATAAAACCTTTTTAAAATGCCTAAAAGTAATGGCAAAAACCAAAAGTCTAAAGTTTATATTTACCACTCTTAAAAACCTTAAGGAAACTAGGTTCTATATGGCCGCCTATCTAATCCTATTTACTTTTAAACTACTGGTAACTATAAAAACAAAAGGATATAAGATAACCTTTTAGCTCTATTATAAAACACTTTTGTGATGACCTAAAGTAATGAAAAAAACTAAATGACCAAAGTTTATATCTATTTCTTTTTAAAAACTTTAGGTAAAATGGTTTTATAAGACCATCGTTATAAATCAGAAATCAATAAAACCAAAAGTATTTAAAAGGAACAGAAGGAATATCAGTTTTATTATACTCCCTTTATAAATCACTTTTTGGTTGTATAACACCCCTTTAGGTAATTGGCAATATAAATTACCTTTATGTAGCCAAATTGATCCTAAAACCCATAACAGCACCCTCTAAATAACCTAGGAACCAAATTAATAAAACCTTGGGTAGTAATAATGTTACTTGGGCCCTGCTCACGCATTTATTTTTTTTAACTTCGTTTTTCGCCGCTCTACAATTTCCAATGCTCCAAGTCCTGTTAATAATTTTCTTTTTTTTTGCCTTAAAATATGGTAATTCCGCTGGCCTATAGACCTTCCGTAGTGTGAACAGTCAGTCTCCATGGTGATGAACGTTTTTTCGTGTTCACACTACCACGAGTCTACTGTAGTTGGTTGTCAAGGTAACACATACACAACTAACTAACCTTGAAGTCCGTCCCATCCGGCGGTAGTTCGTCTGTCGACACGGCATTTGCTTGGTCAGGATGACACACTTCGCACAAGGGTATTTTCTGCGAGAGTACGATATCCCTGATCTTGTCCGCGCTAACTCTGTGCTCGCACTTTGTGCAGGTGGCCGTGGCGAAAGATCCGTGACATTCTATTACTCGTTCTATGCTGGCCTCCTTTTCTAGGGTGTCTATGTTTTGGGTGTAGTTTCTGAGAAGTTTTTGCTGGTTTTCTAGGAGCTTTATAAACCTGTAAACAATGAAAGCACTCAAGTCTTAATTTTAGGGTATCCACAGCAAATAAGAAAATAGGAAATGAGCGAGACTAGATATCTAACCAGCTGGTATAATTTACCGGAATTTGTAAAATTATACACCAATATTTACTAAACACGTTTTGGTTTAATGGTTTAACTCTAATTATACTGGATTTCTTTAAAACTTTAATGGGACTTTTGGCCAATTACTACATAAAATTTGGTGGAAAAAATTGAAAAAACTGAAAACACTTGGTTACGCTGTGGGTTTAACCAGATATAGTAAGCGGTTTAGGTGAAAATTCGGCCATATTTGGGTGAACTACTAACTTGTGACCCAATCAAGCAACGCCGCTGTTTCAACTAGCCAAATTTTTAAACTATGGAAAAACAACAACACCCAGTACTTCCCAAAATAGTTTTGTCAAAAGCCATCAATTTTTCTGTGTCAAGCCGCCTTTAAAAATTTATTTAAAAAAATTAAAGTTTTGGAATTTTTGGAAGATGATAAAATCGAAATGGTGATGTGATACTCGATTTTGTTGAATTTGGGTGTCCTTGTCGGTACAACCAAAGGACTAAAAATTATAGTGAAATTAGGGTAAAGTGTAAAGGCGATTTAAATGTTTTCTTACACTGGTCACACTAGAGTCCCTGTATGTTGACATATTTGGATGTATAATAATACATCCAAATATGTCAACATACAGGGACTCTAGGTCACACTATCCTACCCTTAGCGCTGTATAGTCCTTGCAATACCCCAAGTCACTTTGCTATCCTTTTTTATTTTTCTGCTATAAAGAAGACAGAAAATAGCATCGAAAATCATTGTTGGCCCCAGATTACAGTTGGCAGTTGCAAGCTTGTCTGTCTATCAAAGTTTAAATTGACAATGAAAGTAAACTTTCAAAAAAAATTGGACAAATAGTGAAAATATTTTTTAAAGTAGAAATTATATTCAGAAATATTAAACATATTCAAGAAAATTTTCGAGAAATATAAAATGTTCATACGAAAATTCCACGCTTTTTTCGATCTTCAGTCCCATCCGTAATAACTACAGAGCAGAATTTCAATAAAATGTTATGACAAAAAGTATGAAGACTTTCTGGTGCCCTTCAAAACAACGCCTTTAGAGAACTAATTCAAAAAGTTTGTAAAACTATTGTTTGAAAAGATAAAACGCATTGTTAAAATTACATGATGCATTGTGACAAATTGATTTTGGAAGACTGAGAAAATGAAACAGCTACTGATGTTGTTCGTCTCGTCATAACTGACGATGGCAATTCATGAGATAAAATTTTTTGGAAGATGAGGATAAATTATTTTTGCGTAGTTTATTTTTTAGTTAGATTTTAGTTTTTTGGTTGGTTTTATTTTATTTTAAGAAAATAGGTTTACAAAACCATACAAATAAAGCTTAATATCATAATTTTCGTGTTTTTTCTACTGCAACATTTTAAGCTTAGTAATTAGTAATAGCCTTAATATATAGGTTTTAATTTAATATTGTGTCTGAAATATTTTTTTAAATTCACTCAGAAAGAGTCTGTATGTCTCAATACTCTTTTTGTTAAAATTCCCAAAGCCTTTGCAGTTAAATCAGTTGGAAACTTATTTATACTTTTTAAAAGATCTACATATGTGTCGACCATAAAAAATGTGAGATTTTAGTATGAACATCTTTTTTTATTAAATTATATTATAATTATAATAAAATACAGCTTTAATTTACCCTAAACAAAAAATATAAATGCTTATATACTTATTGCAACAAATAATTGAATATACTATGTCAATATGAGTCGAGCTAAAGTTCATTTGTGGAAACTACAAATAATATTAATCTAACTTTTATTAAGTCTTTATGCTTAGGTAATAATAATATTAAAAATTTCAATTTACAAAAAATATAATATAAGTAGGGCCAAATCCTATTTGAATTATAATTTTTAACTCCAGCTCGAAATACATTGTAGAAAATAACATTTTTAAAAACATTAAATTAATCGTTTGTTCATGGTTTGTAGCTCTACGGTCAGTGGCACTGAAAATCTTCCAATGTAGAAACTTTGGCGGCAGGTCACCCCAATTGTTCATAAATTTTTCACTACATAAAATCATTTTGGGACAGAAACTTTTCTCAAAAAACTATTCCAAATCAGAATCAGAATTTAAATAAAAAATAAGCGATAATCTTTCAAAGTCAAAACAATTGACAGTTTAAACACCGATCCACCCCCCTTATTATAAAGGGTGGTGACCGATTATATTAACCTTAAGGTAACTGATAATTAGTTTCGCAACATCCATTATTAGTTACCTTAGGAACCTGTGGTTTAAAACTGAATTAAGAATACGCGTGCGTTTTGTTACCAGAATTACGGGGTGATTAAACAAAAGGACTAGCCTTATTGCAAAGACTATACCTACCAGGCTGTGAACAACAGTTAACCCGAAAATCAGACGAAAATAGTGTAATAAAAAGTAGAACAGAGAACATTATTTAATTTTTTTTCCTTACAAATCTTATTATAATCGATACATAGAAATATTTTTTCACAAAAACATTGTGTCAAAAGAACCAAAATCTAGCCTTATCTTTTGCAATAAAGTTTTGAAAATCATTTTTATTTATTTTAAGATTATTTTTAGTTTTTTAAAAAAAAAACATGTTTCTTACTTTATTTACTCATAAAACATAAAACGACACCTTCACTTTAATCACAACACTTTGCTCAATTGTAGGTATTGTCAGTTGCTATGGCTATGCCAGACGGGTAACATTAAGGAACAGTAAAGTCACGGAAAAAGGTGACTTAACTTTAACAAGACTAATAAATGAATAAGTCTGCCTTTAATTTCGGTGCAACGAAATTTTACGAAATAAGGTATTCTTTAGGCTCAGAAACGGGAAAAAAAGTCGGTGGGATGGGCCCTAAATTGTTTAAAATATATTTTTCCTACTTGCGTGCGCAAAAGTGCACTTTTACGCACGCATTTGCGTGCGGAAAGTTGAACTTTCCGCACGCCATGAATTTTAGGCCTAATTAGACTTATTGACCCATTTATAAACTCAATTAAATTAAAAATGAGGCCTAATTAGACTTATTGACCCATTTATAAACTCAATTAAATTAAAAATGAAAACAGAATTTGTTTTTTGCTGTTTTAATGTAAAATACTCTGCCAATATATGGGCCCCTAAGCTCACACTAGGTACTATAGTTATGGTGTACGTGTGAGCTAATATAACTAAAAACTGAAATATATTTTATTTAACTCCAGACTAAATTACCTTTTGTTTGATACCACACAAGCCATGTTTTGACTTAAACTCAAATTTTTGAAATCTACCCCCACCCTTAAAAAAACAAAAAACTAAAATGTATTTTGTTAAACTCCGGACTCAATTACCTTTCGTTTGATATCACAGACGCCATATTTTCACTTAAACTCTAATTTTTAAAATATACCCCCACCCTTTTTCTTTAAATAAATTAAAATGTATTTTGTTTAACTGCAGACTCAATTACCTTTCGTTTGATATCACACACGCCATATTTTCACATAAACTCTAATTTTTGAAATCTACCCCCACCCTTTTATTTGGTTTCTGTTCGGTGGATTTTGTTCATTTTTAAATGGGACCATCTCGACCCAAGACCCAGGCTAGGTACCAAATTTCATTGAAATCGGCCAAGCGGTTTTTGAGTTATGCGCGTTGGTCGTTACAGACATACAGACAGACATACAGACAGACAGACAGACAGACAGACAGACAGACAGACAGACAGACAGACAGACAGACAGACAGACAGACGGCGCAACAAAAAAGTTTCAAAATCATCTGAAACGCAAAGATATATAAAAATTTTTGAAATCGGAGCAACTTTTTTTTTCTCGAAAAAATTAGGATCACCATAGCTCACACTACTATAGTATAGTATATGTGTGAGCTAAAATACCAAATATATTAAAATGTAAAACCAAGCTTTTTATGCAAATAGGAAAAATTTTGTACTTAACTCTTGCGGAAAGTGCCTTTTCCGCCCTTGACGGCGTGCCCGAACTCCGCCTGCCGTCGCGTGCGTAAAAGTATCACTTTCCGCACTAGTTAGGTAAATAACTATTTAAGTCTAACGCTTGCAGAAAAACGTTTTTTCCGCACCAGACCAAAAGTCGCGTGGGTAGAACCGATTTTCTGCACTGTTACGAAAAAAAATTATACCTGTGACATGGACTCGGCAGAAACTTTCCGGGATATATGTCTCTGGCGAATTTGAAGAACGGCCTTGGATCTTGGCTAAAAAAGCTGATGTCGAACATGGCTTGCGGATCGGGCAGGTTCGGAAAGTCGATCGCCAATCGGGAATAAATGCCATCTCTAGATCGGAAGTCTGGGATGCCGCAGGACACTGAAACGCCGGCGCCGGTTAAGACGATGATGTTTTGGGCGCCTGCAAAAAATAAAGATTACATTATTGTCATTAATAATCTAATTTAACATGTTATAAATATTATACAGTGTTCCTAAATATGCCACGTATAGGATGTCCAAATGCTTTTTTTTTGTCAAACAACGCTGTGTTTATTGTATTACAATCTAATCAATAAGATTAATTAGCAATTTTGTTTTAACTTAATTTACTAGAAAAGTAAGATTTAAGCTTACAGTTCATTCAACAGTTCTCTCCGTCTGTAACTCACAAGTGTGTTGTGTTTAAAGCATTACTTTGTTTTATATAATTCATTTAGTTAACTAGCTCAAACTAAGGTCACTCATCGTCAAGCAAGCTTTACAAGGCTTGCCTTTACGATGAGTGTCCTTAGCTCAAACGGCTTCACTCTTTTTAGTCTTCGAACTAGCATATTATTGTCTGGAAGCTGAATTGCTTCCACATTCACATGTAGATGGAGTCTATCTTCATGGCTTTTTGCGTAATTTTTTATAGTCTCCGCTACAGTCTCGATTTTTAGGTACCGATGAAGGTCACTATTTCGAACGTACCAAGGTCCGTTCACAATATTTCTTAAAACTGTATTTTGAAATCTTAACAACCCCATTGTTGAATACCATATGTTCATACTGGTTTCAGTATTTGTCTATAAAGCAGTAACTTATTATGAATTGTTAAATTGAACTTCCTTCTAATAAGCCAGTTCATTTTTCTATACCTTATCTCATTTTTCTTAACATGTGCTTTCCAGCAAAATTTGGCATTAAGTGTAATACCGAGCCGATTTGAATATGGTACGGGAATGTTGTTAATTGTTATTTGTATGTGATTTACATTTTTGTTTGTAAAATCAACATGAATTGATTTGGTTTCATTTAATTTTATTCATCACTTTGTGGACCAACTGTGAATTTCGGTGACTGCATCCTGAAGTTTTTCTATGCATTCTTCAGTAGATTTTTTATCGTGAATAAACCAGTATCATCGGCAAATTTTGCTAAGTGACAATTTTTTGGCTTTGGGATATCGGAAGTGAATAAGTATAAAGAAGGGCCTAGTACGCCACCCTGGGGCACGTCTGCTTGAATTTCTCTTAATAAGTCTTCCATTGCATTGCAGAGTCTTTCTGTTTTACTCTAAAATATCTATCAGATATGTATGATTCCAAAATATCCGAATATTGTTTTGACAGACACCGGTTTAGTTTAAAATTAAGGCCTTTATGCCACTCTTGTCAAATGCTTGTGCTACATCTAGAAAGATTGCAAAATAAACTTTTCCCTCTTCTAGTGCTTTTTCTAAAATATTAGTAATTCTGTGTACTTGGTCGGGCCTAGGACGCTACCCTGGGGCACGCCTGCTTGATTTCTCTTAAATTTAAGTATGAGTCTTCCTGTTTTATTCTAAAATATCTATCAGATATGTATGATTCCAAAATATCCCAATATTGTTTTGACAGAAACCGTTTTAGTTTAAAATTAAGGCCTTTATGACACTCTTGTCAAATGCTTGTGCTACATCTAGAAAGACTGCAAAATAAACTTTTTCCTCTTCTAGTGCTTTTTCTATTATATTAGTAATTCTGTGTAGTTGGTCTATCGTGGAATGCTTCTCTCGAAAACCAAATTGATGAGATGGAATAATTTCTTGTCTTTCTATGATTGGCTTTATTCTTTCAAGCACTAATTTTTCTTAGAGCTTGGATATAATTGGCAGCAAAGATATTGGCCTGTAAGATGACACATCATGGGGTGGCTTTCCCGGTTTTGGAATCATAATAACTTCTGCAACTTTCCACAGTTTAGTTACATACCTAAGCCTAAAGGACGCATTAATTTCGATACTGATACAGAAAAATGAAACAAGCTGCTTTTTTATCGTTTTGAAAAATTGTAAAAACAATAATTTTTTACCTTTTAACAACCGCACAACGTCATCTAATGTATTTACATGCCTAAGCTTGTTTCTTCTTGGAGGCTCTGCCAACATATTTACAATGAGTTTCCATAGGGTTATGTCATCGAGATATTCGGGTATTTGGTCTTCTACCCCTAACTCTGTCAGGATTGATCTAGGGTTTATTCCTGGAATACAAATTTATAAGTTAGCCAGTTAGGTATGTACAGAGTGTTTCTGTATATTTCTACCAAAATCTACAGTGCTTATTATAAGAGATAAAAAAAATTGTAAACAGAAGTTGTAAGATTTATCCTAAACCGCCAGTAAATTTTATCTAACTAAACAAATTAATATCGCAATGTTATGAAAAAAGACAAACATGGTAAATGTCTTACGGAACACCCTATATGTTAAACTTAAAATGTATAGCTATTATTTCTGAATTCAAAAATATATGATAACCGCTGAAAAAGAGTTACATTGAGATAAACCTGCCGCCATCATCGAAATAACTTGTACTTTCTTCCATAAAAGCGTCACATTTATGTTTCGACAATTCACCGCGAAATGGCGATGTGATTCTTTTATTTTGTCCAGTTTAGCTGAGGATGTGTTCCTTTACAGTGTCACTTTTGACTTTATAACAGCGTGAACGTGGAGTTTCATCCTGAAAAGAGTCGCATTTCGAGTTGTGAAGGTTTTGGTGTGAACTATTGGTTAAATCTGACCCATATAACAAGTAAAATACTGTTCTTTTTTGTGTTGTGACTGTTTTTTCGAATTGTTTAGTATACTTAGAATTAAGGCGAATAAGAAAAAAAACTTTTGAATTTATTAGAGAATAATCACATTCCTAGTTGTTATTCAGCATTTTATAACACGTTGTAAAAATAAATACAAAGTTTCTTCTTTATTTGTTTTCTTTTTTTATATTATTTACCATCCTGCGTGACATCCTGATTTACAACGTCATGATGCCTTGTTCTAAAAAAGTGTCACAATATCGGGGTTTTGTCTTTTTTTTAACTAAAAACGACAAAAATCAATTTGTCATGTAAGTGAAAAATGAATCTCTCTAATGAACTAAATTCTTTAACAGCGATTTTCTCAAAACAATGTTTTTTGAGTTGTGACTATTTTTTAGCGGGGGTGCGATATGTTGACATTTGGCCCAGCTGTTTTTAAAATATTTGCATTTTCAAAACCTGAATAAACCATAAGAACGTTGCCATCAGTTGTTTATTTATAACAAGTGCTATTTTTGTAATTAATTTGTTCAGATTTTTAAAATGCTAATATTACAGCAATGTTTGGACCAAATATCAATGTCATATATTTTTAAATTCAGAAAGAAAAGATCTATTCATTTTGATTTTAATATATAGGGCGTTCCGTAAGAGATTTACCATGCTTGTATTTTTTTATAACAAAAGGTTGTATCCAATTTATTTATTATTTAAGTTAAGAAATAAAAATACATCTCTTGAAACACCCAGCATATTTACCTTTCTGCATCTGTTGTTGTACCCATACCATGCTGCCAGACATTGCACGCCACTGGTGTCCGCTCAACTCTGATAAACCGCTGACGTCGCTCAAATTGCTTACTGTGGACGCATTGTCATCATCCGGTTCTTCTAGACTATCCTGAAGGAAATAAATGGATATTAATATATCGTCCTTGATCTTACAAACTGACGTAACTTAGAGTCCCTGTATGTTGACATTGTTGTGACATATTTGGATATATATCCAAATATGTCAACATACAGGGACTCTAACGTAACTCATTCATTATAATTTTACAAGAGAGCAATTTCAAGTTTTAGGGAAAGTTTATATTGGATTTATATCACTAAAAATGTTCTTGGATTTAATGATTTTTGTGCTATTTAAAGAATTTTTATGAGTTACGACACTTTGTAAGATGAAAGAACGACACAAATAAGGTAGTATTATGGTCTTATCTCAAAACTGCATTTTTGAAGTGTAAACTTCTTTAGGCGCGTTTAGCAGTTTTTGTGGGTAGTGCGTTGAACTGAGCCGTCAGGCTTGGCTATGTAACGCTCATTCGGGTGAAGTCGGCTCGAGTTGACTAACTGTGAGAGGAACATTCGGCGAGCGATATGATGATGCAGATGAAAGCCAGTATTATTAATTTCGCCTTGTTGAAGTTTACACTTCTGCCGCGTGGTCTTAAGCACACACAATTTTTTTTGAGATACGTCAGTTTGTAAAATCAACGACGATATGTCCGGTTATTAATAACTCCGATTTTAACATTGGACTGTTATAAGATTATCATTTCTACGATTTTCCTTTTGTCCTCTATGATAAACTGTGGGGACCCGTATCCATTACCTGTGATCCTTCCAGTTGCTCCATAATATTATCCATGTTGTCCGTGTCTGTGTGTGTGGGAGTGGGAAAAAATGACTCCCCACCTGACAGACTTTCTTGGTTGTCTGTACGAGGAGTTTGGGGGGAAGCATTGTGGGAGGGGGTGGGAAAAGATTCCAAGTTTGACGCCTCGTAGCCTGAATCGCAGTCGTTGGTTGGTACTGGAAAAAAAAAGAATAAAACCTTAAAATAATTCTACAGGGTATTTAATCTTTCTATACGTTTAACGTTAGTAAGTTTGTCATCGTAATCTCAAAAATGTTTAGACATACAGGGTCTACCAAAATTAATTATACAAATAGTAAAAATGAATAAAACACTATATAAACAACATTGTAAATATTTACGCACGTGCCCAATTATTTTTTGGTTTTAAGATAGCGGGCAACTTTAAATCAATTATTTACGCTCTTTTTTACCTTCCTAGCCCGCACAGCAATGGTCAGAGAAGGTATTATTTTGGACGAAATTTTCACGCCGAAAATGTGTTATTTGGGTGTATTTTGACCTATCTTAGCAGTATCGTCGTGATGTCTGTCTGTTTGTGAGTCTGTCCGTAACACAATAGCCCCTAAACCGCTGAACCGATTTTCATAAAATTTACAGGTAAAATACTGTTCGACACTTTAACGAGTTGATTAGATTTTGGTCAAAATCCATTAATGCTAATGACAGTTTTTGACAATTAAAATTTTTTTAAAATGCTAACTTATTCATGGAGCATCGCATCAATATGTCGGAATGTAGTGGATTGCATTTTGCTCAATAATTTGTGTTATAACCAAAAACTTCGTAGGAGCTTTAGTTTCTGAGATATTGACAAAAAACTGTTTTCAAGGCTGATATATCATGGCTTCACTTGACGTGTGCTAATAGGCTAGCTAGGGAGGCATCAGACCCGTCATGGATCCATTTATTTATGTTATTTTTTATATATTGTAACAAGCCGCCTATACAAGGTGTTCAAATTCAACTCCTTAATTCAAAAATCACGAGTGCGTGAGATAAGGTATATGATATAAGTGTACAAGGCAGATAAAGCCGACCCCGTACATCCAATAAAAAGGCGGTGAGCAAAGCATTGCGGCGATGTGAGGGTCTGGCCATTTTTTTCATGCTGTTTTAAATTGATTAGCGATGTAGCTTATCTCTCGCATCTGGGACTCCTCGATAAAAGAATTGAAGTTGTTTGAAACTTTGGTTAGTTAAATTAAAATGTATTCATTTTTTTCTTATTTTTGTTTATTTAGAGCCGGTTTCTCAATAGAGGGTTAGCCCTGACCCGTGGGTTATCTTTGATCGCTGTCAAATATGTCAGTCATCTCTTTTTTTAACCCACGGGTCAGGGCTAACCCTCTATTGAGAAACCGGCCCTTAGACTTACTAATAAGCTGGAGGCTGAACATAAACATTAAGATACAGTACGGGCCAAAAGTGGAGAAACCACCTAAAATTGTATAAAGGTCTGATCCTGTACTCACTCTCAAAGAACAAGTGGTACATTAGAAAACTTGAGTCTCGTTCTCAGTTTTCGTGTTTCGGCGATTTGCGATACAAAATCATTTGATGCCTATTTGTCAATTTAAAAAAAATCTAAAAAAAAGTTTTTTCAGTGTAAGTTTAGTCAAAAATGGCAAGTACTATTTTAGAAGACACGTAAAAGTTATATGTGTCCTAAAAATTCCACAACAATTGTACAGAGATATGAAATTTTAAATTTTATGCAAATATTGATCTTTTTTGCCCATTTTAAAAATGTATATATAGACTATTCTTTGTCCAATTGTTGTGAAACTTTCAGGAGATATAAAACTTTTACGTCTTTTTCAAATGGTACTTGTTATTATTGCGTAAAATTACACAGAAAAAGTTTTATTTTTAACTTTTTTTAAACGTGACAAAAAGGCACTAAATGATTTGGTATCAAAAATCGCCGAAACACGTGATCTGAGAACTGGACTGAAGTTTTTAAATGTATCACTTGTTCTTTGATAGTTGGTACAGGACCAGATTTATATACAAATTTAGGTGGTTTCTCAACTTTTGGCCGGTACTGTAGGTACAGTCAGGAACATTTTAAATTGCCGCGCTTGAAAATAAAACATTTCCGTATTGGAAATTAGGAAAACTAGTTGAAAGAAACCAATAAAATGGTAAACTTAACTTAACTTAACTCTTGTTTTTCTGATATTTTTAAATAATAAATTCTGACAGAGAGAAATACCCCGGCAATTTGAATGTACAGTCAGGGACATTAGTTTTACCATTTAATCATAACTTCTTTAATTTCCAATCTTGGTCTAACAAAGGTTTTTTAAATTAAAAAAAAAAACGACATTTTACACTTCAACATAGCTCCCACAAATAAAGTCTTGGGATTTGCCGCGTTTAGTTGCCACTACAGAATACCAAAAAATACTAATTTACACACGGGTTAAATGTAATTACTTAATAAATCAAAAAATATTTAAGTGACCATAACTTTTAACTTTTTAAATCAATTTTTATGAATAAAAGGGGAATTTTTTGGAGATAAAATGATCAGTAAATTTATTTACTTTTTTGGTCAAAAAATGTTTTTACAAATGCACGTGAAAATCAAACTTTTTGCGTTTGTTTTTTGATCGGTCATGAATAATAAAAGTTAGTAACAAATAGATTTGGTGAACATTATTTTGACCCACATGGTATAAGGGGTTATAAATGAAAAAAATGCCACTTACGCAAATAAAAAATAATTATTAAAAAATTTGAAGCATCGATCGAAAATTCATCAAAAATTACTAAAAATACTTATCTAAATATAACATAAAGTTACAAGCGCTTTACAAAAAGTCCGCAGGTCAAGTTAAACATTATAATAATTAAACTTCTTCAAACTTTCTGTTTAGGAACTTACTATGGAAATACGTATTTACGTTACTAGACCTGGACGTATTGTATGTTTTTTTACCTTCCTAGCCCGCGCAGCACTGGCTAGAGAAGGTATTATTTTCGAGGAAATTTTAGCTCACACATATATTATACTATAGTAGTGTGAGCTATGGTGATCCTAATTTTTTCGAGAAAAAAAAAGTTGCTCCGATTTCAACAATTTTTATATATCTTTGCGTTTCAGATGATTTTGAAACTTTTTTGTTGCGCCGTCTGTCTGTCTGTGTGTCTGTCTGTAACGACCAACGCGCATAACTCAAAAACCGCTTGGCCGATTTTAATGAAATTTGGTACCTAGGCTGGGTCATGGCTCGAGATGGTCCCATTTAAAAATGAACAAAATCCACCGAACACAAACCAAATAAAAGGGTGGGGGTAGATTTCAAAAATTAGAGTTTATGTGAAAATATGGCGTGTGTGATATTAAACGAAAGGTAATTGAGTCTGCAGTTAAACAAAATACATTTTAATTTATTTAAAAAAAAAGGGTGGGGGTATATTTTAAAAATTAGAGTTTAAGTGAAAATATGGCGTGTGTGATATCAAACGAAAGGTAATTGAGTCCGGACTTTACCAAATACATTTTAGTTTTTGTTTTTTGTAAGGGTGGGGGTAGATTTAAAAAATTTGAGTTTAAGTCAAAACATGGCTTGTGTGGTATCAAACAAAAGGTAATTTAGTCTGGAGTTGAATAAAATATATTTCAGTTTTTAGTTATATTAGCTCACACGTACACTATAACTATAGTACCTAGTGTGAGCTTAGGGGCCCATATATTGGCAGAGTATTTTTTTGAGTTACCGCCAAAAATGTGTTATTTGGGTGTATTTTGATCATAGCAATATCGTCGTGATGTCTGTCTGTGTGTGTGTGTCTTTTATTTTTTTTTCTGTCCGTCACACGATAGTTCCTAAACCGCTAAACCGATTTTGGTCAAGATTCATTATAGCTAATGAGTTTTTTGACAATTCAAAAATTTTTTAAATGCTAACTTTTTAACGGAGTATTGCATCAGCGATTTTCGGAATATAGTACATTTTGCTCCATAATTTGTGTTATAACCAAAAACTTCGTAGGAGCTCTGGTTTCTGAGATATTTACAAAAAACTGTTTTCAAGGATGATATATCATGGCTTCACTTGAAGTGTGCTAATAGGCTAGCTAGGTATCAGATCCGTCTTGGATCCATTTATTTTTATTTTAACATGTATATATTAAGGTACTTACCTAAAAGCTAATATATTTTATAACTATCAGAAAATTTAAGCTTATTTTTAATATAAAACACTTGATTGATTACTTTAATAGAAATGTCAAACCCATCAAAATAATAATTTTAAAAACTGTAAACAAGGTGGGAGCAAGTCATGAACAACTTGACTAGACAACTTTGTTGCTAGTTGGTTAGTTTCTGTTCTAAGCCAAACCGAACCAAGCAAAACTAAGCCTAACCTAACTTAACCAAGCCAAACCAAACTCAACCCAACGTAACATCCCCCATCTGCGTAGAGCGTTATTTTACCTGAATACAGATCATAACAAAAACATTTCATGTAAAGTGGGCAATGTTACCTTTACATACCTTTACATTTATAGGGGAGGAAAGTAAATTAAAATTTTGGTGATTTTAAATATTTTCTTATAGTTTTATCATAGTTCCTATCAGTCTTCCAAAGCTCAGCGCTCTAGCGGTTCTGGAAGTGGGCAATGTTACTTTTAAATAACTGTACATATATAGAGGAAGGGAATAAATACGAATTTTGGGATTTTTTAAATCATAATTTCTATCACTCTGCCAAATTTCAGCTTTATAGTATGTCTGGAAGTACAGTAGAATTTTGATGATCTATACATAAGTGAGTAGCAATTTCGACGTTTTTTTAAATTCCTTGAAACTTGTAGGGGTTGTTAACTCTATTAAGGTCTACGGCTGTGCAAAGTTTGAGTTCTGTACCTCATTCCAAAGTAAAGTTTTACAGAGGTCAAATATGGGCTGAAATGTTTCAAGAAAAGATAATACAGCAATTTGCGCGAACTTGGCGGGGCGCTGCCGTGTCCCCAGGTAATGAGGGTCACGCGGCAACACTGTGACAATAAATTAAATAACTTATTAAGTTAATAAGAAGAATTTGGTCTTGGAGGTTTTGTTTTCAGGTATCAAGAATATAAGTTATTCCAGAGGTTTTGGTTGTGATTTTATTATGTATTTGTAACATTTCTCAAATTTTAGACATGGGAGCTTTTCGAAGTGATCCTTCAAATGTATTGTAAATTTATTATTAAAATGTATACCTCTGATAAGAACACGAGTGATAAGTGAAACGAGTTAAGTACAGCTTTTATTCGCTGAGGCTCGAATTTTAACGTCAAAATGTGTTTTTTTTTTGCTTAAATTTTTAAAATGTGATTAAAAATTAGGTCAAGAATTTTTCCGAAATATTAGTCAAAGTAGAGAAAGATGTGATAAAGTTTAGATAAAGGTAAATATATAGAGATAGATAGTTTCCTAGAAGTGCAAAAAATTAAGTAATATTTTAGTTAAAGTTTTTTTTGTTAACTTGAGTTGCTTAACAAAAATATATAATTACTAAAAAAAAACGAAAATACATTTTCAGTAGTTTTCGTTAGACATCTACTTAAAAAAACGCCATTCGCTACTAAAGTATCGTATGTATAGAGTGTTTTACTACATTTCTTCCGTTCCTCGTGTTTTACCATTAATTTTCGTTCCAAAGGAAAAAAATTTAAAAAAATCTGAATTAGCAAATTTTTTTCTTTTTGGTTTTATAATATGTGATTAAGTTTTTGAACCTCGCTATCATTAATACATATTGCCACGTCTAAATTTGAATAAAAGTGCTTGTGGGACGTCATAAATTCAAGATGGCTGCTTTTCTGATGCTTTTGCACAAACTTTGGCTCATAACTTTCGCTAAATTAGTTTTACAGAAACTGTTAAAACGTGTTTTTTTTTTGTAATAGAGTACTGATTAAAATAGTAAAAAAAGTTTTTTAATTAAAAAAACACCCAACTGCTAAATTTACTTTTAACTACTAGTCGCAGTTGGGTACAAAATTGATAGGTATATTGTACGACATGCTTCAACTTTTAGTTTTGATGCCCAAAGCGCACTTACGAAATTATACAGTTTTGTATTTTCATGAATCAGGTTATTGGGTAATTTTGTGCCCAACTTCGACTATTTAAAAAACTTTTTTTTTCCAACTTTTAGGTTTAATTCTTATTTAGCCTTATAAAAAGCACTATGCATTTACAATTCACTTAGCTTCACCCAAAAAGTACGTGTAGATTTTTTACAGACGCGAACAGTGTTACCTTCCATTGAGTAAAGGTGGGGGAGGAGAGAGGGAACTAGTAAAATGACGTCGAAAAAAAACTTAAAGCATGTACAGAAAGAATTTTTGAAATCACTCTATATTTGTGAAAGTTATAGCTACAACTATTACTAATAATAAGGAGGCTGGGGAGGAGCGAGGGAGGAAAAAGTAGTAAAATGGTGTTGGAAAACAAGTCTTAAAGCGTGTGCAGAAAGAATTTTTGAAATCGCCCTATATTTGATAAAATTATGCGAATATGGTTTTTTAAGAGGGTGGGGAGGAATGACAGGATGGGTGGGAGTAGAGTCCCTGTATGTTGACATATTTGGATATCTATCCAAATATGTCAACATACAGGGACTCTATGTGGGAGCAGGGAGGACTACAAAGTTGTCACAGCAAATTAGAGGGCATTCACAATGGGTTATCATTGCATCTTCCTTGCGCCGTGCTGCAGTTGGGTAAAAAGGAAATTAGCTTTATTTCTTAAAAACTAACAAAGATATGAATTTTTGTTACAAATATTAAAAAGTGGTAACTTAATTATTCTCAAAAAATGGAGGAAGTCACTCAGTTTTAATTTGCCGGGTGTTTGCCTCAAATTTGAGTAAAAGCGAATATGTGAAGTCATAAATCTAAAATGGCGGTTTCACCCATGTTTTCTGACAAACTTTCCTTTTAACTTCTGCTAAAAAATTGTTTAAATTATTATTTGATCCCAATAGAACGGCAATTAAACTAATAAATAAATTAGCTTTGTACATTAAAAACTAAAAATATTTATGTTAATTTAAATATGTAATTTCACCAAAATATTTAAGATTGAGAAAAAAGTCATGGTTTTAGACTACCCGAAATCGATTAATGATGGATCACTCAATCACTCAGCCCTATTACTCAAATTTAAGGCAAACACCCTATTCTGGTTATTCTGGGTCTTGAACGATGCAAAAAGACCTCCATTGCCCAAGCTTCTACGATTCGACCAGTTCGGTTCATATGTCGGTACGGGACAGAAAAACAGATTTCACATCAAACGCGTAAAATTCACTAACTCTGAAGAGCGGGCGACTATACCATTGGTCGAGACAAGTAATTTTGCACAACACGCGACCGCTCAGATTTTGCTATTGGTCAAAGCGTGTGAAGTGGATGGTTACATCATTCAAGATCCAGCATAGCTACCCTGGGGTGCGATCATGACTAAAAACGACTCCTCAAGAATAATACCTGCAGTTACGTGGGCACAAAATGTCTTGTAGGCATAGGTGCAAGATTTCCTGCGTATTCCTAACAAATAATTTGTTTTTTCGATCTTGCGCTTTTAAACAGGGGTAAACAATGTACATAATGACATTTACCATATACAGGGGGCAGGTAAAAATTACTTTTTTAAAGGTAACACCAAGGGTAGAGTCCCTGTATGTTGACATATTTGGATCAAATATGTCAACATACAGGGACTCTAACCAATGCGCTTTTAAACAGGGGTAAACAATGTACATAATGACATTTACCATATACAGGGGGCAGGTAAAAATTACTTTTTTAAAGGTAACACCAAGGGTAGAGTCCCTGTATGTTGACATATTTGGATCAAATATGTCAACATACAGGGACTCTAACCAAGGGAACACCCAAACTCTCAACAGATAATAGCCAAATAATATGAAAAATATAAATGAATATTTTTCATAAAAATATTGAAGGAAATATAAATAAAAAGTTTTGTTTACTACCAAATGGCCGATTAAGCCAAATTCAATTGTTTTTTGAAAAACACAATTACTAAGCAAATTTTTCTTTGAACATAGAAATAAATTAACTAAACTGTATGTTCTCTGAATTAGGCCTGGATGGGGTTTGACCAAACAGAAACAAGGAAGATTTTTAAAGTACATTTTATTAGGTACTACGTGTATGTATGTGATGTGATTAAATAGAAAGCTCAGTTATTAAGATAGCGATCTGATAAGATAATTTTGAGGAAAAAATGATGCTGGCAAATTTTTGACAAAAGGTGTATTTTTTGACATACATACATCATTGAAGAGAAATCTTTGTCCGAAGTAAAAATTACTTTAAATTAATGATTATGCAAAAATAATAAAATGTGTAAGGCCTGGTCCACACTTTTGCTTCTTGTCGCGCACTTCTGTTTCCCTCTTTCTCTAATAGAAAAAGATAAAGAAATTAAAGAAGGGAAAAATAGAACTAAGCCGCAAGAAGAGAAACTGTGGACCAGGTCTAACATTTTGTTTTGTGACATTTAAAAAAATATTTTTTTGTTTTAAGGGATTTTTTTCCTCAAATGAAGTTGCCACAAAAATGTTTTTACAGAATTAAAATACCTTGTAAAATAAGCAAGACATTAAGCTTGAAAGTTGAAATTTCGGTCTTTTCCAAAATTTCCCGTATGATAATAGCTACAGGGTATGGACAAAGCTAATAACACTATTTTTAGGGGATCAAAAGAAGAACACAGTCAGGTAATAAAAATAGTTAGAGCAAAACATTTGAGAAGGCTTTTCAGTCTAGAAGCAAATCATATTACTTTTTGGCAACCGACCATTTCCCCCTAACTTGACCCCGCTGAATCCGAATATCCCAGTTGCCAACTCGAAATATCGACAGTTTCAGTTTTATTCAATTTTCTCGAAAATTGCAAAGAACAGTTTTTTGTGGAGAACAAAATTCCCTTTCTAACGATCTATTCGTTCATAAGGTTAGGAAAAGCAAGTAGCTATTTAGTGACGTCCGTAAATTGGGTTTATTTCCAAAAAATGTTATAGGTTTTATAAAATTTTCTCAAAAACTACATTTCTTGGGAAAAAATATATAATATACTTTATTGTAGAAAATATAATCCTTTTAAAAGCTGTAATATAATGTGGGTTTTGTTCCACAGGAAAGTCTCCAGGGGCGTACTTATAAAAATTAATTTTCAAAAATAACCAAAATAATATTTTTTTTTAGATATTTTATGTATTTTTAAAGAAGAATAAGCTTCTTAGGGAAAAAAATTACTTTTTACCTGATTCTATCCTATCGACCTTCGTTTGGAAGAAAATTTTACAAAAATGTTTTTGGTGATTTTTGAGAGTGACCCTAATTTAAGGGGCCTACAGACACGCGAACATTTCCAGAGATTAGTACGCGCGTACAAGTTTGTCTTCATGTGTGTAGGCAATTCCACCAAACGTACATGTATGCAGAGATTAGCTCGCGTACTAATCTCAAGAAATGCTCGCGTGTCTGTAGGCCCCTTTACGGACGTCCCTGGAGAGCCATATTTTGTATCAAATTTTGTGATACACCATTTAAAAGCAAATTTCATTATCCAACGAAAAGTTAGGAAGTCATTTTGTCGCTTTGTTTTTAAGAAAATTGGATAAAAATGGTAAAAAAATTAAATAGTTTGGTGATTTTAAATAATTACTTTAAATTAGGGAGACTACTGGAGCGGTAACTATGAAATTTTATTGTCTATGACGAAGTATAAAACACATTTTTTGATAAAGAGCTTGTTTTTTAGGCAAATTGAATAAAACGTGCGAAAAACATGTTTTTTTATGCTTTTTTTCTCTTAATGTTCCTTTTTCGGGTAGTCAGGATTTCGGTAACTGCGCATGCGTCAGTTTGGTGGTTTTGGACAATTGTCAAATGGTTAGGGTTATGTCTTTTATTTTTTGCTAAAATCTAGTTAATTGGGTGAAAATGTATCCAATTGTGGATTAAAATTGTAGTTTTTCTAAAACTAATTGTGCAGATTTACTATGGACACCATAAAGAGTGTTTAATGGCATCTATAAACCACTCCTAATTTAATTACCAAATTATAAAGAAAAATACACGTAGTTACCTATTCTTCCAGACATTTTTCCACAAAAACCTATTTTTCATTCTACGAGTGTAACAACAGCGAACCAAGGAAACCATGGTGGGACGAAAACGATCAGATTTACGGATGCCCCTAAAGTTTTAATTATGAAACCAATCCGATCATGTTATAGATCATTTTAAAGCAAATTTTATTGACTATAATAAAGTATAACACATGTTATCCTGTAGCCATCGAATAAATCGTGGCAAATTTTTTTCAACTTTTTTAAATTACTTTAATTAACAGAGGCCGCTGGAGAGTTTGTTATCTGTCCATTCGGTTATATCCTGTTAAAAAGGGAATTTTAATGTCTGCAATAAAGTACCTATATTATAATTTTTTTTCTTAGAAACTTAGGTTTTAAGAAAATTTGAAAAAAAACTTTAACTAGATTTTGGGGGTCTAGGGGGTTTTTACAGCCATTAAAAAAAAACTAATATAATATAATTTTTTTGTTATATAAATATATTTTGAGTTTACGCAAGTGTCAATTTGGGCTTTACAGCAGCAATTTAAAATTTCGCCGCCATGTTGGCCGCCAACTTGAATATCTCAGCCCCTGTCAACATTTCCAGGTGGCAACAGGGATATTCGGATTCATTGGGGTCGAAATAGGGGGAATTGACCATTTGCTAAAAAGTAATATAAAATGCTTCTAGAAAGTTGATGTGGATGTTGTTATTTAAAAACCCTTACACACTCATTATATACCATATGCCGAGCTCCCTCTTAAACAAAACTGTTATCTTTGTCAGGTTAAGTTTTTTTTTAATGTTTATAGGGCTATGAAAATGAATGAACAGGCCAGGATTCTTCACGAGCCCATCTCAGTAACATCAGAGCGACCAAGATCCAGAGATGCATTTTTTTCTCATGCTAGACCATTGCAAATATGGGGGAGATGCGATCGCTGCGTTTTAGTTGTTTACTTTGGTATGGTATGTTTAAATTTTTATTTTAAAAACGATTTGTGAACAAAATGATATTAAAAATAATTACTTAAATAGTGTAAAAATGAGTGTGAAGTGGTCCAAAAATGTTATAAAAATTTTGGAACAATATAAGAAGCAAAAATGTCTTTGAGACAAAATCAAATCAAATCAAAAATATTTATTGCAAAAGTCCAAAGCTGTAACAATATAACATTCCTAAAACTAAAAATCTTAAAACTATATAGTTTACTGTTACAATTTTTTTTTAAATTTAACAAACTATATTTAGTTGGTTCTGACAGGTACTTCTAAGTAAAAAAATATATTTTCTTTATTAATCGTATTTTCAAGTGAATAATTTGCGGATTCCAAGTTTTTCAACATTGAATTAAATTTTTTAGGGGACAATTCTTTTATAGAGTTATGCAATTTATTATAAATAGTTTTACCCATATAAAAATTTCAGACTACTGAATGATTATAAAAACAATAATCCATGATGCCTCATTTAAATTTTGTTCATATTACATATTTTTTTAGTTCACCTGAAAAGAAAACTGCAACCATCTGTACACATTGATGCACAACTAAAATTGTTTAACTAAACTTGACTCCAGCCTGCATCCACCAGAGGATGTCAGGATGTATGCCAAATAAGGATGATTCATATCCTTGGGAACAATCGAGGGGTGAACAGCTCTCACAATCGGTGTGCACATTTCTCCCAATCACTCACAATCCTTCACAATCCCTCACAATCTTACCACAATCCTTCACAATCCCTCACAATCTTTACACAATCCATCCGAATCACTCACAATCTTTCACAATCCTTCATCCCACAATCTTTACACAGTCTGTCCCAATCACTAACAATCTGTCACAATCTTACCACAAACTGTCACAATCTTACCACAGTCCTTCACAATCAACCATCAGTATAATTCAATGCTGATAGGGATATTTTCCCTCAGATTAGTTGTTTCTGTTGGTTTCAAATAGCTTATGCTCTACACAGAGCTATTGCCTGCATGCACTTGTGGATGGCCCAATAAGGCCGAAAATGGTTGTGGATTGGCATGCATCACTGTGCCTGCAGCTTTTCAAGACGAGTTCCAAACAAGGATAAATCATATCCTTGTGATTGATGTTGGAGAAAGTGAAAAACACATAGTTTTAATAGTTCTTTCCATAAGTTGAACTTTTGGAAAATTTGGAACTTAGCACAGTGGCGGGCATAGTTAGGGCAGGGCGACCGGGCACCTGCCCCGGGTGCTGAAAGGCGCCTCTTACATTGATTTTAAAACATGTTTGGGGGTGCCAAACTTTAACCTTGCCCCGGGCGCATGAAACCCTCACTATACTGCTGCTTAGCATTTTACAGCACTAAATTATGAACTTCAGAGTTTTCAAGATGGCCTTTTTTCTTGGAAATCTGGGTGTTACAAGGTTAGCAGGCAATAAGGTGTTCAAAAATCATCAAAGAATTAGCATTTAATTATTTTTACCATTTTGACCATCCCACTTTTTTAGACTACTTTTATTTAATTAGCACTGAATAAGAAATAATTTTTCCAATCATAAAAGGTTTGTATCGCCATCTTTGTACTGCTATGTTAATGGATGTGTAGAAATATAGGTACTTGGTTTATTTTAATTTGCTTAGATTCCAAAGGTGAAAATTGTAAATTCTCCAGTGTATGAATTCTTGAAATGGGTGAGAGTGAGAATGAGCATCTCCCCATGTCAGGACCAATAGAGATTTCAAAGCAGAGTGCAATAACATTCATAGTTCGAGTTTCATATGATTTTAAAGGAGTACTTCTCACCAATTCAAGAATTCAAACAGTTAAGAGACACCAAATTACTGGAGTGTGTGATTTGATGTGTCTTCTGATGATAGAAGTTCTATAGTCCTTGCCATATGTGGTTACACTTTTTAGAAATTGTCAATGCTGACTAGGTTGACAAAAAAACTCACAGATAAAAACAAACTCAAAGACATGCCATTTTTCAGAATTTCTTTTTGTTGCTGTCAGTATGCATATGATAAATAAAGAGGTTGGAAAAACTGCCAATGGCAAGGATTATAGCACGGATCACCTGTGATCCGTGATTATAGTATATAGTATATTATCTGAAAAGAGCAAACACACTTCTCGGATATTATATTCAGTCATTTTTGGTCTAAGATAGTAGCAAACATTTTATTTTATTTAAAATAAATAAAAACTCTATACATACTGCACAAGTTTTGTTTTTATTTTTAATTAATTAGGTTCCTAACATATTTACATTATTTTAAGCACAAAACACCAAAGCGAATTTTAAATGATAAAATCTCAATGACGAAGCGCCGTTGCTATTGCCATTGCCAACCTGCCAAAAGAAATACTATTTTTTGGCAAAAAACATACCAAATTTTTTTTTTTCAAAAGATTTGGCAAGTCTCGTTTTAAAATACCAACCTATTCTCTAGGGGAAAATAAAATGTAACTAGGTCACGTGGGCCCAAAACAAAAGAAAAACAATTATGACTCATCAATCGATAGTAAAACGTCATTGATCGCCTTGATAGACAAAAAATAGGTAAACAAACACAAAAAAACAAGAACAACTCTGAAAAATTTATTTAAACACTTCACCTTATAAAAATATGTAAAAAAATGCAATAAAACAGGCAAAAATGGGTCTAAAATAGACGGAATTTGAAAAACATTGAATGGGCAACGCCCTCGAAATGTCATATAGCGCGATAGCATTTGTTTCTGTTGACTGGTCGCCATTTTGGACGCATAATTTCTTGAAACATATTTTTGAAATTTTACCTTCTGTGGCGTCGATCGGGCCGATTTGTGAAGTAGAAAACAGAGAAAACCCATTTCCGTGGCACAATTCACCCGCATCCGGCTCGCAAGAGTCGAATTTTCGCCGTTTCGCACACAATTCGTAACCTGGCACGTCAGGAAAGGAATCCATTTTTGACACGAATAAAAACAAGGCGCACTTTGGGGAAACAACACGCCGCGATGATGACGCCCTCTAGTGAAATCGATATTCAGCGCACTAAGACTCTGTAGTTTTCCCTATAATAATTTAAGTAAACCTTAATAAGGTGACCAGTGGTACGCCTTCGGGTCCACGTTGTTTCAAATATTTAGCATATTCTCAAATATTCCAAACATGCCATCATACAAGCACAAGAAAAGAAAAAGGAAAAAACTCAAACATCCTAAAAATGTTGCTTAATCATAGAAAAAAGAATATTTATGAAATAAATATTATCTTTTGTGTGCTTGTTCTTATTCTTATAATAGTTGCTATGGTGTCTTGTTTATTTCTAGACAAAATTATTTTTAAATTAAATTGCTATATTTTGAACTGTCATGGACACTGCGAGGGCTGAATAAACAACAACGCTTTAGGAGCTGCTTAGAAGTGAAACGGCATACAGCTGCAATAGGTATTTTGCTATTAGCTTTTCATAATTATGTTTTGAATTGTTTATCTTATCACCTGCACTCGCTACTTTTCGATGCAAAAATTGAAGTTGTATGCATGATTTATGCATTTTTTTCTACTATAATAACTTTTACATACATATTGATGAAATCGAAAAAGTGCAAAAGAAGTTTTTGCGATACCTCTATGTTGTTAGAAACAATTTCTATCCTTTTAAGGTCTCATACAACAGTATGCTCTCAAGTTTTAATATGAAATCTCTGGTAGAAAGAAGGAAAAACATAAAATTTAAGAATGGCTATTTAATTAACTATATATTCACATAAATGTCCAAAGATTAATTTAGGGCCGCAGGCCAACCAAAAACCTTTTAGCACTAACTATAGTAGCTTTTCATCCTTCAATCGCCTAATGATTGTGACCAATCAGGTACTAAATGAGACACCGATTGATATTTTCAATATATCTTTAAAAAACTAATAGCTAATTTAGACATTAGGTAATTTGTAACTTTTTTTCCTCTTTATAGGTAGTCTTAAGATTTTACATGTAACTACTGTATCGGTGTTTGTCAAGTATACAATAAATAAATAAATTTTAAATGAATAATGTATTATGGCGCCGAACATGACTTGGACAACTACAGATTTTGAATTATTATAAATTCGGGACCGAAATCTTTTATAAACTATGTACCAGCGTTTTTACCAATGTTTACCTTCCTCTCCTTGTAATAGTTTGATAATCTCCTTTTCAAAATAACGCTTTCTCCCGCAAGCTTCCCAAGTAAAGAGCCTCTTGATCTTTCTGTTTCTTAACTGAGGTTGGTGTAAGCCTCCCTTATTCTCGTCTTAGTGTCCTTAGCCGGTCACTGGTGCCCTCAAAACGTCAAACGAGCATATCGAGAAGCTCAAACAGTCTCTTCCATCCTTGTTCTGTCAAAAATAAGACAGAATTTTTGTCAGCACAAAGATTTTTTTTGATATTTTTCAGAAAAATAAAAAAATCTCAAAAGTTCAGTAAAATTACTGTAGAATAAACTAAACCACAATGCCGAAAAATAAAGGTAAGTTTAAATTTTCATTGGGTAAGGTATGTTTGAGGTTTAAATGGTGGATTTTTAAAAATAAAAGTGACCATATTCTGACTGCATGATGGGAAAAGTTGGGAATGCTGCAAAGTGTTGGAACCTTGAAAAACAGAAAAACTAGCAGCGTAAGCTAGGTTCTAAAATTTAGTACTTTTGAAATTTAAAGACTGTTTAGGATTTTTAGTTACTCTCCATAAACTGATACTGATATGTACTAGAATCTGCAATAATTTTCTTTATTTGTCATTTATAAAGTGCTGAAATAAATAAACATTTTTAAGGAAAGACAAAATTATATTTAATTGGTTTTGAAAATAATTTAATTTGTTATTAAGAAGGTTAAGGTGGGTTTATCCAGCAAGGAAACAGATAATTCACATTTCTGATAAACACAAACCTGACCCTAGAATATGGGGAGTTCATAAAATTTAAGAAGCACCTGAAGGTTTGTGTCTTTTTGCCCTGAGCATTTAGGGGACATTAGACTAAGAAAGGAAATGAAACTGCTCAAAAAATGTAATTTTATGTAAACTGAAGAAACATCTAATACTTTTTATAACTGATGCACATTTCAAGTTTTTAGCTCACACATATACTATACTATAGTAGTGTGAGCTATGGTGATCCTAATTTTTTCGAGAAAAAAAAAGTTGCTCCGATTTCAAAAATTTTTATATATCTTTGCGTTTCAGATGATTTTGAAACTTTTTTGTTGCGCCGTCTGTCTGTCTGTATGTCTGTCTGTATGTCTGTCTGTAACGACCAACGCGCATAACTCAAAAACCGCTTGGCCGATTTTAATGAAATTTGGTACCTAGGCTGGGTTTTGGGCCGAGACGGTCCCATTTAAAAATGAACAAAATCCACCGAGCACAAACCAAATAAAAGGGTGGTGGTAGATTTCAAAATTAGAGTTTATGGGAAAATATGGCGTGTGTGACATCAAACGAAAGGTAATTGAGTCTGGAGTTCAACAAAATACATTTTAATCCATTTAAAGAAAAGGGTGGGGGTATATTTTAAAAATTAGAGTTAAAGTGAAAATATGGCGTGTGTGATATCAAACGAAAGGTAATTGAGTCCAGAGTTTAACAAAATACATTTTAGTTTTTGTTTTTTTAAGGGTGGGGGTAGATTTCAAAAATTTGAGTTTAAGTCAAAACATGGCTTGTGTGGTATCAAACTAAAGGTAATTCAGTCCGGAGTTGAATAAAATATATTTTAGTTTTTAGTTATATTAGCTCACACGTACACTATAACTATAGTACCTAGTGTGAGCTTAGGGGCCCATATATTGGCAGAGTATTTTATTTAAACATGACAAATTTTGGCATGCATTAACTAGGTAAGATAATTATAATTGATAGAGAGCATCTAATTTTGTCATTTATCACTAAAGGTAAAAATTGCTCTGAGAGTGAGATTTGTTTTTTGTGTTCTCAAAAATAACAAATTATTTTTATTTTATTATGAGAAACATTTGTTTTAGTGTTATTGAAACTATCTTTATTGTCACAGTTTTTAAAAATATAAAGTCTTACCTACATAAAAATATTCCCACATCCTAGGATTAAATGAGTTATGATTTTTTTTATAGGTGGTTAGTTCTACATGAGAAAAACATAAAACATGTATATAAAGGAAGCAGAAATTTAACAAAATTATATGCTCATAATTTGCTGGTAATTATCCATAAACTAGTTGTGAAAACAAAAAATGCCTGTTATTTAAAAAAAATGGTGTTCTGCTAACTTTTCTATAAAAATGGATTCATACAAAAAGAAAATTAGTGCACAATTTGTTTTTAATTATCCATAAATTAGTTGTAAAAACAAGAAAATGTGACATGCTTGTTTTTAAAAGAAATGGTGTTTTGCTAACCATATACAGCGTGTCTCTAAAAGGTCTGTACAAAATCTTAGCACATATTCCTGAGGTCAAAATAAGTCGATTTAAAGCAACTTACCTTAGTCCGAAATTGCTCCATTTCAGAGATGTGTGGTGTTTTTTATTTTAATTGAACCAAGTGAAACTATTTTCCCAGAAATTGACTGATACCTACCAAAAATGATTAAACAACAAAAAAACATTAATAAGTCATTTACTGACTAAATTTAATCCTTAAAGGTAGCAGTAAAATCTATTTTAATTCAAAATAATTTCAATATTCTGTTGCGGCATCGAACACTAAAAATGGAAATATCTTGAAAACAGCTCACCCTAGCACATTTTATTAAAAGTACCTTTTTTGCTTAAAAGAGTTCAGTGAAGTATTTTATCAACTAAAAAAGTTGAAAAATACACTGAGAAAAAAGTTGTCATTTTAAACCATAAGATGTGCATTGTGAAGCACCCTCTAAATGCCACAGTGAAAAAGTGTCCATATTTAGGTTTCGCATCCCAAAAAACCCCTGAGTACCAATTTTTAAAGTAATGCATTGAGAAATGTTCATAAATTTTAATAAAATCAATTTTTAATTTTTAAATTCACCACCCTGTATCTCTGAAACGGAGCAATTTTGAACTAAGGTAATTTGTATTAAATCAACTTATTTTGACCTCAAGAATATGTGCTAAGATTTTGTACAGACCTTTTAGAGACACCCTGTATATAGCAATAAACAATTTATTTAAAAAAAATTCCAGTGCACAATTTAAAAATTTTTGAAAAAAAAAATTGCTGTTTTTTAAAAAAAATGGTGTTATCTAAACTAAAACTAATTCCTTGTATAATTATAAGACTTTTTTGTCTCCTGGCCATTTTTTTAAAAACATTTTGTTACTCATCTACAGGGCCAGTTGAAGTTTTGTAATCTATTAGTTTTTTTTTAAATAAATTACTTGGTGTTCTGCCAACATTATCTAGGGTGTGAAAACAAAAAATATGAGGTGTGACAATAAAATTATAAGACTGTTGTAAAAAATCTACTTTATTTAAATACTAATACAACTTCATGATGTTCCCCATCAATGTTGTCCCCTTCCCTATCGACGCAGCGTTGCATGTGTTTTTTTCCAATGTTGGAAGTAATTTTAGAAATCATCAGAAGAGAGGCTGTTACGAAGTCTTGCCGTTTTTTTCTTGACATGTTCTAATATTTCAAAACGGGTTCCTTTTAACGATTTTTTCACTTTCAGAAACAGGTTAAAGTCGCAAGGGGCCCAGTTTGGTGAATATGGTGGGTGGTTAACGACGGGGATCTTCTTATTAGCTAAAAACTGCTTAATGATTAGGGCATTGTGGGCCGGTGCATTGTCCTGGTAGAGCAGCCACGCATTGTTCTTCCACAATTCTGGACTTTTTTCCTTATATGTTCCCTTAGCTACATAAATACTTCCAAATATAAATATTGGTTCACCATTTGACCCTCACATGCCCATTCAATAAGAATAACACCCCTAATATCAAAAAAAAACAATGAGGATCGCTGTTATGGATGTGCTGGAGCGCCCTTCTCGTTCATCATTTTTAACTTCTTCACGACCCTCGAAAAAGCTTTTATACCACATAAAAATCATTGCACAGTAGCCGTTTTTATGAGTTTTACTTTAAATTGCCCATTCAATAAGAATAACACCCCTAATATAAAAACAAAAACAATGAGGATCGCTGTTATGGATGTGCTGGAGCGTCCTTCTCGTTCATCATTTTTAACTTCTTCACGACCCTCGAAAAAGCTTTTATACCACATAAAAATCATTGCACAGTAGCCGTTTTTATGAGTTTTACTTTAAATTAATATGTTGCTCAATTTTTTCGTTTGTCATAATTCTGGCAAATGAGCTATGCACGATTCGCTTTAAACCACTGCGTAAGCCAAACTAGTAGAGGAAAGCCGACAAGATTGCGCGGCAGTAGAACACACATCAAGGTGAATAACTCCAACCGCCATACACATTAAAATTTAAGTGTCACACCTCATAGTATCAAATCTCTACCTTATCGCAAGTTTTTCTTTTTCTTAACATGTGTTTTCCAGCACAATCAGCATCAGTGTGTGTCAGTCAGTCAGTGTCATACCAAATATTTTGCCTGATTTGAATATGATAGCTGAATATTGCCTTATTGTGATTTCTATGAGAACTGATTTGGTTTCATTTAATTTTATTATTCGTCACTTTGGATGCACCAATAGTATTTCTATTATTCTTCAATAGATTTTTCTATCAACTAAAACTGGTACCATCGAAATTAAATGCAACAGCTTGCATGATGCAGAAAAACTGAAAAAAGCAGCTCAAGAAAAACTGAAAGCTTCCTACCAGTGTATGAATTCTTGAATGAGTAAGGAGTACCTCCCTCAAAATTAGATGAAAGGCAAACTGTGCATGCGATATTACTTGATTTCCGCATCTCTATTGAACCTCGAATTTTGAGGAGTACTTGCTTGGGGAGTTTTCAAGAATAATGACACTGGTAGAAAAAAGCCAACTAAAAAAATCCACAAATAAAGATACCTGGCTTTAATAGAAACATGTCCATTCAAGAAATAGAATAGGCAGTCAGAAAAACGAAATAATTTTATTTTGGAAAAATGATGATTTTGCGTATTTTTTTTCTCCTCACCTTTTTTAAAAAGTTATTAGTTTTCAATATAATACAACTAAACGACCGATTTACAATATACACACTACAGTTTGCTGACGACCAAGTAATTGTAGCTAATGATAAAGAAGACATGGAGTATATGATGAGAAAGTTAATGGAAGAATACCAAAAGTGGGGATTAACAGTGAACGTGGACAAGACACAGTACTTATGTATTGGAAACGAATCCAGTGAGTTAGAACTAGACAAGGGACAAGTAATATCTCCATGCAATGAGTATGTATACTTGGGTGTCACATTTGATAAGACAGGAACAGACTGTAAAGAACTGGAAAAAAGAATAGTAAAAGCAAAAAGGGTTATTGGATGTCTTAACAGTATTTTATGTAGCAGAGAGATAAAAAAGAATGTAAAATTTAACATATATGAAACAATGGTGAAAAGCACGCTGTTGTATGGAATAGAGACTTATCGCGTAAAAATACAACACAAAAATGGAAAGTGGCGAAATGGATGCAATAAGAAGATCAATGAGAATATCTAGAACAGATCACATAAGAAATGAAATCATAAAAGAAAGAATGGGAATCGAAGGAAGCATAACGGATGACATCACTAAAAGACAACTGATATGGTACGGCCATGTACAACGGATGAACGACGAAAGATTACCAAAGCAGGTCCTAGAATGGCAACCAATAGGGCGCAGAAAAAGAGGGCGTCCTAAACTAGAATGGCAACAGTCAATCCAAAGATCAATGAGTCAAAAAAATCTGACAGAAGATGATTGTCAGGATCGAAGGAGGTGGAGAATAGGCGTCGGACAACGTAGAAAAACGTTCTAAACCGGCTAAATAAAAAAATATTAGTTTTCGAGAAAATCGCAAAATACCGACTGTTGGGGCCTTATATCTAACAAAGCTCAAGGGTGACTTTGGCGGGGAATATCTGGGGATGTGTCCCAGAGATGTTAAGGAAACAAAATTCAGCTTGCACCTATTTTTTTCCGAGTTTCAGGGTTTTTTCACCTAATATGACTGGACTATAAATAAACCCATCTTAATTTTTATATTTACTTGAATTGAAAGAAGAACTAAATGAAAGTACAATAAAACCTCCTTGCGGACACCTCTGTTAAGCGGACATTCCCTTTAGGCGGACAAATTTGTTGCAACCAAACTTTTCCCCATTTCTTTACATGTAAAATTCATCCCTATAACCGGACACTCTAATAACCGGACGCGGCCAATTTTTTTTGGTTAAAAAACTCTGAAACCTCCCTTAACGGGACGCTAACCTCTGAAAACGGGACGGCGCCGGCGCGCTGCACGACAACGGCATAATTATTATGTACTATGTTGGCAACAACCAACGATTATAAACACACAGGATTGCCTATTAGCTCGAATCTTTCAGCGGTAGGCGGCGCCTTGCTTACGTCACTAGTGGACCTCTGCTCAGCGCGCTTCATTTAATACACATTGCAATCGCGAGTTTTTCCCGCTTTTTTCTTGTTTATTTGCAAACAAATTTTTTATTCATGTTAGTAAATATAATTAATAATTTCATTAATTCAAAACAAATGATTTGATAAATCAAGAGTTTGCTCTGAGAGCTGAATTTTCCTACCAGACGATATGTTGGAGTTTCTTTTTTAAATAGTTGAAAATTTTAGAATAGAACTAGGATTTTTTCTAAAAGTTTAATCAATTTAAATCATTAGATGTATAATGTATTGTTTTTGTTGCGGATATAATAAAATACACTTATATTATGTAGTAACAGAAAGGTATTTATTTGATATTACAGATCTAAAATTGCAATATTTATTATATTATTATGTCAAAAACCAGTCAGTTTTTGGAGAAAACAGCCAAATAAGATGTGTTTTTCAACTTCTTATGCTTTAAATCAATAGATTTTTATAAGTTTTTTTTCAAATGATTTACATTGTTGGTGTTATGAGTTGTTTTTGAATGAACTACCCAGCGCCCGTTTTCACTCCTTCTCCTGTAGCATGTTTCTGAAGAGATTAAAAAAACTTAAGAAAAAAACTGAAACTAAAGTTGGAGAAACTGTCTACAAAATAAACTTTCCAATAATCATTCCAATTTTAGTTTAGCATGTCTGGAAGTACAGTAGAATTTTGATGATCTATACATAAGTGAGTGAGTGAGTGACAATTTCGACGTTTTTTGAAATTTCGTAAGTACTTTAGTACTTTTTGGAATTCCATGAAACTTGGAGGGATTGTTAACTCCATGGAGATCTACGACTGTGCAAAGTTTGAGATTTTAGATGGGTCAAATATCGGCTGAAATGTTTCAAGAAAAGATGGGACGGCGCGTGAACTTGGCGAGGCACTGCCGTGCCCTCAGATTTACCTCCTAAATATTCAACCACATCGTCAAATTAATGAAAAAACGCAAAAAAAAGGAGGTAAAAACGTCAAAAACACCTTAAAATCACATGAACTCTCAATACAAATAAAGCAACTGGTCCGCTGGTGACGTAAGCAGGCAGTGTTGGTCTCGCTTGAGCGACGCTAACATAGAGTTAAATGAAAATAAGCAATCCTGTGTGTTTATAATCGTTGGGCAACAACACACTCTGCAGCCGGGGAATTACCTCTTTTTGTTTTAATGCGGAGACTTAATACTTCTGTCGTATTTACAACATATTTTATTCGGCGGGACTGCTTTATTTTTATTGTTCAGTTGGGTAGTAATAGATTTTTTTGAAGTGGCGCCTATAGTAAAAACTTCTTAATTTACATGAAAAAAGGAAGGTGTTAACGTTTCGGAGAAGGAACATCTATCAGCTCGAAAGATCGCTGAAAAATTTAAAATCGGAAAAACTCAAGCAGCGGAAATTGTTAATAAATATATATTAAAATTTGCGCAGTTCTCTGTTATAAGCGGACACCTCCAATAAGCGGACAAAATTGACGAAACCGTGAGTGTCCGCTTATAGGAGGTTTTACTGTATACCTAAGCTTTTGATAAATTGTTAGTAATAATAGTAATAGTGCATAGCATTGCTTAATTTATGGGTAGATATCTGGAAAGTGACAGATTTGGAGCAAAACTTGTGGACATACATGCAACTTGATATACAAATAAAAAAAATCAATGAAAATATTACCAAAGTACCAAATAACATGTTGCCATGGAAAAACGTTCAAATTTTAAAATATTTTCTGTTTTTTTGACCATTTTTTAATTTTAGCATATCAGGTTACTGATGCAATTCACAGGTAACTGATAACCACTAATAAACTTCACAAATGTTGGGATAAAATATAGAACTAACCTTTAATATTTGATTTCTTTTAAAAATATGTATATTTGTTTATTTTTTCTTTCAAAATTAATAGCTTTTGCAGTACAGGTAACTGACAACTATAACAGGTAACTAATTATAAGAACAAATAAAATTATTTTAAAAAATATAAAAGACACAAACGCATTTTTATATGGAAGGGGGTGGGGAGTAGGGGTGGGAGGACATTTTTTTGTTATTGTTGTATTGTCATCGGACCACTATATGTATACCAAATTTCATCCAAATCGCATAACGGGAAGTGTGTCAAATCAAAAACAAATTTTTCTAGGGAAAGGGGTGGGGGTAGGGGTGGGAGGATATTTTTTTCTTATTGTTGTATTATCATCGGACCACTATGTGTATACCAAATTTTATCCAAATCGGATAAGAGGAAGTGTGTCAAAAACACATTTTTCTATAGAAGGGGTGGGTATAGGGGTGGGAGGATATTTTTTTCTTAATGTTGTATTGTCATGTTTCATCCAAATCGGATAATGGGAAGTGTGTCAAAAACGCTTCACAAGATTTGATAGTTAGTTAGATAGTTAGACTGAACATGTGAAGCTAAATAACAGCTTGTAAAAAACGAGTCAGTTACTTGTAGAGCAGGTCAGTAACCTGTATTCTAACGGATAACTGATGCACAGGTAACTGACGATTTTGTCACGTTTTGTCAGATATTATTAATACTACTAAAATTGAGTCTAAAAAAAGAAAACTCAAAAAGTGTATCCTATTGTAATTATGTTTTACCATTTTTTAAATTGTTTTTTTGTTGTTCTACCTTTTAAAAACTTACCAGGTTACTGATCAAACTGAAGGTTACACACGCGAGTATGGATCGGTTAAAGGACACACCCACTGTCTTAGACGTGTGACATCGAATTAAACCGTTCGCGCGTTTTCCGAATCACAGAGCTCTTTTTCACTTAGCAACTGAAGGTCAAGAATGATCCAATGATGCCAAATAGATAAAAAATCTGAAGGCACAGGTAACTGATGCAATTTTTGGTGACAAAGTTGAAATTTGAATATTTAAAAACAAGTAACTTTAAAACAATTCTGGTTTTGACTATTTATATAACTAATGGTTGTTTTTTAATGTTTACTAAGAAATTACTCCAATAAATAATTATAAGAACATAATTCAATTAAAATATAGCAAAATTCTCATGGTTAATTCTCCAGGTTACTGACGATTGTTACATAAAACCTCTGTTATCAAAAGGAAATATTTTTTATAATCTTCCAAAAATGAACTTGCTTGTTAGTTATTTAATAGAACTATAAAAATAAAATTAGTTTTATATAAAAAAAAATGTTTTAACATGTTTTTGTGTAGGTCACATCAAAATCCGTCACTTTCCAGATATTCACCCTTATATTAAAAATTTTAAAAAAAATTGCATTTTTTTATTTTCATTTTAGGAAAAGGAGGTAAAAATCGTAGGAGAGGAAAGAACGAAAATGAGACAGAAAAACGTGAATTAATATTTAAAGAAGATGGTCAAGAATATGCACAAGTCACCAAGATGTTGGGCAATGGAAGATTAGAAGCCATGTGCTTTGATGGAGTCAAACGGCTGTGTCATATAAGGGGCAAACTTCGAAAGAAGGTAATAATATTATTGACAGAGTTAAAAGATGATTTTGAATTTTAAAGGATTATATTTGTAATTCTCACGAAATGTTTTTATTTTACAAAATCTACTCAGTGAATTAAAAAAAAAAAAATATTTGCAAACGTAAAAATTTTAATTGACATATATGATTTTTATCAGGATATTGATTTTTTTAAAAATAACTTTTGCCACAATTTTTTTAGGTTAGGTAGAGAAGGTTTTTTATCAATTGACGAATTGTAGCTTTCGCTCCCTTCGTTCTACAAACTTCAGGTCTACAAGTTCACAAAATTTGGTTGGAATCGGTTAAACAGTTTTAGAATAGTAACCTGATATATTTTAAAAAACGGCCAAATATCGGTGAAATTCGGACCAATTTTACCATAAATATGATGAAAATACGGCGCTGCAAGGGTTTAGAAAAGCCCCAAAATGGATCACTTATCTTTCTCCAATCTAGCTAAAAAACAATAGGCTTCTTCAACACACATTAGAGTAGACTTTTACAAAATTTCAAGTTTATAGCATAATTCCCTGGTGTGCAAGTTTTCCCCAATTTCCACCACTTAAAATTATCCAATTTTTCTCAAAATCAAGAGTTCTGATCTCCCATCTCTCATTAAGTGTGGCAAGTTTCATGACTCTAGGCCAAAGGGTTCACGAGAAATCGTAAAAAGAAGCAGGCGCGACCTAAAAGGGGTGTTGACTGAAAAATAAAAATAATGTTACGTCCAGAGCGGCGCAAGCGCAGCCCACGAGAAAGACCGGCCCGGGCGCGGAAATATCACGTGACCGTAGGAGTCTCACAAAAAAACGCCTCACGGCCCGCTGTCATTATAAAACATGTGTGTGTTCAGTTTTGGTATGTTTGTTTAAGTCGATTTTTTTTTAATTCGGGCACGAATTTTATGTGAATTTTATCAAAGTTATTAAAATAACGCAGCCCACGAAAAAGACTGTAGTGGGCTGCGTTAAAATAATTAATGGCTAAATAATTAATGGCTAAATTATAAAGAAAATACCTATAAGATAAACAATGTTGCAAACGGGAAAGAAGTGGTAAAAGATAAGATCTTGGATTGATCAAGTAATAGACATCCTTACTGACATTTTCGATAGTGACAGTGAAAAATGTGTTCAGTTGTCATTTCTTATTGAACAATTAGGTCTCTTAAAAAGGTCACCTGAGAATCGAAGATATTGTGGATACACTTTAATGTTGGCTTCATCTTTTTTTATCCAGTCATCCAGTGCATACATGTCAATTTACAAAACTAAGGTAATATGTCTTCTGCACCCTCGCAATATTAAAAAACTGATTTGTAAAATATCGCTAACAGATAGTAATCTCTCTGGTAGTGTCGAATATTTAAAAAATAAGATACATCTTTTAAAAGAACATGAGTTGGTAGTTAACTTACACTTTAATAAAATATATATTAAACTTTGTGCTGGGTAATTTTTCCAAAAATTATTGACGACCACTACATTCAGTTCATTGAATGTGAAAACCATCTCACTTATTCACAAAATCACTTGTTTGTTTTTAATAAATTATTGTGAAATGTTTTATATTGAAAATTTTTCTTCAGATAACTCTAGCGAGTGTTTTTGTGGAGAAAAACTATTGTCAAAGCTTGAAAAAATTAGTTTAAGGGCATGTAAAGTTTTTTTAAATAATTTTATTAAAAAGCACAATGATTTAGTGTCTGCTAATAAATCTTTGAGTAAGAACTCAGACAAAGATGATGACACTCAAAGAAAAATTAAAAAACTAGAAGCTTAGGTTTGATATGTCCAATTTTGAAAGACTTGTATAGATTTGAAGTTACTAACGATATTATGTACCTAATATATGTACTTGAAGATTTAGAGTGCAAATTTTGTATAATTTTTTATTTTATAGATTCAGTTCTTTTATCCATAATAAACACATATATCAGCAAAATATTTTTTTCAATTTTTGCCTATAAAAGAACAAACATTTTTTGTTAATTTATTTAAATTGTGTAAAAACATATAATATATTAAGCAATACTTGCTTATAACGCGCCATGGCCGGTCTTTATCGTTGGCTGCGGGCGCAAGTAATTAATTTTTGCCGTAAGCACAAACATAATTCGCTAGCTACGCGATGGATGGCGCTGTTTAAATTTATTTTAGAGCTTGACTTGTATGTCCCATCTAGTTTTGTGGTTCAGTTTGGATTGTCTATTTTTTTATTTGCTCTACTTTTGTTATCAAAATTTGAAGTATTTGCTAACCTAAAATATTAAAAACGTGCAGGAAACTAAGGCAGACAAGAAAAGGTATATCTATCTGTCTCTAGAAATCGGTTTTACAACTTGATTATGCTAGAAAGAGAGGGCAATATGAGTTTCTTAACTTTAGGGAAATGCATCAGGGCCTCTACTCAAACCCATCTTTCCATTATAGCTTAATCCTTGATTTATTTTTTGCTTGTTTCAGGTTTGGATAAATCAAGGTGACATCATACTTATAGGCCTTAGAGATTATCAAGATGCCAAAGCCGATGTTATTCTCAAATATACACCAGATGAAGCTAGGAATTTGAAAACTTATGGTGAATTCCCTGAATCTGTTAGGTAAGTCATGAGAGTTCTCTTTTTTACCTTCCCAGCCTGCTAAGCAATGTTGGGAAGGAATTGTTTGAGTTAACAAAAATAGAGATAAATCAAAATCAAAAAGGAAAAATTCCAAAATTTCGTTTTGTTATTGCACAGTTTTAAAAAATCATTTCAAAACTTTCATTTTGAAATTTGTATTGGAGAGCTTGGCTTTACTTTTATCTCAATTCTTTTTCCGGAATACCATTTTCGCGTACTTGGCTTCTTTTACATAAAATGTTTTTCAAATACCAAATTGCAAATCATGCAAGGACCTAAAACCATAAACAACAAGTGAAATTAAAGAAAGACAAATCAGAAAAAAGTTTTTTGTCTTCGGCCGGGACTCGAACCCGGAATCTCTTGCTCTGTACGCAAACGGTCTTTACATTAAGCCACCAAAGACCATACATAAATTTTCGGAAAACTTCCATCTATGCATGTGTGTGGTGTCTCAATACAAGAACGAGAAACTCTCAGAGTATTAACTGGACCAAGCCATCCAACTGATCTCTATAATTCTTTTTTCCCACTGTCAAAGATATTTCCTACTGTCAAAGGTATGAAGACAAAAACTTTTTTCTGATTTTTCTTTCTTTAATTTCACTTGTTGTTTATGAAATGTTTTTGTTATCATACAGTTATCCGTAGGCGAACCGCGCCGGGTATTCATAGTAGTTTTATTCTTAAGGGATTTATTTTGAATGAATGAATGAAGTGCTTTATTGTCCAAAAACTAACACAATGATCAGTTCTTATTGACAAAGCTTACTTATTTAAAAAACTTGTTATAACTAACTTAAAAATTTTGTTAAGACTGCAGTACATTTCAAGGTAATAAATTAATATATATACATATATGAGAAAAGTAAAGCTAAACCTACTTGAATTTTCAACAATTTAGACTTACACAACACAATATTCTAAAATACTTAAAAAATTTTTTATATATATGTATATACCAAAAGTAAACTTAAAATTATGTAGGTATATATTTTTTATAGAGCATAGAAAAAAGGAACACATCAACCTGTGTAATTGTATAAAATATAAAAAAAATATTTAAGGTCCTTCAAAGAACTCGTCAATTCTATAGTATGCCTTCTGTACCAGGGTATTTTTTAATGTTTTTCTAAAATGTTCCAAATCATGTACACCCCTAAGCATGGGGTCAATATGATTATAAATTTTAATGCCATTGTAGATGAATGAATTACGGACAAGTGCTGAATGAGAAATCGGGAGGGGAATTTCATGAGACTGACGTGTGGCATATGATTGCTGATGGGCTGGAAGAAAATCTATTTTTTTGTGAATTAGACAAGCAGTCTCTAAAATGAATAAGGAAGGAAGAGTGAGAATTCCATTTTCAATGAAAAGGGGCCTACAGTGAGCTCTAGGATGCGAGTTAGATAGATTTCTAACTGCTCTTTTCTGAAGAATGAAAACAGATTGGAAGAGAACATTGGAACAAGCTCCCCAGAAGGGTATAGCATATCTAAGATGTGACTCTACGAGAGAACAGTAAACATTGCGTGCGACTTCTTTTCCTAGGTTTTCGTAAGTTACGCGAACTGAAAAGCATCCAGAAGCAAGCTTCCTATTAAGAGTGATGATGTGAGGATAAAATTTAAGCTTTTCATCAATAAACAAACCCAGGAACTTAGAATTTATGACAGAGTCAATTGAATTGCTACCAGTATTCAAGTTTGGCAGTGTGCAGTTAAATCCCATGAGATGAGTTTTGGACATGTTAAGGCAAAGGCGATTAGCATCACACCATTGTTTTATTTTTCTCAGATCCTCAGAGATATCCAAAATAAGTTGTTGGGGGTCTTTGTTATGCCACAAGACGGTGGTATCATCTGCAAATAATGTAAATAATCCTGCTATATCAAGCTTTGCTAGATCGTTGATATATATCAAAAAAAGAATAGGACCAAGTACGGATCCTTGTGACACACCACATGTAATGTTCTTTGTCTGAGAGGAGTTCCCATCCAGATGCATGGACTGTGTTCGTTCTTTTAGGTAGCTTTCGAACCATGAATGAACTTTCCTCGAAAGCCGTATGCACGAAGCTTCCGCAGCAGCGTTCCGTGACCAACACAGTCAAAGGCCTTTGACAGGTCACAGAACACTGCAACGCAAGCCTCCTTCTTATTTAGAGACTCAAATACTTTGGAAAGGAGCTCATACATAGCGTCAGATGTGGATGTGTTTGATTGAAAGCCATATTGATGTTCAGTCAGAATATCCTGGCGATCCAAGAATGATAGCACTCGACTTTTAACAAGAGTTTCCACAAGTTTTGATAGGGTTTTTTGGTTCCTGTCTAATTAGATCTAAAATTCTTGTATTTTTTTTTCAGGATCAATGAAACCGTTACATTCGTCGAGGATGGCTTCGACGACGAAATCGAATTCGGTGATGAGATCAGCTCGGACGAGGCAGACGACGTCGACGGCATCTGATCTAGGGAGCCGTAATGTAAAAAACTTTTTATGAAATTTCATCTAGATAATATTATGTTTTTTCCTCTAATTGAACGGTAAAAGGAGTAACTGTTATTACTGTTTTCTATTATTTTATCAACGGGTGATTAATTTGGAGGTTCTTGTTTCAGTAGGGATTATTTGACAGGTCAAGCAGGTTGTCATGTTATTTTTGTTCAGTATTGACATTTCTATCATAGAAAGAATCAGAATTAGCGCTGTCCCAGGATTTTACACTTACAGGAACTTAGTCTCGATGTGTTCGGCCTTTGTATGAATAGTAAAATGTCAACAATACTTAACGAAAATACCGTAACTGTTCGATCTGGCAAAAAACCCCTCATAACAAAATCACCTCTAAAAATGACTCGCCTATTATTATTGCACAACTATAAATGTCAAAAAATAACTATTTTAATCAGGTTGATTGGCGTAAGGTGTATGTTTTGTTATGACAGCTGTCAAGAGTTGGAACAAAAATAATTAAATGGACCAAAAAACTAGGATATCCAATGTTTATTTATAATGGTTAATTCTTTTACTGTACTTGCCGAGATCGCGCCCAATATTTTAACTTTTGAACTTTTAAAAATATAACCCCGGTTTTCAATTTTAGACATCTTAGAATTATTTAAATATTTTTCAGAATTTATTTTTTTTTGCTGTTGTCGATTTGATTATCTTGATATGAATATCCGCTGGTATATTATTATTAATATGCTATATTATAAGGTGGTAGCGCTTGTGTTTGTTACAGTAAAAACCAGAACTGCGAAACCTTCTATGCATTTTTGACCCTTACCAGCAAAACAACAATGTTCTATTTTTATTTATTTGTGTTGTTCTCAATTCTCTAAGGTTGTTCTTAATTAAAAATCCATAATGAGGTTTTGTGATTCCAGTTTTTAGAGGTAACAATGTTATCAAGCAGAAAATGTAGGGTAGAAGAATATAGCTTACATGATCATTGCTACCTATATATACACATGTAAAATTATTAGTTTAAAAATTCGGTACCGCGAACATTGTTTATTTATTGGACAAGTTTTTTTTGTAAAATAATTAGTTGTTTTTTGTATTTTTCTTGTTCGAAAATATAAATAAAAATCTATAAATTATTATTTTTTCTAGCTCCTATGTATGCATATTAATACTTTTGACCTGGGCAGGGTTCGACGTGCCAGCAACAGGAGGAGGCAGGGAATTTGAAACCTTGTTTTATCTAGAGAATATCTGACAACGAAAATTTGGTTTCATATTTTCTGATGGCTTGGCAACAAGTTTCCCTAAGTGCACCAAACATATCTTTTTTTGTTTGCTAACTTTGGAAATACCGCAGAGTAATTTGTTGACGAGGTGTTTGGCATGGATGCATAGATGTAATGCTAACATGGAGCAGGACCAAGAACAGTAAACAGGACTGTTCTTGGAGCAGGACCACATTTCGGAAGGGGATTAAAAAGCGTGTGTCTAATGTGTATTACGACAATTAAAAAATTTTTACAATTAAACAATAGCTTATCTGCAAAGAAAAAATATATATTTTAAATTTTTAATAGTTTATCTGCTCTCAGTGAAACACTGGTGAAACCGGGTTTAAGGGCGACATAGGGGCTGGGGAAAAAAGGAGCTACCATTTGTTGATAACAGAGGCTTTTTTGGGTATTTCTCGTACGTTTTTGGAAAAACTCACGAACACGTCGATTTTGTTTGCCAGGGGGATGTTTTTGGCTATCTTTAAATTTGTGTAACACGCATCTTCAATGGGTGAACTTTACATCTATATTCTGAATAGGGAAAGTGGGTCAAGGGATACCTTGGTTTGAAGGTCTGTTGAATGTCTTCACAACTGTGTAAAACTTTTAAAAATCTATTGATTAGTTTATGAGATATTTGCCTCTCCAAATTTCCAAGTTTAATATGGACCGATAAAATAAAAATAATATAAGAAAAATATTGTAAAGGTCGGGGTTTATTTAATAAAATATAAAAATAATTTACCAAAAACATGAGAAGCTTCAAGATTTCCGCCTAGTTGATAATAAGATTTACCAAGGTGAAAAATAAATAAATCAAAAATAATTAAATTTTTTTAAGAAAAAAAAGTAATATTCATTAAAACTTAAATCAAAAATATTAAAATCATAATCTAAAACATGTAGAAAATATACTAGTATCATTGAAGCAAGAAAATAAAATTAAAATCACAACAATAAATAAATAAAATATTATTTTTAAAATAAAATAATAAAAACCAAAAATTTTATATATTAAATTTAAAATAATAATTTTAAAAATATTGAGAAACCAGTCGATGATGAACAAGTGATATTTAAACCAAAAATAAAATAAAGAGTTAAAATAAAATTGATTGATTGAAACTCACATGAAACAAGCTAAATTCTACACACTTAATTTTCACTGGAGAGCGTTAATTCTGTCGATCACAAAATTATGAATGAAATACATTAAATGAGCCAAAAGAAACGTTGAGAAGAATCCCCGCTTTTTACCTACTTTCTTGTCCGCGTCTTACGCAATTGTTTATATTAGGGCTATATTTAGAAACACTGGATCGATAAAAAGCACAAAAGATAAAAAAACTGACCCCCTGGATTCGATTTCTTCGTAGCATCAAAGCAAAATATCACCTTATAAAGACCTGGATCGAGAGAATTAGCTTGAAAAACATATTGCCCGGGGTTTCATAATTGTGTCGACATGCAGGGAGTGGGATCAACAGGATGTTGATCGCCTATAAATTCGATTTCTTGGATTAAATGAGATCATTATTAAAGTACCAGTGTTAAAGTTGCAGCCAAAAAGTGAAAAGTCTGAAAAAGTTAAAATTAAAGTGAATTAGTAAAAAGTAAAATATGAGTTAACCATTTTCTATAAAAATGTAGTCTTAAAGAAATTCTAGAGTTTTTGAACTCTAGAATAAGTTAAAACTATTTGAACATTGATTTAAAAGGAAAATATTACGTTTTAAACTATTTGAACATTGATTTAAAAAGAAAATATTACCGTTTATTTAATTACTGTAGACAATTAAATTACTAGACTTTTATACGTTAATAAGCATTATAGTAAATATGGATATTGATTTTGAACTTTTGATAGTGCATTTAGTATTTAACGAGAATTTAGACTATTGGAATAAGTCTACTGATATGTTTACGGACTTGTTATGTATGTGTTACCATTGAGTTAATTTTACAATATTGTATGTCCTACAACGTTTTTTTAGACTCTTATCATTTTAATTTCAAAATAAAATAAGCTAATAAAAAACATCAAAGCCCTTAAAAAATGTTGCAAATGTATTATAGAGCTATTATAAATCGAGACAAGCGCGGAACTGGGCCAAAATCTAGGAGCAGGTAATGGTCGAACGCAAAATTATTCGCGTATAATTTTCTTCTAGAGGGGGGGGGGGGGTAATTATCCGGTTAGCCTTTTATTTAATAAGTGCATATATTTTTTTTCAGGAGGGGTAATTACCACGTTATCCCCCTCAAATCCGCGCTTATTTCTTGATAAACTGTATAGTTTGTAAAATATGAATTTTCAAAGTTTGGCCATTTTCGTCTTATGAGGTTCCCTACCCTAAAATTCGCTAAATGACGTTTTTTCGAATCTCAACTTAATGTGTGGTTTTTTCGCATCTCTATGGCCCCACAATACTGCAACTCGAGTGGCTTTTCTTGATAAACTGTATAGTTTGTAAAATATGAATTTTCAAAATTTGGCGATTTTCGTCTTATGAGATTCCCTACCCTAAAATTCGCTAAATGACGTTATTTCGAATCTCAACTTAATTTGTGGTTTTTTCGCATCTCTATGGCCCCACAATACTGCAACTCGGTGCTTTTCTTGATAAACTGTATAGTTTGTAAAATATGAATTTTCAAAGTTTGGCCATTTTCGTCTTATGAGATTCCCCACCCTAAAATTCGCTAAATGACGTTTTTTCGAATCTCAACTTAATTTGGGGTTTTTTCGCATCTCTATGGCCCCACAATACTGCAATTCGGTGCTTTTCTTGATAAACTGTATAGTTTGTAAAATATGAATTTTCAAAGTTTGACGATTTTCGTCTTATGAGATTCCCTACCCTAAAATTCGCTAAGTTACCTTTTTTCGAATCTCAACTCAATGTGTGGTTTTTTCGCATCTTTATGGTCCCACCATATTGCAACTCTATGCTTTTGTTGATAAACTGTATAGTTTGTAAAATATGAATTTTCAAAGTTTGGCCATTTTCGTGTTATGAGATTTTCTACCCTAAAATTCGTTAAATTACGTTTTTTCGAATCTCAACTCAATATGTGTTTTTTTCGCATTGCTATGGCCCTACAACACTGCAACTTGGTGCTTTTCTTGACAAACTGTATAGTTTATAAAATATAAATTTTCAAAGTTTTGCCATTTTGGTCTTATGGGTCTAAGTACCTATCTTACTAAAAATCGCTAAATGACGTTTTTCAACTCTATGGCCCGACAATACTGCAACTTGGCGCTTTTCTTAATAAACTATATAGTTTCTAAAATCTGAATATTCATATTTAATAAGTTTTGCCATTTTGGTCTTATTAGTTTCCCTATACTAAAAATCGCTAAATGACGTTTTTTCGAATCTCAGCTCTCTCTGAGGTTTTTTCGCATCTGTACTTCTGTTGTGAGCTTATGCAGAAATTGCGAAGCTAGATGCCATCAACACCCCCGTAATGCACCCCGCCGCGGCTACGGTTAGTGTTGGTCATTACAGTACCTCATGTGCACTTTAAATTAGTGCACTGTGACAACTTGGCGTGATCGGTCGGACCGTATTATTTTGATTTCGACGATTTCGTAGTTAAAAATAAAGTAAACGTCTACTAAAATTTTGTTTTATTTCAAGAACAATTTTTTTTTCTAATGAGCACTTTGATTTTGAAGTTGATGTAAACAAGAGTTTATGAACTTAACTTCAAACTGTGAAATTGGATGTAAACGCGGTTAAACTGTTTTGTGTGGCGCCATCTATAAGCCAGAAATGGAACTAAATGATCTCAGTGTCCTTAGGGGAATAGTTCGGGCACTTGTGAATAGATGGGGCTAGGAGAAATTCTTGTAGGCGCATTTACATCCAACTATAACTTGAAGTACAGTTAGAATCAATATTACTTACGTCCAAAACTTGTTCCTCTCTACAAAATCGACGTGATCCAGCGTTTTATCAAAAAGCACGACAAATTCCCGTTTTCATTGGAATCCCCCTCTATATGTACTAGCGGGGATGGCGGTCGAGATTTATGTAAGTGACAGCACTGAATCTAAATCGAAATGTAATTAATAATCATTTTTGATCCAATATTTTTGACAACGGTTACGGTTCAGTATTGTTTTTTATTCTTGAGTTGCATTTTTTGGGGTAGGTCGGTATATCTAATGGTCCACTCATTTTAATTTAAAAACCTTTTTTAAAAGTTGCCTCTTTTTCTTTCTTATTCGATTCTTGTTTGTGTGCCCTTGCCTGTTAGAATCATGTCGGGCGTTGTTCGTCATGGCCCTGGTAGGCAAGAACACCCAAAACGAGTATAGAAGAAGAACTCAGAAAAGAGGTTCCAACATAAACTAAATGGACCATACATATGTATGTATATCCCCTGATTAAACATATAATTATAGGTTTACTAGAAACTAGTTTACACTAAGTTTATCGAAACACGATAGCTATGTATTATTTTTTCCTAAATACAATTAGTATCAGCCTGTTTAAAAGTGCCCACTAGTTTTTTTTTTAAATTACGTTACAGCTGCTGTGTTTAGCTATCTACAAATTGGACACATCGATGGTGTAGCGCACACATGTGTTAAGTGCATAATAGGTAGTTTTGAGAAAAAGAAGAAAATTATAAAGTTCATGAACAGAAAAAAATAAAGATATTAAAAATTTGCTTTTTTAAATATGCAAGTTATTGTAGATATAAATTTTATTTAACAGATTTTTACATAATGAAAGAATAGACCTTAAATAATTGTGTATTGCAGTTAGCTCAATTTTGCGAAAAAGTGCACTTAGCACATTTGTGCGCTACACCATCGACATTATAGTAACCCATGAAAAATGAGATTTTCTTCAACAATATTTAATTTTATATAAGTTGTTTTTGTGGATAATAAAGAAAACGTCTACTAAAATTTTGTTTTATTTCAAGAACAATTTTTTTTCTCAGCAGAGCATTTTGAGTTTGAAGTTGATGTAAACAAGAGTTTATTAACTTCTTCAAACTGTGAAATTGGATGTAAACGCGGTTAAACTGTTTTGAGTGGCGCCATCTATAGGCCAGACATGTAACTAAATGGTCTCAGTGTCCTTAAGAGAATAGTTCGGGCACTTCTGAATAGATGGCGCTGGGAGAAATTCTTGTAGGCGCATTTACATCCAACTATAACTTGAAGTACAGTTAGAATCAATCTTATTTACGTCCAATTTCAAGTTGAAGTGCATTTCGGTAAAACATTTGGTCACAGTTTAAAGTTGCAATATTCATATGAACAGCTGTTTATAAATAAAAACAACGTATGAGGCCCTTTACTGCGTTCTGACGTGTAGCGGGCACCCACGAGAAAGTCGTAGGTGTGAACCGGGTATTAAGATCAAATGACGCGTGAGCGGGCACCCACGAGAAAGTCGTAGGTGGGAACCGGGTTAAAGAACGCAACCAAAGATTGAGGTTTCATTTAAAACTGACACCTCATACGATGATTGAGCGTGACTTTTAAATTTAAGAAATAAATGAGCACTTTGATTTAGAAGTGGATGTAAACACGCCTAAATTAAGTTTTGTGCGTGGCTCCATCTATTGGTAACAAACGAAACTACAAGGTGGTTAGTTGACGCACTTTCGAATAGATGGCGCCACACAAAAACCTGGTATGTGCATTTACATCCAAGTGCAACTTAAAGTAAATTTAAAATTATTCTTATTTGCGTCCATTCTTTAATTAAAGTGCATTTCAACAAAATATTTATTTTGAATAAAAAACAATTAATTAGAAAAGCTTTAATCATTATTTATTTCCAAATAATATTACAATTATTGTCATTTAAAATAAGACAACAGGAAAAGTCTTCATTTTTATGTATTTAAAAATATTACAATACAATTGTTATTACGACCTGTTCCTATAAATCACTGAGCCCTCTCGGAAAACTTTTGATCTGCGTATATCAATCCCCTCATAAAAGCCTTACAAAATTTAAAAAAATTAAGCTGTATACCTACCTACCCAAGAATCTAATAGCCCTAACCAATGACTGCAGACCTCGAAATATAACCCTCATTTGACCTATCAAATCTAACTATCTAAACTTATTCTAATTACGTACTTTTATTTATGTTTTATTATTTTTTAAATTACTTTATTGGAAAGATTACTGATAAGATACCGTTAAAAGGCAAGGGAACTAGCAAATCAGCATGAAACCAATGGCTGACACCACCATCTCAGCACACCAGTGCAATAAATAGCCCCGTATAATCTGTTTTGAATAACCCTCGTGGAAAACAGAAGTTTCCAACGATTTAAAATAAGATTTAAGAAAAAATATGACCTATTAACAAATTTATAGTCACTTTTACTGAAAAAAAAAAAAGAAACAGCATGAAGATTTACAACTGTGCCAAAAATACCAACTGCCTCATTGGACCATATTAAGAGATAAAAAAGAATGACGCAAAATATGCCCATGTTTAATTTAAAGGAAAAACTAATTGAATAAGCAAAAGAAAAAGGACATGGGCATAATGTTATGATCCAATAAAAGAAAATAATGATAAAAAGTAGTGACTTCTTTTGACACAGTAAATAAGGTGACTGAAGTTGATTTGAAATAAAAAAAAATGGCTTCCACTGAAGCCCCGTCCAAAGGTCTAATCATCTGCCTTTACTGCGGTGCATCTCGGTAAGCCCAAGGTATTGATTGGTCTGACGCTTACTCAAAGCTTTATAAGAGCAACCCGCTAATACAGCGCCTGGGAACAGGCCTCCAGTGCGACCTGCCCGTGGCCCCAGAACACAATACCAGTGAGAAGGCCCGCATTTAGTAATCTCCACACCGCCCGCACTTGACGCCTCATGCACCGTATACGCAAAGGAACCATAATAGTTACTTGCGCTATTCAAGGTCGACAACTAGACGAGCCAATGAACAATATACTGTGTATATGGCCCCACACCAGGTTACCATTTATAGATGAACAGAAGCATCTTTATGCCACGCTTCTTCACCAGTTCCTCAAAAAATTCCGCAGGCGATATAAGATTTTCAAAAAAAGGTCAAAAGTATAATTTAGCGCCGTTGGACGTGTTGAGTTGAGAATAAAAATAAACGGTATCAATTTGAATTGAAACGTGATCCACTAAAAAATAAAAAATATTTTGAAATTTGAAGGTATCGCAGGCCTTAAAAATGATCAATAAAAAAAGGCCGCAGGAGTTTTTGAGTGGACCCGTTAAAAGTCCCTCTAACTTTCTAAAGGGGGGGTCTTATGTTTAGCGCCGCGTGTAATATTTTGAATTGAATTTTATAAAAAAGTTTGATGACTTTTAAAAAAGATTTAACGCAGGCGTGATGTTAAAAGAAATTTATTGAGCCACAGAGTTTCTATTAAAAAAATGTTGAAATCAAAGAAAAATTTTAAAAATAAATTTTGAAGTTTTTCTCTGTGGATGTCTGATCTTAGAAACAAAGTTTAAGATGTACCTTAAAATGGCACTTAAAAAAAGCCAAACCAAACCTTCAAAACTATAAAATATTTTTTAAGAGACAGCAGATCGGACATTTAAAAAAAAAATATTTTTAAAGATTCTTAACTCTAAACCTGGGAGATAAACCTATCATCTGCTAAGAAGACCCCCCTCGTCTTTCTCGCGTTAATCCCAATTGAGCAAATCAGGCTGAAACTTGGTTAGTGAGGGGAATGGTCCCTTCCCCTCATTTTGCTAACGTACAACACAACGAGTAGAAGCATCCCCTTGGTGACAGAGGAAATCAAGGAAGTTTCTGTACTAGAGCCCTCGTGGCGCATTTGTGGCCTCAGGACCCACGCGAAGACCATGCAAGGTCAAGCTCCCAAATACCAAAATTTATAGAGATCAGATTCAGACCATTAGTGCGGCCAACCTTTCCTCCAGCTTACGGGACAAAAAGCTTTAATATGTTATATTTAGTTACTCTTATTTATTACTGACACTGTGTCAAACAAAACAAATGGTTTTGGACCATAAATAAAAAGGTAAAAAATACAAAAAAATGCCTGTTTAATTAAAAAACATGACATCAAAAAAATTTAAAAAAGAACCAGGCATGAAAGGTTTATGGCCCCTAGAAAGAAAAAAATTACTTATTAAAAATATGACACAGCCTTATAGACACAAAGTGTGTCTACGTAAAGGGACGCTAAGGGTAAGGGTAAGCAACACAAAATCTGGGGCGGTGTTAACACATACGTACCACGTTACATGTTAACTCTACCCTTGCGCTCTTAACGTCTTTGGTATGGCTCGATCCAAGGATGAAACCATAGGCAACCCTCCAACGCGTGGCCACTCGGGTAGCACCCCAGCATGCATTTTTACCCCGTCACCAACACCCACCGGTGTTCAATGACCCCGGCTGAAAGTCCTAATTGGCGATGCACCCGGTGCAAGTTTGATCAGCGTACTTGCCAATGATACGCCCAATGAGCATAAAGTCGCGGCATGATACCATTAAATCTGCCCTTGATACTTAAGGGTATAAGTAAAGGCATTTGACAACTGCAGGGATTTTCCCTTCCAGACTCGTAGTCCCCATCCATTCCACTTCTAGACATTGCGAGGGAATCATCCTGCATTGCCAAATAAAGATTAACGAAAAGAAAGCTAGAGGCGACTAAGTGTTGTTGCTCAAGCATTATACGAAAGCCAACATTATACAAACTATAGGTATATAAATAGGCTGCACTCTGAAGGAATCCGTATAATAACTTGGGTAACCCATCAGTAACCTCGCTATCCACTAAACTTAAGACTAATAGCGCACGCAAAAAAAGTTCAAACAGATTCGCCCTTTGATTTAAAAAATTATTAAATCTTGAATTTAATGTTAATTTATAGCCGCAGTCGAGAAAATATTTTAAAAAATTTGAGAGATTTAGCGCAGCTAAACGTTGTTTGTTCTTGTTTAAATTAAGAAGAAATTTGATAAAAAGACATAACTAGCTGCACTGTGAAAATTGATACTGCCGGCGAAGGCGAATCTCAAAAAAAGAAAAAAAATTATATGTTATTGCTGCGCAGTAAAATATAGTGACTTGAAATTTCGCTGGCAAATAAAAGGCAAAAGCAAAAAAAATAATTTTTCGCCGCGTGGAGAAAAACTTCAGCACACTTAAAACTACCTAGGAGATAACTTATAACTAATTTTTGCGAAGGAATCTTCAGTTATCTTCTTTCATGCTCTTTCTAAAAGAACAAAAAATTGTTTAAAAAATGAATTTGAGCAAAACATTCTTTATAATAAAAACAAAAGTGTAAGTTTGTATATTTTTTAAGAAAAACAAACTAACCCACTTTTTTATTTTTCGTAAAATAATAGTAGATGATATATTTTTTAAACAGAAGAAGAATAGCTTTTGGTTATTGATAAAGAGTGTTTTCCAATCAACATTATCCAAGATAAATAAAATCTGAAAAATTCGTAAAACTTACCAAAGTTTTCTTCATCCAAGATGCAACATTCTATGTTTTTCAATGTGGTGACAAATAAGGGCTTCAAATTTGTATTTGACATAGTGCTCAAGCTTTTATTCTAAGCTGCATATTCTTCATTCTAGAAACAAAAGTGTAAGTTTGTATATTTTGTAAGAAAAAAATGAAATCCAATTTTATATTTTTTGTCAAATCATGAACTAGGTGATATATTTTTAAACAAAAGAAAAAATAGCTCTTGGTTTTTGATAAAGATTGTTTTCCAACGAACATAATCCAAGACAAATAAATAATTTAAATAATTGTTAACACTTACCAAAGTTTTCTTCATCCAAGATCCATCATTTTCTTCAATTCATAGTGCTGAAGGTTTCAGTCTGAGATGAATCATCTTCATTCTAAAAATAAAAGAATGTTTATATATTTTAAAAAATAAACAAAATTTAATAACACTAGGGGTTTATACCCACTCTTTTGTTTGTACAATTTTATATCTACTTAGATCAAAAACACATTAGTTATCAAATGAGTACCTTAAAATATCTTAGTGAAGCAATCTCTCCTTAGAATTCATACATTTTCTAATGTGGTCAATATCTGCATTATTTCTAATTAGGCATAAACTTGAAGATTCTCAAAGGTTCCAGCCACAGTTGAACAAACATACTGAAAAATAAAATGATGAATTAATAATATATTTAAAAAAAGAAAACACAAAAGTTATTTTACAGTTATTGATAAAGGTTCTCTAATAAAATTAGTAAAACTTACCAAGTTTTCTTCATCCAAGATCCAACATTCTGTCTTCTTCAATGTGGGGACAAATAAGGGCTTTCAGTTCGTATTTGGCATAGTGCTGAGTTTTCAATCTGAGTTGCATCATCTTCGTTCTAAAAATAGAAGTGTTTAGATTTAAAAAAAAATTAGCAACAGGCTTTAACAGATATTCTTTGCATATTAACATTTATAATAGCATTTGTGCCATTAATATTTATAGATAATTTTTTTTTCTCATTTTTCGAAATGTGTTTATAAACTTTGTAAAATTTCGATTGTTTTTGACAACGCAATAATTGCTGCTTTTCCTAATAAAGCACTCGTTATCTTTTGGTTAGCCAAAGTTTAACAAATGTTATTTCCTTTTAAGGTAGTTAAGGAATTGTTTGTGAAATTCGACTATTACTTGGTAACAAAGTTATTTTATAGTTATTGATAAAGGCAAAGAAATTAGCAACAGGCTTTAACAATTTTTTTAAACATATTTTTTAAACAGAAGAAGAAATAGTTTTTGGTTACTGATTAAGATAAAGATTCTCTTTCAACTAACAAAATCTAAGACAAATTAATCATTTGAATACTTAACAAACCCAATTAAAAAATCAGATTACAGCTGAAGGAGGTTTTTCTTTGACTAAATAATTCTGTATTACATTTGTATTTTTATCGATGTTTTATAACTACAATGGTAACATTTTGACTTGTTATTGTTCTGTAAGAACATTGATCGCACTTAATGTAAGACTGTCATAACAACATTGCTCGCACTTATTTTTTTCTCAGGTTTATAATCGCAATTGTAGCATGTGTATGTTTAAAACCACATTGTCGCACTTACATTTTTATTACTTTTTTGTAATAGTAATTGCATTTGTATGTTGTAACAACATTGTAGACATTTATGCATTTTTGTCATACAAGTTAATAATAATATTCTTTTTATACGACTGTCTTGTAAAAGAGGGTTTTGCGCACGAAGAACACGATCTGAAAATGGCATTTTGCGCACGCTGTGTGCAAAACGTTTTGCACACGCTTATGTCATTTTTGCGCACGCCTATGTCATTTCTGCATACGGGTCTCCCGTCATTGTGATTTTTGTTCTTGTCACCCATCAATATAAGTTGGCTTAGTTCCGTAGCAACCGTCACTGTTCGTATGTTTTGTTGATTAGATACGTCAAAAAATTGTTGAATTTTTAAAATTTTGTTGTAAAAATGTCGGAAATAAAAACAAGTTAAAATAAAATTTGATTTTTCTTTCTTTATTAGCAGTCGTATAAAAAATATTGTAAAAAACTCGTTTGAAAACCTCTTTGCACACTCCCTGGACTTGTAGACCTCGCCTTCGGCTCGGTCTACCAAACTGTCTCGATCGTGTGCAAAGAGTCGTTTTCAAACCTTGTTTAAGTAACTATTGCATATTAACATTTATAATAGCATTTGTGCCATTTATATTTACAGATATATATTTTTTTATCATTTTTCAAAATGTGTTTATATTATTAACCGAATAATTGCTGCTTTTACTAATAAAGCACTAGTTATCTTTTGGTTAACCAAAGTTTAACAATAGTGTTATTTCCTTTCAGGGTAGTTAAGGAATTGTTTGTGAAATTCGACTATTACTTTGTAACACAAGTTATTTTATAGTTATTGATAAAGGTCAGGGCTCTCAACAGATAAACAGGAAAATAATATGAAAAATATGAAATTTTTGAATAAAAACATGAAAATATGAAATTAGGAAAAAAATATGAAGGAAATATGAATAAAAATAAGTTTTTTTTTGGTCTCCTACCAAATGGCCAGTTAAGCCAAACCCAACTTTTTTTTAGGAAAATACATTTACTAAGCAAAACTATATATATTTTTTATTTTATTAATAAAAAAGTTGACTTAGGCGTGGCCAAACAAAAACAGGGAACATTTAAAAAAATAAACTTATTTAAAAAAGAAAAAAAAATACAACTTTTTTAGGTATTAACAAGACTGAAGAGGTAATTTAAATTTGTGTTTCCATTAACAGTAGGTAGTCACTGGAGAAAACATTGGAGAGTTATTGGAAAAAGGCACGGATAAGACCAGGCCAGGTCTAATTTACAGTTTTAAATTGTAAGATGCTTCAATTATGACTTACCAGCTGTTTTAAGGCTCGAACTAAATACGGCCTGATTTATAATTAAAGCATCTTACAATGCAAAACTAAATAAGGCCTGGCCTTATTGCTACCTGGTCTTATCCGTGCCTTATTCCAATAACCCTCTTTTAGCCCCTCAGTTCATGTTCATTGGGAAAAATATGAAGGTTTTTTAAAAAATATGAAGTTCTATGAAGTCTGAAAAAAAAATTAACACTTTCATAAAATATGAAGGTACTGAGAGCCCTGAAAGGTTCTCCAACAAAATTAGTAAAACTCACCAAAGTTGTCTCCATCCATGATCCAGCATTCTTCCCTCTTTAATGTGTTGACAAATTAGGGGTTCCAGTTCGTATTTGGCATAGTGCTAAAGGTCTCAATCTGAGTTCTAAAAATAAAAGTTTATACATTTTAAAAGACAAAAAAGTTAGCTACAGGCTTTCACTTTTTGTTTACATATTTTTTAAATAGAAGAAATAGTTTTTAATTATTGATTAAGATAAAGATCTCTTCCACCTAATAAAACCTATGACAAATTAATCATTTGAATAATTGGCAAAACTAGTTGGGTCCGACGTATTAATAAAAACCTATTTAAAACTTCAGATTAATTGGAGCTGAAGCACGTTTTTCTTTGACTAAATAATTCTGTATTACATTTGTATTTTCATCGATGTTTTATAACTACTGGTAACATTTTGACTTGTTATTGTTCTGTAAGAACATTGATCGTATTTTATTACTTATTTCATAACAACATTTATCGCACTTAAGGTCAGATTGTTATAACAACATTGCTCGCACCTATTTTTTTCACAGGTTCATTCAGGAAAAATGTGAGTTTTTGTAGTTTTTTCTATAACTTCTCGTCAGATAGAAATAAAAAAACCAATATTAATTTTATTTAGTGAAAAGAAAGAATCCTTTTAAGTATGTTCTCAATTTTTTTATAGTTTTCATCATATATCTACAGAGTGGCTCAAAATATAAATAATAGAAATACAGGAATAATAACTGGGATTTGTTAAATATACCTTAAGGGATGAAATTAAAAATGCATAGTCAAAATAAATTCATGTGCTTCAATCTGAGTACATAATGGTTTATGCAGTAAACTTACATGGCATATCAAACAATTTTTCAATTAAACAAATAATAGGTGTGTTTACCGAGATGTGTCATCCAGAAACTTGTTTAAAAAAAATTGGGGGGTCATCGGTTTCGTTTTCGAGCCATAATCTTATGGATTTTTGCTAAAACTTCTATTGCCTTCTAGAGATAAAAATTCGATATTTAAAGTTTTTTCACAGGCGTTCTTTTTTTCTTTTTTGTAGAACCCCCGGAAAGGGGTCTACTTACACTCAACTTTTCTTTTCAGTTTGTGTATGTGAGTAGACCCCTTTTCATCCCCTACACAAAGTTTTTTTTGGAAAAAATATCAGGAAGGTTTGGCTTTCAACAATCTCACATTCAGCTCATCTGACGCATCCCGGTAAACAATGTATTTTAGTGGTTTAATTCAAAAATATTTTCACTGTTTTTTGCAGGGGGGGGGGTGGCTAGTCTTGGGGGGCTGAGACCCCATGTAATGCTATATTTTGCTACTTTATTCATGAAGTGACAAAAATATTTAAAATATTGGGGCTTACCCCTATAGAGTCTTTTTTTTGGAAAAATAAATATTTAAAAAATTGGGGCTTGGAAGGAGGGGGGGAGGGTCATCCCCCCTGGGTGCGCTCATAGTTTCTTTATCTAGGGGTATATATTTTTCATATTTTCGACCAGTTTTGCCATGGAAATTCCTACTTCAACTATACAAAATCTTCTCTCAAAAAAAAAGACTATTTTCCAGAACAAGAGCAATCTAAACATAAAAATAGTGGAAAACATTACGTCAAATATATTATTTGACTCTCTATTTACAGTAAAATAACATTTTTCTTCAATTTTCAAGATTTTTTTAGAACCTGTATGCGCCACCATGTCTCACAAGAAAAGACGCCAAGTTTTCGGAGGCAACAAAACCATCTAAAACATGAAAATACCGAACAAAATTACCTTCAGCATATTTCTTGATTCTTTATTTACATCCTAAACAACATTTTGCAATAATTTTTCCAGGAAAATTTCCTAAATATGTGCCAAACCTCACCTTGATTTGTCCTCGCCGACCATTTTGAAGCCTAAATGGCGCGAAAGGCGTAATCGACGTGGCCCAATGTCACCAACCGTTATAATCCAAAAATTCAAAGGGAACGTTCAGAAATTGTGGAGCGAAGCTGCACTGGAGAAGATTCGCGGGTAAAACGTGCGAAAACATTTTTTATGAAACTATTAATCAACGAAAGCTTTGTTTAGCTGCTCATGTAAGCACCGTTCTTGATCATTTTTGTTTATTTATTCTACCCATGAAAATTTCTTCTGTTCAGAAGTTTTTCTTACATCAATATTTAGAAAGAAAATGTATTTTGCTTAAACATGTACTGAAAGAAATTACGATATAGAAACAATACTTCGGAGCTCCATTGTCTTTATTTATTTTAAAGACGACGTTTCGGTTAGTAAGTATCTTTAACCGTTTCCAAGTGTAAACTTGAACCGTACCGAACCAAAACGTCGTGTTTAAAATAAAGACAATGGAAATCCGAAGTTTCGTTTCTACTCAATCATTGTCTACGAGTTTCAAACAAAAATTCTTTTGATATCTTATGAAGTACACTCCATATCATAATCTTTGAGATAACTTTTTGACACTCATCAGCTGTTTACCATAACAAATAGCATAGGCCAACGAAAAAAAGTAGTAAAAAGTTGTCTCAAAAATAATCATATGAACTTTATGTATGTATATAAATTACAGGGTGTCCCAAATTCGTTGTTTTTGCGAACCCATATTTAAATACAAAAATTTATATTTTTGTTTTTACAACTAATTTACGGATAATTTAACGGCAAATTGTGAACTAAATTTTTTTTAGATAAATCCATTGTTTCTATAGGTGTTCTGCTAACTTTATAGAAACTTAGCAAAACACCATATTTTTTTGAAAAAAACGGCCACGGCAAATTTTTTGTTTTCACAACTAATTTACGGATAATTAACGGCAAATTGTGAACTAAATTTTTTTAGATAAATCTATTGTTTATGTAGATGTTCTGCTAACTTTATATAAAGTTAGCGAAACACCATATTTTTTTAAAAAAAACGAACACGGCAATTTTTTTGCTTTTACAACTAATTTACGGATAATTAACGGCAAATTATGAGCATATAATTTTTTCAATTTCCAAAGTTGTTCTGCTAACTTTAAATTCATATATTTTTCATATTTTCCCCAATGAAGATGAACTGAGGGGCTAAAAGAGAGTTATTGGAATACGGCACGGATAAGAGAAGAAACTCCAAAGTTCAATGAATTGGTTATTGAAGAATTTATTTAAAAAAAGGACACACGCAGTCATTTTCAATACAAAACGTGTTTGTGAAATATAAAAACTAACTATGATACATTTATTATTTATTTATAAAAACAATAATAACAGATAACTAATATCTAACTAAATATCTCATTTTTTCACTAATTTGCTCTAATGATATAATGGACCACGCGATGGCCCAAAAAAGTCGGTGTGCACCTTCAAAGTTCTACACCACGCGCCGCCCCTGTTGAATACAGTGAAACCTGCTATAAGCGGACACTCACGGTTTCGTCGATTTTGTCCGGCCATTGGAGGTGTCCGCTTATGAGAGAGAACTGCGAAATTTTAATATATATTTATTAACAATTTCCGCAGCTTGAGTTTTTCATCGATATTTGGTGCTGATAGATGTTCCTTCTCCGAAACGTTAACAACTTCCATTTTTTCATGTAAACTAAGAAGTTTTTTACTAGGCGCCATTTCAAAGAGACCTATTACTACCCAACTGAACAATAAAAATAAAACACAGCAGTCCCGCCGAATAAAATATATTGTAAATACGACAGAAGTATTTAGTCTCCGCATTAAAATTGAAAGAGGTAATTTCCCGGCTGCAGAGTGCGTTGTTGCCAACATACTACATAATATTTATGCAAATGTCATACAGTGCTCCATCCTGTCGTTAGAGGTTCGCGAAAGGTTAAGAGAGGTTTCAGAATTTTTTAACCAAAAAAAATTGTCCGCATCCGGTTATTAGAGTGTCCGGTTATAGGAGTAAATTTTACATGTAAAGAAATAGGGAAAAGCTTGGTTCCAACAAATTTGTCCGCCTAAAAGGAGTGTCCGCTTAATAGAGGTGTCAGCAAGGACAGGTTTTACTGTACCTAAGTTTCATGCTGCGTACGCCCATGTATGATAGTAGTGTGAGGTAAAAAATTGGTGTATCTCCTTTTAAGGTTTTTTTATTTTTCAGATAAAAATTCTTAACTTGACCATGACCTCTAATCTCATTAGTGATGTTTTAGTTTTAAGTAATACGGCAAAATGCAGTGTGCGCACTTTGATAAAATAAGTTGACGACCGCTTATGTGTAGTAATGGTATGAAATCGATTTATTTCCTTTAACCAGAGAATACAAGCTTTTAGACCAGTAGTGCAGATACCTTTTAGAAGGGAAATAAATGGATCCATCACGGATCTGATACCTTCCTAGCTAGCCTATTAGCACACTTCAAGTGAAGCCATGATATATTTGCCTTGAAAACAGTTTTTTTGTAAATATCTCAGAAACTAAAGCTCTTATGAAGTTTTTGGTTATAACACAAATTTTGAGCAAAATGTAGTCTACTATATTCCGAAAACCGCATATTGATACGATGCTCCGTTAAAAAGTTAGCGTTTTTTAAATTTTTAAATTGTCGAAAAACTGTCATTAGCATTAAAGGAATTTGACCAAAATCTAATGAGCTCGTTAGAGTGTCAAATACTATTTTATGAAAGTCGGTTCAGCGGTTTAGGAGCTATCGTGTTACTGACAGAAATAATATACACACACCTACACACACACCCGCACACACACACATTCAGACGGTATTGCTAAGATAGGTCAAAATACGACCCAAATAATTTTTTTTGTCGAAAATAATACCTTCTCTAGCCATTAATACGCGGGCTAGGAAGGGAAAAAATTAGTAACAGCATGAAAAATATTGGAAATTAATGAAAATATATCGCAGCCAATAGGAAAATAAACTTAGACTCGATCCGAGTTATTGGGCTGAAATGGGTAGATAATAATTTTTTTAGGAATCAAACAAGTTTCGTGGCTAATCGGGCAAAAAGGAGTTTTTTGTTTCCCTTATATTTTTCCGTGGGTAGCCTGAAAGCTTAACCTCACGGGGGTCCAAGATCTAATGGACACCTAATAAGTGTTGACAGTTAACAGTTTCGTCCTTATGGGACTCCTCAGAACACTGCTGGTCAATGTGACAAATCTTGCGAAGTTAATCAGACGGTTTTGTCTCTAATTAAATGTAATTAGTGAGCGAACTATAGCAAGAGGCGCCATCTACCGAGATACGAGAGAAACAAAAAACTAAAAGCAGGCGAAAACACTGCTATACAATGTCGATCAATGAAAAGATCGAAAGCAAATAAAAGAAAACAACTATAGTCCGTGACCTACGACAGCTCTTTGTCTTTCAGGCCGGATCAACACAGATTGCATTTTTACCCGTCTTCAAGACAGTAAGCGTTAATCAACGGAATTTTTAAGCCAAATAATACTAACAAACGTGGAATTTCGTACCCGTGAATTTAAAAATCAAACAAGTTTCGTGGCTAATCGGGCAAAAAGGAGTTTTTTGTTTCCCTTATATTTTTCCGTGGGTAGCCTGAAAGCTTAACCTCACGGGGGTCCAAGATCTAATGGACACCTAATAAGTGTTTAATGAACTTTAAATTTGGTTCTTAGCACGTTATATTTTTATTAAATCAAAATATTTATATTTACATTTTATTTTGATTTATAACCTAAAATGAGCAGTTAAAAAACAGTTCATTTTGTAAATTGTTTGTGGAACCTTAGTTATGTTTGATTTGGTAACGTTTATGCAAATGCATAATAGGTTTAAAAACTTTTAAAATCCATCTACAGTAGCAAAGAAAATCATCTTCCCAGAAGTTTGTACGGTTCGTCAGAAAAAAGTTGTGGGATGCAAAGATTATAGATTATAATGGTGGGATGTTTCCCTCTATATAGATCTATCAAAAACTTAAAACTTTGTCAGAAAAAGGTTAGAAAAATATACAGTAGCGTTAAGTTAACCATATGGCACTGATGTATATATTAAAAAAGTTAATACTTTGAAGCTGATTTCTGGTTTACTCTGGCAAAATGTACCTACGTGCCAAAACAGCGAATAGACAGAAACATTTAAACCACTGTATATGGGAAACATACACATACGGGACAGTACCTAAATTTTAAGTCTAATCATTCTGTTGCTACAAAACAAGGAGTTATAAGTATTTAAGGGTCCATCTCACCGACTTTTTTTCCGTTACTTAGCTTAAAGCGTTTCTTAATATAATCATAATATGACGTAATAAGGAACACTTAAGGTTAAGTAACGAAAAAAAAAAGTCGGTGCGATGGGCTATAAGAGCCGTAAATACTTGTCGTAATAATGAAGAATTAACCACCGAAATCTACAACATTAAAAAGGACTTGCTACAGAATGGTTATTCCGAGAAATTAATAAACTCAACGATTTCTAAAATTAAAAACAAACCAAATGTAGCAAATTCTCAAAATAATAATAATCCGTTGGGTGTTATTAACATTCCATATGTTCAAGGGATTACAGAAAACATAAGACGTATATCGAAACACTATAATATAAAAACAGTATCTTCATCGGGAAAAAGAATAAGGAGTTTTGTAACTAAAACAAAACCAGAAAATCCCTATAAGGAATGTATTTACCAAATCCCGTGTGAGTATGGTAAATCATAATAATATGTAGGTGAAACGAAACGCCCTCTTCAGGTTAGAGTAAATGAACATCTAAAAACTACCCAATTAGAGGATATTAAAAAATCCTGTTTAGCGGATCATGCATGGTGAAATGATCACAGCATTCAATGGTCTGAAGCTAAAGTTTTCCATAAGGAGTCACAAGTTTGCTGCGTTTATAATGCAGAATAAAGAAGTTTTCAGTCAACCAAGCATGGACATACCAAATATATGTCACACCTGACTGCACACCAAGTAGTATAAGTAGTAGCACGGATCACCTACAAAGGTGATCCGTGGTAGTAGCCTGTAGATTAGATTATTTAGTTTACACTTGAAAACGGTTAGAGATACTTACTAACCTAAACGTCGTGTTTAAAATAAATAAAGACAATGGAAGTCCAAAATTTTATTTTTACTCAATCATTGTCTACGAGTTTCAAACAAAGAGTAATAATTTTAAGTAAGGTATGCTAAGGTATTTTTGACCTGCTGAGTCTAACCGTCCGGGCCCAGCTCTATTGAACTTGAAAATAAAACATAAAACAACAAACTTTTCGTATCGACCTACGAGCGCATATAAAAGATTGTAACCGTGACATTCAGCTGTTTAAACGATTTGAGTTTAACGACATAAAATTGGGGTGTTGTTTGTTTCTGTAAATTTAAAAAAGTGTTTTGAAATATGGCGGGAAGGGATAAGGCCTCCAACCAATTGTTAGATTATAAAGTTAAAAATTCTGTAAGTATTGCTAAAATGGTGTTGTGTGTTGTTTATTGAGGTTGTTGCGTTTAAAGACGAGACGCAAATCTGAAGACATAAAAAGTGAAACTTGTTTTGATTTTTTTTCCTTGCATTTTTATTTAAAAGTAAATTCGGTTATAAGGAAAATATCTTGCTTTTAAAAAATAATTCGATGATATGGATTTATCCTCGGATTTATCTAACAGAAACTTGGTAAATATGTTATACGAAAATACGCGAAAAGGTAACAAAAAATGATAAAAAGTTGAAAAACTGTCATAAAATTATTTTTACCTACTCGCGTGCGGTAAAGTAATTACTTTACCGCAGACTGTGTGGTAAAGTTACTTTTTTTATATATCCTTAAAATAAGTTATTTTTTACTTGTTTTTAAATAAATTAATTTTTATCTTGTCTCTAGGATCCATCATTTAAATTCTCGAAAATTCCTGTCATATTATGGTTATCAATTATAACACAAAATGTTTATTTAATAATTTAGATATACTTAGGTACTAATATTCGTCCTTTTAGTATTAATAAATTATCAGAATTATTGTGAAATTCCAAGTTATCCTTAAAAATATTAGGGGAAGGTCGGGTAACCTCGGACAGCAAAAAGCATCCAATAGGACAATATTTATTTATATACATTTGGATTTACTCCCGATGTAAACAAAAGCAGGTGGTTACTTTAACTGCCGTATACGTAACGATTTTAAATAAATTAATCATTTAATAAGGAAAAAATAGGTTAATATTAACTTTGTATTTAATCAAAGAAGTTTGAATGCGTTAATGTCAATCGATGGTTTATAAGAAAAAAGGATTTCTGCCAAATTAGGCTAAATGTAAAAAAACAATAAAACAATATAGTGGCATGTTTTTCTATTAAAGCAGCAACAACACAGTGTTAAAAATATTTATTTGAGAAAAAACAATCTTTTATTTGAAGTTAATATTTTATTTTATTTTAAGTCATGTTCTCGGGCTACCGATAATAATATAGGAAAAACCAAATCTATAATGAAGAGTGAGTAGAGACATAAAAATGCCGTTACTGAATTTAGGCGTCATTTTTCCAAGATGGCAGCGCCAGACGACATCAGTCGAGGTTGCAAACTTACTGGAATACAATAAGCAGTGGCGCACCCAGGAATATGTCTTGGGGGGGCCCGAGGCCTCTTGGGGGGCCCGAAGCCTCATGATGTCGAATTTTAAGCAATTTTTTGTGTTTTTTTCTTGAATTCTTGGGGGGGCCCGAGGCCTCTTGGGGGGGCCCGAAGCCTCATGATGTCGAATTTTAAGCAATTTTTTGTGTTTTTTTCTTGAATATGTCAAAAATATGTCAAAAAATCTAAGGCTTGGGGGGGCCCGGGCCCAGGCCCCCCCGCTGGGTGCGCCCATGCAATAAGGATCATCAACCCTATAATTGTGCCAAGTTTAAGTTTGAGCGCTTGATTCCTATACGGTCTCATCGAGAACTGTGAGGAGCTGCAGGGATTCGCTGAATGCGCTTGGTAGCGCTAATAAGGTGTCATTAGTATGGATACCAGGGCATTCTGGTCACAAGGGAAATGAGGCCGCAGACCCGGCAGCGCGGGAAGCGGCATCTGCCGAATTTTTCGGCCCCGAACCAGCCATACAATGCTGCTAAATGAACCATATTGAGATGGATTGAAAACAGCTTCAAACAATACTGGATGAATATATCAGAACTGGCTCACTCTAAATAGTTCATTAAAGGACCTTGTCAAACGAGAGGCAGGAATATCATTGGACTTACCAGACAGGAGATCCGTATAGTGACTGGACTTTTTACGGGTCACTGTCGACTAAAGAGTACCCATACACAGAATGGGAATAACAGAAGAGACCGAATGTAGACTCTGTATGAAGGATGACGAAACAGTTAGACATGTACTGTGCGAATGTGCGCCTATTGCACGTTTACGCCAAAACACTTTGGGTAAACCTCAGATTAATTCAGAACATCTGAACAGTGTGTCACCTAAACTGATAGCTAACCTTTTTGGAGGATTAGGCATACAGTGGTGAGTGGAAGCGCTGCAAGGCCCACTCACATATGAATCATCATTATCATCAACCACTTATCACCAAACAAATGATGATCCGTGGTTCTAACCCTCACCCTGCATTAACTGTGGCAGTTTAATTTTGCCAAATGGTCAAAGACTTCTATGTGATTTTATTATCACATGTTCACAGGCGTTTTGCTTCGGTGCTACCCAAACTTCCCCTAGATATATGACTGAGTTACTATTATTATCCTTAAAACAAACAAATGATACTTTATGTTTTTAATCCTTTTCGCACCAGTATATAAATTAGTGTCACTATGTTTATCCTTTAATCTTTGTCCTATATTAGAATTTGCCTAATTAGTTACACAAAAGAAAATATCGACCGCGGGTAAATGATAAGATTTTAATGATTTTTTAAGTAGGATATACAGTTTTGTCAAATTAACAAAGACAATAGGTGACTAAAATCACAAACATTTTAATTACAAAGGTGAAAATGACGGATTAACAATTATTTGATTTTCTAACTCACCCTGTATAATAATAACACATTTTGTGCAAAAAATTATGTTTCAAGCACTCCCTAAACCTTTCCAAATAAAATGCTGTGGTGTTTTTTCCCTTATTTGCGTTATTTTGTCTCTAAAATAATAAAACTTTTCGGTATTTGAATTTTTAATAAAGTGGAGGTTCCGATTTAAAAACTCAAAAAAGCAGGAATATGCTATTGTGGCGTCAAAGATGGGTTTGACGTCTGTAAATATGTAATTTATAAACTTTTCATGAAAATATTAACAGATAGACTAATAAGAAAATTTGACGGATATCAATAAAAGGAACAAGCAGGCTTCAGAAGAAGTTTCAGTACAGTTGACCACTTATTAACCATGAAAATCCTAAGAGAACGAGCCAAGGAATACAAAATTTCATTATATATTGCGTTTATAGATTTCGAAAAAGCTTTCGATAGCATTAAGCACTGGGCAGTAAAAGCACCTTTAATTAATAGTCGAATAGATCACAAATATACAGACCTAATGGCCAATATATCTAGCGAAGCAACAATATCATTCAAAAATCACGAAGGAACCAAGCCAATCCGCATAAGAAAAGGTGTCAGGCAGAGTGACACAATATCCCCTAAACTATGTAACCAGGCCCTAGAAGGTTTTTTTAAAAGCTTAGATTGGGAAGAAATTGGCATCAAAGTAAGCGGAAAATACTGGGAGAACTGGATATAGCAGCTAAAAATATAGGCTTAAGTATGAACTACACTAAAACTAAAATCATAACAAAAACAGATGAAGATATTACGATCAGGTTAAAAGAAAAGAAAATAGAACAAGTAGAGGAATACCTGGGACAAATTATTAAACTAAAAAAAGCAAACCAAACAGCTGAAATCAAGAGACAGGTAAAATTGGCCTGATCAGTATTTGGTAAATTAAGATACATATTAAAAAATAAAAAATATCCTCAGTACCTTAAAACGAAAGTGTTATAACCAATGTCTTTCCTGTACTTACCTATGGATCCCAGACCTGTACACTTACAAAATCAAACATGGATAAGGTAACAAAAGTCCAAAGATCAAAGGAAAGACAAATGTTACATGTAGTAACAGATAGAAAAAGGAATGAATGAATAAGAAATAAAACAAAAGTAAGGGATGCCAGAGAAGTAACAAAATAAAAATGGAAATTTGCCGGTCATAATATCAGACAGAAAGACGATTTAAGGAACAAATGTATTGTAAACTGGAGACCTTGGGAAAATAAAAGAAGTAGGGGAACTAGATATTGGGGGAGGCCTATGTCCAAAGATGGATTGAAGAAAGCTAAATAGATAGATAGGTGGTTTCATTGTCAATTCATCAAATTATATTATTTTCTAAAATAACACGTTTGAAGCAATACTACTTTGCATGCAACACAAAATTAAAGGCCGCTTGACATGGTGCATGACAATAAAATTTGCAGGCAAATGCATGAAATTTTGCCCAGGTGCATGCGCAGTACAAATCCAGCTGATTGTTGCAGGCAATCCATTTTTATCGGTCCGGTGCCATTTTTTTGCATGCAAACTGTACTTGCATGCAAACTGGGGAATTTTTACCTAGATTCTGGGGAATCAATGCATGGCCATGCACAATGTCAAACGAAAAGGAGATTTTTTGCAGGCAACAATTTGACCATGTCAAGCGGCCTTAAGAGAGAAGTAATTAGGTATAGGTTCATACACAGAACAATGCCATAACTAGAGGGGTGCGACCGGTGCCCCCGCACAGGGCATCATCGCCAACCTCTACTAGTTTTGTAGAGAGGGGGGGCAAACTCTAATATTGCATCGGGCGCCAATCACCCTAGTTACGGCGCTGCCCATAAGTACCGAGATCCCGATGTACCGAGATCCCGATGTACCGAGACCCCGAAATAACTTCGAAATAATGATTTTAGAAAAAAAATGTTTTATGCAATTCTTATAATTTTATTTAAGTGTTATCTTGATTGACTTGTAGGTTATTTGTATTTTTCTAGATATTTCGGTACATATGGGACACCCTATATAAGAATATGAACTATGTACCTAGGTATTATTATTGTTTATAGTTGAAAATTTTAAATGATTATTTCCAGTGCTTTAAAGGGATTGCATGTTTAGGTATATTTAAATATTGTTTTTCCTGTCAAGTACAAAAACAAAAGCCTATCTTTAAAATAAATGATTTTCTAAATTGTTTCGATAAAATTTTATTCAAGTAGGTACTTAAGTTGTTTTCATATAAGCCCTTACCACGGATCACCTTTTGTTAGGTCATCCGTGCCCTTACCTTCTTAACCTTTAAATAAATAAATTCAGTGGGCGTGAAAAATTCCACGCAACTGTATGGTTCGATAGATAGATGATTCGATAATGATTCATATGTGAGTGAGCCTTGCAGCCCTTCCACTGTGACCACCCACTATTGTGGCTCACTTTTGAGTGGTTTCTCACCACTGTATGCCTAATCCTCCGAAAAGGTTAGCTATCAGTTTGGGTGAGACACTCCTTAGACCTTCTGAATCAATCTGAGGTTTACTGAAAGTGTCCTGACGTAAACGTGCAATAGCCGAACATGTCTAACTGTTGCGTCATCCTCCATAAAAAGTCCAAGAATCTCCTGTCTGATAAGTCCAATGATGTTCCTGGCTCTCTTTCTACAAGGTCATTTAATAAACTCTTTGGAGTGAACCAGTTCTGGTATATTTATCCAGTATTGTTGGAAACTGTTCTCCATCCATTTCAATATGGTTAATTTAGCAGCATTGTATTGCTTACCTCGCTGCTTAGTCTGCGGCGTCATTTCTCTCGTACCCAGAATGCCCTAGTATCCATACTAATGACACATTGGTAGCGTTACCAAGCACAGTCAGCGAATCCCTGCAGCTCCTCTTGGTTCTCGATGAGACCGTATAGGAATCAAGCGCTCTTAAGGCTGCTTGACTGTCAGAGAAGATTTTTATTTTCCTGTTGTTTTTAAATTTCATAAGAATCGGTTTAGCTGCTTAGAACTCTCGTTGTATGGACAAACAGAGACGTCACGATAAAATCGCTCAGAGTAAAAAAAAAAAACCAATCATTTTTGACGTTATCTCAAAAAATGAATGACGAAAACTAACATACTACGTTTTCCTCAAATCGGTGCAATTTTTGATCAACTCCAAACACTCTTCGAGGATTATCGTGTTAAGAACTCAAAGATTGGCCTAATTTTGAATTTGAGGTCGATCGGTCAAAATTACCGATTTTAGTTCAATAACCAACATTTATACTGTATCATTAAAGAAGACTCGTGGCTCTTCCCGCGTATCACGCTCACATGCAAAAGAAATAATTATGCGTATTATAAAATGACATTCAATTTTGAGGGTCATGAACAAATCACGTATTGGCTGTTACGGAATAAAATATACACACCTCCTTATTTTCTATTGTTATATTTTCAAGTACAAAAAGCAAAAATAAAAGTGGAATCCCATTATAACTTATCGCGTTATCATTTTCCTCATTTAAAAACAAAATTTATCAAAGTGGGGTCTATTAAAAAAAACTAAATTGGGTTTAAATAGAAGTAAACACACAACTTAAAAAATCTCGATAAGATATAATAAACAAAGAACATAGCTGACCCTAAAATTAAATACAATGCAATCAACAAGACTGCAAAAACTCTTAAAAATATTGAGAAAAAATTTTAATATATAGAGACAAAATCTTAACAATGCCGAAAATAAAGGAAATTGTATTAATAGTACAGAATAGGGATACAAAGACCCAAGAATATACAAGACCGTCCACAATACTAAGCGAAAGAAAATACTGAGATAGATAGTAAAGGAACAGAAGAAAAAAAGGGAATAACAGGATTTTGCACTACAGTAAACAAAAAAGACTCTAGACCAGAAAGAGTTTGTGTTGGCTTGCTTAAACCAATCCAAGAAGATAATTTAACACTAAATGATCTTTTTAATTATGTTCAAATTACCGGCATTTTTCCTAATGACTGGTGAGTTTCATTAATATTCCTATCACGAAAAAACCACGCCTAAAGCAAGTGAAGATGGAGTTAAAACAGTTACTGTAGACGATCAATCAATATGATTAGTAAGGTAACCCTTACCTTGTAGTTTTGCAGTTTTTTCTTTGTCCAGTTTTTATGATTTTGAAAGATATTTTTAATAGTACAGTTATAAAAAATACCCACTTGTTATCTTACAGGTAGTATTTTAGTTATGTACTCCTCTGATTTTTTTCCAGCATTTCAATGGCCTTAATATAGTAAGGGTTCTATGTTGTGCATGTACACTCCAGTTTTCGCCTGATGTTACTTTTGTACAACTTTCCACAGTTCGATTGAGGGATCTGTAATCACGAGTTTGATAAGTCGTCGTTCATAGTGCCGCGCTGGCACATTTGCTTCGCGCGGTGCGGCTTTAAATTCTGGCTGGGTACATCGTTGGTTATTTAAAAACACTTTAACTTTGATGTTTTGTGCAAGTCAGTTGTTTATTATTTGCTCATCTTTGACTCTTGATCATTTGTTAAGTTCTTTGCCGGAAGAGGTTAAGTTGGTTCCATTATCACTCCAGATTTGTGTGGGTTGAGCTCTTGTGGAAATGAATCGTCCAATAGCAAGAATTGCTGAATCGGTATTTAACGTGTCTGCAATTTCCAAATGAATTGCTCTAATTGAAATGCAGATAAATATCACACCATACCCTTTTGCCCTACTTCTTCCAATGCTGACTTCAACGGGATCAAAATAATCCATGCTGTATAAGTGAACAGTCTCTGTAGTCTGACTAATCTTTGTACTCTACTCTAAGGTAGATAAAATAGTTTGCTTTTTGAGCTGTCTTAAGAATGCGTAGCATTCCTAATTGAGGTCTAATGTGGCAATAACTCCAAGCTCTGCAACAGTTGACCGAAGAGGCTCTGGATATATTTCACTAAGGTATTTCTCTAAATAACTGTCAAAATGTATCGAAGGCCTCTATTTAAACAGAATAGTTCTCTTTAGACTAAGGAGGTAAAGAGCACTAAGCGCTAGGTACAACTTTGATACATACTAATTGTCTGTTTGACTGACATTTCTCCATTTTTTACTCTTACTTGGTAGTATCGTTCATCGAGCAGATGACATAAGTCAAAAGCTGTCCTTAAACTCCATGGTGTTTTAACTTCCCGAGCAACAGGTCATGCAAGACGTTGTCAAAGGCCTTCTCATAGTCCAAGTAATGTATATTTAATACAATTTTTAAAGCAATTTATTTTTGTTTAGGAAAAAAAGAAAAATAATAGGTATTGTATATTACCAAGTCAAGTAAATCCATCTAAAGACTGACTTATCCTTGACAGTAAAATTAACGTTTAGTGTATTATTTTGGTCAATATTGTCAAAAAAATTCAAGACATAAAAGTATTGGATGAAGACTACCTACCTATAATAATTTGATTATTATTTCTTGGACTAATAAAAGTTATTTCTTTTTTTACTGCGATAACCCCAATAACTTAAAAATAAAACATTTGCGAAATTAGGGGTCAGTGTTAAATATAGTCGTCATTCTAAGTATTTTTCATCATTCATTTTTATTTATTTGTTTAAACAATTTAATCTAAGTTATGCAAATTAATATATGCATTGATTAGCAAAAATTATATTAAAATTAAAAATATACAAATATAATTTGATCAAGTATTACCATATTACCATTATTAATTAGTAATGTGAATTTTCAGTCTTTTCTACAAATGAACTTTTTATCTTACTTTGTTTACGAAACTCACAGTTACTAAAGGGTCATTATTCGCTTTTTCTCTTCTAAGTAAATAAAAACATTCTACTTCAGTTAAACCCAATAAGTTGGTAAATAAAACAATGTCCTCGAAAACTTACCTTTTTTGGCATAGGGAAAAAAACAAATCTTTCAACTTTGACGCACCCTATATTAACTCAGTCATTTTTTATAAAAACAGTCTCGTGTTTACATGTGTAAGTTAAATAATAATTTTAAAAAAATAATACATAAAACAGGTTTAAAATTATTTTCGTATTTTCACTCCCTCCAACACAAAAATTTCAAGATAGCCAAATAGTGTCCCCCTCGCAAACAAAATCGACGTGTTCAAGCGTTTCTCCAAACTCGCACGAAAAATACCCAAAAACACCTCTGTTACCTTTTAGTTGGGACACCTTGTATACGATATATACATAAACAGATCATTTTACTTTTTATACGTTAGCAATTTTCCGAAAATTCTGGAAAAATACAAAGTTTAGATATTTGAAGATTACACGATTCAATTTAGATACATAAAATAAAAAGTCAAATCATGTTATGAATCTATAAATATAATAAATATTAAAAACTTAATAATTAACAGCGGAGTAGCATGCCTTAAGGGGCGGGGGGAGTGGACGGCTGAAAAGGGTGCCCATAAAAAAATTTGCAACCAAAACAAAAGGTCGATTTGCCGACCGTCACTTTGTCGGCCCTGCTACTTAATAAATCTTGGGGCACCCATGGGGCGTCAGGGGACGAACCCCCGCGCCCCCTCAAGCTACGCCGCTGATAATTAATATGGGTTTAAAATTATTTAAGACAAATAGGTTGCGGAAATTTGTTCGAAAACAAGTTGTGCTAAAACTATTTGTTGGAGACCAAACATTTTTTTTAAAAGGAAAATAATTCAAAAACAAACGAAAAATTGTTTAAAGAGATTTTCTCCAAACGAAAATTCATTCATATTTCGGTATGGTTGGCCTATGCATCAAAGGCCATCTAGCCACAGTCTGCAACTTAATGCTCTGATTTTTGATTTGGACAATCACAACACACTCACATTCATACACATATACACGGTGACACATATAGACCCCCATGGTAGGCAATTTTCTTTTCTCATGGAGGATTTAATTTTGCCTGATGCTCTTTGTCGAACACAGGGGGGTCTTTATCGTGCTAGCGCCATCTACGCTCTTAACACGGGACCACCGGCTTAACGTGACTTCCGAACCACGATCTTGCCTACTTCGTTGATGCCCAAACTTCGCCCAAGACAGGCTCTACCCCTACTTCCGGTAAATCTGTATTCACAAAAGGAGAGTAGGTTCGAGTTTGTAGTGGCCGGCATGGGATTTAAACCACACACCCTCTGATTGGCAATCGGACACCTCGCCCACTGAACCAATCAGGGCCACGCTCAACGAAAATTTATTCATGAACATTTTCTCCAAACAGAAATTTGTTGAAAAACATAAAAAAAAATTGAATGACAATTTTAAAAAAAGTTATTTCCTTAAATAGCTCCCCATCCCTCCCTAAATTAGCTCCCCGTCCTTCCTTTTAGGACATATCCTAACCTGTTGGGTTAGGTTAGAATACGTTTGCGAGCAATGGACAAAGGTCAGGAAAACACCGATTTCGACCTACCAAAGGAAGTTTAGCTAAATTAAGAACAATTTTTCATCCGAAGAAAATGTTTTGGAACAATTTTTGTTTTGAAGAAAATGTTTTGGAACAATTTTCCGTTTGCACAAACAATTCCGCGACCCAAGAAAAATAAATAATATGAACATATTTTTCTACAATATATAATTTTAATTGTCCATGAAAAATTAATCTAGAAATAAACGACTGCGTAGATATTACTAATTCACATAACAAATTAAACAGTTTGATGTTAAATGTGCAAATTAAATAACATTTAGTTTTAAATTATTTGGCTTTTAAAAAACCTTTGTCAAAAGAATTAACAAAATGTTTTAACATATTATAAATCAGTGGCGAATGCAGAGAGGCAGTCACGAGTTTCAACCTCTTCCCCCCACCTCCCAAAGCCATTAAATCTTGCCTCATAAAAATTTAATTTTTCCAAATAATCAAGTAAAAAAAAATTTTTTTTAAAGATAAACCCAAGAGAAGACGCAATAAAGGGTTCCATTAAACATATTATGTAGTAAGAGCTTTGATATCTTTCCCTTCAGGAATAAATGAATGATTTTTTACCTTCCTAGCCCGCGCAGTGCTAGAGAAGGTATTATTTTCGACGAAAAAAATATTTTTAAAATAACGCCGAAAATGTGTTACTTGTGTGTATTTTGACCTATCTTAGCAATATCGTCGTGATGTCTGTCTGTGTGTGTGTGTCTGTTCGGTTCATATGCGATCAGAAATTTTAACACACGAAAAGGTGATCTCATGTTTTCAGACGTTGATACTTTACGTCTAACTTCAGTTTTCATACCTTTGACAGTGGGAAGGAAGAATTATAGAGATCAGTAGGATGATTTGGTCGAATTAATACCCTGAGAGTTTCTCGTTCTTGTATTGAGACACCGCACACATGCATAGATGAAAGTTTTCCGAAAATTTATGTTTGGTCTTCGGTTCATTCGGCGTTTGCGCACAGAGTAAGAGATTCCGGGTTCGAGTCCCGGCCGAAGACAGAAAACTTTTTTCTTTTCTTTAATTTCACTTGTTTATATATTATTCTTATTGAGTTAGGTGTAATAAAGATTTAACGTAAAATTACGCCACTGCCAAAAATAATAATAGCATGAGCTTTAGAGCCTATTAATTAAAGTACATTTTTTTAGGGCAGCCCTGTTGCAACAACAGCACATGGTACTCGTTTATTCGAAAAAGATGCCACCCTTACTGTGGGTCCCAGAGGACCTGTTCTACTCCAGGACTACCATTTCATGGAAGAAATGGCCCACTTCGATAGAGAAAGAATCCCCGAAAGGGTTGTCCATGCCAAAGGGGCTGGAGCTTTTGGATATTTTGAGGTAGGTTAATACAGTGTGTTTACTAATCCTTGAGTCACTTGAAATAATTTTTATATGAACATAATGTCCTAAACAACTAAATTTTTTAGTTGCAGTAAATTGAAACTTTTTGAAAATTCTGCTTTTTATTAATATCTATGATACTGCTCAGATATTTTTGTAAATTTGGTACACAGTTTCTATCCATTAAGATGTATTTTCTGATTTATAACATGTTTTTTTTTCGACTAGTGGCGTTCGTGGGAGTATTAAGCTCGGTACTTTTGAAGAAAATAATAAATTACTTTTGTTTCTAGAAGTCTAGTAAAATGCAAATTGAATGAGTTAAATTTTTTTATACAAAAACTGTACTTTAAACTTATTTTTATTTAAACAAAAAACCAAACAAAAACTATGTGTTAATTGTATTTTTTTTATTTTAAAAAAATAGATCAAACCAACTGTCAAACTGTAGTTTATTTGTCACTTTTAGTTTTTGAGATATTACATATATGTAGTTGGTGTTTATTTTAAGAAATAACCACAGTTATATTCGATGAGTGAGATCAGTGTGAAATTCCCTTTAAAATGAAGTATCACACTTAATGTCGCGTGGTAATAGGGAAGATTTCTCAACCTTTTGTTGCGGTTAAGGTGAATTTAACGTTATATTTAAACAGTATTTTTTTGTTTTCCATTTCCGCCATTTAAAAAATGATTTAGAACAAAAATGTTGATATTCAGATTAGGTTTGAATCTAAGGTTTTCTGTCCTATTTTTAGTTTCAAAGTTATTTTGTTTTATACCCTGTTTTTTTGACACTTAAGTGTAAAGTTGAAATAAATTCATATTCCATGAAATCTGTTCAAAACGATTAAATAAGTATCAGTTTTGTTAATTAAGTTTTATGAGAAAGTTGGAACAAAGGAAAATCAAAACACCTTTGATCTGAATAAAAATAGTTATACAGGGTGTTTCCTAAAAATTGGTCAAAAATTCGTGGTGTGATTCCTGGAGTATTTTCATGAAAAAAGTTCCAAAAAACATTTATCAAAAAATGGTTCCTAAGGGAGCTGCGCCGTTTTAAAAAGGGCACCCTGAAGTTTTTCCGCAATATTTCCGAAACGGTCCATGCAAAAATCATGAAATTTGGTACAACTTATAAACTTTTAAAGCTCAGAATTTCAGCTCAGAATTGCAAAATTTTAATCAGGGGCGTACCATACCAGGAGGGTTAAGGGTAAAAAGAATCCCATTTTTTCTGTGGTCGTTTTTTCACATTAAGATTTTAGAATATGATACCTGAAGGTTTTTCACGTAAGAAAGGCGCTCTTAGTTCATATCGATAGGGCGAGTAGTTTTCGAGGAAATTACAATTTTCGACATTGATGCATCAACACCCTCAAGATGAGTTTTCCTCAATAGCTTCGAAACCCCTCATAAAAACATCATGAAATTTCGTACACGGCATAAAATTTTGACGGCAAATTCGATTATGACCTTAAAATTGTAAAATTTCTCTGTGAGGCGTAAAACTCTTCAGGGTACCCTTTTTAAAGGGACGCTCCCTTAGGAACCATTTTTCGACAAATGTTTCTAGGAACTTTTTTTCATGAAAATACTCCAGGAAACACACCACGAATTTGTGACCAATGTTTAGGAAACACTTTGTATAAAGAAAACCTGGACGAGGTAATTAAAACCACTTGAAAACAAATGAGGTTTTTTTGTAAAAAAAAGGGAAATGCTAATAAAAGATAGAATGTTCCAATTTTGGCATATTTAAACTTCAATAGAGGATATTATTAAATTAATTACCTACATATAAAAGGTATAAATATGCTTTTAACTACGTTTTTGGGAAATATTAAAAAATAATTAAGTACTATTTTGTAGGTCACACACGACATAACCAAATACAGTGCTGCCAGTGTTTTCAGTCAAGTAGGAAAGAAGACCCCTATCGGTATCAGATTTTCTACTGTAGGAGGCGAATCTGGTAATTAATTAACTAGATTATAATAACTTTATTTACATTTTCTTAAGAAAAATGAAGGTCATTGGTGGAAATTCGCTTTTATAGAGCTTATTAACCCATTTTGAATCGCATCTTTGTATTAACTTTTGTTAAATTAATAACATTTTTTATTATTAAGGTTCTGCTGACACTGCTCGGGACCCTCGTGGTTTTGCAATCAAGTTTTACACAGACGATGGTGTTTGGGATCTTGTAGGAAACAACACCCCAATTTTCTTTATCAGGTATGTAAAATATATTTTTAGTTATAAATTGGTACTGAGTTAAAGGTTAAAAAAAGAATGCCAATGTTCTCAACCTCAGATTTAGAAACATGAACACTAGAAAAAGCCGAAATAAACAAGTTACATTGTATTCTGACAGTCGATCTCTCAAAATCGGCATAATAAAGTCGAATTAAAAAATAAGTATCTATGAATAAGTGGTTTATTTAGCTTAAACAAAAGAAGGCACTATTTATTCCGTTTCTTATAATAAACAAAGGCCTAATATTGAAACATCAGCTATCAAAAACAATGTTGAAGTGTCAAAATAATACTAACACTATTACTGGCTATCTTTATTTTAATAAGTAATTGAATAGTTTTATATACCGCCTGTTCCAAAGTTATTCTTAAAAGCTTCTCCTAATGAAGGGCGAGAAAGCAATCCAAAAGAGCAAAGACTTCTTTTTTTTCGCGACCCGCCTTTTAAAATGTCCTCTATTACCCTACCAAAAGTCGCCGAAATCGGAGATGGCTTGCATCGTCGGACCTCGTGCAAAAATCGATACCCACTTCTCCCTAAAGAATCAAGCAATCTCGCAGCTGCGTGACTTACAGAAAGACCCATTTGCTTGCTTTACTTTTAGGGGCGGAACGGGGCGTGGCTCTGTATCCAATAGAATCTATTAAAGGCAAGGTACAACTTTGGCTTTAAAGAATCACTTTGGAACACCCAATATACCTTTGTTTATAAAGAACCAGAACAAAATTTGACTGTCAAAATACTGCCTGTCACCATTACTGCCTGGGCCTCCAATTTTACTTACCTTTCTGTGCCATTTTAGGGATCCAATCTTTTTCCCAAGCTTTATCCACACCCAAAAGAGGAACCCAGTCACTCACTTAAAGGACCCCGATATGATGTGGGACTTTTGGACCCTCAGGCCGGAATCTATACACCAAACCATGTTCTTGTTTGCTGACAGAGGTAAAAATATAATTCTAAAACAAAAATACAGGGTGATACAAAAATATCACAAGCCTACAAGAAATACAAATGTCGAGATCCGCAAGACAACGCTGAATCCAATCCAGGGTCAAAAAGTATCAAGATCATTTAAAAAAATTTCTTGTGAGGTTGTGTAATGTATTATATTAAAATGGATAACAGAAGATGCCAAAAGAAAAATACAGTTTAAATTTATTAAAACAATCTTGTCTTCTAAGTATATGATTTATTAAGTTGCTCGCTGTAAAGTATACTATCACCAATGTATGTCCCGTCCCTTAAACAGGCTGTCGAACACTTTGGTCCGTTCGGTAAATTAGCAGCTATCGTTGTGTTGATTGAGAATTTGGTTCTGTTAATCGCTCAGACCTCTCTTTCTGGTAGTATAATGTGGGATAACCTTCTGCAGTTTACCGTAGTGGACATGACGTCTGATATCATTTCTAAATTCTCTCTCTCACTTTAGACATAGAATGAGAGACAACACTTTCTGATGAACTTCGCAAGGGTGTCACATTGACCAGGCAGTGTTCTGAGGAGTCCCATAAGGACAAAACAGTTAACTGTCAACACTTATTCGGTGTCCATTAGATCTTGGACCCCCGTGAGGTTAAGCTTTCGAGCGAGAGAAACAAAACATATTTTTACCCGACTAGACACGAAAACTTGTTTGATTTTTAAATTCACGGGTACTACAATTTACGTTTGATACTCTTTAATATGATTTTTTTACTGAAGTCTTTACAATATGTTTGATTTCAACAATTTTTAGGCATCCCTGATGGCTACAGATACATGAACGGATACGGTTCGCACACCTTTAAACTAGTCAACAAAGACGGTAAATTCGTGTACTGCAAATTCCACAACAAAACCAACCAGGGCATTAGGAATATCGACGCCAAAAAGGCCGAGCAACTCGCCGGTCAGGATCCCGATTATTCCATGAGGGATTTGTACAACGCCATCGCCAATGGGGACTATCCCAGCTGGACTATGTATATACAGGTATTAAGTTACTAAAGCAAAACTACTCTTATCCAATGCTTTCTTTCGATTCTTGGTCAATTTACTTTGTATCATAAGCTTAAAGCTGTTTAAAATACTTGTTAAAATTTGACTTTTGAAGCCAAAGATACTAAATCAAAACATCGTAGCGTGAGTCTTAGTGGTCTTATATTGTCAAAGATCTAGCCTTAAATTCGATCCAATACAAATAATTATAGAATCTTTCTCCAAAGCTGTCATCTTCCGCGTGATTTTGACAAATTTTTCTATATAAATTTGAAAGTGTCACTATTGTTTATAGCTTGTTTTGGTTTGTGTGCCTCTCAGTGTGACGTCAATCCTAATAGGTATATTGTCTATTATACCAAACAGCAAATCAAATACATTTGCAAATGTACTACAAATTGACCTTCGACTATAAGAGCATATATTTTCTAAATCGTATGAGATAAGAACTCGTTTTTATTTTCTCTGGTTTATTTAATTCAGCAAAACAATTAGCAGAATTGAAAGAAGGTCGTCATAGTAACAAAAATGCCAAAACTTTAAAAAGGCTTTCAACTCAACCTGTTACATCATCACCCACATACCAAAAAACCACCACCTTTCAGTAAAAAATATACGTTCCCGTTTCAAATTTGTCAATAATCATGCTCACTGGACTGCCAAAGAATGGAGTTTGTTTATGGCGAGGAATCTAAGTTTAACCTGTTGGTCTCTAGACTTCGAAACAGATTAAACGTTGATCCGTCGCTAAAAATGAGCTGTATCCATTATTTGGCAGCCCAGTGAGCATGATTTACTACAAATTCGAAACCGGAACGAACGTCACTTTTTTTTTTTGAACGGAGTGGTTTTTTGGCTGGATGATGATTTAACAGGTTAAAATGAACTAAACGCCTTCTTACAGTTCTGGAATTTTGGTCAGCATGGCAACCTTCCTCCAAATCTGCTAAGGGTCTTTCTAATGGTATAAATGTTATCATTAACAAATCGATTTTTAATATCGATTGTAACTGCTTTTGCACGACCCATATTAAAAGTTTTAAATAGTTGCTATACCACCTATAAGTGTCTGTTGCTATATTTTTGTAATACAAAATTAATATTTTCCAAACCAAAGAAAATAAAAACGAGTTTTTATCTCATACGATTTAAAAATATGTGCATTTTTAATAAGTCGAAGGTCAATCTGTCGTCCATGTGCAAATAAACTTAATTTAATGTTTTGTATAAACGTATGATTTGTTGGTATAATTTTTTTCCAATACACGATATAATAATACATTGGTGACACGATAATCCTGATCAATTAAAACCGGGCCGATCCGAATTATCAAGGAATCCGGATTGTTGAGGAAATTTTTTTAATAACAAAAAATATAATGTCCTATCCGCACTCCTCCACTTACCACCTCAAAAGTAGCACTTTCCGCACGCGAGTAAAAAACATTCCTGGATTTCCAAAGAATTGAATACAAAGCCTTTAATTTTTTCGAATATCGCTGATTGTTAATGTATCCACCATACTCCAGAGCTAATACTTTTCCAGTAACGCTATCATTTTTTAGTGCATCAGAAATCTCTGACTTCTCTTTTGTGGTTAAAGTTTTATGTTTCCTTTGATTGGACCCATTCTAGACACGACTGTGTCCTATAACCTTGGCCTTGCCCGAAAAGCTAGATAAGAACTTCTGAATGCAGCCTTTGACACCACACGCCGCATCAAACCAACCAAATGACTAAAACCTGCATTATTATGTGAAATATAAAGCATTTTCTGGAAAAAACGCGAGTCCGGAGTATTGAATCAAGTAAAATCCGGATTACCGAATACCTCTATGGACTGCTGAGGCTATCCGGACTACCGAAGCATCCGGATTATGGCGTGAACGGATTATCGAGTCACCACTGTACCTCACTAGGATATGACTACTGTCAAGTTTGACTATTAAAACTAGTGGTCGTTTACGTTCTTAGATTACACCTCTTGTTAAACTAAACTCTTGTAGATATGCTTTAATTAAAATCCCTTCGGCATTGATAGGATACATCGATAACAAATGTGATCTTTCCAGTATAAACACACAAAATTTGTGTGTGTAGGTACCAACGAATGTTTAGATTTGATATTTTTAATCGTTTTGGATATTTATAATGACATTTTAATTGGTTTTAGGTAAAGTACAGTTGCATGCCCTAGTCATTACACGCTTAAAATAATTAAAGCCGAAACTTCATCTTTGCGTGTAATCAACATCATAACATGATTGTTATACGTAAACTATTATTACCTGCTTTTATCAATTCTCGCAGATCATGACTCCAGAACAAGCGCAAAGTTGGCGCTTCAACCCTTTCGATTTAACGAAAATCTGGCCACACAGCGAATTCCCCCTAATTCAGGTCGGCAAACTGGTGCTACACAGAAATCCCGAAAATTACTTCGCCGAAGTCGAACAGATGGCGCTAAACCCATCTCATATGCCACCAGGCATCGAACCATCTCCTGACAGGATGCTGCAAGGTAGGTTGTTTGTTTTTCTTATTTGCCGAAAATTCCTTAAATAATTTATTTACAAAGGTAACATTGTTGTAACTTATCATTTTTATTCGATACGTATCGCAGAACGTATAAATGTTTATTAAATCCATTCTAAGAACACAACAATTCATTCCAAATGCACAAGATTTTGTTGTGCAATTTTATTGTCACCAAATAGCCATTCAGTAGAAAAAAAATCGGACTTCCATTGTCTTTATTTATTTTAAACACTTTTTTGGATGTTCTTGTCAAACGATTAGACAGAAAATTTCAACCCACTGTATATAGGAAACCTACACACACGGGACAGTACTGTTGCTACAAAACAAGGAGTTATAAGAAGTTTGTCTTCAAGAGCCGTAAATATTTGTAGTAATAATGAAGAATTAACACACCACATAAATTAACAACATTAAAAACGACTTACAACAGAATGGTTATTCCGAGAAATGAATAAGCTCAACGATCCCTATAATTAAAAATAAACCAAATGTAGCAAATTCTCAAAATAATAATCCGTTAGGTGTTATTAACATTCCATATGTTCAAGAGATTTAAGAAAACAAGCGCTATAATATAATTTCATCGAGAAATACGATAAAAAGTTTTCATACTAAAACAAAACCAGAAAATCTCTCAAATAATAAGGAATGTATTTACCAAAACGCCTTCTTCAGGTTGGAGTAAATGAAGATCTAAAAAGTACCCAATTAGGAGATATTGAAAAATCCGGTTTAGCGGATCATGCATGGTCAAATCATCACAGGATTCAGTTAGAGGCTAAAGTTTTGCATAAGGAGTCGCATTGGCGAAAACAAAAGTTTATTCAAGCTGCGTTTATAATGTAGAATAAAGAAGTTTTTAGTCAACCAAGCACGGACATACTAAACATATGGAACTCACTCCTTAAGGAAAACAGGCGTCTTAGGATTAAAAAAGGGGGCGGACCGTCACACCTGACTGCACACCAAGTAGTATAAGTAGTAGCCTATAGACTAGATTGGTTAGTTTACACTTGAAAACGGTTAGAGAAACTTACTAACCGATATGTCGTGTTTAAAATAAATAAAGACAATGGAAGTCCAAAATTTTCTGTCTACAGTAAAACCTGACGATTTCTGCATTTCACACACACAATTAAATTAACTAACTACCTATTTATTACATCACAATATTCTCTCTTACGATGTGGTCCTTTTCTATATTGACAGGTCGTCTCTTCGCTTACGGTGATACTCATCGCCACCGCTTAGGACCCAACCATTTGCAGATTCCTGTAAACGCCTGTCCATTTGCGGTGCGCAACTACCAGCGTGACGGTTTTATGACTGTTACGAGTAATCAAGCTGGCGCCCCTAACTATCATCCCAACAGTTTCTCTGGACCTGAGGTTGATCCTAACGTCAGAAATTTGGCACCTAGGTTTACCGTTACCGGAGATGTAGCCAGGTAGGTTAAAAGCAAATAAATTTAGATATAATTAAGATTAGTTATGTTTTCCTTTATAAAAACTCTTTCTAACATCCCCTTAACAAAATGAGACCAAAATTCCCATTCAAATACAGAAACGATTTTAATCTTATGTTATTTATACCGTTTTCGATCAACACTGCCTTCGGCCGCTTAGAAATCAATGCTAGAGCAGATCTCTGTAGTAGCAACTGCAAATTGATACTTGAAATATTTTATGATGCAACAACGAGATATATTCTTGTTCATCTTCAGAACTGGAGCTAGGCGACCAAAAACTCGCCTAAATCCTTAGAACATTGAACTACTAGAAGCAGCATAACCTCAAACCATAAACAGGTTTGTTTGAGTAACTGACCTCCAGAAGTCGATTTGAAAACATTCCTAAACCTTTAATGATACAAACATTTCTTTGTAAATCTTAAAAATAGTACAAAATCATAATACAGCATTAAACAAGAGAATACTTTTTTATATTAAAAATGATTCAACATTCTATTGTGGCAAGTATATGATTTTTTGAATCTCAATAGTAATAATACAAAATCGTGCAGGTATAATACATTTAAAACAATGTGGCAGTTTAAGAACCGGCTGTTTGTTTACATAACAATGCTTAAAATATTTAACTACGCCTATGTTTTGTTTACAGATAAATAAGCTGTTTACTTACTTGTAAAAGGACCGTTTATTTCCTACGGCGTAGGAGGTTTTACACACCTCGCACTTTTTTACCATATTAACTTTAACGCAAAAAAACAATAAAAATTCACAAAGTCACAGGCTTTTTAGCACGGATCACCTTTTAGTCTACAACGATTTAAAATACAATGACGACCATCAACAACAAGTGACAGTACGTCATCGACCATGCCGTTGTTGGCGAGGTTGCCGTGCTGTTAATTTTTTCTAACGTTTAAAGGACACAATTATTATTAATTAATGTAATTTGGCAAAAGTAAAAATATTTTATTATATTTATCTTGGTGAAACTAGTAGGATAGGCTTTTACAAGAGCAATAAAGATCGATCCACGCAAGATTTGTTGCAAATATTTTGCCTAGTAGAACAAAGAAATTACAACGGGACGAATATACAGAGTTATAAACTATGGTTGACAGAAACCAGACACTGGCTCATGTCTCTGATAAGTAGTGCCATCTATTGATTGATATTATGACTATTTTAGTCTTACCAATGCAGATATTAGAACTCTATAATACGTGTATCATTGTTTCTAAAAAAATCCCTAGATCTTATTTGTGTCCTTAAACTAACTGATTTACAACTTTGTCTTTCAGAAAGGACGACTCAGTCACAGATGACGATTTCGTGCAACCTAAAATTTTCTGGAACAAGGTGTTGGACTCAGCTGCAAAAGATAGGTTTGTAGTTTTTATCACGTTAAATTTTCTCTTAAGATAAATGGACTTGTTATAGTTAATGATGATACTATGTATGGTCAAATGCTAAGTTTTGACCTCTCTGCTTTATGAAGTCGAGTACTGGACATTAAACGCAGAAATAAATAGAGGAGATGAAGCTTTTGAGATATGGCTGTAAAAGTTCTTAAGGTGTCATGAGTCATCTTATGTGTAGATGTTTCTCGAAAAAACCTATAAAACAGCTGCATCCAACTTTAGAACTGCCATGATGATTGTTAACATTAGTCACGGAGATGGCACTTAGAGAGCGAGGGAGAGAGCAAGAGCAATTTTCCCTAAATATAACTTTTTTGTAATGTAACAATTTTGTTGCAGAATGGTTCAAAACACAGCCGACAGCTTGAAACAAACCAGCGACTTTATTCAAGAAAGAGCAGTAAAAATGTTCCACAAAGTTGACGAGAATCTTGGACAAAGAATCGAAAGAGAACTGAACTTCCAGAAACGTGCTAAGGCCAATTTGTAAAGGAAAAAACGAACTGACTAGTGCTTACAATATAGATTAAGCTGAAAAGACAAACGTATGTCGTAACCTACCTGAACATACAAGACATATTTCACGGTTCGTTCCAAACCGGACCTCTAATTACGTACTAAACATACGTAGTTTTCTCACACATAGATTAGGTAAAATCGACACGTATGGTAGATAGTTGCTGTCAAGTGTGTTCTCAAATTCTTTTATATGCAAAAGTATTCGCAAATCTTTGACTTTTTTGCTTATGTTTACAGAAATTTGCACATATTGTGATTATACTATTTTCTAAATTATGTATTTTTATAGATATTTTTTAAGATAATGTATGTTTTGGATTTGATTATGTAAATAATTTACAAAATACAAACTTTTTAAATATTCTTTGCTTTTTTCCTGGTGCCAGGGAATGGCAGCCTATTTCCCATTTACATATTATTTTCTAGACTTCGAGCAAAAGACAGAGTCGTGACAGACCGTAGGTCACCAGTCAAGGGTTAGCTAAGATAGTAGCCCTCTTTTCGAGGCTTTAACAAACATTAGACGGCTCTGAAATCAAAGAATCTGCTGATGATTTCAAAAACCGCTTTCATTACATTTAATTCCGCGTCGCGATAACTTCATGGCTTGTCGAAGAAAGGGTTGTAAATTATCATTACAAACAACTTCTTTAAATGGAAAAGTGTGTGGACCTTTTCTTGACTTGCCTGCAGTGGAAAATCTTTGTTTTAGAAGTAAACACTTATTTGCAAGGAAAAATGCAATTTCTATTTTCAACAGTTTTTCTAACATCACCTTAACTTCTTAACCGCATATTTTTCACAGTCGGCAACATTACATAACAAATCTTTAAAAAGTGCTTTCAGCAGTGTTTATAGGTAAGGTGCCCGAGTACAAGTCATATTTGTGTCTCTTTGTTTGTTTTACGTACGGTTAAGGCTGCACACGGAAATTACAATAGTTATGTCTTCTTATTGTTTTCTAGCCGCCCTTTATAGATCTATTGCGCGACGTGGTCGTTGTAACATGATATTTAGCGATTGCGGGACTAATTTCATAGGAGCTCATTAAGTCTATGCCAGAAGCTGTGGAACTTCTTCTCCACATTTTGGATGTCTATGGGAGGCGCGCATCAACCCAGCTATAACACATTTTGCTAGAGTAGTAGGCAACCAGAAATTGACATATAAAGTGAACACTGTATTTGTTCAGGTTGAATCCATGTTAAGTCCTAGGCCGTTGTGCAGTGTCAGCTCTCATCCTACAGATTTAATGGCGCTAACACCACTCAATTGATCGCAAGATTAACATCCATTCGCGATCAATTGATTAATGTTAGGTTAACATCGATTTCGACCTCCCAAAAGAGGATAGCTAGTTTAAAAAATACTTTTGAAAATAAATGTGTGTATTTAAGTATTGTGAGATTTATAAAAACTTTGACATTTTATCCATAGACGCCCGTAGCAATAGAAACCTGTCTAATTATAGATATATATAATTCTTAAATCGTTGAATGTTGTTTGGTTTTCATTAAATTTCATCAATCAGACTATTATTTAATTTGGGAACATACAAAAACTGATGTGATGGGGATAGTTGCACCCTTGATTCGGTTTTCGCATGTTCGATTACATAAAGTAAGGTGAGTGACGTATCTGCAAATAAAGATCTTTATCGATTAGTTTTTACCACACTTTTTTTGCCAGTATAGGCGAGTTCGTAAAGGCATCGATGACAACAATCAAGTTTTTAAATTAATCAGTGCAACTCGTTGAAATCCATCGGGTTCGTAAATTATCTGATCAATTTCACCAAGGCACCAATTGATGGCATCAATGCTCACCGACCCTGAGAGTCGGTGAGCAATCTTCGATGAATGTCAATTACGTCAAAAATTGTTTGTTTTTTTTCGGCTGTGTAATTTTATATCTTTTTTGTTGTTTTTTTTTTGTTAAATGCTCCACGGTGTAGTAAACAAAGTTTCGATGGTCATCTTAAAAGATATAAATAGTGACTCAAAACTCGGATGATGAAGATCTGGCGTTAATTTCAATTTCTTTATTTATATACCAGATAAAATTTTCATAAAATTATTTACATTTTACAAACTTATTATTAATTTATTCTAGAGAGCAGAAGAACTTAATCTCGAGAGCCCTTTTTTATTATCTGGTGTTCATCGGACTCACCGAATGAAAATGTCAAATGAACGTCAAACGTCTTATGTCAAAAAACCGATGTAATCGGTGAGCAAAATTAGATTACTTTACAAACTCGCCCTATTTGAGTCTGACATTTTTTTAGTCCTAAACGCTTACTAGAAACTTTAAAAGAGGTATGTGTAATGATAGCGCTTGTTTATACATGCGTGAATGAAGGAACTACTAAAAAAAAGTTTACCGACTGCATTTAGACAATGTATATTTGCCTATAAGTATATATAAATCGATAAATTCTTATAGGATATATATATAATTCCCTTAAAAAATATATAAAAAAACTTACAACTAAATATATGTAGATCGTACCGCATATGAGCAAAGTAAAATATTTATAAAAGTAATAACCTACAAAATTATATATTGTAGAAAAATTATCTAGGAAAAAATTGCTAGTCATGGATAAATTGAGATTTTCTATTAGACGTTAGAACAATTTTTCTAGGAAGTAATTTCTTAATTTGAAATATGAATAACAGGTATTGCCCAAAAAAAATAACAACGGTTGAGAACCACCCTAATTTGGAAAAAAAATATTGAGGTAAACTAAAAAACTTTGCATTTAGGGTAAAAATGAATTAAACCTTCAACCAAACTGTAGACCATCTTTTAAGATCTAGGACATAGAATCCTTTAGTAAATACTGATGTACAGTACAGTTCTTGATCACATTACGTAATGTGAAGTGTAATCTGATAAGATTTATTTGATACAAATTGATACGATATGCAACTAAAAATTGTTATTTCCAAGCTTAACATTTTTATTTATTTATTTTAAGCAATTGCCTGTCATTCAGATTTCAATGTTAATATTTAACTATCGACATTTTCACAGTAAAATTTTTTAAGTAGATATATTTGAGCAAAAATCATGACTAGCTCTAAACATAATAGTAAATATTAAGGGGTAAAAATGTAAAGTTTTCAAGTGTTTTTTTTTTCACTTTATGGTACATTTACATTTCTTGAAACAAAAAGGAATATTTTTGCTTCGTCTGGGGAGGATAAAAATAAAAATATTCCAAAAAATAAAAAGGATTGTTGTAAAATTTGAATATATCACATATAATTTTAAGTTTATCTAAGAAATCCCAAAGAAAATGTTATATGTATAAGTATTTACGTTACTAGACCGAAAAACGGTATTGTGTTATTGCTGCTCAAAGTACTTCTTAGGTTTGTTTGTTAACATACCTTTTAAAAAGCTTGCTGTTGTCACTTTTAAACCCAAAATTAAATTAAAAGCGCCATCATCCTTATAAAAGTAATCAAGAAAAGACATGCGTAGGGCACAATTGGAAAGCGCAATATTCAAAATTTTATCTACTTTATAAAAATTAAGCCAAGACGTTCATTGGGGTACAATTAAATCCAATACGGTTGCTCGCATACAGCAGTAATTTTTCATTATCGCGTAAATATCCTTTTCTTGTACATATCAGAGATGACATGAATCACGTCGGGTCACAGTAGGTCACGGAATATACTACTTATTGTGAATTGTACATGTTATGCTTAGTCACTTATAGGATCTCTTAAATACACTCAATTTTATATAGAGAGCCGTTTTGTTCTGTAAAAACTTGTTTTTTTTTTTGATAAATGCTATAACCCAGGTTCCCACTTCTATGACATATGCTTAAAACAAAACGTATATAGTAAGTAAGAAATATAAAGCCTAAAAACATTTTTTTATAAAATCGGATTGACACTTTAACAATTTAAACCAGTTTTTTTCTATTCTTTAAAAAGTTGGCATGAGTGTTTAAAATGTTTCTCTATTATCTTAAAAAACAAGTGAAAGACCTGGTTTGGAAAACAAGGATCTACAAAAATATTTATACTTTTTATCAATATAAAAAGATCAAATATACTAAGTTTCTTGATAAATGCTATAAACCAGGTTTCGAAAAAACAGGTTCCCACTTCTCTGAGATATGCTTAAAACAAAACGTATATAGTAAGTAAGAAATATAAAGCTTATAAATCGATTTGACACTTTAACAATTTAACATTTTTTTTGTATTCTTTAAAAAATTGGCATGAGTGTTCAAAACGTTTCTCCATTATCTTAAATAGCAAGTGAAAGACCTGGTTTGGATAACAAACATTTTTCAAATTTATCTATAAAAATATTTATACTTTTTATCAATATAAAAAGATCAAATATACTATGTTTCGTTATTGCAAAAAGGCAAATATTCGCATAATTCATTGTGATTACATCGTAGAGTTTTTAGCAACACTAAAAGACGTTAACCCGAACTTATGATGAATGAATACTAATATCTTCTAGATAAAAACTTAGGCATATTATCACCACAGTGACAAGATATGACCAGATCTGATAATGGCTCCAATTCTTCATCATTTGATTCAGGACTTATCAAATGATAAAATTTCCCCTATTTCGTCGTATCTTGTTTTAGGCATTCTCCTTATTGCCAGATTTTGTCAAATCTTGAAGAATTTCCCCCAGAATGTCGACAAAATATAACGATAAATTATTCCCAAATTTATAATTGACAAAGAAACAATGTGTTGTTTGGCAACACTGTATGGTTTAAAATATGTACTATAGTGGTTCTATTAGTACTAAATAATGAGTATGCATAAGGACATTTTGGACCAGTAAAATTGTCCAATGTATGTAACGATTTTTGTGATTATTTACGATTCCAATATTGCGCGTTAGTTAGAAAATAAGGAACAAATTCACAGCTTTGTGCTTTTTTTATTCTGAGCTTGCATATTAGTTTGGAAATAAGGAACAGGGTTCAGTTATTCGCCGTAAACAAAGTTTCTGCTTACACGTAATTTCTTTGTGTTGCTAAAAACTGTACAATTTAAATCGAAACTAGACACTATAAGCTATAATTAAAAATATCCCGCTCTTTTTCTTCCTTGGACTAAGCCGTTATGTTTCTTAAAATAGCCAGAATGTTGCCCACTCGATCTAAAAATTTAATTTGTTTACGTAAATTTTTGAAAAGCACTTTATTATTGGCAGTGATTATTTTTCTTAAATTTAAATAGGAATGTTTTTTGAATAAATATATGATAGTGCAAGTGCAATAGTTAATTTAGTTTTAATTATGTATGAATATAATTATTTTGTACTGTACAAGATGTCCTATTAGGATGGTTTTGGGGTCTTTTGGGAAATTTGATATTATTGCAGTAATATTAATTACATGTTCGCAAATTTTGTAAACTGTCAATTTACAAGATGAAATAAACTTGTCAAAAATTATTGCAAACTGATGACAATATGAACACACAATTAAGATTAAATAGATTTGAAAGATTTCAAAAAAATGTTAACACAAATTAATTTAAAAATTTGGAAAAATAAGCTCTTCAAATGGGTTTGATATAAAAAAAAAACCATACCAGAGATTACGCCATACCGCGTGGCCATCTTTCTGTCTAGGGGTACGATTTTTGTATGGGCTATAAGGATTGCATGAGAGAACAGACCAACGTTGCCAGTTTAGCGAAAATATCAGTATAATCCGCTACTTGGTTCGCGAAAGGTTAACTTTTTAGTTTTATGTAAGTGCATTCATCAAACGGGGTGATAAACAACCAGAATAATACCTTAAAATTCTGCTTGTTCCTAAATGTAAATAATTCACTTACTTTTACAAACAGAATTAAGTGTTATTCTTGTTATGATTTTCGTTTCACATTCACTAAAGTCAATTTTTTTACACCACAGTTTACCAATCTATTGGTAAGCTAACTATTATTTAATTTTAGTTTTTTTTAAATGCATTTTTAGTCTAACCCTAACAAAGGTAATGGTAGACCACAATGAACGCGGCGTGGTTATAGGACGCGGGAGGGTGGTCAAGACCTTAGGGGGGCGGCATAGGTGGTATTGAGCCTCAAAAGTAATTCCGCGGAGCTCCTTTAGTACTTTTTCAAGACAAATATCATAATTATGAGTAGTAATGCCTTTTAAACTAAAAACGAAAATTTTAAGAAAATATTGAAGTAATGTTACTTTAAATACTCGCAGGCAATTAGTTAAATAATACTTTTGTCTAACCCCTTTTTTGAACCAAAACCTAAAGCCGAAATAAAACTTGTGTATCATATTGGGTTAAAATCGTTTAGGAACTATAATTAACTCACATTTAATAAAATTTTAAAAATCAATTGTTCACGTTTATGTATGGTAACAAGTCAAGTAATAATTCTCGCCCTAAAAAAATATTTCAGATTGTCCGCCGCTTGGCGAGTGCAACCGCGTGCGACTGTAGTAAATTATCAAGGTTACCTTTGACAACGCTGCAAAGCTTTCTGCGGGACTCGGGCGTATCGCGGTCTTTTTTTAATAAATGCAATACTCTATCTATTTTTTATCCTCTTATGGAAATTTATATCCCTAAATGTGAATTTGATCACGCGGTATATTGACGCTGATGACGACACAACAATAATTTATATGTCATTTTTTACTTAGGATAAATCCAAGGGATAAATCAAAATATTTAATGGAATTCGTTTCATTGCCATTTGATTTGCCTTTTATATCGGGCAATGCCCAGAAATACTAAAGATTTTAAACAAACACCGATTTGAGACACCTTGTACACCAAAAAATTTGTACTTTTAAATTCGTTAGAAACAACAGTTGATTTAGAAACATCAAAAAAGGAATTTTTGGAAATGAACAACTACATTATAACTAAACGGCACACTTTTTGATCTACATCAATCTTTAAAAAGTATATATAACTCGATAAATAATTTATGATTTTTCTTTTTGTGAGAAAAAGTAGATGCCAGATTCAAAAGATTCAATAATTTGGTCAGTTTCAAAGTGTGCAGTTTATTATTTTGTGATGAATTTAAGAAAAAAAAACATAAATAGGTACATAAAAGTATGTAAAACGTAAAAAATAAGTTAACTAACCTGATATTTGTGTCATGGGTGAAGGTATTATTCCGCTACCATTATTAAAATGCTATATAGAATTAATAAAATATTAGCACAATGAAAGATCGTTGGTTAAATTAAAGTCAGTCCATGTTAGAAAATTTGGAGGGGGACAGGTTCGAAGAGAATTATCACATAACAATATTGACAATATGGGAAAGCCAATCATATTGTGAATTTTGACATTTTACTATATACTTTATTTCTTCACGGAAATTGCAAAAAAGTTTCTTATGATCTTGAACCATTTACAGTTTTGCCATAAAATAGATGAACTCCCTAAAATTGTAGGTTAAGCTGATCCTGTGCCAACTACCAAAGAACAGGTCTTACATTTGAAAAAATGCAAAAATGGCAAGTCCCACTCGAAAAAGAAGTAAAAGTTAAATGTCAAGGTAAGTCCACATCAAATCAACCAATTTAAAAATATTTTTGAACCTTGAGTTTTTTGATGATGGTGAGTTTTTGTGTAGTTATTTTCTGCCTAATAAAAACTAAAAATACAAATTTTAAAATTTTTTGGTTGCATATTTTTTGAGTTATGCGTTTCCGAAAATTAAAATATTGACCCATTTTTAGCCTGCGTCGGTTTCTTCAAACTTCTATAATTTTTAAACCATTTAAGATAATTAGCTAAAACTTGCTGTGTATAGAGAACGATTCACAAGTCAAGCTTTGATGTGTTGATAGCCTCATTCCCTAAAAAAAAGGACAAAGGGTCTATGCAAAAAATATATTTTTGATGAAATAGCAAAAACATATTTTTTGTTTTTCTTAATTTTTATAATTTGTGTTCTTAGACTATTTGTTTACATGTATGCCAAATTTTACCTTGGGATGATAATGGAATCATAGTTTAAAATTTTTATTTATATCTTGATGCATATATTTGATATTTTTATTACTATAAAAATTAATATCTAAAGTGCAAATATTTTTATGAGGCATCTTATTTATGTAGCATGTATATTATAAAAACGTGGACACCATGGGCATCTGGTTTTGCTACGTTGACATTTAAATAAAGAAAACATTATTTATCTCTTAAGAGTCTTAAAATAGTGGCATAATCGGCCGTAAGGTAATTAAATATCAGAGATGGCGTATTATTTTGACTGATGATTTTTTATCATAAACCAAAGGTTGAGTAAACATGACGTTTTGTGGCGTGTTTTTTCAGTCTGTTTGGCATTGCGTCGTATCCGTTCTGGAAATTAATTTGATTTTACGTAGTTACCGAAATCGAAATTGTAGATTGTAAATCGAAAAAAAATTGGTTGTTATTTTGCACTAAATTTTGCAACCTCTATGATGACTAAAATAATCCCACTACAGTGCGAAAGTCGAGAAATGTGACAGAGTGGATGTGTAATCTTAACTTAGGCGTCTAAATAAGTAAGTGAAAATGATTAAAAATTTTTAAAATATTGTAATTCCAGTCACGGCTAATTTATAGTTAAAATATTAAAGTAAAGGAATTGCCAAATAGTTATATTTAAGGTAAAATAAAAGAATTTTGAACAACATCAATTTACAAAAATAAATTTTTAAATAGAAACCCACTGTCATCCCATGATAAAACTTGGCCTACATGTAAATAAATAGTCTAGAAAACAAATATAAAAAAATTGAACAAAATAAAAAATATGTTTTTAAACTACACCAAAAAATTTTTTTTGTGGTTAGACCCCTGCATTTTTTTGACAAGAAGGCATACCATAATTAAGCTTGTGGACCAATAAAATTACACAGTAACTTTTACCTCGATATGCCCAAGACTTTATGAAAAACAAGGGTTTAAAGGAATCAAGTCAGTGCCAAAAAAGATAACTCAGTAAAGAACTTGACCAAAAATTATGAAAATCGAAGGTGACAAGGTCCAAACCATTGGTTGATTTGATATGGACTTACCCTACGGTTAAACTAAACCCCACATGACTGGCTCCCTCTTTAAGATCAAATAATTTTATCTCAAAACTGACATTCTAAACCTGTCCCGCCTTACAGCCTTGAACCACTGTTATTTGACACTACTGGTGGTTGCATACCCTGGCACGTTGAACTGGATCAGTCTGGTCAGCATACTCATGATACAAGGGATCTGCTTTTGTTTGTGCATGGTGATCGAATCGGGTACGTTGCTTTCGTAATCGAGAGCGACGCGCTGCGAGACAAACGTCAAGATTGTCATCAAGTCGGCCTGTTGCGCGCGGCGCTGGAGTTCCTCGCAAAGCGCTTGAATGAACCATGAACCTTTAGTTGTGTTGCGCCAAGAGTAGTACCCTAAAATCAGCAGCTGTTCTTGATTTGGTGTTGAATGGAAAGTAATCATGTTATGTTAGTACAAGACATGAGGGCGTGCCTTTTCTTCCGTTTACTTGTCTTTACGTCTTAGTTCAAGGCCTCCCTCAGTAAACGCTTTGATTGTCAAGCTACATCTGAGATGAATTACCACTTTTTTATCCTTATTTCAAAACCATAGACCATTTCTGTGCCTTCCTAGTTCTAGCAATATTACTCAGGATCTTAACGGCATCATTCAATACTTGCTTTCAGCAATCAGAGTACAGTTTCAAACTTGGTACTTATAGATAGGCGTATTGACAGTAGTAGCATTGGCAATTTAATTGGTCTTACTGAAAATGATTTAAGTACTGTTGAAGTTTGTGATTGTACTCTTTTGGGTGAGAATTCTCCTAATATAGATAACCTGACTCTGGAAATCGATACTGATGACCGTCGATTTGATAGTCAGGACGCTTTTTTAGAGAATCTGTTACAGGAAATGACTTTAACCTAATAAAAAATTGTTTTCCACAAACACATGGTATGATCACGTTTAGAAAAGACAGAAACAGTTTACTAACCGGGAAAAAAGATGGTGGGGGTGTGTTTTTAGCTTTAAAGAATACTCTTAGTGTTTTAGAGATTAGGATTTTTGATGACGATCAAAAGGCTATTTGCTTCCAAGTTAGTCTAAACAACAATAGATTTTTATACTTAATTTTAGTTTACATTGTACCTAAGAGTCTAAGAATTAAACTTAAACGAGTCCTTGACTAATAATATTGTTGTCTGGCATTCAACAATCTTTGTCAGTTTAATAATATGAGGAACATCAATAATGTATTACTTAATCTTGTTTTTGGGTCTTTTGATATCATATCTGGTTGGACAAACTGATGATCAAATGTTGCCAATAGATAACAATCATGCATGTTTGGATATGAGACTGTCAGTAAAAACATCGCAAAGAAACTGCAAATTAGTGCCAACAACTAAGTTTAACTTTAAAAAAGCCAATTTTTTACTCATGTATGAGCTACTTAGGCAACAAGTCTGGGAAGATTTATCAAGCTTTACTAATGCAAGCCTGGCACTTGAAACTTTCTATAAAATTATTTACAATTTATTTGAGAAGTGTGTACCTAGATCGGCTCAAAAAGGTAAAAACTACCCAACTTAATTTAACTATGAAATAATTAAACAACTTAAACAAAAACATACTTTCTAAAATCGCGAAAATACAAGTCTCAGTTTTGGAAATCCAAATATAGCCGCTCGTGCCAAATACTTATTAGATATAGAAGCGAGTCTTAAGTTTAACCCTAAACTTTTGTGGTCATTTCTTAAAAGTTTTAAAGACTGTCCTGACTTGTCAGATGAAATGACGTTTGAAAATGAAACATACACGGGAACATATAATATTGCCGATGGCTTTGCAACATACTTTAAGTCCGTTTTTATTGACAATATTAATTAATCTCACCTCTACAAATGAATTTAAATCGCACTTTTGCGAGAAAGATATATCTATTTCAGAGATAGAAAAAGCTATTAAGAAACTAAAATACAATAAATCTATTGGGCATGATGGTATTTCTGCTTCTATATTAAAAGGGTGTAGAGAGTTTTTGCTTGTTCCTTTGCGGATTTTATTTAATATCATGCTTAAAACGTCAACTTTTCCAGATAAATGGAAGCTTAGCAAAGTTTTACCCATCCATATAAGTGGTCCTAGACAAAAAAATTAGAACTATCGAGCCATAACAATAGTATGCAGCAATTTCAAAAATATTCGAAATCATAATATTTGACAGACTTTTTGCAGAAGCGTCAAATAAAATATCTCCCAGACAGCATGGCTTCTTACCCAAAAAATCTACCTTTACAAATCTAACAATTGTCTCTCAATACGTACATGAGGCTTTAAACCGAAAGAGTCAAGTATATGTTATTTACACCGATTTGGAAAAGGCTTTTGATAACACAGCACTATTTTGGATGGATGTTTCTCCATACCTAAGTAATTTAATACAATCTTATTTGAGAACTAGCAAAAGTAAAAGATATCAGTTTGTGGAATTAAAAGGTAGCAGGTCTACTATTTATGTAAGTTCTTCTGGTGTGCCCCAAGGCTCAAATCTCCGACCACTTCCTTTTATTGTTGCCTTTAACAAAATTATTTCTAAGGTAAAAAGTGTGGAATCATTGGCATTTGCCGAAGATTTCAAATTGTTTGTTGAAGTTTTCTCATTGGAGGATTATGAAACACTCCAAAGAGAATTTCAGGACACACCATTTTCCTGGCAACATAGGGCACTATGTTGCCAGAAAAATGGTTTTAACTTAAATTTGGGTAAATGTTTTTGTTTGTCATTTAGTCGTAAATAATGAGAACCTAGAGCGTGTATCTGAAAAAGAGACCTGGGTGTACCTTCGACGTTAATCTTTCATTTTCATCACATATTATTTCTTAAATTGAGAGTGCCCAAAAAGTTGCTGGGTTTATTTATAGAAATACTAAAAGTTTTAACATTGACGTAAGCATATACTTATTTGACAGTCTGGTATTGCCAATACTGGAATATGGAAGTGTTATCTGGTCCCCCCAATATGACATTTGGATTAGTATGATTGAGGGAGTTTAAAGAAAATTTTTAAAAGCCATGCACTTTAAAAAGTTTGGGATTTATCCACAAAGAGGTTGTGACAACAAGATCTTATTAAAAATATTTGATAGATTGTCACTAACCCAAAGAAGAACTAAAATTTTGTATAGAATTCTCGAAGGTGTTGATCGTCCTAACATAATTGAACAACTTCCTTTTGGCATAAATCGAATCAATTCAAGGTCGAAAAATATGTTTTACTTAGCTTATAAAAGCTCTCCTATGTACAATTTATGGAACTTATTTAACAAGTTTGCTTTAGATGTTGATATTCACAATGTTAGCTATAAGAAATTTTAAAAAATGATAGAACTAAAAGTGTGCAGCAGTTAATCAATAAATAACTATGTAAATTGATTTGTTTGTTATTTATCATGTGTAGTATAAGTGACGTATTTTATAGAATCTTTTTTAATGTAAGAAAGTATCTGTAATTGGCTTTTTGCTGTAGATATTGTTGAAATAAATAACTAAATAAATAAATAAAAGAAATACATAAATCATTGACTTCCCTAACAAAAAACGAAGAGAAAAACGCATCTGTCAGGATCTCACAGGACAATACATAAGTCGAAGCACAATTTTGAACTTATTTTAAAAACGACGTTTCGGTTGGTAAGTATCTCTAGCCGTTTTTAAGTGTAAACTAATAATCTCGTTGACAGGCTATAATGTTTGTCCATGCTTGGTAACTTATGAAACCAACTTTTTTCTAAATAGAAATTGCCTCCATTATATTCTTTCAATAGCTTACCAAAGCCTCTTTTTGAAAATGTATTGCATGCCTGGGTTTTTATGATTATTTAACTAATTTTGTCTTTAAAAATAATCAAACAAAAGATAAAAAGAAAACTTACCCTTAACTGTAGAATACACAATCAAAAAATCTGCCTGCACTGGTATTCTATAGGAATGATGAATTTCCCCATCAGTTTCAGTTGTTCTCATATTTATGCCTCCATCCAACTTATCACCTTGGCATGCTTGTAAAAAGAACATCTTCGGTTTACCTAAAAAAAAAAAGATAAATAATAATAATTAAATTATATTTTTTTATCTAATAAATAAATGTTGACAGGGTTTCTCAAATACACATGGGGATTTCGGAAACGATAATAGGTACAATTTTGGTTAAATGAAAAAATGTTAATTTATGTTATGTAGTATTTTGGTGATTCAAAAAAATATATAAAGTGTGTTTTAAAAGTTATTAAAAAAAAATATTACGCAAAATCGATCTACTATACTGCCGTCCTTACCACCTATCTACGTTTTCACTTATTTCGAGAAAAGCGAGTTTAAAGTTTAAATTCTTGCCAAGTGTTACATAGTAATATATTTTTTTTGTTGGTAAATGTTTATGGGTTCCTAGTAGCAATATCTAACTAATAAAACAAAAAAAAAGTATTTTACCTATTATTATTATTATTTAAAGCCATTTTTGGTCCTAACTCATTTTTGATTTTTTTGCAGATAGGTGGGTCTTACTTAGGACGGCAGTATAGCCGTCTTTATTTTGTCTACCTGCTAAAGAAGGACACTTGTCAGCGGTGAACAGCGACCATAAATTTTCTGGCTTATATGGGGTATCTTTGGCATAAATTATGCCCAATTCACCATGAGATAAGACTGCCATTAGAAGGCAGTCATGTTTGGAATGATCTGAACCGGCAACTAAAAATAAATCGTTTCATAACGTTTACGATAAAAAAAGACCTTAAAAATAGGTATTGTGCAATTGTTATAACTATAACATTTTGAAAAAAAAAGAAATGTAAATAAACACCTGCGAATAAAAGTAATATGATTTTCATTTTTCATTTCATTTCATAAGCTTTATTGTCCAAAAAATCTTAATTTCTATTGACAAAGCAAAATGTACTTAGATTACTACAACAAAAATATTATTACTAAACACAGTTTATATGATTTTTCCCCAATATTAAAAATACACAGTATATATTACATTTCCTTGGCAATATTGAGAGCTTTTAATTATTTAAATCCCTGTCAAAGTTTTACTTAACAATATACATGTTTCCCCCTTTATCCAGAATTTTTATGCAATATATTTTTTATACATATATTGATACCTAGCGTTTAAAATAGCAAGATATTGCTCATTTAAAATTATAAAAATACATAAAAACAAAATAAAAATACAACAGTAAAAAATAAAAAATAAAACAAAAATAAACATTTATAAAAGCGAATTTGGCTTGTAAAATTGACATTTAATCACACTTAAATGTTTAATTTAAAACAGTTTTATAAACTAACATCACAGCAAGTCAGGTACAAACCATATTAAAGTGAACAAAAATTAAACTACAAAAATTAAAATATAAAGTAGACAAAGTTGGGCAAAATTTTTAAACAGGACTATAGCCGAAAAAAAAAACAAGATAAACAAAACAATACTAAACATGCTATAAAAGTAATTTAAAATGCCGTATCATAAAACTCATCCAGACTATAAAAAGCTTTGGCTACTAGGAGAACCTTAACCGAGCTGCGAAAACTTGAATATTCTTGAATATTTTTGATGTTTACTGGTAAATGATTGAACAGTTTGATACTCTCATAGATGACTGAGTTTTTTGTTAAGGTGAATTTTGGAATTGGCAGTGGAAGGTTATTGTGACGAAAATTGTAATTTCTGTCAAGGTTGAAACCCGTAAATTTTTTAAAAATTAAACACACTGACTCTAAGATCAAAATGCAAGGTACAGTAAGAATTTCTTCCTGACTAAACAATGGTTTGCATGTGTCCCTGCAACTTTTTTTGCAAAGATACCGCACCGCTCTCTGGGTGGAATATCCCCAAAAAGCGATGCCATATCGCATATGCGATTCCATCAGAGAGAAGTATGCCATCTTTGCTGTTTGTTTGCCAAGTTCCTGTACCAAAGAGCGAATGATGTAGCACCCTTTTGCTAGTTTTTTATTCAGATCATCTATGTGTGCCTCAAACTTCAATCGTGTATCTATAAGTAGTCCCAGATATTTTACCGTAGATTTCTGTTCGAGAGGAACATCATCTAATCTTACGTTCTCAATAGATCCTTTAAATATTACAATATTTGTTTTGTTAATGTTAAAACATAACTTATTGGAGTCGCACCAGGTTTTAATTAGGGCAAGATCATACTCGATTGTCTGTTTTAGAATATTCTGGTCTTTCCCTCTCCATAGAACAGTTTTGTCATCAGCAAAAGTGGTTGACTTTCCTGATATCGGAAGATTTGCTAGGTCATTGATGTAAATTAGGAACAGTATTGGACCCAGTACTGACCCTTGTGGTACGCCGTGTGTGACTTTTAATGATTCAGATAACTCACCGCCAGCACGAACAAATTGTTCTCTATCTGATAGATATGATTTGAACCATGCTAAACATGTTCCCTGAATGCCATAGTGGTTAAGTTTTCCCAGCAGTATTCTGTGATCCACACAATCAAAAGCTTTCGAAAAATCACAAAACACTGCTGCGGCCACCTCACCATTGTTCAAGCTTAAAAAAACTTCCTCTAAAAATGAGAACATAGCATCATTCGTGCCAACGCCATCTCTAAATCCAAACTGACTTTTTTCAATGATTTCATTTGAGTCCAGAAAAGCCAAGAGTTGTTTTTTTACAATTTTTTCAATAATTTTTGAAATTGTAGTTAGCAGTGAAATCGGGCGATAGTTTGCCGGATCGTCTTTTGCTCCAGATTTATGGATTGGGACCACAACAGCGGTTTTTAAACAATTTGGGAAAACTCCCGTAGTTAGAGATAAATTTATAGCCGTTGCTAGTGCCTCCAATGCCTGTAATGGTAAGTTCTTTAAAATTTTTGCTAAAAGATTATCATATCCAGCTGCATTTGTTTTTTTTAAACCCTTCATAATGCCCTTGATTTCTTGTACATTAGTTAACGAAAAGGATAATTTGTCTGTATGAGTTGTCGGTGTTAGATAACTAATAGGATCAACATTGGAATTTATTTTTTCTGAAAGTTTTCCCGCGATTGACGTAAAAAATATGTTTAAGTCTTTTGAAGAAACCTCAACATTATCGTTGCACTTATTTTCCTTGCCTCTTAGTTCATTTATTATGCCCCAGTATTCCCTAGTGTTGTTCTCTGCTTTCTTAACCCTATTTTCGTAGTACAGTTTTTTGCTGCACGAATAACCTTTTTATAAGTTGCTCTATATTTGTTGAAGTATTCCATAAATAGTTCACATTTTGTAAACTTTCTTATTGTATGAAGGGATCTTAAATTTTTTCCAGAAGTTTTTATCCCTTTTGTAAGCCAATGTTTTTTAATCCGTTTTTTAATTTTTCTTAATGGAAAACTTTTGTTAAAAATTGTAGATACTTTATTTTGGAACACCTGTATAGGATTCCCAGAAAGTAATCCCTGTTCCCAATCTACACCACTGGCCAGCCTTTTGAAAGTGTCAAAGCTTGATCGGTCGTAAATTCTTCGTTTTTCGGTCTTTCTATTATGTTTTGCACCCATAACTGCAAGTTCCGCCACCAAAGCTTCATGATCAGAGAGTCCTGAGGGAACCACTTTGCAATTGAATTCTGCAGACTCAAAATTACTACAAAAGTAGTCTATTGTGTCTCTGAATGCTCTGTTATTCGTGTTGGTTCATTAACGAATACTTTCTGATTAAAAGAATATAGAAGGTCTAACAGAGCTTTTGTGTCCCTAGAATCGAGATCTTCATAGTCAATATTAAGATCTCCTCCAATAATAAGCCTAGATGTCAGTGGAAACTTTTGCATAAGCTCCTCAAGACTCTCCAAAAATAACGTCGGTTTCCCTGAAGGCGGTCTATAAACACAGAGAAGATAAAGGTTGTAACTATTAACATGGATTAAAGAAAATTCAAACTGTCGGTTTATAATTAAGTCGTCATAACAATTTATACACTCTATGTCCAGCTCAGACAAATAGTTCTTGTTAAACAAGATAGCTGTACCTCCATATCCTCCGTCCCTACAGCATTTAGACACCACATTGTATCCAGGAATGTAGCACACCTCGTTGTCTGTCAACCAGTGCTCTGTTAACATAACAAATACAGGCATTTTTATATCATCAATTAAAACTAATAATTCATCGCTTTTATTTCTCAGCGATTGTATGTTAAGTAAAAAAAATGTAAGTTTAACTTTTGTTATGCTAGATTTTTTATTTTGTTCTCGGTCGTCGCATGTTACTCTAAAAAAGACGATGATTGAAGTGTGCTACTATCCTCATTACTCTCAATATTGTTTATAATAGCATCAAGTCGTTGGGCTATTTTGATCTTGGCTTCATATTTAAAAACTAAAGCTTTTCCAAAATAAAAAAACGTATTATTTAGAAATGAATTTAGGTTTACTATTTTACAAAAATTTTTAAGAGCGTCATATATTTTAATATTAAATTTAGTTATAAACCCATTTAAAACTGCCCTGCTTCTCCAGAGAGGTATAGACATAATAACTATATTTGTTTGCTGTCCCAAAACTGATAGTGTCTCCAAAATCTTCTCGTGAACCTGACCACCGAGAATCGCATTTTGAAGCCCGCCAGATAAAATGACATGGTCGCACTTTGTGTAGTTTTTTGTCAAAATTTCAATGTCCTCTATTATAATTTCAATAGTTGCATTATGCTTCGCGAAGGTTATGACGTTATATTCGTCTTTTTGATAGAGTTTTAAACATTTATATAAGTCAACTACAGAACTATCTCCCAGTATAAGAACTTGATGTCTTTTCTTAGGTAAATCTTGGTTTTGAACAGAGTTATTTTGGTGTTTTATGACCTGCGAACTTGAGACAACAGACCTTTTTGTTTGTTTCTCTGTGACATTTTCCCCCGCTTCTGCAGTTTTATTTCTAAACATAAAAAGCTGTTCTTGTGCTTCTTTATATTGTTTACAGTAAACTTCGTTGTCGTGTGTTAGTAGTTTTATTGTATTTAGCGTTTGATCTTTTACTGCAGTCACGTTCTGTAGCTCTGTTTCAAGAGTTACCACCTTCCCTCTAGCTTCTTTCATGCCTTCTTTCAATTCACTCACTATCTTGTTAAGTTCTATGTTTTCTCTATTAAGGTTGTATATTTTCAGTTTGTACTCTCCAATTTCATAACTCTGTTTATTTATGTCCTTTCGCAAATTTTCTTCCGCAGCAAACACCTCGTCTTCGAAATCTGCAGTATGTCTTATTTTTCTCTGCAAACATTCTTCAACTTCCCTTTTTTCCAGTTTTAGTTTCTCCATTTCATTACTCTTGATCATTTAGCTCCCTTTCCATGTCTTCCATTTGCTTCTGTAAGGTCTTATTTTCCGTTTGAATTTTTTCCAGTTGCTTCACTAACATCCCCGACTTTTCTTGTGCGCAGTCGCTACAAAAGTATGGTATTTTTCGTGATACTGTTTGGATAAAGCGCATTTCGGTTGTTCCCCATTTTTCGCAGTTTCTACAAAGAACTGTATGACAGCAGTCGCATGGAAAGCCAAATAACTCCTCATTTCCCTCTATTTTCTCTGCTTTTGCTCTATATACGCAGCTTGCTAAACATTTACTGCATATGCCAGTCGTTTGTATTTTTTGAGACATCGTTTTTGTTTGCCTTTGAACTAACTTTCCTTCTCTAGGGTTCTTTATGTCTGAGTTCTACGACAGTCAGAAAATTTTAGAAAGAGGGGTATTCTAAAATTTGGAATATGTTTGTCAACAAAATTTTTAAAAACCCTGTATATTGGAGTTTATTTTTAAAAACCCAAATTCAATTATTAATAAAAATAAAAAGGATTTCCATATTTAAAATAAATGACTATTGTTCAGGTACTACCAGATAAAAATATGAATAAAAAAGTACTTATCTGGGGTGACCCAGGATTGGTCACCTAAAATCACCTCCACAGGAAATGAACACACTAATTAACAAAGATTCACATTTAGTAGGATTCAAGCTTCGAATTTACTAATTATTATATCACTTCATGTTCCTTATAAGTATGTAAACTATTGTCACTTAGAGAAATATTTTTCTTTACTTTTAAAACAACAAATTTAATGAATTTTTAAAGAGCGGATTTTGTATGCGTTTTGTTTGTATGGCTATCGAATATGCTGAATATGAAATTATATAAAAATAATTATGAACAAAATATAAAGTTAATTTTATATGTTTTGCTATAAATAAATAAAACATTAATGATCCCTAACATTTAGCCGGTTAAGCCAAGCTTAACTTCTTTAAGAAAAAAACATTAGTGGAACTAAACTTTTTTAAACTATTTAACCATTTTATTTTAAATGACATAATATTGTCATGTATGTAATTTGGGCATGCTATCCGGAACTTGGTTGGTTGACCTGATGTAAAAGTATTAGGACGTCAACCTAGGAAGTATGTGGTGCAAACGATTTATGTTTAAGATTAAGACACATGTGTAATCACATGCTTCTATAAAACCAATCAAGAACGGATAGTCGGGGTTCAGTTCAGTGAGTACGCTAAGTACGTAAGTTCTCAATAGTCAAGTATAGAAACAGTAAAGAGATTCTGATCGTGAGCTGAACCCGACCTACACGTGAATAATATTTGTATCAGAAAACTGGGCCAGACAGTAGTGATTAGTGTGTAAGTATCTTTGTACTTAGTATTAAATAAACCCTTAAACTATCTCACGATCCCTTTATTTGTGCGCAACAAGTACACAAATAGTCACGACAACCCCCACATGACAATATGTTAAAAATTTCAACATCTGTCACAAAAAAATTCCATATTCATAATTAGTTGAAAAAGTTTTTACAGAATTGAAATTTCTTGTGAAATAAGCGTTATATATATATATATTTGGGATATGAGAATTTATGTTATTTAATTTTATACTATTCTTTATAAAAACTGTATTTATTCCCAATAGGTATTGTTAAATTGTTGCATTATAAGTAAATAAAATAAATAAAAAAAAAATAAATAAATAAATTAAATAAATGTTTGTTAAAATTTCAATCTTCTCAAAAAGCTCCGGTATAATAAACACTACGAGGTATTGCAAATTTTGATAACACATTTTTTAAGTGCACATTTAATCCCATAGAAAATGGGACACACTGCATATGTTATCACCCTCCATAATTTATAAAACTACCTTGTCTAATCTGTTGTTCCAACTCTGTATAGATGAGATCTTTGAAGACCAGTACATCGAATCCAAGCCCTGTCAAACATTCCTTTAAGTTTCTACAGTCCTCGTTGGTGCCGGATCTGGATTTTAAACCTCCACACTCGAAAATCTCGTGGTTGAAGATCATGGCCAGACCTCTTTTCGGATGATCCATTTTGTAGTGTGTTGCATACTTATGGACTGGCATGCGGGCATAATGTTCTCCAGGTCGAGCCCTAGGTATATAAATGTAACAAAACCGGATTTGAATATAAATGGTATTTTTGCCATTTATAAGTTTTTAAATATTTTTAATTAAATATTTTTTTTTACATCAACAAGCAATAATTACTTGCAAGACTAGGTTAAGAATAAGTAAAATTTATGGCAACACCAGCGACTTGTTTTTGGGCATGTTTTCAGGATCGCTGTATTTTTTAATAAAAGTTATATTCGGCTAATATGTCCTTTAAGCCACTAATATCACAATAATTTATATTCTGTAACGGGAAACAAATGTGCTAAAATATTTTCAATTTTTAAAAAACACACTGTGTAATTTTAATTTCTAACGATTTTCTAAGTCCACGCATCTTTGGATTACGCTGGTATTTTGTCTCCTTGTTTGGAAAGTTTAAAGCACAGTCCATCTCTTTCTCGCCAAAGCGAGAAAGCTTAGATTTCAGACCAATCAGCGGCAAGCTAAGAATGCCTAGAGAGCAGGGTGGCTTTGGCTGAGACAAGAAAATCGTTAGAGAAAACATTCTTTAGTTGGTTTCTGTTCGCTTCAAACCACTTCTTAAGGGGGGGTTTTTTCAACTGGGGAAATTTGTCAATAATTTTAACTTTGTATAAAACTGTGAACTTTGTTATTCATGACTATTTTGGTTTTTACTTTTAAAGTTTATTTTAATTTTAAAGCCTTTGATTATTACTGTTTCCAGTGTTTTAAAATATTATTGCTATCTTTTTTCTGGTTTTTTAACATCAAGTATAAACCTTTCGTTGCCCTAAAATCGGCATTTTTGATCAATATAACATTCCAAACTAGTATTAAGTAAATTAAACAGTTGATTGAATAACTTCACCTATTCAATCAACATTTAAGATGATGATAAATTAATATATTTACAACAAACATACAAAAGGTTTCTCAAACCTAAAAGTTTAAAGAGTGAATATTCGAATACAAAAGTTTAATAGTAGTACACTTTGATATTTGCTTAATAAATATAAAGAAGTGAAAATGTAAAGTTTCAAGAAGTTGTTTATATAATTGATAAAAACACTTATAATATATTCTTTCTCCAGGAACCGTAAAATTCCCTTTCGGGAACAAATAAGTAATAAATTTAATAACTTTTAATACTTTTATCAGTAATTTAAAGTGTTGCACAAATTGATAGCTTGCAACATTTAAGCCTTGGCCACTTGAGTTGACAGAACCACAGTCAAAAGAGTCACCTGTTACATAAATGATACAGAATGGAGACATAACTTTAAACAAATTGACTACCATCTAGTAATCTGGGGACATAAGTAAAATGGTATCTAAAAGGTCAAACTGGTTCTGATGTAATTATTTTTAGTGTTTTATTTTATATTTCTTGGGGTGCTGAAGTTTCCCAACAAAATTTCCTTTTTCTGGCATAACAGGAAAAAATCTGCATTATTTTATTTATTATTTACAAAACTCATTAAAAACCTCTTTGCACTCTGGCTTGATATTAATTATGTCGCCGCTTGTGTGCGATGAATTGTTGGACAAAATCACTGTGTATATAAGAACCTTCCTTTAAGTGCAAATGTCAAATTAACAGATCCATATTGTTAAACTTTTTTATTTTACCTTTAATGTCGCAAAAAAAATCAATGTCAAAAGAAGTTAGGATTTTGAACATTCATCTTATTAAACTGCACGCCACTGAATGACTAAATTATTTAAAAAGTACTGTGACCACCAAAAATCAATCCATTAACATCAAACGCGAAAGAAATACGAACGAAAGCCCATCCAAAATGACAATCTTTGAAAATTCATATTTTACAAACTATACATTTTATCAATAAAAGCACCTAGTTACAGTATAGTAAGGCCATAGAGATCTCAAAAAGTCTCGGAGTGGAGATTCGAAAAAACGTCATTTAGCGAATTTTAGGATATGAAATACCATATGACCAAAATGACAAAACTTTGAAAATTCATCTTTTACAAACTATACATTTTATTAACAAAAGCACCGAGTTAGAGTATGGTGGGGCCATAGAGATGCTATAAAGCCACACTGTAAGTGGAGATCCGAAAAAACGTCATTTAGCGAATTTTAGGATATGAAATCCCATATGACCAAAATGAAAAAACTGAAAATTCATCTTTTACAAACTATACATTTTATTAACAAAAGCACCGAGTTACAGTATAGTGAGGCCATAGATATGCTAAAAAGCCACACTGTAAGTGGAGATTCGAAAAAATGTCATTTAGTGAATTTTAGGATATGAAATCCCATATGACCAAAATGACAAAACTTTGAAAATTCATCTTTTACAAACTATACATTTTATTAACAAAAGCACCGAGTTAGAGTATGGTGGGGCCATAGAGATGCTATAAAGCCACACTGTAAGTGGAGATCCGAAAAAACGTCATTTAGCGAATTTTAGGATATGAAATCCCATATGACCAAAATGAGAAAACGGAAAATTCATCTTTTACAAACTATACATTTTATTAACAAAAGCACCGAGTTACAGTATAGTGGGGCCATAGATATGCTAAAAAGCCACACTGTAAGTGGAGATTCGAAAAAATGTCATTTAGCGAATTTTAGGATATGAAATCCCATATGACCAAAATTACAAAACTTTGAAAATTCATATTTTACAAACTATACATTTTATTAACAAAAGCACCGACTTACAGTATAGTGGGACCATAGAGATGCTAAAAAGTCACACTGTAAGTGAAGATTCGAAAAAACGTCATTTAGCTAATTTTAGGATATGAAATCCCCATATAAACAACAAAAAGCTACACTGTAAGTGGAAATTCAGAAAAACGTCATTTAGCGAATTTTAGAATATTAAATCCCATATGACCAAAATGGCAAAACTTTGAAAATTCATCTTTTACACACTATACATTTTATTAACAAAAGCACTGAGTTACATACAGTATGGTGGGGCCATAGAGATGCTAAAAAGCTACACTGTAAGTGGAGATTCGAAAAAATGTCATTTAGCGAATTTTAGGATATGAAATCCCATGACCAAAATGGCAAAACTTTGAAAATTCATCTTTTAGACACTATACATTTTATTAACAAAAGCACCGAGTTACAGTATGGTGGGGCCATAGAGATGCCAAAAAGCCACACTGTAAGTGGAGATTCAGAAAAACGTCATTTATTATATTAAATCCCATATGACCAAAATTACAAAACTTTGAAAATTCATATTTTACAAACTATACATTTTATTAACAAAAGCACCGACTTACAGTATAGTGGGACCATAGAGATGCTAAAAAGTCACACTGTAAGTGAAGATTCGAAAAAACGTCATTTAGCTAATTTTAGGATATGAAATCCCCATATAAACAACAAAAAGCCACACTGTAAGTGGAAATTCAGAAAAACGTCATTTAGCGAATTTTAGGATATTAAATCCCATATGACCAAAATGGCAAAACTTTGAAAATTCATATTTTACAAACTATACATTTTATTAACAAAAGCACCGAGTTACAGTATAGTGGGGCCATAGAGATGCTAAAAAGCCACACTGTAAGTGGAGATTCGAAAAAACGTCATTTAGCAAATTTTAGGATATGGCAAAACTTTGAAAATTCATCTTTTACACACTATACATTTTATTAACAAAAGCACTGAGTTACATACAGTATGGTGGGGCCATAGAGATGCTAAAAAGCCACACTGTAAGTGCAGATACAAAAAAAGTCATATAGCGAATTTCAGGATATGAAATCCCATATGCCCAAAATGACAAAACTTTAGTGATAATATGATCAAAATGGCAAAACTTTGAAAATTCATCTTTTACAAACTATACATTTTATTAACAAAAGCACCCAACTATACACTTTATCAAAAAATAACCTGTTCAGCCAAAATTTTTGTTTAGTCACAAGCACAATCACAAACAGAATTGTAACAAAAATTGGGAACTTTCAACTTTTCTGCTTGTGATTGTTAAAAATCGGTAAATGCATATGCATTTGTGGCAATTTTTGAATCATGTGCAAATAAGTGTTATGTCCTTTGAAATTGTAACCTCAAATCCTCAAATAAACTGTGAAACTTTTGTTTTGTGATTTTTTATGATGATTTTTTTTTAAATTTTTGTGTTGCACCAAGCGCGGATTTTTTGGGAGGAGGTAACGGGGTAATTACCCCCTGTAGAAAAAAAATATGCACTTTCTCCTAATAAAATAAGGGAAAACAGGAGAATTACCCCCCCCCCCTTAGAAAAATAAATTATATTACAAAAATTTTTTTTATCAACTATTGCCCCCCCCGAGATTTTGACCCAGATCTGCACTTGTGTTGTACAATGAACAGTTTTGAAGAAGGTTTATTCATTGAAGAAGTTGAAAATTGTGAATGCATACAGAATCTAAAAAGGCCCACAAGGACAAAATTGAGCTTGAAAATGCTTGGACAACCAGGTTATTCATCCTTCTTGTCTTTAGTTTTTTTTAAAAACCCTGTTACCAACCAACCAAATTTTATCCTCTTCAATATGTTGTGATTGTGCTTAATAAATGGGTAAATTGGAAAAATTTCTTGTCTTAATTTTAAAGATGTGATTGTGTCTCTGTTTAATGATAATCATAAATTTGTGACTAATTAATATGTAAATGAGGCATAAACCCAAGGGGTGATCAGCTGCCCACAGTAGGTGTACAAATTTTTCTACAGGACCCCACAGGACTATACAGGACTTCCACAGGACTATACAGGACTCCATCTTTGTTTTTTATAAAATTGTCAACAGAAGATAAAACATAATGTTTTTTGTCTTTTGTTTAGAATTTTAGATTTAAAAACATGAATTTTTCCATCAAAAAACATTTTTAAAAAAGTGTGCAAGCTCAAGTTTGAGTTTATATGGGTTACGACAGTTTACCACTAGGGAGACAATACCTATATGTTATGTGAGAAATAATTTATGAATTTATGTATTCAAATTTATATGAATAAAGGAATTTACCTATATTATCTTATCATTGGGGCAATTTTTTGACAGCACCCAGTGTCAGAGCAACACAAATGAGTGCTTCAGGAACTTACTTAATAGAATTCACAAATGAATGCACTATGGTACAAAAAACACATTTGATTGAAAATTGTGACTTTGTCAACTGTTTAATTTTTGAGTGAAGAGACTGGAAAGGGGGCAAGTGACACCATATGCCCCATTTTCAATATAGGTAGCAAAACTCCAGGACCAAACAACACTTGGTTTAAAAATCAATTAAATCATTGAAATTATTGAAGCAAGAGGAAAAGGAAACCGATGTAGTCTATGTCTACCTTTTGTTATTTAAAATCTTATAAGAAAAAGTCTTACGCGGGTCTTCCAAGCGCGTCTCCTTGGTCCCCATTTTCGTTCTGTACTTGCTTTCCATTTGAGAAGCATTTCCCATCTTCGGCATCATGAAACACTTCCTCAGGTTTTCCATTTCCGGTTTCATCTTCTCCATTAACCGTTTCCATTTCCATTGGTAAAATTAATTACTTGCCTTTTGTTTTAACCGTTTTCCACTTTTTCTCAACAAACAAAGAGCGCCTTGGAAACTTTCAAATGTCACAGATGTCAAAACACCAACAGCACGATTTACGGCTGTTTGCACGAACGGAAGAAGGTGGCCAATCCAAGTTAAGCATCTTGTAGAGTACCTATTTGTTATTTTTTATTAAAATAGAAAATGTTTACCCAAAGCTATATGGAATTTTTTTAATTGTGTTATACCCTGTTTCCACCAATGCTTGCCCACCCCGGTTCAAAAAACGGATTAGGTGACACTGCATTTAAAACCGGTGCAAATCCATGGGCCATCACGTGATGCGTTTTTTGAATCGGGGTGGACATGCATTGGTGGAAACAGGGTATTAGATGGCTAATTTTTATAAATTTCAGAATTCCGTCTTTAAAACAACATAATTTTCGTGCCTAATTTAATTATGTTTATAGAAAACAAAAAAATATCTTTGGAAGTTTGCTGCACAGCCTGCAAGCACGTCACGTCGGACTGTGCTGCTGTGCTGGCACGCCCGTTGTCATTAAAAATGGTTACATTGAATACCTAGTTTATAGTTTATTTATTTTTACCACTTTGTAAATACTAAGACAAAATATATAGGAAATGTCATATAGGTATCTAGTATGAATTCGCTCTTTCATGCTTGTGTCAGGAACTAAATCCTGTGTGCACTGAACAAAGGAGTAAAGTCCTACAGACTATATATTAACTAAATAATAAATAAACAAATCGCTGCTTTGCTCGATTTGTGGCACAACTAAAAAAAAATCTTTTTTGCGTTTTTTGTTTTGCGTGACCCTTATCATTTTCATAAAATATTTTTACCACAAAATTTTCCTTATTGTCTATTTCAAGCATGGGTAAGTTACTGATTGATTTAATTAAAGCAAAAAAAATACATAAATATTATTTGCCTTTGCCATCATTTTTAAAAAGCGTTTCCTGAAAATTATCATTTCGAGTTATGCCACTATCAAAGCAAGGCATGAACTAAAGTATATTAAATAAATGAATTTACGTACTTTTGAATTTATATTAATTAATATGTAATCTGTCTATTTTATTAACAATAAAATCTAGATGTTTTTTTCCTAAATATATATTTTTATATTTTGTTTTTAACTTAAACATTCTTATGATCATTAAGGCATCCAAAAGTTTGTAGGTGAAAAAAATACTGTTTAAAAACCTAATTCATTATAATCTTTGGCTTTTTATTGCAATTAAATACCTAAAAATAAAAAATATTTAATTTCTCCTTCAATTTGCATTTTTGAGTCTGAATCATTAGTAATGGAAACACTAAAGGATCCCAAAAATATTTGAGTGTTGAATGTTTGCATATACAGTGAAACCTCTCCTTGCGGACACCTCTAATAAGCGGACACTCCCTTTAAGCGGACAAATTTGTTGGAACCAAGCTTTCCCTTTTTCATTACCTGTAAAAACACTCCTATAACCGGACGAGGACAATTTTTTTTGAAAAAAAATTCTGAAACCTCCCTTAACCGGACGCGAACCTCTGACAACGGGACGGAGCGTTGCACCTCATGGCCATAAAAATTATGTAGTATGTTGGCAACAACGCATTCTGCAGCCAGGGAATTACCTCTTTTCGTTTTAATGCGGAGACTAAATACTTCTCTCGCATTTTATTCGGCGGGATTATATGTCTAATTTTTATTGTTCAGTTGGGTAGTATTAGATCTCTGTGAAGTGGCGCCTAGTAAAAAAATTCTTAGTTTTAGTGAAAAAATGGAAGTTTCGGAGAAGGAACATAGCACAAAAGATCGCTGAAAAATTTAATATCAGAAAAACTCAGGCAGCAGAAATTGTTAATAAATATATATTAAAATATCGCAGTTCCCTCTTATAAGCGGACACTTCCAATAAGCGGACAAAATCGACGGAACCGTGAGTGTCCGTTTATAGGAGGTTTCACTGTACATATTTTAAAAATTTTCAAAAATTTTTTAGGTGATTGTTAAGCTCTAACTGGTAATTCGTTAAAAGTCTTTGGGCACAAAATATTTAAATTTATTGTTAATGAGGATACCATTACCATCAATATCTTTTCTCTGATCTCATTTAACGAATTTGGAGATATTTATACGCAGTATAGTTGTTTAATAAAATGAGGAATATTCAATGTCTTGTGTATTCTCGGTGTGGCTTTTGTAGCTCAACCCCTAGCAAATGCATCTAATACCCTGTTTCCACCAATGCATGCCCACCTCGATTCAAAAAATGGGCCATGGATTTGCACCGGTTTTAAATGCAGCGTCGCCTGATGCGTTTTTTGAATCGGGGTGGGCATGCATTGGTGGAAGCAGGGTAAAAGGGTATATTTAAGCTTTTTTAAAATAAATTGCGTATGTTTCTTAAAAGATTTATGTTATGGAGCAATATTAAGAAAGGTGGTTTTTTTCAATATTGATATACATGTCGTTCATCGTAATAGTAGCTCCAAATCATGTTCGATGTCTACTGGTTTTTTTCCAACATTCCAAATGCCTAGCATGCGTGTCGTCGTCGTGTTTCCAGTCGGCAAAGAAACACACTAGAAAATGTAGGTTGTAAAATCCTTCTTAAGTTAAATAAGCCCGTTAGTTAAGTGACAGTAAAACCAACCGTGACAATTGACATTGACAGTCATCATCTTTAATGCGTCATATGTAGTCTGTCATTCGTGTGAAAATGGCGATGGAGGTTGAAGTTTTTCGCGTTTAAAAAAAATAAAGTGAAAAATTTGGCGTTTTTTCTCTTTTAGATTTAATTAAGCACGTTCGCATTTTTAAAATGTTAATTGAAACGGTTTAACTGGGCAGGGTATGCTAACTTTTCTTTTCCTTTTTACGGCGGTTCATTGATCTTTCAAAAAAATCTTGTTTTTTTTATTGTTTGACTAGACACTGCGTGTTTTTTGTTGTTTCGAATTTCGTTGCTGTTTCTTTGGTAAGTGAGCTTTTGCATCGTAGTTGTTAAAATTTTAATAACAAATATTTAATTTATAAGGTGTCTTGGAATTCTCTTTTAATAAAGTCTGGAATGTTCATACCAGTACCTACATAACACAGTGGGCAATGTTCATAGTTTTAAGCTGGACCCACATTCTGTGTACTGTCGAATTCTATAGTGACATGGCGTCATTACCGAATTGTTTTGATAAATTTAGTTCATTGATACTTTTGGTCCTGTCAAAAAATTTCCCCAGTGCAATTTCAAAAGAATATGAAAGTGCACTAGTGCAAAAAATGTGCACTGAGTGGAAAACTGATTGTCAGTTGCTCAAAAGTTGCACTAGTTTTCATAAAAGATTACAAAAATTGCAATATTTAGCGCTGCATTTTTTCCCAAAATAATTTACTACCATGGAATTCTACTCTGCACAGAATGTGGGCTGGATTCATAGTTCAGTAAGGGAAGCAGGCAGAAGTAAACTAAGAAATTAAAATAGTTTATTTTTGACTTCATACCATCAAGTATCAATTCAAAGCATTATGTCTTATTGTTTACTTTAGTATTGTTCATACTCGTCTGAGTCTTTTGTTTTTGATTAGTCTTTGTCCTTTGATTAGTCTTAGCTGTCTTAAACAAAATCGGCTGTTCATACTCGTCTTTTGTTTTTGATTAGTCTTAGTCATAACCCACTAAAAAAAAAAATTATTTCAATAAAAAGGCCCTCTTTAAAAGTCATTTTCTACACAAAACAATCTTATTTAACCTAATCTATGCACGAAACACAGACACGAAAGAACAAGAGCGAAAAAGAAAAAAAATAAATAAAATTTTAAGGTTATGTTGAGATTTTCTGTTAAAAACATGATTAATGGCGGTAAATTCAAAATTTCAGCCGCTTGCTTGCGCTCTTCGTCTTATTCCTTGTCCTAAGGATTGAAAGTTGGCAACTCTTAAGACAAAGACTAATCAAAAACAAAAGCAAAAGCATTATATGAACACTCCCATAAGAAACAGTGGTTTTAACTTTCTTATGACAAGACATATGACTAAACCAAGACAAAAGACTAGACAAAAGATGAGTATGAACAATCCATTATAAACTATGAATCCTGCTTTAGTCTTAACTTGTCTATCTGTCACTCTCTTTCTGGTAACTGTAAGAGAAGAGATGGACACAGCTTATGGCATAACCTGACATCCAGGGGCTTTACACTGAGATCATTGTAGAATATAGGAAATACTGAGGGAAATACCTGCTGGGGAATAATAATAATAATTAGGGGAATTCCCAAATATTGTGGAATATTTGGTAATAAAGAGGAATACTGGAGAAATACCTGTAAAGTAGAGTGTAAAATACTTGGGAAATGAAATACCTGGATGAATTTTGGCAGGTGAGAAGCCTCTTGCCTGGAATTACCTAGATATAAATTGACATGGCATTATATAGAAATACATTTACATATAAATTTCATGGCATTACCCTAAGATTTACTGGCATAACATGTATAAATTTGAGTTTAGCTGTTAGGAGGTAATAGCTAGCTATATGAGTTACGATTCAAATGACTCAAACTATGACCTGGACCATTATGAACAAAGCATAAGAGGTATTTTTACCCAAGAAATTGTGGGAATTACATGGCAACTTGGGGACATATCATTGGGGAATACATGAAAAATGCTGGCTAATAAATATGGTATTCCCCAGAGGAAAATTCTGTATTGGCTGGAAATACTTGGTTATAAAGAGATACTGGGGTGATCAGCTGTAGATGTGCAAAATTTGTCATCATATTTGTACAGGTATTTCCAAGGGGTGATTAGCTAAACCAAATTAGTAGATCATCCCACAGGACTTTGTAGTGTATTTTAAGGTCCTCTATAGGATCCTGTGGAGTCCTGTATTGTCCTGCCTGTAGACAAATTTTGCACACCTACTGTGGGCAGGTGATCAGCCCTGAGGTACTTACCATACCGTATTTCCTGCCAATATGGATTTTCCATGTAGGTATGCCTCAATAATTTCACTAAGAATAAGTCATTACAAACCCAGATTTTTGATACAAAAATCTAGCACAGAATAAAGTGCTCTATTACATTTTGCATTCATGTTATTTCACTCCCTTTTGATATTGTTTAGAAAAAGCTATTGGACCAGCAAAAAAGTGTCAAAATAAAGTTAGTATAGTAAAGTTTTATGAACCTTTTTCCCTGGTCCAATAGCTTTTTCGCAACTATACTAATGACATCAATTTTGATATAAAATATCTTAACACTTTGTGGCCACTACCAAAGGTTGTCTAAAATGTTGAAAAATTATCATCCTTCATAAAACTAGTCAAAGAATTTTTAATGGACCTGGAACCCTACACTATTGAGGAGTATCTGGAGTAATTTATCTTATGATTTCATAATTGTGTTTATTTTGTCTCTTTTTTTTTAAATTTTATTTTTCTTTATTATATGAATTTTAACATGTGTTTTTTAAGTTGTGCTGTTTATTTTGTAATATTGTATTTCATTATTTCTACAATTGACAAATAATTAAGCTTAGGTAATAACTTAACTTTAGCACTGCTTCAATCAAATTTGTAATTTGCATTTTATTTTGTATTTTTTATTTTACACTTTTTCTTTGTGATGTTATGCTAATTTAAATTGTATTTTATCTTTATAATTAATAAATAAGTAAGTGTACTAACCTAACTATAAACCATCATTTGGATCAAACTCGTGTTTTGTGATAAATTTGATAACCACATTTTTTTTAAATCAAAGAGTCTCAACTCATTTCGTAATACAACTTGTCTTAAGATTTTGACACTATTTGATTACTTGTACGTTTATAGTAGTAGTAGTAGTGGGGGGGATGGCCCGCAGGTCTGACAAGTAGGCCAGAGTAGGGCCTTTTTGCCATGCCCCAAGTCTGTCCCTTAACCCACTCTCTGCACTTCCCTTTGATGGTCAGGTAACTCATTAGGCCTTCCTGTTCTCTTTACAAAGTCCAGTAAGTCTGCCCATTTGAGCATGTGCAGTTCTTCCTGGCTCAGAGTTGGCGCTCCAACTGCCTGTTGTCTCATCTTTGCATAGGCCTCGCATTCTGCCACGAGGTGTCTTGATGTCTTGTCTTCCTGTCCACAGGCTGGGCAGGTAGGGTTATTTTCGACTCCTATACGTGTCATGTTCCTCCTCAACCGGTTATGTCCAGTTAGAATACCTATCAGCAGTCTGTGTCCGTCCCAGCATCCATCTAATTCTGGTCGCTTTTGGACAGTCTACGAATTCTCTGGTCTGTCTGCAACCCATTCCTGTTTCCCAGGAGTTTAATAGCGCGTCCTGGGCCCATTTGTTGAGTCCGCTTTGCACTTGTCTTTTTGGCACGCCCAAAAGTGGCTCCGGTCCTACATAGGCGGTTCCTGCCCAGAGTCGTGCGAGTTCGTCTGCCTTCTCGTTGCCTGGTACCTCCGTATGTCCCGGAACCCAAACCAGCGTCACCCGTTTGCCATCGCTTAGGGTCTCCAGCGCCTCAGCGCATTCTTCCACCAAGCCGTCAGCAATCTTGGGTGCGTTTAGCGCCTTCAGGGTGGCTTGACTGTCAGAGCATATATATATAAGCTCCTCTTCGCTGTTCCGAACCTCTTGTAGGGTTGCCGCCATTATTATGGCGTAGACTTCTGCTTGAAAAACAGTAGCTTGCTCACCGAGCGAGTAGCTCTTCTGAACTTCTAGTTTTTCCATGTATACTCCCGCTCCTGTGGTTTGCCTCTCTGATAGTTTGGATCCATCAGTGTAGCAAACTAAAGCGCTCTCCTCAAACATCATTTTATCTCTCTGCCACGCTTCCCTGTCTGGGATGTGGATTTTGTACCTCTTCTCGAGCCTCCAAGGTGCGTATGCTCTGCTGACCGTCATTGACGTGTGGGGGATTTCTCTAATTGTCAGCTCTTCTATAGCTAGATGACCAGCTGTATGTTTATATATTAGGCCTACAATTTTTCCAAATAAAGAGATTCTTGAATTTGAATTAACTGTGTCAACCAATCAGGTGTGTGTATTTGAGGGAGATTAATCTTTTTTCCCTACTTTGAAGGATAGATATACAGGGATTACATGGCGTTAAATGGCAGTTTCAAGGATCACATTACCCCCTTTATCTCAGAGGAACAGGTGTCTGCAAAAATAATAATTAACAATTAATGTAAAAAAATGACTGATTAGAAAACGAAAAAAATTGGGATTTTTCATCCTTCTTATAGGTTAATAAAAAATATTATTAAACCTAAAATTATAAAAGTTGATAGTGTGGTCTGCCAAACCTGTGGTTGATTTGATATGAAATGAACCTCAACAAATTGGAGTAATAACCTTCTATTTAAAAAATGTTTCTCTTTGAAAGGAACAAAATAATTTAAAATATTAAACTTTTCATTCTTATCAACTTATGTTTCAGATTGAATTTAGGGATATTTTGACAAATTTGTTTTTTAATAATGAGCAAACTTTTTATATGTTTTGTTATAATTTTACCAGATTTTAGACTTCTGTATATTGATTAAGCTAAATTAAATGCATAATCAATTTTTTAGAAAAGGAATTAAATAAGTATTCCACTGCCCATAAAAATTTTGATTTAACCAAAAATTACTGGGTTTCCAGGAAAATTGTTAATTATTGGTAGTACCTACTCTTAATTAATAGTACCTACTCTTGGGCAAAACCTACTACTTTTTGTGTAGTATTTAATTAAACAGTATTCTTCAGTTGTCTTTTGAAGTGTTAACTTGTTTTTGTGTTGAGTGAATTTTGAAGATTTATAAAGATGAAAGTACGTTCTAGTAATTTGATTTGGACTAAGCAGGTACTTATTTATTTATATTTATAAAATTTATTTTGTAGCATTTATCTTTGTGTGTTTTTTTGGGTACTTTGCTAACTTGGTAGGTATAAAGTTAGCAAAGTACCCTCGTCAAAAATGGCTTTAGACATCGCCTATTGAAATCGGATACGGTGGATAATTTGTCGCTAATTCGTTGTGTATAAATTGATTTTGTCACTTTTATTTTTGTGTGTTTTTTTGGGTGCTTTCAGCTTTGCTAACTGCATATTTTGTTGAAGATGCACTCTCGTTACAAATCGAACCGCGTCTTGGTGGATAATTTTCCTCTAATTAGTCGTTAATTCATTGTGGATAAATAAATTTTTATTTTTGTTTTGTTTTCTGAATGCTTCGCTAACTTCATATGAATTTACCAAAGCCATCGAAGAAATTCTTCGATGCCAAAGCCCTTCGTCAAAAGTGGCTTTAAATATTACCTATCGAAATCGAATACAGTGGAAAATGAGCCGCTAGTTTGCAAGCATCCAAAAAAACACACAAAGATAAACGCTACAAAATTAATTTTTCCACAACTAATTAGCGGAAAATTATTCACCATATTCGATTTCGATAGGTTATGTCTAAAGCCATTTTTGATGAGAGTGCTTCCAAAGTTAGTTAGCAAAGCACCCAAAAAACCCTCAAAAATAAGAGCGACAAAATTAATTTTTCAGCAACTAATTAACGACTAACTTCATGCTCATAGATAATAGCAAAAAATTTTAAAAGGCTCTCCATTTTCGGTCTAGAAACAAATTATATTACTTTTTGGCAACAGATCGTTTCTCCCTAATTCAGCTCCGCTGAATCCGAATATCGCTGTTGCCAACTCGAAATATCGACAGGGACGGAGAAAATTCCCCCAAACCCCCAAAAACCAGTTGTTTATTTTAACCTTTTTGTCGAAAATTCTCTAGGAATGATTTTTTTAACAAAACGAAGCTTCTTAGGTAAAAAAATTGATTTTTCACCTTTTTTCATCCCACTGACTGAAATTCTTTTTTAATTTTTAAATCTTACCTCAATTTACGAACGCCCCTGGAGAGCTTGAGATACACTGTTTGAAAGAAAATTTTATTGTCCACCGAAAAGTTAAGAAGACATTTTGTCGTAGGAAGCTTAGTTTTTAAGAAAATTGGATAAAACCTGCAAAAAAATTGATTAGTTTGGTTATTTTAAATCATTACTTTAAATTAAGGACACCACTGGAGCAGTAAATATGGAATAACTTCTACTTTGTTATACATCGTTTGAAAGGGAATTTTATTGTCTGTCACGAAGTATAAAACACGTTTTTTGTTAAAGAGTTTTAAGAAAATCGAATAAAACGTGTGAAAAAACATGATTTTTTAAATCACCCCCCACTTACGGACGTCGCTGGAGAGTTTGTTATAAGTCATACCTCACAGAGTTTTACATTTCTGAAAAAGGAATTTTACTGTCTACAATAAAATATAGTATATATTTTTTCATATTAAGCTTAGTTTCTGAGAAAATTAGATAAAACCTGTAATAAAAATGGTTTGTTTTCTGTTTTTTAAAAATTGATTTAATTTACGGATGTTTCTAAAGTTTTAAATAAAACAAGCAATCCGATCATGTTATACATCGTTTTAAAGAAAATTTTGTTGACTAATAAAATATAACTCATGTTTTCTTGTAGACATTAATTTTAAAAAATCGAATAAATCTTGGGAAGAACATTTTTTAAAAATTTTTAAATTACTTCAATTAACGGACGCCGCTGGAGAGTTTGCTGACCTTATTGAATTATACCTTTTTAAAAAGGAAATTTTATTGTCTACAATAAAGTGTATTAGACATTTTTCTCTTGGTAGCTTAGTTTTTAAGGAAACTTAAAAAAAAACTCAATTTTTTCAGATTTTGGGGGCTGGAGGGGTTTTTGGACGTTTTTGCAGTTATTTAAAAAAAACTAGTATAGTACTATTTTTCAGTTATATAAATATGTATATATTTTGAATGTACACCTATGTCAATTTGGGCTTTACAGCGGCAATTTAAAATTTTGCCGCCATGTTGGCCGCCGCGCCGTCTTGAATATCTCAGCCCCTGTCAACATTTCGAGGTGGCAACAGGAATATTCGAATTCAGCGGAGTCGAAATAGGGGGAATTGACCATTTCCCAAAAAGTAATATAAAATGCTTCTAGAAAGTGGATTTTCCAAAATCTTGCCTTTTAGCTAGAAAGACATAATCATTTTTTCTAAAAAGGGATTAATTAAGTATTCCTCTTCGCTACCTAGACAACTGGCCATAATTATTTATATCGAGATTTACCGGGTGGGCCAAAAAAAACCGGACAATTTGTTTTTAAATTAAAGTTTTGAACTATACCATCGATTTTAATGGGACAAACTGCCCTTGGCAGAGAATTAGTCAGAGTTTTGACTAAATATATTTTTTTGTCCGCTATCTCAAAATTCAGACATTAAATTGTGCCCTTCAAAGATGCTCGTTTATTCTTGTGTTGCGAACACGTTTTAATTATTTTTTTAAATCAGTAAAAAAACTGCATTATTGCCACGCACAACAAGGTACGAGTCAGGAACATCCGTTCGGTTGTTCTAAAAAATTTTTTTGTTTCAAGCAGTGTTTTGAATATCATATGATGCCTTGCTAATCATGTCTGCATTTATTTCCTTATAAATTCATTACTACAAACCGATTTTAATGAAATAATTTTAAGTTCCCACACAACGACGTACAAATTATTAAAATCGGTGTGATGGTTCTCAAAAAATCTATTTTTGTTTCAACCATTGTTTTACAGATCATACGATTGCATTGCCAATCCTGTCTGCATTAATTTCCTTATAAATTCGTTATTAGTAAACCGATTCTAGTGAAATAAAAAAAATCATGGTGAGAATTGCTGTTTAAAGATTATGAACAAAATTTGCCGCCATCCTAGCATTTAAGATGTTAAACAGAATCATACTTGATTCTTCAAAATGGCGTGTTTATTTTTATTTTCTGAAAATGTTTTAGTTTTTATTTTAATTTATAGAAAAGCACTACTTTTCCCCTGCACAACGAGGTCTGAATTAGTAAAATCGGTGTAGTGGTTCTCAAAAAATCTATTTTTGTTTCAGCCATTGTTTTACAGATTATACGATTGCATTGCCAATCCTGTCTGCAATCAGTTCTTTATAAATTCATTATTACTGAACCAATTTTAGTGAAACAAAAACATCATGGTGCAATCTAATTGAATCGATTGAGTAAGAATGACTTTATAAAGACAGGATTGCCAATACAATCGTATAATTTGTAAAACAATGGTTAAAACAAAATCAGATTTTGTAAGAACCACTACACCGATTAATAATATTAAATTAATAATATAATATATAATTATATATAATAATTTTTACCTCGTTCGGTTCGGAGAAAAGTAGTGTTTTTCTATAAATGGAAAAAAAACTAAAACATTTTCGGAAAATCAGAATAAACACGCCATTTTGAAGAATCAAATATGATTCTGTTCGACATCTTAAATTCTAGGATGGCGGCAAATTTTGTTCATAATCTTTAAACAGTCAATTATCACTATGATTTTTTCATTTCACTAAAATTGGTTTTATAAAGAAATTAATGCAGACAGGATTGGCAATGCAATCGTATAATCTGTAAAACAATGGTTGAAACAAAAATAGATTTTTTGAGAACCATCACACCGATTTTACTAATTTATACGTCGTTATGTGGGGAAAAACTAGTGCTTTTCTATAAATTAAAAAAAACTAAAACATTTTCGAAATATAAGAATAAACACGCCATTTTGAAGAATCAAGTATGATTCTGTCCACCATCTTAAATTTTAAGATGGTGATAAATTTTGATCATATTCTTTAAAAAGAAATCAATTTTAACCAGGATGTGTTTTATTTCATTAAAGTCGGTTTAGTAGTAATGAATTTATAAGGAAATAAATGCAGACATGATTGGGAAGTCAATCGTATAATATGCAAAACAATGGTTAAAACAAAAATATTTTTTAGAACCACCACCGATTTTGCTGATTCGTACCTTGTCGTGCGTGGCAATAATGCATCTTTTTTACTAATTTAAAAAATAATTAAAATATGTTTCCAATACAAGAAAAAACATCTTTGAAGTGTACGTTTTAATTTCGTCCGCCATCTTGGATTTTGAAGTGTAGTTCGTCCCATTAACATTGGTTATATAGTAAAAAAGTTATAATGAAAAAAAAATTGTCCGGTTTTTTTTGGCCCACCTGGTATGTTAAACAAAAACTTACTCCGTTTACAGGTAATCTGTTAATTTACTCTTCGGCAATCATTACTACTTAATGAAACAGTATTCCACAATTTTATTGTCTTTTGAAGTGTTAATTTGTTTTTGTGTTAAGTCAATTTTGAAGATTTATAAAATGAAACAAATTTCTAGTAATTTAATTTAGACTAAGCAGGTACTTATTTCACTGATTACTGGATTATCAAATTCGTTTTTAAATAATGAGCAAACTAATTTTAAATAAAAATAAACCCCTGCGTATTGTTTATGCCAGATAAATACATAATCAATTGGTCTCAAAGAAGATTAAAAGTAACCCTCTTCGCTACCTAGACAACTGGCCATAATTATTTATAATAAACAAAACTGATAATTAATGGGTAATCTTTCTTACTTTTTGTGTAGTACTTCAATCAAACAGTGTTCCTCAATTGCCTTTTGAAGTGTTAATTTATTTTAGTGTGAAGTGCTTTTTGAGAATGTATAATATGGAGAAAATTTTTAGTAATTTGATTTGGACTAAGCAGGTATTTCTTACACTGATTACTGGGTTATAGTTGAGTACCCTGTTGTATCCCGTGGGATAGTTTTTTTAAAAACTAGCCTAGATCGATTGGTAATCACACAATTATAAGTCACCTGGTGTTTGCCTCCAATTTTAGTAGGAGGGCCGGTGTGACGCTATAAATCCTAGATGGCGGGTTTTTTTAATGTTTTTTCACAAACTCATATAACTTTTTATAAATTAGTTTTATAGAAAAACATTTTTTGTTTGCAATAGAACACCAAGTAAGATGGTAAAGCAATCAGCTTTAAATCTTAAAAACAAACAAAGGCATACATTTTTGAAAAATTACTGAAAAATAGCAACTTTTTTTACCCAAAAAATTAGGCGCTTCAAATCAAACAGGCCCCTTTACTCAAATTGAAGGCAAACACCCACACGTTAAAAAAAATTGTCTTGGATTAAAGCAAATTGCTTTGAAGTAAAATAATTTGTGCTTTCCTATTCACCAAGAGAATGTTTTCTTGATATGGCACAAAAAATGGTATACCTCTTTATTTTAATGTGAAACAGAAATTGTTTTAATATAAATTGGAACTGAATTAATCTAAGGCACCGTTTTCTCTGGAAACAAAATATTACTTATACAGGGTGACCCGATCTTAACAAGCCAAACTTCACCAGCGTATTGTACGTTGAAACATATGAAAAAAAGGTCTATACAACATAGGTCGAAAAATACTTCGTTAGGAAAATACAGTGTGTTAAAGTTTTCTTTAAAAAAACGAAAAAAATTATTATCTAGAAAACTACCTGGGACAATAAAGCTAAATTTGGTACAGAATAAAGGTTAATTTAGCTGTATACTTTTCTTCATAAAGCAACAATTTTGGTTTGCCAGGGGCGTGCGCACGGGCGATGACTATCAGATTTTTGAAAAAAAAATTATACGCTAATGGATTTTTTTTTGCTTTGAAATCACATTCTAATTTCAGTTAAAAACTGTCTACTTTTTTTTCTACAATGCGTCGTTTTTAACTAAAAAATATAAAAAAATTATTTCTATACATAAAGATTTTACCAAGAAAAGTAAAAAAAAAACAGCGTTTTGTTAATAAAAAGTCAAAGATAGTCAATATATTTTAAAAAAGTTCGACAAAGATGCACTAAATGCATTGAAGCGGGAGGCAATCATTTTGAGACACTTTTAAATTAATCAATAACCTATTTATTTATGTAGTTGTATTTATTAAATGAATTTGAATCATTCAATCAATCATTGAATTGTTTTATTTTTGTTTGCAACAAATTAAAACAACTTTTATTTTTTAGTTAAAATCGACGCATCGTAGAAAAAAAAGTAAAGAGACATTTTTTAACTGAAATTAAACTGTGATTTCAAAAATAATTTGAAAGCAAAAAAAACTCCATTGGCGTATCATTTTTTCTTCAAAAGTCTGACAGTGACCGCCCGTGAAATAGCTTTAACGCCCCTGGCAAACCAAAATTATTGCTTTATGAAGAAAAGTATACAGCCAAATTAACCTTTATTCTGTACCAAATTTGGCTTTATTGACCCAAGTAGTTTTCTAGATAATAATTTTTTTCGTTTTTTAAAGAAAACTTTAACACACTGTATTTTCCTAACGAAGCATTTTTCGACCTATGTCGTATAGACTTTTTTTTCATATTTTTCAACGTACAATACGCTGGTGAAGTTTGGCTTGTTAAGATCGGGTCACCCTGTATGAAGACAATTTGCTTTGTTACAAAACGGAGTATACTGAAACAAATCAATTAAAGAAGAAAAATTAAGTCACATTTCAAGATTAAACGCTGCGTTGAACTAAAAAGAAATATTTTAATTTTAATAAATAATTAAATTTAAATAAATAATATCTTTTTTAGTTCTTGAGATATAAAGCTTGCTAGAACGACAATTAAATTGTAAGGCAATTGGATGCAAACACCCGGTGTTATTATTGTTTAATCTATTACAAATTGAAAATTTTTAGTAATTTGATTTGGACTAAGCAGGTATTTCTTACACTGATTACTGGGTTATCCCATGGGATAGTTGTGGTAGATTTTTTTAAACTAGTCTAGATCGATTGGTAATAGATCACACAATTTTAAGTCACCGGGTGTTTGTCTCCAATTTTAGTAGGAGGGCCGGTGTGACGCTATAAATCCTAGATGGCGCGTTTTTTTACTGTTTTTTTCACAAACTTATATAACTTTTTATAAATTAGTTTTATAGAAAAAACATTTTTTGTTTGCAATAGAACACCAAGTAAGATGGTAAAGAAATCAGCTTTAAATCTTAAAAACAAACGAAGGTATACATTTTTGAAAAATTACGAAAAAATAGCAACTTTTTTTACCCAAAAAATTGAGGAAGAAATTTTTAGGCTACCCTAAGTAGATTGGTTATGGATCACTCAATAAAAAGGCGCTTCAAATCAAACAGGCCCCTTTACTCAAATTGAAGGCAAACATCTACACGGTAAAAAAAATTGTCTTGGATTAAAGCAAATTGCTTTGAAGTAAAATAATTTGTGCTTTCCTATTCACGAAGAGAATGTTTTCTTGATATAGCACAAAAAATGGTATACCTCTTTATTTTAATGTGAAATAGAAATTGTTTTAATATAACTTGGAACTGAATTAATCTAAGCTACCGTTTTCTCTGAAAACAAAATATTACTTATATGAAGACAATTTGCTTTGTTACAAAACGGAGTATACTGAAACAAAACAATTAAAGAAGAAAAATGAAGTCACATTTCAAGATTAAACGCTGCGTTGAACTAAAAAGAAATATTTTGAGATATAAAGCTTGCTAGAACGACAATTAAATTGTAAGGCAATTGAATGCAAACACCCGGTGTTATTATTGTTTGATCTATTACAAATTCACAATAAGCCTCTCAACTAATATACAAATTAGGTATTCCCATTGGTACCTTGTTATTATATCAGAAAAAATCTTTAGCAAACATTTAAAGCTGTTAAAGCTTTCTATTGTAAAATTTAAAAAAATAACATAACTATGAAATTATAAAAGAAAATTGTCTATAAACATTTTGGTTCAAAATTAAGTATATTATACAAAGGTTTACTTTTTAAAAAACTCGTAATTTTTATTCTAGCTGGACGAAGTTTAGTTTTATTCCTTGTCCCTATGCCACTAAATTCTCTTCGTTGTATATTTTAATTGCTTTTTATTATTTTATTTTAAAAAGTAGTAGCAGTTGTATAAGATTAAAAAAATTACGAATAGGAAGCGCTAAAAATTACCTGTAAATCACTAAGAATCGTTGGGAAAAATGGCAATCATGGTCATCAGTTATATTTGCATAATTTTTCCGAACAAATTATACGATTGTATTGGCAATCCTGTCTTTATAAAGTCATTCTTACTCAATCGATTCAATTAGATTGCACCATGATGTTTTTGTTTCACTAAAATTGGTTCAGTAATAATGAATTTATAAAGAACTGATTGCAGACAGGATTGGCAATGCAATCGTATAATCTGTAAAACAATGGTTGAAACAAAAATAGATTTTTTGAGAACCATCACACCGATTTTACTAATTTATACGTCGTTATGTGGGGAAAAACTAGTGCTTTTCTATAAATTAAAAAAAACTAAAACATTTTCGAAATATAAGAATAAACACGCCATTTTGAAGAATCAAGTATGATTCTGTCCACCATCTTAAATTTTAAGATGGTGATAAATTTTGATCATATTCTTTAAAAAGAAATCAATTTTAACCAGGATGTGTTTTATTTCATTAAAGTCGGTTTAGTAGTAATGAATTTATAAGGAAATAAATGCAGACATGATTGGGAAGTCAATCGTATAATATGCAAAACAATGGTTAAAACAAAAATATTTTTTAGAACCACCACCGATTTTGCTGATTCGTACCTTGTCGTGCGTGGCAATAATGCATCTTTTTTACTAATTTAAAAAATAATTAAAATATGTTTCCAATACAAGAAAAAACATCTTTGAAGTGTACGTTTTAATTTCGTCCGCCATCTTGGATTTTGAAGTGTAGTTCGTCCCATTAACATTGGTTATATAGTAAAAAAGTTATAATGAAAAAAAAATTGTCCGGTTTTTTTTGGCCCACCTGGTATGTTAAACAAAAACTTACTCCGTTTACAGGTAATCTGTTAATTTACTCTTCGGCAATCATTACTACTTAATGAAACAGTATTCCACAATTTTATTGTCTTTTGAAGTGTTAATTTGTTTTTGTGTTAAGTCAATTTTGAAGATTTATAAAATGAAACAAATTTCTAGTAATTTAATTTAGACTAAGCAGGTACTTATTTCACTGATTACTGGATTATCAAATTCGTTTTTAAATAATGAGCAAACTAATTTTAAATAAAAATAAACCCCTGCGTATTGTTTATGCCAGATAAATACATAATCAATTGGTCTCAAAGAAGATTAAAAGTAACCCTCTTCGCTACCTAGACAACTGGCCATAATTATTTATAATAAACAAAACTGATAATTAATGGGTAATCTTTCTTACTTTTTGTGTAGTACTTCAATCAAACAGTGTTCCTCAATTGCCTTTTGAAGTGTTAATTTATTTTAGTGTGAAGTGCTTTTTGAGAATGTATAATATGGAGAAAATTTTTAGTAATTTGATTTGGACTAAGCAGGTATTTCTTACACTGATTACTGGGTTATAGTTGAGTACCCTGTTGTATCCCGTGGGATAGTTTTTTTAAAAACTAGCCTAGATCGATTGGTAATCACACAATTATAAGTCACCTGGTGTTTGCCTCCAATTTTAGTAGGAGGGCCGGTGTGACGCTATAAATCCTAGATGGCGGGTTTTTTTAATGTTTTTTCACAAACTCATATAACTTTTTATAAATTAGTTTTATAGAAAAACATTTTTTGTTTGCAATAGAACACCAAGTAAGATGGTAAAGCAATCAGCTTTAAATCTTAAAAACAAACAAAGGCATACATTTTTGAAAAATTACTGAAAAATAGCAACTTTTTTTACCCAAAAAATTAGGCGCTTCAAATCAAACAGGCCCCTTTACTCAAATTGAAGGCAAACACCCACACGTTAAAAAAAATTGTCTTGGATTAAAGCAAATTGCTTTGAAGTAAAATAATTTGTGCTTTCCTATTCACCAAGAGAATGTTTTCTTGATATGGCACAAAAAATGGTATACCTCTTTATTTTAATGTGAAACAGAAATTGTTTTAATATAAATTGGAACTGAATTAATCTAAGGCACCGTTTTCTCTGGAAACAAAATATTACTTATACAGGGTGACCCGATCTTAACAAGCCAAACTTCACCAGCGTATTGTACGTTGAAACATATGAAAAAAAGGTCTATACAACATAGGTCGAAAAATACTTCGTTAGGAAAATACAGTGTGTTAAAGTTTTCTTTAAAAAAACGAAAAAAATTATTATCTAGAAAACTACCTGGGACAATAAAGCTAAATTTGGTACAGAATAAAGGTTAATTTAGCTGTATACTTTTCTTCATAAAGCAACAATTTTGGTTTGCCAGGGGCGTGCGCACGGGCGATGACTATCAGATTTTTGAAAAAAAAATTATACGCTAATGGATTTTTTTTTGCTTTGAAATCACATTCTAATTTCAGTTAAAAACTGTCTACTTTTTTTTCTACAATGCGTCGTTTTTAACTAAAAAATATAAAAAAATTATTTCTATACATAAAGATTTTACCAAGAAAAGTAAAAAAAAAACAGCGTTTTGTTAATAAAAAGTCAAAGATAGTCAATATATTTTAAAAAAGTTCGACAAAGATGCACTAAATGCATTGAAGCGGGAGGCAATCATTTTGAGACACTTTTAAATTAATCAATAACCTATTTATTTATGTAGTTGTATTTATTAAATGAATTTGAATCATTCAATCAATCATTGAATTGTTTTATTTTTGTTTGCAACAAATTAAAACAACTTTTATTTTTTAGTTAAAATCGACGCATCGTAGAAAAAAAAGTAAAGAGACATTTTTTAACTGAAATTAAACTGTGATTTCAAAAATAATTTGAAAGCAAAAAAAACTCCATTGGCGTATCATTTTTTCTTCAAAAGTCTGACAGTGACCGCCCGTGAAATAGCTTTAACGCCCCTGGCAAACCAAAATTATTGCTTTATGAAGAAAAGTATACAGCCAAATTAACCTTTATTCTGTACCAAATTTGGCTTTATTGACCCAAGTAGTTTTCTAGATAATAATTTTTTTCGTTTTTTAAAGAAAACTTTAACACACTGTATTTTCCTAACGAAGCATTTTTCGACCTATGTCGTATAGACTTTTTTTTCATATTTTTCAACGTACAATACGCTGGTGAAGTTTGGCTTGTTAAGATCGGGTCACCCTGTATGAAGACAATTTGCTTTGTTACAAAACGGAGTATACTGAAACAAATCAATTAAAGAAGAAAAATTAAGTCACATTTCAAGATTAAACGCTGCGTTGAACTAAAAAGAAATATTTTAATTTTAATAAATAATTAAATTTAAATAAATAATATCTTTTTTAGTTCTTGAGATATAAAGCTTGCTAGAACGACAATTAAATTGTAAGGCAATTGGATGCAAACACCCGGTGTTATTATTGTTTAATCTATTACAAATTGAAAATTTTTAGTAATTTGATTTGGACTAAGCAGGTATTTCTTACACTGATTACTGGGTTATCCCATGGGATAGTTGTGGTAGATTTTTTTAAACTAGTCTAGATCGATTGGTAATAGATCACACAATTTTAAGTCACCGGGTGTTTGTCTCCAATTTTAGTAGGAGGGCCGGTGTGACGCTATAAATCCTAGATGGCGCGTTTTTTTACTGTTTTTTTCACAAACTTATATAACTTTTTATAAATTAGTTTTATAGAAAAAACATTTTTTGTTTGCAATAGAACACCAAGTAAGATGGTAAAGAAATCAGCTTTAAATCTTAAAAACAAACGAAGGTATACATTTTTGAAAAATTACGAAAAAATAGCAACTTTTTTTACCCAAAAAATTGAGGAAGAAATTTTTAGGCTACCCTAAGTAGATTGGTTATGGATCACTCAATAAAAAGGCGCTTCAAATCAAACAGGCCCCTTTACTCAAATTGAAGGCAAACATCTACACGGTAAAAAAAATTGTCTTGGATTAAAGCAAATTGCTTTGAAGTAAAATAATTTGTGCTTTCCTATTCACGAAGAGAATGTTTTCTTGATATAGCACAAAAAATGGTATACCTCTTTATTTTAATGTGAAATAGAAATTGTTTTAATATAACTTGGAACTGAATTAATCTAAGCTACCGTTTTCTCTGAAAACAAAATATTACTTATATGAAGACAATTTGCTTTGTTACAAAACGGAGTATACTGAAACAAAACAATTAAAGAAGAAAAATGAAGTCACATTTCAAGATTAAACGCTGCGTTGAACTAAAAAGAAATATTTTGAGATATAAAGCTTGCTAGAACGACAATTAAATTGTAAGGCAATTGAATGCAAACACCCGGTGTTATTATTGTTTGATCTATTACAAATTCACAATAAGCCTCTCAACTAATATACAAATTAGGTATTCCCATTGGTACCTTGTTATTATATCAGAAAAAATCTTTAGCAAACATTTAAAGCTGTTAAAGCTTTCTATTGTAAAATTTAAAAAAATAACATAACTATGAAATTATAAAAGAAAATTGTCTATAAACATTTTGGTTCAAAATTAAGTATATTATACAAAGGTTTACTTTTTAAAAAACTCGTAATTTTTATTCTAGCTGGACGAAGTTTAGTTTTATTCCTTGTCCCTATGCCACTAAATTCTCTTCGTTGTATATTTTAATTGCTTTTTATTATTTTATTTTAAAAAGTAGTAGCAGTTGTATAAGATTAAAAAAATTACGAATAGGAAGCGCTAAAAATTACCTGTAAATCACTAAGAATCGTTGGGAAAAATGGCAATCATGGTCATCAGTTATATTTGCATAATTTTTCCATATTATCTTTTGTATATTATTTCTCAGAACTAAATATATCCTTGCCCTGATTTTAAAAATACATAGGTTGTTGTCATTTGGATTTTAAGTTACCTCGATACTATTAAACTATGTTTTTAAAATGAGGGGACATACGTGTTTAGGTCTGACAGAAAATATACAAGGTATTCCCTTTACCCGTTGTTTGACTTTAACTTAAGAAAGTTGACACAAGGAATGACATCTGACACTTCTTACATAGTCCAAACGATAATATAAAAAAATTTTCAACTTTTTTATTCAAGGTTTTTTCTATTACCTTCGTTAACACAAAGACCACGCAATTATAAATAATGACCCTGTACAGGCTGATTTTTTACTACTACTATGTCGGTTTAGAACGTTTTTCTACGTTGTCCGACATCTATTCTCCACCTCCTTCGATCCTGACAATCATCTTCCGTCAGGTTTTTTTGACTCATTGATCTTTGGATTGACTGTTGCCATTCCAGTTTAGGACGTCCTCTTTTTCTGTGCCCTATTGGTTGCCATTCTAGGACCTGCTTTGGTAATCTTTCGTCGTTCACCCGTTGTACATGGCCGTTCCATGTCAGTTGTCTTTTAGTGATCCGTTATGCTTCCCTCGATTCCCATTCTTTCTTTTATGATCTCAGTTCTTATATGATCTGTCTAGATATTCTCATTGATCTTATTGCATCCATTTCGACACTTTTTTCCATTTTTGCTTTGTATTTTTCTGTTATGCGACAAGTCTCTATTCCATACAACATCGTGCTTGTCACCATTGTTTCATATATGTTAAATTTTACATTCATTTTTTTCTCTCTGCTCCATAAAATATTGTTAAGACAACCAATAACCTTTTTTGCTTTTACTATTCTTTTTTCCAGTTCTTTACAGCCTGTTCTTGTCTTATCAAATGTGGCACCCAAGTATACATACTTATTGCATGGAGATATTGTTTGTCCATTGTCTAGTTCTAACTAACTTGATTTGTTTCCAATACATAAGTACTGTGTCTTGTCTACGTTCACTGTTAACTCCCACTTTTGGTATTCTTCCGTTAACTTTCTCATCATATACTCCATATCTTCTTTATCATTTTCTACAATTACTTGGTCGTCAGCGCACTGCAGTGTGTATATGGTAAATCGGTCGTTAAGTTGTATTCCCACGCCGTGTACTTTATGTTTTCAGTTTTGTAGAGCTACTGCGATATATATTTTAAAATGAGTTGGAGAGATTTAACATCCCTGTCTTAAGCCTTTCGTTACCACGAATTCTTTTAAAAGTCGATTTCCAATTTTAATTTTGTATAGTTCTTTTATCGCTTTTATATATGTATGATTGATATTAGTTTGTTCTAACACTGTCCATAATTTTTCTACTGGAACGGTATCATATGCTTTTTGTAGATCCACAAAGGTAACATAAGTCTCTATATTTCTGGCACTCCTTTTCTCAATAACTTGTTTAAGACAAAAAAACATTATCAATACTAGATCTGCCTGCCTGATTTTTTATTTCTTTAAATTTGGCTATTAAAATAAATTTAAATTATAATATTATTCTCCACAGAATAAGCCTGCCAAAACCATGTGGTCGTCGAATACCCGCGTACTGAGCAACAAGGAGAACCAAGTAGAGGAGCTACCTGTCACCCTTGGCATGACTTCGGCCATCTCGACCGCCTACCCCAAAGATATCGATATTAAGAAAACGAGAGAATTGGAAGAAGCGCTGTTACCGTTTGATGTTTTTGAAAGCGACCAAGAACTCGACCACAGGATGGTAGTGTTAGGTAGGTTTCGTCAGAATTTCAGTCAGTGCTGTTCGACCATATAATTCCTAGACGTCCAGTCCAGGTAATACTTTATAGAAATAAAATTTCGGATAGTAAGGATCTCTAACCGCTTTCAAGTGTAAACTAAACAATCTAGTCTCGAGGCTACTACTTATACCACTTGGGTGTGCAGTCAGGTGTGACGGCCCGCCCCCTTTTTAAATCCTAAGGCGCCTGTTTTCCTTATGTCCGTGCTTGGTTGACTGAAAACTTCTTTATTCTGCATTTTAAACGCAGCTTCAATAAACTTTCGTTTTCGCCAATGCGACTCCTTATGCAAAACTTTAGCTTCTGACCACTAAATCCTGTGATTATTTGACCATGCATGATCCGCCAAACAAAATTTCGTTAAAAAATATAAAAACTATAAGAAAAAAAATCAAGTTTGCCCTTTTCTTGAGTCGCCACCTTGTATGTAGTATAAGTTTGACAGATGTCCAATATGGAAATCTCTTGTAATCTAATTTTTAGATAAACATTTGAGATTAGGGATTTTCTTATATTCTTCGTGAAAGTAAACATTGTAATTTCTGGAAAAACTTACAATTTTGTTTTTGTTTATTTTAGGAAAATTATACTCCTTAGTTAAAGAGTGGATCAAAGACTTGTCCATTAAAAATAATATTCCCGAAAACGTAGCCGAAAACGTAGGAGGAAAAGTTTATACGTTTGGAAGTTATAGATTAGGGGTAAGTACCTAGAACTAAATTACTACGGCGAAAATGCAAAACCAAGCGACATCGAATAATAATAAAGTTTTTATTCTATTCTATTTTTCTAACATCCAAAATAAAACGATTTACTGACAAACAGAAAAAACATGAAAACTACGAATTTGTGCCAATTACAAAATCACTGTAAACAATGCAATAATTAATGACCAGATAACCAGTGCCGCTCGCATATTTGTATACAACACCCAGGATCGCCAGTCGGCTTTCGCCCGAACATCTCTGGTAAATAGCAGACGATATGGTAAATCGCTTGGGTAACTAACACCCGTGATCGCAAAAATGTTCGTTAAAAATCAGTCTGGATTTCAGAACCACAATCTTTCGTAAGAAAGAATTCGTAAATTTCTAACATACATATATTTTTTTAAAACATACTCTCCTGACCTCTATCCCGGGATCCTAGAGAATGTGAAACCTAACCGTTGTCAATCGATCGCCAACGTAACCGAACCGTGTCAATGTAGAATAGGGCTTCATTGACACGGTTACGGCAGCGTTCGGGCTACAACCGAATCGCAATCATGGACGTCGTTTACAAATATGCGTGCCGCTCGGAATAAAAGACTAGAGATACATGTTTTTATGTAATAATAAATAAAAACTACAACACTTTGTATTAACCAACCAGCTATGAAGGGGAAGAAAAATGTTAAAACTCTCGGTTTTCTTTTGGCATCACAACACATTGTGGTCTGACATTTTGTTTACGGAAAAATATTCTACTTTGATTTTTAATTGGGCAGGCAGCAGGTTCCCTCAAGGCACGGGCGAAGCGATCCGCCCTCCCAGGGCGTCATTTTAAAACCAGAGGCGCTAAATTTTACCTCTAGGGACGCCTATATATTAATCTGTTAGGCAGCAAAGATCGCAATCGTATTCTAATAAGACTTTTTGTTTTAGGTTCACAATAAAGGGGCTGACATAGATGCGTTATGCGTGGCACCAAAACATATTTCGCGTTACGATTTTTTTAACTCTTTCTACGAATTATTACAAAAACAGCCTGAAGTGACGGAACTAAGGGTAAGTCCCAACTATTGAAACTTACACAACTTTACTAGCAGACTTAAAGTATCTGATGTGACGTCTGTGTGTATAAATTATAAAAAAATGTCGATTTAGATTCTGATTTTCTGGGAATTGCTCCTGCTTGGTCTGAAACTAATCTAAATTTTATTTGTTTGGAGAAGTCGCTGGAATAGAGTTTTTTTTGTAAATTTTAGTCTGTTGAAGAAGCCTACGTTCCCGTTATAAAAATGAATTTCGACGGCATCGAGATCGACCTGCTGTTCGCGAAATTACTAGTGAAAGAAATACCGGACGACATGGATCTGCGAGATGACAATTTGTTAAAAAATCTCGATCAGAAATGCGTTCGAAGTCTAAATGGGTGCAGAGTGACAGATGAAATCCTTAGGCTAGTTCCAAACATTGAAACCTTTAGGCTGACTCTTAGAGCGATAAAACTTTGGGCGAAAAGTAAGTATTAATATTAATTTGCATAACGGGTGAAAGAAAGTGACATATTTCACACGAGTGTAAGAAAGTCACTTTCCAACGAGTTATGTACGCTATTTTTCCTACGACCACAATAATTTACCCCTAATTTCCTTGTAATTTTTAATAACAATAAACGACAGAACTATGCAAGGTCTGTAGAGGATAGGTTACCTGGTAACTTTCTGAGCTATCAGAGCCACTTGTTGAAACGCGGGAAATGACGTCACCAGGAATGCCTATTTAAATAAAAAGCATTTAATATAGTAGGAGTTTCTTGTCAGCCTTTATTGATGTAAATGTCAATGTGTTTTGCTATTTTTCTTAAAGTGTCTCTTATAACAATATTCATAAAATACATCAACTAACTCAAATATGAAACTTACCTTATACCAAATATCCCAAAGGCACAATGTCTTGAAAAGCTTTTACTCCGTTAAAATAACTACAACTGGAAAGTATAAGTAAACTAGAATAAGTGTTTAGAGGTTGTAAATAAATATAGTCCAAAAAAACACCACAAATGTAAAAAAAAAACCATCGAAGATTAAATAGTTATTTAAACAACAAGGTTTGAAAACGACTCTTTGCACACGATCGAGACAGTTTGGTAGACCGAGCCGAAGGCGAGGTCTACAAGTCGAGGGAGTGTGCAAAGAGGTTTTCAAACGAGTTTTTTACAATATTTTATATACGACTGCTAATAAAGAAAGAAAAATCAAATTTTAATTTAACTTGTTTTTATTTCCGACATTTTTACAACAAAACTTTAAAAATTCAACAATTTTTTGACGTATCTAATCAACAAAACATACGAGCAGTGACGGTTGCTACGGAACTAAGCCAACTTATATTGATGGGTGACAACAACAAAAATCACAATGACGGGAGACCCGTATACAGAAATGACATAGGCGTGCGCAAAAATGACATAAGCGTGTGCAAAACGTTTTGCACACAGCGTGCGCAAAATGCCATTTTCAGATCGTGTTCTCCGTTCGCAAAACCCCCTTTTACAAGACAGTCGTATAAAAAATACTTAAAAACACATGTAAACAAAGCGCTCTAATCAAATTGTGGCACTCCAAATGACGCGCTCTCAACTCTCACGCCGCTTCGACCATAGAGTTACCTTAGAATAGACCTTGAAACTATGTTTTGACATTTTTTAAGTGATGAGTCACAGGCTAAATTTTGGTCAAACTTTTTTCCTCTACGAAAATTCTGGAAACTAACAGTGTGCGCAGGCGCTAAAATATTAATTTAGTTACTGTAAAAAGTTATTAAATATTTTTTCCTGAAATCTAAAGATTTTATGATATCAAATATGAAAAAAGAGATGACAAAACGGTTTTCCGAATAGGCGGATTTTGGATCAATGCCTCGGTACCTCAGTTGGTAGAGCGTCAGCTTGGTTAGCGGAAGGTCGCTGGTTCAAATCCAGCCTGAAGTAAAATCTTTCTGTTATCCTTTTTTTTCTTATTTTTATGCCCTGCCCGTATGCCACTAAATTATCCCCGTTAAAAGTTTCTGTTTATTCCGGACATTGAAACTGTGTTTAATTACAAAATTAAACAGATTTTTTTTTCCATATTACATGAATCTACATTTTTAGTTAAATTTATTATTTAAACATGTAGGTGATCTTGAGAAATTAGGTTTTAAAAACATAAACTAACCTTCTCAAGTTTACCTATTTTAATTATATAAATTATTTAGTTTTATAAAACAGTAAGTACAAAATATTAAATTTTATATTTTATCATTTGTCACGAACGATAACAGTTTTCTTATATAAAAAGAAAAGATTTATCTTAATAAACCAGATTCAATATTTGATAGTTGTTCTCACTATATCTACTTAAGTTTACTGTTCCATAAGCCTTATTGGTCATTGCAGGGTGTGAGGCTGATCCCTGGCACTAAACTTGTTACTTTAATCGTTATTGTCCCGCTGCTTAACCAAGCCTAGTTAAGCAAGCACAATTGTTAAGCACAGCTTGCACATTGGTCTTTCGATTGTGGGAATTTTGTTATTTTCCTATCATTATGGTCAGTTGGCTGTCCTCAATTCAATATTTCTGTCATTTCTTATTGTTTTTTTTACGTTTTTTTTTTAGAACACGGTGTCTACAGCAACGTTTTGGGCTATCTCGGTGGCGTATCGTGGGCTATGTTGGTGGCCAGGACCTGTCAGCTGTACCCCAACGCGGCCGCCGCTACAATAGTTAACAAATTTTTCCTAATATTCTCCAAATGGCAGTGGCCACAGCCTGTTTTACTAAAACAACCTGACAATGTTAGCCTTGGATTCACCGTGTGGGACCCTAGGGTGTGTATAGTTTAATTTTAAAAGGATTAGGGATTTTAGTAGTTCGTTGATTTTTAATTAATTACTGTACAACAGTGGGAATCAAAAGTGAAAAAGATTTTTAATTTGCTTTTTACCACACTCGCATCTCGAGGAGGGAAGGTATTAAAATCTAACTTAAATTTAGTACCCGCGAATTAAAAATCAAATAAGTTTTCGTGGTTAAGTCGGAAAAAAGTTTTGTTTCTCTCTTATTTGGCATAAAACTCCGCTGACGTGGCCGACGTCTTAACGGCGGCAAAAACGCAATAAGACAATGTGTGGTCGTAGGTCACGTGAAGGATTCTCTCTTCTAATCGATCTTTTCACCGATCGATATATAGCAGTTTTTTACTCGCCTGCTGTTCTAGTTTCTTTCGTATTCTGGTAGATGGCGCTTCTTGCGTAGGATGAGAAACAACACCGTCTAATTAACTTCGCAAGGGTGTCACATTGATCAAGCAGTGTTCTGAGGAATCCCATAAGGAGGAAGCAGTTAACTGTCCACACTTATTAGTAGGGATGGGCGGAACAGCGTATTTTTAGGAACAGGTACAAATTGTTCCGGTTCCAGAAAAAAACATGTTCCGAAAATTCTGCTCCTGTTCCGAACTGGACTGGTCAAAATAGCGTGGCCTTCCTTACGGCGCGGTGGGTCGAATGCTGCAAAGGGTGTCCATAAAAATTTTGCGACCAAAAAGAAAAAAGGTCATCAGGTCTTTACTTTTCTCTTTTTGTTCTTCGAAAGCCGATTTACCGCCCCCTCGAAAAAATTGTTCCGACAAAACGGAACAACTTGACAAACCTGTTCCGACCTGTTCCGAGTAAAAACCTGTTCCGAAAAGAACAGGTAATGCTCCAAGAGCCCATCCCTACTTATTAGTGCGGAGGTGGAGGATAAGCTTTCGAGCTACCCACGGACTAATACGTGAGAAACAAACCTTTTTTTTCTGTCTTAGCCACGAAAATCTGTTTAAGTATTAAAATCTGCATCAATATGCAATGTACTGGGTGAGTTATCATAATTTTTCTTCCTCCTAACTCGATTACGGTAAGAGATAAAGAAAAACTTTAAACGCAAAAGTTGTAGTATTTTCTCAAGCTTTTAAATTTAGAGAGGCGAGTTCTTAATCTCATCGATAAGGTAATTGATGCATTCGATTGTTGTCGACATGATAGGGCGAGTTCCCAGAGAGTCATATGTCACTCCTAATGTCAAATTTTGCCAGTAACTTTCTTAATTTAATTGGAACATGCTGTCTTATTTTATTTTCAAATGGTATTTTTCTTCCTGTGTTTAAAAACACCCAGTTTGTTGTATACTGAGTGACAAAGAAAGGTAAACACCCACCTATATTTGATATTAACAGAATTACCTTTAATATTGTGTTGAGGACCCTCGATTTTTATACACTCGTTCGCACGCCTGGGCATTGTTCTGATGAGGCGATCTATATCCTCTTGGGGTATCTCATTCCACCCTACCTCTAACTCATGTCTAAGTGCCGCAAGGGTTTGAGGAGGATGCTGTAAATTTAATAGCTTGCGACCTAGAATATCCCACACATGTTAGATCGGGGACAGATCAGGCGATCTTGGTGGCCAAGGTAAGCGGTTAACGTTGTGTACATCCATGAAGTCCAAGGTTACTCCAGCCATATGCGATCTGGCGTTGTCTTGTTAAAATATGGGATTTGCGAGCATCTTAAGATAGGGAAGGACATGTGGTTCCACTACTTCTTGGATGTAACGGACTGCTGTCATATTACCTCTAATAAAGACTAGAGGTGTCCTGCTACCATATCCGATAGCACCCCATACCATAACACCCACTGTATAATGAGCATGCCTTTCCATATCAAACTGGATCACGTCTTTCACCACGACGCCTTCTTACCCTTGCTCGACCATCATGCATGCCCAAACAAAAACGAGATTCATCGCTGAAGATCGCTATGCCATTCCTGATCCCACAGCAGTCTTTCTCTGCACCATTATAGTCGGTTGTGTCGATGCTCAGGGGTAAGTGGCCACACCCAGTGTGGACGGTATGAAATAAGTCCAAAACTTCTTACACGGCGATACACTACACATTCCAGTCACCCTTCCATGTTCTTTAAACCACTGATTGACAATCGCACGAGTACAACTAAACCGGTCTCTAAGAGACAAAAGTCTTGACGCTCTGTCTTAAAATGGTACGTAAACCTGCCTCTCGTAGGCCCACAATCCGCCCTCTCTCAAAGTCATTAAGCTGATGAGTATGAGCAACTCTACGCACGCGAGGCATTATGTCGAGGAAAATTGAACACTTTGCAACAAACTCTGTAACAGTTAAACCACATCTACGACCACAAATTCGTAAAACTAAAATTGAACACGGCAAAAAGGAATGAATAAAAAAGCTACAAAAGAAGCCGTTGATAAGGCGGACAATTTAATCAATTTTTACTGGACTCAAAATAAACATGCTTCATGGGTGTATGAACCTTTCTTTGTCACTCAGTATATTTGGGTTCACCTTTTCTCATGTAAAAATATTATGTATAGTATAATGTATAATATATAGAGTTAAATTAAGTATAGTTGATGTTCTATTTAAGTGGCACCGCGTCATAGCTATGGCAAACCAAATTCTGCGGCAAAATCTAAGTAAAGAAGCCTTAAAAAATTAGTGTTTCACTTTGTATATGCAGTGTGCCGCTCGGGGCTTAATGTTCGAAGGATAAAACACTACGACCTTTTAAAGGAGAGATCAAATAGGTACTTACCTGATAAATAAAGATCCGAAACATAAAAGAGGATCCAAAATTATATTAAAATATGCGCAAATATTGATTTAGTTGCAAAGACGGTAATTTGTTTTGTGAAAAGCTCCGTCATAATTTGTTTGACATACAGTCAAAACATGTCAAAACAACAACGAATAGAAAACGTCAAAGCCCTGCTAGATCAATAATATGTTCGTAACAACCAGATAATAGTATATATGATTTCATGATTCTATAGTTGATGTTCTATTTAAGTAGCACCGCGTCATAGCTATGGTAAACCAAATTCTGCGGCAAAATTTAAGTAAAGAAGCCTTAAAAAATTAGTGTTTCACTTTGTACATGCAGTGTGCCGCTCGGGGCTTAATGTTCGAAAGATAAAACACTACGACCTTTTACAGGAGAGATCAAATAGGTACCTACCTGATAAATAAAGATCCGAAACATAAAAGAGAATCCAAAATTATATTAAAATGTGCGCAAATATTGATTTTGTTGCAAAGACGGTAATTTGTTTTGTGAAAAGCTCCGTCATGATTTGACATACTGTCAAAACAATAACGAATAGAAAACGTCAAAGCCCTGCTAAATCAATAATATGTTCGTAACAACCAGGTAATAGTATATATGTTCCTTTCTAATGAAATTGTTTAGAAGAAGACATCAATAAAAAGCAAGTAAAATAGTAAGCTAATGACTAATTAGTGCAGTGCCTCATTTTGGGAATCAATATCAATAAAAAAATTAAAGGAAGTGCGTGCCACTGTATGTACCCCTCTACTCCCTTCCCGCCCATCAAGGTTTTGATGACGCGGTGTCACTTTAATACAACATCAACTATAATGAAATCGTTTAGAAGAAGACATCAATAAAAAGCAAGTAAAATAGTAAGCTAATGACTAATTAGTGCAGTGCCTCATTTTGGGAATCAATATCAATAAGAAAATTAAGGTTTTATGATGCGGTGTCACTTTAATACAACATCAACTATAGTTGTTTATTCTCTTTTGACAAAATATTATTAATTTTTATTAAGTTTATATGAAAAATATACAGGTTGTTCTGTTTAATTTAAGAAATGGCTTTTAAAATTTGACACCTGCTTTTGTGAGTTTTTCTCTGTCTATTATCATAATGGTGTTAAGTGTGGGGGAAATTTATGGTGATAGCACTTTTGATCATTCGATAAAATTAGTTATTGTATCAAAACGTGTAGTAGTAAAATGCTGTTAGAACTGTTTTCAAGATAAAGTTTTTAAGATATTAGATATTAAAAAAAGAAGTAAGTATTATAGTAGTTCATTCATTGTTCCGGTTACGTAATAGTTGAACATTTATTTACTCAGGTTCAATAGGGCTGTAGTTTTTTTTTCACATTTTGAAGTAACAAGAAACTGACTCATAACATTAATCTATTAGGTTTATTTTGGTTCCTATTTATTTCTATTGTAATTTTAGGAAACACATCAAACGCATTTTGACAATTTAAAAACTTGGTAATTAGTAGTCTAACCTATGTGGGTAAGCATGACTATAATGGGTTTTAGGGAAAGCATATTTAACAAAAAGGACCCCTTTTTTGTTTTCTGTTTGCAATAGGTCAACATTCAGGATAGATATCACTTGATGCCAATTATCACACCTGCGTATCCTCAACAAAATTCTACTTTTAATGTATCGCAATCGACAAGGACTGTTATTATGGAGGAGTTTAAGAACAGTTTACAGGTAATTTCTTTAATATAGTGATCTGGATCAGTTATACAGGGTATTGCCGCAGCCCACGAGAAAGACCGGCCCGGGCGCGGAAATATCACGTGACCGTAGGAGGCTCACAAAAAAACGCCTCACGGCCCGCTGTCATTATAAAACATGTGTGTTTTCAGTTTTGGCATGTTTGTTTACGTCGATTTTTTTTTAATTCGGGCACGAATTTTATGTGAATTTTATCATAGTTATTAAAATAACGCAGCTCACGAAAAAGACTGTAGTGGGCTGCGTTAAAATAATTAATGACTAATGAGTAAATTATAAAGAAAATACCTATAAGATAAACAATGCCGCGAACGTGTAATTAGTGTTGTTCCTTGTCGGTCCAATTATAAAACTGAAACTTAATATGTTACAAACGGGAAAGAAGTGGTAAAAGATAAGATCTTGGATAAGATTGATCAAGTAATAGACATCCTTAGTGACATTTTCGATAGTGAGAGTGAAAAATGTGTTCAGTTGTCATTTCTTATTGAACAATTAGGTCTCTTGAAAAGGTAACCTGAGAATCGAAGATATGGTGGATACACTTTAATGTTGGCTTCATCTTTGTTTATCCAGTCATCCAGTGCATACATGTCAATTTACAAAACTAAGGTAATATGTCTTCTGCACCCTCGCAATATTAAAAAAATGATTTGTAAAATATCGCTAACAGATAGTAATCTCTCCGGTAGTGTGCAATATTTAAAAAGTAAGATACAGCTTTTAAAAGAACATGAGTTGGTAGTTAACTTACACTTTAACGAAATATATATTAAACTTTGTGCTGGGTAATTTTTCAAAAAATTATTGACGACCACTACATTCAGTTCATTGAATGTGAAAACCATCTCACTTATTCACAAAATCACTTTTTTCTTTTTAATAAATTATTGTGAAATGTTTTATATTGAAAATTTTTCTTCAGATAACTCTAGCGAGTGTTTTTGTGGAGAAAAACTATTGTCAAAGCTTGAAAAAATTAGTTTAAGGGCATGTAAAGTTTTTTTAAATAATTTTATTAAAAAGCACAATGATTTAGTGTCTGCTATTAAATCTTTGAATAAGAAGTCAGACAAAGATGATGACATTCAAAGAAAAATTAAAAAACTAAAAGCTTAGGTTTAATATGTCGAATTTTGAAAGACTTGTATAGAATTAAAGTTACTAACGATATTATGTACCTAATATATGTACCTGAAGATATTAGAGTGCAAATTTTGTATAATTTTTTATTTTATAGATTCAGTTCTTTTATCGCAATAATAAACACATATATCAGCAAAATATTTTTTTCAATTTTTGCCTATAAAAGAACAAAAATTTTTTGTTAATTTATTTAAATTGTGTAAAAACATATAATATATTAAGCAATACAATAAGAATCCTGGGACTCCTAAGATCACGTGGCCGCCGACTTGCTTATAACGCGCCATGGCCGGTCTTTATCGTTGGCTGCGGGTATTGCCAAACATCATAGTATACAACTAGTATTTATTGCAAAGCAAAGGAGGGGTTGGTTGCGTGCAGGTTTTTTTAAATTCAAAAAAAGAAATTTTGTATTTTGTAGAAAAAAATCTTCGTTTATTCAGTCATAGGCAGAGCGCTTTCGACCACTTGGGTTGGTTCCTTAAGTCTACATAAAATTGACAAAATTGTTTTATAAACACAAAACACGTTAAAATATACTAAAACAGATTGGAATTTACTAAAACTATAAGGAAGTTTGGGTTGAAATTTCAGTTGTTCTGTTTCAAGAAGTTTAAAGGATATGGCACTGGGCCCATTATTCCTGGCGCCCATCAGATTTTGTTTATATTATAATATGCTATTCTCCTCTTTTAAACAAGCATTTTTTGTAAACGACATTTTTTTGTGAGCCTTTTGAGTAAACCAGAAATCGGCTTCAAAGTATTAACATTTTTGATATAAAGATCAGTGCCATATATGGTGAACTTAACGCTACTGTATATTTCTCTAACCTTTTTTTGACAAATTGTCAAGTTTTTGATAGATCTATATACAGAGAAACATCATACAACTTTTAACACGTGCATTTAGAATGCAATCTGAGTAACAGTGCAAAGTACCGGGAAGATTATTTTGACAGTCAGATGGATCAGACGGATTTTAAAAGTATTTTAACCAATTATGGATTTGCAAGATTACGTTAAGTATAACATAACCTAGTCTTAACACTAAATACTAAAACCCTAGTTCAGGTCTCTGTTAGCTGCATCTAGGACTTCTAAAAGCATATTGTCTCTGGGATAGTGAACTACAGGTTCGTGACGGGCATATCCAAGATATCAATCACACTTGCTACGTGAGCGCAAACTCCAAGAGTCCTGCTTCCAACTTTGCAAATGCAGTAGGTTCCTGATATCGGATCTTCAACATTCTATCCTCGTTCTCATCGTTGATGCCTGTTAATCGCAAGCATTTTGCTCGTTACAAACAAAACAATTTACCATTTTTTGTCTTTTTCAAACACAATGGTAATTCACGACGTTTTGCTATAACGCACTGTAACTTTTATAATAAATCAAATTGTCAAAAATATATTCTGAAAGTTTACGGGTACTTACTGATGCATTATTTAACATAAACAATGACCTTGCGGTAAAAACCACTGATGTGTATATTAAAAAGTTAATACTTTGAAGCCGATTTCTGGTTTACTCAGAAGGCTCACAAAAAAAGTCGTTTACAAAAAATGCTTCTTTAAAAGAGGAGAATAGCATATTATAATATAAACAAAATCTGATGGGCGCCAGGAATAATGGGCCCAGTGCCATATCCTTTCTTTTGGAAAATTATATATAAAAAATTCTAGGTTAGGAACTTTAATGTTTATTCGGGGTCATATCACAAGTGCATCTAATTTATCCGAAAAAATTTGGAAAAACGAGTTTACAAGTAATTCGTTTGAAACAAAAGACGAGCGTTATTAAAAAGCCGAGTCGCAGACAAGGCTTTTTATACGCGAGTGACGAGAGCTGTCAAGCAATTTATCCACTTGAAAACAATTTTCGACGTTGAAAGCCGTATTTTTGATTGGTTCAAATTGACAGGTGGGAAATAATCTAAGAAAATTGTTTTCTGTCTACATTAAAAATTGGTAGGGAAAAGACACTTGGTCCACATGATCGAGATTTTGCTTTCATTTCATTATCAATCGATATTTAGCTTTGCTTTACGTCAGATATTGAAATTTTTTTTGAGTGAGGTTTTTGTAGTGTGGGTCCGAAATATTAACAAATTCAAAAATTCTGTATTTCAAACAAATAATAATCCAGTAGATAATAAAAATTTGGCACAACGCAAATTTCTAAAATTAACAAAAACTTTTTTTTTGTTTGTTTTTTCAGATAACAGACGATATAATGTTAAGTCGAACGCCGTGGGAAAAATTATTCGAACCACCTCCGTTTTTTCTAAAATACCGCCATTTTATAGTACTTATAGTCACTTCGCAATCTGCCAGAGATCAACTGGAATGGACTGGTCTGGTGGAAAGCAAAATTAGGTTTTTAATATGTAAGTATGAAAACAACAATTTTTCGTGGCTAAGCGGGCATAGAAAGATTTTGTTTCTCTTGTATTTTTCCGTGGGCAGCTCGAAAGCTGTAAAGATCTAATGGACACCTATTAAGTGTTGACAGTTAACTGTTTCGTTCTTAAGGGACTCTTCAGAACACAGAAGCCCAAAATGGCGACATAAAAAGCGAACCACAGAGATTGCAACCCCAGCTAAACGTACGTTATTTTTATATTTTCAGAAAGCTATTTTTGTGTGGGCATTGTAAAATTTTAGCAAGGAAACAAGATTGTCTGTATTTTAAAGCAGAATTGTTTTTTTAATCAATGTGTAGCATACCATTAGAAAGGTAATCAACTAGAGAAGTTTTTAAAATAAAATTAAGTTCTCAAGTGTCGATACTTTTTTTAATTTTTAATTTTGAAATTGATTTTCTTTCACAAAATCACTAATGTTCTTCCATAAAAAACCTCGTATGTCCCTTTGGTACATAAATTTTAACAAATCTATTAATTAGTTGAAGTAGCATAAGATTACAGAATTATAAAAAAAAATTGTGCTTTTTCAGACATTAATAAAAAGCTTAAAGCGAGGGTTTAAAGGTGGGATTTTGGGTAATTTGAGAAAAAAAATCAAAAAATTCATATCTCTTTAGCCGTGACTCTGACCCAAGTTCCAAGGTTGAAAAGGTAGCAAATGACCCCAACAATATCCCAAAAAATTTTGACGGTTCATGTGCCGAACACCCTGTATATATTGGCTATTAAGTCTGTGTATCTGTGATCTATTCGGCTATTAATTAAAGATGCTTTTACTGCCCAGTGATCAATGCTATCGAAAGCTTTTTCAAAGTCTATAAACGCGATATATAGTGGAATGTTGTATTCGTTGGTTCGTTCTATTAGGATTTTCATGGTTAATAGGTTGTCAACTGTACTGAAACCTTTTCTGAAGCCTGCTTGTTCTTTTGGTTAATATCCGTTGATATTTTTGTGAAAAGCTTATAAATTACATTGAGCAGTGTTATAGGTCGATAGTTTTTTAGGAGTGCTCTATCGCCTATCTTGTGTAGAATAATGGTTATTGATTCTTTCCAGTGGTTTGGGATTATTTTGTCTTTTAGTATTTTATTCAGGAAAATATGTAGGATACTAACTACAGCTTTACCACCGTATTTGAGCATTTCTGCCGTTACTCCTTCTTTTCCAGGTGATTTGTTATTTTTCATTTTCTTTAATTCTCTCTTTATTTCCGCTTTGCCTATTTCAGGTTGAAGCTCTGAGTTTATGTTCTTTATTTTTGTTTGGTATAATTCTGTATAGAATAGTTATTTCATATCTACTTTTGATATTTCTGTTATTTTCTTTTATTATTTTTCTTCTATAACCTCAAAGCATGTAGTACTAGATCTTAAAACTTAAACCGCTTTATTAAAAGCCTTGTTTTGAAATTTACTTTTCAGTAACCCTAGAACGAAATGAATACATAACCTTAGCCCACATAAACCCAGAAAGCTTTAGTTTGCCTGAATCGCAACAAGATCCGAAAACGCAATGTTCGATGTGGTTTATCGGGTTGGAGTTCAAAAAGATGGAAGGGCTGAATATCAATTTGACGCACGAGATTCAGCAATTCACGGAGACCGTTAATAAGCATGCCATAAACACAATGATGTACAAAACTACGAATAAGTTAGAAGCTAGGCATGTTAAGAGAAAAATGGTAAGTGCTATTTATTTAGGTGTACTCAAATCCGTTATAGCATAAATACATGTTCAAAGCATCGAAAAGTGAAGCACTCATAGCTGGCTTTGGAGACAATGGCAAATTTAAATTCGGAGATGCGAATTTTCAAGTGCGCAGGCGTGTGTTTTGTCATGTAGACACACAGCTGCTATTTGGCTGGAGGCCATATTGATATTTTGCGGAGTTTTGCGTTTGTCGGGTAAAATTATGTTTTTTTCTGTGAAAAATGGGAAATAATTCACATAAAACATGTGTGGTTTATGGAAAAATGTCAGGAAGAAGTAAAGGAGTACCATTCCATAGGTAACTACTTGTATTCGTCTTTATAATTTGTTAATAAAGTTAAGAGTGGTTTATAGATGCCATTAAACATTAGTTTTAGAAAAACTACAATTTTAATCCACAATTTGATAAATTTTCACCCAATCAACTAGTCTTTAGAAACAAATAATAGACATAACCCTAAACATTTGACAATTGTCAAATAAGGTAGTGACGTAACGGAGTATGTTCCAAAACCAACAAAACTGACGCATGCGCAGTAACCGAAATCCTGTCTACCCGAAAAAGGAACATTAAGAATTAAATAGGGGTCCTGGCTTCAAGCATCGCGTGTGAGAATGCATGGGTATGCCCCATATTAATGCTCTAACGTATTTGGGTGTACTGCAGTAAGATTTTTGATTACTTCCTATGCTTTAATAGGCCCACATATTCTTCGCCAAAATCCTCCTTGAGCTTCGCTAGATATAAGGCCCCAAATGTTCTAAAAATCAGTTTTTTGTGATTTTCTCGAAAAGTAATAACTTTTTCAAAAAAGTCAGGATTAAAAAAATACGCAAAATCATTCGGTCTATACTACAAAATTAAGAATAAAACCTAACCTAACATTTAAAAAAATTTTATTTAATTTTTTTTTTATTTCTTGTTTTTTCAAGTAACTTGTTTTAAAATGTTAATACCTTATAATATTGAGCTTGATCCCCACTTGTATCAAACACCATTTACTAAAATTTAGTATTTGATTTTTTAAGTTTAAACAACAAGGTGAGGAAAGTAGCTAATACTAGCCAGACCACCATTGGAATTTTGAAAATTTAATTTTTATACAATACAACAACAGGAACTGTATGACACAAAAAAGCGTAATATTAAAAATATTTAACTTCTGGTTAGAAATAGTGTTAAAATACGCGCGAATGCGCAGACTTTTATTTTATTTGAAATTCCAGTTTAACAGATATTAAAGTAATTTGTATAAAATTTTAGAAAAAATAGTGTTTGACTAAACTTAAATGTGACAAAGGGTTTTAGACAAAATAAATGGAACATAAGGGCAATGATCTGTATCATAAGGGTGGTTTATTCAGGGTTGAAAATTATAAACAGAGGTTCTTACATAACGTTTTAACAAATACTCATTTTAATCTGCAATTTTTAGTTTTTTATGTCAAGATCTTTCGCCAAGGCTGTCGAAAAGCAGGCTATATGTACATGGATAAATTATTTTTTGTAGATATCTTAGAAACTAAAGCTTTTAGTATACATATATATTTGGGGGAAGATCATGATACAACGACTATTCGGAAAAACTATGTACTCATGTTTATAATTTTAAACCTTTAAAAAACCACCCTTAGGTTACATTTATTTTGCTTAAACCCCTTTGTCCCATTAAAGTTGATTTATTTTTGTTATCAATAGCAGTTTGACTGGAATTTCAAATATAATAAAAGTGCGCATATTTTAAAGCTGTTTCCACCCAGAAGTTCAACTTTTTTTATGTATGTTTTTTTTCTCATACAGTGCTTAATTGTATAAAAAATATTTATTTTCATGTCCAATTGGCGGTTCGGATGTTATTTACCATTGGCCTATGCCTTACTTAAAGTTGTTTAACTTTTAAGAAACAAAAACTAAATTTAAGCACATGGTGTTTTGTACAAGTGGAGATTAAGCTTTTTTAAAGTATTAAAATTTAAAAAGTCAACTCTAGGGTATAAAAGAAATAACATAAAAAAAACATTTTTTGTAAATATATTTTTTAAAATGTTAGGTTTTTTCTTAATTTAACATTATAGACAGAATGATTTTGCGTATTTTTACCCTCTTCACATTTTTTAAAAAAGTTATTAGTTTTCGAGAAAAGTGCAAAACACTGATTTTTAGGACCTTTGGGGCCTTATATTTAGCGAAGCTCAAGGGTGAGTTTGACGGAGAATGTGTCGCGATGTGTCCCAGATGCTGAGGAATAATTATACAAAAATCCAACTTGCACCTATTTTTTCCAAGTTTGGGATATAAGGCTGATTGTCACTAGGGCCAACTGTGTAGCAGCGTATTTGACCCAATGCTTGTATACACACACCGTCTTGGTTTCTTTAATTTATAGTATTCCACTTTTTTAGTTACATCAATATCTTCCACAAATAATGCTGAAGCGGGAACGAAAATCTAGCGTATCAAACAACAGTGCCAAAACTACTCCGAACGACTCGAAAAAGCGACAGTCGACGGAATCGAGCGATGGAGAATCGTCGTTTAAGAAGTCTAGGTTATCGAACGAGATAACTTCTACTACTGTAAGTAATCTGTGCATCCTTCTGTGACTATAAAAACCAATTATTGATTATACAGGGTGTCCCAGAACTAATGGTACATAGTAAAACTGTAGATTATATATATATATTTATCGGTTTCACAACGTTCTACGTCTTCCGATACCCAATCTCCACTCGTTTCTGTTTGCCCATAATTCATCATCTAGGCCTCTTATTCTTATTTCACTATCTATTCCTTGTCTCCAGCTTCTCCTTGGTCTTCCTCGTTTTCTTCGGCCAGTTGGTTTCCATTGTAATATTTGTTTAGGTAGTCTTCCATCATCCATTCTTTGTACATGTCCGTACCACACCAGTTGTTTTGTTCTTATATCATCCACTAGAGTACGTTCACCCACTGTCATAATTTCTCTTATTCTTTGATTGGTAACTCTTTCTCTTTTTGATTTCCCTGCTGCTCTTCTCCAATAGTCCATCTCCGTAGCGGAAAGCATTTTTTCTGTTCTATCTTTGATTGGCCATACTTCTGAGCCGTATGTAATAATACTTTTTACAATGGTGTTATATATAAGCTTTTTGTTATGTTTTGATATACTTTGGTCCCAAATTATTCCATTTAATAAAGTTATTGCTTTTCTTCCTTGTACGTTTCTATCTTTTATAGCTTTGTCTAGTGTTCCGTCAGCTGTAATTTTTAGACCCAAGTATTTATACTCATCACAGGACTGAATTCGCTGCCCAGTATTTAAGATTAGATCCTGTTTCGTTCCACCAATACACATATACTCTGTCTTATTGATATTAACCTCTAGTCCCCACTTATTGTACTCTTCTATTAGTTTTCGTGTCATATATTCGAGGTCGTCATAATCCTGAGCCACCACTATCTGATCATCGGCGAAACATAAAGTATACAAGGTGGTTTCATTCAACGGAATTCCCATGTTTTGGCATTTTCTCTTCCAGACTTTAAGGACCTGTTCCAAATATATCTTGAAGAGCGTAGGCGAGATACAGCAACCTTGTTTAAGACCTTTATTTACTTGAAAGCCTTTGGTTAGTTTTGCTTTTATTTTAACTTTTGCCTTACTATTGCGGTATAACTCTTTGATGGCCTTAATTAGTTGTACGCTTATGTTTGTCTTTTCCAACGCTTTCCAAAGTAGATTTAGTGGTATACTATCATATGCCTTCTGCAAATCTACGTAAAGCAGATGGAGCTCTTGTCCGTATGCCATTTTCTTTTCAATAACTTGGGTTATACAAAAGAGATGATCTGAAGTCGATCTACCCGCCCTGAAACCAGCTTGTTCTTCTGCCTCCATATCTTTATATTCGCTCTCCACTTTATTTCTTATTATTTTGCCATATATTCTGCTTAGCGTACTAGTTACAGATATTCCTCTATAATTGTCACATATATATTTCCTTCCTTTTTTGTGTATTGTGGATATATATGACGTTTTCCACTCAGTTGGTACTACAGCTCCATTTAAATATCTTTGGAAAAGATTCCGTAATCTACAAAACAATTCTTCAGTGCCATATTTAATAAGTTCAGCTGGGATATTTCCGGGTCCGGCAGATTTACCGCTTTTTAAGGTTTTGCACACGTTTTTGACCTCAGATATTGTGAGGGGTACTGGAGATCCCATCGTTCTAATGATATTGTTCTTTCGTCTTCCTTGAATTCTGCTCTATCTTCAGTTAAAAGTTTTTTAAAATGCTCATCCCATTCTTTGTCTGGTATTGGTGAAATAATATCTCTGCATGTTTCTTTTTTGATCGATCTTATAGTTTTCCAGCTTTCGGTACTTCTCCTACCTCCTAAGTAAGAATCTATTTTCTGGCAATTTTGCATCCATGATTGATTCTTCTTATCACTGATCATTCTTCTCACCTTTGATTGCGCGATTTTGTATTCTTCTCTGCTTCTATCTGTCTTTTGGGATAAGTACGTGTGATATAATTTCCTTTTTTCCTCTATTTCACTTTCAATCTCAGCATCCCACCAGTATGGTTTTGTTCTTTTAGGAGTTTCTTCCACTAATCCTAGTGCTTCTTTTGCAGCTTGATGGATGCTTAATGTGATACATTCGTATTCCTCATCTGGGGTTTCACCTGAACTTGAATTAAGTTTTTCGTTCAGTCTCTTTTTGTATAAGTTTTTTACGCTGTCATGTTCTAGGCTTAGTAGATTATATTGACAGTGATCAATTTCCTTATTCACTTTATCATCAATATTTTGTAGGAAAGAGAATTTTGGTCTCCAGAAAATAGTGATCACTTCCGCATGTTGATCCACACTTTGTTCTGACATCTTGAATTTTTAGTTTTGTCTTTTGTTCAGTGATAAGATAATCAATGACGGATTTCAGGTTTTGTGAGGGTTTGGTCCAGGTATATTTGTGTATTTTCTTATGTTGGAAAAAACCGTTTTGGATTTTTAGGTCTAATTGCTCACATACTGTGATAAGCCTGTAGTAAACTGTAGATTCCTTGGATCAAAATATTAAGATTTTGCTACACTTGCCTTAGTCCAAAAGTTGATATTAATCGAGATACAGGATATTAAACTTATTTTTTCATTTAAATTTTCTTTAATAACTTTTTTACTAATCGATATTTTTTATGTATTTTTTTTTGTAACAGTATATTACATATATTAACGGTTGTGTTTCCAATAATCTCTAACCTACAGCGTGTCCCATTTTCGATGTGATTAAATGGGAAACTCGGTTATTATTAAAGATATCAATTTTCTGATTGCACCTTACCGTGCTGTTTTTTTGAGCCCTTAAAAATGGTGTAATCAGATTTTTGCTATACCCCTTAGTTTCTGAAAAAATTGCATTTTTAATAATCCCTTATATCTCGCTCATTTTGGAATATATTTTTATTCTGTAAAAACCTTTTCATGGCAACTTTTTAAGAAGAAAATAATGACGTCAATTTTTTAAAATATTGTTTAGTTTTTGAGATATGGTATTTATCATAAAAAAACTAAATATGGAACTGGATTGTTTTTATTACTATTTTGATTGGTTTAATGCTATTATTATAAAAAAAACATTATTGAATATTTTTTAAAAAGTTCGAACCTGGAAATTTTCAACATAAATATAAATTAAAAAACGACAGTTGAACGATTTTTAGTTTAACTGTTTTGATATTTGACAAATTAAAATGGTTTTACGTTAATTTAAAGAAACATTGAAACAAAGTCTATGAAAATACAAAAAAAGTAACAAATTACAAAAAATAATAACTAATTCTTCTTTAATGATATAAATATTTAAACTGATTGCCATTATGTATAAGACATTGTTGGCATTTTTAAATAATTTTTCTTAACGCAAAGTCAAACATCACATTTATTAAAAAATAATTGAGAAGTAAAATGTCAATGTCAATGGAAGGTTTTGTTTTTCCATGTTGAAGTAAATTTCATGAGTTCCTGTGCTACCATCAAATAATTACTAATTAAACTTTTTAACGTTTTTTACTTTACTTATAAATCCTTTATTTAACGTTTTAAAACAGATAAACTAAAAATCGTTCAACTAGTGTGTCTTATATAATTTTTTTTAACCTTAAAGAAAAAAAAAATATTAAAGTTTTATCATTTTAAGATAATAATAGCATGAAATCAATCAAAATAGTAATAAAAAAAATCCAGGTCCGTATTTAATTTTTTATGATAAATACCATATCTTAAAAACTAAACAATAATTTAAAAAATTGACAACACCATTATTTTGCTCTAAAAAAGTTGCCATAAAAAGGTTTTTACAGAATAAACATATCTTGCAAACTAAGCAAGATACAAGGAGTTATTAGAAAATTTTCAAAAACTCCCTGTATTAGCTAAACCATGGGGTATAGCAAAAATCTGATAAAATCATTTTTAAGGGCACAAAAAATCGATTTCTTTAATAACAACCTAGTTTCACATTTAATCCCATCGAAAATGGGACACGCTGTATATTTGTTAAAAATTCTTATTACCATATTTACCACAGAACACAAATTCTATCAAAACTGCTTGACACGCTTTTGTAATTTAAGAGGAATAGTAAAAAAAAACATTGAAAAATGCCGCAATCATCCCATAAAACCCTGTCCACCATTAACAGCTGATTTTATGCCATAAGCAGAGGTCCCTCTTAAATGTTTTTTTTGCAAAAATGTCAAAAATATTTTTAACACGATTTTTGGAAGTTCATTTTTACAGTTTGTTTGTTCAGACTCGAAAGGATTCTAAATTTTGTATTTGTATTTCCAGAGGTATTAAAAAGTTAATGCCGAATTTATTTCTAAAAGAACAATATACTCGTAGAGTAGGTTCCAAAATTTGATTACAAAATATTTCCTTAACACAGTTTTTTTATTGAAATATCAAACAGGTTTTCAAACCATGGCCGTTAAAATATTTTGAAATAATCTCACATACTGTTGGTTTGTTTTCATCTAGATTAGACTTGAAACTCTGTACGCGGTAACACTCTAAGTAGTAGTAGTAGTGGGGGGGGTTGACCCGCAGGTAGGCCAGAGTAGGCCCTTTTTGCCATGCTCCAAGTCTGTCCCTTAACCCACTCTCTGCACTTCCCTTTGATGGTCGGGTAACTCATTGGGCCTTCCTGTTCTCTTTACAAAGTCCAGTAAGTCTGCCCATTTGAGCATGTGCAGTTCTTCCTCGCTCAGAGTCGGCGCTCCGAGTGCCTGTTGTCTCATCCTTGCGTAGGCCTCGCATTCTGCCACGAGGTGTCTTGATGTCTCTTCTTCCTGTCCACAGGCTGGGCAGGTAGGGTCATTCTCGACTCCTATACGTGTCATGTGCTTCCTCAACCGGTTATGTCCGGTTAGAGTACCTATCAGCAGTCCGAGGTCTTTTCGTGTCCGTCCCAGCATCCATCTAATTCTGGTCGCTTTTGGACGGTCTACGAATTCTCTGGTCTGTCTGCAACCCGTTCCTGTTTCCCAGGAGTTTAATAGCGCGTCCTGGGCCCATTTGTTGAGTCCGCTTTGCACTTGTCTTTTTGTCACGCCCAAAAGTGGCTCCGGTCCTACATAGGCGGTTCCTGCCCCGAGTCGTGCGAGTTCGTCCGCCTTCTCGTTGCCTGGTACCTCCGTATGTCCCGGAACCCAAACCAACGTCACCCGTTTGCCATCGCTTAGGGTCTCCAGCGCCTCTGCGCATTCTTCCACCAAGCCGTCAGCAATCTTGGGTGCGTTTAGCGCCTTCAGGGTGGTTTGACTGTCAGAGCATATATATATATATATAAGCTCTAAGTAGGAATTGTACCCATTTGTTATGACGTCAGGCTTGCTGTCCTTATTTCTACCATGTCAATTGGTATCCCCTACTTCCTTTGTTACATGATACCTGCTTTGACGTTATAACAATGTGTATAATTTTGACTTTATCAACCATTTTCTCAATATTCGCTATCTTAGAACATTAAATAAATTCAGTGTTCTAATTTTGTCTGTCATATTTTTCGGTCACTTCAGTTTATTTATTATTACTTTTAAAGGTTGGATTGATTTCTTCTTCTTGAATCAATGTTTGGGTGTCCCTAGCTGTTATGGTGGACATGGCTCTGGTCAGCAAGAAGACCCGGACGAGGATCTAAAAAGAAAGAATCGCGTCAACAGCGTTTAAAAGTGGCTTTAAAATAAACTGAATGGACCATATATTATCTGCATTATTGCCGCATAAGTTTGCGACCAGCTAGTCTCTCTTAAAATGTACCATATTCTCGTCTCCGCTCGATGTTTCAGTTCGACGACAGTTCGAACTCTCTGGCCTCGATCAACGACGACTCGTCAAGTAGTTTCGCCGACACGTCGACGGCGAGCAACAGCGCAGTCGCGTCGAGCAGTCCCACAGTGACACCGTCGAAGATCCCCACCTTCCCGGCAGCTGCGGTAAGACAGCAAGCGACGTGAGACAGCGCCATCTGGACGTGGCCGATCGGATACAGAACGGTGTAAGTTGTGGTAGTTGCTGGGGGGTTTGGCATATAGTCGAGTTGCGAAACAACGTCTTTCCCTAAAGTGGAAAATTATTGCTAGTCACTCTGGCACTGAGAATTTAAAAAGCCGAAGATTGCGACCAGTTCAAACTCAAATTTGTAATTTTTTTGTGGGAAATAAAACATAATGGCAAGGTGGAGTAATAGATAAGAACAGCGTTTAGTTTACTTTAAAGTTCTTTATTTTCCAGCACCTTAATATAATTAACATTAAATTGACTACTAGGCTATAAAGGGTTTGGCATATAGTCTAGTTGCGAAACAACTTCTTTCCCTAAAGTGGAAAATCATTGCTAGTCACTCTGGAACTGAGCATTTAAAAAACCCAAGATTGCGACCAGTTCAAACTCAAATTTGTAATTTTTTTGTGGGCAAAGAAAAACAATATGAGAAGGTGGAGTAATACATAAAAACAGAGTTTAGTTTACTTTAAAGTTCTTTATTTTCCAGCACCTTAATAAAATTAATATTAAATTGACTACCAGGCTATAAATGGTGTGGCATATAGTCGAGTTGCGAAACAACTTCTTTCCCAAAGTGGAAAATCATTGCTAGTCACTCTGGAATTGAGCATTTAAAAAACCCAAGATTGCAACCAGTTTTAAGTGTATAAGTTATTAGAAAATGCCTAAACAAAATATCGTTCAAACCCAAATTTTTTGTCATTTTTTTTGTGAGAAAAGAAAAACAAGATGGGAAGGTTGAGTAATGGATAAAAACAGCGTCTAGTTTCCTTAAAAGTTCTTTGTTTTCCAGCAACTTAATAGAAGTAACAGTAAATTGACTACCAGGCTATAAAAATTTACAATTGAAAAAACCGAAGATACGAACCATTAAAAAAACATTAAATAAAAATAACGCGATACTCAATTGTTCTTTTAATTTTACTAACTTAAAGAGAGATAAAATGTTACTAGTCTTCTTATTTGAATGCTCAACATCATCGTTTTTTTAGTAAGGAAAGTATGCTTTCCCGCCAAAATAGTATTTTCGTTGTGGGGACTGCCGGGGTATTGCGCTAGGCATCATAATTATTTTTCAACGACAGATATATTAGCCTATAGTATACCATCGACAAGATTTTATGTCAACTATTTTAAGAGACTTAGACGAAAATCAGTGGCGATCAGGCTTTCGATTTTCTCAAACGAATTCTTCAAAGCAAAAAATTCAAATTTCCTGCCTTTAAATAAAGGGATAAAAAGAAAAAAAGGTTAAGCCTGTCTTTTTTATCAACCTCATATTGAAGTTTTTGGGGTCGTCCACGAGGTGGTGCTGCTGTTTGCGTAAAACTAAAATGTGAAGTCGGTATGGTCAGTTTCAGATCTAAAACCCCTGGGTTTCTTGGTAATTTGTGGTCACAATAAAAACTAGTGGAACTTCTAACTCATTTCTAGCTTGCCCGGCCTATTTTTAATGTTATCTACTGTATCTGTAGGAAAAACATACTGCTTGATTATTTTTTGTCTAGGTTACTAATTTAACATCTTTTTTTGGAGGGGTGGTGTGATTTAACAACGTTTTAAAGTTTTCCTATTTTAAATTCTGCCAAAGTTTTGTAATCCTAAATTGGTATTTGCTTCTCTTTTGCCTAACCAAACCGAACCATTTTGAAATTTTTTAAATGTATTCCTGACTTACAAATCTACAAAAAAGTGAGAATTAAGTTAGTTAGATACCTAAAAATCCATGACATGCTTTTGTTTTTATTTTTTCGAGCCTTCTTTACGTAAGCCTTCTCCCCAGAACAAAAAAAAAACATTCACAAATTTGAATTTGGATGATTTAATAGCTTCTAAATTATTGTTCTTATATTACAAACCAATCATTTGTTCAGATATGTGTTTTCGCTTAATTTTTCCACTGTGTGACAAAACCAACCAGTAATTAAATGAAACAATCGCTCAACTTTACACCGTTTGTATTCCATTGTCCATGTTCAAAGGTATCCTTACAACCAGACGCAGATGGTATCTTGAGTACCACTAAGATGGAAGATTTTAAGGTATTTTTTTTAATATTAAGATTGACTTGTAAGGTAAATACTTCGGAGTTAAAAGACTGGTTTTTTAAGACGTTGAAAAGGCTACTAAAGGTTTTTTTGTTTATTTGCGACACTTTGCTTTTTCCAACATTTATGACTACTTTGTACATAACCCTATATTTTTGACATATGAAAGTTATGTAATTTTTTTAACTTTTCTGTTTTGTGTTTTCAACTAATGCAAACTCATAATTGTTTGATGATGACGCCTATAAATAATAATTTTAGAACATAATTTTAGTTCTGTAATTTTTAGACTACACTTATAAAATATTTCTTAAAAAAATATTGTGATTTTTTTGCGAGACTAGTTGGAAAAACAAAACATAACACGGAAGAACCATAGGCGTAATACGGAAGTAGAGTACTCTTCTTCTGTGTGCTAATGTTGAGATTTTTGAAATTATCTTTTATCTCAGAAACGTAATAAATTTTAGATTTTATTATTTAGGTTTTTGTTAAAAAAAGTGTCGGGATAAACAAAAATACCACAAGAAGACATTTTTATCAGCAACACTCTGAAAGGTGTTGCCATTATAAAATTTGTTGCCGTTTTGTCACGTACGTGTTAAATATATCTCTACTGCTAAAGCGTATAAAAACCATTAATGGAAAATGGCTGCTACAAGCGTATCGTAAGATATTATCTTGTTTTGATGTAGCTGCTTACTTGGCTTGCTTTGAAATAAATTAAAAGGTATTTATCCTCAGGGTTCCGCGGATATATATCAAGTGATATATATCATGATATATATCACGATATATATATATATATATATATATATATATATATATATATATATAGCTTGATATATATCCGATATATTCAATAATTTGACTTATTAAACTAAAAATGTTTTCTACCATTCTAAATATCAGAAAATTTGTCAGTACGCCCCTGTACAAAAGTATAAGCATCTGTAAAGGTGTAGTATCAATCGCTTCGGCTGCCGCATAGGCATCGCGGAGCTTAGTGGGAATCCCCTGTTTCACATCTGGTAGATCCCCGACGTGACGATTTCTTTTGTTTTCTATTTTCTCAGGTGAGAGCAGTTACTGTGTTTTCCATCTGTGTGTACTTTTGATTTATTAGGAAGTAGTGATTTTTATTTAATATGCCAACACCAAAGCATTCAGTTTGATAATGATATATATCAGATATATATCTGATATATATCCGATATATATCATGTGATATGATATTTATATAAATATCATGATATTTTCGAACCCAAGGTAACTGATCAGTATCAGTCAGGTCTATTCAAACTTAGAAAAGAGATGGCGCGGAGAGGGCGGCATCATTCTCAGTACCCTGAATTACGTTTGGGTTCATTTAAAATCCAACATGCCGGCACGCTTGTAGCAGTTATTTTTAGAGGCCTTTTTCCAGTACAGATTCATTTAAGACGTACGTTCGTTCTGTCTTATTTACTAGCCAACCGAATGACGTTTCTGTAGCGCCCTCTACAGGCTGTTACAATTCAATTCTTCAATCCAGAAATCACGAGTGCGTGAAACAAGGTATATAATCCAAGTGTGCAACGCAAATAAAACCAAAAGCGTACATCCAATTAAAAGGCGCCTAGAGAAAGCGTTGCGTTGATGTAGGGGTCTGGCTATTCTTTTCATGTACCTTTAAATTGTATACTTTATCTCTTGTACTTGCGACTTCTGGATGCAAGAATTGAAGTGGAACAGGCTGTATACAGAGTAAATAGCGGTGACCGTTTAAAAGGGATAGAATTAATACAGAGAATAAAAAAATCATTTATGTAAAAACGAAAAACTTTAAAATTAGCGTTAGCAAACAAACAAAAACTAATTTTATATATTTGTAAAAGTTTTTTATACTTCTCTAAACAAGTTTTAATTAAATGTTAATCATTTTAATTTTTATTATCTCAAAAATTGGAGGGACTTGTTAGCAAAATGCGACCTGACTCATGCCCTCTTTAAAATTTATGATTATGTTACTAAAATTAAATTAAAACGACGTGCCTAGAAAAGTACCTTCTTGATAAATAAAGTTAGTTTGCATTTGTTTGCTAATCCTAATTTTAAACGGTATTATTTTGGTTGACGTCTTTGACAGATTAATTAATATTTAGACGCTGAAAATCGGCTGAAGTCTAGAAAATTAAAAAAAACTTAAAAATACCAAGTTCGTTTTTTGTTGTTTGCTTATCTAATTTAAAACGCTAGTTTTCTTTTTGTTGTGACATTGACTTATCAGCGGTAACTGCGATTTGTCAACAATTTGATCTTCTCGATAAAAAAGAACTATAAGGAAACTATTGATATTAGTCACTTGCCCATTTTTCCAAATATTTTAAAAACTTTTAAAACGAAAATTTAGGTTTTAGAACAATACTTGAAAAAGACAGAAAATTATGTATTATTTAACGGTGTTTTTAAAGTAAAGCAAAAGTGCAATTTCTCGATAATTTTTTACAATTTCAAAGAAGAAATAATTAGTTTTTCTTAGAACGATCCTTTATGAGTTGTGTGTGTGACGTTATATTTATTTCTTAGAAAAAATACGTTTTTGTTTATTTGTACATAGTTACCCTTTTTATAATTTGAATCTTTTTGTCTTTGTATAAAAAATCTTATATTTTATGAAAAACAAATTAAAAAAGTATAAAAAATTAAAACACAAAACTTAATAAATTTTCTTGTAAATATTTTTTAAAAAAAAAGCTTGATTCAGGCTCCTAAGTTAAGTTACGTTTGGCCGTCTCTGTATATAAACGAATTTTAGACATTGTCTGAAATAAAACAGTCACTTAATGGTAATATATATTTTTGATAATTTTCTTCATTAAATTCTAGCATCCTAGAGTTATCAATTATTTTGAATTGATGTATCGTAATGATTGATTATTATATAATTTTTTAAAATCTGAATGTAAATGGGGAAAATAGTGTTTTAATGTTTTGTCGCATATCTTTCTTCATCTTTTTATTAGATATGATTTTCTGATTTACCTCAGAAACTATGGGCTAAACTTTTTCGATTTAATAGTAAAAATCTAAAACGCACCCTTTAGCTTTACTTTATGTATCGTATCGCTTTTATTTGTCATTATACGAAAGATATTAAAAAAGTAAAATTACCTTTTGTCCATGTTACTTCTCTACGTGTGGGGAATGAAAATATTACTTTTATTTAAAAATTATTTACACTCTTAGTGAATTCAAAAGGCGGATTAGTAATTTTCGCTTCCGTAGTTCCTGAGGTATATTCGTTGTTAAAGTTTTTAATTTGCTATTTATTTATCCTTTTTACTTGAATAAATTTAACTTAAAATTTTGTAAGTAAATAAATCTGGCAATATAGTTTTACGTTAGTTCTATTATGTAAAATGGTTTTTAAATAAGTGTTTGTAAATCATTGTAATTTGACTGTTTTTTCAATAAAGAAACAACATTTTCCCCTAAACATTTTTTCTATTGTCTGCCCCCTCTTAAAGAAACCGAACCTCCATTCCTCGACGATATAGATATATGTTTAGTCCTTGCCATAGGCAGTTACACTTTTGTGACATTTCCAACCTCTTTATTTATCATATTCATACTGACAACAACAAAAAAAAACCTGAAAAATGGCCTTTGAGTTGGTTTTATCTGTTTGTTTTTTTGTCAACCTACAGTCAGCATCTTTTTATCCAGAGACAAATTAGGAAATAGATAATTATTGAAATACAGCCAGGCTATAATTGTGCCAGGCACTATTTTGACACATTCACATTGAAAACTGACAGTTGATCCTTCAAAATTGACATACTAAAGTCGAATTTAAAACTTTCGTCGTTTATTTTCAATTAATAAAAGAAGGCACTATTTATTCCGGTTCATATAGTAAACAAAGGCCGTGTGTTGAAAGATCATAGCTGATATTACAATGTGAAGGTGTGAAAATTGTGCCTGGCACTATTATAGCCTGGCTTTGTTTCAATAAATCTCTAATATGTTTATTTCATGTCAAAAGTCACAAAAGTGTAACTGCGTATGGCAAGGACTCTACTGTACTTCGCTACAATGCAGGCAGAAACGAATAAAATAATCAAAGTTGTTAACCTCAAGATGGTTGTGCATAAAGAGGATGAAACTCAGATTACTATTCCTAATCTAGAGAAGTGTGCATGTGTTACTTTACTTTATTACTCATACATCTTATGAACAAGAGTTCTAGTTACAAATTTTTCTTAAATTTTAAGAAAATTTATTAACAAAAAACAGCTTATCTCTACAAAGACCAACCCGTAAATGCCTTAAAATGTCGGCAAAATTAATAATTTTTTTAAAAAAATGCACTTATACAAAATGTTCCTGCCTCAAATAATATACAGCGAGAAAAAAAAATGTGATCTTCTAAAAAATACCTGAGTCGCAAGATTTGTGAAAAAGTGTTACAGAAGAAATGTGCATGTGTGCGACAAGAAAGGCGTTGTACAAAGTTTACATTGGATGAAGATAAAAGTTAATGCATTAAAACAACATTCTCGTTTGAAACCAACATCAGGTAAGCATACTTTTTTATTTAACTCACGACCGAGATCAAAACGTGACAAAAAGGTTTTATGTTGCAATGTTCGTTTCATATCTTATAGGTAAAATTCTGAAGATGGCGAGTAGTTATGAACTAGTTTAATGTAGTTAAGGGACACTAGTATGAACAACATAAGGAAGGACTGACCTTCAAGATGGCTTCTTTAATTGATTTTGTTCAATAAAAAATGTATTGTTCTCCAGTTAGGTTAAATTTGTTTCCATTGAAAATGGAATTTGACATTATTTTTGAATCCGAGTATTTGATTATGAGTGCTGCGCTAATATAATAATTACTATAGTTGCGACAATTTGAAAATCAAACGCCTTTTTTTTCTAAAATGTGAAGATATAATTGGCGATTTAAAAATTATTTATCATAATTTTTCCTATGATTTAAAACATATTATTTTTAAATTATTGACAGAATAAAACCTTAAGTTCGATAGAAATTCTCTGAAAAAAGTAATCTGACCCCTGGCGAAATGTCAAAAACTGCTAACATTACAATAAGGTGTACCTAAGGGCTCTATTCGGGGACCAATTATTTCACGTTTAATAGCACTGATGATACAAGAATTGTTCAATCTGGGGTTTGTAATGCTGATGAAGAACCAAAAATGAAAGTCTGTTGTCTTGCCGTCTGGCGGCATGTTAGAAACTACTAACATTACAATAGGTGTACCCAGGGTTCTATTCGGGGACCAAATGTTTTTCTTAATTTTCCACTAAATAACATTTTACGTTTGATAGTACTTTACGCTGATGATACAACAATTGTTCAATATGGGATTAGCCATGCTGATTAAGAAGCAAAAACAACATGGCGACATGTTATTGGTGTAACCCATGGGTCTATACGGGGACCACTTATTTTTTTAATATTCAACAAAAATCTACCAAATAACATTATTTTACGTTTGATAGCATTTTTCGCTGATGATAGAACAATTGTCCAATCTGAAGTTAGTAATGCTGATAAAGAAGCAAAAACAATACGGCAACATGTTAAGAACTATTAACATTATAACAGGTGTACCCCAGGGGTCTATTCGGGGATCAATTATTTGCTTAATATTCATTAAACGATTTACCAAACAACACCGAGGGTCTATTTGGGGACCATTTTTTTCTTAATTTTTATCAACGGCTTACCAAATATTATTTTACGTATACAAAGGTAGCAATATAGCAGACATATTTTTAAACATTTTTTTAACCTTGTCTTGCTAGCTGCTCTGGTTCCCAAATTGATTTTTTAAAGTATTTGAACCCACATAATTTTTTTTCTAGAGGGGGTAATTCTCCTATTTTCCCTTTAATTATTAACAAAAAGTGTATTTGTTTTTCTAGAGTTAAGTTCTACATTAAGCAATTAGCACGTTACCTCAATCAAATCCACGCTTGCCCTCACCAAAATTCATTGGCCTTATTCACGAATTCCGCAAGATCTTTGGCACAATGTATTTAAAATCGGTCTATCGGTTTTTGAGTTATCCTGTCTCAGACAGACACAGAGCAAGAGACAGACACCATCAGAAAATTTGGTCTTTAGGCCTTTTTTGACCTAAATAACTGTACGGATATCTAAAAATTTTGATGAACATTGAAGGGTAAAAATTTAAGGTAATATTTATACAGGGTGTCTCGTAACTTAGGAGCCATAGTGCAGCAGGTGATAGAGGAGTTTATTTCGAAGAAAAAACTTTATATAACATGGGAGTCAACACACATTTGTTTTTAAGATATAGGATTTTTAAAGTTAGAGGGGGGGGAAAGGGTTTTAGAAAAAAAAACAAAATCTGTCACAGCCAGCTGAATACTCAGCTAATTGTGATTCAAAAATGTGGTATTCTGTTTTTTTTATAAAATTATAAGTTGAGAAGATACAGGCTGTCAAAATGACCTCCAAAAATGTATAAAAAATATTAATTTCTTTAAAAAATTAATTTTTGCTTGCTTATTCTTTTAAAAAATATCCATAATATTTTTTATTGCTCTTGTTCTTTAGCTTTTATCTTTAAAACTTTGTTTAGCAATTTGCTACAATTTTAACAATAGTAAAGTAAATTACACTAAAATCTAATTGTTAGCTATATAAAAATTTATAGGATAAGTAATATATATTCTAATACACGACTTTACCCAATTTCATATTAGCTCACACATATACTATACTATAGTAGTGTGAGCTATGGTGATCCTAATTTTTTCGAAAAAAAAAGTTGCTCCGATTTCAAAAAATTTTACTAATCTTTGCGTTTCAGATGATTTTGAAACTTTTTTGTTTTGCTGTCTGTCTGTCTGTCTGTCTGTCTGTCTGTCTATCTGTCTGTATGTATGTCTGTATGTCTGTCTGTAACGACCAACCCGCATAACTCAAAAACCGCTTGTCCGATTTTAATGAAATTTGGTACCTAAGTTGGGTCTTGGGCCGTGGTGGTCCCATTTAAAAATAAACAAAATCCACCGAACGCATGCCAAATAAAAGGGTGGAGGTAGATTCTAAAAATTAGAGTTTATGTGAAAATATGGCGTGTGTGATATCAAACAAAAGGTAATTAAGTCTGGAGTTAAAAAAAATGAATTTTAGTTTATTTTTAAAAAAAGGGTGGGGGTAGATGTCAAAAATTAGAGTTTAAGTGAAAATATGGCGTGTGTGATATCAAACGAAACAAAATACATTTTAGTTTTTTTTAAAAGGGTGGAGGTAGATTTAAAAAATTTGAGTTTAAGTCACAGCATGGCTTGTGTGGTATCAAACGAAAGGTAATTGAGTCTGGAGTTGAGTTCAGTTTTTGATTATATTACCTCACACTATAACTATAGTACCTAGTGTGAGCTTAGGTGCCCATAGATTGGCAGAGTATTTTTACTGCATTTTTTTAAAAAGTTATTATCAAAAAAGTTAAAAAAACCGCCAACTTTGATGCTTTGTATCTCGACAAAGAAAAAGTTTTGACCCATGTATTATAGGAACGTTTTTTATCAGACATGACCTCCTCTATTACCTGTTGGCCTATGGCCCTTTAAGTTATGGGACACCCTGTATAGACTACAGACTTAATTGGTTTTTTCTTATAGACAAAAACAGGTGCTGAAATAGTAAGCAAAGACAATCTACTTTAGTGCCAATAACTTGGCAGAGCCTTTGATGCAAACTAAAGAAAAAACAATTAGGTCATTAATTGTCCACAAGAATTATTTTTCTTCTCTGGTTTATGGAAAACGCACAAAAGCTATTACTTTGAGCCTCCACAATGCAAATTAAGGTATTAAATCAAAATCCCACTCCTCTATCAGATTACTCTCCGCCCTTCGTTTTTTTTTTGAACTCCGGCTGTCAAATGACCCCGGAAAGGCTACTTTTCGTAAAAGTTATAGGTCTAGGTTGTACTTGTCGAAAAATTGTAGGGTGACAAATAAATAACAAGTAAAGTACAGGGTCATTAGGGGTTACCGTAGGTCAGTGGTTCTCAAACTTTTGTAGAGTGGAGAACACTAAACTAAAGCTTGCTTTTTTTTCTGGGGAAAACGTACCCTAAATACTTAAATACTACTAAGTACTTTAGTTTTGTGTAAAAAAATCGGCATTAACACTACCTTTGAAGCTTAAAAATAAAGAGTACGTAATACATATATTAAGAACTCGGAAATAGTTAAAATACTAAAATATGTGTTAAAATATTTTGTTCTTATTTTTTTTAAACTTAATGCGATGGATGGGCCTGTTTGTTTGAGACAAGTTTCTCAATATCGGCAAGTTTGAAAGTTGTATGCGCAAATCTGCTTCAGGATTTAGTTTATTTCTTAAGTCGGTTTTTGTAAGAGCATTCTTTGAAAACCCCACTTCAACGGTAAGTTGTAGCAAAAGGCAACAATTTTTTAATAGTAAAATTAGCTAGTTCTGGATATTCACTTCTAAGCTGGGCCCAAAATTCCAACAAAGTAGCCGAATTAAAAGTAGTTTTAAGGTTTCCATCGGCTGCAACATCAATTAGCTGTTCAGTTTGTTTTACAGTTAGAGTTTGATGAGCCTTTTCGACTGAGACTGAGAACGGATTGCGAACCCAATCAAGATCCTCTTCTTGCCTTGGAAAATATTCTTTGATTGAAACTTGCAGGTTCTGAAGATGGTTGGTTATCCCAGAACTGATTAATTCTGCTAGACTCTTTGACTCGGACACAAAATCATGCAGTGTTGTCCTCTATTTAGACAAGATTCCTGGATTTTGTCATGTAGTGATATTGTCATATAGTGAGATACCTGTGACATAAGTTTCGTAAAGTGATAAGTTTAATTCATTATCTTGAAAAGATATCGGCAAGACATACCAAACATTGTAGCCAGTTTACATCAGTTATTCTTGATGGCAATTGAAATGAAGAGTTATTAAGAAAAACCATCATTGACCATCATCTCACTTCTCAGAGTAAGCAGGTGATTGTCCCAATTCCCAAACTTACTTTAGTCTACTAAGACTATTTATTTTAATTGCAACATGACACTATTGAGTATTTAATTTTTGAGTAATACCACAAATATTTTTTTATTTTATTAACTTCTTGAGGAACCCCAATTACCGCTTCGCGGAACTATGGGGTTCCACGGAACCGAGCTTGATAATCGCTGCCGTAGGTGATGGAAAAACATTTCAAATACAAAGTTACTAGCATACCTTTGGGCTATGTCAGAAGTGTCAGTTGTCATTCCTTATGTTAAATTTTGGCAGCAACTTTCTTAAGTTAAGAGAACACCTTTTATATTTTCTGCCAGAAGGAAAGACGTGCTTTTTCTGATTTTAATATAACTATATATATTTTTGAAATTAAGGAGATATCTTCAGTTTTGACAAATAATATACAGGGTGTTCCCTTTAACTTAAAAAAGTTGCTGTCAAAATTTGAACTAAGGAATGACATCTGTGACTTTTGACATAGTCCAAGAGATAATATGGAAAAAAAAATTGTATTTTTGAAGCTTTATTTATTACCGAATTCGGTTCGGTTCAGTTCGGTTCGGTTCGGATTCACACCCTCTAGTAAGACAGGGAAGTTTTTTTTGTTGAAAAAGTATGCTGGTTCGGTTTGGATTCACACCCTCTAGGATCCCGAGAAAGAAGCCATGCGCTATTAACTATGGAAATCAACGTATCGCCAGTTATCACTTTTGTTATTTTGTTACTCGAGCTTTTGTAACTCGCGTTCCGGTTACTCACGCGCTTTTGTTACTGCGCGCTGTGACTCGCGGTTTTGTTACTCGCGATTTTGTCACTTGCGCTTTCATTACAGAGTCAAAATATAATTAAGGAGAAATTGAAGTTGGCACGAGGCATCTGAGCAAGCAAACTTTATTTGGAGTCATTTCGACTCTTTCCCAATATTTTAGAGCTCTAACCATAGAGCCGTTTTGCTCGATTCCAGAAGGGCTGTATCGATTTTAAGTGGGCTCATGCGCATTACAGTCAGTCAGATAAAACACTTAGCATATTTGAATGCTAAGTATGCAGACGGTGCAACTAGTATTTGTCTGGCCGACCACTCTATCCAGCATCCAGGATAGTGGCCCAATTTAATATACAGGATGATATTTTTAAACTATACACCGCTATTAGGAAACATTATACAGGGTGTCCCAACTAAAACAAGTCGATTTTGTTTGCGAGGGGGGCCCTTTATTTTGGCTATCTTGAAATTTTTGTAGTACTCACCATCTTCCAGGGGTATACTTTACCCCTATATTTTGGATGAGGAAAGGGGGTCTAGTGATACCTTGTTTTGAAGGCCCTTTGAATGTCTTTACAACTGTGTAAAAATTTCAAAAATCTATGATTTAGTTTTTGAGATAATTGCCATCAAACTTTCAAATTTAATAAAATCAAAATTTAATCAGGATTTTATATTTTTTGGATTTAATTTTTTACTTTATCATTCTATGCAAAATTTGAAAGGAAATATCTTAAAAACTAATCTATGAATTTTCGAAATTTTTACACGGTTGTAAAGATATTCAAGAGGCCTTCAAAACAAGGTATCACAAGACCCACTTTCCCTATTCAAAACATAGGGGTAAAAAATACCCTTCGAAGATTGGTGCGTGCTCTAAAAATCTCAAGAAGCCAAAAAGTGTCCCCCTCGAGGAAGAAGAACTTTTCTATTTATGTTAATTTGATTTAAGTGAAATATGCTTTTTTACAGTGCATATTTTTTTCTGAAGAATTTAACTAGATTTCAGCTGTGACTTTGGTTTTTCAAATATTACATAAAGTTGATTTTTTTTAAAATTAAATGACCCTTTTTTTAATTTAATGTTTTTCACTTAATATTCTATTTTTAATTTATTTTTTATATTTTTGTTTTTTATTCACCTTCTTATTTTCGATTAATTTGCTAATTTGATTATTTTAATAAATATTAAACCCATAAAAAATACTCTGCCAATATATGGGCCCCTAAGCTCACACTAGGTACTATAGTTATAGTGTACATCTGAGCTAATATAACTAAAAACTGAAATATATTTTATTCAACTCCAGACTAAATTACCTTTTGTTTGATACCACACAAGGTATGTTTTGACTTAAACTCAAATTTTTGAAATCTACCCCCACCCTTAAAAAACACAAAAACTAAAATGTATTTTGTTAAACTCCGGACTCAATTACCTTTCGTTTGATATCACACACGCCATATTTTCACTTAAACTCAATTTTTTTAAATATACCCCCACCCTTTTTTTAAAATAAATTAAAATGTATTTTATTTAACTCTAGACTCAATTACCTTTCGTTTGATATTACACACGCCATATTTTCACATAAACTCTAATTTTTGAAATCTACCCCCACCCTTTTATTTGGTTTGTGTTCGGTGGATTTTGTTCATTTTTAAATGGGACCATCTCGACGCAAGACCCAGCCTAGGTACCAAATTTCATTAAAATCGGCCAAGCGGTTTTTGAGTTATGCGCGTTGGTCGTTACAGACAGACAGACAGACGACGCAACAAAAAAGTTTTAAAATCATCTGAAAGGCAAAGATATATAAAAAATTTTGAAATCGGAGCAACTTTTTTTTTCTCGAAAAAATTAGTATCACCATAGCTTACACTACTATAGTATAGTATATGTGTGAGCTAAAATGAAAATATAAATGACAAAAAATATAAAAAATATAAAAAATGCAATTAGTCATTAGTCATTCTAAAAAAAAATTAAATATTTATGCTATAACTCAAAAACCAAATGTGATAGATAAAATTTAAAAGTTGTATGGATCCTTTATACAAAAATCAAAAAAAATCAATTTGCACCAAAATGAATATATTTTATAAATAAAAAAAATATAAGGGGCCTTTTAAAAGGCGACGCACGACGATGCGCCATCCTCGATTTCGGCCACTTTTGGTAGGGATAATAGAAGCCACTTTAAAAGGCGGGCTCACGAAAAAAAAAATAAAGTCAGATTCCTTTCTCGCACCCCAATAGGAGAAGCTTTTAAGAATTACTTTGATACAGGCGGTATATTAAAATGCGGTTTTTACCGTTAAGCTACATTTGAAAATTTGGTCTCGCAAGTGGGGCTTAGAAAGCCCATAACAGCATCGCATTTAGGACACCCTGTACATTTTTTTTTGGATAAAATTGTATAAAACTAAAAGCAAGAAAGAACTCATCATATCGGCGCATTTCTACCTACGGACGGTTGTTTTAATCGGTTTTTAACTTTTCTTTTTATATTTTTTCTGAAAGGTAAGTATTTTTTAAATAAAATTCTTACTTAGGACACCCTGTATAGCTATCAGTATTTTGCTGGCGCGCTGTAATATCCAGACTCCTCTCCAGGGATGGAAAGTGCATGGAGCATTTTCGGCGGAAATCCAGTCAGGATGTGATTAAGTGTTAAATTTCCCGTTTTAGTTTTACCAGTTTTTACCAATAATATGCTAGTCTTGTACTTTGTAGGTGCTTGTTTTTATATTTTTCACTCTAGTTTAGGTAAGTATTATTTTTAAAATCTATTTTTTGCTTCCTAGCCCGCGTAGCAAAGGCTAGAGAAGGTATTATTTTCGACAATTTTTTTTTATATATACGCCGAAAACGTGTTATTTGGGTGTATTTTGACCTATCTTAGAAATATCGTCGTGATGTCTGTCTGTGTGTGTGTGTATTTTTTCTGTCCGTAACACGATAGCTCCTAAACCGCTGAACCGATTTTCATAAAATTTTCAGTTAAAATACTGTTGGTCAATGACAGTTTTTTGACAATTAATACTTGGGAGTATAGTGTTAGTACATTTTGCTCAATAATTTGTTTAATAACCAAATTCTTCATAAGAGCTTTAGTTTCTAAGATATTTTTATAAAACTATTTTTAAGGCTAATATATCAAGGCTTCACTTGAAGTGTGCTAATAGGCTAGCTAGAAAGGTATCAGATTCGTCAGGGATCCATTTATTTTTGATGGAAATAGATTTGGATAAAGATCCCAGCACAAAATAGGTACATGAGGCTTCACCTGAATGTCAAATCATTTTAATGTATTTTATATTTAAAGTTTGTAGGTTTTGTATCTAGTTTTAAAATATTAAATGACAAAGTTTAAACAAGCGCGTTTCACACAGAATGTTCGCTGCGTAGAAAAGAATAATTTCTTACGTCAATGCAAATTGGTTTAATTCAAAACAAAATGTGATTTCCTATCAAGGAAAAAACATTTCTTAAACAAAAAAAATCTTTAAAAAATAGTAGATAGGTAGCTAGGTTTTTTTGTTAAATTTTGTTTTATTCTTTTTAAATTTACTTTATAATTTAAGCAAATTTTATTATTATTATTTATAGATGGGAAAAAGATATTTTCATAATTAAAAACAATTAAGTAAGCGATAATATTTAATTTAAAAAAAAGCGATGTTTTTAATAGCAATTTGTCCTACCAGAAGAGAGAGAGTGAACAAAGTTTTCGTATCTAAATTTTTAAATTATATGTTCCCTACACAGAAAAACATACTTTCTTAAGTTTAGTCAAAACAAAATTTGATTTTTAACTAAATGCCCTAAACACTAAATTTTGAAAAAAAATATATAAATAAATCTAACAAACAAGTTTCTATAGAAGGGTTTATTTTTAACTAAATTAAATTAATATTAAAAAAAATTCTATAAGTAAGAAAAAGCAATAAAAACCAAAAAAAAAATCTAGAATAGGATACCTAATAAATCATTATATTATAATATGATAAATATTTCCATATACCTATTTTGTGCCGGGTTCTTTTACCACTACAAAATGTAGTTAAAGAGTTTTCGACACATTTGCAAAGAGTTTCGCTATTTTTTATTTAATTTTAAGGTCAGTTTAGTATCCCCAAAAACCACTCCACACAGTTGAGATATGAGGACTACCAAGTGAATTCACCGGACTACGACATAAGCAATAATTCAGCGGAACCTGAGTTCAACCCCGACTCACTCATTATGGAGGATAATAACTTAGATTCAAGGTATGTCGGGTTTCACACATAAGGTGCCGATTTCAAATAATCAAAAAATACTAAACTTTTCTAATATGCATGCTAAATTTTTTACGATATTTTAAAAACTATACGTTACAGTTGTCAAATTTTAAACGAAGGTTTTCTATCTTAAATGGGACGCCCTGTAGTTTATGACATTTTGAGATTTCTCATTTGTTTCTGATTTTAAAAATGGTGGGCAAGAAAAACCGGATAAAATGTTTTTGTTAAAAGGTACTGTATAATCTGTAAATAATTGTTTAAACAAGAATTACAATTTCGGGAACAACTAAACCGATTTGAATGATTTAATAAGAATATATAAATCATTCTACATAAAAGTCAACCAACATAAAATTAACATTCGGATAACAGATATTTAGATTATTCAAAAATACTAGTATTTAAATTAATACATTCCGAACAAAAAAATAAAAAGGGTACAATTGATAAACAAAAAAAGCAGTATTTAAAACACCAATATTAGGAAAATAAAAAATACATGGTTACTGTTAATTCGATACATTCCTTATACATTTGGGACCCCTATACATTTTGCACTCTAAAGCTTTCCATTGTGTGCGAAATCATTATTTACCGGGAATCACGGTAATGATCCAGTGTAGTAATAGGTATAGTCCCTGTATGTTGACATATTTGGATTTATTATATATCCAAATATGTCAATATACAGGGACTCTAGTAATAGGATAGCACCAAACCAATGTTTTGTTTTTTTCTTCTAAAACCTTATTACCTTCCTAGCTCCCGTAGCAATGGCTAGAGAATGTATTATTTTCGACGAAAATTTTTTTTTTGAGATAACGCCAAAAAATGTTATTTTAATGTATTTTGACCTATCCTAGCAATATCGTCGTGATGTCTGTGTGTCTGTAACACGATAGCTTCTAAACCGCTGAACCGATTTTCATAAAATTTATGGGTAAAATGGTGTTTGACACTCTTACGAGCCAATTAGATTTTGGTCAAAATCCATTAATGCTAATGACAGGTTTTTGACAATTAAAAATTTTAAAACTGCTAACTTTTTAACGGAGCATCGTATCAACACACTGTTTTCGGAATATAGTAGACTATGTTCTGCTCAATAATTCGTGTTATAACCAAAAACTTCGTAGGAGCTTTAGTTTCTGAGATATTTACAAAAAAAACTGTTTTTAAGGCTTATATCGTGTCATGGATCCATTTTTTTTTATTTTACAGATATTCCATAGATGTATTACCGAACATAGAGTTGCCAGACGATTCTCTCTCTGATCCTGACTTAAAAGATCACAACTGTATTGACAATATTATGTACGTTTATTATGGCGGAAACAGCTATAAGAGTTACAAGAGTTATGGCGCTGGGATTATTATAATCGGTGAGTAGTTTACATAATGAGCATCAAGCATGTTTAAAGTGTTATCATTTGTGCCAAATTTGGTAATTCTTGCTGCATCAGATTTATAATAGCCCCTGTCAAAGTGACATTTGCTGGTTCGTTTTGGTTCGGTTCGGATTTGTACCCTCTAGGATACCGGGAAAGAGTCAGGGGAGTTTCGTTTTAAAAAAAATATGCGCGATAAATGACTGCGCGCAAAAGATCCTGCGCGATTTTAGCCCGCGATATTACTGTCTGCACCATTTTCGCCTCGCGCGATCTGTGTCTTGCACGATTTTTAATTGCGCGATATATGCTCGCGCAGTTTTGGTCCGCGCGCTTAATTTTGCGACACTTTGGCCGCGAATCAGTATTGTTGACTAAAAATTTCATTTTCAACAAAAATAAAGCTATGCTAAGCACCCAGTACGACTAGGTTTTATGATGGCTGTAAATTCTTTAATATTTAATACAAATAAATCATAAAAATACAAAAATTAAGACAAACATTTGAGGAGCAGACTTTCTATATGCATTTTGTCCATTTTTTCACATTTTTAACCAAAGATGCCATCGCAAACTACATACATAGAGCAGCAATATTATGTCGCAGAAGACGTATATTATAATCCTTGAATGATTTTTTATCCATATTTTAGGTATATGAACTTTTCGGTTAATTTCTTGTCAAGCGGATAGCAGTTTTTTTTATCTGCCAAAATTACAAAAAATGGACATAATGCATATTCCTTATTTATTTTTATTTTTCTCAAAATAACGTTTTATTTTTAATGCCTTTTTCCTTCGGATGCCAGACTAAGTCTATCGAATTTCTAAAAAAACATACTCATACAGAGTGTTCCATTGAAAAATAAATGGATCCATGACGGATGTGATACCTTCCTAGCTGGCCTATTGATGATGATTCATATATGAGTGGGCCTTGCAGCCCTTCCACTGCGACCACTAGTGGGTCTATTGTGGCTCACTTTTGAGTGGTTTCTCACTACTGTATGCCTAATCCTCCAAAAAGGTTAGCTATCAGTTTGGGTGAGACACTGTTCAGATCTTCTGAATCAATCTGAGGTTTACCGAAAGTGTTTTGACGTAAACGTGCAATAGCCGGACATTCGCACAGTACATGTCTAACTGTTTCATCATCCTCCATACAGAGTCTACATTCGGTCTCTTCTGTTATTCCCATTCTGTGCATGGGTACTCTTAGTCGACAGTGACCCGTAAAAAGTCCAGTCGCTATACGGATCTCCTGTCTGGTAAGTCCAATGCTATTTCTGGCTCTCTTCTGACAAGGTCCTTTAATAAACTCTTTAGAGTGAGCCAGTTCTGGTATATTCATCCAGTATTGTTGGAAGCTAGCCTATTAGCACACTTCAAGGAAAGCCATGATATATCAGCTTCGAAAACAGGTTTTTGTAAATATGTAACTCAAAAGTTCTTGGTTATAAGAAATTATTGACCAAAATGTAGTCGAAAACCGCATATTGATACGACGCTCCATTAAAAAGATAGCATTTTTTTTTCAAAAAACTGTCATTAGCATTAATAGATTTTGACCAAAATCTAATCAGCTCGTTAGAGTATCGAAAACTATTTTACATGAAAATTTTAAGATAGTCGGTTTATCAGTTTAGGAGCTATCGTGTTACGGGCATAAATAATATAAACACACACACACACACACAGACAGACATCACGACGATATTGCTAAGATAGGTCAAAATACACCCAAATAAAACACATTATCTCTCTAACCAGTGCTATGCGGGCTAGGAACATAAATACATATTTTGTACTCACCCTGTGGGAAAAAAAATACTTTTTTTAAACTTTTTATCTGAACTTCTATATTTTTGTGTATAATTTTAGGCTCAGTTTTAAGCTGCGCTGCCCAAATGCTAACGCTATTTTGCGTGCTGGTAAAGAAGTACTACAAAGGCAGAAAAATAAGTATGATGCTAATCGTCGTTCATATCTACCTGACCATGTTTCTGTCAAATTTTATGTTTATGTTGGGAGTTTACGTAAGTAACATACTGTGTGTGGTAGGCATGGGTAACACAGCAAATTTTCAGGTGTCGATACAATGACGCTGACATTGCTTGATGTATCAGCACAATTGTGTCATGACACAGTGAGAGTGGTGAGCTATAAGCGACTTAAAATTGTGACAGCTTTGGCAACACTGATTTAAGTTTTATTTTGCGGCGCATCAACACTGCTGCTTTGTTTTATCGTTGTTTGTTTTATTCTACGTTTCGGTATTTGAAAATTCGGGGAATCGCCGACTCTCGACTTAACTGTAACCGAAAGACAGAGCTGTTTCGCAGTATGCATAACTCCCATACTTGACAGTATCATGAGTATCATGACACTCTGTGTCATGCAGCCGTGGTATAATACGTATATCCTATCCACGGGCTTTTTACCAATCGTGACGGTACTTTTAATAGTTTCAATAAAACTGTGACATTGTTGCGACAATTAAAACAACTGTCAGTTATGGTAAATAGATTTGGACAAGATATAATGCATCGAACATTCAGATAGCGCACAGTACGTCAGTGACGCCCCCCAGCTTCCCAACCTTCAACTTCCGCCATTTTGTAAAGTGTCATTGTGTCATACAATTTATTGCAACTCACATCAGCTGTGCGTCTACGTGACAAAACACGCATGCGCACTTGAAAATTTGCGTCTGCGAATTATGATTGCCTCACTTTTTAAGTTTTTAAACCAGTATTTAAGTTCTAACGTATTTGAGAAAACCTAGTCATTTTTTTAGTCTACAAGAAATGTGGAAAACTGCCTTCTAATTGCAATTCTGATCAATATATTTCATCACCACACGGCACTGTGGATATTTTTATACTGCCTCTACATCTACAAGAAATTCACCAAAACCTGGGTGCATATTATTTTTAAGAATATGAATTGGTACACTTTTGTGACACACATGCTGCCACCTATTATCACGTTGGTAAGTTGGAAACATTGTTGAATATTTAAATTTATAATAGGCCTACCTGCTTCATATAAAGAGGTATCACCTAAATAAATCGGTTAAGTAATAAATAAGTGTTTATGAGTATGGTAACAAAAAATAAATATTGCCATTTTTAGACTGAAGTGACTTTCTTATAAAATATGAATAATTCTTTTAACTGTCAATTAGCAGCCTTTACCAAAGTTAAACTGTTGCGGTACGTCATATATTTATTTTGTTGTAGACCACTCACTATGCAGTACCAAAGAGCTTCGAAACAAAGAACTTCTGCTTCAAATCTTTTCATAGGGGCATGATTCTAAACTTTCTTCTCCCAATATGTCTTTTGCTTCTTTTGACCACCCTTTACGCTATCAGTGCCATGATTACGATCGAAAATCTAGAGGTAAGTTTTTGTTGATTTTATTAACACCTTAACCTTAAAGGCTCTTTACATATGAAGTGATTACTCTACGCTAATTTCACGAACAAGCTGTAGGACAAAGTGTTTTTCCATAGAGTGTAATGTAATGTTATTCATAATATAACCGACACATCCTTTCTGAGATCTAAAATAAAATACATGCTGTTAACTCTCTAATGCATGTTGACTGTATTAAGGCAAGTAGCACCATCTATGACTCAATTAGCTATTATTTTGGCACTTGTTCCTGTTTCAGGTTGCCAAACTGGATGACCTCTACCAGTACGACGAGTCAATTCAAGCGGCGAAATCTGACGTTGACAGTTTAAAGGACAGAAAAGCCGAAAGTTACAGCTATGTCGACGATGAGCTCAACAGCTTGAAGGAATCAAGGCACTGCTTAAAAGCAATTTGTGTGATTCAGCTTATGTTTACTTTGAATTGGTTTATCACACCTATTGCTTTGGAAGCCAGCTACAATCGCACCGAGTTGGCTTATTTCCAGGCGATGACATCAATTCTTTTGGTAAGATTACTAAACTAAAGGTTATAACCTAAACCACCTATTTTTTATAAACATAATAAAAACACGTATTAAATTAAAATGGGCGATACGAGAAATCCAAAGACAAGGAAAAGGTTCAATAACTTTTGAAAAAACCTTTTTTGGTTCCACCATACATACAGTTACAGATATGTTTGTTTTGTAAGGCTTTGGAAAAGCAGGAACAACACTTAAAACTCTGTATGGGATTATTATTGTTTTTACATCTTCAAGATAGTATCTTGTCGCAGGCTTTGCCTTCGCTTCATATTTTTATGATAGCCTGCTTATAAAAGTGTTTAGTCTCCCAAGTTTGGGTTTGAGTAAAGGCTAAAGAATTGTATCAGTCAACGTTTTCAATTGGATCAGTTCGTAATTCAAAGCTTTAAAATAAACTCCACAGCTAACATTACCTCCGTCTTCTATATTCAGTCGTGCTTGTAATTATCAGTCCCTTTTCCCAATGCGAGGATTTCCATTATCAAGACTTCTTCGACATAAGGACGTAAATCTCAACCATCACCAAAAATGTTGCTACAGCATTGGACCTACCAATGATTGTATTAAAAATCACTATAGTAGTTACTAAAAGCTATAAATCACATTAATTTTAAGTAAAAAATTAAATAAAAATCAAGAATTATTCAAGTTCAACCCTTTCTTAAATATTTTTAAAGAATTTTAACTTTCCACGAAATTCACTCAACCTTACATAAATCCTAAATATAAAACACGTTTTAAAATTCAAAGATATCAATATACTACAAAATAACGTGACATCATCCATGAAGCATTTGAAAAAAAAAATCCCGCAGCTGATGGTGTTGTAATTTTTTAGAAAAAAAAATGATATTTTGTGTGGCTTAACTAAACCTACAATATTAGTCTGAAGTGGCACAACTACCCCCAATACTTGACACTATTAGGGAATATCTAGAAGATGCCTAAGGTTTTATAAATTTAGACTTGAATAGTCGCACAAAGCATTTTAGTGACTGCATTCAGTACCGCGCATGCTGGTTCATATGAATTTATAGTTATGCCATCGAATAAATAATTTATTCCATGGTTATGCCGTTTGGATTAAAAAATGCTTCTACTGTTTTAATATTCCAAAAAAGAATGACAATTGTCTTAGCTGGTTTTATAGACCAGAACATTACATAAATTCTAAAGATAAAACACTTTTTAAAATTCAAAGATATCAATCTAGTACAAAATAATGTGACATTATGCATGAAGCATTTAAGAAAATTCCTTCAGCTGATGTTATGTGCAGCAATCAATCAAGCCGGTATTGCTTGCGGTTTGTAGTTTTTTAGAAAAAAAATGGCATACTTCGATTTTGTGTGGCTTATAGGCAACTAAACCTACAATATTAGTCTGAAGTGAAACAGCTACTTCCAATACATGACACAATTAGGAGAGATCTAAAAGATGCCTTTTGCCAGAAGGTTTTCTTAATTTGGACTTGAAAAGTGGCAGAAAGCATTTTGGTATCGCGGATGCTGGTTCATATGAATTTATAGTTATGCCATTTGGATTCCAAAATGATTCTACTGCTACATTCCGAATAAGAATGACAAGTTTCTTAACTGCTTTTATAGACCAGAACATTACATAAATCCTAAAGACAAAACACTTTTTAAAACGCAAAGATATCAGTATACTACAAAATAACGTGACATTATCCATGAAGTATTTAAGAAACGCAGCTGATGTTGTTTGCAGCAAATAATCAAGCTGGTATTGTTTGCGGTTTGTAATTTTTTAGAAAAAAAAATAGCATACTTTGGTTTTGTGTGACTTATAGGCAACTAAACCTATAATATTAGTCTAAAGTGGTACAACTACCCCCAATACATGACGCTATTAGAAAAGATCTGGAAGATGCTTAAGGTTTTATAAATTTGGACCTGAAAAGTGGCAGAAGCATTTTAGTGACTGTATTTAGTACCACAGATGTTGGTTCATATGAATTTATAGTTATACCATTTGGATTAAAACTGCTTCTACGGCTACATTCTAAAAAATGATGACAGGTGTTTTAGCTGAGTTTTATAGACTACTTAGATAAGACATATTTAGATGATAGAACAATTTATACCCAAGACTACCAAAGTCAGTTACGATACATTTTTCTCGTGTTCCAGCTGTTCAATAAGCATCAATTACCCATCTTCTCAAAACAAAAAAATAGTTTTGGAATGGGCCACCTACACTACTAAAGACCGACAAACACTCCTTCGGCTGAAGGAGTTTTCTGTTCTGAAATCCATAACCTATATTTTGTTTGCACAACCACTTGGTTGCGAGAACTTATACCGAATTTCTCTTCGGTTTTCTCTTCTCTCACAACTTTCACTTTAAAGTTTTCATGGGACAATAAAGCAAAAGCGTTTAGCAACATTAAGTTCACCTTAAAAGAACCTTTACGACTTCACAGACCAGATCCAAAATTATCTTTTGTCCGTGAAACTGACTGACATGAATGAAAAAACGGGTAGTGGGATAATTTCATAGGCAAGCTTAAAATTCACCGCTGCTGAGAGAGACTTTCATGTGAATAAACAAGACGTACTGGCCGTTGACGGGAATTGTGAAAAGTCATGTGCAAACGCGCTTTTCTTCTCGTAGAATACGCCTTCAACTCGTTTCACGTTTTCTCTCACGCGTTTTTCGAAAAGAGGTTCGAGTGGCTAGATCAATTATCTTTGCCATTCCACATTTTTAATAATTTGAACAATATGGCAAACACACATGAATAACAACCTAAATAAAGTGTTTTTTTTTTTAGAATTGGTACATGTTCTTTAAAAGAAAAACGCTGCTTCCTCGAATGGACTACACAATCGAAGACCAAGACTCAGACAAACTAGACGATGCCAGTGTCGTCTCTTCGGGAACTGAGGTCTTAAGTATGGCCTCTTCGGATAACATACCGCTATTGAACTCGGAAAATGGCACCGAAATGAAAGAATTCAGCATTACCCTTGTTGCGGAAAGTGAAAGTTGCGATTATCGCAATATTAGCACTATCAGTGCTTAAGATAAATAAAATTAAATAAACTATGTGCGTCCGCAAGATCTTTTCTAAGTGGGGATGAGCTGAGCACTGTATGATAAGAATTCTTTCAGTAGTGAGTGGACTGTACCACGATACACCTAAACACGGTATGTCTTTGCGCATATCCCCGCATTATTGTGACCGTGACATTAGGAAGAAAATCTTAATTCTTTAATTTATAATCAACGTACAGCTTAGTATAGTGGCTACCTTCATAAAACTTGAAGGTTTGATGACGAAACCTAAGGTAACTGATATTGAGTGGTCCTTATGAAGAGCGCAGTACTCATCATTGTCACCTTAGGTAAACCCCTGTATATCGAAAACGAAAGGCAAAATGTTGTGCTATTAAAATAAGGCAACACGAGTTTCAGCGTGTTTTAAAATATTAGGAATTGACAAAAAGTCAAAAATATTATTTTAAAAAACTATATCCACTAAACTAAACCCCCTTTTTACCCATTTGATCTAACAAGTTTTCGAGGCTAAGCATGTAAAAAAAAGTTTATTAGACGGATTTGTCTCTTATCCTTTCAAACCATTAACCTGATGGATTCTCTTTTTCAATCGATCTTTTCATTGATCGATATAAGATTAGCAGTTTATTACTAGCCTGTTGTTTTAGTTTCTCTCGTATTTTGGTAGATGGCGCTTCGTGCGCATTAGACGGTTTAGTTTCCTCACTATAAACGTAGGATGATAGAGAAAACCGTCTAATTAACTTCGCAAGGGTGTCAGATTGACAAATACGAACGGAAAAACAGAAAAATCACACTTTATAATTGAAACTGAATTTAATGTTAATGGTCACAATTAAAATCTATTTACCGCGTCGTGATGACGGAAATGATCAATTTAAACAAAAAAAAAACCTGGCTAAGCGGGTATAGAAAGATTTTGGTTCTCTTGTATTTTTCCGTGGGTAGCTCGGTACACCCACGGGGGTCCAAGATCTAATGGACGCCCATTAAGTGTTGACAGTTAACTGTTTCGTCCTTATGGGACTCCTCAGAACCCTGCATGGTCAATCTGACACTTTTGTAAAGCTAAAGAGACTGTATATAAATCACGTCTTATGATATTGGTAAGAGAAATGAAAAATAAATAATGCCTGCGATACCGTATGCTTTTTACACAAGTGACGACATCTACCAAAGACAAAAGAAACTAAAAGAGTAAAAACAAAAGGCGAAAAACAGTACCCATAACCGTGACATAATTTGTCCCTCAGGTCGGGTCAATGCATATTGTATTTTTGCCGGCTTCGCGAAGTTTTATGTCTGGTCAGCAGAGTCAGACAAAAATACTATACCCGCTTAGCCATGAAGAATTGTTGTTTTCTTTGTTCACGGGTACTAAGCTTTACGTTTGACCAATTTAATTTGCTTAACCAGATCATCGTGTTTAGGTGTATCGGGTTTACTGTGGTATTCTATAAACATTATTCCATTATATAAGCTTGAGAATTGAAAGAATACGAAATTAACTACCACAAAACATTCTAAAAACCAAACTACCGGGTGGGCCAAAAAACTAACATTAAATTAATTTGTTAATAAGTTTTTATCCTGTAACTATTAACGAGAGGGTCTGAGTAACCCAGCGCATGATACACTGTGTAAAACCCGTTGTCGACGGTGTGGCAAGACACTGCAATTAGATACCAAACTTAAGTTATTTCACGATGTTTTGAAAAGGGCTCAAAAATACAATAATTTGAAAAGAAAAAAGCACAAATATTATAAATTATTGCTCATAAATATGAAAGTAATAATACAATAAACAATTAAATACTATAATATTAATTTGAAAATTAATTATACGTATTTTATTCTAAATTTGTTTTGTAAATATGTAATGTTTTCTTGAAAAAGTAAGACAGACATCGGCCTATATCAGTATTACTAGATTATAGTTCCTTAGTTGTAATATGTATTAATTCAGGATCCCAAATTGTAAACTTTTTGAGGCTTTGTATATGTTTTAGGAAAAACATGGAAGTCCCATTTAAAAATCTACTTCTAGTAATTTTGTAATTATTTAAATTCTAATAAATGCTTTATGTCCGCAAGTCATTTAAAAAACCAAGAAATATTCGATTAGTCTTTAGAATATTTTAACTGACCCAGACTGTTCAACCTAAATCGAATACAAAAAAGATGTAGAAATTGGTTGGATCATTTAAAAAATATCAACTTGCAATAAGAAATTATTATGAAGGCTATAAATTAAAGACTAGCCGTCCGCCCCTCTCAAAATAAATACTTTTATAAAATTCCCTGAAGCTGAAGACGGATTGGCCCAGAACATGCGTTTTTTCCTATAATAATTCTCTAAAAAGCTCAATTTTTGAGTACTCAAAAGTACTACTTAATTTTGGGATCCCTGTATACCTTAATTTTCGTATAAATTTAAAAAGAAAGCCTTAGTGATAAAAGAAGGAAAGCTATACCTACTTTGAAAGTTGACTTTGACTTTTGTTTAAACTAAAATTGACTTAAAATTACTTGTTAAGATTCTAAGCATTGGTCTTTCACAAATCTTGATGTTCTTTAACTTCTTGATCTCTTTAACTTTAAGCAAAGCATGATATAGATAAATTATTAAACAAGTTACGAATATTTTGTGTTTTATTTCATATAAGAAGTATTATTTTACTTATATGTTTTACATATTTTATATAAAATGTATTTTGACATTTTTTTTATGTTCAAAATATAAAAAGTGTTCTTTGTAACACTTTTTATATTTTGAACATAAAAAAAATGTCAAAATACATTTTATATAAAATATGTATGGAGTTAAAATAATTAAATTTTATGTGTATTAGGCACGTTTCTTTTTGGAACAATACCAAATCTTTTCTAAAAAAAATCCAGTTTGTATTGGCAAAAGTTACTTTACCTACTCGCGTGCGGTAAAGTAATTACACTGTGCGGTAAAGTTACTTTACCGCACGTGCACCACTTAGAAACCTTAGCAACACATCAATAAGACAGCTTCAATTTTTGTTTACATTTCAATTCCTTCTAATATGACATGTTTATTTATAAATTATATTCAATTTTTTGAAAAAAAAAAGGTACTCATAGGTAAAATATTGTAGCTAACACATGCGGAAACTGTCTTTACCACCCTTGACGGCTAGACCGAACTCCGCTCCGCGTCGTCCGGCCGTCGCGTGCGGTAATGTATTACTTTCCGCACTTGTTAGGTAAATAACTATTGCCGCACGCGCACCACTTAGAAACCTTAGTAATGCGTCAATAAGACAGCTTCAATATTTGTTTACATTTCAATTTTGTAAATTACATTAAATTTTTTGAAAAAGGTACTATAGGTAAAATATTGTAAACACAATATTTGATGGCTTGACCGAACTCCGCTCCGCGTCGTTCGGCTAACTGCCGTCACTTGCGGTAAAGTATCACTTTCCACACTTGTTAGGTAAATAACTATTTTAGTAACAGTTTTTCCGACTTTTCAAAAAACGGTGCATTTCTGCAAAGTTTCCATAACAATTCTGGGCCTCACCAAAAACCTTTTTTGGAAAGCCGGTTTTCTCACAACGAAAGGTTACCCAAAACATTTATTCCGCCATTTTTTTCTCTAGAAAATATAAAATGCTTCGGCTAGGTAAACTTACCAAGGCATCGCTGAAAAAAATCTGATATAAAAAGTTGTCCACGAGCAAGTCGATGTTGAAAGGCTTTCTATACAGCGGGGGTCGTGATCCCGGTAAATCCAGTAGGCTTTGATCAAACACTGACAAGTTTGGATTCATTGTTTTTGAAATAGACGTCATTAATTATTTCACTGACATACGTCTGTATAATTATTTTTATTTGCTTCGGCTTCGCAGAGATTTCGTACTGATTTTGTTGAGATTTAAATAAACTTAATAAAAAATGCCTGCGAGTAACGATAAACCATTTGTCTATACCCAAAATATCATCAATACAATGGTAAGTACGCCAGGGTTAATAAATTTCAGTGGCGTTCCTAGTTATACTGTTTTACAAGGCTGGTGGGAAACGTAAAAAAGAATAATAAAGTTCGAATCACTTTTGGTCAAACTTTTTGGGGTGTCTCCTAAATACCGGGACTCCGAAATATCTAAAAAAATAACGATTTAAAAAAAAATGTTTCAAGCTAAATTTTTGTGCCTATTATTATGTATCTGTCACCTTGACTTTGACATTGACATATTATTTGTAGGTTATTTACATTTTTCGAGATATTTCCTCATTTTAAAGAATGGGGGAAAACCGTAAATTTAAAAAATGATAAATGTGACATCGTCAAATGATTTTTTGTTAAAAAACTACAGGGTGTTCCAGATAAAAAGTTATTACAGGAGATTTTATCGGGATTTCCGGATTTCGGAAACTGTAAAAATTACAATTTTGGTTAAATAGGAAAGAAGTGGGTCATTCGAAGGCCAATCAGAGGCTGTATCAAAATTAAAAATACTTTGCCAATTTATGGGCACCTAAGCTCACATGATTAATGTATAATGTATTTCTTACCCATTTTGATCCGTAAAAATAACCGCCTATCCGCCACCCGGGAAACCGTCCGATTGGATATTCTCCCCCCCCCCCCCGCTAACACCACTGAACAAAACAAACTATAATGAATTTTTACCTTTAACATAATACCCCAGAAGTCTTATTTTTACCAAAAATATAATGTTTGAATTTTTTTTATTTTTAAGTGGGAGCATCTAGGACCAAAACCTTATCTAGGTACCTAATTTCATCTAAATAAGTAACTAGAACTCTCATTTTTGAAATCTACCCCACTCTTTTTTTTCGGCTTATGTCCGGTGAATCTTTTTAATTTTTAAATGGGACCATCTAGAGCCAAAAGCCAACCTAGGTACCACATTTCATTAAAATCGGGCAAGCAGTTTTTGAGTTATGCGCGTTGGTCGTTACAGAAAGAAAGTTTCAATATCATCTGAAACGCAAAGATATAAACATTTTTTTGGAATCGTAGCCACTTTTTTTCATATTTTTGACACGATGACCATAGCTCACACTACTATAGTTATAGTATAGATATACATAGAAAGAAATAAATAAGAATGTCAGTGTTAATAATAGATTTTTTTCTAAAAAACTGTTAAAACCTCGAAAAAAAAATATTTGAAGCATATTAAGGTCCCTTATTAATGACAGAATCGGCACACTAAGCAGCCTACTTACTTCTAAATTGAACCTGGAATCTGGCTGGTGAATAGGCCGCTTAATATTCCTATTCTGTTTTATTATTTTAGCCCTTCATTTAGTAACAACTGTTTTAAAATTATTGACTTTTCTACGGTTCGATCTTTTTGCGTTTAGACAAAACTAGGTTTCGATGATTTTTGCGTCTCATCTTAATTGCGTATCGCGTTTAATTTTCGACATTTTTACAGATCGACAAAATTAAATCATTTTTAACTATTATAAATGGCTAATAATGCAGAGGCCTTAGTGGTATCCCTTTGAGCCAAAGTGTTAAGCCTAGATCATTTATTGTTGTAATCTGCAGAGTTTTTTCATGTACTGGGTGGATAAAAAAATATGCCACTTTAGTCAAACTCAGTATGTAGGTACGTGGGCACAATAGATCCATTTGTGGTCGCAGTGCATGGAGGTCCAGTAGGGCCTGCCACCACTTTCGAATACATACATACAATACAACTATTATAAACTATTATTACGGATCGACAATCGACGTTTCGCTTGAATTGCTTTCTTCTCTCTTATTTGACGATTTTTTTATTTTTCGACCTTTTTACGGTTTGGCCGTTTTGCGATTCGACTTTCTTACGGTTCGATCATCCGCATTTCGACTGAACTGCGTTTTGACTATCCCAAGTCAAGTGACTAGACGATATATCTCAGCAGCTAATGAACAGATTGTTATGAAAGTGAAAGTTTTTAAAGAAAAAGTATTCTTCTATAAGTTTGCGTAACGAGCTTTATACTTTGACCAGTATTGCCCAGAGCCGTACCCAAGGAAAAAAATATGTGTCGCAAATTCCCACGTAGGAACAAGGTATATGCTAGCCTTCGGTTTAAACGCTTCTGAACTAATAATGTTAAAAAATTATAGGATGACACCAAGGAGAGGATCGAAAAACTAAAGACCAGTAAAGAGGAAAAGCTAACCTACCTCCGAAAGTTAGCTCAAGATTTGCATTCTGGTTGTACAGTATATGCAGGTTAGTCAAAACAATATAATATGTACCTAATAAAAAGTTGACGAGTTTCAGTTCTAAAAGTTCCATTAGTGAAAAAAATAAATGGGATTTGAGGGGGTTAACGTGGTAATTACCCCGCCCCCCTCTAGAAAAAATACTGATGCTTTTAGTTCAGTTCATAATTAAAAGGCTAGCGCCTTCGTAGAAAAAAAAACGATACATAAATAGCTACGACAATTGCCCCCCCCCCTTCATTTTGGCACAGATCCGCACTTGGGGTCAATAAAATAATAGAAAAGATTCTTTTGAATATCTCAGGAACTAAAGAAAAACTAAAACAGACCTCCAAAAATAACCCCTTTCTGAGGAAATTAATTTATTTAGTCTTTAACTTCACCGCGAAAAATTCCTTTTATATTTAATAATAAACCTGGGCTTAGGATACCTACGATTGACTAGCTGTATTCGTAGTGATTAGATTTTTGTCTCAGACCCGAGACTACCCTAGCTAATACTGCAAATTGGCAGTTTTCTAAAGTGGGTACCACATTTCATTTTCCCTTTTTAATTTTCATCATCTTCATTTCATTCCCTGTCCATCCATTTTGGTTGCACCGTACTGATAAACCCTAACAAGGCGGAAACATGTCTGCGGCTACCATGCTCCCGTTCTAAGGACTAACCCGAAAATTAATTTATTTGATCAGGGCATAGCTCGATTCCTAGAAAGGTGTCATTTAACCGATAATTCCCATTTTATGTTCTGGGTTAAAACTCCATCTTGAATCTTTCACAATGCTTAAGTGTGCCAGAGTGGCATCAACCCATATATGTATATTAACCGGATCCTTAAGAGAGAGATGTTGGGCTACCAGAATCAGCAAGAAAATTTTCTATACAGGGTGTTTCAAGTTAAGTGTCGACCATTGCTAACCTTTTTACAAGCTTTTATTTAACTTCACCTGTATGTATGTATGTATGTATGTGGGTATGTAATGTATGTAATCAAATCTTGCAACTCATTTTTGAAGAACTTCCAAACATCCGATTGACTTAAAATTTCGTAGTTCCGATGACAATACAATAATATGGTTTCATCGGGTACCTACCTCCCCCCTAACATGGGGGGTGGAGAGGGGGTAAAACTTTAGTTTGTCCAATTTCAACCAAAATTGGTATCTGGGGGTTTTTGAGGATGAGAATTACGAATTATTGATCAGATTACAAAAATTCAATATGGCGGATTCAAAATGGACGATTTAATGTCAAGTTTTCTGATTACTTTTAACTGACTTCCACGTATCCGATTGACTTCAAATTTCGCATACCGTTATAGTTCCGATGACAATCCAATAATGTGGTATCACTGACTGCCGACCTCCCCCCTAACGTGGAGGGCGGAGAGGGGTTAAAATTTAAGTTTGTCGGATTTCCACCAGAATTGGTATCATTTGGTTTTTGAGGATGAGGATTACGATTTTTTGATCAGATTACAAAAATTCAGTACGGCGGATCCAAAATAGACGATTTAATAACAAGTTTTTTTGATTAATTTCAACTGACTTCCACGTAGGTATCTGATTGATTTCAAAATTCACATACGATGCGCTAGCTGAAATGCATAGACTTAGACAAATCTAAAAATTAAAAAATAAATTAAGAAAAAAAACTTTTTGAAAACAAGCTTTTATAAAATGGACTAGAAAGCACAAAATAATTTTTTGAGTGTTCTGATATCATAATAATAAAAGCGATGGGCATATTTAATATTAGGTAAATGCCTTTCCATGCGCATTTGGTGGATCGTCCACAACCGACTCTTCTTTTTCAATGTGACAAAATAAATCGACACACTGCCGGTCGCGGATGATCTGCCTAATATAAAGCAGGCGTAATAATGTCCTCTTAAGGTACTTAAATAAAAAAAATAGAGCATCGCTTTTTAGAGTTTTCGAGTTTTTTTTTTAAATATTAAAAATAAATGGATCCATGACGGATCTGAGACCTTCCCAGCTAGCCTATTAGCACACTTCAAGTGAAGCCATGACATATATTTTTTTGTAAATATCTCAGAAAATAAGGCTCTTTTGATTATAAAACACATTATTGAGCAAAATGTAGTCTACTATATTCCGAAAACCGCATACTAATACAATGCTTCGTTAAAAAGTTAGCATTTAAAAAAAAATTAATTGTCAAAAAACTGTCAGCATTAATGGAATTTGACCAAAATCAAATCAGCTCGTTAGAGTGTCGAAGACTATTTTACCTGAAAATTTTATAAAAATCGGCTTAGCGGTTACGGGCTATCGTGTTACGGACAGAATATACACACACACACATCCAGACATCATGACGATATTGCTAAGATAGGTCAAAATACACCCAAATAACACATTTTAGGCGTTATCTGAAAAAACATTTTTTCGTTGAAAATAATACCTTCTCTAGCTATTGCTATGCGGGCTAGGAAAGTAAAAATTAATTGAACACCCTGCATTTTATAATTTTCTCTGATAGGTCTATCAATTCTAAACAAAAATTGTCTTATATTTTTTTTCGTAATGTTAAAAATAATAATAAGATATTTTATATTTAAAATTACATAGTGAAATTTTATTTGGTAGAAAATAGTGTAATTTGGAATATCTTCGTTATTTTAAACTTTAAGAAAAAAATCAAAAAAACAATTCGTGTTTAGTGTTGAAAGACCTATCAAAAAAAATTATAAATACAGGGTGTTCAATTAAAATTTGTGTTTATGTAGAAACTCGAAAAAGCGATGTTCGATTTTTTTTACTTAAGCTTCTTAAAGAGCTTTAAAAATTCTAATAGTTTGCCAATTTAAACTTTATTCTATCTTTAATAATAACAAAATTAGCAATGGTGGACAGTTAACTTGGAACACCCTGTATACCTCAAATCGAACCTTTTTGAAAATCTTCCTGACTATAATGCCTAATGAGTTTTTTTGGAATATAGTAGAATACATTTTTCCGATAATTTCTGTTATTACCAAAGACTTCGTAGGAGCTTTCGTTTATGAGATATTTACAAAAAACTATTTTCAATACTGATATAGCGTAAAGTTGACTTAGAGTGTGCTAATGGGCTGGAAATAAGGTATCAGATCCGTCATAGATCCATTAATTTTTTTAGAAAAGGAAGCATTAATGAACTACCGGGACACATCATTACAACTTTCCAATCAAACTAATAAGAACTTAAGAGAGAATGCACAAAAAGTTTATAATTTGTGTGTGGTAAGTAATTATTGTATAAAATGGACACCTCATATCTATATAGGGGACTGGCTAATTTGTTTTATTTACAAATGAAGTAACAAAAGTAACTGAGGGAAATGAGGCCACAGACCTAGCAGCGAGAGAAGCGGCATCTGCCAAATTTTACGGCCCCGAGTCAGCCCTTGGGATATCATACAATGCTGCTACATCAACCATATTAAAATGGATTGAGAATAGCTTCCAACAATACTGGATAAATATACCAGAACTGGCTCACTCTAAAGAGTTCATTAAAGGACCTTGTAGAAACAGAGCCAGGAACATTATTGAATTTACCAGACAGGAGATACGTATAGTGACTGGTCTTTTTACGGGTCACTGTCGACTGAGAGTACCCATGCACAGAATGGGACTAACAGAAGAAACCGAATGTAGACTCTGTATGGAGGATGACGAAACAAGAAGAAGAAGAACACTTGCGGTAAACCTTAGATTGACTAAGAAGATCTGAACAGTGTCTCACCCAAACTAATAGCCGGCCTTTTTGGAGGATTAGGCATACAGTGGTGAGAAACCACTCAAAAGTGAGCCACAATAGACCCACTGGTGGTCGCAGTGGAAGGGCTGCAAGGCCCACTCACATGAATCATCATCAACAAAAGTAACTAAGTGTAGTTAAATTGTTTTCTATAAAAAAATTTAAAATTTTTATCTTCAATTACATTTTATATCGCCGCCTCCGCGATATATCCAATCCAGCACTAGTATAATTTGACTCAATACCCAACAGCAACCAAAAAAATAATATTTAGGAATTTACACATGTCATAGTCCCATGTAGCTTTGAAATCAAAAACTGAACGAAAAAGTGCCCTTTGCACTTTACTTTTATGTAAAAACCAACCCATTGACTTATATAAGGCCCTAAACTAACCCGATTTTCTGCAAATTGATCACATTGGAGCAACACTTACTATTGTAGATTGGGCACCAATACTCAGTGTTAAAGTAAAAGGGAAGCTAGATTGTCAATTTGACGTTGCCAAGTTATTTATAGAAAATTAAACTTTTTTGTCCTTTCCTTTCTAGGAAAACCAGACCAAAGGTAACGACATTCAAAACAATCAAATTTCTTTAAAACAAGCCAGCGAAATAAAAATGCAATCCATCCAACAGGAAAACGAAACATACAAAACAAAGATTGAGGACTTAACCAAATCACTAGAGAGCTTTAAAACTGAGGAAGACGAAACCAATGCAACTAATAAAAACGTTAATTATTTGCTTGATCAAGAAAATCAAAACCTGCGAGAAGAAATGAAAAAGGTTGAAGACGAAGAAGAATTGTATAACATTGACAAGCCCGAAGAGAATATGATTCAAGTAAAAACTGAAGAATTTTATAACAAAATGACATTGCTTGTGGCTAGAAATCAGGAGTTGAAGCAAAACCTGAATCAGTATAATGAGGATGATCTACTGTTACAGCAAATTCATGAGGAGAAGATGGAAATTTTGAAAAAACAGTTAGTGATATTTTTGCAGAAGTAACAATAAATTATTTAATAAGCCCAATCATTTTTGATTTGATGTGAGAGGAAAAACGGCAGGAGAAATGTTTTTCACTCTTAATAATGATTTCTTGAAAACAAAAATCTACAATTTTCGTCCAATCGATATTTTTGTACATAAATATATTATTAAATCTAAAATGATTGAGCTAACTAATATTTTTATTAAATCTAAATCACTACCTATTTTAGAAATTCAGATCTCCTACAAGAAAATTCAGGATTCGAAGAAAAGAATGAGATATTAATCAAACAGGACAAAGAATATTCTGAAACAGTGGCTAACTTGCAAGAGTTCAGAGTCACTTTAAGTCAAAAGCTTGAATCCAAGAGCAAATTTTGGGATGATTTTATGACTAATGCTAACAGTGCCTTCAAGAAAATGGAAGAAGAGATCAATCAGATTTGCAAAGATATCGCAGAGAGAAATGTTAAGTACTCCCTTATGGAGGAAGAGAAACGTGTTTTAACACAGGTACGGTATTATACATGATGACCTGCAATGTCCTCAGAGTCATGAGTGGATTTACAGTATCGGCCAAAAGTAGAACACCTCCCTAAAATTCTCCCAGATAAAAGTAACAACATGAAGATTTTGAAAACGATAAAAGATACAATTTTGGTTGAATAAGATAAAATTGCGCTATTGGAAGCCCAATCAGATGCTATCTCCAAACTAAAATTGTCTACAGCCATTTTTAGAATATTAGGCAAAAACTGAAAGTTGTATTTTTCGAAAAATTTAAATATCTTCGCCATCTTTTAAACAAATTTAACTTTACAAAACATGTAGTGGAGAATGATCTACTTTGTTTGATTCATCAATCTTCACCCAACATGGACTACTCCATCAAAGTTTTTAGTAGGGTTTTAACAACTACTATTTTAAAAACGAGAATTTTTCCAAAGATTCTATTTTAATAAATAACCTCATTTTACCAATTTGAAAGCTATAAAGCCTAAGACGCTGGAATTAAATGTTTAAAGAATACCCGTAAAATTATACTTTTTCTATTTAAATATCCACACAGATAATCTGGTACGTTATCGCAAAAATCCGTAAACATTACCGGAACAAATTGAATAAAATTAGGACGGTTTATTATTGAAAAATTCGTTAAAACAATTGAATTTTCCAATTTTAGGAGTTAAACAAAATGGAAGAATTTCTTGCAGAGAATCCTTTGGATAACCTAAAATCTTCGATTTGTGAAGCAGATACCGAATTGAAAAAATTAACTTCAGGTCTGGACCAATTAGCTACATATCATGTCAGCTTAGTTGCTAAACATGAAAATGTGGATCAAGAATTTGTGGATACAGAAAAAACCGTTGAATCGAAGAAGATTCAATTAGTTGAGTTGAGCAAACAAGCTGAAATTATCCAATCCAAAGAAATTGACGAGTTCTCCGAACTTAAAAATAATGTTGTTTTCGAACAAAAATGTTTGGAAAAAGACAACGCTGCTCTAGACTTAGCAAAAGCTAACACCGAAAAACAAATTCCAGAACTGGAAGCTGAATTGAAATTGGTGAACGTTGATTTGGATGCTTTAACTAAGGCGAAAGACGAAAAACATGCTGAGATTGCGGATCTAAAAAACAATGAAGAAGCAAGTAGAAAGGAGTTTAGAAACATGCAAAATAAAAAAATCGAAATTAAGAAAAAGCTAGATGATTTAAGGGCTCAAAAAATAGCTACTACGGCTGCTGCTGCTAAAAAGTTAAACAGGTCTTTTCATAAAACTGATTTAAATAACTCAAAAAAAGATAAGAAGCTAGGAACCTCGAAATCAGATGGTAAACTTACGACAATTGACAACAAAAGTAAGTACAGGGTGATTTTTTATAAATGTATGTATGTACCTTGCTACAACTTTTAGCTTACACTACTCTATAGTGATCCTAATTTTTTCGAGAAAAAAAAAGTTGCTCCGATTTCAAAAATTTTTATATATCTTTGCGTTTCAGATGATTTTGAAACTTTTTTGTTGCGCCGTCTGTCTGTCTGTCTGTCTGTATGTCTGTCTGTAACGACCAACGGGCATATCTCAAAAACCGCTTGCCCGATTTTAATGAAATTTGGTACCTACGCTGGGTTTTGGGTCGAGATGGTCCCATTTAAAAATGAACAAAATCCACCGAAAACAAGCCAAATAAAAGGGTGGGGGTATATATCAAAAATTAGAGTTTATGTAAAAATATGGCGTGTGTGATATCAAACGAAAGGTAATTGCGTCTGGAGTTAAATCAAATACATTTTACTTTTAAAAAAAGGGTGGGGGTAAATTAAAAAAATTAGTGTTTATGTGGAAATATGGCGTGTGTGATATCAAACGAAAGATAATTGAGTCTGGAGTTAAACAAAATACATTTTAGTTTAAAAAAAAGGTGGGGGTAGATTTGAAAAATTAAAGTTTAAGTCAAAACATGGCTTGTGTGGTATCAAACGAAAGGTAATTGAGTCTGGAGTTCAATAAAATATATTTCAGTTTTTAGTTATATATTAACTCACACGTACACTATAATTATAGTACCTAGTGTGAGCTTAGGTGCCCATAGATTGGCAGAGTATTTTATTATTTGCCGTAGAAAGATGAAAAAAAAAAGTATGGATGGATTATTGACCATTTTTCATATATGACACTTTTTTGACAGCTGTGAATTATCACATTTTAAGATTTGTATTTTCTTTCATATTTCGAAAGTATATAATATATCTATGCTGCGATCAATATTTTCTGAGATTAGAGAATATAAATTTGTAATACTATGAATAAGGCAGTCAAATAAAAAAACAAAAACTAAAATGTATTTTGTTAAACTCCGGACTCAAATACCTTTCGTTTGATATCACACACGCCATATTTTCACTTAAACTCTAATTTTTGAAATATACCCCCACCCTTTTTTTTAAATAAATTAAAATGTATTTTGTTTAACTCCAGACTCAATTACCTTTCGTTTGATATCACACACGCCATATCTGCACATAAACTCTAATTTTTTTAATCTACCCCCACCCTTTTATTCGGTTTGTGTTCGGTGGATTTTGTTCATTTTTAAATGGGACCATCTCGACCCAAGACCCAGCCTAGGTACCAAATTTCATTAAAATCGGCCAAGCGGTTTTTGAGTTATGCGCGTTGGTCGTTACAGACAGACATACAGACAGACAGACAGACAGACGGCGCAACAAAAAAGTTTCAAAATCATCTGAAACGCAAAGATATATAAAAAATTTTGAAATCGGAGCAACTTTTTTTTTCTCGAAAAAATTAGGATCACCATAGCTCACACTACTATAGTATAGTATATGTGTGAGCTAAAAATAAATAATGCGTTATATCTCAGATGTTTATCGCAGCATATGGTATATTTTTGAAATCAGAACGAAAAGGTGAATGCTAAAATCGTGATAAAACACAGGGTGTTCCATATTAAAAAATGTTCAATTTAAAAAATAATAAAGTTATGGGAGGTATATCATCATATCGTCTACATTTCACTTGTTGATCATAAGTTCTTACGATTAAATTATTTTCTTCGTTTTTTTAGAAGTTTGGGAATTATTTTATGTGACCCTGCAGCTTTTTTGTTGTTAATGTTTTTAACAACTTGACTTTGGATTCCATTGCTTAGTAGTCTAAATTTATCATAGGGAATTATTTTTGAATTATTTAAACAATTAATATCTTCAATTTTAAATGGATTTTACAGTGTCTCATCGGTCAACACGAGATGCAATTATATCAAAGCTCGAGTTCCTTTCTACTTTCTAGCTATTATATTCCTGGCTTTTGCGCTGCTAGTTTTAATACATTATCCAACAAAAATGATATTGTTTTCGATCAACACTGTTCCCAACCGCTTAAAAATCTACACATTGATCCCTGATTAATCCAAATCAGAGTTTTTTACTACAAAGCCTAAAATTTTGGGTTTTTATTTTATAAACATTTTTAAACAAGCAAAATGAATTTTATGAATGCTAATGATTAAGTTTAGTGTAATTTATTTTTGCCATCAAATTATTTATAAAAAACAACAACGTCAAAAATAGATCTGTTGATCCTTAAAGGTTTAAATGTATGTGTAAAAAACAAATACTAATTAGAAATCACAAAAGTTCTTGAAATGCAGTTACATAAACAAATAAAACCTCTCTTTAGTTATATAAAAATTATAGGTGAATAGGACAGAAAATTAAATGAGTAATATTGCTTCTCCATCAGAAATTTGTTGACCTCTCTTTTAAAGGCACAATACCTTGCATATCCCTGATTGATCTAGAAAGAATTTGGTATGCGTTTATGGCCTGATAGTATCGCCCTTTTTTAGTTGTCTATGGTAGGGTAGACTTGTAGTTATTGCTGTTTTCAAAGCACAATCCTGGTGAGTTGTCAAGAAATCAGGATGTTTTCTGACAAACACAACTAAGCATTTAAAATAAAGCAGGGAGCTGTTAAAATGTTGAGTGTGTTAAAATGCGGCTTATAAGAGGTTCTTGGATGTAATTTCAACAAAAACCGAATGACTCGTTTTTGAGCTCTAAAGACTCTCCCAGCATCCGGTGAGGCTCCTCAGAATAGCATTTCATAGCATATAACATATATCAGATCAAACAGAGCAAAATAAAGGGATTTTAGGCTATCAATACCCAAATTCTTTCATAGCCGACGTATACCTGCACAATGACTGCTAAGACTAGCGGCGGTTGACTGAATCTGAGCTTTAAAGTACAAATTTGTATCAATAATTACACCAAGAAACTTTGTTTCTTTCAGTTTCTTGAATGGATTTACCCATACCACTTAATGGGACATAAAAAGAGACTTCAGCACTCCCAATTTTTTTAAATGTAATGAGATTGGCTTTGTAAACATTAAGTTTTGGGTTATTAGACTTACCCATTCTTCATTCTTCCTACCACCGCCGAAAAGCTTGCCGACAGCTGAGACAAGGATTCGGCACACACAACTTCACGTGTGTCATCAGCAAATTGTGAACGAGATTAGCGTCAACCAATGCCGACAGTCCGTCGACGTACTGCAGGAAGAGGATGGAACCCGAAATTGATTCTTGTTTATATGGGTGATTTAAGAGTGGCAGGATTCAGCAGCCAGCAGGATTATGACGACTTCGAATATATGACACGAAAACTAATAGAAGAGTACAATAAGTGGGGACTAGAGGTTAATCTCAATAAGACAGAGTATATGTGTATCGGTGGAATGACACAGGATCTAATCTTAACTACCGGGCAGCGAATTCAGTCCTGTGAATGAAATTACAGCTGACGGAACACTAGACAAAGCTATAAAAGATCGAAACGTACAAGGAAGAAAAGCAATAACTTTATTAAATGGAATAATTTGGGACCAAAGTATATCAAAACATAACAAAAAGCTTATATATAACACCATTGTAAAAAGTATTATTACATACGGCTCAGAAGTATGGCCAATCAAGGATAGAACAGAAAAAATGCTTTCCGCTACAGAGATGGACTATTGGAGAAGAGCAGCAGGGAAATCAAAAAGAGAGAGTTACAAATCAAAGAATAAGAGAAATTATGACAGTGGGTGAACGTACTTTAGTGGATGATATGAACAAAACAACTTTTGTGGTACGGACATGTACAAATAATGAATGATGAAAGACTACCTAAACAAATACTACAATGGAAACCAACTGGCCCAAGAAAACGAGCACGGCCAAGGAGAAGCTGGAGAGAAGGAATAGACAGTGAAATAAGAATAAGAGGCCTAGATGATGAATTATGGACAAACAGAAACGAGTGGAGATTGGGTATCGGAAGATGTAGAACGTTGTGAAACCGATAAATATATATATATATATATATATATATATATATATATATATATATATATATATAGGATTCAGCAGCCTGCCTCACTGTCTGTTTCCTGTCGCTTAGATATGAGCCGATAAGTTTGGCACAAATCCCTATTATTTCAGAGTTCAACAGTTTGTTTAGCAGTATTTGATGGTCTACTGTGTTTATTATTAGCAAATATCTTTATTTCAAAATACAACAACGAGAATCCTATAATATTCTTGTTTGTCTTCAGATTTTGAGCTGGTGATAAAAACTTGTCCAACTCCATTATATTTGGATTTTTATTGCACTACAAAGAAAAGAAAACACACTCCAAACTACAACGCAAAAAGTAGGGTTGTTTATTGTTTTGATCCAAACCCTTTGATCCATCATATCGATCCGCACGAGATTTGGAAGCAAGGGTTTTGCCTAATCAAAAAAAGAAATCTCAGCGGATTCAGATAAATTTTTTGAGAATGAGCGTTTTTGATCGTTGATCGAAAACGGTATTAAATTTAATATTTTTAGCCGAATCTGAACTTTCTGCAATAAACAAGTCACGTCTGGAAACCAATAGTCTGAAAAGATCCGGCAGCGAGAAAAGATTGTGTGAAAAATTCACTAGACCGAGTACTCCACAGCCGAAAAAGGATCAAAAGGCAGATGATGAAAAAACGAAACGCAAAATGGATTGGAATGACAGTGACAGTAGCCAAGACGAAATGATAACGGCGAAGGAAATGTTAAGAAGAAAAAAGAAGGTAAGAAAAATTTTAAAATGTTATGATCTTCTCATTATTTTTAGCAAAAATGTGGAAGAATTTTTAAAGTACCCTATATCGATTGGTAATAGATCACACAATTTTAAGTCACCGGGTTAGTTAAGTCACTTATGTTAGTAGGAGAGCCGGTGTGACGTCATAAATCCAAGATGTCGGCTTTGTTCATGTTTTTTCACAAACTTTGGCTTATAACTTTTTCTAAATTGGTTTTATAGAGAAACTGTAAATACGTGTTTTGTTTGCAATAGAACACCAAGTAAGATGGTAAATGAAATGAGCTTTACATCTGAAAAAATAAGAAGATAACATAATAATAAAACACTGATTAAGAAAATTTTAGACTACCCCAAATTGATTGATTCTGGATCACTCAATTTTAAGTCGCCTGGTGTTTGCCTCAAATTTGAGTAAGTGCCTTTGTGACGTACATCCAAAATTGCGATTTTTCCCATGTTTATTCACAAAATTTTGCTTTAAACTTTTGTCATATCAACTTTACAGAAAATTATTGAAGTGTCGTTTTAATAAGTCTATATATCTAAAGAACTATAAAAGATATTGTTATTTTTGAAGTGTAAACTTCTTTAGGCGCGTTTAGCAGTTCTTGTGGGTAGTGAATTGAACTGAGCCGTCAGGCTCGGATATGTAACGCTCATTCGGGTGAAGTCGGCTCGAGTCGACTAACTGTGAAAGGAACATTCAGCGAGCGATATGATGATGCAGATGAAGGCCAGTATTATTAGTTTCGCCTTCTTGAAGTTTACACTTCTGCCGTGTGGTATTAAGCACACACAATTTTTTTAAAATATTAAACAAATTTAAAAAATTCAAGATTGAGCAAAAAAGTTTAAGACTACCCTCGATCGATTGGTGGTGGATCACTTAATGTTAAGTCGCTGGGTGTTTGCCTCAAATTTGAGCCTATATGACGCCATAAATCCAAAATGGCTTAAAACTTTTGCTAAATTAGTTTTACAGGAAAACTGTAAATAAGGTTTTTGTTTGCAAGAGAACAACAATGAATATAGCAAAGAAATTAGCTTCATATCTTACAAACTAACAAAGATTCAAATTTTTTTAAGTAATAAAAAATATATTTTTTAAAAAAATTCCCAAAAAAAATCATATCTTTGTTAGTTTTATATATACACTGTGTCCCATTTAAAACTTTCCACCCGAGATTTCTCGAGAACTGCTGAAAATTTTTAAAAATACCGAGACACGTCGATTTTGTTTGCGAGGGGGACACTTTTTGGCTATCTTGAAATTTTTGTAGCACGCACAACCTTCGAGGGGTATACTTTGCCCCTATATTTTGAATAGGGAAAGTGGGTCTAGTGATACCTTGTTTTGAAGCTCTTTTGAATATCTTTACAACCGTGTAAAAATTTCGAAAATCCATCGATTAGTTTGTGAGATATTTGCTGATTTGATTGAATGATAAAATAAAAATTAAATCCAAAAAATATAAAATTCTAATTAAATTTTTATTTTATCAGTCCATCTTAAATTTGAAAGTGTGAAGGCAATTATCTCAAAAACTAATGGATAGATTTTTGACATTTTTACACGGTTGTAAGGACATCCAAAAGGCCTTCAAAACAAGGTATCACTAGACCCACTTTCCCTATTCAAAAATATAGGGGTATAGTATACCCCTCGAAGGTTGTGCGTGCTACAAAAATTTCAAGATAGCCAAAAAGTGTCCCCCTCGCAAACAAAATCGACGTGTCTCTGCATTTTTCAAAATTTTCAGCAGTTTTCGAGAAATCCCGGGTGGAAAGTTTTAAATCACTTAAAAAATAAACCGGTGTACTAAGGTCTTTAAGTGTTCCAGTTATAAAAAACATCCTGTCCAATTTTTTCTACCCAGTACTTACACCCCCGCAATCGGTACCTAATAATTTTCTTTTTTTTTCAGTTTTCCTAAGCTAAATAAAGCGATAGAAGCCTAAAACGACAAAAAAGTTAATTTAAGTAGTTTTTGTTTTGTCATTTATTTTCCCTTTCCAGTGTTCTTAGACTTAATAATGGCAAAAATGATATTTTATAATGTTTAGCAAAAAAGTCGTTTCAGAAAAAAGTCTGTCATTTATTATTTAATATTATTTGAAATTATTGGTACATATGTAGTTTCGTTTGTCAGAATTTAATTTGTTTAAATAAAACGATAAATAAACGTAAAATAGTATATTTTTAAAACGAAAACATCAAATCGCACCATTTTTAAGCTAATATTTAAAATAATTTAGCTAAAGTAAGGCCTCCCGAGTGAAATATTCTTAAAGAGGTACTACATCACATTTAAATATTTTAAAAAAACAAAGAAGTTTTTAACAAAATATGACACAGAATATGGGCTGAATGCAATAGTTGGGTAACTCGATTTTTGTAGTTTTGAGAAAATCGATAAAATGTAATTGGTAGTATAAAAGGAGTCGCCTGGAGAAGGGTTGCTTGCACAATATGAGATAATTTTTATTTTTAGGGTTTACACAGTTGTCTTCTTTTATAAAATAAAAAGATCAGAAAATAGAGAAAATCATACTGTATCTAAAGTTATCTAGTTATAGCTCCAAAAAAGTTTACATGTTTGAATTGTCTACTTTTTACATTTGCAGATAGACGTCGCCAGTTTAGAATAACGTATTATCTAGCTTTTGCATTCGATAGCGCTTGATTCACATTATATGAAAAAGTAGATAACTTAAAATCACGAAATTTCGAGTTACCCAACTATTGCATTCAGCTCACGATATGCAATTACTACTATACTTGATGTATTAAAGTGGGACCGCGTCATCAAAACCGCGATGGGCGGGAAGGGAGTAGAGGGGTACATACATTGGCCCGCACTTCCTGTAATTTTTTTATTGGTATTGATTCCCAAAACGAGGCACTGCACTAATTAGTCATTAGCTTACTATTTTACTTGTTTTTTATTTATGTCTTCTTCTAAACGATTTTATTAGAAAGGAACATATATACTCTTGTCTGGTTGTTACGAACATATTGATTTAGCCGGGCTATGACGTTTTCTATTCGTTGTTGTTTTGACTGCTTTAATGTCAAACAAATTGGGACCGACTTTTTACAAAACAAATTACCGTTTTTGCAACTAAATCAATATTTGCGCACATTTTAATATAATTTTGGATCCTCTTTTATTTCTCGGATCTTTATTTATTAGGTAAGTACCTATTTTATATCTACTTTAAAAGGTCTCCGTGTTTTATTATAGACATATAAAGCGGCACACTGCAGGTACAAAGTGAAACTACAATTTTTTGGGGCTTCTTTACATAGATTTTGTCGCAAAACTTGGTTTACCATAGCTATGACGCGGTGCCACTTATATACATACTCAACTATATGTATTGTTATTTGATTATGTAGACTATGCTGTGCGTTACCAGTTATTAAAAACACAACTTGTAAATTTGATCTAGTATCTCCAAAAAAATGTTTTTTGTTTGTACTTTAAACGAATGTAGCTTATACCAAATATATTTACAAAATAAGTGTAAATCTATGAGCAAATGAATTAATGGAAAAATTATCACACCATAAAATTTTAAGTTAATCCTCAATATTTATTAAAATGTTTTTGAACATAATGAAGAACAATCTTCCATGTCTTAATAAATTCTAAAATTCATAATTGAGCTAGTAAAATATTTGTTTTCATAAAATTGACAATAAATTGACATATTTTTCTAGATGGAATTGGTTCACAAAAATTGACATTTATAAGTCTTATTACAGTAATAGTAGCTTTTACAACTTTAAGACTTACTTTTAATACATATGGTGCTTGGTTAGTTAATTCCTGGTTAACTAACCCTTGCTGATTCAACCCCTAATTACCTAACCACCTCCTCCCCCAGCTTCGTCTTCATATTGTTTTCTGAAGCAGTCACCCATGGGGAAGAAGTCCCAACAACGTTGTTGGTACATGTTCCAAACGTAGGTTTCTTGACCCGTGTACTCCGTATCAGGTTTATTGATCAGATGCATCAGGAAGAACCTGGAAAAAAACCACATCAACATGATTCGTTTGGATTTTATCCCAAAAATATAAGCAGATACTCAGAAGTTCACCAAAGAAATTATCACTACCGCGTCAGTTTAGTCAGATACTATAAACTGGCCAATGGTAAATGTGGATTGAAGTAAAATTTCAGTCCCAGGGGAGCATTTACAGAATAAGCGCCCAGGGGTTAAAAGTAGACAATTATTTAGCATATGGCAAGGTCTAAAATGTATTATTTAATTTAAACTAGTCGGCCCCAATAGGTGACAATACACGTGCATCCTTTAACGCGCATTATCGTGTCATCTCTAAAAACATGTGGCAGGAGTGACCGGGCAAGAATTTTTCTTTTTAATTAAAGACACGCTTAATGTCTGTGATATTTTCTGATGTATATTTTATTCTTAGAGATCTAATAGAGAAGGATTTTCATGAACAATAAAAAGAAGAGCAAAGTGGGTTTCGTGCAGGCAGATCTTGTAGTGATAATGTTTTTTGTCTTAAACAAGTAATTGAGAAAAGGAGCGCCAGAAATATAGAGACTCATGTTACCTTTGTGGACCTACAAAAAGCATATGATACCGTTCCAGTAGAAAAACTATGGACAGTGCTAGAGCAGACTAATATCAATCATACATACATAAAAGCGATAAAAGAACTATACAAAGGGTCAAAATCTAAAATTAAAATTGGAAATCGACTTTCAAAAGAATTCCTGGTAACAAAAGGCTTAAGACAGGGATGTTGTATTTCTCCAACTCTTTTTAAAATATATATCGCAGTAGCTCTAAAAAACTGGAAACGGAAAGTGCACGGCATGGGAATACAACTTAACGACCGATTTACCATATACACGCTACAGTTTGCTGACGACCAAGTAATTGTAGCTAATGATAAAGAGGACATGGAGTATATGATGAGAAAGTTAATGGAAGAATACCAAAAGTGGGGATTAACAGTGAACGTGGACAAGACACAGTACTTAGGTATTGGAAACGAATCCAGTGAGTTAGAACTAGACAATGGACAAGTAATATATCCATGCAATGAGTATGTATACTTGGGTGTCACATTTGATAAGACAGGAACAGACTGTAAAGAACTGGAAAAAAGAATAGTAAAAGCAAAAAAGGGTATTGGATGTCTTAACAGTATTTTATGGAGCAGAGAGATAAAAAAGAATGTAAAATTTAACATATATGAAACAATGGTGAAAAGCACGCTGTTGTATGGAATAGAGACTTGTCGCGTAACAGAAAAATACAAAACAAAAATGGAAAGTGTCGAAATGGATGCAATAAGAAGATCAATGAGAATATCTAGAACAGATCACATAAGAAATGAGATCATAAAAGAAAGAATGGGAATCGAAGGGAGCATAACGGATGACATCACTAAAAGACAACTGATATGGTACGGCCATGTACAACGGATGAACGTCGAAAGATTACCAAAGCAGGTCCTAGAATGGCAACCAATAGGGCGCAGAAAAAGAGGGCGTCCTAAACTAGAATGGCAACAGTCAATCCACAGATCAATGAGTCAAAAAAATCTGACAGATGATTGTCAGGATCGAAGGAGGTGGAGAATAGGCGTCGGACAACGTAGAAAAACGTTCTAAACCGACTAAATAAAAAAAATATATATTTTATTATCTAATATCTGTTTTAACTCTAATAGTGTATTGTTCTAAATTTTATCAAAGATAAAAATCAATTTTTGATTGTTAACTACCCTTCCTATTAAATATCAGCTATATTAACAATTTTCAAATGATAACTATTAAAAGAAACATAAACATACGTCACTATAAATCGCGCTATTACATGCTAAATTATTTGGATATTCGGATATTTTAAAAGTGTATGGGACATATCGCTATTCTGCCCATGCCGTTTTTTCGCGAGTACTAACCGCCGCGTAAATCTTGTCAAATCATGAAGAATTTCCCGCAATGTTATTAAAACATTTTCTTCAAAATACTTACATGTAATTGGCCAAGTTGTGCTCTTGCTGCACGTGCGTGTCAAAGCCGTGTGGTACTTTGTCTAAATAGGTCTTGTCTATACCACAAATGAAACAGTTGGAGTCCATGTCTTCTATCACTTTTTCCAGTTGGTCACGAAGCTCACCAAAGGCGTCAATGATCAAACCTATAAGTTTAATTATTTAGAAAACATCCATGGCAAGAAAAATCGATGTAAACCAATCTTTGTTAGCTTAACGCAACGGCGTTTTCTTTTAAATAACTTTTATGTTATGGAGGGAGGCTAGATAAATATTTGTGTTTCGTTAACTGGGTTTGATAGTTTCTGGTAAAAAAGTTGAATAAAAAATCAATTTTTAAAACTTTATTGTTGGGTCTTCTGGCTCATCCTGTAGGATATAGGAGAAGTACCCATGAGAAAAAATATTGTTTTACCCCGTTTCAAATCTAATTGGAATTATTTATTTAAAAAAAAAACAAAAAAACTGTTGTTATTTTCTTTTACCGTAAATATTTGATTTGTGATAACAGCATAAACAAATTCACCGTATAGTTTATTCAACACATCTAGCAAACTCTTTGTTAAGGGATGCCCATATTTTCTGACCCACGTATCACCGGTTATTTACACAGTGACACCAATTTAAATCTTTTGACCAAAATGCTTCAAAACACGAGCTACTTTCTTAAATAAACTAGATACTAAATGCATATATATTAATATACGAATAAAACTTGGTCTATTTGTTAATTTATTTGAACGTCCTAAGCTTAAAAATGTGTGTAATAAAAATCCTCTCACCTTGAATGATAGCCAACAGAATGACGATAACAAAGAAGAAGAAGGTGATATCAAACACAATCCTCCAGACTTCATAGTCGTCACCATCGGGGGGTTCGATTTCGTCACCGATACCGCCACCCGCTCGGACGCCCTTGTACAGATGGAAGACGAAACACTAAAATAAAGAAAAATACTCTGCCAATATATGGGCCCCTAAGCTCACACTAGGTACTATAGTTATAGTGTACATGTGAGCTAATATAACTAAAAACTAAAATATATTTTATTCAACTCCACACTAAATTACCTTTTGTTTGCTACCACACAAGCCATGTTTTGACTTAAACTCAAATTTTTGAAATCTACCCCCACCCTTAAAAATAACAAAAAACCGAGGGGTATTTCGGTACTCATTTTTTGTACACCGATTACACTTTCATGCCAAAGATTACACATGATTACAATATTTTACACTTCGGATTACAACTATTACACCTAATTTCCCCTGATTACACCTGATTACTCCTGATTACACCTGATTACAACATGATTACACATGATTGCACATGATTTCACATGATTACAACATGATTATACATGATTACAACATGATTACACATGATTATACATGATTACAACATGATTGCACATGAGTACAACTAATTACACATGTTTATAAAATGTTAACCACATTATTTGCAGCGGCGCGCCCAGGAATTTATGTCGGCCTTTGACCTAGTGATATGGGTCAGACCCGATATTGTGACGACCAAAAAAAAAATGGTATGCAGTTCTGTCGCATCGTGACATTGGTTGACTGTGACTACTATTTTTTTTAACAAGACACTATCAGTAGGAAAAAAGTTGCTGAGGTAAATGGTATACTTTAGTTTGCTTTGCGTTGCTTTGTTGGAATCTATTAACATATTAAACGTTTTTTTAAGGTTTTCATATTATATTTACACAATTGTTTGAGTACGCATAAAGCGAGTTTCGAGAATAATTTGAGTTTCTTCATTCATTCCTGAATCACTTCATTTTGGAAAAGGGAAATTGAATATCTTTTGTTAGCAAACCTTTCTTAGTGTTTCTTGATTTTTTATGGGTTATCGTGAAAAAAACAAATATATTAAAATTCACATTTTAACCATTGGACATTCCAACAAACTGTCAAAGGTATTCATCAAGTCTCAGTTTCAATGTTCTCTTGGGATCTTAAGAAAAACAACATATAGGTACTGTTAAAAATACAAACATTTATTTCCTAAACCTGAAAAAAAAAACATTAAATCTTATTATAAAATTTGTCAAGGTAAATAACATCCAAGAAAACTGAGTAGAAAACGAGGTAGAAAACCTTTTTTTCTTATCTAGATAAAACTTTTAATAAGGAAATTCATCCTATGTCAAAGCTCATTTGCTTAAAAATCGAGTAAAAAACTTATTGTCAAATGCACCAACCAGTTAAGTCGCGGCCCAGTTTGGTCAAGCGGTTAGAATGTGGCTTGCCGCAACTCGCCCAAATTTGGAAAGTCACATTCTATTCGGTTTTCGGGTTTTCAATAGCGCCGCAGGCGAAAATTTTTGCAATTTGGGCGGACAGTTGTTGTGTTATTTGTTAACTTGGTATTAAGTGGCTTGAAAAGGGGGGGGGGGGGCGATCGCGGTATTAAGTGGCTTGAAAAGGGGGGGGCCCCCTGTGACCGCCACTGCTTATACCAAAAAGTTTGCTTTTTTTCAGTTGATACTTAAGTGTTAATCATAAAAACTGCAAAACCAAAAATCGTTTTTTGTTTTGTTTTTCTCAAAACGAGGTTTCTCGACTTACTGCATTCTTCCTTTGGACGGCAGTACTACTACTACTACTACTACTACTACCACTACCACTACCACTACTACTACTACTACTACTACTACTACTACTACTACTACTGATTTATTGTTGATAGTTACACCTTATATTTTAAAGACAAATCGTCTTTTTAAATTATATTATTTAAAAAAAACTTCTTTCTATGTTTTTCAACTATAATTTATAAAAATCAAATTTCAATTAATTTTGGCACTAAAGATGACTGGATTAAAAGTGCGAGTCCACTCTTCCGCCACCCAAACAATACAAATAATGAGCCGCCGTGCCTGGCACAAATTTTGCTCTAATTTTCCTATATACGCAATGTTAAAGGCGCGCTTTTCGCCCCATCTTTGTCGTTTACATTGGCTGCGGGTAAAACCTATCTCTTTTTAGCCGAGCCAGCCTGAAATTGGCACAGAGTTAGTCGTTCGCAGGTCCGTCGCTTTGAATCGGAAATACACGATCGCCTAAGTCGGGATAACCATGGTAATGTAATGATGAAGATAAAAAGAAAATTACAAAATAAAGGGAAACAAAATTTTAAAGACCAAAAAGTATTTTTTTTTTGCAGAAAAATAAGGTAGTGCCATGGCACCGTGGCACTACCTCACGAGCCGCCACTGACTGGATAATGAGCAAAAACCGGCATACTTCAACGCATTCCTTTAGTTATTATCTGTGGATCTCTACTAAGGACCCTGATCCTGAGGCAAGCTCTAAAAGAAGCAAAGCCTGACATTACTTTAAAAGTTTGAGTTGTCATTTTTGATTTGTTTTCCTCGATTTGGTCATCGGCGACTTGACTTGTCCTATATTTTTTTACTAATTTCGGATATAAAATGGGACACACAAGTACAATGTGACACACCCAGGCAAGCAAACACACAAGGAATCGAATTTAAACTTCCACTTTCTTTACCACTACCATAGGACTATTTAAACAAAAGGTTAATTTAAATCGTTTGACAAGAAAACAAACTATTGAAAATAATAACGAGCCGCCAATGATAAGAGCGAGGAAAAAAAAGTCAAAAATGAACGAGCTTGCTCTAGGATCAGGGTACTTAATCTCTCCGCATTTTTAATCTGGCAAAAACCGATTGACATCATACCCAGACAGCACACGTCGTCCAATGGACGTCCAGTTTAAGTCCATCCCAGGTCCAGGACGTCCAGGACATTAAATGGACGTCCATTGGACGTCCAAATTCGGACAAACCAATGGACATGGTATGATCGTACAATGGACGTCCATTATAATTTAGTCAACTGTTTTTTTTTAATATATCTGTTTTTTCTATCGAAAATAATATGTAGACCTTCATTAAAAGCAGAGATTACGTTTAGGGGTTTTTAAATTTTCGTCTCAATTTTTTTTTTACTTTTATTTATGAAACATTATTTCTATCAAATTTTGACCCCCCTCGCCCTTGAAACATTTTAAACTTCCCCTACCACCCACCAGCATTAATATTTTGGTTGAAACACAAACCTGTTAACAGGTTTGTGGGTTGAAAAAAAAAATAAAGTTCGATGTACATGACCGGAAACTCACTTTACAGGTCTCCACAGATTTACAGGTCTCGCCTGCGGCAAGCCCTGTAAACATTCTGTGTCTACCTGTAAAGTTCCATTTTCCGGTCTAGTAACGTAAATACCTATTGGACTCTTGGTTCTTTTAGGATGGCAGATATGCATTTTTACAATCCATGGATTGCTGCAGTAATGTAAAACTACAATACAAAGGATGTCCAGTGGATGTCCAATGGACGTCCAATGGACGTCCCTTTATGTCCAGAAATGGACGTCCATTGAACGGACAAAAGTGTCCAATATGTATCGTCCATTGGACGTCCATTGGACGTCCACTGCTGTGTTATGGACTAACAATGGACGTCCAGAATGTCCAGACATGGACGGTAATTGGACGTCCATTGGACGTTTTTGTGCTGTCTGGGTAGCATAGCTAGGAGCAGAGCACACATGCTTAAAGGTCAAATCATGCTCGCAACTTAGATCAACTTAATACAAAGTGCGCAGATTTTTTACCGCATAAAAAATCTCGGCTTGCTGTCTTATGAGTATGAATTGACCCTAAGGGTGTTATGAAATTTCTAGATTAGTTTTACATACAAAAGCAAATAATTGCATGCAAGTTTCTTCTATTGTTTTATTCGAATGTTACTTACCCTTCAATAAACATTTCACTCTTTGACCCTACCGTCGCGTCGGCTAAGGTTCACACATAAAAAATAAATCTTAAAATAAACACTTTAATTGCGCATGACTGTACGCATGCGCAATAACCAAAATTTTCAAAAATTGCCACTTGATTACAACATGATTACAACTTGATTACACCTGATTACACCTGATTACACCTGATTACACCTGATTACACCTGATTACACCTGATTACACCTGATTGCAACTTGATTACAACTGATTACAACTGATTACAACTGATTACAACTGATTACGCCTGATTACACCTGATTACACCTGATTACAACTTGCCTGTACACCAAATTACACCACCGAAATACCCCTCGCAAAAAACTAAAATGTATTTTGTTAAACTCCGGACTCAATTACCTTTCGTTTGATATCACACACGCCATATTTTCACTTAAACTCTCATTTTTAAAATATACCCCCACCCTTTTTTTTTAAATAAATTAAAATGTATTTTGTTTAAATGCAAACTCAATTCCCTTTCGTTTGATATCACACACGCCATATTTTCACATAAACTCTAATTTTTGAAATCTACCCCCACCCTTTTATTTGGTTTGTGTTCGGTGGATTTTCTTCATTTTTAAATGGGACCATCTCGACCCAAGACCCAGCCTAGGTACCAAATTTCATTAAAATCGGCCAAGCGGTTTTTTTAGTTATGCACGTTGGTCGTTACAGACATACAGACAGACAGAAAGACAGACATACAGACAGACAGACGGCGCAAAAAAAAAGTTTCAAAATCATCTGAAACGCAAAGATATATAAAAATTTTTGAAATCGGAGCAACTTTTTTTTTCTCGAAAAAATTAGGATCACCATAGCTCACACTACTATAGTATAGTATATGTGTGAGCTAAAATGCTACTTTAAGGTAAAGGATTGTAGATGTACATTAATTATTAACAAGAAACTCTAAAAACCTTGGTAATTGTACACCCTACTTTATAAAGGATGTTTTTAATCCTTAATTTATACACAGGGTGTGTTATTAAGCATGACATGGATTGTGGTCTCCTTTTGACCTATGACTAACGTGACGATACTAATTTGAAAAAAGTCGGGACGCCGCACTAGCGCGAATTTGCCTCAGAACCTAGGGGATGGGGGAGGTTTCATGATCGACAAAAAAACTAATAAAAAACAAAAATTTATCAGTACCTCGCCCGAGGTAGTTAATTTCAAATAGAACTTAACGTCTTTCAAATTTTTTTTTCTAAAAAACAAATATTTTACCATAATATTACAACCCCGCAAGTTTTGGGCAAGCAAAAGTCAAGACTAGTTAGACTATAGTTAAATTCAGCACTATTTGGAAAAAACTCGTCGTTTTTTCCAAATAGTTGCGAATTTAACGAGTCAATAATGCTCAAAACTTATAAGGTTTGATGCATCCAGAGGGGATACCTCACTAAGTGTTAGATTTTTTATTGGTAGAAAATATAACCTTTCAACCCGAATATTTTATTCCCACAATAAAACGGCTACTCGCACCAACAGATTATTTTTTTTTTTCTATAAGATGTTAAAAACCAATGAGGTCTTCGCTATAGGTTGGTCTGTTTGATGTTCTGTGATTGGTGCTTTGAACGTGGCCTAATCTCATTTTTGTTTATTACTAAACTTCCCTAACCTGACCTGATTTTACTGAAACCTAACCTAACACCTAAGATTTTGAATGACTGATTTTATTGCAATAAATGTTTTACTAACCGTCAGCATGTCATGGCACTTTCTATCAACCGCCTCATCTTCTTCTTGTATATAGAACTTTCTGAAGAAATTAAATGCTATCACCGTGTAGATATATACGATGATTGTCAAAAGCATCACCGTCAAAACTAGTTGTTTACCTAAAGGAAGAATAAAAATGTTATTATTCAAGATTTAAATTCTTTCTATGGGCTACTAGTAAGCTAATTCCAAGAAAGAAAAATATATTTTTTTGCCATTTTTGCTTAAAAGTTAACACCTACTTTTTATTGGGTAAAGTCAGCCATTTCCTTTCTTATTTAATAAGCTAAATGACAAAATCGTCTATCCCTTTAAAAACGTCGCGCGGATTATGAAGATGGTATGACCCGAGAATACAATTTCACTTCTTAAAAAAAAGTCGAATAAAAAAAAACAATATGATATGATAAAATAAAAATTTGCAATAAAACAAAGAAAAAACGTGACTTACCATTATGCGTGACTGACTGTAGAATGGTTCTGAGCGTTTTAAAGCCGACAGCGACATCTAGTAGATGAGCGGCGAAAAAGAAGTTATTGAAGTTTCCCAGGATGGAAAAAGTAAAGTACCACAATGAATACAAAAATGAGTTGTCGGTAAAGGTGACGCCCGATTTCCAAACTTGGTACCGCCAGTCGATGGCCAAAAAGCTAAAAAAAATCAAAATCAAAAACTGTTTCGTCACGATAGGTTAGGTTTGGTAAGGTTGTTGTGCTTTTTCATAATAGCGGCCTAAGGCCTGATCCGCAGATTCACTTCATGCCGCTCACTTCTATTTCCCACTTTCTCTAATAAGAGATAAAGATACAATTTATCTATCCATCTTTTTCTATTAGAGAATGAGAGAAATAGAAGTGAGCGGCAAGAACTGAATCTACGGACCAGATGTTAAAAATGAAATTTCACAAAAATAATTTGAAAACAAGCTTTTTTGCGTAGAATCAGACAGAATTGGCGCCAGGAGGCACTATAAAAATTGCGTTTTCTTAGGTGTTATGCTTTTTGAGTTTTGTATAAAGATGTTTAAAAGAAGTGGACACTTGGTATAATATTACTTACTAGTTAATAATGCCTTTGTTCTGCTCCGCGTCCGCTTCCTGTTGATGAAAAGAAGTTTTTTCCATACCCAAAAGACTGCTTATCGATTCAAAATCATAAGTTTCGCTGTATTTTTGCCGTACCTTCTTCTTGACAAATTTGTCCCAGTAGTTTACAGGGAAGGACCTAGATAGGAAAATTAAGAAAATACATATTTAGCTATTAAAATAAAATTATATTTTTTTTGTTTGAAACTCGTAGACAAAGATTGAGTAGAAATAAAATTTCGGACTTCCATTGTCTTTATTTATCTTAAACACGACGTTTCGGTTGGTAAGTATCTCTAACCGTTTTTAAGTGTGAACTGAAACGTCGTGTTTAAAATAAATAAAGACAATGGAAGTTCAACATTTTATTTCTAAAATAATATTTAATAATTAAAAATGATTTTTTGAAATTTAAACAGTCATTACACATAGCTAGACTCCAAACTTATTCTCGAGGGGGAAATATAAAGCCGTAGATGACAGAGAAGATAAAACACCATTAAAGTTGAGCGTAGTAACTGATGTCGTTACAGTTTTGCTACTCTTTTATTGCTAAGTAAAACTAGAGGCCCTCGATACAACAGCTTTTTACACCAGAGCCAGAGGTCATTAACTGTGGCAGTTATTCGGATATTTTGTTTGAAATCAAAAATTATTGGTATCTGGAGGGTGGTATAAGGGCTGATCCACAGTTTTACTTCTTGCCGCTCACTTCTATTTCCCTCTTTCTCGAATAGAAAAAGATGGAAATAAAAATTGTATCTTTATCTCTTTCTATTAGAACCAGAGGGCAATAGAAGTGAGCGGCCAGAAGTGAAGTGGATCAGGCCTTACTTATCAACAAATTATTGTCAACATTTTGTCACTACTGTTGAATTATTCTTGAGCTTAATCTGTACGTGTTCCGTCCGTCTCAGAAGGGGTTAGTAATATGTTTTGTTTTTTCTGTCAAAATTTGAAGTAGTTCCTAACCTAAAATATTAAAAATGACCAAAGAATGTTCAGGGAAATACCAAAGATAAAAAAAGCTAGCTTAAATCGAATTTACGTGTAAAACTGGATTATGCAAGAAAGAAAGGGCAATATAAGGTGCTAACTTCTGGCAAAAAACAGGATGGTGACAAGTTAACGAAAAAAACAAGCCTTACTTTGCAGAAATGACCAGTTTATCCCAATGCGACTTAAGGTCATCATCCTCTGGCTGTTCAGCTATGTAAAGTCCCTCGAATTCAAGGCGTCTGGCAATTTCTTTTTCTCGTTTAAAAATGGCCAAGGGTACCTAATAAAATATATATTTTATTCCTTCCTCCTTCTCTAATCCTCCTTCCTGACAGTACATAAAAAAATCATTTTGTCAGGGCATAACAAAAACATTGCTTTCTTGGTCCATTTTCTTTCCCACATGGATGGGTGTAAAAAATTTGTCTGAAGTTAAGTCACTATACGAGATTTTATTCAAATATATGAGAATTTCCTGGTTTGAAAAGAAATATAAATAAAGAAAAACTAAAGAAAGACCATAATTTGTTTTATTCTACTGACATGTCAATTTGACCATCGAAAAAAATGAGTAGCTAGAAAACAAAAAAATATCTTATTACATTTTTAAAAAAGTTATGACTTGATTATGACAATAAGAAATTGCGCAGAGTATAAAATTTTGCGTGAAAAAAATTGAAATTTACCTTCAAATGATAGTAGGCGATCAGCATAGCCAACGATACCAAAGAGTGCAAAAGTGCTGCCAATCTCATGACATGCGCCATATAATAAAAGTCTTCGTCCACGTGCACTAATTCCAAGGGATCTTCCTCCTCACCTAAAATAAATAAATAATTAATTTAATTATATGAACGGTATCTACCTAAATTTGTCCCTTAGTTCTACATATCCCAAAACTTAAAAAAAAAAGAAAAATACTCTGCCAATATATGGGCCCCTAAGCTCACACTAGGTACTATAGTTATAGTGTACGTGTGAGCTAATATAACTAAAAACTGAAATATATTTTATTTAACTCCAGACTAAATTACCTTTTGTTTGATACCACACAAGCCATGTTTTGACTTAAACTCAAATTTTTGAAATCTACCCCCACCCTTAAAAAAAACAAAAAACTAAAATGTATTTTGTTAAACTCCGGACTCAATTACCTTTCGTTTGATATCACACACGCCATATTTTCACTTAAACTCTAATTTTTTAAATATACCCCCACCCTTTTTTTTAAATAAATTAAAATGTATTTTGTTTAACTGCAGACTCAATTACCTTTCGTTTGATATCACACACGCCATATTTTCACATAAACTCTAATTTTTGAAATCTACCCCCACCCTTTTATTTGGTTTCTGTTCGGTGGATTTTGTTCATTTTTAAATGGGACCATCTCGACCCAAGACCCAGCCTAGGTACCAAATTTCATTAAAATCGGCCAAGCGGTTTTTGAGTTATGCGCGTTGGTCGTTACAGACATACAGACAGACAGACATACAGACAGACAGACAGACAGACAGACAGACAGACAGACAGACAGACGGCGCAACAAAAAAGTTTCAAAATCATCTGAAACGCAAAGATATATAAAAATTTTTGAAATCGGAGCAACTTTTTTTTTCTCGAAAAAATTAGGATCATCATAGCTCACACTACTATAGTATAGTATATGTGTGAGCTAAAAATCTATTGATAAATCGTGTGTGATAAAATATGATTTTTTTTTAAAATTTAAATAGTGTCAAAAATTATAAACTTCACTCAAAAAAGTTTAAAAAGAGGGTAGTTATTTAATAAAGATTTTTTTTTGTAAAATTAAAAGTGTCTTACTATATTTATTTTACTCTTGCATCACGAATGCGAGATATTCATATATTTTTGGTTGAAAATAGGCTAACTTGGGTATGCTGTTCTCCACTGATGACGATGAATGAACCTTAAGTAAGTTAGAAACTAACCAAAACCAACTCTTCCTTCTCTTTCTAATACACAGCACATTTTCCATCTTTTTATTTTGCATAAACTAAAAATACCTGAGTCTTCACCGCCTTCTGAACCGCCACTGCCTTGGGTACCCGATCCATCAATAATATTCGCTCCACTTCCACTACCACCGCCGCCACTACTGTCCCCGCCCAGGGTTGAAACCTGTGAAGTAAAAAAATGGTCCATTCAACTATTTAAATTCATACCACTCGTTTCAAGCGTTTCGTAAACGTAAAATACAAGACATGTCAATACTTTCGCTTCAGCCTTATAGGCGCATGAGTCAAATTTATACCCATTTGTAATCACGTCATTTTGGTGGCCAAAGACACTCGAGCCAGTCCGCTAGATGGCGCAACAACTTGTAATTCACTCGCATTGCACTGCCGCGAGTAATTCATATATAGGAGTTGATTTTGGTTAAAATTGGCTTACCTGGGTTTGCTGTTCTCTACTGATGACGTGAAACACACAGAAACGTACGTCTAGAGATGCAACCTTGTGTAAGTAGGAAAACAACTAGTGATGGGCAATCCGGGTCTTTTTTGAGATCCGGCTCAACGGATCCGGGTCAGTACAAAGAGCCGACTCACTGAACCGGCTCGCGGATCCGGATCTCTCTCATTTATGACGATCGTGATTTCTGCGTTCGGTTCTCCGCGTCGCTGTCAATTTGCGCTCTTGGCCTTGGCTTTTGTCGCTCGCCGCAAATGGGATACGTGGCGCCACCAAACCCTTGGCGGCACATAAAAAACTATAACAACGCCATTGTAGTTATGAATCATCTGATCGAACATAAACAAAATATCCAGAAACACGTCCTTTTGTTTTCAAGTAATTAAGTAAATAAATTATCATAAAATTGTGCCGTAAAAAATAAATTTTTTAAATAAAAGTTGTCTGTGTCTTTGCGATTCGTGCGATTAAACGCATTCAACGGATCTCGGATCTGTTCGGTCGCTTGATCTTTTTGAGCGGTTTGAACTGCGGTTCAGTCGGGAGTTCTGTGGTCGGAAGAGTTCGTGAATCTTCGGATGCTTTCTCAATTACCAGATCGTCACAGACTCACAGATCGCGGATCCGCGAACCGGCTCTTTGAAAATCCGAGAGTCGGTTCTCACGGCTCAGTCTAAGGATCCGGATCTTTGAACCGGTTCATTCGCGAACGACCCATCACTAAAAACAACCAAAATCAACTCTTCCCTCTCCTTCTGACACTCGCAAGTTAGGCACACATACCTTTGTGTGAAGTATAAAATTCGTTTTGATTTTTATCGATCCACACACAGCACGTTTTCCATCTTTCTCCTTTGCATATGCTTCGGGCAGTACGGCCTTTTAGTTGCTACGTGATTACGTGGTTTTAATACCACATTAATGGACGAAACTTGTCATAGATGGCGCTTCGGCGTCTCAGACAAGACGATGCCAATGTGTTTAAACTTTCGAGTGCTCGAGCCAGTCCGCTAGATGGCGCAACAACTTGTAATTCACTCGCATTGCACTGCCGCGAGTAATTCATATATAGGAGTTGATTTTGGTTAAAATTGGCTTACCTGGGTTTGCTGTTCTCTACTGATGACGTGAAACACACAGAAACGTACGTCTAGAGATGCAACCTTGTGTAAGTAGGAAAACAACCAAAATCAACTCTTCCCTCTCCTTCTGACACTCGCAAGTTAGGCACACATACCTTTGTGTGAAGTATAAAATTCGTTTTGATTTTTATCGATCCACACACAGCACGTTTTCCATCTTTCTTCTTTGCATATGCTTCGGGCAGTACGGCCTTTTAGTTGCTACGTGATTACGTGGTTTTAATACCACATTAATGGACGAAACTTGTCATAGATGGCGCTTCGGCGTCTCAGACAAGACGATGCCAATGTGTTTAAACTTTCGAGTGCTCGAGCCAGTCCGCTAGATGGCGCAACATCTTGTAATTCACTCGCATTGCACTGCCGCGAGTAATTCATATATAGGAGTTGATTTTGGTTAAAATTGGCTTACCTGGGTTTGCTGTTCTCTACTGATGACGTGAAACACACAGAAACGTACGTCTAGAGATGCAACCTTGTGTAAGTAGGAAAACAACCAAAATCAACTCTTCCCTCTCCTTCTGACACTCGCAAGTTAGGCACACATACCTTTGTGTGAAGTATAAAATTCGTTTTGATTTTTATCGATCCACACACAGCACGTTTTCCATCTTTCTTCTTTGCATATGCTTCGGGCAGTACGGCCTTTTAGTTGCTACGTGATTACGTGGTTTTAATACCACATTAATGGACGAAACTTGTCATAGATGGCGCTTCGGCGTCTCAGACAAGACGATGCCAATGTGTTTAAACTTTCGAGTGCTCGAGCCAGTCCGCTAGATGGCGCAACAACTTGTAATTCACTCGCATTGCACTGCCGCGAGTAATTCATATATAGGAGTTGATTTTGGTTAAAATTGGCTTACCTGGGTTTGCTGTTCTCTACTGATGACGTGAAACACACAGAAAAACGTACGTCTAGAGATGCAACCTTGTGTAAGTAGGAAAACAACCAAAATCAACTCTTCCCTCTCCTTCTGACACTCGCAAGTTAGGCACACATACCTTTGTGTGAAGTATAAAATTCGTTTTGATTTTTATCGATCCACACACAGCACGTTTTCCATCTTTCTTCTTTGCATATGCTTCGGGCAGTACGGCCTTTTAGTTGCTACGTGATTACGTGGTTTTAATACCACATTAATGGACGAAACTTGTCATAGATGGCGCTTCGGCGTCTCAGACAAGACGATGCCAATGTGTTTAAACTTTCGAGTGCTCCAGCCAGTCCGCTAGATGGCGCAACAACTTGTAATTCACTCGCATTGCACTGCCGCGAGTAATTCATATATAGGAGTTGATTTTGGTTAAAATTGGCTTACCTGGGTTTGCTGTTCTCTACTGATGACGTGAAACACACAGAAACGTACGTCTAGAGATGCAACCTTGTGTAAGTAGGAAAACAACCAAAATCAACTCTTCCCTCTCCTTCTGACACTCGCAAGTTAGGCACACATACCTTTGTGTGAAGTATAAAATTCGTTTTGATTTTTATCGATCCACACACAGCACGTTTTCCATCTTTCTTCTTTGCATATGCTTCGGGCAGTACGGCCTTTTAGTTGCTACGTGATTACGTGGTTTTAATACCACATTAATGAACGAAACTTGTCACAGATGGCGCTTCGGCGTCTCAGACAAGACGATGCCAATGTGTTTAAACTTTCGAGTGCTCGAGCCAGTCCGCTAGATGGCGCAACAACTTGTAATTCACTCGCATTGCACTGCCGCGAGTAATTCATATATAGGAGTTGATTTTGGTTAAAATTGGCTTACCTGGGTTTGCTGTTCTCTACTGATGACGTGAAACACACAGAAACGTACATCTAGAGATGCAACCTTGTGTAAGTAGGAAAACAACCAAAATCAACTCTTCCCTCTCCTTCTGACACTCGCAAGTTAGGCACACATACCTTTGTGTGAAGTATAAAATTCGTTTTGATTTTTATCGATCCACACACAGCACGTTTTCCATCTTTCTTCTTTGCAAAGACTTATTGTCTATCATTTTTATTTTCCAATATAACATTTAACACTGATATTTAACTTTCAAAAATCTTGGGGTGATTTTAACACACAAGTTTAGATTTTAATTTTATTTTGAACCAGTCGTCACTATTTTTAATGGACATTTCATGAAAATCGCCACTAGTATAGAAGTTTGTGAAACTCATACATGTAGCTAGGCTAGAAACCCTGGCTCAATTTAACATATGCTTAACAATTGGGGTCACGGCAGTGCCCCGCCAAGTTCGTGTAAACTGCTGTACCATCTTTTCTTGAAACATTTCTTAAAAACCCCTCCAAGTTTCATGGACTTCCATACAGTTGTAAAGTGGTTACGATATTTCAAAAAACGTCGAAATTGCCAATCACTCTCACTCATGTATCGATCATCAAAATTCTACTGTACTTCCAAAGCTGAAATTTGGCAGACTGATATAAATTCTGATTAAACCCCTGGAAAATATCAAAAAACCACAAAATTCTAATTTATCCCCCTCCCCTATACATGTAAAGTTGTGTAAAAGTAATATTGCCCACTTCCAGAAACGCTAGAGAGCTGAGCTTTGGAAGGCTGATAGGAACTATGATAAAACTATTTAAAAAAATTCAAAAACCTCAAAATTTTAATTAACTTCCCTCCCCTATATAGAAACGCTAGAGAGCTGAGCGGAAGACTGATAGGAACTATGATAAAACTATAGGAAAAAATTTTAAAACACGAAAATTTTAATTTACTTTCCTTCCCTATAAATGTAAAGTTATGTAAAAGTAACATTGCCCACTTCCAGGAATGTTAGAGAAATAATAAAACCATACGAAAAAATTAAAAAACCTCAAAATTTTAAATAAGGCATTACAATATTTTGCATATATATAACTACTTTAAAACTTAAATACTATCCAAATCCTTTAAAAAAGGAGTGAAATCTCAACAAAAATATTTCAAGTAAAAAACAGCTAAGTACGCAAAAATGGTATTCCGTAAAAAGAATTGAGATAAAAGTAAAGCCAAGTTCTCCAATACAAATTTCAGAATGAAACGTTCTTACTAGTTTCGAAATGTTTTTCTAAACTTGGCTATTACGGCTGCAAATGACTCTCAGGCACAGTGCTACATTGAACATAAAGAAGTTTGGTTGTAATAGCAAAGTTTAAAAAAACATTTCCAAACTAGTAAGAACCTTTCATTTTAAAATTTGTATTGGAGAACTTGGCTTTACATTTATCTTAATTCTTTTTACGGAGTACCATTTTCGCATACTTGGCTTTTTTTTACATGAAATGTTATTGTTAAGACATTGAAGCTTTTGTTATTTGACTAACAATTATCACTTACCTTATAAAACAGCAGCATGAAGTTAATACAAAACGCCAACACCAGCGCCACATATTTCAAGTTGTAGAAATTCCTGGCCAAAAACGAAACTGCTCTATGTGTATATGCACCAAAGTTGATCTAGAAAAGAAACAAAAGCAAACTAAAGCCACTGTCTAGTAGTTGATAGTCAAGTGGGCCCTAAAGGCGAGCAAGTAGGCAGCTTAGAGGACCTTTATGCCGTGCCCCAAGACTTCAAAAATCTCGACCGAGTCACCCCTGTAGAATATAGAATTAAAAAATTATGTTGAAGGCATCGTTAAAATTAAAAAAAAAATCAATTTAAATAAAATAAAAATATATTTTTTTGTCAGGAAAACCGTGACAAAAAACAAGTTTTTTTTGTTATTTTTGTAAATCCAATAGCCATTACATAAAATTGTGGTTTGACTAAAAATAAAAAAAAGAACAAGTATTTTCCTTTTTTTAAGCCAATTAAAAGAGAACCTAATGTCAAGATCCAATCAAAACATCAGGTGCGAACCCAGAATTTCTTTGACCACTGTTGAGACCTCTCATATTGAAATAAGTGCGTCTCAATCAAGAGTAAAACCAAATACGTTAGAGCATAAATATGGGGCATACCCATGCATTCTCACACGCGCAGCTTGAAGCCAGGACCCCCATTTAATTCTTAATGTTCCTTTTCAGGTAGACAGGATTTTGGTTACTGCGCATGAGTCAGTTTTGATGGTTTTGGAACATACTCCGTTACGTCACTACATTATTTGACAATTGTCAAATGTTTAGGGTTATGTCTATCTGAGGGCACGGCAGTGCCTCGCCAAGTTCGCGCGCCGTAACCATCTTTTCTTGAAACAATTCCGCCGATATTTGACCTACCTAAAACTCTACTTCGGAATGAGCTACGAATCTCAAACTTTGCACAGTCGTAGATCTCCATGGAGTTAACAACCCCTCCAAGTTTCATGGAATTCCATAAAGTAGTAAAGAAGTTACGAAATTTCAAAAAACGTCGAAATTGCCACTCACTCACTCACTCATGTATAGATCATCAATATTCTACTGTACTTCCAGACATGCTACAAAGCTGAAATTTGGCAGACTGAGAAATTATGGCCAAACCCCTGGAAAAAATTAAAAAACCTAAAAATTTTAATTTACTCCCCTATACATTTAAAGTTATGTAAAAGTAGCATTGCCCACTTCCAGAAATGCTAGAGAGTTGAGCTTTGGCAGATTGATAGGAACTATGATAAAACTATAGGAAAAAATTAAAACACCCCAAAATTTTAATTTACTTCCCTCCCCTATAAATGTAAAGTTAAGCAAAAGTGACATTGCCTACTTCCAGACATGCTAGAGAGCTGAGATTTGGAAGACCGATAGTAACTATGATAAAGTTATAGAAAAAAATTAAAATACCCCAAAATTCTAATTTACTTCCTTCCCCTATAAATGTAAAGTTATGTAAAAGTAACACTGCCCACTTCCAGAAACGTTAGAGAACTGAGCATTGGAAGACTGACAGGAACTATGACAAAACTATAGGACAAAATTTAAAAACACGACAATTTTAATTTAATTCTCCCCTATACATGTAAAGTTATGTAAAAGTAACATTGTGCACTTTCAGAAACGCTAGAGAGCTGAGCTTTGGAAGGCTGATAGGAACTACGATTAATGGAAAAAATTCCGCATAGTTTACTACTTTAAAAATTAAATATTATCCAATATTTTTAAAAAAGAAGTGAAATCATAACAAAAACATTTCATGTAAAAAAAAGCCAAGTACGCGAAAATGGCATTCCGTAAAAAGAATTAAGATAAAAGTAAAGCCAACTTCTCCAATACAAATTTCAAAATGAAAGGTTCTTACTAGTTTGGAAATATTTTTCTAAACTTGGCTATTACGGCTGTAAATGACTCTTAGGCACAGTGCTAAATTGAACATAAAGAAGTTTGGCTGTAATAGCAAAGTTTAGAAAAATATTTCCAAACTAGTAAGAACCTTTAATTTTGAAATTTGTATTGAAGAACTTGGCTTTACTTTTATCTCAATTCTTTTTACGGAATGCCATTTTCGCGTACTTGGCTTTTTTTTACATGAAATGTTTTTGTTATGATTATTTTTTCTAAAAACTAGTTGATTGCGTGAAAATTTATCAAATTGTGGATTAAAATTGTAGTTTTTCTAAAACTAATTGTGCAGATTTATTGTGGGCACTATGAGGAGTGTTTAATGGCATCTATAAACCATTCTTATCTTTATTTACATTTTTCCACAAACCGCACATGTTTTACGTGAATTATTCCCCATTTTACAAGACAAACGCAAAACACCGCAAAATATCCTCCACCCACATAGCAGCTGTGTGTTCACATGACAATATACACGCATGCGCATTTTAAAATTCGCATCCGCGAATTTAAATTTGCCATTGTGCCGCGGACGCGAATTTTCAAGCGCACATGCGTGTGTCTTGTCATGTAGACACACACCTGCCGTGTGGGTGGAGGCCATCTTTGTTGCTTATTTAGATTTTGTAGTGTTTTGCGTTTGTCGTGTAAAAATATGCTTTCTCTGTAAAAAAAGGACATAATTCACGTAAAACATGTGCGGTTTGTGGAAAAATGTCCGGGAGAAGTAAGGGGGTGCCATTCCATAGGTAACTACTTCTATTTTTCTTCATAATTTGTTAATAAAATTAATAGTGGTTTATAAATGCCACTAAACACTCTTCACAATAAATCGGCACAATTATTTTTAGAAAAACTACAATTTTAATCCGCAATTTGATAAATTTTCACCCAATCAACTAGTTTTTAGAAAAAAAATATAGACATAACCCTAAACTTTCGACAAATATCAAATAATCTAGTGACGTATCGGAGTATGTTCCAAAACCATCAAAACTAACGCATGCGCAGTGACCGAAATCCTGTCTACCCGAAAAAGGAACATTAAGAATTAAATAGGGGTCCTGGCCTCAAGTATCGCGTGTGAGAATGAATAGGTATGCCCCATATTTATGCTCTAACGTATTTGAGTAAAACTAAGGTGTAGTGGTTACATATGTTAAGTCAGTTCTGGCACCAAATTTTATCTGAGGTCTATAGACCTTAAGCATTATTACCTGTGACATGGCCGATGTCTCAGTGGATTGTTTGGCCTTGGATTCTGATTCTATCGCTTGCATGGCCGCTTGCTGCGCAGCCTGAGCCTCTACTTTTTCTTGGGCTACTAGTTTGGCTTGTTCTCCCCTAAAGAAAAATCAATTTAATTCAATTTTTTTGATAAAGATACCTATGACTATACAGTCCGATAAACTAATTAAAAATATCCTTAGTAAGTTAGCAAAAAATAATCTTTTTGTGAGACTCAATAGGAAGTTATTGTAACGTTTAGAATTTAGACAAATTTGACAGCCGTTGTAATAGTGTTTAACAACCGCAACCAAAAAAAAAAATCGAATTCGATACGCACCATTATGAATAGGGGCACAGGTTTAAAAGAGCGATATTTAAAACGGCGACATTTAAAATAGCGACATTCAAAAAAGCGACATATTAAAACGGCGACATTCAAAAGGGCGAGATATCAAAACAGCGATATTCAAAAGAGCGACATCTAATAAAAACAGCGACATATCACAACAGCGACATTCAAAACAGTGACAATTCAAAACAGCGACATTCAAAAGAGCGACATTTAAAAGAGCGACAATTCAAAAATCAATATTAAGCAACACTTGAAAAAGCGTCTTATGACTTGCCACACCCGGTATTTCAGTAAACCAGTAACCACGATACACTAAGACAAATTAAGCCACTGCCAGTCACTTTTAATCAACGTTAAAATGGAAAATTTTTCGCAAAAGAACAAACCGATTCTATACCATGAGGGCTATATGTTCGGTTCGGTTTGGTTCGGTTCGGATCGGTTCGGTTTGGTTCGGTTCGGTTCACACCCTCTAGGATCCCGGGAAAAAAGTCAGGAAAGTTTTTTTTTTCAAAAATATGTTAGGAAAGGGACCCCCTTAGTCGAACTGTTGCTATTTTTAAGACTTTTTTAATGTCGCTGTTTTTATTAGATGTCGCTCTTTTGAATATCGCTGTTTTGATATGTCGCTGTTTTAAATGTAGTTATTTTAAATATCGCTGTTTTAATATGTCGCTCTTTTAATCTGTCGCCGTTTTGAAATGTCGCTGTTTTAGCATGTCGCTGTTTTAAATGTCGCTGTTTTAATATGTCGCTCAAATAGCACCGCTGTTTTGAATGTCGCCGTTTTAAATATCGCTCTTTTGAACCGAAGCCGTTTTAATTAAGGTCACTATATCACGAAGTTCCTTCTTCATGATATAGTGACCTTAGCTTGAATACGCACTATTTTGTTACGCGCCGTTTCGTTAAAGAGCACTATATACAACATTTTAAAACTAAACCATGTATTATATCCTACCATACCAGCTAAAAATTATGTCAAAAGTCTATCAATTAATTAATTTGAAAACATCAATTTGACACCCTAAACTTTACAAAAATTTTGGTTTTCAATCTAAATTTCCAGTTAAAACAAATTCCAGTAAAAACATTTTTATATACAATTTACCAAGATGTGTGACAAGGCAGCAGAAAAAGTAATAGAAAACTCAGCAACTGCAGGGATGCTCTGCCCTATCCCCTTCTTGGAAGTTGATGCTTGTGATTTGGAAAATTACAAGCATCCTCCTTTTATGTTTATCCTCTGGTACATGGTACTTTTGGGTGAGAAAATTTACGAAAAAGTTAAAGAACTCCTTGACAAAGATGGTGGCGAGGGAGGAGATGATAAAGGTAAAGATGATAAAAAGAAAGACGACAAGAAGGAAGAAGACAAAAAGAAAGACGACAAGAAGGAAGAAGACAAAAAGGAAGACGACAAGGAAGAAGAGAAAAAGGAAGAGCCCCCCGAAGAGGAGAACAAGAAGGAAGATACTGGTCCAGAGGCAGGTGAAACCCCAGAAGGAGGAGAGGAAGAGGAGGAGGGATAATCGACAAAGAGAATCTCAGAAAAAAAAATCTTCACATAAAATTTTTAACATATTTAAAATTAAAATTTTAGCTCCCACAAAATATTATAGTATTATTTATACTACTTTTATCTAATAATGTTTTTATACATTTTAAAATGTCACACACTTCCAAGCTGAATCGACTTTTGCTTAAAAATTAAACAAACGCCATTCTAGCGTTGATCTTTAAACCAAAAAGCTTTATTAAATTCTATAAATACTTTTTTCTATTAAAATGTGTTATTTCTGTAGTTCATATATAAAAATTTTGAAAAACTACAAATAAACTACAAGTATTGACAATAACAAAACTTTATTATTTTTGGGTAGCGGAACAAAGATCGAAAGACAAAAGATCGAAAAACAAAAGATCGAAAAAACAAAAGATTGAAATACAAAAGGTCGAAAAGACAAAAGATCGAAACCACAAAAGATCGAAACTACAAAAGATCGAAAAACAAAAGATCGAAAAACAAAAGATCGAAAATGCAAAAGATCGAAAATACAAAAGATCGAAAAACAAAAGATCGAAAGACAAAAGATCGAAAGTACAGAAGATCGAAAGTACAAAAGATCGAAAGACAAAAGATCGAAAGACAAAAGATCAAAATAGCGCGTATCAAAATAGCACATTTTAAAATATCGCTATTACAGTTTAAAAAAAAAACTTTCCTGATTTCTTTTCCGGGATCCTAAAGGGTGTGGAACTAAAGCAAACCGAACCGAACCGGTTCGACTATGGGGTCTCTTTTTAATAGATTTTTTAATTCTTTTCGGTTCTGTTTGGTTTGGTTACACACCCTCTAGGATCCCGGGCAAGATATCTTGAAAGATCGAAAGTACAAAAGATCGAAATAGCGCGTATCAAAATAGCGCGTTTCAAAATATCGCTATTACATAGTTTTTTCAGAAAAAAAACTTTCCTAATTTCTTTTCCGGGATCCTAGATGTGAAAAAAAAAACCTTTTCTGACATGCTAGTATTTCCGCTCGCAAAAGAATTAAAATAATACCCATTCTCATTTTATTGTAGCTACAATATTATTGACATTTGTTTTTTTTTGTTACATAGAAGGCTTTAAACCTTTCACAGAAGAGGATATTGACTTTATGTTTTTAAAGTTCGATGGATGGTACCCCTAAAGACTGCCTTAAAGAGGGTGGTTTCTAAAACTGTGTAAAACACAAGATTATAGAATAAATGAATTTGCAGCGAAACGATGCATTCTAGCGAAAAACTATAAATTAAATTAATTTTTTATAGTACTTTTAATTATGCTTCTTTTGATGTATCACTTAGCATCTTAGCTTTGATAGTTAGCTAGACAAACCAGCTAAAATATACAATTTTGTAAAAATTTCATGTTTTCGGTCCAAAATCGATTTTTTTCTTAAAAATCAGAAGAAGCGGAACGAAAAGTACTATAAAAAATTATTCTTAACGTTTTTCGCTAGGATGCATCGTTTTGCTGCAAATTCACTTTTTCTATAAACTTGTGAACGGTTTTAGAAACCAACCTCTTTAAGGCAGTCTTTAGGGGTACCATTCATCGAACTTTAAAAACATAAAGTCAATATCCTCCTCTGTGAAAAGTTTAACGTCTTCTCTGTAACAAAAAAAAAACAAATGTCATTAATATTGAAGCTAAAATAAAATAAGCATGGATATTATTTTAATTCTTTTGCGAGCGGAAATACTAATAACTTGGTATATCTCAAGAACTACTTGATTTATCAAAAAATGTGTAATAACAAAATTTATTTGCCTTTAAAAAAGGAGTTAAACAGGCTTAAGAAATTAAAATCGGACCACTGGGTAGGGAGATACGCTTAAACAAAAAATCTATCAATTTGGCGGCCATTTTCAAAGATGGCGGCCAAACGACCATGAGTGCTTAACAAAGTCCTATGGGTGCTTAACAAAGCCGCGTAGTCAAACTGAGCGCACATATTAGGTCACACGTGACAGGAGCCAGCGCCTATACTAACTAGAAAAATGTCAAAAATTTCGAGAAGAGGATCAGCTAGGATTTATACGAATATGGCTCTGAACTCAGGAAAGAGTCCATATTCAAAATGTGCAATTAGATTTTGGAACCATTTTTATGTAACCTATACTTCATTCAGGCACACTGTGAGCACGCTAATGCTATCAGAATCAGAAACTTCATTCATACTTGTAACTACGGAATCGTCGAAATCAAAACAATACGGGCCGACCGATAACGCCAAGTTGTATCAGTGCACTGATTTAAGGTGCACATGAGCTACCTTTAACAGCCAACGGTAACTGTTGATACGGGGGTGCGGGCCGCATCGATCGCCTCAATTGATTCACAAGAGCACTAACCGAAGTAACGCCCAAATTTTCTGTACTGTAAAATTCTATAGGGACACCGCATGGTCGTTTCAACACGAATACAAACACATACATACCGGGTATTAATTTCTAGTTAGTACTCAAGTCTTTGGTAAATTCCATTTGGGGTTTTCTGACACTTTAAGATGAAATTTGGGAGGGCACGTGCACATGTGCACTTATGGAGGATAACGGTCATATTTCAAAATACAAAAAGTTTATTTCCAAATTGTGTACAATAAGTAAATTGGATCGTCATCTTAATAACTAAAATAATGTATACATTTATGGGTATATAACTCTATAGGTAGGTTTATAACTTATACTTTTTAATAAAAATAATGTTTAAGGTATTTTCTACAAGAAACTGTTTTAAAAAGCTTTTCTGTCTGGTAAAATAAAATGTAGAATATTAAAATTTTTATAACTTAATTAAAAAAGTAAAATTTATTATTACACCACAAATTCATTACAATTTAAAAACTTACTTATACTATAGGGTTCTATATTGTAAATTAATTTGAAGCACGCTTTTTTATAAAGTTGGGAACTTTGAATACTTTTTAACTTGTTGGAAAGTTAATTAAAAAACTTGATAGCAGCATACAGTAACAGTTAATCTATGTTTTGGGTATATATACATGTTTTTTTTATTTCTGGTATCAAACTTTCTAGTGCATTCATATTTGCTAAAAAGAAGTGAGTTTTTTTTAAGTACAGCAGGCACTCCAAGACATAGACACCTACAACAGTTAATAGGTTATTATTCCTAAAATGACCTCTACAAGATGCGTAGGGTTGAATTCCTATCAATAATCGAATAACCCGTTTCTGTATGATAAATACATCATTTATATGACTGCTATGTCCCCAGAGCAGTATGCAAGATTTTAATTATGAGTAAAATATGCCGTAGTAGATAGATTTTACAGTTGTGGCGCCTTAAAGTTCTACACAATACTCTAATTGCATAGCATGCCCCGGAGAGTTTTTTGCATTATTCCCTTATTTTCTTCCTTTTTATAAAAGTGACAATGTTTAAAATTTTTAAATCAGTGTCAAGGATTAGCCCAAAAACATGTCCCGCAAGCTCAATTGTTTTATGTATATACCAGCTTTTATGCATGGTGTAGAGACAGAAATTACGTTTTTTATAAATGACAAAATATTTTAAATATGTGTCAATCTTATTTTTGAAAAAATGTCAAAAAGACGATCTTTAGCATGTTCTAACTTTTCTATTATTCTTGGCGCGATCACCAAACTTCACACTCGTTATAGTATACAGCTTATAGGTAATTAAAACAAATACAAGAATTTATTTTTATTTTATAATTAATAAACTTACCCTAAAAGGTCAGACAAACTCAAAGGCTGCTCAGGAACTTCAGCCTCAGCTTGCACCGCGTTTTCATCAGTAGACGTTTCACCCTCGCCTTCACCAGAGGGCGTACTGCCTGTCGGAGATTCATGAGCTGTAGCCTTTGCCCTAAAAAAATAAATTGTATATATAAAATAAAATAAGATATTACTTATTTCTATTTTAACACATAAATGCTTTTTTAACAGGTTACAAGACAAATATTTAAAAAAAAACTACTCTTCTTTGCAGAGTTTAGTGCATTTATTTGCACAGTTTCTAGTTTAAAAAATGTTTTTAAAATTTATAGAAAAAAACAATTTTCAATTTACCAGGTGGTAAAAAGGTGACAAGTAGTATATGAAGTCCTTAAAATCAGTGTTTATATTAAAATCTAGATGAGGATGTAATATTTTTATACAATTAAACATAAATTTTAAAACTTACTGCCCATGTCCGTTTTCCTCCCTGGACGCATCCAACGTTTGTATTTGATTCTCTTCAGAAGAAGGTATGGGTGGTAGCATCCTCAAGTGACTAACCTTTTCCTCCTCTTCGGCTACCACAACTACCTAAAAATACAAAACTGATAATTCATATACACCTTCCTTGGTTCTTAAACAAACCATTAGGCCTGTAGCACACATAAGCCATATGTTTGTCATTACAGTTTGAAAAAGATTTTGAGATAACACCGAAAATGTGTTATTTGGGTGTATTTTGACCTATCTTAGCAATATCGTCGTGATGTCGCTCTGTGTGTGTGTGTGTTCGGTTCGGTTTGTGTGTGTGTGTGTGTGTGTGTGTGTGTGTGTGTGTGTGTGTGTGTGTGTGTGTGTGTGTTTGTGTGTGTGTGTGTGTGTGTGTGTGTGTGTGTGTGTGTGTGTGTGTGTGTGTGTGTGTGTGTGTGTGTGTGTGTGTGTGTGTGTGTGTGTGTGTGTGTGTGTGTGTGTGTGTGTGTGTGTGTGTGTGTGTGTGTATGTCTGTCCATAACGCGATAGCTCCTAAATCGCTAATGTATTTTTTAAAACTGATTTACAATAAACCTGCCGTCTAAAGAAAAGATATAGTTATTTTTAGCTCACACATATACTATACTATAGTAGTGTGAGCTATGGTGATCCTTCGAGAAAAAAAAAGTTGCTCCGATTTCAAAAATTTTTATATATCTTTGCGTTTCAGATGATTTTGAAACTTTTTTGTTGCGCCGTCTGTCTGTCTGTCTGTCTGTCTGTCTGTATGTCTGTCTGTCTGTCTGTATGTCTGTCTGTAACGACCAACGCGCATAACTCAAAAACCGCTTAGCCGATTTTAATGAAATTTGGTACCTAGGCTGGGTCTTGGGTCGAGACGGTCCCATTTAAAAATGAACAAAATCCACCGAACAGAAACCAAATAAAAGAGTGGGGGTAGATTTCAAAAATTAGAGTTTATGTGAAAATATGGCGTGTGTAATATCAAACAAAAGGTAATTGAGTCTGCAGTTAAACAAAATACATTTTAATTTATTTAAAAAAAAAGGGTGGGGCTATATTTTAAAAATTAGAGTTTAAGTGAAAATATGGCGTGTGTGATATCAAACGAAAGGTAATTGAGTCCGGAGTTTAACAAAATACATTTTAGTTTTTTGTTTTTTTTAAGGGTGGGGGTAGATTTCAAAAATTTGAGTTTAAGTCAAAACATGGCTTGTGTGGTATCAAACAAAAGGTAATTTAGTCTGGAGTTAAATAAAATATATTTCAGTTTTTAGTTATATTAGCTCACACGTACACTATAATTATAGTACCTAGTGTGAGCTTAGGGGCCCATATATTGGCAGAGTATTTTTATAATAAACCAGATGCTAAATTTTGACCTGTTGACAGCCGATTATAATAAGAGTAAGGACACTGTTCTTAATGCAACCAGGAGTAAAAAAATGACAACATGGCAAACTCTATATAGCATTTCTGTTTGTCTTATAAAGATCCTGCCCCTAGATGCTAAGGTCACTATATAACGAAGTTCCGTGACCTTACTAGATGCCACTATGAATACCAATGCGCGGCTTTAAAGAAAGGCAATAAGCCCACATCTAAAGCATATAATTGATGATTCTACAAATAGAAAGAAGAATCGAATTCAATTCTATAAATGAAATGTGGGTAGCAGCGGTTCATATGGTTAGTACTACCACAGAATCTAACTTAGGCCACTACTAACTCAATATGTTGTGTACTGCGTACCTACTGTATCCGATTTGGCTAAAAATATGCTAACCATTTTTTCCGGGTTTTACTTGAGTTTAGAGAAAGGAATATTAAACTCGGTATTAAATTTAGTTTTGGTTAGCTAGGATTGCAAATTCAAACATACAGTGCGTCAAAAACCGGATTTTTGAAACACTTTTTTCTTCTAAAGGTCTAATTCTCTCTATCAGTACCATTGCAAACGCCAGAACAAATCGATAAAGAAGTTGAATATTTTTTTACAAATATTCAACAAGCAGCTTGGGAAAACAGTCCAAAACCAAAGAGAATTTTTAAGGGAAAAACTATCCAAAGGAAATTAGAGACCTTATATTGGAAAAAAGGAAACTAAGAAGAAAGTGGCAGCAAAGCCGTGATCCTCGGGACAAAACAAATCTCAACAACATGACGCAGCGCATTAGGCGAGAAATTCTAGTAATAAAAAATGAATCTATTAACCATTTTCTTAATGAACTTACAGATGATAAAAAGACCGACTATTCCCTTTGGAAAGCAACCAAAGATTTTAAAAGACCAATTATCCAAATTCCACCCATACGAAAATCTAACAACCAGTGGGCAAGGAGTAACGAAGAAAAAGCAGATATTTTTGCAAGTCATTTAGAAAAAGCCCCACGAAGCACCAGATGAACACTTTCACACTTTCATTTAAATGAACCCCATCAAATCGAGGACCATATTAAGCTTACATCACCAAAAGAAATATTAACAGAAATCAAAAATATTAGTTCGAAAAAAGCCCCAGGGTATGATCTTATTAACGGGGTAGTCATAAAATAACTCCCCAGAAAAGCTATCGTAAAACTATGCAACCTAATTAATGCGTCTTTTAGGCTTAGGTATGTACCTAAACTGTGGAAAGTTGCAGAAGTTATCATGATTCCAAAACCGGGAAAACCACTCCATGACGTGTCATCTTACAGGCCAATATCTTTGCTGCCAATTATATCCAAGCTCTATGAAAAATTATTGCTTAAAAGAATAAAACCCATCATAGCTTAAAGACAAGAAATTATTCCATCTCATCAATTTGGTTTTCGAGACAAGCATTCCACGATAGATCAAGTACACAGAATTACTAATATAATAGAAAAAGCACTAGAAGAGAAAAAAGTTTGTTCTGCAGTTTTTCTAGATGTAGCCCAAGCATTTGACAAAGTGTGGCATGAAGGCCTTAATTTTAAACTAAAACGGTTTCTGCCAAAACAATATTCGGATATTTTGGAATCATACATATCTGATAGACATTTTAGAGTAAAACAGGAAGACTCATACTCAAATTTAAGAGAAATTCAAGCAGGCGTGCCCCAGGGTAGCGTACTAGGCCCTTATCTATACTTATTATTCACTTGTGATATCCCAAAGCCAGAAAATTGTCACTTAGCAACATTTGCCGATGATACTGGTTTATTGACGGCAGAAAAATCTATTGAAAAATGCATAGAAAAACTTCAGGATGCAGTCACCCAAGTTCACAGTTGGACCACAAAGTGGCGAATAAAATTAAATGAAACCAAATCAATTCATGTTGATTTGACAAACAAAAATATAAATCACATACAAATAACAATTAACAACATTCCAGTACCATATTCGAATCAGGCAAAATATCTAGGTACGACACTTGATGCCAAATTGCGCTGGAAAGCACATGTTGAGAAAAAGAAGAACTTGAGATAAGGTATAGAAAAATGAACTGGCTAATTGGAAGGAAGTCCAATTTAATAAGTCATAATAAGTTACTGCTTTATAGACAAATACTGAAACCAGTATGGACATATGGTATTCAACTATGGGGTTGTGCTAAAGAGAGTAACATTCTAGTTGTACAGAGATTTCAAAATAAAGTATTAAGAAACATTGTGAATGCACCTTGGTACGTTCGAAATAGTGACCTTCATCGAGATCTAAAAATCGAAACTGTAGCAGAGACTATAAAAAAGTACGCAAAAAGCCATGAAGATGGACTCCATCGGCATGTGAATGTGGAAGCAATTCAGCTTCTAGACAATACTATGCTAGTTCGAAGACTAAAAAGAGTGAAGCCGTTTGAGCTAGTAAACTAAGTGAATTACACATAAAACAAAATAATGCTATAAACACAACACAATTGTGAGTTACAGACTAAACAAAGCGGGGAGAACTGTTTACTTTTCTAGTAAATTAAGTTAAAACAAAATTGCTAATTAGTCTTACTAACTAGATTGTAATACAATAAACACAGTGTGTTTGACAAATAAAATAAAAAAAAAAGGTTAATTTAGCCTTCTTCAATCCATCTTTGCACATCTGGCCTCCCCAAATATCTTCCATTCTTCTCTGTCTTTCGCCGTGTTCATCCATCTAGTTCCCGCGTGTTTCTTCAAATCTTCCCATACTTCTTTTATTTTCTCAAGGTCTCCAGTTTACAATACATTTCTTCCATGGATCGTCTTTCTGTCTGATATTATGACCGGCAAATTTTCATTTTAATTTTGCTACTTTTCCTCTGACATCCCTTACTTTTATATTGTTACTTATCCATTCATTCATTCCTTTTTCTATCTGTTAGCTTTACATGTAACATTTGTCTTTTCATTGATCTTTGGGCTTTTGTTACTTTAAACACGTTTGATTTTGTAAGTGTCCAGGTCTGGGATCCATAGGTAAGTACAGGAATTGCTTATACACTTTCGTTTTGAGGTACTAAGGATATTTTTTTTTGTGGTGTAATTTACCGAATGCTGCCCAGGCCAATCTTACTCGTCTCTTGACTTCAGCTGTTTGGTTTTCTTTTTGTAGTTTAATAATTTGTCCCTCTACTTGTTTTATTTTCTTTTGGTTTTGTTCTAATCGTGATGTCTTCATCTGTGTTTGTTATGATTTTTATATTTTTAGCTGCTGTATCCAGTTCTTCCAGCATTTTTATCAGGTCTTCTTTCTTGTCTGTTATTAAGGTCATATCATCAGCATATCTTAGGTGGTTCAAGTATTGTCCGGTTACTTTGATGCCTATTTCTTCCCAATCAAAGTTTTTAAAAACATCTGCTTCAATAGTTTAGGAGATATTGTGTCACTCTCTCTGATGACCATTATTAAATATTAATTGATTTTTTTTAACCCAGTTAAAAAATCTCGCAAAATTAATTTATACATTTTTTTCTTACCTCCTCAACTGCCGGTCCCCTCATTAAAGTGAGTAAAACTCCAAAAATGTATTTGATAATCACAGCCACTCCGAAACCGGAGTAATAGCATGCAAAGAAGAGTAATTTGAAAAAACCTGAAAAAAAAGGAGATATTACAAACGGTTGCTGATTAAACCTCTGTTTAGACCATCCATCAAACTGTATAATAACCTTTTGTAGAGATACATCTTGTTTTGTTGATGTGCATGATGTTTACAGTGGCTTTATGACAAAATAGCGTGGAAAATAGCGCATGAATAAAATAAGACACAATGGATTGGGTTTAAAAAAAAGAATGTGTGCGGATTGCAAAACAACTGTAAATAATGATTTATTATGTAATAATTACCCGATTGCCAGAATTCAAGTTTTTTAAATTAAATAAAACAAAAAGTATCTATTTTTTTTAATGGGATTAAATGGAAATCTCGAATCTGCGATCTGCGATTTTCAACTTACTGTGCTCTGGTTTGAACACTTAAAAATGGAGCAATATAAATTTAGCTAAATTCCATGGTTTTGCTTTGCCATTTTCTACTGTTTTGGAGTGATGTTATGTCATATACAGGGTAGCGACTTTATAAAACGCTGCCTCTAGCGGGTTAATAATCGTTTTAAAAGAAAAAAAAAAACATGTTACTGAGTTTTTCACGGGATTTCTTACTGAGCCAAAAAAAAATTGGTCAGGTTCGCTTGTGTTTCTTGTTCACTCATTTGAGAACAAATGAACAAAGAATAGCAAAATCATTTTTTAAAAATATACATATAAAATAAAAGGAAGAAAGCCCGGGAAAAGATTTAGTTGACTTGTTTTGTTTCACTGTCAAATAGCAGTAACATACCTATATTACCAAGCATGTTATGATAGTAAGGCATGCGCACAACCGTTTTCGAAACAAATAAAAATTCGCCGTAAGGTTCGCCATTTTTTATTTTATTTTGTTTTTATATTTATATATAGAATCAGACAGACTTACCTATAAACAGTTCAACAAACGTCATCTGCTGCATCTCAGCAATCTTATGTTTAATATTGGCAGGACTGAGCGATGAAAAAGCAAAGTAAATCCCATCTTTAACAGCTTGGTAAGATCGACGAATTGGATCTTTTGCCATGCTACAAGAAATTGAAAATTAGCATTTGTTTTGTTTTCAATTTTTTAGCAGCAAACCTCTTTAAAATGTTTTGGAATAGTATGTCGTCGATACTTAAGAAAACGCTGAGAAAAGTATATAAATGTCTTAAGATAATTTAAAAAAATATTTAGGAAATATATGTCCTAAAAAGTCTGTAAAAATTAAAATGTTCTGGAAAAAATCTAGAAATATCCAGAACTGCCTATTTCAGGTTCAAAACAGAATACATTTATTATACGAACTGTTCCCATACAATAAATGACCTTTTTATGTCTCATTCATTACCCATGAAAGTTTTATTATGAACCAGGAAAATGAAATTGGTATAAATGAAATTTTTAGTCTGAAACTACAATCTAAAATCAAACTATATAAAAAGAAATCGTAAAAGGTTAAATACAGCAACAGTTTCCTGTCTAACTTATCACTTAACAATTTTAAGTCAAATTTGGAGTCGGTTCTAAATACTGCTTGTGGGAAATTAAAGTACAGACAATTAAGTGACCATCAAAAAATAAAAGGGACCAACAGATAGAATTAACATAAAGGGGAATTGATTACCTTTCTCCCGGTAGAGCTTCCCTAGGAAATAAGTAAGCTTTTACTAAAAGTGATAATCTTTATTGTACACATTTAATAATATTAAAATATATCAATCAAACAAGGTTTTGAGGCAAATCGTGGCAAAAGTTTTTACCCACCACGTCATGAAGGTGGGTAGAAACGCTAATCAGCGTTCATCTGACCTGAAAGACAAAAGTGCTGGTACAGGTCACGGATGGATTATTTTCTTTTCAATTGATCTTTTCGTCGATCGATATACAGTTTATTACCAGCCTGCTCTTGTTCTAGTTTCTCTCGTATTTCGGTAGACTACCTATTTACCCATATTTATATATAATATAAAATAAAATCGCTTTTCATAGAAATGTCATGCCCCTTGCAGAGGCCATTTGGACATCCTGTAGGTCTTTACATTAAGTGTAGGCAAGTTAGATGAAAAAACGAGGAATAGAACAAAAAATTTATATGGTTATGAACTCGGAGTACGAACCAGAATACAGATCCGAAGAGTTCGCCCCCCCCTCCCGGGGGAGCTTCATCCCCTTTTCGCAAACCCCCCCCCCCCCCAACGGTGACCATGACGGTTTTTTGAGTTCTGAATGTAAACTGTAACTCTGACGAGAAAAGTCAAAGCACTTTTTAGATTCTCCACTAAATTTTCTACATAAATTATCAGATAACTTTTTTGCATATCTGCCACCCAACACTAATAAATGGCCTTGAAAAATAAGCATAGTTGTTTTGCGTCGATTATCTCGAAAACTATACGCGCGAGCGAAAAAGATTATAGAAGCAAAATTGTAGAGCAGTTATCTTTTCCTACAAAATCCATATTGGAAAAAATATTTTTGAGGAAGTATTAAGCCTTGCGAATAGGTATCAAATTAGCTACAACCTGTTCAGCCCCTACAATCTCACCACTTTCAAGCGTCTTTTCGCAAATAAAACAGTTCGCCAGTGTTGCCAGATGCTCAGTAGAAAATTATAATGAATCAACCGTTTAAAATGATCGGAAAGTTATCGTTTTTTTGGCAGAAATTATCGTATTAAAATTGAGGTTTAAATTTTTAATTTGAATCGACTTTTAGATATAACGAACGCAATACTAAATTTTAAAAATTGTAAAATTTTAATATCTATTTAAAGTATAATATAAAAAAGGATTCAAAATAGTATTTTATGTACACTAAGAGATAAACAATAACTTGAGGAGGGTGATTACCTCGCACTTCAAAAGAAAAAGACATTTTTATCACAAGGTTTATCTATACTGATAACACTGTACACTTTTTTAATTGTCTCTTATTTTTCCCACATTTAAAGAATTTAAAGAAATGTGTTTCTATAAAATTACATTTCTCAATTTTTGTTACCGCTGAAAACTATGATTATTTTTAGAGGTCATTTAATAGCATTGGGTGGAAGATACACAAAAAAATATATATATATGACAATTTTTGTGGAAAATTTAATAGAGAATCTAAAGCCCTATAACTCCCGGGGGGGGGGGGGGGGGAGTTTCGAAATCTTCGGAGCAGCATTCGCGTTTTTACTGGGAGTTCACGACCAAAATATCAAAACGTTATAAATTTTTTCTTCTAAAAAGTCTAATTTGTCTATACCAATTAAAGATTTAAACAAAAGCATATAATGAAATAAAATCAAGCACTATTAAACATTTTATTTTGCCTTTATTACCCTGCATCACTCGCGCTATGAGCATTTTGCTCACATTTTTTTCGAAAACGCCACCATTTTAAGGCTACAAGGTACATGCCGCTATCCCCTCTAGCTCTAGCTGAGTTTATAAGTGTCTACTTCACTATAGGCTGTTGTTTTCTTCATCCATTTTAGCTGCTTCCTGCGTAGAGAGCGTTCGTCGGTTGGTTGCCATACGCGTGAGCATTTTGCTCATCGCGCGAATGATCACGTAGTACTTTTTTGAAAGGGACTGAAAATTGATGTCATAACAAAACTTGGTATTTTACGTACTGTATAATACAAAGTGACTTGTTTTTGTCCTTAAGTTGTGAAAAATAAGGTCTAGTAGGAGTAAGAACATTGTCCAAATGGCGCAGAAGGAGTATGAGAAAACTCGTAACCAGGAACTAACCAATCCGTTTTCTGCTCTTGGAAATACGATCACGAATCAGACAAAATCTAAATTTACCTGAACCCCAATATCAATCAAGAGGATTTTGTGGAATTTGTCCAAGGAGAAAGAATAGAGGACAAAGAACAAAAAAGTATTGTAAAGGTAATGTCCCAATTTGCAATGATCATGCCACCTTTTTATGTCTTCCATGCTCTGGAAGGATTCAAGAAGACGAGAGTTCCAGCGAATGATACCATTTTTTATTTTTTGTAAAAAAATACTTGGTTTTTTATTTATTTTTTACTGTAAAAATATTACTATTTTTTTTATGTAAATCTTACTTTCTTTTTCAAAAATATAAATAATATAAAATTATAAATTTGTTTTATTAGGCAGGTCAATAAAAACAGCACGTAGTGTACCTTAAACTAGCTAAAAAGCATGTGTGAGCAAAATGCTCACACGCGAGTGATGGCGGAACTTTTTGCCACGCGAGTGATGCAGGGTTAAACAAGAAATGTCACTTGGGTAGGTACACTAAAACTTCGATTACTTACCCCTGCTCATCATCATCAGTCATGTAGCTATACGTAGTAGCTCTTGTTGGACCTCCGCCTCCAGACTGATGGACAGCCATCAGTGCGCTTGCGTGCTGCATTTCAAAGATGGCGTCCTCGCAGAAGTTAATAAAAGCTTCCAGTTTTTCTTTGTCGCCACCTAGGAGGGAATAATTTATTTTATAGAAATAGTCAGAAAGACAAGTAAAGTAAAAAATATATACCGGGTGGGTAAAAAAACCGGACAATTTTTTTTCATTATAACTTTTGAACTGTACAATCAATTTTAATGGGACAAACTACACTTGGCAAAGAATTAATCAGAGTTTTGACCAAATATATTTTTTGTCCGCCATCTTAAAATCCAAGATGGCAGACAGAATTAAAATTTACCCTTCAAAGATGCTCGTTTATTCTTGTATGGCGAACATGGCTTAATTACTATTTTAAATTAGTAAAAAACGAGCATTCTTGCCACGCACAACAAGGTACAAATCAGCAAAATCGGTTCAGTGGTTCTATACCAAAATATTTTTGTTTCCACCATTGTTTATAAATCCATTACTACTAAACCGATTTTAATAAAATAAAAAACATCCTGGTTATCAAAGTTTATCGTTATCTTAAAATTTAAGATGGCGGACAGAATCATACTTGATTCTTCAAAATGGCGTGTGTAAACCGATTTTTGTTAAATAAAAAAAATCATAATGAGAATTGATTGCTCTTTAAAGATTATAATCAAAATTTGCTGCCGTCTTACAATTTAAGATCGAACAGAATCATACTTGATTCTTGAAAATGGCGTGTTTATTCTTATTTTCCGAAAATATTTTAGTTTTTTTTTTTAATTTATAGAAAACCACTACTTTTCTGCCGCTCTTTAAAGATCAATTAGTTTGCACCATGATGTTTCTTATTTCACTAAAATCAATTCAGTAATAATGGATTTATAAATAACTGAATGTGGACAGGATTGGCAATGCAATCGTATAATTTGTAAAACAATGGTTAAAACAAAATCAGATTTTGTGAGAACCACCTTATCGATTTTATTACTTTGTACCTTGTTAAGCGGGAGAAAACTAGTGCTTTTCTATAAATTAAAAAAAAACTAAAACATTTTCGGAAAATAAGAATAAACCTGCTTTTTTGATGGGTCAAGTATAATTCTGTCCGACACCTTAAGATATAAGATGGCGGCAAATTTCGATTATAATATTTAAAGAACAGTCAATTCTCACCATGTTTTTTTATTTTACTAAGATCGGTTCAGTAATAATGAGTTTATAAAGAAATGAATGCAGACAGGATTGGCAATGCAATCGTTTTTTAATCTGTAAACCAATGGCTGAAACAAAAATAGATTTTTTGAGAACCACCACTCCGATTATACCTCGTGATGCGAAGGAAAGGTAGTGCTTTTCTACAAAATAAGTATAAACACGCCATTTTGAAGAATCAAGTATGATTCTGTCCGCCATATTAAATTTCAAGATAGCGATAAATTTTGATTATGATCTTTAAAAAGCAATCAATTTTCACTAGGATGTTTTTAATTTCATTAAAATCGGTTCAGTAGTAATGAATTTCTAAAGAAATAAATGCAGACATGATTGGCAAGGCAATCGTATAATATTCAAAACAATGGTTGAAACAAAAATTCTTTTTTCTTAGAACCATCAAATAATGCAATAAAAATTGTGCGGTTTTTTTTGGCCCACCCGGTATGTGATTTAAAAACATCTGATTTTAAACCAAATAATCCTGTTTTCTGTTACTTTACACTGAAGCAAGTTAAAACTTACCCTCAGTAACTATGGAATAGAAGAATGCCCTCTTGGATTCCTTGATTTGAGGCTTTTCCCATTGCTCAATATTTGATTCCTTAATTTCAAAGTATACCCTTTCGATTCTCTTGGCCCCACCTAAGATCTCTATTCTTCCTAAGAAGGGTTCGAAGTAGTTTAGTACTGATCCAGCGGTTTCCAAGAATCTTGCTAACCTAAAAGAAATTATTGCTATTGGTAAATAGAATTGTCTCAAAAAAACTTAAGTGTGTTTTGTGGCTTTTATTGTATTACTTTACACTACTTTAGAAAAGATTTACGGTCCACCACGACCTCTCAAACAGAATAAGAAAAACTGCGTAAGTAAATAAATATAAAAACGTTTTTCCACATACAAGAGAACTAAAAGTACTTTGCTAGCCAGCAACAAAAATATTCGAAAAAAAAATTGTTTATATAGTGTAACTAAGAGTAAAAGTTTTCATCCTGGACCTCGGATTTTACAGAAATAAAACCATTTACAAATATATAATTTAAAGCTTGTAGCCAACAGGATAATAAAAATCTTCTCCGACAGTCAAGCAGCCTTAAGAGCGCTTGATTCCTATACGGTCTCATCGAGAACCGTGAGGAGCTGCAGGAAATCGTTGACTGCGCTTGGTAGCGCTAATAATGTGTCATTATTATGGATACAAGGGCATTCCGGGTACGAGGGAAATTAGGCCGGAGACCAAGAAGCGAGCAAGGCGGCATCTGCCGAACTTTTCCTCCTCGAACCAGCCCTGGGGATATCATACAATGCTGCTAAATTAACCTATTAAAATGGATGGAGAATAGTTTCCAACAATACTGAATAAATATACCAGAACTGGCTCACTCTTAAGAGTTCACTAAAAGAGCCAGGAACATTATTAGACTTACCAGACAGGAGATACGCATAGTGACTGGTCTTTTTACGGGTCACTGTCGACTAAGAGTACCCATGCACAGAATGGGACTAACAGAAGAGACCGACTGTAGATTCTGTATGGAGGATGACGAAACAGTCAGGCATGTACTGTGCAAATGTCTGGCTATTGCACGTTTACGTCAGAACACTTTTGGTAAACCTTAGATTGATTTAGAAGATCTGAACAGTGTCTCACCCAAACTGACACCCAGCCTTTTTGGTGGATTAGGCATACAGTGGTGAGAAACCACTCAATAGTGAGCCAAAATGGACCCACTGATGGTCGCAGTAGAAGGGCTATAAGGCCTACTCACAAATAAATCATTATCAATCAATCAATTAATCAATCAATCATCTCAACGAAATTAGTTTGATACTAACAATAATTCACTTTGTCCCTAGAGAAACAGATGGATTTATTATGAAACCCAAAAGAGCAAAATAAACCGATATCAGTTTACCTTTCTTTTAAAATTCATGTTATCCTTTACAAAGTATTAAAATCTCAAAAATGGCGAGTAGGTTTAAACCACATTAGAAGGGCCCTGAACCTTCAAGCTGGCTTCAATTTTATTCAATAAAAGATCCATTCGCAAAGAAAAAGATGGAAAAGGTGCTGTGTGTGTGTGTGTATCGATAAAAATCAAAAAGAATATTATATTTCACACAAAGGTGTGTGCGCTTAACTCGCGAAATAGAAGGAAGAGTTGGTTCAGTTCGGTCTCAGACAAGACGATGCCAGTGTGCGTCAACTTTCGACTGCTCGAGCCAGATCACTAGATGGCGCCACAACTTTAAGTTTATTATTATCGTATTTTACGGATTCGAGTAATTCAGATGTAGAAGTTGGTTTTGGTTAAAATAGGCTTACCTAGGTATGCTGTTCTCCACTGATGACGTGAAACATACAGAAACGTACATCTGGAGATGCTACCTTGTGTAAGTTCAAAACTAACCAAAACCAACTGTTCCTTCTATTTCTGACACTCGCGAGTTAAGCACACACACCTTTGTGTGAAGTATAAAATTCTTTTTGATTTTTATCGATACACACATAGCACCTCTTCCATCTTTTTTCTTTGCATATGCTTTGGGCAGTACGGCCTTTTAGTTGCTACGTGATTACGTCGTTTTAAAACCACATTCAATGGACGAAACTTGTCTATAGATGGCGCAGCTGCCTCTCAGACAAGACGATGCCAGTGTGCTTCAACTTTCGAGTGCTCGAGCCAGATCACCAGATGGCGCCACACCTTTAAGTTTGCTCGTATTTGACTGATGACGTGAAACACACAGAAACGTACATTTGAAGATGCTAGCTTGTGTAAGTTGGGAACTAACCAATACCAACTCTTCCTTTTATTTCTGACACTCGCGAGTTCAGCACGCACACCTTTGTGTGAAGTAAATTCTTTTAAAAAAGATCCATTGTTGTCAAGTTTGCTTAAACTCATCTCTTTAAAAATTTGAGTGGCGACATCTTTCGAGTGTACGTAAAGCTCGCCTAAACAGTTTTAGCAAACTAAAAGTTAAACACATACCTAGGCTCGTTTGGCATATGTTCCGACAGATTGGTAAGTAAAACTGCCAAATTAAAACCGATTTCTTTCGCTGGTTCATGGAATCTGTCCACAAAAGTGACGTAGTCAACTTTGCCGTCATGGTTTGTCTCGCAACAGGCCAGGAGAAACTCGATTTCTTCACTAAAAAAATTATTCAAATTTTTAATTATATTCTACAAATTATATTTCTGTTTGTAATAAGTTGTAATTATAAACGCACATAAAAAAAGCAAAGATTAAAACAAAAAAACAAGTGCTACATTTCTTTCATTATTCAACAGTCACATGGAAGTAATTTAAACTTATTCCTGATAAAAAATTCATTTAAAGCCAGTATAAAATATAAGTCCACTTCTTAAAAAATGTTTTATAGAAAAACTAGAAATACTTACGGAGTATAACTCTTTTGTTGTTCCATTTTCTCCTTAAATTCTTTAGGGTAAACCCAACCATCATTATTAATGTCGATTTCGAGAAAACCGGCAGAAGAAGTCAACACTTTGAGTTTCAAGAACATGTCAAAGTACTTGAGGATCAGTTCGACGTTCTGAGCACTTTCTACTAGAGTATCTACCATCTGCTTACCGATAGTACCTAAAACAAACAAGATAAAAATTTCTTCTTTTCACATTAGAGATCCTCGATACATTTTCACAGTTGTTTTACTATTTCTGACAGTTGCCAATAAATTTTGTTTTAAATGAAAAACATGAGTTATATGTAGGTTTCTATTAACCATAATTAATTGTAAAAATTTTTAGGTGCAACCTTCAAACCGCCAAATATATACAGCTTAAGTCACTAGCTACACGATAGCACTGTTCAAATGTCATAAATTGTATTAAGAACTTAAGATAGACAAAGAGAGGTATATATCTATCTATATCAAGAAACCGGGTTTTCTGGATTAAAAAGAGAATATTATGAGTTGCCTTTCTTTGGGAAGACTAAGGAGAGACAAATATTAGTCAAATTTATCCAAGGCGTCTAACTCAAAGCAGCTATAAAATTTACTGCACAGATTACTAACCACAGAAATAGATTGGACACCCCCATGTTAAACTCTTAATACAATTAATGAAATTTCAACAGCGCCATCCCATAGCTGTTTGTTTGAACTAATTTGCGCTCTGCTCCTTGTATATTATTATACAGGCCAGTTAGTGCTCAATTTTTTGTTGACATTCTTTGTTTTTTGAAAGATATTAAAATTGTCAAAAAAATGGTTTTTTGCATAATAAAAATCAGTAACTATTACACTTACACCGAACCGAACCGTAACACAAGAAGCACCTCTCATTCTAAACCTTTTTTGAGAGAGATTATCGCTCTGCTCTGCAAGATTTCACTTTCCCATTATAAAACGCAAACACACCGATTTTTTTTTGGATTTTTATCTCAAAAGAAATGTGAACAAAATTCACTTCGCGAACATAAATTTTTTTTTCGCAAAAAACAAATTTTATGAGTTTTATCTTTGTGCACATCAAGTGCTTGACAAATTCAAATTCCAAAAGACATTTAAAGACACGCAGGATACAGGGCTTAACGTTGCATTTTCTTAGGGTCACTGCATCCTGGAAGCCTGGCGTCTCCATACACTACGTCTTCGTGATGCAGTGACCCTACATTTTTAGCTGGGATAGCGCCATCGCGGAGCTGTTGTCCTGAACTAAAAGTACCGGGTGTGGCGCTAAAAATATTTGGCGGGAAAGCCGATTTGTCATCATTTTTTTTTAATTGGTATACTGTGTGCAACTGTCTGTTGAGGTACAAAAAGGATAATTATGTGTATTGCAAAAAACATACCATTGACCACATTGCCTTCAAGCATAGATAACATCATGGTAATCATATCCTTTTGTAGATTCAGTAGTTCTTTGAGCAGGTCAACTTGACTTGAATGCTTTGACAGCTTCTCTTGCATGTGGGAGAACAAAAAGAGGAAACCTCCTACTGCGTCCCATAACCTTTAAAATGTCAAAATTTTGATAAAAAACTGTTTGCTTTCTTTGTAAATAACGTCACTAAGAAGTTTTGTGAACATATACTCACTTTCAAATAATAAAAGTTTTTAATAATCTTTTTGTGTATTGAATTGCGTTTGTTACATTTTTATCATAACAAAAATATTTCATGTAAAAAAAAGCCAAGCACGCGAAAATGGTATACCGTAAAAAGAATTAAGATAAAAGTAAAGTCAAGTTCTCCAATACAATTTTAAAAATAAAAGGTTCTTACTAGTTTGGAAATGTTTTTCAACAACCAAACTTCTTTATGTTCAATTTAGCACTGTGCCTAAGAGTCATTTGCAGCCGTAATAGCCAAGTTTAGAAAAACATTTCCAAAACTAGTAAGAACCTTTTATTTTGAATTTTGCATTGGAGAACTTGGCTTTACTTTTATCTCAATTCTTTTTAGTGTATACCATTTTCGCATGTTTGGCTTTTTTTTACATAAAATGTTTTTGTTATGATTTTATTCCTTTTTTAAAGGATTTCGATGATATTGTTCAAAACTTTTGCAATGCCTTATTAAAAGTTTTGGGATTTTTAATTTTTTCTTATGGTTTTATCATAGTTTTAATCAGCCTTCTTAAGCTTAGCTCTCTAATGTTTCTGAGAGTGTGCAATGTTACTTTTACATAATTTTACATTTATAGGGGGGGGGAAGAATAAATTAAAATTGGTGTTTTGAAAAAAAATTTCTATAGTTTTATCATATTTCCTATCAGTTTGCTAAAGCTCAGCTCTCTAGCGTTTCTGGAAGTGGACAATTTTACTTTTACATAACTTTACATGTATAGGGGAGGGGAGTAAATTAGAATTTTGGGTTTGGTTTTTTGATTTTTTCCAAGGGTTTGGACATAATTTCTATCAGTCCGTCAAATTTCAGCTTTGTATCATGTCTGGAAGTAAAGTAGAATTTTGATGATCTATACATGAGTGAGTGAGTGAGTAAGTGGCAATTTCGAGGTTTTTTAAAATTTCGTAACTACTTTACTACTTTATGGAAGCCCATGAAACTTGGAGTGGTTGTTAACTCTATGAAGATCTACGACTGTGCAAAGTTTGTTCGTAGCTCATTCCGAAGTAGAGATTTAGATAGGTAAAATATGGGCTAAAATGTTTCAAGAAACGATGGTACAGCAATTTACGCGAACTTGGCGGGGCATTGCCGTGCCCCCAGATTAATAACTTAGCCATCTAGTTCTTAATTTAATGTGAAAGTAACCTACCTCGAATGGGCCAAGGCCTGCTGATTTAACGGGCATGGACCCTGAATGACTTCAGTTAGAGTGTTAAAAACTTGACTGGCAACACCGATAGCCTTAAAGAAGTTGGCTTTGCCAGCTGGGTCGATAAGCACCTAAAAAATAATAAAAAATTACAAAAAAATGATCAATTGCTACATAAAAATATTGGTAAAATAGACCAAATTATTTATGTTCTTTATAATCCATAGAGTAGTTTTCCAAATTTATACGCTTTAGAATAACCGTCACGATGCCAACACGACACGATTTTTAATATAGTTTTAGCCATAACTATATCTGTGATTGTTTTTTTGTGGGGGATAGATAGAGATATAGATATAAGTTTACTCAAAAAATTATGAAACAACCATGAGTAAACTAACCCAAAGAAAGTATAGAACACATTTTTAAAAATTAATATAGGGCAAATCAAATTTCTGTTGTAAAACCAAACTCTGTAATTGAGAAAAAGTATAAATTACAATACTTTATAAATAATATAACTAAATAAGTTAGTAAAAAACTAACCAAAAACATAAAATTAAAAGTGAATTAAACATAAAATAGGCTAAACCTGTGAAGCCAGAATTGTTAAAATTTATATGGAGCAATCAAAGAGGATTTAGAATCACTTACCTTGCTAGAATAATGCCAATAAAAGTCCATGATGGATTCTTGAAGTCGTAGCAAGTAGTCGACAGTACAAATTACTACATTTACAGTTGTTGTATTACCAGCTTGAGTACGGAGATAATTTTGCCATTCTAAAATAGAGATTCTATTAAAAATATCAAGCTTTAATTTTTGCAGTATTTTGAATAATAACTAAAAGCTTGCTTTCTTTTGCTTTTCAATTTGACAAGTAATGACTATTAAATCCAAGTTTTAATGAAAGGTATACTTATTTTTTATAAGTGTTTGAATTTTAAATTTGACGACAACATTTTTATAGTCCTTGCCATACGTAGTTACACTTTTGTGACTTTGACATGAAATAAACATATTTCCTAACCCGAAATACGAGGTAGGACAATAAAATTTCAAGACTGTTTTAAAAAATCTACTTTATTTAAATACTAATACAAATTAATGATTCTCTATCGACGCAGTGTTGCATGCGTTTTTTTCCAATGTTGAAAGCAATTTTAAAAATCATCATTTCAAAACGGGTTCCTTTTAAAGATTTCTTCACGACGGGGATCTTCTGATTAGCTAAAAACTGCTTGTGGGCCGGTGCATTGTCCTGGTAGAGCAGCCAAGCATTGTATTTTCGGAAATCTGGACGTTTTTCCCTTACACGTTCCCTTAGCTACATCAATACTTCAAATATAAATGTTGGTTGACTGTTTGACCCTCACGCGCCCATTCAATAAGAATAACATCCCTAATATCGAAAACAAAACAATGAACATCGCTGTTTTGGATGTGCTGGAGCGCCCTTCTCGTTCATCGTCTTTCACTTCTTCACGACCCCCGAAAAAGCTTTTATGCCACATCAAAATCATTGCACGAGACATACACTGCTCTCAGTAGACATATTTTAGCATTTTAGAGCATTCAGTAGCAATTTTTTTGAGTTTTACTTTAAATTAATACGTTGCTCAATTTTTCCGATTGTCATAATGCCGGCAAATGAGCTATGCACGAAACTAGTAGAGGAAAGGCGACAAGATTGCGCGCGGAAGTAGAACGCACATCAAGGTGAATAATTCCGACCGCCCGAGGCGTTAAGATTTAAAACCTGTTAGTACGGGGGCCAGTCTTAAAATTTAATTGTCACATCTCGTATGTTAAAAAGTAAACATGTCATGTTGGTATAAAATTAAAGGTAAAACTATCATTGTCTCTGGATAAAAAGAAGCTGACTGTAGGTTGACAAAAAACACACACAGATAAAAACCACTCAAAGACTGTCAGTATGCATATGATAAATAAAGAGCTTTGGAATGTCACAAAAGTGTAACTGCCTATGGCAAGGACTATAGAACAGAGAGCATCAGCTTTTAATTTAAGAGTTACATACCTAAATTGTGACCTTCACAGGTCAGTTGAATAAATCTAAATAAAACACAAGTAAATTCGGCATCGTGCATATTTTTTTCACCAGCAGCACCTACAAAAAAATTAATAAACATATTTAAACAGGTTATTTTTTTACATTCAAAGTAAGAAAACACTAAAATAGTGTTTCTAGAAAGAACCCCTGAAACTCGGAAACGGAGGTGTTTCTCAGTGATTTTCTGCAAAATCACAAGGAGTTTCATATGATTCCCATGTATGATTCCCAGAAAAATGTACAGTGATTAACACTAGCGAATCTCCCCTCGCTTGAAAAATCCTGGACAAACTTGTGCGATACAGCAGAATGAATCCTAATAATAAATGTGAAAGAAAAACGAAGGAAAATAAAAAAGGTAAAGAAAGATTAAGGAATGCAAGGCACCAGCGACGTTTGCTATACACTTTGTAAAAAACCTAAATAAAAAATACGCTTTGTAAAATTTCTTACAATTATTTATAAAGAACATATTCCTACCTTCGGAACCTACTCCTAATCCTTCAGCCTTAGTATTTCTTTCAAATGCATCCAAATCCAACACGCCACAGCTGTTCATTAAACCGGCGATGCTAGTAAAGAATCCGACATCTTTTTTGTCTTTCAAATGGTTCAACATGCCCATTTGAATATCATTGTTACCTCCACGTAGAATTGAAATGCCCAATTCCAGGGTTTTAATAACCATGTCAGAAGGCACACCTAAAAGTATAAAAATCGGTATTAGAAAATTTAGTATAAAGTTTTATAATAAACTTGATGATGGATGGCATATCAAAACCAAGAATACAAAAATACGGCATGTGTATGTGGCCATTGGACATGGCAAATTGTACCCGAAATTGCCTCCCAAAATAGGCAAGTAGATATTTTTATGGCCAAAGTCAAACTTAGTAAGATGAAATTGAATTTTATGTCACAGTGTTGCTGGAAAGGCCTCATTTTCTGTAATTAGGTAAAATTACGCTCATTTGCGTATGGAGAAGGCAAGATTAGGTTTGGGTCGGTTGGGTTGGGTTTGGTTAGGTTTGTTTAAGTTCGGTAAGGTTTTGTCAGGGTTAGTTAGGTTTGGTTTGGTTTCCTTCGGATTAGATTGTTCGGAAGAGAAAGGCATATAAGATATTAAATTACTAAATGTTCGTAGAAAATGGGGAGACCATTTTTGGTCTAGCGACTAGGCACACGGCGCGGCGCGCCCTTTTCGCAAATCCCAATTTGTCCGTACACCATATATCAAACTAATGCACGTGCCCATTAGGATGCAAGTTTTCTTTCTCTAAGAGGCCTGGCACCTCTTTGTGTTGCAAGTATACACAGTGGACCCACGCTTTTACACCCCTTCCGAAAGGTCCAGCTACATGTTAGACTTGTATCTATCTAACATCGCTATCGTCCCAGCAGAACTTGGTTATGGACGATAGACTTCTTTCCTTTTCAGAGCTGACTGTAGGAGATTTATGCAGGCGTCATCCTGGTACCGTCTATAAAACACACTTATATAACAGGCTCCTGGGTTATTAATTCTGGTTCCTCGGATGGCTGCGTGTCGTCTGCTGGACTACACCTGCATATATTCTCGATGTTCAAGGTCAAATTATATTTTGCGTGCATCTCATCGCATGCTAATTCGATGACGACTGTTGAACGCTGAAAAGGAAGTGGGCGACAAAGCGACATACTTTTTTTTCTTGTTTTTGCATCGTGTTCGACACGCGAACCTGGTGCCTTCTGCATGTAAAGCCGACGACCATACCACGGCACTACCCTGCCGCCGCCGTGAGAATATTGTCAGGATAGAAAATAATGTCCTATTAACTTAATGGCACAAGTTACATTTATAAGCAAGTGCACATTAACCCTAAACAATCTAAGGAAATGAACTTCTGTATATAGTTCAAAATTGTATTAAGCGTGTAATAAATTGTATACAGAATTATTATAAACAAGAAGCGATTAATCGGTCATCGATGATGTTTATACAGGAAACAAAACGCATCTCGATATCCTATCAATGGCAAACGGTTTGTAATAAAAGCATCTCCAAAAGAGTTTAGCAATTAGTTGTAAGCTGAGAACCTAACGTCCCAGGCGTAGTTAACAGTGAAGACAAATAGTACGATAGTCAGAAGTTATAAGAAGTTGAGCGTCTCGAGAAGATACACATTCGTAGACAAGATGTATTTAAGTACAATGTAAGTAGTAATTATAAGTATTGTTAAATAAAACCATAACACCTAACTTAAACTGTGTTACGTCACGATAAAACCCCCTTGTGACAATATATCGTCTTTTACTTCAGCTAATCGTTCAAAGAAAAATAATATATATTTTTTAAAACACTTTTTTTTGAATTTTACTGTCACGTTTAAATAAAAAACAAAAATAAAAATATTTTTCAGAGCTCTTTTAGATAGCTATTTAAGGAATATTCGCTTTTTAAAAATATATTATATTATCGAATTCGGTTTATCAGTTTTTACGATATTGACGGATAAAATGTTTAGAATTTGATTTTTGACATGTATCGCAGAAACTATAAATGACAGACTCATAATGATAGAAATCAGTTAAGTAATAATAAGTCATCTTGCTTACCTTTGCATGCAGAAATATGTAGAAGGACCATCTCAGCCACTCCTCTATTGGCCAATCTAGCTTGGTTAAAAAGCAGCTTTTGTTTCTCCATTTCTTGCTCCTATTAACAAAAATTCCAGTCACTTCCAAGAACGGAACTAAAGTAGTTTCTTTTATTTTATTTTAATTTTGAGCTTAACATTGATGTTTGTCTAGAAGTCACCAAACCAAAATTAAAAATATTTCTTTCCGGTTTGTAGTATTTTTTAATTTAAAAGATAATCAAATTTTTAAGGTTTTACAAATCTTACCATAAGTTTTTCCATAGTCCTCTGTATTAGTTGTTAATAGGGTTTGCATGAAATAAGGAATTAAAGTTTAATGGAAAAAGGTATTGTATAAAATGGTATTTTATACATAATTTTCACATGACTATGCCCTAAATCTTGCGTTTAGTACTTACTAGTTAAAAATGAAGAAATTTAAGCGAGATTTTCTAAAGGTTCCTACTCAGTTAAATAGAAATTAAAAGCTTTGCAGTTATGATACGATTCTATAAGAATAAATAGATTTTGACATTAATATTCTACCATCGAATGATATACAAGTAACTGAACTGCCACTCATTGGGTGTATAACAAAGTAAGAAAAAATATGTACTAAAAAGTTTTTTTTACAGTGAGAACTAGAACCTAACATGCCGTCTTTATTAAAGAAAAACAAACGACTTGATTTATAAATTAGACTTTGGTATGTCAATTTTGAAACATCAACTTTTACTTATTAATAGAAAACTGTCAGAATACTGCCCGGCACTATTACTGCCTGGCTTTATTGCAATAAGTTCCCAATATCTAATTCTACCTAACAGTACCTAATGTTATGTAAATTAAATATTTCGAAGAGGTGGTCATTCGTTTGTTTGACAATAAAGTGTTTCATCCACAAACTATTAAATTCACTGAGTTTTATCACTAAGGTAAATTAGAGACAGAAAGGTATTGAATATGAGTTAATGCTTATTCAGTTTAGTATATCACTGTACTCTAGTCGTAACTTACATGAATCGATGATTTACTATCTTCCCCTTCTCCACCTCCCTCTTCTCCTTCATCTCCCTCCTCTTCCTCCTCGCCGCAAGATTTTGCAATAATATAGGCATAGCTCATGTAAAGAGGATCTTCTTGAAGAGCACCGGATCTAAAACAAGAAGACTTTTGAAAAGACCTCTACGCTATGAATAAATCAAAATTTTTCTTTGTTTATAGCACTATTTTGATACGATCCCATCAATATTTTTCCCTAAAAAAATGCAATATTTCAGTTCAGAAGATGGGATTTCTGCTCCCTAGCAGGGAAGTACAAAAACAAAAATATTCTAGTCAATTCTTTTGAAGTTGTAGCTGTTGGTTTCCGAGATAAATGCGGCTGCCATCCTTACTGGGACACCCTGTATATAAACATTGTGGAAATTTATTGGTTTTGGAAATTCTGATATGCTTTGAGAGATAAGATTAAATAGCTTGAAGGATAAATGCAGAAAACGCCTTTAACAATTTTTGTTTTGCATATTGGAACTACTACTTGGGTTAAAAATAATATTTATACCTTTCAGTCATAGCCCCTCTACAGAATGTAGTGACGAGCTGGGTAAGAGGATCTGGTTTGCCTTCTTCCTCGACTTCGTCCTTCTTCTTGAGTTCGGAGTCTTCAAAACTTTGAGTTAAGTCTTCAATGAGTACTTCCTGGCCTACATTTTCATCCTGAAGCCAGAAGTCGCGGTAACTTAGTATAAAGATGTTGATTGCTCGGTGTCTAATAAAAATAAAATAGTATTTTAAAATTTATTTGTGGCTTAACAAAGCTCCAAAATACATTTAGTAATTTATTCCTTGGAAACTGAAATCAAAAGTTCTGTTTTTCGTTTCTCCTACCACTGCAGGCATTGGGACCAGCATACTGAGTAAAGCTGTATAGAATTACGTACTAAAGCATTTTTCTTCGTAAATTTTTATTATAAGCGTTTTAGTACATCCAAATAAGTATTTTTAAACCGAGTGTTTAAATTCAATTATTAAATCTAAAAAGTGAGTGAGAAAAGGTATTTGATATAAGTGTGCAATGCAGAGATAGCCTATGTGATAAATAAAGCGGGACTGGCTTTCCTTGTCACGTACTTTCGAACTGTATTGCTTGTCTACGTGCGCTTGCTACTCATCAATAAAATAACTAAAAGTTGTAAAACTGGTATATCGTTAAGCATACAAACCTAGTTAGTTTATACAGAGGGGTACATCTTAAACAAGCCAAAGCAGCTCGCTTTCTGGCAGCATTTAACACACGTTTCCAGCCATCTCTTTTATGCTTTGGTCTAGCAGCCTTTTGTTATGCAAAGCAGCACAAAAAAAAAGAAAAATGGTACGTTAGAAACAGTTAGAAAACAGACGATTCCAGACCACCACCACCACCACGATCAATTCATATAAATCTTGAACACTGACATTTACTTTAAAGGACCCATTTTAGTTTATATTAATTAGAGTGTAGATCTAAAGGTTTGTTGTCGTTTTTTTATAATACTTAAATAATGACTAATGTTTTAATATCACAAAAATATAAATTTTGAATACGATTCAAGTTTTGGTTAGCAATAAACCTCCGTAGAAAAGTACGTCCGTTATGGTTATTAAACATAATGGCGTGACAGGTCGCTACTGCGTTGACTCAGAATAACGATAACCACAATCGAAGTGAGAGAGATGGAGGCAAATAACAAAATACATTCAAGAGCCATTTACAATACCACTTTCCTTATTCAAAATATAGAGGTAAAGTTTTTTATCATGATAGCCAAAAAGTGTCCCTCTTGCAAACAAATTCATGTTCGAAGGTTTTTTAAAAATGTAGGACAAATAGATGAAAAAACAACTGTTTTTTTTTGAAAAAACACCTTCTATTACACTTTAATACAAAATTTTACCCGTTAGCAGCAAAAGTTCATTGAAGTACATTTTTGGCAGTGTTTGAACGCGTTGAACTTTAATTTTAAAACAGTTTTATGTTTTGAAATACAAGCTGTCTAAAAATAATAAAACAGGAAACTTAGTAAATATAAAAAAATCAGTTAGTACTAGGTTAAAAAAATTAAAAAAAACTCTGATCTTTACCTTTAAGGTTTAGGACCTAAATAAATCTCTTTCAGGCTTTCCTGAAAACCAACGCGAAAAAACATTTATGAAAATTTCGCTTATAACGCGCATATTGTTTTTAATGCAGTAGTTTGGCAAAGTTTTTGGTTACAAACTTTTCATGCGAAAAACGCTGCAAATGGTCGCGTTGGTTTACGGAAATTTAGGTAAAGTTAGGTTTGGTGTACGTTTAAGGGTACTCGCAGAAGAGAAAAACATCAAAAACAGTTAATACATTCAACTCGATGCAACACAAAGTTAAAATACTATCAAACAATAAAAAAGATTGCGTTTTATACTTCAGTCTTCTGAACTCATTGCAAACTTTGTAAAACCTTATTTATTCCCAGTATGTTAAAATACTGTTGGACGACTGTGGGACATTATTTATTTATCAACAACAAGTGAAATTAAAGAAAGAAAAATAAGAAAAAAGTTTTCTGCTTCAGCCGGGACTCGAACCCGGAATCTCTTGCTCTCTAGGCAAACATTCTTAGCATTGAACTACCGAAGCCATACATAAATTTTCGGAAAACTTCCATCTATGCAGGCTGCGGTGTCTCAATACAAGAACGAGACATTCTCAGGGTATTAACTCGACCAAGTCATCCAACTGATCTCTTTAATTCTTCTTTCCCACTGTCAAAGGTATGATAACTCAAATTAGACGTCAAGAATCAACGTCTGAAAGCAAAGCACCTTTTCGTGTGTTAAAATTTCTGATCGCAAATGGGCGATTGCCAATATAATTATCAAATACCAAATTGCAAATAATGCAAGGGCCTAAAACTATAAACAACATGTGAAATTAAAGAAAGAAAAATATTACATCATACCTTTGACAGTGGGAAAGAAGAATTAAAGAGATCAGTTGGATGACTCGGTCGAGTTAATACCCTGAGAATTTCTCGTTCTTGTATTGAGACACCGCAGCCTGCATAGATGGAAGTTTTCCGAAAATGTATGTATGGCTTCGGTCCCGGCCGAAGCAGAAAACCTTTTTCTTATTTTTCTTTCTTACATTTCACTTGTTGTTTATATGTATTTGACATTATTTATTGTTACGTACGTAAAAAATTACTTCTTAAAATTGGATTTATTTAAACCCCAGCGTATGGATTTTATTAAAAAATTAGACGAAATTTTAAATGATGTTGACAAATTGTCAATATGGACGGTGGAAATTCTAGGCTTTACCAACGAGTTTAGGCAATGATGAAATTAAAAAAGTGGGGTCGCACCAAGACGATTTTGTTTATTGCAATGGATACGAATAATTTTTAATAAAAGACTGAAGTACAATTTCCAATATTTAGACAGAATCTATCGCTTAAAGTTGGACCACATCAAACACAAAATACACGAACCTAGGTAAACTGTGCAAAGAAGCTTGTCGGAAGCATGACAACACCGCACGCTTCCTTTGCGTCGAAACGATCGAGCGGTACACGCCCTTTTGCTGTTGCTGGGGGTGGTCGATCTGTCAAATTAATGTCAAAAATATATAAAAAAGTCCCGGGCAAAATAGATATTATAGATATAGATAGATAAGAATAATTACGTCTTGTGAAGCCCTAAAAAAAAGGGGACGCGATTGAACTTTATACTTACCACAGCCCCCAGTATACATACTCAGGGTCTACCGCACCTCTTTTAAAATTTCCTTTCTAAACTATGGATTGCTTGAATTTAAAGTACGCCTTATTTTTAAATTTGTTGCATCGAGCAAAAATCTTCTCTCCTTTGTTAAGATGCGACCACCTTGTGACCCAATTAGGCAATGCCGCTGTTTTAGCCAACTAAATTTTTAACCTATGAAAAAACAACACCGAGTTTTTCCCAAAATAGTTTTGTCAAAAGCCATCAATCATCATGATAAAATCGAGATGGTGATATAGTTTGTTTTTTTATTTACTTTGGCGGTTACGTCATGACATATTTACATTTGTTTACTATACCTGACTATACCCGATTTTGTGGAATTTGGGTGTCCTCGTCGGTACAAATTAAAGTGAAATTTGGGTAAAGTGGAAAGGCAGAAAGAAAAATCGTCTTGTTACATCATGAAGTGCAGATTAATGTAAATGCAAGGGTTTTCTTACACTGCTAAATCCTATCCTATCCATAGCGCTGTACCTACCAGGCTATGAACAACAGTTCACGCGAAAATCAGACGAAAATACTGTAATAAAAAGTAGAAGAGAGATTTTTTTTACTTTTTATTAAAAAAAAACATTTACTTTATTTACTCACAAAACACAAAAAGACACCCTCAATTTAATCACAACACTCTGCTCATTTGTAGGCATTGTCAGTTGCTATGGCTATACCAGACGGGTAGCATTATGTGATCAGCATCTTATCTTTAAGCGGCTCTTAAGGAGCAGTAAAGTCACGAAAAAAGGTGAGTTAATTTTAACAACACTAAGAAAGGAACAAGTCTGCCTTTAATTTCGGTGCAGTGAAATTTTACGAAATAAGGTATTCCTCAGGCTGAGCAACGGAAAAAAAAGTCGGTGCGATGGGCCCTTAGAGTTTGATTTGAAAGGTCACTTGGTATTTTTATTTAACTTTTTGTGTGTCAAAAAATATTTTTTTTAATTCAAAACGTGACTTTAATAACTAGTAAAACAATGACCAATACTTACCATGTGCAGTCCATACAAAACTTTGCTCATAGCAACAATCCTTTCCACCGTCTCTTCTAACTGGTTTTTACCATTGCTGTCAACTGTATTGACAGTTACAGCTTTTTTACTGCCCAGTTTACTGTAGAGATAGTGTTGCCATGACATTTCGTCCGCAGGGTCGATTTTGTCTGGTAAGGTTAGCTGGATTTTGGCAAAATCTAAAAAATAAATGCGATTTGTAAAATATAATTTTGTCTATTCTACTTAACTCAAGTTAAAAACAAATAAATCATTATAAATGAATTTCGTTGCAGAAACAAAGAGTTATTGGTCAAAGTATACCGTTAGATCGATATTCTAGATTAATTAATGACCATCTAATCGAAATCTTTGATGTTTCACTCTTAAAATTCAAGGAAGAACTAGAAACTATTAGTTTTAGGTAATTTGTAACTTGTACCCTTAAGTTAAATTTTCATAAGTATAGATTCATTAGTAGTAAGCAGTTCATTTTGCGTAATTTAATTTTGTTAATTGTAGACTGTTAATGGGGTTTAAAGACAGAAAAAATAAAAAAGCGCAATATCTCTAAAATTTTTGTGGGTAACAAATAATAATATTATTGAATATTAAGTGAATAGATGTAAAAGATATATTAGGGAGGCCCTCAAGTCAACCGAGAACATTTAAGAGATAAATGAATTACCATGTTTTAGAATACATTTTTTAATGTTTTTTTTTCTGGCATAGATTACCGGTGCGATGGTTTGACAGAAATAAATATGAATAAAGAAAATACTCTGCCAATCTATGGGCACCTAAGCTCACACTAGGTACTATAGTTATAGTGTGAGCTAATATAATCAAAAACTGAAATATATTTTATTCAACTCCAGACTCAATTACCTTTCGTTTGATACCACACAAGCCATGTTTTGACTTAAACTCAAATTTTTTAAATCTACCCCCACCCTTTAAAAAAAACTAACATGTATTCTGTTTAACTCCAGACTCAATTACCTTTCGTTTGATATCACACACGCCATATTTTCACTTAAACACTAATTTTTGACATCTACTCCCACCCTTTTTTTAAAAATAAACTAAAATTAATTTTTTTTAACTCCAGACTTAATTACCTTTCGTTTGATATCACACACGCCATATTTTCACATAAACTAATTTTTGGAATCTACCCCCACCCTTTTATTTGGCTTGCGTTCTGTGGATTTTGTTCATTTTTAAATGGGACCATCACGGCCCAAGACCCAACTTAGGTACCAAATTTCATTAAAATCGAACAAGCGGTTTTTGAGTTATGCGGGTTGGTCGTTACAGACAGACATACAGACAGACAGACAGACATAAAGACAGACAGACAGACAGACAGACAGACAGACAGACAGACAGACAGACAGACAGACAGACAGACAGACAGACAGACAGACAGACAGACAGACAGACAGACAGCAAAACAAAAAAGTTTCAAAATCATCTGAAACGCAAATATATATAAAAAATTTTGAAATCGGAGCAATTTTTGTTTTCTCGAAAAAATTAGGATCACCATAGCTCACACTACTTATATAGTAGTAGTGTGAGCTAAAAAATAAATATGTAACTAGACAGAAAATAACTAGAAGAAACTTGATCTGACGTACGCTTTGATTATTTCTTATGGAAAATAATATAAAACATTACGTAAAATATCCTTCAAAATGAGTGCAAATTTGACTGTAATAATAATTCTTAGATATTTAAACACGTCAAGGTGTCCTTAAAAGCCACTGGCTTGTCCAAGGAAGGGTGGGCAATTATTGATACAGTCAATTTCTATATGAGAAGAATTTCGCACTTTATGGGAGAAGTAGTCTCTTTAGATCAGACTATTTGGTTTATCGGTGTGAGCTTGGAATTTCAATCAATAAATTATGACAGAATTGAAACAATCCAATAAACTCATAAACAAGATCGTTTCTTACTTACCAATTATTTCATATTCGGGCATCTTTTTTAAAAATCTGTCCTTGCAATGCTGAACCAGTTCTTGCTCTCTGCCCGCAAACAAGTTGAGACCGACTGGAAGTAGCCTTTTCAAACAGGCCACCATTAAAGAAGCTTGAATCTCTTTGTCTTTGTCGCGTTTCTTATCGCGATGCTTTTTTTTCTTCTGTAAAAAAAAATTATGAGGTAACATGTGTATGCCATAGGAAACGACGGCATTTCACTTAGATACAAAATTGTTGTTGCACTTTTTATTTCTTATTTTAAAGATAGAAGAAGAACTTGGGGTTTTTGATACTATTTATTCAGCTGTTCATAGTAATAAACAGCGAATTATGCACGTCACAGATTTTATGCTTTTTTACAGAAATTTATTAACTTTACAAAAAAAAGTATTAAATACTTTCTTGTAGAGAAATAAATATTGTTTTAACCGGAGTTCAATTTTACCCCGTAGATGTTGGTTTTGTATAAAAAAAGCACCCTCATTACCATTTAATCTATACAGTTCTTGAGTTACTTTTATGGCTTGTGAAAAAGTGAAACGTAGGGGTACATATAGGGTGATTTTGTTTTCTTTTTAATTAAAACCTGAGAAAAGTATAGAGCAAAAATAGTCCCTGCTATAAATTCCCTTTAGAAATGCGCATGTTTTTGATATGTGTTTTTTTTTTCGTAAAAACAGTAGTTTTCCCAAAAAACTTAAAAAAAAAGCTTTAAAATCAAACTGCGTAGTTCAAAGATGAGAGGGAAGGAGGACGCGACGTGCGAGCGATGTTGGGCCGAGGACGAGACCTCGGCGCATTTCCTCTCATCATGTGAAGCATACAAGGAGGCAAGAAGAGAGGTATTCGAAGAGGAAGCCTTTGAGATGGAAGACCTTCTGAATCTGAGGTGGTTCGATATTCTGGCCTTTGTACAGAAGACGGGCAGATTCCTTAGCGAAGGAAGGACGCAGTAGGGGGGATGCCCGGGGGTTAGCGAAAAGGGCGCTTCATGTGCCTAGTCGCCAGGCCTAGAGCCTACCCCACACTACTACTACTACTACTACTACTACTACTGCGTAGTTGAGGAAATCATAGATTTTCTAGTATAGATACATCAAAAAAACAAAGTATTGACAGTGTTTTGGAAATACCACTATAGTAGAAGCTAATTCCAAATTGTTTAAGAAAAACCGATGGAATAATTGACTAAAATATATGAGAATCGGTTTACACATCAAATTCAAATTCCTACCGGGCTCTTAGACTATAAAAGCTTATTTTTTTATTAACTTTCTTAATATAAACTGAACTAACCTTAGCTTTGCCGACAGAAGGTTGACCACCTTCAGGAACTGCTGTCCTTCTCGTCGCGGTGGGCATTATTAAAACCATGTTGTCGATTTCGTTTGCCGAAATAAAGTTTTGTTCTTCTCGCAAAAAGTATTGCGAATTCGACCAGATGTTAAATATTTCTGCCACGTGGTTATAAAGATCTTCGGCTTCGGAAATATTGTGCCTATAATTCAAAAACAAGAGCCAAATAAAAAAAAATATTCTGTGAAGTCATTGCCGGGAGTTAGTCAAGGTTGGTTACAGATCTACCCCTCCATAAAAATGACGTTGTTTCTTCTGGATATTCCTTTAGAACGAGAGCCCTCTTGCACTATCTTCCGCCATCTCTTACTATCTTCGCTATTTTTCTTCTAGTTTATCTTTCGTATGACTCCTAAATCTTCGTCGACACTCGTGTTCCATCTCTTTCTAGGCTGCTCTGATTCTTGCGGTGTTTGACTTCGTTCCTGTTATTATTTTGCCGATTGTTATCCATTTCATGCGTTCCCATGCATAAGCTACCTTATTTGTTGTCTTTATGAATAAACCTATTATGATTTTTAATTATGACCTTTTTCCCAATTTATAATTTATCTTATCCCAGTAATCAATCGGCTCGTACAGTGATTACTTAGTGATTTACTTTTATTTATAAGTGATCCAAGATACCTTAAATATATCAATTTCTTCTATTCGTGGTCATTTTTAACTAAGTAAAAAAGTATCAAATTTAATTTTTTTCCTAGTTAGCAAAGAAAAATTCAGAGTATGTTATTAGTGTGTTTGAACCTAAATAAGCGAATTGGTCATGATGCCTGTCTGTGTGTTTGTTGTTTTAATACGCTAAAAAAGTTTATTTGTCAGAACAAACATAAAGTAGTTACCTGAGCCAATGATTCCTTTGTAAGTCAACATATTTGATTAAAAGTGGATAAAATGAGTAAATATCTCGAACTAAGAGTTGCCAGTCTTCTTGTATTTGAGCTTCAATCTAAAAATAACACAGAAATTTCGTCATTAAAGAAAACAATCTAGTTCAAAATCCAGCTTCAGGAAAAACCAATCATAACAAAAACATTTCATGTAACCAAAAGCCAAGTACGCGAAAAAGGCATTCCGTAAAAAGAATTGAGATAAAAGTAAAGCCAAGTTCTCCAATACAAATTTCAAAATGAAAGGTTCTTACTAGTTTGGAAATGTATTTTTAAACTTTGCTATTACAGCCAAACTTCTTTATGTTCAATTTAGCACTGTGCCTAAGTGTCATTTACAGCCGCAATAGCCAAGTTTAGAAAAATATTTCCAAACGAGTAAGAACCTTTCATTTTGAAATTTGTATTGGAGAACTTGGCTTTACTTTTATCTCAATTCTTTTTACGGAATGCCATTTTCGCGTACTTGGCTTTTTTTTACATGAAATGTTTTTGTTATGATTTTACTTCTTTTTTAAAGGAATTGGATAATACTTCATTTTTAAAGTAGTATGTATAGTATGCCTTATTTAAATTTTTGAGGCTTTTTAATTTTTTTCCATGGTTTTATCGTAGTTCCTATCAGCCTTCCAAAGCTTAGCTCTCTAGCGTTTCTGAAAGTGCACTATGTTACTTTTACATAACTTTACATGTATAAAGGAGGAAAATAAATTAAAATTGTCGTGTTTTTAAATTTAGTCCTATAGTTTTATCATAGTTCCTATCAGTCTTCCAATGCTCAGCTCTCAGTCTTCCAATGCTCAGCGTTTCTGGAAGTGGGTAATGTTACTTTTACTTAAGTTTACATTTATGGGAGAGGGAAGTAAATTAGAATTTTGGGATGTTTTAATTTTTTCCTATAGTTTTATCATAGTTCCTATCAGTCTGCCAAAGCTCAACTCTCTAGCATTTCTGGAAGTGAGCAATGCTACTTTAACATAACTTTACAATTATAGGGGAGGAGAGTAAATAAATATATTGAACTTTTTAAATGTTTTCCCATGTTTTTATCATAATTTCTATCAGCATTCCAATGCTCAGCTCTCTAGCGTTTCTGGAAGTGGGCAATGCTAGTTTTATATAAATTTACATTTATAGGAGAGTGAAGTAAATTAAATTGTTGGTGTTGCTAAATTTTTTCATATAGTTTTATCATATTGTCTTTCAGTCTTAAAAAGTTCAGCTCTCTAGCGTTTCTGGAAGTGGGCAGTGTTATTTGTACATAACTTTACATTTATAGGGGAAGGAAGTAAATTAGAATTTTGGGGTGTTTTTTTCTATAACTTTATCATAGTTCCTATCAGTCTTCCAAAGCTCAGCTCTCTAGCATTTCTGGAAGTGGGCGATGCTACTTTTACATAACTTTAAATGTATAGGGGAGGGGAGTAAAATAAAATTTTGGGGTTTTTTAATTTTTTCCTATAGTTTTATCATAGTTCCTATCAGCCTACCAAACCTCAACTCTCTAGCATTTCTGGAAGTGGGCGATGCTACTTTTACATAACTTTAAATGTATAGGGGAGGGGAGTAAATTAAAATTTTGGGGTTTTTTTCCAGGGGTTTGGTCATAATTTCTATCAGTCTGCCAAATTTCAGCTTTGTAGCATGTCTGGAAGTACAGTAGAATATTGATGATCTATACATGAGTGAGTGAGTGGCAATTTCGACGTTTTTTGAAATTTCGTAACTAGCTTACTACTTTATGATTCCATGAAACTTGGAGGGGTTGTTAACTCCATGGAGGTCTACGACTGTACAAAGTTTGAGATTCGTAGCTCATTCCGAAGTAGAGTTTTAGGTAGGTCAAATATCGACTGAAATGTTTCAAGAAAAGATGGTTACGGCGCGCGAACTTGGCGAGTAACTGCCGTGCCCTCAGATAAATTATATACGAAGTAACTGGAACGACCACGGCTATACATTATGTACGTACGGGACAATGAAGCAAAAATTTAAAGAGTTTTATAGAGTGAGAACATACATGAATGGTATCGACAGACTTCAAAAGACTTCTATGTGGATTCGAGCATTACTGAACATTTAGGAATCCGTTTAGAGCTTGCTTTGTGACGTCAGCAGTACGGAACTCGCGTAAAAAATAGTAAATGGGAACTGAAAAGTGAGAAGAAATGACCCGACTTGCATAACATTGCCCACTAAATTTATCCGACAAAGATTCTGCTAACGTCGGTACAACGATCTTATTAACATCGGTCAACATTTTGTGACAGTTGTCAACATTTTGTTTAATTTGTTCGACCCTTAATTAAACATACATACCTGTGAGGTATCGTCTGTGGAGCTTTTTAGAAAACCTTTTAAGCTTTCTTCTTTATGGAACATAGCCTCTGTTCTCTTTTTAACTCTCTCCGCTAAAAAAATATAATTTATGACCAATCAAAAAAATACGATCGGGAAGTCAAGGTCTGGTTTAAGTAGTAGAGTATGACAAATTTATTTGATTTGACGAGATTTTCTATTTATATTTGGTCAGTATTTTAACAGATATTCTAAAACAACGACGTCAACAGAAAATGATTTGTTGCTATTGAAATTTAAAACCATAAATTTTTGTTTTATTTTTATTTTAAATTTTTGCGTTTATAATTGAATCATACAAAACAATAAAACTACTACTTCAAACTACAAAAATAAAATTTTAAAGGTTATGTTTATTAAGGTCACTCATCGTTAAGCAAGCTTTACAGGTAGCAAAGCCTAACTCTGATTTTCTATTTTTTGGTTATAATTTTTGACATGTTTTCCTCAGTTTCGCATTGGCGGCTCGTTATTATTTTAAAAATGTGGTTTTAACACAGTCTAAAGATCTATTTAATAATGATATAGTTTCAAGATAGTTTGCAGCATAACTTTCTAATTCTAATTACATAAATATATATAGTTTAGGTACCTTCATACTGTGTAAAACAACATCTTCAAAATAAAACAGAACCGCCAATGCGAAACCGAGGAAAACATGTCAAAAATAATAACCAAAAAATAGAAAGCCTGACGTTAGCTTCGCTTCCTATAAAGCTTGCCTTTACGATGAGTGTCCTTAATGTTTATAACCAAAGCATCGAACCTTTGATCCAACGATTGACAGTTTGACAATCGGTATTATATATGGGGTACTTGTACATAACTAGCCAATTGCCCCGACATTAATTGTGTGATAAAGTAGGGTCCATAAGGAAAATAAGTCATAATATAATAAACTTACCTAATGGCAGGAACGGATCTCGAAGTAATTCTTCGCTACTATTTATGATAATTTGTTGAGTATAAGCTGCAATTCTGGTCATCCACGGAGCGCTGTCGTTGCCAATATTCTTCTTGATTAGCTTTAGCACGTTTTTGAGCAGTTGGTTCATGTGTTCTGCAGTTACCATAGATACTAGAGTTCTAGGAATGGGAATTTAAAAATAATTTATTAATAAACTAAATAAAACAATTAATTCGATATGTAAACCATTTATTAAATAATTTTTGAGAAAACTGTTCGACAGTTATCATAACAACCAGCAAAAGTCAGCGAAAAAAACTAGACTCAAAAAATATGAAATGAACTGAGGCCAAAAAATTTGATTTTTAGTGCATTCTAGGAAATAGCCCAGATTTAACTGCTTTAATTTTTTAGTGGGAAAGGAATCTACAAAAAAGTGTGGATTGAAGCAGAGATTTAACTCTCTTTTTCTAGAATCTTTTATTTAATACAACTGTTTGTCTTTCAACTACATTAAAGTTTATATTGATGATGGATTGCCTTGTCAGTAGCAATGATCTCTATATAAATATAACTTCGTATATAATTCATTGGCCAGTAGTGGTATGCTTGAATGCTTTCCTTTAACCCTTGTTTGTTATATGTGCTCTTGTGTCAGAAACAAAATCAAGAAAAAACTGTTCTTACCCTCCTTGTGGACCGACATTATCTGGTCCTTGTGACCACCAGAAGGGTAAATAAGAGCAGAGCATGGGCATGGTGACGTCAATGATGTGCGGCGCGTCGTTATAGGTTTTTTCGCTATCTACAAAATGATCCACTTCCGACAAAATAGCTTCTAGAGTGGGCATAAATGCTTCCATGCGAGCCATGATGTCCTGAGCCTATAAAGAAAAGACTTTATCATAACAAAAATATTTCATATAAAAAAAAGAAAGAACGCGAAAATGGTATTCCGTAAAAAGAATTGAGATAAAAGTAAAGCCAAGTTCTCCAATACAAATTTCAAAATGAAAGGTTCTTACTAGTTTGGAAAAGTTTTTTTTTTACTTTTTTTATCCTGATTTTTACTTTTTGTCCCTGATCTATCACGGTTTATCGGTATTTTGACTTTTTATCCCTCATTCGTAACTTTTGATCACGGACATAAAAAGTGACATTTCTCTCCCTAAAACAAGGAAAAAAAGTATGCATAAAGTGCAATTTGAATATTTACTTACTTCAGCTACGTATATCTTACAAATTGGCAGTTTTCGAGTGAGGTCAGAGACTAAGTTTATATTATAATTAGAACATTTTGTAATCAAAAGCAGTATAATTGTACAAAGTTCATTTGCAAAAAAACATTGCCCTTTCTATGCTACAGGCTAATAAGGTAAAGTCAATACAGAGGGTCTACAAAAATCAAACAGAGTCGTTTTTGAAAATAAATCATGAGTTTTAAAAACTAAATATGGCCAAAACTAACCAAGAAATTTTTACATACATACATGTGAATGAACCGAACCGAACCTACCTTCCCCCATGTAAATAAGTATCACTAGCGCCCCTCAAAGAAGGTGCCTTTCACAAATATTTTAATTATACTAAAAGTGTCTTAGACATCGAAGTGTCGCAATATCCAAAATATATTTTATAGTCGAAAGCGATTTTTTAACCTCTGTATATAAACGCAATATAAAAAATTTCGAATATAACATTAAAATGAAAAAATTGTATAAATCACTCCCACAATACAAAACATAACAACAAATCAATACTTTGCAATAAGATCAAGATAAATAACAAACTTCAAGCAAAATTATAAATAAACATAAAAAAAATAATAACTTAACATTTTTTAATTCGATAAAAAAATATAACCTATACAGGGTGTTCGGCACATGAACCGTCAACATTTTTTGGAATATTGTTGGGGTCATTTGCTACCTTTTCAACCTTGGAACTTGGGTCCTTAGAGTCACGGCTAAAGTGATTTTGTGGAAGAAAATCAATTTCAAAATTAAAAATTAAAAAAGTATCGACACTTGAGAACTTCATTTAGTTTGAAAAACTTCTCTAGTTGATTACCCTTCTAACGGTATGCTACACATTGATTAAAAAAAACAATTCTGCTTTAAAATACGGATATTCCGTGAGACGGGCAATAATCGTTCGGACTTGATAAGAAAAACAATTTGATGTTTATGATCGTTTCGAACAAAATTTATAAATAAAGAACACAATACATTATTGTTAAAAGTTTAACTTTTGTTTAAGTGTAACGTGTCATTTTTACGTTTAAGACAACGTTACATACTTGTTTATTTAGGTAAATAATCAAGGCTCTTTGATTCGTCTTTCTGTACACAAAGTAAGGGTATTTTATAGAGCTAGGTTTGGAGGTTATATAGTGTCTAGGAAGTTACCTTAAAAGGAGGCATTCCATCGAATTACTGTGGACACTACGCACATCGCATTATCTGGACATCGTAATTGGAATTTAGGATCACAGGTTTCGGGAAAATCACATAAAACTTTTGGTTGTTTTGTTTATTTCTGCAGTTTCGTCGTTTACTTGACGTACATAAAGTTAAACAGCTGTTATGCTGGGGAATGGCGGCGTTGCCGCATCACAAATGGTTTTAGTAACAGGAAGGAAACATTTAGGTGAACATTTCATTCCCTTACGTTTATTTCGAGGATATTGGGACAATCCGAACCTCATATCCTTCACGGATTAACTAGTTTTGATAGTACAAAAACATATTTGGGTCGACCAGGAACAACCGAGGCTCCGCCACTTTGATATCTTTATTAATTTGATAGGGAAAGGATAAAATAAATACGAGTTATGCACTGTTGTAAATGGGAGATAAACGAGGGATAAAAACCAAGACTAAAAGAATAAACGAAATCGTGTGAGTTAACATCTGAACACTCTTGTGCCGAGCTTCTTAGCAGTAGTTCAGTATGTATTTTTGGGTTCAGGTTCAGAAACAACTTTATAACTGTAGAAATGTTTTACAAAAATGGCGTTAAACCATATGAATATTAGAGAAAACATTTATAAAGAGCGAAGGAAACTTTTGACGAAGACTGTAACTGGAGTGCAACTAAATTCTGCGCTCAGTATAGCTTTACTCATATGGGAATTGGTTGAGTGTTCGAATATTAATAATGTGTATGGAGGGTGTCTCGACGTCCTTGTTATAAAAATTCCAACCGTGGAAATAGATCCGACAACACCTCAATGTACGTTTTACCTAATTGCAATGTCCACTTGGTCGGTGCTGCCCCCTATATACCTGTATAGAACTATCGCTGTATGTCCTCATTGGTTAGCGGGTTTTTTCTTCCAGTCTTGCCACTGAAGGTAGAGATTTATTTTTGGCGGAAAAGTTTTTTATAAATAGGTTTGCATCCTTTATTTGAATTTAACCGGGAAGATTAGGTTGGTACTATTGCGTTTTACCGTCCCCACTCCCCACCAAATTTACAAAACGGTTTCCGGCCACTGCATTATTCTGGTATTCTCGACGAACTGCCTGGTCTTTTTGCTAACAAATTTTGGCTGGGTCGGCAACAGGCTCTGGGATCGCCATTGTTTTTGGTTTGGCACTGCAGCGAATTGTAGGAGATATCCCAGAGACTGTGAGGAGTGAGCCGTCGTGTTTTAGGCGTAATCGGAAGTGACGCTCGCACCCTTTTGAGGGGAATTTAAGTCGGCCTACGCCATTTGTACGGAAAGAGCATCGGTTCGATTTTATTTTCGATTTTATTTTTAATTTTTTTTTTCTCATTTTTTTTTATTATTTGAGTACTCTTCAAGATAATATTTGCCTCCCAAATTGTAATTATTTTTCGTGGGAAATGTACTTTTTTTTGACAAAGGACGTGGGGAATTGTTGGCGTTTTATATTTTTCTTTTAACCACGTGTTGGATAAAAACTATATATTGTTTTTCTCCTTTGTCTACAGCCCTGTCAATTCCAGCGACGGGACAGTTGGGCTGGACGCTGGTGGGAAGCCGGACGAGCCAGTTCTAACCATGGGAAAGGTACGTAGAGTTATTTTAGTTCATCTGTTTAAATCTGCTGTATTTTATTGAGTCGACATGGGGTTCTCCAGAAAACTGAAACATTTCATTTTCCACAGGGTTCTACGCTCGGGCAAGCATCCCACAACCTTTTTACGCTCGGGCAAGAACCATCAACATTTTGACCATCATGTGCTGCCCTAGCGTGATGTGCTAGGCGGGCATTAGGGGAGGCGCGGGCAAGCCAGAACAGCAGTAGCAGGAGTATGCCGGAAAACCTACAACACTTCCAGGTTTACCAAATAAACACCAATAATTAGTAAATAATTGAAGGACCAAGGTAGGGGCGAGCCTTAACTATAATTTTTTCATATATAATTTTCACAATATAATTTAGACATAATCTTTCCATTTATAATTTTTCACAGTTTAATTTTAACACTTCTTGTGAACGCAAGATAAAGGTATGACGTCATAGCTCCAATTTTGCGGTATATTTAAGATAATTTTTCCGTGAAACTTAAAGTGCTTTGCTATTTTGGCCCTTGTTTTCATCCATTTCATTTATTTTTTTTATGTTTCCGGTAATTTTATCTGATTTTACCATTAAAATAAACAAGATGAACTAATTTTTCTTGTGTTATTTGTACAGCCCAATGACCAACTTTGCAGAGACAAAAGAGAGATGAGATTATATTGTGTTTCTAGCGGTTTCGTCACACCCTTTTTACCTCATGGGGTGGATCTCGGACTGGGTTGCTGTCTGTCTCATTCTACCCAACGTAGAATGATGACAGCAGATATTTGGTCTAGATCTCCCCTATGATGGAACGATTTTGGAAGTATATATATATATATTTTTTTTAACAATCATTCATATAATTGAGTCCTACGCTACTGACTCAGATGTAGGTACACTATGACCTGTTAAAGGAGTCCATCTACCTGTAAAGTATTTCTGTTTTGTCATCTGAATTCAATCTTTTAGAATTTTATTATGTTTATTTTTTTTGGTTATTCTTAATTACACAAATACTCTGGAAGCCTCGGAAGTAAGTAGAATTTCATTGTTTGGCTGCAACGTTTGGGTTGAACTGTATTTTATTTAAGATCTTCTTTGTAAAACATTGGTATTAAATAATGTGGCGCACTTAAAATTTTCTTATTTCTGAACCCCCCTTCTCCACTGTATAAAAGTTACCGGGCATATCAATGTTTTACCTAGCTGGAAAATACAGTTCTGCTTCCAGATATTTGTTTAATTATTCAGTGGGTTTCAGTGTCACAAAATGGCGGCAACGTCTTTAAGCTGCCACAAATGTCATACAACGCATTTTAATAGGCCACAAATTGGCGCCCAAATTATTTTTTAACTTTTTTAAGGCCACATAAGTAGGTAAACGATCATAAACATCAAATTGTTTTTCTTACCAATTCCGAACGGGTCTCGCCCTTTTGACGGAATATCCGTATTTTAAAGCAGAAATGTTTTTTTTATCAATGTGTAGCATACCGTTAGAAAGGTAATCAACTAAAGAAGTTCTTAAAAAAAAATGAAGTTCTCAATTGTCGATACTTTTTTTGATTTTTGATTTTTAATTTTGAAATTGATTTTCTTTCACAAAATCACTAATGTTCTTTAATAAAAAACCTCGTATGTCCCTTTGATACATCAATTTTAACAAATCTACTAATTAGTTGAAGAAGCACAAGATTACAGAATTATAAAAAAAATGGTGCTTTTCCAGACATTAATAAAAAGCTTACAAGGGTTTTTTGGATAATTTGAGAAAAAAAAAATAAAAAATTCATATCTCTTCAGCCGTGACTCTTAGGATCCAAGTTCCAAGGTTGAAAAGGTAGCAAATGACCCCAACAATATCCCAAAAAATTTTGACGGTTCATGTGCCGAATCGAATTAAAAAATTTTAAGGTATTATTTTTTTATGTTTATTTATAATTTTTTCTTGAAGTTTGTTATTTATCTTGATCTTATTGCAAAGTATTGATTTGTTGTTATGTTTTGTATAGTAGGGGAGGCCGTGAAATTTTTTGGAACTTATTTTCTTTGTCAGCAAACATTAATAGAATTGTTCAGTGAGCAATTCTAAGAAACAATTTCTATATAAAACCTTCCTATTTTCCGATGGGTTTAGTCGCAAAATGCAAAAAAAGTTATGAATTCGAGGAACTCTTTTTACTAATAATGCATATTTATTTATTAGTGAAAGCTATACTTAAGCTAAGGATAAAAAATAGTATGACTAATCTGTAAGTATAGAAAATATATCTGGCAAAATTGTCAAAAATTGAATATTTCAATTTTTGACAATTTTGCTAGAGATATTTCTAATATTTAGAGATAAGTCATACATTTTTTATCCTTAGCTTAAGTATAGCTTTCACTAATAAATATATAAGCATTATTAATAAAAAGAGTTCCTCGAATTTATAACTTTTTTTGCATTTTGCGCCTAAACCCATCGGAAACCCCCCTCCCCTATTCATATAACAAATTTTGCTTAGAATTGATCAAGGAACAGTTTTATCGGTGTTTGCTGACAAAGAAAATAAGTTTACAAAATATTCAAGGCCTCCCCTACTAATATTATTTTCTTGTTATGAACTTTTTAAGCTTTTTGAGAGTAAACAATTTCCTATATTGCCATATATTATTTAAATATCAACGTACCTCCAACGAATGATCCGCTATTCTATTTAACAACGAAAACTGGTTGTTTTTATTCAAATGCGGTTCCAAGAACGCCACGGGAAACGTGGAACTAAAAGCTCCCAAACAGGATCCTAGGGCCGGCTTATATTTTTCCATTTCGGTTTTTAAATATTTCCGGTCGTGATGTAAAGTTGGGTCAGTTCCCAGTTGATAAAGGGCTTGCAGGATTTTGTAGGAGGCCACTTGAATTTCGTCCACTATAAAAAAATTGATGTGTCAATACTATTTTTTTAGCAGGCAAATCGCACGACCATTAAGCAAAGCTTAAAATATAGAATGCTTTCCTTTTTAGACCAAATATACTACCACTATGTCGGTTTAGAACGTTTTTCTATGTTGTCCGACCCCTACTCCCCAACTTCTTTGGTCCTGACAATCATCTGATAGGTTTTTTTGACTCATTGATTTTTGGCCACTCAAGTTTAAGACGTCCTCTTTTTCTGCGCCCTATTGGTTGCCATTCTACAACCTGCTTTGGTAATCTTTCGTCGTTCATCCATGGCCGTACCATATTAGTTGTCTTTTAGTCATCCGTTATGCTTTCCTTTAATCCCATTCTTTCTTGTATTATCTCATTTCTTATTTGATCTGTTCTAGATATTCTCATTGAGCTTCTTATTGCATCCATTTCGACACTTTCCATTCCATAAAATACTGTTAAGACAACCAATAACCTTTTTAGCTTTTACTATTCTTTTTTTCAGTTCTTTACAGTCTGCTCCTGTTTTATCATTGCATGGAGATATTGTTTGTCCATTGTCTAGCTCTAACTTACTTGATTCGTTTCCAATACATAAGTACTGTGTCTTGTCCACGTTCACTGTTAACCCCCACTCTTAGTATTCTTCCGTTAACTTTCTCATCATCTACTCCATGTCTTCTTTATCATTCGCTACAATTACTTGGTCGTCAGCAAAGTGTGGTGTGTAAATCGGTCGTTACGTTGTATTCTCATACCGTGCACTTTGAGGTTTCCAGTTTTAGAGCTACTGCGATATGTAGTTTAAAAAGAGTTGGAGAGATACAACATCCCTGTCCGATGTAGCCTTTCGTTACCAGGAATTATATTAAAAGTCGATTTCCAATTTTTATTTTAGATTTTGGCTCTTTATATAGTTCTTTTATCGTTTTTATATATGTATGATTGAAATTAGTTTGTTCTAATACTGTCCAAAATTTTTCTACTGGAACGGTATCATATGCTTTTTGTATGTCTTTCTGGCACTCATTTTCTCAATTACTTGTTTAAGACAAAAACATTATCACTACAAGATCTGCCTGCACAAAACCTACTTTATTGAATTCTAGACCAAATTTTCTTGAGCTAAAACTTTTATTTTGTCTGTGGTATGCCTTATATTTAGTAGTTACAGTGTAATATGTTATAACTTGACACCCCCCCTTAATTTTTTTTCACTAAATTGATTATAAACCTTATTTTAACCACTAATATCAAATTTGACATTCGTAATGTTTAAGATATGTTTATTTGATTTTTTTTAAAAAGAAACCTTCTTCGTTTTATTTTTATATTAAAATATCCATTAATAAACCTGCTCTGTTCTTCGATATCTATTTAGTTTTAACAGATGACACTATACCTTTTAAAATCAGGATAAATACTTACGGAGTAAGTCACAGCCGTATTCACATGCTGACAAATGGTCAAACAATGAAGTTAGCACCGGTAGTACCACAGAATCAACATAAAATAGGGAAGTTGAAGTTTTCAGATGAGTGCCCCTAAAAAAAATCAATGTTGGGATTTTGCGGTTTCTATAATATTTATAGTATCTTATTAAGGAGAGCTTCCCGACTTATTTCAGAAACTACTACTCCTACGAATATGGGAACTTTTTGATTTTGTTTCTCTCCTTTTGTCGAAATTTGTGTTTACTGAGTAAAGTAAATTTGCTAACGTTACTAAACAAGAATTGAAATTTTGAAAATAAATTCGCACCGAGTTTGTTTGCCATTCCTTAGCCTAAAGAGGTCCTTATTACGTCGTATCATGATTGTTTCTGGAATCCCTTAACGCCATGGAATGGAAAATAAAGTCGGTCAAATCGGCCCTAAGTAATATTCAAATAAAAACTACGGTGTGATATAATAATAAAATAAGGCCACGTCTCACCACAAAATAAACATACAAAACGTTTAACTTCTTAAAACCCAACTGCTAACTTGTGGGGTTCAGTAATTTATTGAATAAATATTGTGTGTATCTAGATTTTTAAAAACATTTAAGCTCCTAGGTTGTGTGCCTTTTAAAAAAATTTGATAGCAGAAAACACATATTTCGTCAAAAACTAAAAAATATCTGCATTTTTAGACCTTTCTATACGATTCTTATACAGAAGAACAGATTTAATTAGCACATAAAAGTAAATAAATATTATTTTCAAAATTATGCAGACTTATGCAAAAAATATGAATATTATATAATTTGTGTATGCTAATACACAATTCGGTAGATGTGATTATTGCCCCCCAGTATGGAACCACAAAAACACGATATAAAAATATAAAACAATTTATTTTGATTTCTGTACCTTAAATGACTGTATTTTCCATCTTGCAAATTGGAAATCGTGTGTAGCAAATCGTCTGCCGTGTTGTTAAAATAGGTCAACATAGAAGTTCTAATGAATTCTGGACAATTTTTCACTAGGGATTTTGCGTCGATACTTTTTACTAGGACCTGTAACGAATATGTAAATTGGTCTATAATAATGGTAACAACAATTTTTGACTTTGACAGTTACACTTTTGTGACTTTGACATGAAATAAACATTTCCTAACCCAAAATATATTAAAAAGTAAACATGTCATATTGGTATAAAATTGAAGGTAAAACTGTCATTGTCTCTGGATAAAAAGATGATAACTTTAGATTGACAAAAAAAAAACGCACAGATAAAAACAACTCAACCTGGACCTACAAAAAGCATATGATACCGTTCCAGTAGAAAAATTATGGACAGTTTTAGAGCAAACTATACAAAGGGTCAAAATCTAAAATTAAAATTGGAAATCGACTTTCAAAAGAATTCCCGGTAACAAAAGGCTTAAGAGAGGGATGTTGTACCTCTCCAACTCTTTTTAAAATATATATCACAGTAGCTCTAAAAAACTGGAAACGTAAAGTGCACGGCATGGGAATACAACTTAACGACCGATTTACCATATACACACTACAGTTTGCTGGCTAATGATAAAGAAGACATGGAGTACATGATGAGAAAGTTAACAGAAGAATACCAAAAGTGGGGATTAACAGTGAACGTGGACAAGACACAGTACTTATGTATTGGAAACGAATCCAGTGAGTTAGTACTAGAAAATGGACAAACAATATCTCCATGTAATGAGTATGTATACTTGGGTGTCACATTTGATAAGACAGGAACAGACTGTAAAGAATTGGAAAAAAGAATAGTAAAAGCAAAAAAAATTATGGGATGTCTTAACAGTATTTTATGGAGCAGAGAGATAAAAAAGAATGTAAAATTTTACGTATATGAAACAATGGTCAAAAGCACGCTGTTGTATGGAATAGAGACTTGTCGCGTAACAGAAAAATACAAAACAAAAATGGAAAGTGTCGAAATGGATGCAATAAGAAGATCAATGAGAATATCTAGAATAGATCACATAAGAAATGAGATCATAAAAGAAAGAATGGGATTCGAGTGAAGCATAACGGATGACATCACTAAAAGGCAACTGATATGGTACGGCCATGTACAACCGATGAACGACGAAAGATTACCAAAGCAGGTCCTAGAATGGCAACCAATGGGGCGCAGAAAAAGAGGGCGTCCTCAACTAGAATGGCAACAGTCAATCCAAAGATCAATGAGTCAAAAGAATCTGACAGAGGATGACTGTCAGGATCGAAGGAGGAGGAGAATAGGCGTCGGACAACGTAGAAAAACGTTCTAAACCGACATAGTAGTAGTAGTAAAAACAACTCAAATACATGCCATTTTAAGGATTTTTTTTTGTCACAAAAGTGTAACTGCCTATGGCAAAGACTATATATTGTTTTCTGTCCAGTAGATCTCCTTTTTCCTTTTCTGACCTGTAAAAAGGTAGTACTAGCACATTAATGTATGTACAGGGTATCCAAGTGGGTCCCTTTTGTGATTTTTCTTCCCGGGGAGATAGAGAAAACCTTGACCCCTTTTGCGACATTTACATTTTAAGAGAAGCTAAAAGAGTAGAGTACGCAGAGTTTTTTAAAAGCTTGCATTTTGGAATGGGGTCTGGAAAATTATATTTTTATAGTTTTTCTTTATGTAAAGAATCTAACTGTCAAACCAAACTTTATTTGTCACTTTTTGTTTTTAAGATATTACGTATAGCTGGTATTTTCTTTATAGAATCGCTTTTTATTCAATTTTTGAAATCACTGTAAAGTTTTGATATTTGGTACACACTTTCTATTCTTTAAGTCTTTTAATTTCAATAATTTCTTACGAGACAAAAAAAGAAGAACTATAATATGTAAATCTTGAATCTAATATTTACCTGCAAACACCTCACAGTGATTCTTACATCAGCTCCAAAAGCTGCCAATTTGCACCTCAGCAGACTGGCTAACTTACAGAACAAAGCAGCCACCATTTCTTTTTCTTTTAAACTAGCTGCTCCCGTATTATTTGTTGCTGTAGCCACAGCTAAAAATAAAAAATTATAAAGTTTGTAGGAGACCAGCTAATATTATATAAAAAAATTATAACTAAAATCTGCCTTTACTGGCAAATTTAAAATTCAGTTTTTAATATTTTTGAAAATTAATAAATCGGTCAATAAAAATGTCTTTTTTGTTCGTTTGTGACGTTTCAGTTTATTCAACAAATGCCAGAGATTTAAGGCATGGATGGTTCTACGGATAAGTGCAACGTACAGAGAAGTAAATATCTGATGGCTAAATAAACTGAAAAGTCACAAACGAACAAAAAATATATATTTTTATTGACCGATTCCCAGGATTTTTAAAATAGTTGGTATTTTTTACATGTTTTCCTCGGTTGGCATTGACTTTATTATTTATATTATTTATTTTAAGGATGTAGTTTGTACACAGTCTAATGGTACCTAAACTATATACAGGGTGTTCGGCACTTGAACCGTCGAAATTTTTTGGTCATTTGCTACCTTTTCAACCTTGGAACTTGGGTCCTTAGAGTCACGGCTAAAGTTCTCAAATTACCCAAAATCCCACCTTTAAACCCTCGTAAGCTTTTTATTAATGTCTGGAAAGGCACCATTTTTTTTTTATAATTCTGTAATCTTATGCTACTTCAACTAATTAATAGATTTGTTAAAATTTTATGTACCAAAGGGACGTACGAGGTTTTTTATTGAAGAACATTAGAGATTTTGTGAAAGATAATCAATTTCAAAATTAAAAAAAGTAGCGACACTTAAGAACTTCATTTTCTTTTAAAAACTTATCTAGTTGATTACCTTTCTAACGGTATGCTACACATTGATTAAAAAAACAATTCTGCTTTAAAATACGGATATTCCGTGAGACGGGCAATAATCGTTCGGACTTGACAAGAAAAACAATTTGATGTTTATGATCGTTTCGAACAAAATTTATAAATAAAGAACACAATACATTATTGTTAAAAGTTTAACTTTTGTTTAAGTAGGTAAACGATCATAAACATCAAATTGTTTTTCTTACCAATTCCGAACGAGTCTCGCCCTTCTGACGGAATATCCGTATTTTAAAATGTGTAGCATACCGTTAGAAAGGTAATCAACTAAAGAAGTTTTTAAAAGAAAATGAAGTTCTCAATTGTCGATATTTTTTTTGATTTTTAATTTTGAAATTGATTTTCTTTCACAAAACCACTAATGTTCTTCAATAAAAAACCTCGTATGTCCCTTTGGTACATCAATTTTAACAAATCTATTAATTAGTTGAAGAAGCATAAGATTACAGAATTATAAAAAAAATGATGCTTTTCCAGACATTAATAAAAAGCTTACGAGGGGTTAAAGGTGGCATTTTGGATAATTTGAGAAAAAAAAATTAAAAATTCATATCTCTGTAGCCGTGACTCTTAGGACCCAAGTTCCAAGGTTGAAAAGGTAGAAAATGACCCCAACAATATCCCACAAAATTTTGAGAGTTTATGTGCCGAACACCCTGTATATTTATTTAAATCTTGAAACTGTATTTATTATTATTAAATAGACTTTCTAGACTGTGTAAAACTACATCTTTACGAATAATAATGAGTCGCCAATGCCAAACCGAGGAAAACATGCCAAAAATTATAAACTTCGCTTCGTAAACAGCTTGCTCTATGGCGAGTGCCCTTGATCCAAATAAATGACACATAACAAAGAGGACGACAGGATGATAAATTTTAAGTATTTAAGAAGTAAAACTAAGTCAAAAATTTGCACTAATTATTACCACTCACCAATAAGATAGTTCCTATGTGTAGAAAAGTACTTTTCCATCAAAGGCAGAACTACCTTTGAGAAAAACTTAATGTCCCTAGTCGAAGTCGTGTAAGAATTTCGCCTGCTAAAGGTCTGCGATGGTTTCAATAGTTTCATATTGATGGTAGCTTTGTCGAGGTATTGGATTAATTTTTCTAGCAAGCTGTAGGCAAAACGCAGCTCTACTGAGGGTCCGGCTGTGGTTTGTTCGTTTTCTTGCCCACCACCTAAGGAATACATTTAAAATAAAATTGCGGTAACCGCACAGAGTCGTAGACAAAGAGAGTCACTGCAAAAAAATAAAAGTTGTGGTGGTATTCGAGCGTTTATTACGCCTAAAACTACACCCTCAAACTCAAAGGCAAATGTAACAAATCCTAGCAAGTTTTCTGGTCAAGGTACACTTGACTAAATTTAAAATATAGTACTTTTATTCACTATTAATGATAATGAATCACTGTATATAACCTGAATGTGTACAATTTTTTATTTAAAATTGAAAAAATTAAATGCCCTTAAGGTGAAACACATCAATCATTTATCGAACGTATAAAGCAACTGTTAGTTATTTAAAAAGTTACTACTGACAGATCTTTGTAGCCATAATTAAAAATTCTTGTGCATAACTAAACCAAATACCTACCTCTGTTAGGCCTATGAAGTTTATATCCTTGATACTGTAAGTATTTTAGGAACTCCTGCGATCGTTCTCTGTCTTTCTTCTTTTCTTTATCAGTCAGAAGGTCGTAGGGCACTAGTTGAGGATGGATACCACCTGTCAGTACAAATATGAAGTAGTATAAAGCCGGTGACATTTCCCTTGCCTTCTTTATACTTTTATAGGTTTCTCCTAGAGGTCCTTTATAACTTTTAACAATTGTTTTACACCAGATGTGGGCCACTCTCTTTGATAGTTGTTAGGAAATTTTGTTTTAAATAAAAAATTTGTATCAGTATGTTGACATTGCATATCAACAATTAATTTTCAAAATTTAAAGTTATCACTTTGACGCAATTTTCATAGTACACCAATATTAAAAAGGTCAACTATACAGGGTGTTCGGCACATGAACCGTCAAAATTTTTTGGGATATTGTTGGGATCATTTGCTACCTTTTCAACCTTGGAACTTGGGTCCTTAGAGTCACGGCTAAAGAGATATGAATTTTTTTATTTTTTTTCTCAAATTACCCAAAATCCCACCTTTAAACCCTCGTAAGCTTTTTATTAATGTCTGGAAAAGGACCATTTTGTTTTATAATTCTGTAATCTTATGCTACTTCAACTGATTAATAGATTTGTCAAAATTTATGTACCAAAGGGACATACGAGGTTTTTTATTAAAGAACAGTGATTTTGTGAAAAAAAATCAGTTTCAAAAGTAAAAATTAAAAAAAGTATCGACACTTAAGAACTTCATTTTCTTTTAAAAACTTCTCTAGTTGATTACCTTTCTAACGGTATGATTGATTGACATTGATTAAAAAAAATAATTTTGCTTTAAAATACGGATGTTCCGTGAAACGGGCAATAATCGTTCGGACTTGATAAGAAAAACAATTTGATGTTTATGATCGTTTCGAACAAAATTTATAAATAAATAACACAATACATTATTGTTAAAAGTTTAACTTTTGTTTAAGTAGGTAAACGATCATAAACATCAAATTGTTTTTCTTAACAATTCCGAACGAGTCTCGCCCTTCTGAAGGAATATCCGTATTTTAAAGCAGAAATGTTTTTTTTATCAATGTGTAGCATACGGTTGGAAAGATAATCAACTAAAGAAGTTTTTAAAAGAAATTGCAGTTCTCAATTGTCGATACTTTTTTTTGATTTTTAATTTTGAAATTGATTTTCTTTCACAAAACCACTAATGTTCTTCAATAAAAACCTCGTATGTCCCTTTGGTACATCAATTTTAACAAATGTATTAATTAGTTGAAGAAGCATAAGATTACAGAATTACAAAAAAAAATCGTGCTTTTCCAGACATTAATAAAAAGCTTACGAGGGTTTAAAGGTGGGATTTTGAATAATTTGAGAAAAAAAATTAAAAATTCATATCTTTTTAGTTGTGACTCTTAGGACCCAAGTTCCAAGGTTGAAAAGGTAGCAAATGAGCGCGACAATCTCCCAAAAAATTTTGTCGGTTCATGTACCGAACTCCTTGTATATTTGACAAAGATTTATAATGTTTCAAAAATGTGTAAATAAATAAATAACAAGTGTACTAATTGACCTGTCAGTTAAAAAATTAAAAATATACTAAGAGTATAAGAAGATACACAATGAGCAGAGCGCCAAAACAGTTTAACTCGCGAGCACAAGCATTTGACAAAGTGAGGCATAAAGGCCTTAATTTTAAACTAAAACGTTTTCAGACAAAACAATATTCTAATAATTTGGATTCATACAAATCTGATATTTCAGAGTAAAACAGGAAGATTCATACTCAAATTTAGGAGAAATTCAAGCGGGCGTGCCCTAAGATAGCTGACGCTAATCGGCAATTTGTTTTGTTATTTAGGAAAAATGAAATTTATTAAAGGAATTCTCATCAACAATTTGTTAAAGCCTTACCTCCACAGGTATTAAGTTCTTCTTTTTTCTTCTTAGCCCAAATGTCGTGAGCGTTTTCTGCAATCCTTTCAGCCATATTTTGCATTTCTCTTGACAGTGTTAGATTGGCCATATCGACAGGATGGGGATTGTATTCGAATGCGCCACTGCTGTCTTGTCTATGTGATTGACCTCTACAAAAGTTTAAAAAAATTACATTAATAACACTGTTCGACAAAATTTAATGAAAAAATTATATCCGGGGAATTTCTGCCAAAAATTTGATAGAGTTTAGTCCCTGATTCCACGACCGACAGCATTTATTAAAGTTAACTCGTATAAGATACTGAACTTTAAAAATAAGAAGTGCGGCATTTGCTTTTTTTCTTTTTAGGACAAAACGTGTAGAGACATGTTTGGAAGAAAATTAAATTATCTGTTAAATGAGGTATCAACCTTACAATTCTGTTAAGAAATGAAGATGCTTTTTATGTACAATTTAAAGAATAATATTTCTACAGAAGTGCTTGGATTTGGAGATATACGCAAAATACTTGTTTACCATTTCACATATATTTTGTTTCTTGACCAAATCCATCACACGATACTTTGTTTTGAGGACAATTTTATTGGCTTCAAAAAAGCTTTCTACATATTTTTTCAACAAAAGGTTACTAGTAAAGGTTCCTTTACTAGTAAAGGTTCCTTTACTAGTAAAGGTTCCTTTACTAGTAAAGGTTCCTTTACTAATAAAGGTTCCTTTACTAATAAAGGTTCCTTAACTAGTAAAGGTTCCTTTACTAATAAAGGTTGTAAAGGTTCCTTAACTAGTAAAGGTTCCTTAACTAGTAAAGGTTCCTTAACTAGTAAAGGTTCCTTAACTAGTAAAGGTTCCTTAACTAGTAAAACTTCCTTTCCTAGTAAAGGTTCCCTTACTAGTAAAGCTTCCTTTACTAGTAAAGCTTCCTTTACTAGTAAAGCTTCCTTTACTAGTAAAGCTTCCTTTACTAGTAAAGCTTCCTTTACTAGTGAAGCTTCCTTTACTAGTAAAGCTTCCTATACTAGTAAAGCTTCCTTTACTAGTAAAGCTTCCTTTACTAGTAAAGCTTCCTTTACTAGTAAAGCATCCTTTACTAGTAAAGCTTCCTTTACTAGTAAAGGTTACTTTACTAGTAAAGCTTCCTTTACTAGTAAATCTTCCTTTACTAGTAAAGCTTCCTTTACTAGTAAAGCTTCCTTTACTAGTAAAGCTTCCTTTACTAGTAAAGCTTCCTTTACTAGTAAAGCTTCCTTTACTAGTAAAGCTTCCTTTACTAGTAAAGGTTACTTTACTAGTAAAGCTTCCTTTACTAGTAAAGCTTCCTTTACTAGTAAAGCTTCCTTTAGTAGTTATACGGCAAAAAAGGGTAGGCCGCTCATCGGTCTTCAGTTCCGAATATCTAGGAAACAAGAGCTAACCTAGCTCAATCCTCTTGGTAGTAAGTTTTGTGGGTCAAGCGAATATTCCAGGTGCTAGTTCCCCGGATATTTTTTTGTGTTGCACAGTGTAATTTAACAGATATGTAAGTAAATTAAAACGCTGAGGACTATTAGAAAATATATTAGACCAGAGTCATTATTAGGAGTACAACAGTATTCCTTAAGATCTCAACACAAAAGAGTTATTTAAACCAGAAACAAGTTTTTTAAAATACATAATTGTTTTGGTTGTCAAAAAAATTTGGCGGCCTTTTATTTTTTCTTAAAATGATACTTTAAGCGATCTGAAATTAGAGGTTGGTTTAGCTATACTAACCTGTTGGTGGTAGGCATATCCACTTCTGTGTGCTCCACTGACCATCCCAATGCCAAAAGGGCTTTTAGAGACTCCCTTACAGGTTCCTTGTACCGTTCCCTCTCATAGTCGTTAAGGGTGCTGTAGGGCTTTAGTCTGGGATGAGTTTTATTTCCCTCCCATCCTGAGTACTGGTCAGCATGTCTAAATTGAACAGAGGAAAAAACTTTACTTAAAATGGAAGAAAGGAGACAATATTTTTTAAACCGTACAAAATAATACTTTTTTGTTAAAACCTCTACAGCACAGTAGGACTACAACGCGTGTGACCGGGACATACAAAGGTTACCGAAAATTCTTTGTACATGTAATTTTTATTGCAACTGCCTATAAAGGAATTTTCATTCCTAAAATGAAAAAGGTTAAAATCTTCAAGATTTAGCATTCCTTATTTTGAATTCAAATTACCCGCCATATGTTTTATTGTACATGTATTTGACTTTGTCATATGTCTTGGTCACATTCGCTTCTGCTTTAAATTTAATTTTAGTATGAGCTAATGAAGCGGCTCTGAAAAATTAAGGATTACTATACATTTATAAAAATTGTTCTACAAGAATACAGTAAAAACAATCTCAAAACCGGCTTTATTTTAAAAAAGATCGAATATTCATGAACCGTCATTCCAACTTTAATATTTTAAAGACAATCAGCTGTATCGTGACATGACCATCAAAAAAGAAATCAGTCCTCGATGTAAAGTCAACAAAGTGGAGGATTGTGGTGTTAAATGGTTTACTGACCGACCCGTAGAGATAGAAGGCGACTTGTCCCAAAATTATATTCCGATTTTTGTTTTGATATATTATTTTAGACAACCCTTTGCCCTTGATGGTTTTTACGTTTTACATTTCTATGAATATTTTTTTTATAAATTAGGTCTCCTACGATTTTTGTTTTTATTAATTTCGATTTTTATGAAGTATGGTTTTTAGGCTTTAAATTTCTTTAAAAATTTAAATTTTATATTTCTACACTCCTAACTTACCTCCATCCATTTTCCAACTTCCTAGAGGCCCAAGCGTCGTGGTAGTGTTCAGAAAACTGCACAACGATATTATTCAAGTCGTTGTTTAAAACCACCGAAGATGTGTTGATGGGTTGAGGGTTGTATGGACCATCTATAATAGTAAAAAAAATTGTGTGTGCTTAAGACCACACAGCAGAAGTTTAAGGTTCAACAAGGCGAAATTAATAATACTGGCCTTTATCGGCATCATCATATCGCTCGCTGAATGTCGCACAGTTAGTCGACTCGAGCTGACTTCACCCGAATGAGCGTTACATAGCCGAGCCTGACGGCTCAGTTCAATTCACTACCCACAAAAACTGCTAAACGCGCCTAAAGAAGTTTACACTTGAATAAATAACAAAACTACCTTTTAAATATGCTGTACTTTTATTATAAAAAAAAATCATTTAATTTATTTTTTGCTTTTCTAGGACGTATTTTAAGTCTAAACTCAACTTGGTACTATTAAATTAATAAAAATAATTACATTTTAAATACCAATGTTCCCTAATTTTCTCTATATTTCTATATATTTTTTACAAAACTACTAACCTGAGTCAGTTTTTGCTGTTTTATTGGTGTACCATTCATCGTCATAATTTTTCGAGAGTGAATAATCGGGAGGCAGGGCACAACCTATAAAAAACGCAACAATTTGCAACCGTGAGATTTACAATAAAAAAATTCTTAAAAATTTTTTTTTATTCAATCAAATTTTTTAATTTCCTGATTACTTCTTTCGGCCACAATATTAACATAATCTTTAGTTTTCTTACAATTTGTTAATTTATAATTTTATGTTTGCAAACAGATGACACATAAATATGTTAATCAAACGAAACAAAAATGAATGCGCAAAGTTTCTGTGCGCATAGTTTAACTGTACGCAGGTAAATAAGTCTTACTGGAATAGTTTGTGTAAGATCCTTGAGGAAACCCTTCCGCTACAAAATATTACTTACCTATAGCAATTAAACAAGGCAACGCTTTGCCGAACAATTCTGGATCATAATCCATTTTACTCAACGAATCGAAAATATTCGAAAACAGCATCATCGTTAATCGTTTTTCCTCGTCACTCGCCGCGCCATAAAGTCCTTGGCCTGTGTTCGAACCATAATATTTGGCACATCTATTAAGGAAAAGTAGTTTAATATCTGTAAAGGCGAATCTATAAAAATATTGGAGCAAAAATATGCAAACACCAAAAACCATGAACATAAAGGCGAATTTGACAACGTCAAGCAAGCGGATGTATATTCTAATAAAAAAAGTATTTGACAAGTGTGTCTTTTTGCGAATAGATCAAGTTTCGCTAAGAAAATTGCGTTTAAAGTTGAGCCCACAAAAAAAACTGATAGAAAATTCGTTATTTTTACAAAGTTATTTTTTCTTATAAAATAATAGAATAGAGATCATTTAGCCAAACTAAAAATGAGTAATTAACCGTCAAGTAACCGACCTCTGACGTCACGATAGCGTTTCCCGTCTGCCCCAGTGAAAAATTGGTGGAAATAAAATAGAAAAAAAGTAGATCGGGTTTGATGTTACGGAAAAGAAGACCCCGTTATCTACAACAGCTTCCAGTGCTTACCTTTCATAGTGCAACATCAGCAGCCTCAAAGCCACAGTAGTGTATTCTGATAAATTGGAAACGTCTACTGTCAATTTTCTCAGTAATTTCAGTAACATAGATGGCATTAGCTGGCTTGTCAAGGCCACCAGGAAGTCACTGACTGCTTCTCTTTGACCCTTAACAAAAAATTGACAGGTATAAAACAAGTGTGTTGACAGATTTAAAAATACCTACTAAAGCGAGAGTGAGAGAGAGAGCTAGAGCGAGAGGAAGAGAGAGAGAGAGAGAGAGAGAGAGAGAGAGAAAGAGAGAAAAAAGAGAGAAAAAAGAGAGAGGGTGAGCACTGACGCCCCTTAGCCCCAACACTGAGAAATTTACCTTAGTTAGCATCCTATTCTTTGACAGCCTATAAACAGTATGCAGAGTGGCATCCAACAAAGACGCGTAATTCTCAGCTTCACTATAAAACTTGCTGTGGCTAATTAAAAGCGGCAAAATAGAGTTGCCAATGTAACGGTTCATACTAAGGGCCATGTCGGACTCACTTCCGTCATTCTAAAAGTAAATAAATAGTTTTTCTTTACTTCACAAAATATTTATCTATTTTTTTTAATGATACAAAGTGGTTGTTTATTTAATATGATTCTTGATCAAAAGCAATGGTAATAATGCACAAACAAAATGGTATTTCAAAATGTCAGAAAAATTCTTTATATGGATTTTAAGAATGTCATAAACTCACTCTATCTAACATAGTTGCACATCTCAAATCGGGTAAAAATGCTTCTTCCAGCAACTTATAAAACAGTTCTTGAGTTTCAATTCCATAAACTCTTTCTAAGAAGAGTACAATAGATTGTTTGTGAGGAGGGGTGAGGCCAGAAGGCATATCTGATTTTGGTCGCTCTTCACCTAGTTAAAAATTAAAATAGGTTAAACAAAATATTAGGCCAAATACAATTCAAATAAAATATTGTATTAAATCGAAGTTTTGTTTGTTATATGTAGGTATAAGATTTATTAAGGTCAAAAATTTTGGAAAAGTTATGAATTGGACATTGTAGAATCATTGTGTTTTGATAAAGGGTTTAGATACAACAACATTGCTTCAGAGGCTTCTTAAAAGAAAAAGATTTAAGTTAAAACAATATTTTACTTACTCATTGGAAAAATCCTTACCTTGAGCAGGGTTGTGAAGGGTAAATTTAAGGCTCAGAACTCCCCTAAGGTCTTCCAAAGGCACCAAAGATCTAAGAATAGCTCGTGCTCTGAGGGATTCGTTCTTTCCCTGTAAAAACACGTATAAAAAAGATTGAAAATGTAAAAATTCCCTCTATAGAGCGAAATAATTGGTTTCTTTTCTTTCGAGAAAAATAATTTCATAAAGTGATTTCCAAAAATAGTTTTTTTTTCAAAACAAGCGCAAATGTATACTATAAAATTAGCTGAAGTGCTTCAAAACTTTATAACCTGGATAAGTTTTCCAGTAAATATGAACATGCCATCTTTTGTAGATAAGTTAAATAGTTAAGTTTTAGACAGAGAAAGATAAAAAAATAATTTTATAAAGATGTATTTTTCAAGGTCAAACAAGATTAGATACAAAACAAACCTTTGTGATTCCACTTTACCTAAAATCAGTTACCATTTTTAGTTATTATTTTTTGTGAAATAAGAGAAAATGAATCTGAAGATCTTATAACTTTAATAAATTCGGTATCTTAAACCTACCTACTACCCGAAAATAAAAGTGAATGCGGTGTTAATTTTGACGCAAGTCAGTAACTAAAGTATGTATCTCATTATCTCATACCAATTCGATCACACTGGAATCCGGTGCACATCTTCCCAGCAAGTCTACCAAAGTACAGTAGAAGTTCAGTATCGCGGCACCAGTGTCAATGTAATCCTCGTCGTCATCGCTTGTTGGAAGAGGATGACTGAATTGAGCAAGGTTGACAGTGCCCTCTGGTGATTCTTCTAAAAGTTTGCGACGGTCGGAGAGTCTGTCAGACATCTGTCAAATATTTATGCTTTTAGCAATTGTTACTAAAGGATTTCTGGCAAAGTCTAGGTACTTTGGTTTCGCTGTTTATTTTTTTACCCAGATCGCTAACATTTTTATTGTAGCATATTATTATTCGTTAAGAAAAATAAGAGGTGAAAAATTCACGTGGCATAATTGTCACATCTGTAAAATGTAAAAAAAATTAAGTTGTAGTTTATCATTAGGCTGATCCAGACAAAAAGGAATAAAAATAAAGCTACTAGAGAATAAAAATCTACACTAACCCGCTTAAGAGATTCATAATCAACAATCACGTATTCTAAAAATATAGTAAATTTTCCCGAAAAAATATCCAATTAAAGCCTATTTTTTAAGGGACAGATTTAAAACTCTTAAAATAATGTTAATAGACTCTTAGGCAGAGTGATTTAAATAAATTATAACTTTGATACTAGTAAATAGATCCTTTTTCCTTATTATCTTTTGGCGCATTTTAACTAAGTCGATAAAAGTATCTCCAAGTTTGATATTGGTTTGCGCAAATTTACCTTATTAGCATCAACTATTGCCTTCAACAAGCCCTCTCCCTCTCCTCTTAAAGCAGGCCCCAAGCACTCAGGCCTTCTAATGAGAAGTCTTATGACTAAATTGGCGTTTTCTTCCACGCTTTCCCCATTAACCCAGACGCAGAATCTTAGAAAGTCCAGATATCTAAAGATAAAAATAAAATTACTAAGGATAACCAATAACCCAGCCTTAAATAGGAAGCGACAGAACGTCGGCCGCCATTTTTTTATAGATTTAGAGTAAAAGCCGCCACCCCTAGATGTCGCTGTAGTGAATAAGCATAGTAAGAGGTGTCAACCCTAGACGTCATGGTAAACTAAGGCCAACACAAAAATAGAGGCCACGACCATGAAAAAATCAGCTATTCACCCGGGGCTGAATTTTACATTGGGTCTTATGGGAGGTCAGACGTTTTTTTATGATATTTTCAAAATGGCACTACAGATTTCTGCAAAATTTCAGTGAAATATTCTCAGACACGATCCCGATATTCCACCAAAAGTTTGTAAGGAAGCAACATGATTAAAAGGTTAAAATCTTCAAAATTTAGCATTCCTTATTTTGAATTCAAATTACCCGCCATGTACCACATACCAACTGTTATATTTGACATGTATTTAACTTTATCATATGTGATTGTCACATTCGCTTCTGCTTTAAACTTAATTTTTGTGTGAGCTAATGAAGCGGCTATAAAAAATTAGGGCTTACTATACATTAAAAAAAATTGTTCTGCCTTAATAAAGTAAAAACAATCTCAAAAACGGCTTTATTTAAAAAAAATGAAATATCCATGAACCGTCATTCCAACTTCAATATTCTAAAGACAATCAGCTGTGTCGTAACGTGACCGTCAAAAAAAAATCAGCCTCGGATGTGACGTCAACAAAGTGGAGGATCGTGGCCCGTCCAGTTTGATAGCCCTGGGTAAACAAACAAAGTATAGTCACTGCATCCTGGAAGCCTGGTATTCGTGACCCAGTGACCGTAGCATAGTATAATTCGCCACCCCTAGACGTCGGTCGCTGCGGTAAACAAGCATAGTACAACCCGCCACATCTAGAGGTCGGGGTGAACAAGCAATAAAGTGACGCCAATAATCTCAGCGCATTCGCCAAAAGTTTAAAATTATTTTTTTCTTTTTTATTGAGATATTATGTCGCCGTCTTTCATATCGGGCCTAAGTTGGCCTTGCTGAAATGTTTTTTAATATCTGTGTGATAACCTAAGTTCACAAAAGAAGGCTCTTCTATGAATGTAATAATCCCACAACCCATAGAACTGTTTTTACACCAGACGACACCGTACCCGCACGACACACAAGAATAAATTGGGTTACAAAATATTGAAAAATCTTGTTTTTTGAGTCACAATAAAAGAACCCCGGTGTTTTCTTATGAAACGTGTGCACCGGCGCTTTTTTTAATTAATTTTAATAAACGTGGAATTTCGTACCCGTGAATTTAAAAATCAAACAAGTTTCGTGGCTAATCGGGCAAATTGCCCGATTAGCCACGAAACTTGTTTGATTTTTAAATTCACGGGTACGAAATTCCACGTTTGTTAGTATTATTTGGCTTAAAAATTCCGTTGATTGACGCTCACTGTCTTAATGACGGGAAAAAATGCAATATGTGTTGATCCGGCCTGAAAGACAAAGAGCTGTCGTAGGTCACGGACTATAGTTGTTTTCTTTTATTTGCATTCGATCTTTTCATTGATCGATATTGTATAGCAGTGTTTCGCCTGCTTTTGATTTTTTGTTTCTCTCGTATCTCGGTGGATGGCGCTTCTTGCTATAGTTTTCTCACTAATTACATTTAATTAGAGACAAAACCGTCTGATTAACTTCGCAAGATTTGTCACATTGACCAGCAGTGTTCTGAGGAGTCCTATAAGGACGAAACGGTTACCTGTCAACACTTATTAGGTGTCCATTAGATCTTCGACCCCCGTGAGGTTAAGCTTTCAGGCTACCCACGGAAAAATATGAGGGAAACAAAAAACTCCTTTTTGCCCGATTAGCCACGAAACTTGTTTGATGATTAATTTTAATATTTTATAAAAGGAGTTAAGGAAATTTGTTTTCACGGCCGCTTCCCTCAACCCATGCAACGTGTTTTTTGCACAACATTTGCACGAGCAAGAGTTTCGTGTATAAAAAAGAACCACTTGAATTAACCAAATAACGTTAAATATAATGTAAATATGCAACCTGAAAAACATACGAAACCTGATAAGCCCCATTCTAAGTAGATTTCAAGTATTTTGGATTTTTTTTCACAGAATATCGCAAATCGAATTCTACGCCTTCTATTGTCTGACCAAATTAGCTGATATAAATGTTTGTAAGGAGAACACGTATTGTTTTATTTATGGTGGCACGAATAATGAATTATATTATAATTTAAACAGTTTTTGAGGTTAGTTACCTTTCGCCTTCAACTGGATCCCATCCCAAATCTGGATACCCTTTTTCCACCAATTCAGTGTTGGACTGCAATCCACATCTTGAAAGATAAACAGCTATTTTTTCTAAATAGTGCTCTCTCAAAGCTAGGGCCAATTCTGTGTTCTCCATTAGGGAAGAGTAAGCGACATCTAGCGGGGTTGAACCTAAATTAAACAAGTAATTATTTTATGGTCTTTTAAATCAAATATTTATCAATAAGTCAAGCCTATTAACCAGTTCCAGTAAACAGTTGTAAATATAGTTTAGAATCGAAGGAATACATTTGAGAATATATGAAGTTAAGGATGGTCTAACCCCTACTCTAAAGAGAAGAAAAAACATAGAAAGCAGTAAGGAAAACCACACTAACCTCTAAGACTAGGCCTTGACAGTAAAATATTACTGTTGTCCAATAAAAAGTCCAGATGTTCAAACATAGCTTTTTGATTTTGACGACTTGTTCTGCAGAAGTAGCACAAAAACCGACAACAAGCTACAACCATTTCGTGGGAAGTGTCCTGCAAACAATTAATAAAAAATAAAAATAGCAGTTTCTTATGTCAAAGTTTATAATAATTATGGGGTCATGAAACAAATATTGAAAAACAAAAATTTTGTGATATGTGATAACTAATTGTGATATTTACTTTTTAGTAAATATTATAATAATGAAAGGAATCCGTGGAAAACCTTATACTTTTAAATTGTCTTATTTTAAAATATATTGAATAAGATAGTAGCGTTTTAAACATTTTAAATGGTAACTACCTTTTCCTTAGTTACCACTTCTCCCTCAGTACTTTGCGGTTGAACTTGGATGTCGGATTGAGCCTGAGACCTTCTTCCTAAGGTGTTGATCATGACAGCCATGACGTTTTCGTTAATTCTCAGCACCCGAATCAGGTCGGGATGTTGGAAAAACGTGTGATTGTTCACCTATATAAAAAGTATATTAATTAAGACAATCGGATATATAAAGTAAGAACCAATTGTACAGAGTAAAACCGAAGATTTTCAAAAAAAAATTGTTGCGGTAATTGGGGAAGGAAATGCATTTTTCCGAAACACCGGTGTCCGTGGTTGACTATACCCAATGAAGTTACCTTTTATAATTTGTTAACTCATAGTTTGGATAACCCTATGCAAAAGTAACTTTTGCATCTAACTTTTGCATCCTTTAGCTAAACTATGGTTCTAATCTCTCTTAGTTTTATCTCCCTCAGTTACTTTTATTTAAAGCAAGAAACAAATATAAACCACACTTGGTTTGCTTCATTCGCAAAAATTTCTCTTCTTACCAACTTCCACAATCGCTCCCTCATCAATTCTTCTTCCTCTTGTGACATTTGTACTGGCAACAGCGCACGAATCTGGCTTAAACCGACCCACATTTCGGCAACATCGACTTTTGTTTTTGAGTTTATTATGTAGGTTTTTTCCAAGGCCCGAATCAGTTCACCGACTGAATCGTATTGACGGACTAGCAGACTGTAAGAAAAATTAAAGATACAAGTTCTGTTGTGGTTGAAAATTCATGTATTCTAAATTTCATCTGTCACTTTTAATTTTTAAAATCTTACATAAAGTTTTTAGTTATTTTTTACGGAATAAAACTATTTTTATTTAATTGATTATTTATGAAACTTTAAAATGACGTATCACACTTACAGAATAACAGATCATAAAAGAAAGAATGGGAATTGAGGGCAGCATTACGGAAAGCAAGTCCTAGAATGGCAACCAATAGGGCGCAGAAAAAGAGGGCGTCCAAAATTGGAATGACAACAGTCAATCCAAAGATCAATGAGTCAAACAAACCTGACGAAAGATGATTGTCAGGATCGAAGGAGGTGGAGAATAGGCGTCGGACAACGTAGAAAAACGTTTTAAACCGACATAGTAGTATCACACTCACATAGTGTTTGCCTTTATTTAATATTATAATGTTTTTAATCAGTTAAGAGTACTTTTAAAACACTTAAAAACATAAACTCAACCAACCTAAACATTTCCTGTACAAGTTTCGGGGTTTCAATTTGTGCTTCCTCGGCCCACCGCACTATGGTACTGATAAGAACCATTCTAAACACTTCTTCAGGTGTTTTCTTTTCGGGTTCTGGTTCTTCTTTGGGTTCCTCTTCTAACTCTAAAATACAAAACATACTGAGTGAGCCAAGACATATTTTGGCGCAATATATATATATATATATATATATATATATATATATATATATAATTTGCAATAAGAATACTGACTGAAAACATGAAACAGTTAATAGAAATCTCAAACCCAACATAATAGCACTAAGAGGCCTTCCAAACGCAGCCACTTGTTTGTCCGACACTGGCGTCGGCCACGAGTTACGGTTTATTTATCGAAGGCATTTTGTAAAATTTATGAATCCAATGACATTTAAATCGAATAAAATTTCGGCGTCTGCCTGTTCACCACGAACTTTAGTGGTAACCACTTGTACTACGCTTATTTACCACAGCCGCATCTACGAATGGCGGCTTATTCACGACGACCTCTAGGGGTGAGGCCTTGTACTATGCTTGTTCACCACAGCGACATCTAGGCGTAGCAATACCTACTCGAAATCTATGACAAAATGATGAAGAACGATCCGTCGCTCCTATTCCGAGGCTGCGATCTATGAACATTACCAAATACTTTCAAACTAGCAAACAATAGAAAATGTCACATTACCTTTGACAGCATTGATAAAGTTATACAGTTTGGTGAGAGGACTGCGCTTTTCACCTTCATCTACCTTGTCTTCTTCCTCAGGGGCTTGAAGAGCTTGTAAACTGACATGTTTCATTAATCCTGAATGAAAATTGTTCATTCTTTCGCAGAGGTCATCTCCTAATATGCAATTTTCTTTATCATCTTCTTCAAAGTTTTTAAAGCCTAAAAGTCGAAAGTTGGATGACTTTTTCGCAAAAACAAGTATCTGAGATTAAAGTAGCAGCAATTTTAAGTTAAAGGTCGTTTTCTTTATTAAAATTAAAGTTTAAAAATCATAGCATTAAAAAATCTTCAGTATAAGATTTTGATCAATCTCTAGTTTTCTTAGAAAAAGCTCAGTTAGTTTGAACTATAACTAACTTTTTTTAAATGTTAAAGTTAAAAAAATATTTAACAATTGAAGGAGTAAGAATAAAACGGGTACAAGTGCATTTTGGGATAACTATGTTTCCCTAAAGTTAAGGTGCATTTTTATTAGAATAGAAGGATTCAAGTGATTTTAAGTACACCTAGTGTGTACCTAGTGTGTACTAGATGTACTTAAAATCAATAGAATCCATTTTGTTCTAATAAAAATGCACCTTAACTTTAGGGAAATATAGTTACCCCATAATTTAAAAAATACACTTGTACCCTTTTTATTCTTCTCCTTCAATTATTATTATATGTATGGTTTGACATACAGTTTATCATGGTACCACAAGTACGGCCTTCACGTTTAAACAAAACTCCGCCAGAAAAATAATTTAATTAAAAAAAACTACAAACCACCCTGTATATCCATCGGGCAACTGCGCTATATTTAAGAGAAAAAAAATTAAAACAGCGCTGGTGTAAAATCGCGCTGGTTTAAAAAAGCGATGGTTTAAAATAGCGCGTAACTAAATACCACTATTTTAAGATTGCGCTAATATCAAAAAAAGAAAACCTGACCTGACACTCACCTTTCGTAAACTGACTTGATCTAACCTAACCTAAACTGATAACCTAACCGTACCAACCTAACCTAACCTCGTTTTACAAACAATAATAACGCGTTGTTTGGGTCGCAATCCGCAAGTAAAGCGAGGTTAGGTTGGGTGGGCAGATTAGGTTAGCTTGCCAGGTGAGGTAAGGTTCCGCTATTTTGATACGCGCTATTTTAAACCAGCGCTATTTTATACCAGCGCAATTTAATACCAGCGTTGTTTTAAACAGCTGTTTCGAACCAGAGCCACTTTAAAGCCCTTTGTTTTAATATTTTTTATGCTCCAGTGAGTGACCGCTGAATTTTGCATATTTGACTTGGAAGTTCTCAAAGCCTCATAGCTTTAACCTTTCTGACGCAAATCTTTGTCATTTAAACAAATTATATATCTACGCTTGTGCAAAGTTTTAACAGTTACGCGATGGATCCAGAGAGTATGTTAAAATTAAAAGCAGCATATTTATTTCGTAGAACCTCCAGCATAAGCATATACTAACTACAAAAACAAAATATTTCCAACATTTTGGCCAAACTACACAAAACCATAAAAGAACTACAAACAACCAATGACAACAAAAACATGTACACATGAAAAGAAGTGAAAAAGTATGTAGTGAATACAAATCAATGCAAAGATCTAACAGCACAATAAGGGGAAAATATACTCTATATACAAAAAGATTACATAAATTGACAAACCACTAAACAAATGTTCTAAAACATAATTTATATGACATTTTACTTACAATACGACTAACAACATTTTGATCTACCGTTTTCTAAGGCGTTGATTTTGAAAAACAACATACCATTTGCAAAAGTTTTATTTTATTTTTAATTTATTAAATTAGTACTAAATATTGTGTTCTACAAAACTAATACAAAAAGAATACTACAAAACTAAGAGGAAAACCCGAAGGAAAAACAATAATATATTACTGTGCTGTGGCGAAAAGGGCGCTTCATGTGCCTAGTCGCCGGGCCTAGAGCCTACTCCACACTACTACTACTACTACTACTACTACTACTAAGGGTGTAAAATAAATACGCCTTAATAAATGAAAACACTAAGTTTAGTAAGCGAGTTGGTTCATATTATACATGATAAAGGTTATTTATTTTCAGGTAAGCATCAAATAAATAAATGATATTATCTTGGATATGATGATGTTAGATGATAAGAAAACTTTCTATCCTTGTTGCTACATGTAAAACTCAATATTTTAATAGCTAAATGACATGAAAAAAAGTTAGAGTTAAAAGTTGGAATTTGAGAATTTTTTGTTGGAAAATATTGTCAGAACTAAAACTGATCAAAATTTTCGGTTTATCTGTTTTGCGTAGTTCGTTAATGGATATAATATGGGTTGTTAGTGGCTATATTAATTATATACATAACTGAAAAACAGAATCCTCTATAGATTTTAAAAAGGGTAGACGGGTGGGGTTCGACACACTATATAACAGTTTTTTAACAATTTTTTTGTCAATTTTTAAAGTAATTTGTCTCTCCCGGAACATTTACTACTAGCTAACTCAAGAAAATAAATGGAATATAAATTTAATATTGAGTTAAATAAATTATTAGTATGCTCTAAACAGAACATGCATCAGCCGTTGCAAATGGTATCAAAGAAATTAAAAATTTGTGATTAGTGAAACAGTTAATTTTGCACATTTAGTGTCAAAGTTTTTGCCAATTGGGTTAAAATAACCGAAACAGATAATGGTAATAGATTAAACTGTAGCTACAAACAATAGTTATTAATAATTACTTTTTGAAACAGTATGAAAAATAAAGGACCAGGAATATAAATTAATATAAATACATACATCATTGATTGACATAGTAAAAGTACCGTTTCAAATCTTCTGATTTATCAGGATGAAATTTTGAACGCCTTTGAGAACAAAAATAATTTTGTTTGATAAAGTTAACATAAGATTTTTATTAGGTAAACTGGATGCAATTGGCATAAGGGGTAGTTGGCTGAAGTGGTACAATAGTTTCTTGTCTGATAACTTCCAGTGCATTAAGGTCAATGGGTGTTCTATCTCACTCTATCAAGGTCACCTCAGGAGTCCCTCAAGGGTCTCACTGTGGCCCATTGTTATTTATTTTATTCGTGAACGATGTCGAAAATGTTATTAAATACTCTAAGTTAAAAAGTTTTGCCGATGATAAAAAACTGTATAAAGAAATCACTTGTCCCATGGACCAAGTCCTACTCCAGAGTGATCTGGACGGTTTTGCTGAGTGGTGCAGACTGAATGCTTTAAAATTAAATATTGATAAGTGTTGTATCATTACCTTCAATAGAAAACAAAAATCCTTTGATTACAACTACCAAACAGACTCTAAGATACTCAACAGAGTCGATTGTGTCAAAGATTTAGGTGTATACTTTGACTCAAAGTTGTCTTTTCGTCAGCACCTCGATTCCACAGTTAATGGTGCATTCAAACAACTCGGATTTATTATGAGAAATAGCTTAAATTTATCTTGATCAGTTCTGCCCACCCTTTTCAATAGTTTAGTCAGATCAAGACTGGAGTATGCGATTGTTGTCTGGGGCCCATATTATCAGTCATTAATAGATAAACTCGATCGTGTTCAACACAAGTTTTGCAAACGTTATCACTATAAAAGTGCTTTTAAAAATCTTCAAGTTCCTTATAGCTATACCCTTATCTCTAGTCACTTAGGAATTGTGTCTATGGAGAAGCGTAAATAATATTTTAGTATTGTATGCCTTTATAAAATATTGAAGTCAAACTTACTTTGTCCAGAACTGCTAGACAGAATTGGATTTAAGACGTATCATGGCACAAGAAACTCCACTCTTTTCCATATACCTTTTCATCACTTTAATTATGATTATTTCAAACCACTAACACATATGGTTAAGCTTTACAATAAATACCAATAGTCAGAGCATATTATTTTAAAAGGCTTTCCGTTTTCGGTCTAGAAGCAAATCATATTACTTTTTGGCAACAGACCATTTCCCCCTAATTTGACCTCGCTGAATCCGAATATCTCTGTTGCCAACTCGAAAAATCGATAAGGACGGAGGAAATCCCCCCCCAAACCCCGAAAAACCTGTTTTTTTCAGTTTTATGCAATTTTCTCGAAAACTAACCTTTTTATCAAAAATTGCAAAGAACAGTTTTTTTGTGGAGAATAAAATTCCCTTTCCAACGATGTATTGGTCAATAAGGTTAGGAAAAGCAAGTAGCTCTTCAGTGGCGTACGTAAATTGGGATTATTTAGAAAAAACATGTTTAATATAGGTTTTTCAAAATTTTCTCAAAAACTACACTTTTTAGGAAAAAATATGTAGTATACTTTATTGTAGAACATAACATTTTCTTTTAAAAACTTTATTAAAATGTCGGGTTGTTGCAATATTTAAGGCTTCAGGGGCGTACTAATATAAACTTATTTTCAAAAATAACTGAAATAATCAGTTTCTCTTGCATCTTTAAATATCTTTTCTAAGATTTTTAGAAAAAAATGTGCCTTTATTCTTTATTGAAAATAAGACAATTTCTTTTTAAATGATATATTACAAAGTGAGGTTAATGTTATGATAAATACTTCAAAAAGTTCGTAATTTATACCTACTAAAATAAAATGTTTCCAAATTAAAATAAACTGTTTTTTGATTAGATTAGATATTTTGATTTATCTAAATAAGTTCTTTGAAGCAAAAAAACACCGGTGGTTATAAGGGGAGGGGGCATAGGGGCCATGGCCCCCCTAAGCAAGTCGAAAGTACAAAAGGTCGAAAAAAAATCGACAAAACAAAATATTAAAAATACAAATTTACCGTATCAAGTCGAATTGACCTGTTCAGTCGATGTGGACCCGCGGCCGCACTTTCGATCTTTTGTTCTTTCGATTTTTTGTACTTTCGACCTTTTGTACTTTCGACCTTTTCAACTTTCGACCTTATTTTTTCGACCTTTTATCCGTCGCTCTTTATTATTCACCGAAAAGCCAATAAGACCCAGAATTGATTAGTTTGGATTGACCTTAAATAATTTCTTTAAATTAAGAACACCACTGGAGCGGTAAATATAAAATAACTTCACTTTGTTATACATCGTTTGAAAGGAAATTTTATTGGCTATGACGAAGTATAGAACACATTTTTTGATAAAGAGCTTGGTTTTTAAGAAAATTGAATAAAACGTATGAAAAACATGTTTTTTTTTAATGATTTGTTAGAATCACCCCCATTGACGGACGTCGCTGGAGAGTTTGCTATAAGTCAAACCCCACCACATTTTTAAAAAGAGAATTTCCCTGTCTACAAAAAAGTGTAGAACAAGTTTAGTTTTTGAGAAAATTAGATAAAAAGTGTAACAAAAATGGTTTATTTTCTGTTTTTTTCAAAATTAATTTAATTTACGAATGCCCCTGAAGTTTTATTTATAAAACCGATTTAATCATGTTATGTCATTTTGAAGAAAATTTTATTGAGTATACCAAAATGTAATACATGGTTTTCTGTAGATATTAGTTTTAAAAAAAATTAAATCAATCTTGGAAAAAACATAGTTTTTTTTCAACTTTTTTTAATTACTTCAATTAACGGACGCCGCTGGAGAGCTTGTTATTAGTCTAACTTTATTAAGTTATACCATGTTGAAAAGGGAATTTTATTGTCTACAATAAAGTATATTATACATTTTTCTCTTAGAAGCTTAGTTTTTAACAAAATTTGAAAAAACCTCAAAATTTCAGATTTTGGGGGTGTGAGGGGGTTTTTGGAGGTTTTTGCAGCCATTTAAAAAAAAATAATATGTTATTATTTTTTAATTATGTGTGTGTGACAATTTGGGCTTTCCAGCGACAATTTAAAATTCCGCCGCCATTTTGGCCGCCATCTTGAATATCTCAGCCCCTGTCAATATTTCGAGTTGGCAACAGGGATATTCGGATTCAGCCGGGTCAAAATAGGGGGAATTGCCCATTTGCCAAAAAGTAATATAAAATGCTTCTAGAAAGTGGATTTTCCCGAATCTTGCCTGAACTACAAAGAGACCTTGATATTTTCCATCAATCATTTAGCAAATTTAAGGTATCTCTTAAAAGACTGTTGTTTTTATAATTTTGACTTTATTGTTATTGTTACTGATTGTTATGTTGTTTATTACTGTTCCTAATTTAGTTTAGTTAAGATTGAATTTGTAAAATTTTTTGAAATGGTATATCCGTAAATAAATAAATAAATAAAATATTTAAATAAAACTTTTTTATTCACTAAAAATTATTCTTTCTAAACTTCTGTAACCCGTGAAAGTGCAAATATGTTTTTGTTACAGTACAGTCTTGTAGTAGTTGAGTAGACGTTTATCAATAAAACATGTAAACACTTTATTTCATAAACAAATTATAAAAAAGGAAGAAATAAAACAAAAAGGAATAATTTGCAAAATTAAAAGAAAAAAAAATCTTATTTAAACAACAGACTGATTCAATTGTTATTTATAAATGAATTAGAACCGAAAAACCGAATTAAGAAGGAATAGCCTGTCCTTTATTTTCATACACAATTTGCTACAATACTATAATACATACTGAAGTGGTTGGTCAATTCGATACGTACCTAATCTCTTGAACTTACACAAAATGGCGTTCATTTGCTCTCGTGGAGGGCACCTGAACTCTTTTGTTTTTTTAGCCGCCACAGCCGACGGCAAGTCTGACTGTTTGATTTCAATGTATCGACGGAGTTGATCGGTTTGAAGTTCGCCGACAAAATCGTAACTAAAAAAGGCAGACATTAAATTTAGTTTTTTGTTCTTAAAGATTTCTTTGCCTATAGTAAGAAATATTTTTAAAGAAGTGGTATTTGTGCAGTGGCGTGGCAACCTAGCCCTGGGTTCGTCTTCCAAAATATCCGCCTGGCTTTCATTTAACCCATTTGACCCGACCCAAATACCTTAAATAAACCAATAAGCAAGCGCTTTGGAAACAATGGCAAATTTAAGTTCGCAGACGCAAATTTTCAAGTGCGCAAGCGTGTGTTTTGTCACACAGACACACAGCTGCTGTGTGGATGGGTTTGGATATTTGTTATTTCTTTACATTTTGTGGGGTTTTGCGTTTGACGTGTAATTTTTTTGTGAAAAATGGTACATAATTGACGTAAAATATATGCGGTTTGTAGCAAAATGTTCGAGAGAATTAAGAGAATGCCATTCTATAGCTAAGAACTTGTATTTTTTTTTATAATTTGGTAATAAAGTTAAGAGTGGTTTAAAGATGCCATTAAGCACTCTTCATTCATTATTTCACTCAAATTTACCCGATGAAATAGTTTATAGAAGATAAAAATAATAGACATAACCCTGTTTGATGCACTGGTTTTGCCAATACTAGAATATGGCAGTATTATTTGGTCACCGCAGTACAGCATTTGGGTAAACATTGTCGAAGGAGTACTATCAAAGAGGCTGTGATAATAATTGGTTGTTGGGTTCGTTTAACAGATTGTCTTTAGATAAGAGACGAACAAAAAAATTTTTATGCACGGTGTTTAAAGTTCTAAAAGGAGAAATAGACTGCCCAGATATTCTCGAACAACTTCCATTTGCTATCAATCGTGTCAACTCCAGAAGCACTAAAGTTTTTATCTTGCATTCCCAAGAACAAACCTTTATAAAAGTTCTCCAATCTATCATTTATGTCACCTATTTAACCTATATGCTTCAGATGTTGACATTGATTTAATAAATTTAACTCATTTTAAGAAATTAGTTGATAATAAATTGCGTTAACCCCGTTAAACTTATGTAGAGTAGTTGTAAAATTTTTGTAGTACGGGACGGATATGTTCGACTTTTAGAGGGAGAGCGGCGATATACCTTTACTTCTTAGTTTTTTTTTTATTATTATTATTCTAAGTGTAAAGATAAAGAAACACAGAAATGATAAACAGCAATAAGTATTGTTAACTATGCAAAAATTGTAAATTTTACGTTATTCTAATTTTAAACTTCCGCCACCCCTCTGTGTCTGATTATATAGATGTTAAATATGTAGTGTGATAACTTTACAATGACTTAGATAAGTAAGGTGTCTGTAATTGGTCAGTTGGCTGTTGATACCTAAATAAATAAATAAAAATAATTAAATAAATAAAAATAAACAAATACGTTAAGCGTACATGTTCAAAGAATCGAAAAGTGAAGCACTCATAGCTGGCTTTGGAAACAATGGCAAATTTAAATTCGCGGATGCGAATTTTCAAGTGCGCATGCTTATGTTTTGTCATGTAGACACACACAGTTGCTATGTGGATGGAGGCCATATTGACATTTTGTGGTGTTTTGCGTTTGTCGTGTAAAATTATGTTTTTTTCAGTGAAAAATGGGTAATAATTCACGTAAAACATGTGCGGTTTGTGGAAAAATGTCCGGAAGAAGTAAGGGAGTGCCATTCCATAGGTAACTACGTGTATTTTTCTTTATAATTTGTTAACAAAGTTACGAGTAGTTTACAGATGCCATTAAACACTCTTCATGGTGCCCACAATAAATCTACACAATTAGTATTAGAAAAACTACAAAATTAATCCACAATTTGATAAATTTTCACCCAATCAAGTAGTTTTTAGAAAAAAATAATAGACATAAACCTAAACCAGGGCTATCAAAACGGACGGGCCACGATCCTCCACTTTGTTGACGTCACATCCGAGGCTGATTTTTTTTTGATGGTCACGTCACGACACAGCTGATTGTCTTTAAAATATTGAAGTTGGAATGACGGTTCGTGAAAATTTGATTTTTTTTTAAATAAAGCCGATTTTGAGATTGTTTTTACTATATTCTTGCAGAACAATTTTTTTAAAATGTATAGTAATCCTTAATTTTTCAAAGCCGCTTCATTAGCTCACACAAAAATTAAATTTAAAACAGAAGCGATTGTGACAAACACAGATGACAAAGTCAAATACTTGTCAAATATAACAGTTGGCATGCGGTACATGGCGGGTAATTTGAATTCAAAATAAAAAATACTAAATGTTGAAGATTTTAACCTTTTAATCACCTTGCATCCTTACAAAAGTTTGGTGGAATATGAGGATAGTGTCTGAGAATATTTGACTGAAATTTCGCGGAAATCTGTAGTGCCATTTTGAAAATATCATAAAAAAACCTCTGACCTCCCATAAGACCCAATGTAAAAGTCAGCCCCCGGAGAACAGCTGATTTTTTTAGGGTCGTGGCCTGTATTTTTTTGTCGGCCTTGCCTAAACATTTGACAATTGTCAAATAATGTAGTGACGTAACGGAGTATGCTCCAAAAAAATCCTGTCTACGCGAAAAAGGAACATTAGGAAATAAATGGGGTCCCAGCATCAAGCATGGCATGTAACAATGCAAGGGCATGCCCTGTATTTATCTAAGGTATTGGACCGAAGGTCACTTATCGAAAATCAAGCTTGCCTTTACGAAGAATGTCCTTAATTTGACCGGCACCTACCTGAAAGATATGATTTTCTCAACTCTATGCCTCAACTGAATATCGCAAAGATGTTGCAACAAATAGCACATTTGCAACTTGGCTCCTTCAGCCATCCTCATGGAAAGTAGGCCCTTTTTGTGCTCGTCTTTTCCCTCTTTTTCAAAAGTTGGGTCCCAAGTTTCTGGACAGACCATGATTAAGACTTTTTCTACGTCTTCGTCTCGCAGGAGGTTTACCAGGAGGAGGCGGTCCACGAGTTTAAGGAGAGGCCTGAAAAAGTTTTGATCCATAAAAAAGACGGACTTTTCTTTCAACTATACAGGGTGACCCGATCTTAAGGGACCAAACTTTACCAGCGTGTTGGGCGTTCAAAAATAATTACAAAAAGTCTATACAACATAGGTCGAAAAATGTTTTGTAAAAAAAATACAGGGTGTCAAAGTTTTCTTTAAAAAAAAGAAAAAAATTATTATCTAGAAAACTACCTTGGACAACAACTTTTAATTTGGTACAGAATAAAGGTTAATAGAGCTGCATACTTTTCTTTATAAAGCAACAATGTAGGCCCGCCACGGGCGTGCGCACGGGTGGTGACTTAGAATTTTTGAAGAAAAAAATGATACGCCAATGGATTTTTTTTAATTTTAAATTATTTTTGAGTTCACTGTCCAATTTAAGTAAAAAAATGTCACCTTACTTTTTTTCGTACAATGCTTTATTGTGGAGAAAAAAATTGAAAATGTTTAAATTTGTTGCAAAAAAAATAAAATAATTAAGCCAATAAATTTTTTAAATTAAAGAAACTACACAAATAAATGGATTATTATTTATTAATTTAAAAACGCTTCAAAATGGTTGCCCCTCACTTCAATGCATTTAGTACATCTTCGTCGAACTGCTCTGGTAGCAGCAGCAATTTGTGCTGGAGTTATGGCTCTGCAACAAGCTTGGATTGATGCTATGAGGTCATCCCTGTTTCTTGGTGGGTTTCTGTACACCATTTCTTTCAAAGTACCCCAAAGAAAAAAATCTAGGGGGGTGAGGTCGGGTGACCTAGCAGGCCAAGCCGTTGGGCCCCCTCTACCTATCCATCGGTGAGGATAATTATTGCTTAGCCAATCACGCACTTCTATGCCAAAATGGGCTGGGCACCCATCCAATTGGAATTGCATTTTTCTAGATAATAATTTTTTTCGTTTTTTTTAAGAAAACTTTGACACCCTGTATTTTCTTTACAAAGCATTTTTCGACCTATGTTGTATAGACTTTTTTTAATTATTTTTGAACGCCCAACACGCTGGTAAAGTTTGGTCCCTTAAGATCGGGTCACCCTGTATAAGACCGACTAAATCGAAACCAAACGCTACAGTCAATCCCAATGGACCCTTTTTGTTATTAACGGAGTTTGGGAAAAAAATTAAAATCGTTAGACAAAATAAAATATTTGAATTTTGTTGCTTAACAAGGACTTATTACAAATAAGGAGGATGTCGAAATGAATTTGAATTAAATTAATGTGTGGAATTAAATTGTTAATTTTATACGACTGTATAATAAACTTGATAATTTGTTATAGGATAGAATTTCATTAGAGAATACAGTTTTTTTTCGAAATTTATTGACTTTATATTGGCTTTATTCATTGTAAAATCTCCAGATCATCCCATTTTCGTAGAAACGGGACCGTTTGGGAAATGCAACTCATTTTTCCATACATGCGATGTTATACTATAGATTAATTTTTACTTACAGAAATAGATTTTCATTAGATCCTCCAACAGGGTCTCTGTTATGCACTTGATTGACCTCTACTGATTCAGCTAAAGCCTGCATTGCATAATCCCTCACATAATCTAGTGGAAAATAGGGCGAGTAAAGGTTTTGAATGTTCTCGACGCTTTCACTAAAAAAAAAACAATCAATTATTCTCTTAAAATACTGCCAAATAAAAATTTTAACAAAAACATTTCATGTAAAAAAAAACAAGTACGCGAAAATGGTATTCCATAAAAAGAATTAAGATAAAAATAAAGCCAAGTTCTCCAATACTAATTTCAAAATGAAAGGTACTTTTTAAACTTTGGTATTACAGCCAAACTTCTTTAAGTTCGATTTAGCACTTAGGAGTTAAGAGTCATTTTAGAAAAACATTTCCAATCTAGTAAGAACCTTTCATTTTAAAATTTCTATTGGAGAACTTGGCTTTACTTTTATCTTTTTATTCTTTTTATAGAATTCCATTTTTGCTTACTTGGCTTTTTTTTTACATGAAATATTTTTGTTATGATTTCACTCCTTTTTTAAAGGATTTGGATAATATTTAAGTTTTAAAGTAGTAAAATATGTCGAATATTGTTCAAAACTTTTGCAGTGTCTTATTAAAAATGTTAAGGTTTTTTGATTTTTTCCTATGGTTTTATTATAGTTCCTATCAACCTTCTAAAGCTCAGGTCTCTAGCGTTCCTGGAAGTGGGCAATGATGCTTTTATATACCTTTACATTTATAGGAGAGGAAAGTTATTTAAAATTTTGGGTTTTATAATTTTTTTCTATAGTTTTATCATAGCTCCTATCGGCCTTCCAAAGCTCAGTTCTCTAGCGTTTCTGGAAGTGGGCAATGTTACTTTTACTTAATTTTATATTTATAGGGGAGGGAAGCAAATTAAAATTTTTGGGTTTTTAGATTTTTTCTTATAGTTTTATCATACTTCTTATCAGTCTGTTAAAGCTGAGCTGTCTAGCGCTTATGGAAGTGGCCAATGTTACTTTTACATAACTTTACATGTATAGGGGAGGGGAGTAAATTAGAATTTTGGTGCTTTATTATTTATTTTTTCCAAGGGTTTGTTGGTCATAATTTCTATCAGTCGGCCAAATTTTAGCATTGTAGCATGTCTGGAAGTACAGTAGAATTTTGATGATCTATAAATGAGTGAGTGGCAATTTCGAGGTTTTTTGAAATTTTGTAACTACTGTACTACTTTATGGAAGTCCATCAAACTTGGAGGGGTTGTTAACTCTATGAAGACTACACTGCCCTGCCCCCAGATAATATGCCTGTTTTTTGCATTTATAAAAAAACACAAGACATAATACGAGGGTGGATCAAATATAAACAAGCCTTTGTTTATAAACTAGTTATTTCGAAACATGACACAAAACAGAAATTTTTTCTACTTTTCTACACATCCTCCTTTTCTGTTAATACACTTTTCCCAACGGCTTGACAGTTTCTTAATCCCGCTTTCATAAAAGGAAGCTGGGCGGGTATCTAACGAGTTGCGCACGAATGCCTCCACCTCTTCATTAGTCTGAAATTGCTCGTCTCCCAGTGAATCTTTGAGTGGGCCAAACATATGAAAATCGCAAGGTGACAAATCTGGACTGTATGGAGGGTATTCCAGCACAGTCCAGTGCATTTCATTGATTTTGGCCTGTGTTAAAGCTGCCGTATCAGGTCTAGCGTTGTCATCCCAAGAAACATTTATATGACTTACAACCTAATGTGACCTGAACCGACGTCGGATTTAGTGGAATTCTAAGTTGCAAGATTGATTATGCGTTAAGCGACGTTCATTCATATCAAAACCGACGTTATCAAATATACGTCCGTTTTTTTAACGATCTCGCGACGTCAATGCACCATTAATTTCCCAACGTCGGTCTTACGTTCGTTTGTTCGACGTACAAAAACTCTGACCAGCCCAACGACCAACAGACGTCGGCGTCGGGTACGTCCGGTGAAGACCCTAACCTCAGACCTAAACTAGCGTTTAGTTTGGTTGGTGTATTTTCCGTAACTTTTACTTGACCTATTCCACGTCCGTTCATATGGCCAACGCGTCACATGTACAGCCTACTGTCATTTATAGACGCCCATAACCTAACAACAAGTGCATTTGTTTGGTCAAGAGATATTTTGGTCAGGACGGCTACGTTTCAGGACATGATGCAGTTTTATATCTTTTTTGGATTTTGGAAACCATAATACCCCATCCTCTTCCCACACGTGGGGTATGGGTTTTATTTCCCTTTAGATTTTTGATATTAAAACAAACATTTCTAAAAAATAAAAAAAAACAATGATTTCGGTGGGTAGTTAGCTTTGGGACCGTGGGCTTTACCTATTGTAGTACAAAAAGAGCGGACGTTGACTTCCAATCCCTTGGTAGGCCGACGCAAAATCATGCGGGGCGAACGTCCGAATTTAATGGGACGAAATACGTTTGCCGGACGTCGGACTTCGACTCTTTGGTTATCTTTCACAACCAAAAGTGGAGACCCGGGCCGAATTGGTATATTATTAGTTCGCATTAAGTCAGACACAGTAATCCGCCATTCTAGAAAGGTTAGCGTCTGTCGGCCATTATAAAATATTTTTTCTTTTTCTAATTTTAAGTAGAAATGAAAGAATAATTGCAAAATTATTAACAAATTTGAATTTAGTGAGGCAGCAAAATATTTTTTTTACAAAAATAAAAAAAAATAATAAAAATTAGATCTATTTGACAAATATATATTTTAGTAAATCTTGCATATTTGAGGAACGCTTGCTTTTTTTGAAAGTATTTTAATCACATTTATCAATAAACATGTCTTCGTTGTCAAATTTTTGTTGGATTCCTGCTTTAAAATATAAATTATTAATATTGTAATACCCCCTTTCATGCATGACTATAATTGTCATTTGTAAAATGCACCCATTTTTATGAGACTTGTTATAATAAGTGTAAAATATTTACTTATCAGGTATAATTTTAGTTACTCGACAGGAATTCTTTTTAGCAAAAACTATATGTATTCTAGGCAATGGAAACGAAACCAAACGCAACTTACCTGTTTGCGACTAAATTTAAGTGACGGAAATTCAACGTACAATTACGTTGTTAATTGGTAAACTCTATTACCTATAAGGTCAGATGCTGACGTCGTAGCGACCCGAATTTGTATTCCCCATTTAGGTGCAAACGAGGGTCGTCAGGCGGTCGAAACGACGTCGGCACCCGACGTCGCGTTTATCGCAAGCAACGTATGGGTAACGTAATATGACGTCCAAATGCTGCTTAGGATGCAGGAGCAACACGTCTTGGATGGGGTGTGCTCTCCTCTTTTGGCGATAATCAAGCTACCTAGTCGAGTAAGTTGCAGTAGTAAGCCGCATTTATTGTTATTCGCTCGTGCAAAAAATCGACCAACAAAACTCCTCTCCAGTCCCAGAAAACGGTCGCTAAAACTTTGCCTGCAGAAATGATCGTACGGCGACGACGTGGTGCCTCACGTTGTCAACACGCTCACGGCCGTCGTTAATTTCTTTGCACCAACTTTTTCCAGGTACCCACGAAAGCGTTTAATTTCCGAACTGTGCTCGTCGAATTTCAGCAGGTTTCAGGTTTTTGAAATTTAATGATTATTCTTTGCGCAACACTGCTGTGTACCTTCTTCTCGCTCATTGCTATTGCTCCTGACCAAATGAGCATCGCGGCACTACAAGCCACCTACATGCTGCTGAACATTCCTACTCCAAAATTATAACGGCCACGTTCATCTTGAATGACTTTTCCGTAGACAAGATTAAAAGGCTTGTTTATATTTGATCCACCCTCGTATATACTCTTAGGAACATTGTTCCTGCAGAAGATCCTGCCATGGTGCGTGAATTACCTAAAAACTGCTGATTAACTTACGTAATGTCAGACATTTTCATTTGTGGAACAACACTTTCTATTTGTAGCCGTCTTAGACTGTGACCCATATCTGGATCGTCGTACAAATCTTTTAGTTCCTGGCCAATGGGAATGACGTATTCTCGTTTACATACCTCCCTGTCAACAAATATACATTGTATATCCGATTAAGAAAACCTATCCTTCCTTTCTAAGTGTGCAATATAGTATATAAAAAACGTGACTAAAGTGTGATTTTATCTCCTTAGCAAATTGCAGTACAAACTTTTCGGCTTGTTAATTAACCGAGGCAAATTCTCGTGCTATATGTTTCGAAACAGTGTGGTTCAATAAATACGTCATAAATTGGTGACGTTTCATATCTATATTTTCGAATTTATGGGCGTTATACGATGAAATACCGTTCAAGAGGTGTAAATTGTGAATTTATTGTCAATATTTTAGTAAAAACTAAATCAAATTAAGAAACAATGTCTCAATTAAAAACAAAATTTTAACATTGATTTTTTAATATTGATTTTTTCAGCTAAACGTCAAAAAATGACATAACAGTTATTCAAAAATTTTATGGGCCACCCGGTATAAGATGCTATTTTATTTTTTAAATTAAAGCCTCTTGTTATCTTGTACACTTACATGGTAGTAGCTGTAGCTTCCAAATGCAAGGAGATCAACAAATCGTAAAAGCCTTGTCTCAGCGGACCACTCATATATTCAGATTTAATTGCGTAGAGCAGCTGCTTTTGGTCAACATGTTTGCAAAGAACGTGAGCAGCTTTGTAGTTACTCTAAAATAAAAAATATATATTATATTTGCCTTTTTCCAATGTCAAGAAGCTCCAATTTAATTGGTATAGTCCTTGCAATACCCCAAGTCCCTTTGCTATCCTTTTTTATTTTTCTCCTATAAAGAAGACAGAAAATAGCATCGAAAATCATTGTTGGCCCCAGTTGGCAGTTGCAAGCCTGTCTGTCTATCAAAGTTTAAATTGACAATAAAAGACAACTTTCAAAACAAAAAATTTTTGTCAAATTGTCAAAATGGTAAAAAAAGATAAATTATTCATACAAAAATTCCACGCTTTTTTTGATCTTCAGTCCCATCCGTAATAACTACAGTGCAAAATTTTAAGAAACACAGTAAAAGGTAATGACAAAAAGTATGAAGACTTTCTGATGCCATTCAAAACAACGTCTTTAGAAAACTAATTCAAAAAGTTTGTAAAACTGTTGTTTAAAAAGATAAAACGCATTATTAAAATTACATGATGTTTTGCGAAAAACTAATTTTGAGAAAATGAAAAAGCTATTGATGTCACTCCTCTCGTCATAACTGACGATGGCAGTTTATGAAATGAAGTTTTTTGGACAATGAGAATAAATTATTTTTGCATAGTTTGTTTTTTAGTTAGATTTTAGATTTTCAATTTTTTGGTTGGTTTTATTTTATTTTAAGAAGATAGGTTTATAAAACCATACAAATAAAGCTTAATAATAATTTTCATGTTTTGATTTGAACTTAATCCTATGAGCTCTTCTACTGTTCTACTGCAACATTTTAAACTTAGTAATTAGTAATAGCCTATTTTTAGTTTAAGTATTGTGTCTAAAATATATTTTTTAATTCACTCAGAAAGAGTCTGTACAATACTGTTTTTGTTGAAATTTCCAAAGCCTTTGCAGTTAAATCAGTTGAGAACTTCATTATACTTTCTAAAAAATCTATGTGTCGACCATAAAAATGTTTATTTTTTAAAAACTATAATAAAATTCTGTTTTAATTTACCCATTAATATAAGTCGAGAGTTTATTTGTGGAAACTGCAAATACTTAATAATAATTTAACTTTTATAAAGTCTTCTTAGGTAATAATATTACAAAAAATATAATATAAATAGGGCCTAATCTTATTTAAATCATAATTTTTACCAAAACAAATTGCAAAGCTTAGCTTAACTCCAGCTCGAAATACATTGTAGAAAATAACATTTTTGAAAAATTCAATAATCATTAATTTATCGTTTGTTCATGGTTTGTTTAGCTCCACGGTCAGTCGCACTGAAAATCTTCCAATGTAGAAACTTTGGCGGAAGGGCACCCCAATTGTTCATACATTTTTCACCACATAAAATCATTTTGGGACAGAACCTTTTCTCAAAAAACTATTCCAAATCAGAATCGGAATTTAAATAAAAAATAAGCGATAATCTTTCAAAGTCAGAAATTTCAAAACAATGACAGTTTAAACACCGATCCACCCTTATTATAAAGGGTGGTGACCGCTTATATTAACATTAAGGTAACTGATAATTAGTTTCGCAGCATCCATTATCAGTTACCTTAGGAACCTGTGGTTTAAAACTGAATTTAAAAAATCAAACGAACTTCTTGAAGTGAAGTTCGATTTTAATTTTTTCTAGGTTATCTCTTCCGAACTAGATCACTATGTAGTAGCTATATTCACGTCGGTGAAGTCACGAATTTAAAGCCAACGCAAAAAAAATATTGTCCTCTGGCGTGGCTTTCATTATAATTTCACCAGTTGACATCTGTCATCCGCAACCAACTTCATTCGTTTAAAGTTCAAAATTTTGAAACAAAACGGGCGGGAAAATATAATATCAAAATTATACATTGGGTGGGAGGTGATCTAGTTCGGAAGAGATAACCTAGAAAAAATTAAAATCGAACTTCACTTCAAGAAGTTCGTTTGATTTTTTAATTTTTATACAGTTATCTCTTCCTCCTAGATCACTATGTAGATGTTTACAGTTGTAAATTTGTTGCAAAATTTTGTATTTCAACATCTTTAAGATGTTTCATTTAACTAAAATGCAACGTAAATTCTGTATTAAACATTTATATTTAAAAACAATATATAAAATGTTGTTAAAACTACAACTTATCCTAACCAAAAAAACAGTAATAGCAAAACAAACTAGCCCAATACTGCTTTACAAAAATCCTTTCTGTCCTGATCTAAAGGTTTATTATAATACTTGGAAAAGGTTGTTGACTCAACCGACCAAGAAGCAGTCTTCTTAATAACTTCTAATGAAACCCCTTTACGGAATGCAGCACTAGTACTAGCATGGCGAGTACTATGTGCAGAATACACTCTGTCAATACCACTTAAACTTAAAACCTGACGGATCCAGCGACTTAAAGACTGACTAGTTGCAGCATGATGTGGTCGACTAATAGTTAGAAACAGATTTAAAACATTTTTCCTAAGATTAACAGTCCTATTTAAATAACATTTTAAGGCACTGAACGGACATCTCTCAGTCTTATCATTTTTTGTTACATACAAAAGAGGTTGTAACCTATTTAACCCTGATGTCTTTATCCTATCCGGTATTTTAATTTGAAAACCTTCATCATATTCCTTAATATTATTTAACATAATTAATGATAAAGTTTGAACTCTATGAGCAGTACATAAAGCTAACAAGGTAACAGTCTTAAATGATAATTTCTTAAAAGATAAATCCTCATTTGGAAATAAAGTTTCCAAAAATACAAGCACCTTTTCAGGATCCCAAATACTATCATATTTTGGCCTAAGAGGTCTCAAATTAAAACTACCTTTAAAAAACCTTTTAATTCTGGGATCTCCTGTAATCTCTGATCCTAAAAGAAGGCTTATGGCTGACCTAGCATTATTCAAAGAGCCAAATGATTTACCCGCTTTAAAACAAAATGTAAAAAATTTCAAAAGCAAACCTACTGAGCCAGTATAAAAATCTACTCCTTTACTTGCACAGAAGTTCCACCATTCTCTTAAAGGAGAATTATACTGGCTTAAAGTAGATTCTGTAATAGAAGAAAGCATGATTTCTATTGCATCCGGGGGCACACCCCTTCTTCGAAAGGCTTCGCAGACACAATGCCTGCCACCAGGGAAAGATGTTGCCATAACGGATGAGGCCTCCTATCAACAGAAAAAAGTAATTTTATATCTGGTTTGAATGTAATCATCTCAGAAACTAACATCTGTTTAAAACGGGGAAACCATGGCTGAGTAGGCCAAAAAGGCACTATCAAAATTCCTCTTGCATTGTCTATTGAAATTTTTCTCAAAACTCGAGGTAAAATCTTAAAAGGTGGAAATGCATAGAAAAAATATTTTTGCCAAGATATATAGTAAATGCATCCACTACAAAAGCCTCAGGGTCAGGAAACCAAGAAATAAATTTTGAACATTTCTTATTATTTCTTGTAGCAAAAAGGTCCAAACTTGGTGTACCAAATTTATTAGTAATAACATTAAAAACTCTTTGTGACAATTCCCACTCTGTTTCCTCTGTATTTAACCTTGACTGAAAATCTGCTTCAAAATTTTCTGAGGATTTTATGTAGGATGCATAAACCCATAAATTTCTATGTTCACACCACTGCCATATTTGTTTAGATAAAATATTTAAATTTTCAAACTGAATACCTCCCATTCTGTTGATATATGAAATGGCAGTGGTGTTATCAACACGAAGCAATATTTCAGTATTTCTTAAATCTTTGGCAAAGCATTTTAAAGCAAAAAACACAGCCAACAATTCCAGGTAATTTATATGAAATAATCTTTCCTGGCTGTTCCAAGAACCTCTTGCTCTTTTATTTTCACAAACTGCACCCCAAGCTTTTGGAGTTGCATCTGAAAAAATTTCAATAGAAAATTGATAATTAAGTAACTTGCAAAAGGGCTTTCCAAGACTAGTAAGCCACCAATTGAAATCAGACTGTAATGTATCTGGAATATTTATACTGCAATCATAATTAAACTGAGAACTTGTAAGAGCCAAAAATTTTTCCCTTTCAAAACTTTTAGTGTAAACCATTCCATACGGAATAGCAGGGCAAATTGACACCAAAGTTCCACATTGCAAATTCTCTAATAGAGCAAATCTTAGTTTCTTTAAACTTCAAAAGCATTCCTCTTACCTTAGAACATTTTTCTTGGGGAAGACTCAATCCTAACTTGTCAGAAAAAAACAAAAAACCTAAAAATTTGCATTGCTTAGAAGGCACTAGGCAAGATTTTTCTTTATTAATTAAAAACCCCAATGATGATAATGTAAAACATGTTACCCGAATATTTTTCAGACAAGATTCATAAGATGATGAAATTAATAAAAAATCATCAAGATAGTTTACTGAAATCAGATCCAAAGATCTTAAATAAGCAAGCACTGGCTTCAAAAGTTTGGTAAAGACCCAGGGTGCACTTGAAAGGCCAAATGGAAGTACGTTAAATTCATAAAGTTTACCATTGAAAATAAACCTCAGGAATTTTCTATATTTCCTGTGAATATTAACTGAAAAATATGCTTCCTTTAAATCCAATGTTACCATATAAGAGTCTTTCTGCATTAATTTAGTTGCCACCCTGCGGTCCTCTAGGAAAAAATGCTCAGTCTTGACAAAATGATTTAATCTTTTTAAATTTAAAACTAGTCTGTCAGACCCATCAGATTTAGGCACTACAAAAATATTTGATAAAAATTGATCCTTACAAGGCTGACAAGAAGAAACTGCTTCAATTTCAACTAAATGATTAACCGCTAAATTTAATCTACCAATTTCTTCTTGAGACCACTTTGGTTCTGGAGGTGAACAAATTTGAAAAACCTTTTGTAAAAAAGGTATTTTGTAACCTAACTCTACCCATGAGAGAATTAGGGAATCATTACAAATTTTGTGCCATTCATCTAAGAAAAATGTAATTCTTCCTGTCACCTTACTTACACCTAATTGTGGTGACGATGATCCCTCCTGTCCTGTCTCCCTCCTGATGTTCTGGCAGGCCTGAAATTTTGTGGAGCCCTTGGTGCTAATTGGCGAAATTGAGGCCCGTCTCTCCTTCGCTGAGGTTGTGCAAAGTGTTTTGATGCCTTCTGTGGTTGAGCCGGGCCTTTTAAATTTAAATTTTGCCTTTGTACTTTTGACTGCTCAATAATAGAGAGGCTACTTCTCTCCAAAATTTTAGCTTTTTCCAAGCTGTCATTCAAATCCTTCCCAAATAAAAAGGTGTCAATTGGAGAGTTGATCAAAACATCTTTGACATTATTTTTAATTTTTTGTTGAAAGCCAATACCCAACACCAACCACCTTCTATGTAACGACTTAGCATGATGTAGGTCTGCTACAAGGCGACCAGCATCAGAAAGAATCTCAATAAGCTTAAATATATCAGTCTTTAACACAGATCCTGCATTGAGCAACTTTGTTAGGGCTTGTCCAATGGCTGACAATATTGTTGCTAGTTGCACTTGAGAACTTTTTTGTTTTTCATCCCTATCCAGAGCATCTTTCTTTAAATTGGACTTTATTTCGGAGTTTAATACAGGTGCAGCCATTGCCAAACAATTTGATGGTACTGTGTACTTAGCCAAAAGATTTTCTTTAATTTCTGATGAAAGCCCTTTCAGTAAAATAAAGGACCATTTATTCGCTATTGAAGCATGCAAATTATTTTCTGCTTTTTCTTCAATCAACCCTTCCTTCCCCAAAAGTGCTTCCACTTGTGAATCCAAATTGGATGTTGAAGGTACTGCATCCATATTTTGACCTTCTAGAACTTTATTAGCAATAGGATTAGATCCCGAGCTGGGCCCTTCATCCTCAATCTGAATAGTTATGTCTGAAAACAAAAATACATTGACATTAACCAAATACAAAAGGTCCTGCTCTGCCATTTCAGGTTAAGGTAATAAAGTCAGTAAAGACAATATCACAAAATGTAGCAGCAGCACCATGAACAATATAAGTTAATAAGTAACACAGCCAATTTAACCATGTTAAGTAGGTAATACAGCCAATTTAGACTTTATTAACCCTAATCATCATTCAGTTGATAACATAGTCAATTTAGACTATATTAACACTTTTTTCCAGATAGCCAATTTAGACTAAAAAACAACAAAGTAGCCAATTTAGACCACAATGTTTAAAAACCATACCTTCTACTTTATTTTCTAAAAATTCATCAACCTCCTGGTCTTCTGACTCCACCTCCTCCTCTTCAAACCAAGAGGAGTAACTTTTAACCGGTAAAACTGGTAAAATTTCTTGATTAAAAGCAGAAGACATTTGCAACGGAAGGTCGTTGACCTTTTTAGAAGTGTCTCTCTCTTTTTGTGTTTTCTTGATAACATCTAACTTTTTCTTCCATTTTTGTAACTCTCCCATCACTAAAGCCTCTTCTTCTTCGTAATTATCCTCAAAAGTCTCAGAAAACGAACGTTTCGACATAATTTAACAAATTCACTTTTTTTTTTTTAAATATCTTCGAATCACTTCACCGCACGAAAACATAGAATGAAGTTGGTTGCGGATGACAGATGTCAACTGGTGAAATTATAATGAAAGCCACGCCAGAGGACAATATTTTTTTTGCGTTGGCTTTAAATTCGTGACTTCACCGACGTGAATATAGCTACTACATAGTGATCTAGGAGGAAGAGATAACTGTATAAAAATAAGAATACACGTGCGTTTTGTTACCAGAATTACGGGGTGATTAAACAAAAGGACTAGCCTTATTGCAAAGACTTTAGACCAACGAATATTATCGATGAGTTTTAATTTTTTTTTTTAATCCAGAAAAACAAAATCTTAAACGATAAAAAATCGAAAGACAAAATATCGAAAACAAAAAATCTCGATAGATTAAACCTGGAAAACAAAAAGATTAAAAAATATCAAAACCATAACAAAAACATTTCATGTAAAAAAAGCCAAGTATGCGAAAATGGTACTCCGTAAAAACTATTGAGATAAAAGTAAAGCTAAGTTCTCTAATACAAATTTCAAAATGAAAGGTTCTTACTAGTTTGGAAATTTTTGCTTTGTTTTGCTATTACAGCCAAACTTCTTTATGTCCAATTTAGCACTGTGCCTAAGAGTCATTTGCAGCCGTAATAGCCAAGTTTAAAAAACATTTCCTAACTAGTAAGAACCTTTCATTTTGAAATTTGTATTAGAGAACTTGGCTTTACTTTTATCTCAATTCTTTTTAAGGAATACCATTTTTGCGTTGTGTGTGTTTTTGTTATAATTTCACTCCTTTCTTAAAGGATTTGGATATTATTTAAGTTTTAAAGTAGTAAAATATGCGGAATATTGTTCAAAACTTTTGCAATGCCTTATTACAATTTTTGAGGTTTTTTATTTATTAGGTCAAATATGGGCTGAAATGTTTCAAGAAAAGATGGTACAGCAGTTTGCGCCGCGAACTTGGCCGGGCAATGCTTTGCCCTCAAATTAAATAAATTAAAACCTAAGCTGGTTAGGTTGGTATAATAAACAAAACTAACCTGATCCGTTCAGAATTATTTTAGTATACTAACTTAAACAGAGTGTTTTTTCAACCTAACGAAGTTAGATTAGGTTCTTATTTATTATTAGCTCACACTACTACTATACTATAGTGGTGTGAGCTATAGTGATCCTAATTTTTTCGAGAAAAAAAAAGTTGCTCCGATTTCAAAATTTTTTATATATCTTTGCGTTTCAGATGATTTTGAAACTTTTTTGTTGCGCCGTCTGTCTGTCTGTATGTCTGTCTGTCTGTAACGACCAACGCGCATAACTCAAAAACCGCTTGCCCGATTTTAATGAAATTTGGTACCTACGCTGGGTATTGGGTCGAGATGGTCCCATTTAAAAATGAACAAAATCCACCAAACACAAGCCAAATAAAAGGGTGGGGGTATATTTCAAAAATTAGAGTTTGTGTAAAAATATGGCGTGTGTGATATCAAACGAAAGTTAATTGCGTCTAGAGTTAAATAAAATACATTTTACTTTTAAAAAAAGGGTGGGGTAAATTTAAAAAATTAGTGCTTATGTGAAAATATGGCGTGTGTGATATCAAACGAAAGGTAATTGAGTCTGGAGTTAAACAAAATACATTTTAGTTTAAAAAAAAAGGTGGGGGTAGATTTGAAAAATTAAAGTTTAAGTCAAAACATGGCTTGTGTGGTATCAAACGAAAGGTAATTGAGTCTGGGGTTCAATAAAATATTTTTCCGTTTTTAGTTATATTAGCTCACACGTACACTATAACTATAGTACATAGTGTGAGCTTAGGTGCCCATAGATTGGCAGAGTATTTTTTTATAATTTTCGCTTATACATATGTTTCTGTTTTCGCCGAGGTTTTCGATCTTTTGTTATTTAAGATTTTAAGTTTCGAGATGTTTTAATGTATTCGATTTTTTTGTTTTCGATGTTTTCGAGATCTTGTCTTGCAATCTTTTCACCGCCATCTCAAAAAGTCTTAAGAGTATGTAAATGAGGGGGAATTGACCATAAGAAAAAATGAATATTTACCCCACTAAGCTTCCGAGACTTAAAAAAAAAATATCGACCGTCCGCGCCATATCAGAAATGTACACAGGCGTAGAAATTTGTGTTTAATAAATCGTGGCTCTAAGTCTAATAATGCTAAACATCTTATAATCGCAAAGTATGCCGAAGATGACTAAAATCTAATAAACATAAATGCACCCAATGAATTACCTGATAACATAAGGCAGAATACAGCGTCAAAGTATGCGCATGAAAGCTCAACAGTTTATCCATTTCTATCAGTTCCAGTATGTCGATACATCTGTCTTCTTCTGGTATGTGAAGGGCCAACATCGAGACGGCGTCCTCGCAGAGCATAGACCAACCACGGATGTCTGACAGCTTCAGGGCGTGAATTTGAAGGTTTACGTTCGGCACCTGTAAAATGTCAAGAGTTAACACTAAGGTCAAGATTGTAACTAGAATTACTAGCTATTTAAATACCTTTATTATACCGACCAAGCTGCAGAAACTAAGGTCACTATAAGGAATCACGAAGTTCCTTCTAAGAAGGAACTTCGTGATTCCTTCTAAGAAGGAACTTCGTGATTCCTTCTAAAAAGGAACTTCGTGATATACTGACCTTACCAGAAACTACCTACATGTATACTCCATATCATAATTTTTGAGATAACTTTTTGACAGTTATCAGCTGTTTACCATAACAAATAACGAGCGGATAGTTCACAACTTGCATTCCATTTGCTATTGGTTGACATAGTCAGGCGGGATTTTTAAAATTAAAACTCTCCTGTCCTCGTTTTGGGAGGTTGAAATCGGTGTTAAACCAAACTGAAACAAAACCTAACCGTGGTCAATTGATGGGAAACGTATCCTAACCGGGGCGTGTCTGGACAGGTTAGGATACGTTGTCGAATAATTTATCAGGGTTAGGTTAACACCGATTTCGACAGGAAAACAGGATAGGTCAACAAAAAAAAGTTGTAAAAAGTTGTCCCAAAAATAATGACATGAACTGTAAAAGAATATAAAATGTTTTTAAAAAACAATAAAAAAAACTCATCGCATATGCATAGATTTAGTTAAATGCAATAGGTATGTACTGCACAAACCACTACACTTTTTAGTCACTTACAACTAGTATATATTCGTATTTTACGCCGAAAGCTGTAAACATAATGTTTGTTAAATGCTTGACTGGTGGCACCATCTCTTAATATAATATAATAATAATCTTAAACGGCAACGTTCAACATCAAAAAGTCAGCTGACTATTTCGACCAATAGCAAACGGAATGCAAGTTGTGAACTAGCCGCTCATAACAAATAGCATAGGCCAACAAAAAAAAATTGTAAAAAGTTGTCTCAATTGTAATGCCCCTTATCGTTAATACTAAATACTGTGAAACTTGACTACAAAATAATCTAAGAATATGGTTTTATTTATAAAAAGACAATTCTTAAGATAGCCAAAAAGTGTTCCCCCCAAACAAAATCAACGTGTTCGAGCGTTTCTCCAAATTCGCACTCTAAATACCCAAAAAGGGCTCTGTTTCGATGTTCATGCAGGGCTATCAAAATGGATCCTCCACTTTGTTGATGTCACATCCAGGGCTGATTTTTTTTGATGGTCACGTTACGACACAGCTGATTGTCTTTAAAATATTGAAGTTGAAATGACGGTTCATGGATATTTGATTTTTTTTAAATAAAGCCGTTTTTGAGATTGTTTTTACTTTATTCTGGCAGAACAATTTTTTTAAAATCTATAGTAAGCCCTAATTTTTTATAGCCGCTTCAATAGCTCACACAAAAATTAAGTTTAAAGCAGAAGCGAATGTGACAATCACATATGACAAAGTCAAATACATGTCAAATATAACAGTTGGCATGTGGTACATGGCGGGTAATTTGAATTCAAAATAAGGAATGCTAAATCTTGAAGATTTTAACCTTTTAATCATGTTGCTTCCTTACAAACCTTTGGTGGAATATCGGGATGGTGTCTGAGAATATTTCAGTGAAATTTTGCGGAAATCTGTAGTGCCATTTTGAAAATATCATAAAAAAAACGTCTGACCTCCCATAAGACCCAATGTAAAATTCAGCCCCGGGAGAACAGCTGATTTTTTCAGGGTCGTGGCCTCTATTTTTGTGTTGGCCTTGGTTCATGAAACACCCGATATTTCTAATACTTAAGCAGCATGTGCAGAATATTTTACTCAAATTTCGTGAAATCTCATAAGTCGTTTTCAAATTATCACGCGTCCTTTCATGTAAAAGTAACCTTCAAAAATAATAAAAACAGCTGATTTTTCCAAAGAGATGCCTGTATTTTTTTCGTTGGCCTTGGCTTACCCTTGCCCACTGGTGAGGCTTTAAGCACTGGACCTTTAACCTGGGTGGAAATTGCGGAATGACATGTTTGGAACTGTTTTGAAGCACAGCAGCAGATAATGGAAGACTGGTGGAGGTTCGACCAAGTTCTATTTGCATTACTTCTTTGCTTGTTGCCTCCACAAAGATGGCTGGGAAGAGTTTGGTTTCTGGTTCCATCTAGAAATATAAGGGATTCATAAAATAATTTTTTTTTGAACCCTAACCTTAAAAGGCTAATTCGCAGTTACTAGTTCTGCTTTTTATAAGGGACAAACGACACCCAAGTCAGCGGACACTGCTTTGCAAGGTTAACTATTTTAAATAAAACAGTTTCCTTTATGATACGTTTATTAAGGGAATTGAATAAGAATGTTGTAAGTATGTAATTTAAAAGGAAAATTAATATCATTTTTAGAAACGTTTATTATGTACAACTAAAACTACAACTAAACTGATCAAGCATTAACAGGTGGATTAGCCTCTAGTGGGGTACTTTGGTATGGGACCTGTCAACAGTGTCAAAAAAGTGAAACAAAAGAAAAAAACAAATCTTATTAGATTTTAGAACTAATTACTAATCAGACTAATATTTTGAACTAATAACTTTTAGTTTTCAAAAAAAGTGTTTTCAAACGAAGATGCCTAAAAAAAACAAGAACCTTCTAAAGTTACCATAAAAGATTCTTATATCTCACCTTAAAAACATGGGGTGTAGATTTGCCGTCACAGGTGAAACTGATTATACCAGTGGCGGCGTCCAAAAAACAGCCAATAAACATGCCTTGCGATGCACCCTTGCCAGAGGCGTCCTGTGTAACGTGATTGTAAAGTTCGTCCGCACGTACCATGTAACAGGATTGCCTGTTAATGCTATAAAAGAAAACGTAAGCAGATAAAGATACTCTTTGTTTGAAACTCGTAGACAATGATTCTGTAGAAATAAAATTTCGGACTTCCCTTGGCTTTATTTATTTTAAAAACACGACGTTTCGGTTAGTAAGTATCTCTAACCGTTTAGTTAACAACGGTTAGAGATACTTACTAACCGAAACGTCGTGTTTTTAAAATAAATAAAGACAAAGTCCGAAATTTTATTTCTACAGATAAAGATAATTAGGTAAAAACTTATTTGGCCTTTAGGAATGTTTTAGGGCATTCCATATGAGGGCAAAGGATCGATACCTGTCTTGAGATGGAATCTTTTAGTTTTATTTCACAGTGCACCTTGCATGGGATAGATAATCTTGAAATCCACCAAAATTTTGTTTTATAAAACTTGTAATATTTTGTAAAAGAAAGGCACTGTATGTGCAAAGAAAATAAAAGATAAAAATGTTACTGTCAAGGCCAGCTTGGTTCCACAAAAATCAAAATCCGTTTAGACCATTGAGTTTGCTTAAAAGACTGTATATGTAAACATGGTTGTTCCCGAGAGAACTTGGGAGTCAATTAAAAAACTTACCAATCGATAGTCCTGTCATATTCATCAGTAATAATAACAGAGCCCTTTAAAACATGGCTTTGGTTGAATTCGGTACTGTAGAAATGGAACTGGGTAGTGACCCAGCCTACATAAGTATGGGTGGGATCCTAAAACAGTTAACTGTAGTGAGAATAAAACTAAAAAGTCAATGAAGAAAGCATTAAAACAATTATACTGTTATATGACAACCACTCCCGTTTTTCATGTCAATATATCATATATTTTAAAACTAAAAAAAAAAGATCTATTCAGTTTTACTTTAATATATAGGAAGAGATGTTTATTTTTTTTATAACATTGTGACATTAATTTGTTTAGGATAAACCATACAACTTTTGAATTTACACTTTTGTTCTATCTTTTATAATAAGTGCAGTATACCTGGGTTAAAATATACGGAAACACCCTGAAGATAAACTGTGTGTAGTAGATTTACCTGTCCAGGAAATATCCTGACTCCATAAAAGTATTCATTGATAAGATCCAAGCACTTGGCATCATATAGTTCATCGCCTATGGCTTCAACTCCTGACGCTTGAGGAACAGAAAGCTGCTTTTGCTGGCCGGTAGGAGGGGCGGGGGCTTCAGCCTTAAAGCAAAAACTGGCTTTTAGAAGTAGCTTATTCAAAATTTAATATTTTATTTACGCATATAGCAATAACAATAGTTTAATTAAATCTATTACAAAAGTCAAATAAGAAAAAAGAAAATCATTAGTCTAAAATTTACAGGTAAAGTGATATTGTTAGGATAGAAAATAATCTCCTACTAAATGGCACAAGTTACGTTTATAAGTAAGTGCACATTAACCCTAAACAATCTAAAGAAATGAACTTCTGTATATAGTTCAATTTGTATTAAAATGTGCAATAAACTATATACGGAATTAAAAGCAATAAGCAATTGACCAATCATCGGCGATTTTTATACAGGAAACAAAACACATATCGATATTCTATTAATGGCAAAGGGTTTTTAATAAAAGCATCTCCAAAAGAGTTTAGCAGTTAGTTGTATGCTGAGAACGTAACGTCTCGTACGTACAATTTAACATTGAAGACAAGTAGTAGTCAGAAGTCGAGCGTATCTAGAGGATACGCATTTATTAGTAATATGTATTTAATGTAAGTAGAAATTATTAATTAGTAGAAAAACTTAAAACTACAAGACTACAAGATGGTGGACTAAACAAGCACTAACAGTGAGTATACAAAAGTTTTACAGTTTATTATAGAATATTCCATATGAATCGTCAAACATATCTATGTCACACTTTGATAAAACATCATTTGTCAGCCTAGACATTCTATATAATGAAGAATTGACCACATAGTTAGTTCTATGGAACTATATACTAAACCTTATTTCTAGAATTTTTGGTGAAACATAAATAACAACAGTTGCAAGTAGGTCTGGTGCATCAATCATATTAATTAAGATTTCATAAAATTGGCGATGTCAAAAAAGTTTAGCCTACTTTCTAGCGTTGTTAAATTTAATTGTTAAGTTCATAATTTCAACATCATTAATTTCTTCAACTAATAGTTGGTAAGCTATTTTTCGAACAAATTTGTGCTGGATCTTTTCCAATCTTTTTTTGATGGATATCATAGAATGCTGCCACACATAGCTGGCATAAAATATATAAACATATAAAGTTGCTTGAATGTAAAAATATTTTCAAATATACGCAGCGTTTGAAAGACAAACCCCAGTAGGCGCATTGCCCTGTTGGAGATTATGTCAATGTGATGAGCAAAGGTAAGCTCTGAATCAAACCAGACACCAAGGTGAAGTGGATTTTTGAAACTACTGAACGAAACTATTTGAAATTTTTTTACATTAAGATATAGATTATTATTAGTGCACCATAAAGAGAAACGACCCAAATCCTTCTGGAACAACTGGCAATCATTTAGCGAGCGGATAAGCCTATAAAGGGCTTAAAATCATCAGCGTAATCAAGTAATTTGCAATGATCGAAAGAACTTTTAACATTGTTAATAAAACAGTTATATAAGAAAGTGGAAAGGTGCCCACCCACCTTGTGGAACACCTGATGTAATAATTATTATAATAAATAAAAAAAATATTCTTACGGCCTGCGTCCTACTTTTCAACATATTCTCAAACCAATTGAATAGCTCCCCATATATTCCAATGACTACCAGCTTTCTCAACAAGATCCCACGATCAACCTTGTCAAAAACCTTGGAGAAATCGGTGTAGATGACATCTACCTAACGCTTGTTCTCCAAGGCTTCCAACAACGATTGCTCGTAAAATAAAAGTCGTCGTTCTAGTTTCATAAACCCATGCTGCTCACTGACAATTATGTGATTAAAGTAAGGTGTTAACTTCTCCGCTACTAGTGATTCAAAGATCTTACAAACTAGATATTTTCTAGATATTTTCGAGGACGATAATTCTTAACATCAGAACGATTACCATCCTTAAAAACAGGTGTGAGATAACATTTTTCCCAAAACGTAGGAAATATTCCACTGTTTAAGAATAAGTTAAACATTTTGTCGCTTACAAGCACAAGAGAGGTGAAAAACTTCAGGCCGTAGGTATAATTTTTTTTTTGCAGTACTTAGGTTGTCCTTGGGCAGTAGCTCTATTATTGCTAATGTATAACTTAACTAAAAGTATAATTTGGTTTGGTTTTTGGTTAAGTTTGATTGTGTAGGTTGGTATACTGTGCTGCTACACACTCTCGCGCCGAATCGGTCCTAACTGAATCAGCCGAGTCACACGGGGTATAGTGTATACTGTGAGAATAATAATCTTACCTGATTACGTTTCATTGTAGGACTCCTGTTTAACATGTTAGTTGACAGACCGATAGACTTTCCCGTAGGGGACATGCCAGCGTGGCCAAGCCTTCCACCAGCAGTGGTGCTATTTGGTTCAGGCGTTCTTGTTTTTTTGCTACGGGTTTTTCGTTCAGCGCTTGTCGATTCACCGCGCTTTTTAAATAATCTATAAAAAAAATTAATATTTAAACATATAGTAGACTACACAGTAAAACCAAATATTGAACCGAAAAGTTACGAAGACGTTGTTACTGCAGTTAAATTTCTGAAAAATTAAAAAGTTGGGATTGACAACATTCCCGGATAGGAACGGACCCTGGCTATTATACAGCCAACTTACAAAAAATGTGATATAGTCCGGGGCCATAGCGCCTTTCGTGGTTTTTGATGAAACATTTGTTTTAATCGATTACTAATGATCCCACCAACACTACATAACCTGTTAACCGACCAAACTCAGTAAAAAAGTATGGTTAGGGTGTCAAAATATTGTTTCAAGGGGGCAAAATGTGTTTTTAGAATATGTCTTATATCTTCTAAGCTATTGCACCTGCACAACTATGTCTTATTAAGTTGGTAGGTCATACAATTACTTAGATATGCTATATAAGTAAAAAAACATTGAAGCTGTTAACGACGCCCCCTAGGTAGAGGAAAAATTGTTTGTAATTTACAAACAAAAAAAGCTTAATTGACTTATACTCTGCCCTATGTCAGCAAATTTTCACCAAACGGTTGCGGTTGACCACTTCTTAATTTTATATACTTTATACTTTGCCCCCAGCTCCTACATATTTAGCTTACTTTGACCTCAAAAATCGCCAACCTGTACATAATATAATTATCCAAGACTCCAATAGCTACTACTTTCGTTAAACTACCAAATACTTTAATAATTAATTTAATAAATGAAGACTTAAAATCACTAACAGACAAAGTGCCCAGAGTCGTTTTTAAGGTTTACATTTTTTGGCCTGACAATAATGTCAAAGGTAAGGTTTATATTTTTTACTGAAAAACATTTTCTATCGAATTAGGTTGTTGGCCTAACACTAAGTACCATAGATTGTTTTATTTTTGCGTCAAACTTAATTTTTATTTTTTTGGTAGTGATTTTAACTCTTCAAATTTATACTACCATGCCCTATTATTATTAGTGTAAGATCGAACATTTAGTCCGTTATTGCTCTTAAGTCTTCAAATTTCTACTATCATGCCTATAATTAGTGCCAAATAGATAATACCTGAGAAAACTGTGCGTGCTCTGTGTTAGGCTGGCATAAAAAAGTACAAACAATTAAAACAAACCTCCTCTTTTCTAATGTATTGTTACGTTAGGAATAATTTTTTAGTTCTTAAAATATGTCCATGCAAATGGTATTTACATTATGATCGAACAAAAATTAAGAAAAAAATATGTAATAACCCAAAAACGACGCGATGCTCCGTTCAAAGTTCAACTTAAAAAAGTGCTACTGGAGTTGATATATTTTTGTAAAATTTAAACAAGCTAGCCTTATTTTGTTGTACTGACACACAAATAATATAAGACGGTAAACATTATCGCCAAAGGAACTAGTTTTTTTATCTGATGTTTTACCGCCTAATAAGGCCTCCGATCGCTGTCCACCTGGATAAAGAAGGAAGCGATAGCAGTATACCTTAGGATAAGAGACGCGAGCTTGGGAGAAGGAGAGGTGGACAAAAAGGACATTCGAAGATTGCGACTGTGACGGACAAGGAGATTCCTATATCGACGTACAGGCTAGCGATGCCAGAGAAGCGGTTAAGGGAGAAAAGGAGATACCGTGTACCATGCCGCCAAGGCATGCATGAAAAAAGGACGGAATTGAATTCCTGATTTGATTTTGATTGTTGGCAGCTAATGTTTTAACAATACATATAGGCCAATTTTTTATAAATAGTGAACCTAGAGAACGACCCAAGTTGTGTTTTCTTTTAGAAAAATACTTCCACGCAGAATTGAATAGTTGTTTAAATGATTAAATACCGTCACTAAGAAATTTGGATGATAATATAATATTTAAAGAAATGATAATATTTAATGACTGTTTTTTGTTTTGTTTTGTGTAAGTGTTAAATTGTGCTAAAAATCTTGTTAGAAATTTCAAAAGATCTACTAAACTCAAGTCAAGAAGCACTCGTCAAAGTTAACTCGTACAACTAAGAGACAAGAAGCACTTGTCAAAGTTAACTCGTACAACTAAGAGAGAAAGGATTTTTTATCTTTGGACTGGACATAAAAACCGTCAACTCCATTTTTTTGTTTTAAAGTGACATACAAGCAACCATTTTCAACAACTTAATATAGGATAGAAATTTTATGTTATACCTAAACGGCGACCTTCCTCTCTTCTTTTTTCCCTCATCCTTTTCCTGCACTTGCGGTGCAATGTCGTTATATCTGTTCATGTCGACCTCACTAGTGGATCTGTGCACCGTTCGAGAACCATTCACATGAAGATCTACATAAAAACAAACTAGTTGTAAACATAGATATAGAAAAATATTTAGATAGCGCTTGGACTACTGCGCAACCTCTAACAGGGGCGACGAAACGATGGCCGACAGTTTTTCACAGATTATAAGTTTTAGCGGTTACCCCGCAGCCCACGAGAAAGATCGGCCCGGGCGCGGAAATATCACGTGACCGTAGGAGGGTCACAAAAGAACGCCTCCCGGCCAGCTGTCATTATAAAACATGTGTGTTTTCAGTTCTGGTTTGTTTGTTTACGACGATTTTTTTTTTTTAATTCGGGCACGAAAACTGCAATACAAGAAAGTCTTGAAACACTTCAAGCTCATAAGAAATCAAAAGTTTTATCAAATATTGAGAACATTTCAAAATTTTATTGTTCTATCTAATACTAAAATAAACAAAAATTGGATTTTAACCCAAGAACGTGACACAGTCTGCCAGTGCCTGATGACATTTTTGAGCAACAATCCATCACTGTTAGCATCTCTAGTTGTTGAGGGAGATCTCTCATTTTTTGTAAATGTTAACAATATGTCCATACCAAAAACAAACTGCCAAAAAAAGTAGAAGTTTTATTTTTAGACAGCCCCGATACACTTGAAAGCTAATGCAGTTTATTGAAATGAAAGTTGCAAACGGGAAAGAAGTGGTAAAAGATAAGATTGATCAAGTAATAGATATCCTTAGTGACATTTTCGATAGTGAAAGTGAAAAATGTGTTCAATTGTCATTTCTTATTGAACAATTAGGTCTCTTGAAAAGGTCACCTGAGAATCGAAGATATTGTGAATACACCTTGATGTTGGCTTCATCTTTGTTTATCCAATCATCCAGTGCATACATGTCAATTTACAAAACTAAGGTAATATGTCTTCTGCACCCTCGCAATATTAAAAAACTGATTTGTAAAATATCGCTAAAAGATAGTAACCTCTCCGGTAGTGTGCAATATTTAAAAAGTAAGATACAGCTTTTAAAAGAACATGCGTTGGTAGTTAACTTACACATTGATGAAATATATATTAAGCTTTGTGACAAGACAAAAAAATTTTTTTAAACTTAAAGCTTAGGTGTTATGTCCAATTTTAAAAGACTTGTATAGATTTGAAGTAACTAACGATATTATGTACCTAATATATGTACCTGAAGATATTAGCGTGCAAATTTTATATATTTTTTTATTTTATAGATTCAGTTCTTTTATCTATAATAAACACATACATCAGCAAAATATTTTTTTCAATTTTTGCCTATATTAAAACAAAAAAATTTGGTCAATTTATTTAAATTGTGTAAAAACAGATAATATATTAGGCAATACAATAAGAATCCTGGAACTCCTAAGATCACGTGACCGCCGACTTGCTTATAACGCGCCATGGCCGGTCTTTATCGTTGGCTGCGCGGTTACCCATAGAGGTCGTTATGGTGAGCAAGGATATAGGGTCACTGTATCACGAAGATTGCTTCAGAAAGCAGTGACCTTACAAGCCTAGTATAAGCGACCACCCCTAGAGGTCGCCGTGGAAAATAAGCAGTGACACTCTGTAAAATATCTTTAATTCAAATTAGTGGCTCCATATGATGTTTTATCAAGAGTTTAGTTCTATCTGGCTGGTATCATGTCTGTCAAAGTTAGCCTTGCTCCAAGGTCTTTGTACTTTTACACAGGTTGCCGACAGAATTTGACCAGTCGTGTATGTTTAACTGGACGACTGTAGCTGTTACATTAAACAAATTGTTTAAGGCAATCAGTGACGTAGATTTTTTAATCAGGATTACAGTTGGCCAGTCAGGTTCAATGACCTTTCAAATTCTGTAGATAACCTGTGTAAAAGTATAAAGACCTTGGCTTTGCTTAATCTGTGAAAAAATGGCGGATTTCAATTTTATCCCATTTCCTTCAGTCTGTGCAGGTTTGACAAGTGTTCTCTTTATTTTTTTATTTCTAGGGTTGTAAATACAGTGAGATTACTAATGTTCTCTTTTGGCTTTATAATAAATTCAAATCTTATGTTCGGTTCGGTTTGGATCAGTCTAGAGACCCTGTAAGTATGACATATTTTAAAGAAATAGAGACGCGACAAACTCTTCAACGTCAAAGTTATTTAAGTCAAAATCAAAGGATGACAATATGAGTCCTCTATACTATAGCGATATTTAGAGAGTATGGAGGCGCACGTTCTGTCATTGTTAATTCATAAGCGTCAGAAAATAAAAATAAACGATAGTTAAAAAAACCCATACTGTGAGTGACAGACAAACGTGTTTGTTTATATGTAGCCAGATGTAGCATGATGATTGATGTCACTCACCGCTGACAATTTAAATTATTTTAGTGAAACGCCAATGAAAAAACATAACCACAAAAAGTTAATTTCAGTGACTTTGATAGGTTTGTCGCGTCTCTCTTTTGTAAAAATATGTCATACATACAGGGTCTCTAGATCAGCCTATATTGAGAAGAAATTACTGGAAACCGCCTGAAAATCACCGGAAATCACTAGGAATCATTATTAAAAAATAAAAATCACTGTACGGGTTTTAGGGTGGCGATTTTGGCTGTCTAGTTTAAATTTGTAAAGTTGCATCATTTTTCTTGAAGCATCAATAATAATATAATACAATATCAATCCCTTGTAAAAAAATTTAACATATGTTTTTATTATTTGTAATAAAACGTTTTTTATCACATTTTTATATTGCCCTTTTGTTTCTGAAATCAAAAACATATTATTAAAATAAAAGTATTCAAATCCGGTAAAAATATACCAGTCACGTTAATGTCAAAGCAGTTTCTGTGTGTTTCTTTTCAAGTTATGAAAAAATAACCTGTTACAAAAAAATCGCGTTACTGATTTTTTGTAATTTTTTCTTTTTTCCTTTTCAATTATTTCAATCAAAATAAAACAAGCATATTTTAAAAACACATTTGATAAAATAATTTTTTGTACAAATCCCGCTTTTTCCGTTGTTTTCGAGTTCTTTTGAAAAAAGGTGCAGTTTTGGTTGCTTCTCAAAAATGCACGCACCAATAAATAAAGATATCAGAGCAAGGGAGAGAGCGGTTAAATATTTCATTCGAATAGAGCTTCAACAAAAAAAACTTACAATTATCATCAAACCCGTTCATATTAGTTCTGGATAATGAGCCTTTTCTTGGAGGTCTAGTTGGGAGCGCTTTCCCCTGACCTCTGGAAACATGTTGATTTTGCGACATCATGGCATCTGATTCTACTGCGTCTTCTGAGTAGTTTCGTTGCAATCCTAAGAAATCATCAGTAATTGTAACTTGTAAGGAATTATATTTATGTGAAAGCAAAAGAGTTTGGCCAAGAGATGCGAAAAAATCACACCCTGAGTTAAGATTCCGAAAAGCGTCATTTACCGAATTTTAGGGTAGGTGCTATATGACCAAAATGGCCAAACTTTGAAAATTCATATTTTAAAAACTATCCAGTTTATCAACAAAAGCATCGAGTTGCAGTATGTGAATAGAGATGCGAAAAAACCACACCCTGAATTAAGATTAGGAAAAACGTCATTTAGAGAATTTTATAACTTTGAAAATTTATATTTCAAAAACTATATAGTTTATCAACAAAAGCACCGAGTTGCAGGATGGTAGGGCCATAGAGATGCGAAAAAACCACACCCTGAGTTAAGATTCGGAAAAACGTCATTTAGCGAATTTTAGGCTAGGGAATCATATAGACCAAAGTGGCCAAATTTTGAAAATTCATATTTTAAAAACTATACAGTTTATCAACAAAAGCACCGAGTTGCAGTATGGTAGGGCCATAGAGATGCGAAAAAACAACACCCTGAGTTAAGATTCGGAAAAACGTCATTTAGCGAATTTTAGGGTACAGAATCATATAAGACCAAAGTGGCCAAATTTTGAAAATGTATATTTCAAGAACTATATAGTTTATCAACAAAAGCACCGGGTTGCAGTATGGTAGGGCCATAGAGATGCGAACATTCGGAAAAACGTCATTTAGCGAATTTTAGGGTAGGGAAACAAAAGCACCAAGTTGCAGTATGGTATGGCCATAGAGATGCGAAAAAACCACACCCTGAGTTAAGATTTGGAAAAACGTCATTTAGCGATTTTTAGTGAAGAGAATCATATAAGACCAAAATGGCCAAACTTTGAAAATTCTTATTTTAAAAACTATACAGTTTATCAACAAAAGCACCGAGTAGCAGCCAGAGTTGGGCAGTAGTTAACAGCAAAAGCAGTTAACTACTTTTTCCGTAAAAACAGCTGTACTCTGATTACTTTCTTCTCCTAATAGTTATAATCGATTATTTTTATTTTGCATAAACTTGGTTTTAACTACTTTTACTAATTTTAACTACGTTTCTGGAGTTTGATTACTTTTAAAAATTATTAACTACTATTAGTCTTAAGTACTTTTGCGGAATTTGATTATTTTTATAAATATTTAACTATTAGTAGTTAAATATTTTTAAAAGTAATCTAATTCCTAAAAACTAGTTAAATTACTAAAAGTAGTTTAAACCATGTACTTAACTACTTTTTGCGAATATTTTATGCAGAATAAAAATAAAAGTCAAATGCAGCGTTCCATTTAAAATCGCTACCTACATATGGCTTGTAATCAAAGAAAGTAGTAAAATGTATAACTACTAACTACTAGTAGTTCGTAAGTTACCTACTTTTTGGAAAAAGTAGTTTAACTACCAAGTAGTTAAACTACATTTTTGATGAAGTAGTTAGTAGTTATAACCCACTACTTATTTCAAGTAATCTGCCCAACTCTGGTTGTATTTTGTGTAGTTAGAAAGGATAATGCAATCTGTCTGCAATGCAATGCAATTCATAAAACCTACCTTTAATATCGCTCATAGAAAATCCGCTTTTCATAATATTCTCAATGTGGGCGACAGGCATCATTTGTTCGGCCGCTGCTGTCACTTCCGCTTTTAAGCGATGTTGCCGCACTTTGATTTCATTCCAGCGACGCATTTTTTCGTCTTCCCTAATAAAACAAATAAACTATTAATCTCCATCGTCTTTGGACGCAAATGTTAAAGAAATATTTTAAGGTTTTCAAGCGACTCCTTTTTTGCCTGTAGCGTATAAAATAGAGATCTGATGATCAAAATTTTGATTTAAAAAAATATATAGCAAGTATTCTCTAGTAGTGCGTTGTACTAAGAATTTTTACTTACGTAATAAAGGTAGGATGACAAATTACAGGCAAGCTCAGCCTCAAAAATTCCCAATTTGCCTTCTCCATAGTTTCAAACGTGTTGTGACTAATTTTCAAACACGGTGGACTGTCCGATCCCGCTAAAATTCTCGTAACGTCAATTTTCGTATCGGGCATGTCATCTGTATTTTCAAAAATAGGTTGATTTCTCGTATACCAGTAGGTAACTGCCCGATTCATATTCCTAAAAAGATAAAAAAATTAACGAAGAACACAAAAAGGATTCTAAACTTCTGGTATAACAGTTATGATTTTAAGATAATGTAGAAAACATGGTGGAAAAAGAATAAAGGAAGAACAGTATTTTCATTGCGGAAAAATAAATATAATAATTAATTGTGCATTTATAATATTTATTACATAAAATATAGAGTTAAAATATTATTAGATTCATTTTCTAATGCTTACAGACAAACAATTATTCTTTCTTAGACTTGCAGAAATCTGTTTTCCGAACTGTGTGTGGAAAATTCGATTTTTCTTCGAATTTTCCGTACTTCCGTAGGAAAATAGCTATTATTTTGGGTTCAGAAGAAGCATTTAATAGTACACCCTATCTACCATACGTCTTTATGATTATGGCGCTTAAGTTTATGTTAAAGAGTGCCGCATCCAAAATCTTTTTAACGGTAAACAAGTGTTTTTACACACAGAGAAGTAATTAATTTGCTTACACACAAAACGGTTCATATCCTTCCTGAAGACCACACATGGTGAAATATTTCAACTGATTGACGTCTTGACCAAAGCACAACCTTGCTCTCTGACCCACACCTATATAAAAACAAATTAATCTAATGGTGAGTTTACATCAAACCAACAAAACAAAAACATCAATAAAACTGCAAGTTGTCGAAAACACGAACAAATTGTCAACTGCTGTCCACATGTAGGAAAAGAATTAGTGAACTTTTTATGATCTGCGATAAAATATGTGGCGTGCTCAAAATTTTGAGTTACAAAGACACATGACTAATTTATTATGGCAGCTGGTTTTTTATTTTTAATCCAAAAAAAGGAAAAACGGTTTTAGGTTAGACCGAACTTAAAGAACCGACAACAAGACTATGTTAAGGAATTATTGCAAGATTTACGAAAAGATGATATCGTTATTAGTGGAGAAATATGATCTAGCTTCTCGATAAAGCTCAATTAATTAACATGAATTTTCAACACCCCATTTAATTCTTTCTCCGGGCATAGTAATTTTGCACACCGAAACTACACAAACTGAACCACGATGCTTGTTTCTGTTTTATTCACGTACAGACTAGACCAACACAGTGGCCCAAAACGAAAACAAAACATCAACACTTTGATCTTTAGCGACAGGCGATGGAAAAATAAAAGTTGTTTTGTTGGTTTGGCGTGGAGTCGCTATAATGTTAACAATGTTTTAATTCAATCAGGGCCTTAGAGTATATTTTCAAGGCTGATAATCATCAGGGCTATTTGCACCTTGAAAACAGCGTAGATATTAGAAAAGTCCGCGATGAAATAAACCAGATGTTTATTTCATCGCGGACCAGCTCAATATCTGCGAATATAAAGTATGTGTCAAGCCTTCTGCTTGAGAATTATTGACTGCAATAAAACTACTGGTCTATATTATTGAATGTTGAATTTTTGATCCCCCCACTCGCCTCGACTAAGGCATACTAAGCACCCTATTACAAGTGTACAACGAAATATCAATAACTTCCTTGTGGCCCGGTCAGGTCAGTCGTATTTAAAAGTTATGGCATTAATTCGCGTTGCAACCAAATAAATAGTGAATAATAGTTTTTTGAGACTCTTGACATAATTTTTTTTTTACAATTTTACAATTTAGTTTAATCAACATTAACCTACCTAAAGTAAAAGCTGGCACAAAGTTATCTCCTTGCACATCTGCAAAGGTTGTTTCACCTCCCAGAGCGTCCATAAGAAGCTCACCATTTAGCGAAAAACCTAACAAATTAAAATTAAATAAATAATTATAAAAAATGGTAAAATCAAAACTATAATAAATTATCATAAAAAAGAAGTAAACAATATTTATAAAAATTTCAAGCATAAAAAAATCTAAAGAAAAATACGTTTGTTTTGGAACATCACATTATCATAAGTTAATAATTTATATACCAGTCTCAATGCCGGATGCCCAAGAAACAAGTAAAAAACTTCAATAAAGGATCCAACATTTTTTTGCCCTAAGATATGATCAGCAAACTTACTATGTCTGTATGTAACTACCCTTTTATGAGTAAGTTTTATAAAAAATATAATACGTTCCCAACTAAAAGGCATAACTTCAAAAATGCACTTATTTGCTATATATTTTATAATTGACATCATGCGTTTTTAAAAATATGTCATAAATAAAACCGGGCCAAGTATTTCGACGTATAATAAAATCTCTAACAATAGTAAACAAAAATTAATCATTTGTAAGTTTTGTTTTAGTTATTAACTCAAATTACTAGCCGATCCTATTCAGATCGCTCATTATTTTTTACGAAAATATGTATCATCAAAATTTGAATTGGTAGTTTCGGAATTATGGCAATACGATTTTAATACATTTCCCGCGTTAGAATGGCGTATTTGGAAAGTAAAAATGACCCCGCTCTTCCACTTTACATGGCAAATGGTTTTTAATATGTTTTATACCTTACCGCTTTGATTAATTTGATTTGCCACTTTTTGATCCCATTGCATAGTTTGTGGTCCATTTAAACATTGATAAAGACAATAACGTATACAGGGTGTTCTCAAAGTTAAGTTATTTATTTAACAGGTTGTAGAACTCGTAAAAATAAGTAATTATACCAAAAATCATCTATGTAAAAGTTGCAGAATAAAGAAGTTATTAACAATTCTAAAAATGTAAAGTTTAAAAACTGTAAGACCTGACTTTTTATCAATGTTTTGTTTACTGGTGCACGCAGCATTTGGACGTCATATTACGTTACGCATACGTTGCTTGCGATAAACGCGACGTCGGGTGCCGACGTCGTTTCGACCGCCTGACGACCCTCGTTTGCACCTAAATGGGGAATACAAATTCGGGTCGCTACGACGTCAGCATCTGACCTTATAGGTAATTGAGTTTACCAATTAACAACGTAATTGTACGTTGGATTTCCGTCACTTAAATTTAGTCGCAAACAGATAAGTTGCGTTTGGTTTCGTTTCCATTGCCTAGAATACATATAGTTTTTGCTAAAAAGAATTCCTGTCGAGTAACTAAAATTATACCTGATAAGTAAATATTTTACACTTATTATAACAAGTCTTATAAAAATGGATGCATTTTACAAATGACAATTATAGTCATGCATGAAAGGCGGTATTAGAATATTAATAATTTATATTTTCAAGCAGGAATCCAACAAAAATTTTACAACGAAGACATGTTTATTGATAAATGTGATTAAAATACTTTCAAAAAAAGCAAGGGCTCCTGAAATATGCAAGATTTACTAAAATATATATATGTTAAATAGATCTATTTTTATTATTTTTTTTTATTTTTGTAAAAAAAAATGTTTTGCTGCCTCACTAAACTCACATTTGTTCATAATTTTACAATTATTCTTTCATTTCTACTTAAAATTAGAAAAAGAAAAAAATATTTTATAATGGCCGACAGACGCTAACCTTTTCAGAATGGCGGATTACTGTGTCTGACTTAATGTGAACTAATAATATACCAATTCGGACCGGGTCTCCACTTTTGGTTGTAAAAGATAACCAAAGAGTCGAAGTCCGACGTCCGGCAAACGTATTTCGTCCCATTAAATTCGGACGTTCGCCCCGCATGATTTTGCGTCGGCCTACCAACGGATTGGAAGTCAACGTCCGCTCTTTCTCTATACAATAGGTAAAGCCCACGGTCCCAAAGCTAATTACCCACCGAAATCATTGTTTTTTTTTTATTTTTTAGAAATGTTTGTTTTAATATCAACAATCTAAGGGAAATAAAACCCATACCCCACCTGTGGGAAGAGGATGGGGTATTATGGTTTCCAAAATCCAAAAAAGATATAAACTGCGTCATGTCCTGAAACGTAGCCGTCCTGACCAAAATATCTCTCGACCAAACAAATGTTTTGTTAGGTTATGGGCGTCTATAAATGACAGTAGGCTGGCTGTACATGTGACGCGTGGGCCATATGAACGGACGTGGAATAGGTCAGGTAAAAGTTACGGAAAATACACTAACCAAACTAAACGGTAGTTTAGGTCTGAGGTTAGGGTCTTCACCGGACGTACCCGACGCCGACGTCTGTTGGTCGTTGGGCTGGTCAGAGTTTTTGTACGTCGAACAAACGAACGTAAGACCGACGTTGGGAAATTAATGGTATATTGCGTTGCATTATTTGACGTCGCAAGATCGTTAAAAAAACGGACGTATATTTGATAACGTCGGTTTTGATATGAATGCGACGTCGCTTAACGCATAATCAATCTTGCAACTTAAAATTCCACTAAATCTGACGTCGGTTCAGGTCACATTAGGTTGTAAGTCATATAAATGTTTCTTGGGATGGGTATGTCTCATTTTTTTGTAGAATACAAATTACTCATCATTTATTCATTCATTGTACGGTTTTCAGTGAGAATTTCGATTTGACCAGTAGTAAATAATTCGGTAAAGTGCGTAACATTCTTGTTTTTTTGGCATTCTATGCGATAAAAATGGCGTACGTATATGAAAACAATGAACTAGTGGACATAATATTAACTTACGGGGAGTGCCAACAAAATGTAGCCGCAGCATGTCGTTTGTACGCGCAAAGTTTTTACATTTTACATTTTTCGAATTGTTAATAACTTCTTTATTCTGCGACTTTTATATAAATGATTTTTGGTAAAATAAGTTATTTTTACGAGTTCTACAACCTGTTAAAACAAATGACTCGACTTTGAGAACATCCTGTATAACACATCAAAATCTCAGCAAAATTCAGCCAAAAGCAACTGGCCATGTAAAGTGTGCCGGGGCAAAAACGAAACCAAAACAAGAATTTACAATTAAATTATTTTAAAATCAACAAAATATTATTTATTATTAAAGATAACATGTGTTAAACTAAAACGAAAAAACAGCAAAACACACAAGTTAGTAACAAAAGCATTGTAGTTTTCAAGTATTCAAAAAATTAAAAAACCAAATGTAAAAAATCTAAAATACAGAAATAAAAGTTAGCATTTTAAATAGAAATTTAGCGTTCCTTATAAAAATGCGAACATGTTTTAATTTAATAATTATAAGCTGGCGAAAAATAAGAAAAAGAGCTGATAATAAAAAGTCTTGCAGCATAGGTGTGCGACTCAAACTATATAGAGCTCTTTCTTACTTATCGTGTGGTCAATTAAGTCTAGAAACACGCCCACTACGTCTCCTACAGTCCACTGTTTGCCGAACGACTCTGCTGAGTTAGAATACACTTTTTCTTCCTATGGAAAAATTATTTTAAAAGTAAAAAAGCGCTTATACTCCATTTAATAGATTTTGATCCAGCTTTGTTTGATAATTTTAATAGTTACCATATTGTACTTGTACCTATAAATGCAGTAGCCTGTAGAGTTTTTTAAAAAAGTTAACAGACATGTTAATTTGCAATCCCAAATCATTTAACATTTAACAAATACGATGAGATAACATTTTGTAATTACTTGACAAATATAAATAAAACACACACAAACAGACCAACTTACGCATAATTTTGTCATTCACACTGAACAGGCATCCAATTACATCCCCTGTAATATACTGCTGATGCAAACCGAAAAACTCGCTCATGCCACCATGCCATTTTCTATTCTGGGGAATTTTAAAACATTGTTGCCAGAGCATTTTTGATGTCATCGTTGTCACGTTTCATGACTCATGAGGGACATAATCAGTGACCTTAGGCTATATATCATACTGTATTCTCAATACATGGAAAAACGAAAAAGCGTTTCCAAAACTTTGACATTATTGATTTTGATAACTTTGACTATTTGTCACTACACCTAGATTAGGCCAGCATAGTGTATTTGGTTGGCGCCTATGCTGTATTTTTTTTTGCTGTAACAGGGCTATCAAAATGGACGGGCCACGATCCTCCACTTTGTTGACGTCACATCCGGGGCTGATTTTTTTTTTGATGGTCACGTTACGACACAGCTGATTGTCTTTACAATATTGAAGTTAGAATGACGGTTCATGAATATTTGATTTTTTTTTTAATAAAGCCGGTTTTGAGATTGTTTTTACTATATTCTTTCAGAACAATTTTTTTAAAATCTTTAGTAATCCTTAATTTTGCAGAGCCGCTTCATTAGCTCACACAAAAATTAAGTTTAAAGCAGAAGCGAATGTGACAGTCACAGATGACAAAGTCAAAATACATGTCAAATATAACAGTTGGCATGTGGTACATGGCGGGTAATTTGAATTCAAAATAAGGAATGCTAAATCTTGAAGATTTTAACCTTTTAATCATGTTGCTTCCTTACAAACCTTTGGTGGAATATCGGGATGGTGTCTGAGAATATTTCACTGAAATTTTGCGGAAATCTGTAGTGCCATTTTGAAAATATCATAAAAAAACGTCTGACCTCCCATAAGACCCAATGTAAAATTCAGCCCCGGGAGAACAGCTGATTTTTTCAGGGTCGTGGCCTCTATTTTTGTGTTGGCCTTGGCTGTAATATTACCTATCTTTGTTAAGACCATAAAGACACTTCCTCTTTATAGCAAAAAATGTTGCTGCTATATGAAAATCTTGGCAACATGGGCCCCAGCAAAATGGCTGTAGTATTACCTATCTTTGCTAAGACCATAAAGACACTTCCTCTTTATAAGAAAAAATGTTGCTGCTATATGAAAATCTTGGCAACATGGGCTCCAGCAAAATGGGTGGATTTCTTGGTGTAGTACCAAATAGTCAAAGTTATTTAAACCAATAATTTAAAAGTTTTAGAAAAGCTTTTTGTTTTTCCATGCATTGAAACAAATTATATTGCCTAAGAAGGACACTGATCATGGAGTGTCTTCCATAGGTAATGAAACGTGACATCAATGACAAGAAAAGAAGCTAGACTAATTTTATTGAATACAATGTTAGACAAATAAAAGCAATTATCTCAAAAAGTAATCGCCGGATTTATAAAACAATTACACGGTGCAAAGGCATTTAAAAAAGACCTGTAAATCGAGGTAATAACGTCAAAATCAGCTGTTTTTCTTTTTTACCTGAGTCGTTATAATTTGTTTGTTCTTTTTTTGTTAAAATTCACTGAGTAGTAAGCAAAATTACGATGAACATTTTGGAAGATGCAGATAGTGACTCAGGACTCAGTGTCAGTCAGTTCCCATTTACAGCACTTAAAAGAGCGAGGTTAAGAACTTAATTTTATCGGATCTCATCGCGATGTCTTTTATTTTTCGGCGGTCATAGAAACTGTCAGAAAAATATCATTTGTCATGTATAAAAACCCATGTCATCAACGAAAGAAATCTGGTGAATGAACAAATCCGCCCATACAAAAGTCGTCAATCAAGGTGTCAAATTTAGATCTCTTTTAAGTTAAATAGGATATACAATTGATTAAGTTTCTGTTTGATAAGAATTAAATCCACAGTTAGTTTATTTCAGTCGCTTTAACTTAAATTGTTTAATGTAATTTTGTGGCCATCCTAGAATCCTAGAATACTACTACTACGTCGGCTTAAAACGTTTTTTTACGTTGTCCGACGCCTATTCTCCACCTCCTTCGATCCTGACAATCATTTTCTGTCAGGTTTTTTTACAATCTGTTCCTGTCTCATCAAATGTGACACCCAAGTATACATAGTCATTGCATAAAGATATTGTCTGTCCATTGTCTAGTTCTAACTCACTTGATTCGTTTCAAATACATAAGTACTGTGTCTTGTCCACGTTCACTGTTAACCCTCACTTTTGGTATTCTTCCGTTAACTTTCTCATCATATACTCCATGTCTTCTTTATCATTAGCTACAATTACTGCAGTGTGTATATGGTAAATCGGTCGTTAAGTTGTATTCCCATGCCTTGTACTTTACGTTTCCAGTTTTTTAGAGCTACTGAGCTATATATTTTAAAAAGTGTTAGATTGATACAATATCCCTGTCTTAAGCCTTTCGTTACCAGGAATTCTCTTGAAAGTCGATTTTCAATTTTAATTTTAGATTTTGACCCTTTGTGTAGTTATTTTATCGCTTTTATGTATGTATGATTCATATTCGTCTGTTCTAACACTGTGCATAGCATTTTTTCCAATGTCCTTCTAAAATTAAATTGTAAAAAATACTCACATTATATCCGTCGAATGCCCAAGTGTTTTCATCGGAGCCCAACATTTGTCCAGAACCGCAATCAGCCCTAGCCCAACCGACCCGCATTGGCCCTTCTGTCAAAATTTCGAATTCAAAGTACCATTTGCCGGAGCCCACTGCGTAGTTCTTTTCAGCCCTAAAAAAGTTCAAGTATTATTATATCACAGTGTGCTTGTATCACGATCAGAATAAACCAAGAGAAAATAGAACAAGTAGATGAATATAAATATTCCTGGGACAAATTATTGAACTAAAAAAATAAAACCAAACAGCTGAAATCAAGAGACGAGCAAGATTGGCCTGGGCAGCATTCGGTAAATCAAGCTACATATTAAAAAATAAAAAATATCCTCAGTACCTTAAAACAAAAGTGTATAACCAATGTTTCCTTCCGGTACTTACCTATGGATCCCAGACCTGGACACTTACAAAATCCAACATGGATAAGGTAACAAACGTCCAAAGGTCAATGGAAAGGCAAATGTTAAATGTATGAATGAATAAGAAGAGACACAGAAGAGTGGATGATATTGGGGAAAACCTATGTCCAAAGATGGATTGAAGAAGGCTAAATATACAGATAGATAGATAGCACCACAAAATGGCCGACCGACAGATCAACATCGTGTTTGATGAAATTCAGTAGGATATTAGAAAGCAAATAACAGAACACAAAATTAATTTGACAGAGAACCAATTAGTGGAAAACACGTTTTGTAGAAACAAATATGTACTTATATCTAAAGTTTACCTATAAGTTCTAAAATCTTGATGCCTCATACCAGCACCTTGGGCCAACAGAGCTTCCTGCTGCTCACCAGTAGGTGGATCTATAATGTATCCGTAGACCAATAAGGTTCTGACAGTTTCAGACGCAGTATCTCTATTTGCTTTTTTGATCGCTTCGTCTACTTTGGAATAGGGCACGAGATGTGGACTACGAAGCATTTCGGGATCCTGAAATTTATAATTTCATTACAGTTGACATACATATTATACTCGTGACCCAACTCTGCCAAAAGACCAATCAGAGGGCGACTGGTGAAGGTGTATGCTTGGTGTTGTTATTCTGCAGTTCAACAACAATGTCGCACAGTTAGCAGAGTACTGGATTCCTTTGTTAGGGCGTATAGGATGCTGAATAGTTTGATCTAAGATTCTTACGCAAGATGAGAATTACGGCTCCAGGCTTTCATGTTTCATATTAAACCGTTTCAATTTAAAGCGAGCACTGCTGGCCCTGATAGTTCAGTGGGTTCGATCAATGAGTATAGGACCCATATAGAGTGGCAACCGGCGAGCCTTGCAACATTGAGGGGCAGATGGCGCTGAAATATATTCGTCTAGTACACAATAATCAAAGACAACTAGTACGATTCAGTTGCATGTGCGAGTTCCGAGGTTCATGCCTATCATACAAATGCCATTAGATCATAGTAGTGGTGGTAGTGGAATATTGCGTACTAGACGAGTTTATTTCAGCGCCATCTGCCCCTCAATGTTGCAAGGCTATCCGTTAGTAAATACAGATTCACCGGATGTATGGGTAATGTCTTTCTTGGGCGGAGTTTGGGCATCAACGAAGTAAGCAAAGTTGATGATAAATACAAGGTCGTGTTTCGGAAGTCACGTTAAGTGGATGGTCCCGTGATAAGAGCTTAGATGGCGCTAGCACGATAAAGTTCCCTGTGCTCGACAAAAGAGCATCAGGCAAAATTAATTTCTCCTTGAGAAAAGAAAATTGCCTACCGTGGGGGTGCTTGGCGGGCCATTCTTCATGTAGTATTAATGAGAGTGAATGAGTTAATTCTCCCGGGCCCAAGTGACTTCGAGTCAGATTATCTTGGAGAACCGAACCTGGCAAATTGTCTGCAATAATCGGACAGAGCCAATAAATTAAAACAAAACGAGGCGTAGCGCTCCCGCCGTTTTGGATCATAATAATAAACATAACCGTACTATTTGCGTTGAATTTTGGCTGTAGAGCAAAAAATAAATAGAAAACCTATAATAATGGAGTTCAAATTTTAAAAACGAACAAGAATATTCAAAGATGTCCCGTTGGTGTATCAAGATCTGGAGTTAATTGCTGTATATAAAAAATCTAAAAATATTAAAATTCATTTTATTGTTGTTTAAGTGTTTTAAATTTAAAAACAAACATTTTGAGGGTTTGTCGTAAAAGTTGTTCGATTATTCCACAAAGCAAGGAGTGATTTTTCAACGATCGGTAGCAAGTTTTTGTCATTGAAAGAAACAAAAAAGAAGTTACTACAAATTGGTAAAAATTTAACTATAACTATTGTTTTCGGCTTTTCATCTATAACCCTTCAAGGGCGCTTAAGGTTATGTTTGTTTATGTTTTATATTTTGGTAAAAAAACACAGCTTACCTCATTTAATCCATAAGTCCAGGCTTGGTGTATTCTCTCCTTAGCCCACAAATTATGAGTGTTTTCAGCTAATTGATCAACTAGCTCTTCTAATTTTGGTGTTAAATTGATTGCACTAAGATCTAATGGAGCTGGTTTGTAACCGTTACCTTAAAGAAAATCAATTTGTAAATTTTTCGCTTTTAAAATGTGTGTACATAATTATTTTAATTGTGTAAAAAAATAATTTAGTAAATCAATTCGTAAAAAAACAATTCGGTAAAATTTAACAAAAATAATGAAAATTGACAAACCTTGTAAAAACGGTTCGTTTGGAAGCCTGATTGTTTTGATTCTGGAAGGCGGTTTATCCATAGTAATATAGTAGCCTAACGCTATGATTGTCCTGCAGCAAAAAAAATCAATTCATATAGTAATACAGTCAATCCTAACTTTTAGAACTAATTGAAACATGGTACTCTCTTGGAACATTTTGATGAATTGCTGTGAGTAGTTTCAGGATGTTTGCTCCACAAAGTTTGTGTAGCTTTAGACTTTGTTGATCTAAGCCTTTTTTACCTAAGATTCTTGATTGTTAGAGTAGAGAAGAGAAAGGGGCCTTATTACCAGACCGGCCTTATGTCACAGCACTTGCAATAAGGCAAAAGGAATGTTAAAAATGACTTTTGATGATGACAACCAGATTAGTGCACTTGCTGTAAGTCGGAAATAAACACTCGCAACCAGACCAGGCATTTGATACGAGTTTTAAGCAAAAGACCTATAAACAGTCGAAGCACCTGCTGTAGGTTTAAGTAAGAACTATATAGTAACCAGACGGTGGTGCACTTCCTACTATATAGTTAAATAATAATTGCCAGAACGCAGTCTGGCGCGCTCTGCTAGCAGGTATGCTAGGCCGAAAACAGACTTGGGCACAATAGTGAGAAACAACAATCAGTTTGAATCTGTTTTATTAATTGCCAATCGACTGCTTATATATAAAATAAATGCTTATTAAGCCAAAACCAATTTGCGTCTTTAACAGTTTAAAATATCGTATTTACAAAATAAATTTGGTAATTGTAATAATTTAAAATATCGTATGCACATAATTATACAGGTGTAAAAATAAATATATAAAAAATAATAAAATGTTCCATTTTGGATAGATGGACAAATATTTTTAAAAAAAGAAAGAAATTAATAATGTAAACGACAGAAAACCATCATTCTGTTGATTGATACAGAACATATGTATTTAATGTAATCATTTATAGGTAACTATAAAACAAATAAAATTATTAATATGATGTTTTAAATAGTCGAAAACATGATTATTCCGGAAACTCTCAAAGTTGAGTTTGCAAATTACAAAGAAAAAAATCAACGTCTTCTCCACTAAAGTCTTTATTGTTTCGGGTTTTATTTAGGACATGTTTTGAGTGTAAAGAGATTCATCATCAGCTTTCGAAAGCCTTCAAAAGACACTCATACCCCCAGCAAGCTAATGTGAGGGTTCAAAAAGTTGCTGATACTAGTTGAAAATCCAGCGAAAAAGACGTTTCCTCAGCACGAGTGGGAAGTGGAGAATTCACATTTGACTAATGCCTTTAACTAACAATAGATGTGAATTCTCAACTTCCCACTCCTGCTCAGGAAACCTCTTTTTCGCTGGATTTTCAACTAGTATTAGCAACTTTTTGAACCCTCGCATTAGCTTGCTGGGGGTATGAGTGTCTTTTAAACGTTTTTGAAAGCTGATGATGAGTGTTTTTAGACTCAAAACATGTGCTAAATAAAACTCGAAACAGTAGACTCTTTAGTGGAGAATACGTTGAGTTTTTTCTTTGTAAAAATATAATCTACAATTTTCTGGAAAAGAGTAAACTTTGGCTAACTTTTCTGAATTCACTAACTTGTACACTGATGCCTACTTACTTTAAAGTTTGCACAGCCAATTGCGAGTCATATTTCTTTTCCGCAGGCGGCAACTTGTCGTAGGGTACCAGACAGGGATGAACATGTCGCATGTCGTCTCTGTATTCCCCCCACTGCCAGCCCGCTTCGATTTTGTTCATCGCCCACATTTCGTGGATGTTTTCCGCCAATTTGTCTCTTATTGTCTCGATGTAGCTTGGAAGGGTTACCTTTACAAAAAAGAAAATCGGGGTGGTTACCCTGTAGATATAAGTTAGTAAATCAATATTACGGATTGGTCGACTTCAATTCCGATTTGTGATCTAGAAAATAGGAAATTTTATCCCATTTAAACATTTTTCACCAAGACATCCTCTTTAACATACATTTGTGTCATGTTCTTTAGTAAATTATTTTATTAAATTAACCATTTTTTGGTGTTTAAAAAATTACAGATAATAAAAAAAATTACAATTATGCCTATAAACATCTAGACAATACTGTGCTAGTCCGAAGACTAAAAAGACAAAAGCCGTTTGAGTTAGTGAACTAAATAAAATAAATAAAACAAAATAATTTTATAAACACAACAAAATTGTGATTTACAGTTGAACCAAAGGAAGAACGACTGTTCAGTAAACCCGTACACCAGTATTTACTAAAGCGTCTACAGTGCTAAGTGCTACAATCCTCTAGATTTGGGTTGAAGGTTTAACTTATTTTTTCCGTGAATGCAATAGTTTTTAATATTTATATAAATTGTTCATAAATACCTTGCGATATGGGTCATTTTTTTTCGTTGTAACAAAGACATTATTTCCACACAAAGGTTAGAAATAAATAAAAAGAATATAATATTTTGGTATAAAAATGGTAGCCATATTTAAACCCCCAAACGTCACTAGGAAATGTCGAATAAAAACGGTGTAAGTCAGTGTCAGCTGTCCGCTATATTTTACATGTTAATTTTTTAGATAAGTTTGCGATGATTAAACCGATGTTCGATTGTTTTGGTGGCTGTGTAATTGAAAACGGATTCTAATATATCTTGTGCTTTTTACAGTATTTAAATATTGATACGTATTTAATACGGTAATGCATCTACAGATATAGTTTTAAGTTATTTATGTATTATTTAGCTTTGAAAATGTTTGTATATAAGTTTTTTTATCAATCATGGATTATTTCTATTGTTTTTCGAAATTTAAACCACCCCTTACGGGTAGTACTACAATTTGAGACTATTTTTAACGAGAATCCTACGACTGCACGGACTAAATTTCCAAAAAATGACATTTTGTTAAAAAAAATTTATGTGGTTTTTCTTTATTTCTAGAGTTAATTTGGATTTATATGAGATGAAACTCACTGAGAAATGCTTACTATCATATTGCACATTAGGGTGATCCAAATCTTTGCAGTTATTTGACCTGTGAGTATTAAAAAAATACACTTAAACCTGTCGGTATCAAGTCTATAGACTTGATATTAAAACCCGGTCGAAAATGCTTTTTAAGGTCTTAGTAAATACTGGTGGTAAAGTTTAGGTTTAACTTTTCTAGTAAATGAACACAACAAAATTGCGAATAAGTCTTACTGACTAGATTGTAGTATATTGCAATATATTACACACAACGTGCCTGAAGTATAAAAAAGTACACACCCTACACGACTTACCATAGATGTATCTACGGGATTTGGAACAAAAGCGGTATCGTCCTCTACAAACAACGGGCCAGCAATAACATTTTTGTTCAAGTTGCCGAAATAGAAGCATGGATCCAAGTTGAGGATTTGTTGTGGAAGCAGACTTTCTACGAGCGGTGAAAATTCTTCCGGCGGGAAGTATTTTAGTTTGCCGTGATCTCCACCCAGTAAAAAGCGACAACTAAAAGGCAACATTAAAAACGTTTTAAACGCTCGATTTTAGTACTAGCAAAATTATTTAGAACGCGATGCAAAAAAATTGAGGGCGATAAAAATACTCTGCCAATATATGGGCCCCTAAGCTCACACTAGGTACTCTAGTTATAGTGTACGTTTGAGCTAATATAACTAAAAACTGAAATATATTTTATTCAACTCCAGACTAAATTACCTTTTGTTTGATACCACACAAGCCATGTTTTTACTTAAACTCAAATTTTTGAAATCTACCCCCACCCTTAAAAAAAACAAAAACTAAAATGTATTTTGTTAAACTCCGGACTCAATTACCTTTCGTTTGATATCCCACACGCCATATTTTCACTTAAACTCTAATTTTTAAAATATACTCCCACCCTTTTTTTAAAATAAATTAAAATGTATTTTGTTTAACTGCAGACTCAATTACCTTTCGGTTGATATCACACACGCCATATTTTCACATAAACTCTAATTTTTTAAATCTACCTCCACTCTTTTATTTGGTTTGTGTTTGGTGGATTTTGTTCATTTTTAAATGGGACCATCTCGACCCAAGACCCAGCCTAAGTACCAAATTTCATTAAAATCGGCCAAGCGGTTTTTGAGTTATGCGCGTTGGTCGTTACCGACAGACATACAGACAGACAGACAGACAGACAGACAGACAGACAGACAGACGGCGCAACAAAAAAGTTTCGGAGCAACTTTTTTTTTCTCGAAAAAATTAGGATCACCATAGCTCACACTAGTATAGTATAGTATATGTGTGAGCTAATAAATGTTTTTGTTTAATATCCAATAAATAGAAATTTATTTTTTATTTCCCAAATGAAACTTTCTGAGGCGAGTGAGACCAAATCTCATCATAACACACATAATATTATTTATTTTTGAAATCATAAAAAAAGGAATTTACACAGGTTAGTCCACAAAAATTAATAAAACATTTGTCAATAATTTGACAATAAATTGACATGTCACTTTTGACATTAGATTCTAACAATATGTGAATGGAAATGTTACAACTCATCATTAAACCATAAGACACGCATCCTTTCATGCTATTTATCCTGGAACTTCAAACGCAGCGGATAATACGCGTGAAAGAACGACATGGTAAGAAAAACGGTTCTTTTGATAGTTGTAATTTTGAAACTGTCAATATAGTTGATAGATTAATACTTATAAAAAGTAGTCATTTTATGGTAAAGTTGTCAAATATTGGTTTTAATAAAAAATACAAAACGCTATCGAAGATAGTACAAAACTTAGAGAATATAATATAGATCATTTAATAAGTGGCATTTATCCAAATCCTTTCCCGCGTGAAAGGACGAGTATGTATGGGGCGCTTATGGGTGATCAATATTAACGGAGATAGCTATTAAGTAGAATATATTAAATAACCCTGTCTGTACAAACGCATAAACTAAACCAAATATAGAAAATGTTTTTTTTTTTAACACGTTTTTACAGATCCTAGTTCTAAGCTATCACAAAAAAAACTGTACCTAAGTTTGGAAGAACAGCTTATCACAGGAAAGAACATTCCGTCTAAGTTAAAATCTCTGAACGAACCCCTTATAGGAATGCCATTGAATGAGAAAAATATCTGCGGAATTGTCAGGTCTAAGGCACAGCCGATCACATCGTCTGAAAAAGAAACAAAATTACAAAGACTGTTGTTAATAACTTATTTTCTCGATACAATATTATCCCAAATAAAATTGAATTTAGAAGGGCATCAGGTACCAAGCTAGTTGAGAATGAACCATATTTTTTTATTAAATTTTAATCTGATTGAGTGTGTAAGAAAATTTTTGGTTCTCTAAATTGACTATTTTTTAAATTTTCGGCAATTCCTAATATTACTTATAGCATTAATAGCATTTGTTTTGTAGTTTTGGAGTCTCAACATTTTTATTTATTTTGACGAGTTTCGATTAAACAATTATGTTCAAAGCGCACTAAAAATGTTTCAAAAACAAAATAATATGCTAAAAAAAGGTTGGACAAAATATAGAATAATTTAGGTACTTTAAAAAATACCTTAATAACTTAACATTGATTTGATGCAAAAACGGTCAAGTAAAAGATTTAAAATAGGTAATAATCGATGCACTAAATTCGAACTACCATTTAATATAATACACAAACACAATTTTTGCTTAAAAACAAGTTTTTTTGTTTGCAAAAAAATTAATAATGACGGAAAGAGAAACAACTGGACGAATACAATAATTCAAAACAATTTTTTTATTATATTTGTATATTATAGTTTTGTAGTTACTTACTCTTCTTAATGTATGGCTCCATAGCGCCATTCACAACTTGAGTAGATCTTCCTCCTGTCCATAAATTAGCACCATCAAATCCAAAAGAGTAAAGATCATCACCTGAAAATAAAACATTTTAGTCTGTCTTTGGTGTCAAATGTGGAAAAAAAGGAGCGTGCAGTTAATGAAAATTTCTCGTTTCTCTCTGAAAATAAAAATAGCTACACTGGTGAGTGCATTTCTCAAAGAATCTTTTATGTACTGAATAATGATAAATTATAAATAATTATCGGTGTCAAAGACTTGATATCAACCCTGTTTTTCAAATAGTTCATTTTTGTACATACATACACACATCTTTGTTGTACCTGTTTATGATTTACGTTTCAAAATATTTTTTTGTACATGTAATTATGTATGGTGTGATATGTAACATGTAACTAAGGGATAATTTAATCACATCGGCGTTTATTTTCAAACTGCACGATAAAAAATGTCGAAAAAAACTGTTTATACGATGTGATTCTAGATTTTTTTCTTAAACAAAAACTGTTAAAAGTAAAATCAGATCAGTTTTCTTTTAGAAATTTTCAGGTGTCTATAATTTGTTGTCATAAGCACTTACCAACGCCATTGCCACCCCATTTTTCGCCTCCTCCAGGATAAGGAATATACCCTTTGGAGGTGGCCCAACCGATTCTCAAATGAGGCATCATATGGGTAGTCTGTTCAAGGTGGTCCACTGTAACTTCGAAGTACCATTTCTGGTAGATAGCGCTACCTTCGACTCTACCAACAAATATGTTGGGACGAACACTGAAAAAATGATTTGAAATTTATTTAAAAAGGTGGACAGATATAAATATACAGGAGGTTGTATTTTAAATGATGCACCAAACTTTAAGAGTTGGTGGAGGTCAAAAGTTTTCGTGAATAATTCGTAGATAATCGGACAAAGAAAAATGTTGTTGTCTTGCATTTTTCCATGGGCAGCTCAAAGCTTTGCACCCACGAGCGTCTAAGACAAGGTTGCCAACTTTATGGAAGTTTCCTTCTTTAAAGAAATTTTCAGCAGCTTTAGGGATTAAGCGAAAGAGGAATTTTGGGAGTTCCAAAATAGAATTTTTCTTGATTTATATTGAGCCTACAAATTACTTTACAATGCAATTATTGTAAATCAAATATTTATTTATTATATAATTTTTTTATTTATTTAAGAATGTAAGGTTTTTGATTTTTTTCGTTTTATAGTTCAATAAAAAGTTTTTTTTAATCAAAGAAGGTAAAAAACTTTCCTTTGTTCCAAGCGCCGAATTTTGAGGCTCTTAATAGCATGATTTTAGAACCGAACCGAACCGAACCACCCGAAAAAATTTACTTTGCCCAGCCAGGAACGTTCATTTTTAAATTTACAAAAATGTGGGGAAATTTCGAAGCGTCAGGGAATTTTCCACAAAAATTGTTCACTACGTTGGTCCAAGATCTAACGGACAACTATTTAGTGATGAATTAGTAAACAATGGTGTGATATAATAAAAATATGTGCATTGGAAAAACAAAATAAGTTAAACCTTTAATCTTTAGTACTAGGTTTTTAGACTAAGATTTATCTTATCTGTTCACTATACGAAACAATTAACATGCGCTATTTTTATTCACCTACTAGCATGATCTTTAAGTAGTAAAAGCGAAATAATGCTAGGTATTTACATACCTAGCAACGTGATCCACCAACTGAGTTTGCAACAATAAATTCTTTCCTGGTAGCAAGTAATCACAAATGTTGTTTTGTGAGCTTCGAACTGCAACCCCGTTCCCCACGCATAGAGAACACAGAACATCCAGGACTTTAGGGTCTCTTCCGTGTTTTTCCAAAAGAGAGATTATCACTTTGATATGCTCATCCTATCAAAAAATATATTTTTAGGCTGTTATTTTATTTTAGGCTTAGTAGTAACTGTCTCATATAAAGGGTGGCGACTTTAAATTCAACGCTGCCTTTGGCGCTAAAATCTCTGGACAGTGCGAGAAAGAGAGATAGTTGTTTCTAGTTAGTTTTATACCCTACTAAAAGTAGCATCTCCAGTCGTACGTTCAGCGTTGCCACATTTATTTTGTCGAATCTACTAGAACTTTTTCCGGAGTCTAAAATCCACAAAAAAAATTTCAAAAAATACTGAAAATCTACTTTATACAAAAGTTTAATCAATGCTTAATTTAATTAATTAGATATTATTGACTAAACATCTACAGGTGTCCCAAAAATACACCGACAAACTGTAAGGGGTGGTAGGGGCCATCAAAACAAACATTTTTTGTTCAGTAAACATACGCCCGCAAATGAGCTGTTTGGCTAGAGCAAAAAAACTATTTTTGGTACATTTTTGTTGCGCATTAATTGAATCGCTGTTTACAGTGCAGTTTACTCATTATTTTGTTTATTAACAAATGAATTATTGTAAATAAAAATCCCAAAAACAGTTTTTTTGCTGTAGAGCCCAAACGGCTCATTTGCGGACATATGTCTACTGGACAAAAAATGTTTGTTCTGATGGCCCTCACCACCCCTTACAGTTTGTCTGTATATTTTTGGGACACCCTGTACATGCCTAAATCTTCTAAAGTAGCACAACAAAGAAAACGGAGCTATCTCTTATTCCAATTTTTAAACAAAAAACAGAGTTTTTTCCCAAAACTTGAATTTAAAACAAAATCAAAAGGCATAAGGGAATCACCGTCAAAAAAGCAGGCGAAGCAATCTTGATTAAGAAAAATATGAAATATTAGTTACACGTCTACCAACATAAAAATAAGTAAATGTATAATTAAAATACTTTTTACAATAATTATATTGGTCTATCTACCAAAATCTACTAAGGAAAATCATCCTACTTAAATTTTCTTAAAAAAGGTGAAAATCTACTAGACGTGACAACGCTGCGTACGTTTCTGTGTGTATCACTTCGTCAGTGGAGAACAGCATACCAGAAGTAGGATTACTTATAACCAGAAGGCAACGTTCCACTTAAAGTCGCCACCGTGTATAACCGTTTAATACAATTCAATAAAGTAAATTATTGCTAATCTATATAATAGGTCTATTAAACTACATTTAGTGGAAAAATAACTAGAAGAAAAAAATTTCGAAAATTCTATAAACATTTTCTACCAACATTCGGCCACTCTAAGTGAACTTCCGTTGGAATCTCTTATATAATAAATTGTAGGTTCTACATAAAAAACTTAAGCTTACCCGCATCATATTTAGCGCCTCCGGCGAATCTATGAGCACACAATGCAATACATCCAACATGCCCGTACCTTCGCTAGATGCTTGAGAGCCCAGTCTTGAAAAAAGCCAGTTCAGGCGGTTCGAGTTAGCGAACTGAGCACAGTTGGTGTGGTTGCCTTTGATTATGGCGGCTACAAAAACGATTGTATTATCAAAACATAATCCGAATAACTTTAAACAAAACAATAATTACGTAAGGCAACTCTATTGGGTGATTCTGACGAGAATAATCACTAACTTGCGACCAAAAAATGATATGGTATGATATTGAAAAATTAATGATTAATTATTTGTATCGTTAACACAAACGTGAAGTTTAGTACCCGTGAATAAAAAGACAACATTTTTTCGTGGCTAAGCAGGCATAGAAAAATTTTGTTTCTCTTGTATATTTCCGTGGGCAGCTCGAAAGCTGTACACCCACCGGGGTCCAAAATCTAATGGACACCTATCAAGTGTTGACAGTTAACTGTTTCGTCCTTAAGGGACTCTTCAGAACGCTGCATGGTCAATGTGACACTTGTGTACAGCTACAGAGACGGTATATAAATCTCATACGATGTTGGTAAGAGAAATAAATAAATAATGCCTGCGATACCGTTTGCTTTGACAGAAGTGGCGACATCTACAAATACAAAATAAACTACCAGAGTAAAAATAAAAGTAAGCAGATTATTGTTACATAACAGTAATTTTTGAATAACCAAGAAGAAAATTCCTTACCTAATAGTTGGTACAAATATACACCAATCGCTTCCCAACTTTGATCGCCAGCCAACCCTGCCAAAAATCCTTGTGACGTAATGACGTTTATCTTATCTATGGCCTCCAGGATCAGGTTGAGGATACCTTCTTCTTGGAACAAGTCTTGGCGGTTTCTTAAGGCTCTCAAGCGGTTTTGTTTTTCTTCATGTTCTATAAAAACAATAAATAAGAAAATAAGAAACAATCGATAATTTAAAAAACTTGTATTGTTTTCATTTATTATCAACACGATGCCACTTTTCGGTTAGTAAGTATCTGTAACCGTTTTTAACCTGGACATAGAACGGACCGAAGTGCAGAACATTGGTTAAGGGATAGATCTGAGGTATTGCAAAAAAAGTCTACTCTGGCCTACTTGCAGGACATACGGGTCTCCCCCACGACTAGTACTCTTACTGTTTGTCGCAAGATTTTTAGATTTTATGATATATATTTAAAAAAAATGAGTAATAAATCGACGTTCTTAGCAAGTGTGCCAAATTCCATGCTTGTATACATACCTATAGTTGAGGATGTATACATATAAGTGGCACCGCGTCATAGCTATGGTAAACCAAATTTTGCGGCAAAATCTAAGTAAAGAAGCCTTAAAAAATTGTTTTTTCACTTTGTACATGCAGTGTGCCGCTTTATGTATGATAAAACACTGAGACCTTTTAAAGGAGAAATAAAAAAGGTACTTATCTAATAAATAAAGATCCAAAACATAAAAGAGAATCCAAAATTATATTAAAATGTGCGCAAATATTGATTTAGTTGCAAAAACGGTAATTTGTTTTGTAAAAAGCTCGGTCGTAATTTGTTTGACATAAAACAATCAGAACAACAACGAATAGAAAACGTCAAAGCCAGGCTAAATTAATATGTTCGTAACAACCAGATAAGAGTATATATATTCCTTTCTAATGAAATAGTTTAGAAAAAGACATAGATAAAAAGCAAGTAAAATTGTAAGCTAATGATTAATTAGTGCAGTGCCTCATTTTGGGAATCAATATCAATAAAAAAATTACAGGAAGTGCGTGCCACTGTATGTACCCCTCTACTCCCTTCCCGCCCATTACGGTTTTGATGACGCGCTTTTAATACAATATCAACTATAGTAAACGATTATTTAATTTATCTGTTCAAGTCACAGATAATAAAACATTGACGGATTGGATTTGACCAAAGTACCATTTCGTTTTCTGGTTCAGAAATGTTAAGGGCTTGTCAACCGCTCTTTTTGTGTAATTGCTTTTTTCCAGTTTTTTTAATTAAATTTCAGATGAAATCTAACTGTTAGAAACTGTTCAGTGTCTTGAAACATTACTTTTTTCATTAGAGTACGAAAAGTCCGAAAAGGTCTTTCTTTTTTAACAAAAACACAACAAAATAACAACAACTGAGAGCCTCCGCCGTTTTGACAAGGCCGTGATAAAATCAAAGTACAAGTAGGTTTGGTTAGGCTGCCTACCAGTGCCCAACTATTTTTACCACTTTTTCAGTGGTACTATCAAACACATGATACATTGGTTTAGAAATCCTCTAGTTTAAGTCTCTGTGCGATAATCGATTAGATAAAAATCTTATATATTTGTAGTTTATCATTTTTCATCTTTATGTTATACAATTAATTTGAACTTACCCATGTCATCTTCAGGCTGGGCGAAATAATTGATCAAATCTTCAAGGCACATGACCATTTCGCTGAGGTTTACATTTTGAAAAAACATCGAATGTCTACGGTCGACTTGTAAAGCTTCTAGGCCACTAAAAATGATAAAAGTATTAACGACCAGCATGATATACGTCTTTAGGACGTATATTTTCGGGAATATCTCAATAAAGAGGAGGTATTCATAATAAACCGATTCACAATTCAAGTGATGCGCATTTTTGCTAACTTATTATAGCTAAACAATTTGGCAAAACTGTTTTTTTAAGTGATTCAGCCATTGGTCCTTTATTAAAGCAACTACGAATAAGTAGCAAATTTAATGACCCCACATGACATGAACCGAACCTATACACCTTATTAACGGTAGGTTCTGGAATACCGACGGATCCAAAATGCTCTTAGATGATGGAATTAGAGTTGTTAGTATCCAAGAAAAACATACAAGATTAAACATAATCTCGGCCAATTTTCTACTATATCATCGGCCGAAATCAACTATATTGAAAGGGATGGAGGAACAGCTTCCAACAATATTGGATAAATCTAGCTTAACTGGCTCACTTTAAAGAGTTCATTAAAGGACCTTGTTGAAAAAGAGTCAGGAACATCATTGGACTTAACAGACATAAGACTCGCATATAGACTGTCTGGCTATTACACGTTAACGTCAGAACACTTTCGGTAAACCTTAGATTGACTCAGAAGATCTGAACAATGAACCGAATTCAACTGATAACTAGTCTTTTTGGAGGACTAGGCATTTACAGTGGTGAGAAACCACTTTAAAGTGGTGGACGCTGTCGAAGGGCTGCAAAACCCACTCACATATGAATCATACACCTAAAATAATCTGCCAATTTATGGGCACCCAACACCCGGAAACCCGACCGATGGAAAATAGATTCTCCCCCCAGTGTAACACCACTGAACAACAAAACTATAATATATTAGCTCACACATATACTATACTATAGTAGTGTGAGCTATGGTGATCCTAATTTTTTCAAGAAAAAAAAAGTTGCTCCGATTTTAAAATTTTTTATATATCTTTGCGTTTCAGATGATTTTGAAACTTTTTTGTTGCGCCGTCTGTCTGTCTGTATGTCTGTCTGTATGTCTGTCTGTCTATCTGTAACGACCAATGCGCATAACTCAAAAACCGCTTGGCCGATTTTAATGAAATTTGGTACCTATGCTGGGTCTGATGGTCCCATTTAAAAATGAACAAAATCCACCGAACACAAACCAAATAAAAGGGTGGGGGTAGATTTCAAAAATTAGAGTTTATGTGAAAATATGGCGTGTGTGATATCAAACAAAAGGTAATTGATTCTGGACTTAAACAAAATACATTTTAATTTATTTTAAAAAAAGGGTGAGGGTATATTTTAAAAATTAGAGTTTAAGTAAAAATATGGCGTGTGTGATATCAAACGAAAGGTAATTGAGTCCGGAGTTTAACAAAATACATTATAGTTTTTGTTTTTTTTTAAGGGTGGGGGTAGATTTCAAAAATTTGAGTTTATGTAAAAACATGGCTTGTGTGGTATCAAACAAAAGGTAATTTAGTCTGGAGTTGAATAAAATATATTTCAGTTTTAAGTTATATTAGCTCACACGTACACTATAACTATAGTACCTAGTGTGAGCTTAGCGGCCCATATATTGGCAGAGTATTTTTTTGATCTTCATGCACACAAGCCATATTTTTATCAAAACTATAATTTTTGAAATCAACCCCCACCCCTTATTTTGGTTTGTGCCCTGAAAAGAGGTACCACTTAGAGCTAAAACCCAGTTTAGTAGATACTAAATTTCATCTAAAACACAAGCAATATTTTTACCAAAAGTCTAATTTTTGAAATCTTCCTCTACCCTGTTTTTGTGGCTTATGTTCGGGGGATTTTATTCATTTTTAAATTTTTAAACACAACCATAAGTGTGGCCTTAAAAAAAATTAAAAAAATGTGGGCGCCAATTTGTGGCCTAAAAAAAAAAGTTGTGTGACATTTGTGGCAGCTTAAAGACGTCGCCGCCATTTTGTGACACTGAAACCCACTGAATAATTAAACAAATATCTGGAAGCAGAACTGTATTTTCCAGCTAGGTAAAACATTGATATGCCCGGTAACTTTTATACAGTGGAGAAGGGGGGGTTCAGAAATAAGAAAATTTTAAGTGCGCCACATTATTTAATACCAATGTTTTACAAAGAAGATCTTAAATAAAATACAGTTCAACCCAAACGTTGCAGCCAAACAATGAAATTCTACTTACTTCCGAGGCTTCCAGATTATTTGTGTAATTAAGATTAACCAAAAAAAATAAACAGAATAAAATTCTAAAAGATTAAATTCAGATGACAAAACAGAAATACCTTACAGGTAGATGGACTCCTTTAACAGGTACCTACATCTGAGTCAGTAGTGTGAGACTCGGTTACATAAATGATTGAAAAAAAATAAATATACTTCCAAAATTATTCTGTCATAGGGGAGATCTGGACCAAATATCCGCTGTCATCATTCTACGCTAGGTCGAATGAGACAGACAGCAACCCAGTCCGAGATCTACCCCATGAGGTAAAAATGTGTAACGAAACCGCTAAAAAAAAATATAATCTCATCTCTCTTTTGTCTCCGCAAAGTTGGTCATCGGGTTGTACAAATAACACAAGAAAAATTAGTTCATCTTGTTTATTTTAAAAGGTAAAACTGGAGTATTACCAAAAACATGAAATAGGAAAAAAATTAATGAAATGTAGTGGAACAAGTCAGGGCCTAAGTAGCAAGACAATCCAAATTTCACAAGAGAAATTGTCTTAAATAAATGAAATGAAGGGAAACTTAGTAAATACACCGCAAAACCAGGGCTATGACGTCATACCTTATCTTGCGTTTACAAGAAATGTTGAAATTATACTGTGAAACTTATATATGAAAAGATTACGTCTAAGTTATATTAAAAATTTATATATGAGAAAAAAATTATAGTTAAGGCTCGCTCCTACCTTGGTCCTTGAATTATTTAATAATTATTGGTGTTTATTTGGTAAACCTGGAAGTGTTGTAGGTTTTCCGACATACTCCTGCTGTTCCGGCTTGCCCGCGCCTCCCCTACTGCCGCTTAGCACATCACGCTAGGGCAGCACATGGTCTCAAGTGTTGATGGTTCCTTGCCCCGAGCGTAACACCCTGTGGAAAATGAAATGTTTCAGTTTCCTGGAATTCGTCAATTTTGCACGAAGTTCCCCTACACAGTAACTTAAATCGAGGACCCCATGTCGACTCAATAAAACAAAGTAGATTTAAACAGATGAACTAAAATAATCCTAACGTACCTCTCCCAGGGTTATAACTGGCCCGTCCGGCTTCCCACCAGCGTCCAGCCCAACTGTCCCGTCGCTGGAATTGACAGGGCGCTGCTCTTTCCCCGTACAAAATGGCGTGGGCCGACTTAAAATCCCCTCAAAAGGGTGCGAGCGTCACTCCAGATTGCCTAGACACGACGGACTCACTTCCACAGTTTCTGGGATATCTCCTACAATCGCTGTAGTGCCAATCACCAAAAACAAAGGCGATCCCAGAAACTGTTGTCGACCCAACCAAATTTGTTAGCAAAGAGAGACAAAGCACTTAGTCGAGAATACCAGAATAATGCAGTGGCCGGAAACCGTTTTGTAAATTTGGTGGGGAGTGGGGACGGTAAAACGCAATAGTACCAACCTAATCTTCCCGGTGAAATTCAAATAACCTATTTATAAAAACTTTTCCGCCAAAAATAAATCTCTACATTCAGTGGCAAGCCTGGAAGAAAAACCCGGGGTTTTCAAAGTAACCAATGAGGAGATACCGCATAGTTCTATACAGGTATATAGGGGGCAGCACCGACCAAGGGGATAGGAAGTACGTAAAACAAACCTTGAGGTGTTGTCGGATCTATTTCCACGGTTGAAATTTTTATAACAAGGACGTCGAGACACCCTCCATACACATTATTAATATTCGAACACTCAACCAATTCCCATATGAGTAAAGCTATACTGAGCGCAGAATTTAGTTGCACTCCAGTTACAGTCTTCGTCAAAAGTTTCCTTCGCTCTTTATAAATGTTTTCTCTAATATTCATATGGTTTAACGCCATTTTTGTAAAACATTTCTACTGTAATAAAGTTGTTTCTGAACCTGAACCCAAAAATACACACTGAACTACTGCTAAGAAGCTCGGCACAAGAGTGTTCAGATGCTAACTCACACGACTTCGTTTATTCTTCCAGTCTTGGTTTTTATCCCTCGTTTATCTCCCATTTACAAAAGTGCATAACTCGTATTTATTTTATCCTTTCCCTATCAAATTAATAAAGATATCAAAGTGGCGGAGCCTCGGTTGTTCCTGGTCGACCCAAATATGTTTTTGCACTATCAAAACTAGTTAATCCGTGAAGGATATGAGGTTCGGATTGTCCCAATATCCTCGAAATAAACGTAAGGGAATGAAATGTTCATCTAAATGTTTCCTTCCTGTTACTGAAACCATTTGTGATGCGGCAACGCCGCCATTCCCCAGCATAACAGCTGTTTAACTTTATGAACGTCAAGTGAATCACAAAATTCCACAGATAAAAACAAAACAATCAAAATTTTTATGTGATTTTTCCCGAAGCCTGTGATCTTAAATTCCAATTACGATGTCCAGATAATGCGATGTGCGTAGTGTCCACAGTAATTCGATGGAATGCCTCCTTTTAAGGTAACTTCCTAGACCCTATATAACCTCCAAACCTAGCTCTATAAAATACCCTTACTTGTGTACAGAAAGACGAATCAAAGAGCCTTGACTATTTACCCAAATAAACAAATATGTAACGTTGTCTTAAACGTAAAAATGACACGTTACATAATCCCCCCCCAACTTCAAGACGATTAACCTAAAAAGGTTAATCGGAGAGGTCCGCTGTCGACTTAAGGTCTTTGGCATGCCAACTCCCTGGCAGTACTTTACCCGATGGTTCCTGAAGCTCAAATATCCATGGAGAAATTTTATTCCTAATCACATAAGGACCAACGAATTTCGGTGCTAACTTCTTCGAGAAAAACTTCGCAGCATCTGACAAAACATAATTTGTCTTCCAAACACGCTGACCCACAGCAAAGTTGGGTACCCTTGTACGCAAATTATACTGAACTACGTTTTTCTCTCCAGCCACCTCTAACCTTCTCTTAACATCAGCATAGAGCTTCCGGAAACCTTCGTTCTTACTTTCAGCTGCAGATTGTACACCATTCTCTTCAGATAACAACACTGGGTTGGAGTAATCTTTTCCTGACAGACACATATTTCTACCAAAATTAACAAAGAAAGGAGACATCCTGGTTGTCTCATGGGTTGCAGTACGAATCGCGCAGGCAAGTTTATGTATTTGTTCGTCCCACTTCCTGTGGTTGTCTTTCACATAGCAACATAACATGGTTTTTAACGTGCGATTCGTCCTTTCTGTTGGATTTGCTCTGGGGTGATAATACGGATTATACTGTATTTTAACCTGATAACTCTCAGCAAAACGCTTAAACTCATTACTTTTGTACTGAGGGCCATTATCACAAAGTATCAAACGGGGCACTCCGAAGACCATAAATACTTGCTCCTCAAGATGCTTAACAACAGCTTGAGTAGGGGCTGTTCGCATTGGAAAAACTAAGGAAAACTTACTCAAATAGTCCGTAACGACGAGAATCCAGCAATTACCCTTTGTTGAACGAGGTAGAGGTCCACATAAATCAGTCGAAATAATTTCCCAAGGACGAGTTGGTTTTGGGTGAGATATCATCTGATCAGATACACCTTGTGTATCACCTTTATGAGCTGCACAGACAAAGCATTTCTTTACAAAAGTTGCCACGTCCTGGCGCATTTTTGGCCAATAATATTTTTCTGCCAGTCTGTGGAAGGTTTTATACACACCCATATGTCCTGCGGTAGGAGGATCGTGAGCTTCTCCAATAATTCTACGCCTATGATCTTTGGGGACTACCTCTTTCCAATATTCGTTAGATGGTGAAAGTTGAGGGTATTCTTGTTTGACATATTTATACAACTTATTATCAGTGTATCTCCAGTTCATAAATTTTAACGGTGATTCTACGACCCTCTTTACCATCTTTTGGTACCATCGATCTTTAATTGCTGTTGAAACATCTCTGGGCTGCGAAATTGTATCAATCATAGGTACTGCACGAGACAACATGTCCGGGACAACCAAATCTTTCCCTTTCCGATGGATTACTTCAAAATCATATTGCTGCAGTTTTACAGACCAACGAGCAAGTCTTCCACTGGGCTCTTTTAAGCTATGAAGCCATTTTAAACTAAAATGATCTGTTATGACCTTAAATGAGATCCCCTCAATATAAGGCCGGAGCTTCTCTATCGCCCAAACCAATGCCAAACATTCTCGCTCGGTGGTCGTGTAAACACGTTCTTGCTTAGTCAAAGATCGACTCAAATAGCATATGACTTTGTCTCCTTCAGGATAAGGCTGCGTTAAACATGCTCCTATTCCATATCCTGAGGCGTCTGTTTGAATGACAAATTCTTTGGTATAATCTGGACATGTAAAAATCGGTGCAGTCACTAAAAGTTCCTTAATCTTAATAAATGCTCTTTCGCAGTCTGGAGTCCAATCGAACTTTTGATTCTTCTTAGTTAGAGCTGTAATTGGAGCTATTATCGCTGAAAAATTCTCTATGAAACGTCTATACCAGGATATTGTACCTACAACTCTACGAACTTCTCTGACAGTTCTTGGCCTCTGGAGCTCTAACATGGCTCTAATTTTATTAGGGTCAACTCGGATGCCTCGACGGTCCACTACGAAACCTAAATAAGTCATTTCTGGCCTACACAGTTGGCATTTCTCCCAACTTACCGTTATCTTTGCATTCTGCAATCTTCGTAGGACTTCCTCAAGAATTCTAAGATGTTCAGAAAAGCTCTGTGTGACAATTACGAGGTCATCGAGATATACGTACACGTAAGGGTCTAAATCGTTTCCTATGATGCTATCTATGAGTCTCTGCCAAGTTGCAGGTGCATTATGAAGACCAAATGGTAACCGCTTAAATTGGAAGAGACCTCGTCGACAGATGAATGCTGTTAGTGGCTTCGATGATTCTTCCATTGGTACTTGCCAATAAGCACTCTTAATATCTAAAGTTGACAAGTACTTAGCATCTTTCAATTTGTCAAGAGTCTCGGATACGAGTGGTAAAGGATAACTATCACGCGCCGTCACTGAGTTCAATTTGCGGTAGTCTACACAGAAACGATATTTCTTTGTGTTTTTCTTTTGTACCATTACCACTGGTGAAGCCCATGAACTACTACTACGTTCTATCACATCCATTTTCAGCATTTCGTCGATTTCGTCATCAATAAGTTTCTGAATGACCGGTGAGACCTTATATGAACGTTGTCTTATCGGTGCTGCATCTGTTGTAATCTTATGCTCTACCCTGTCGGTACATCCCAGTGAGTCACCCATCATATTCTTATATTTAACGACCAATTCCTCTAGTCGTTCTGATTCATAAGGTGTAAGAGTTGTTTGTTGGTCTGATGTTTCTAAAGAACAAATCACATCTTTATTATCGGCAAAATGCCACTCATTAGTACTTAAGTTCGGTACTATACCCATCGAAATCCAAAAATCTAATCCTAAAATCAAAGTGTGCGGCAACTCATGAACGACGACGACCTCGATTAACCTAAATTTATCCTGAACTCGCATAGGAAGCTGCACTGTCCCAATACTACTCGTGCTTTGACCATTTGCCACAATACAACTGGTCTTCTTTGTCGTATCAAGTGAAAAACCAAACCTCTCGATGATTGACCAACCATGATTCCCTAAAAAGGTACGTGAAGCCCCGGAATCCAACAAACCTAGTAACTTATTTCCGAGCACATCCACTTCTAAATAAGGCCTCTCATCTTTACGAGCATGACTTATCACATAATCTAAAACGTACGTTAGCCTATAGGTCGATGCTTGTTCAGGCTGACTCGAAGGTCGACCACCTACGAGCGCCTGGGTCCGTTTCCCTGACGATTACAATTTCGACATTCTCTTACTGTTACCCCTGCTTGTCCACACGAATAGCACTGTTTGCCTCTAGGTAATGCGCACCCGATTGCCATATGCCCTGTTTGGTTGCATCTATAACATACAACGTCCCTGTTCGCCCTACCAGATCCAACACCCTGTGGTTGTACATCCCTGTCATTTACACTAGACTGACCACTAGCTGGTTGCTGTCTATCTCTATCAGCCCTGGCAGCAAAATTGCTTGCTGGCTGCTGCCTATTTCTGTCGAATCTATTAGCAGGATGATTTAAATTCTGTTGGTTCGATGTCCCAGCACCTGATATTTGAATTGCATCAACCCCTGTTGAAAAATCGTCACTGTCGCTCTCTACGTCAACGTAGGCCAAGTCAGGTTCAATAGATTGGTTTTTCCTAGGTGTAAAATTTTCCTCTTCTAAACCATATCTCTGGTCTATTCTACGACACAGATCCTTTAAATGTGATAGGCTATTGACCTCAGTAGCAATTAACCCATTTTTATAGATGTCCGCGATATTTCTGAAGACGATAGCTAATTTCGCCTCTTCGGAAACAGGACAGCCAAGTCTTTGGAAATATGTGTTCATGACAGCAATATAGGTCCCTATAGACTCTCCAGGGCCTTGTTTACGTTTTTGAATCTCCTTCAATAGCTTCTCGCCATATGAAGAAGGAAGATATTCTGCCATGAACCTCTGTTCCAGCTGTTCCCATGTATGGACTTCTCTACGTACATCTTTGTAAAAAGTATAAGCTGACTTTTCAAAAAGATCAATGCCCGAATTCAGTAAAACCTTTTTGCTGACTCCTCTAGCCTGACTCAACTCGTCCACTCTCTCAAAAAATGCGGTGACGGAGATTGTACCCCTCTCGCCTGTAAACTTTAAGTTCCACTTATGCGGAGGTACAGGTGCAACGTGATATGAGGTACCAGGATCACTTGACATTGGTACTGGCGACGAACATGAAAATGGTCGTGACTGAGCAATTGGTGCAATGCTACTTTGGAGGGCAGCTAGACTCAAAGGAACGGTAGACGGTTGTTGATAATGAAAAGCTGATGTACCGTAATTCTCAATCGGCATAGGGACTGGTGCCTGTATTGGTGCTTGAGTTGGGTTTGTAAGCACTTGCATTTGCAATGGAGCCATGGCCGACGGTTGGTTTGTGGGCTGTTGAGCTGGTCTTTGTGTGCTCGAGTGCTGTGGTTGCGGGAGTTGAGACTGGCTGGGAATGTTGCCAACATTTGTCGAGTGATCTGAGCTTCGACTCGTTGATTGGGTTTCAGATGCTTCATCATCATCTGAGGTAACGCCAACTCTTAGTAAATCTGTTGCTTGGCTCTGCAACCTCCCAATCAAACTCAAGGTTTCCGCAACCAGTATGCCTTTGGTTTGACTTTCTTCAAAGTTAGACGGATTCATGTTGTTAATCCTGGCTAACACGTGTTCCAACCTTACAGCGATTTTCCTAAACTCTCCCCCTTTACTCGTACCAGAGAACTTCTCTACCAGCGGTACCAGACTATCAAGCTTCTTCATACAGCTAAAAGCATCCTGGCCAAATTTAAAGGGATACGGAGGGTATCTCATACTCCCATCGGTCCTTTCTCTCTGTCTAATCAGTATGAGCTGTTGCTTCATCTCTTCCACCGATCCAATGGCTATGCCTCTCCATGTTAATTCATAGATTAATTCGTCCTTGACTAAGTACCTTATGTCAGACAACCGACTCAAAGAAATAGCCATGGTGCCTTTTATATTCAAACTTTAAACTTTAGTTAAAACTGTTAATTATACCTCCCAATTATAAAAACTAAACCACGCAATAACAAACACAAAGTTCACTTTCAATTCACTAGTGAAAATCACTATAAATTTTCTCACAAATGTAGAAAATATAAAACTTAAATACGGGCAGACGCGAACAAAACCGAAAAACACCGGAGCAGTAAGAAAATAAAATTTATTTGCATTTAAAAATGTAATCATAATTTATGTTAAGTATTTGTACAACCAACTATGACGTCCAACCTTGCAGAGAGAAATAACTACTTAAATCCTAAATTAGAATTAACAAGTAGCCATAAAAAAGTTAAAAAAATAAAAGAGAGACCAGAGTTTTGGCAGTGTTTAGGTCTTATGTTCCACTCCTGCGTGAGTAAAACCAAAAAAAAATAATTGCGCTTATCCTAGCTGAACTGGATTAAAATTAAAGTTAAGTGATGTTTGTTTACCTCAGCAACCGAATAGGTAAATTTATCCCTAAATGGAACGTACAACAGACTACCTATAACAAAAATAAAAAATCCCAAAGCTGTTGTACACAGTTAACGCTAGGGTATACTCCTGCTATTGCAGAACGGCTCCACAAATAAACTCCTCAAAAAAACCCAAATCGCCGTATACAATGATTTTTCTAAAAAGAAAAAATCAAAACCCACTTTAACCTGCTTACCTACTCTGAGTTTACACGAAACATGCATTGCTTAAGGTCACATCATCCCTTAATATATAAGTGAACGCAATAAACATCGGAACAGATGTTCATGTTATAGAAATCGTAAAATATGCTCAATTAAAAAAAAAAAATCCGCTCGCTGAAATTGCGTTGAATTAGACTAGTGAGGATGTTGTGTGTAATTAAAAAAAAAATTTGGAAAAAAAAATTACCGATGGTATTAAAAAAAATTTATACAAATAACGTCTTGGTAGGACTGCAACTCTCTAATAATCGTTAAAAATGAAATTCCCAAAATCTTAAACTAAATTGATGCATCAACCCATGATCAAAAAGACCTTAGGATCGTACCGAAAGGTGCCCAAAAAATTTTTAAAAAATTTTTGGTGGCGACCACAGTAGCCCAATAATAAGAAAAATGAATTGGCTCACTAAAATTTCCAAAATATTACTCCACTCTGATAGGTGGTTTGGAGTAGGGAGAAGAAAAAAAAATTTAAAACAAATGATGATAGGTTGTTAAAACGTGAGGGTTCGAAATAAAATTATATCTTAATTCAGAAAAAAAAATATTTAAATAAACTGGTAGAACCATTGTAGGGACAAGGTACTACTATGCACCAAGGAAAAAATGTCCAACAAGAAAATCAAGTCTCCCTTTTAAAAAAAAATATTAAAAAAAAATATTTAAAAAAAATTAAAAATGTTTAAGTGGGGTTGCAGCTCCTATTAGTGAACCTTAAAAATTTTTTTTTTTATAAAATCAACACCAGAAAAATCTTATTCGAGTTGTCATGCAACAGTTTTTGTTCTTTTCCTTTAAAAAAAACAGTTGTCAATTCCCTTCCCTCTCCCAAAACTGTGGCAATGTGAAAAGTAAATGAGCTAGAAAAATTAATTTACTATACAAAAAAATGTTGAAAATTAAATTTACTTAAGAATCATAAGGTATAAAAATCGTAATTGCAAAAAAAAACAATCAGTTTAGGAAAAGAAAAAAAAATATATTTATGTTCCAAAAAAAACAACCGATGTTAGTATATTTGTTTAAAATTATTACTGAAAGGAAATAAGCAACGTTAGTACTTATTTACTGTACCACTATAATGTGAAGAACCTTTGCACTCAACTCCGTAAAGAATTATCTTGTGTGCACTTTCAAAAAACCAAATATGAAAACAATTCCAAGGTTCACCTATAACGTTGTAAAACTAAATCTGCCTACTCAAGTGTCTTTACACACAACATCTAATCAAAAAAAATTTTTACTGCTTAATGCATTCTCAGATCCTTATTCCTGGTGTTCACGAGATATAAAATTAAGTTGGGCCCTCTCCACAACCATTATTCAAAGCAAAATTACCAAATGTACAAGGGCTAATGAGATCCTATCACTTACAAATGACATTTTGAAATGAAACAGTTGGGAATAATCCTGCGTAAAACCCAGAAAACAAAAATCAAGAAGCCAAAACTATTACATTAATTTTAAAAGAGCATAATAAAACTCCCGGCCCCAATTAAACTTTTGTTATCTCAACAAAACTCGGCCTAAACCCAAAAAAAACTTTTTATTAGACATTTCCCCTATTTCCTAAGTATAATGTCAATAAACCCAAAACTTGTGATTTCCATTCCAATCCCATCTGGACTCTATATATTTTTTCCAACGGTCAAACGCCCACAGGCGAAACAATATCTTATTTCAAAGAAAGGGTGAAGATATTTTGAAGCACCCTGTGAAAATAGGACACTATTATGGAAAATTGTTCAGATCAGTGTTCTTACTACTTTTTAACCTAAATATATCTAGTTCCCTCATGTGCATGTTACTATTAATTCCTATCATAACTAAACAGATTACAAAAATTGTCTTTCTCCGCGAATCTGCAAGGTCCTGGAAAATGCGACATTCAGCCTGTAGGCCAAATTTGGATGTATTTCAATTTAGCGAAAACCGAAGTTGCGAAATCCTAAAAAAGATTAGCAGGAAGTCCTCGTTCCTCGATTTCTACACTCCGAACCAAACATTTCTTCCATTTCCACCCAGCTCGCGGGAGGAAAACCCCTAATTATTGCAATACAAAAGGTAGCTAGCTCCTTTACACCCTGTACAACTATCAGATTTAAAAAAAAATAGATGCCCTCATCAATGTTTAGTCGCCTAAAGGAAAACCTATTGTTTTTAAATTTATTCTTAGGTTGGAATCTTTTTTTTTTAAATCAATGATCTTAAATTTATTGTTTAACCTGAACACTTTCCCATTTATTCCACAACAGTGTATTGCAATTTAAAAATTTGCTTCATTATTTGAGGTCACCAGTATGAAACTATTTTAAAATTAAAAAAAATGAAATAAAAAAAAAATTACTTCCCAATTGTCCACAACTTCCAAGTTTTCATCCCTAAATACCTAGGTACTTTCTCAGTCTAACACCATCCATCGTTATCCAACATAACGCTTTAATTTCAGAAGCAACAAAACGAAGATTAAGTGAAAACTAAGCAAGTATGTTGGAAGTTGCTTTACAATGGGCGCAGATGTAAGGCCCCTTTAAGTACACGCCACTGTCCTGAACTGCAAACTAACAAAAAAACTGAAGACTAGCATATCTGCGGTCAACCAACATTTGGCATGAAATTAAAATAATTTCATATCATACCAGTATCCTCAAAAACAAAACGTTTTTCACTATAAGACCCAAACACTTAACCAATAAATCTTGTTATTTAAAATTATGATTTGGAAGTAAAAGATTTATTTATTCCTGCCTGATCAACTAAGACAAAAAAAGTTCACCTTTTTGTAACTCAAGAAGTTCCCGTTTGGTCCCCTAAAAAAAATATAACCTGTCTGGTCACCCTTTAAAACTACGACCACTATACAAACCGTTTTGACCAAAACAAGAATTCGAGAAGTTATGTTAACAGAAAGGAAATAATTTTTTACGAAAAATTAAATCATTTAAAAAAAAAGTAAAATTTTGGAAATATTTTTACCAATTACCCCCGCCTAGCATTTATATTTAGTTGAAAGTCTCTCTTAAATTCACTGACCAATTTCACGGCCTCACAATGACATTACTTAAAAAAAAATTACTGAACTTTACAAATGAACTAAAAAAAAATCAAAAAACTTATATCTATATCTGTCTCAGCTAAACATTTCTTTTGTGGTATTATATCTAGTTGGGCTTCAAATTCATTTTCCCTGTATTCAATCCGGAGCAGGCAAAACTTCTCAAGGCTCAAACATAAATGTTTGCTCTCCAATGGCCATGACCAAGCTATGACCTGAACGCAGAAAAAAATACAGAAAAAAAAATAAATGTGTACCAGAAAACTTTAATTGATAGAAATACCCGTAGGTCATTTTTTAAAAAAATGCACTCCAAAGCCCAACGCTGTATTTTCCACCAAAAAAATTTGACCAGTCACAAAAACACAACTGGACAACTAAACTGGCAACCAAAGACCTAAAAAAACTGCTCCAAAAAAAAATACCTCAAAAAAAAAATGTTAACTGGACCTCTGGCATTGATCTTCAGCCAAGGTGTCACTCTAGGGGTTTTAGCCTTGTGTTTCCTAACCTCCCGAGCCGACACTAGTAGTGTACCCTCCTCTGACCCGATGTAACTGAGTGACGTAAGATCTTAATTGTCATCCAACAGTTACCACCAAAAAAAACAAGAAAAGAAAATGACAAAGCAAAATAAACTCATTTTCCTTTTCTTTCATTACTAATTAATACTTTCAACTAAACAAATCTACCAGCTGTTAAGCTATATTTACCCTAAAACAACCTAGCCAAGAAAAATTTGTGTGAAACCCTGTAAAAAATATTCCAATTTTCAAGGTGTGACATCCCACAAAAAATTAAAATCACCAAAAAACTTGTTGACCTAAATAAATTGACTGACCAAAAAAAAAATCTGTGAAACAATTTCTATCTTATCACAAGCAGGAAATAATAAAATATAAATAAATGAACCTGCAGAAAAAAAAAATTGTTAGAAAAAACACACTACCTATGTCATATATTTAAAACATAAAAAGACCATGTCTGGAGGTCCATCCACCCATAAATCAACAAATAAAAATTGAAGTAAATTTACATTGTTGTATTTATTTTTCTTTAAAAAATTTAAAAAATTCAAACATGTTTTCCTACAAAAACTTTAAAGAATTAAGAACATGATTTGGACTCCGTTCAATAAAAACTCCCATTTTTTTTATCCACTTATTCTTCCTTAATAAATAAAAATGAATCTTTTATTTTCCCAGAAAAAACCTGTGAAGATAAGTTAATAAAAACCATGAGAATCCCTAAAACAACAAAACGAGTTCCAAATCAACGTTCAAATATTACCAAAAATATTTAAAAAGTGTTATTTCCGAAATCCAATGGTCTTGTTTTTCATTTAAAAAAATGATTGAGTGTCAAGACCACCCACAGCCACTGAAAGCCTTTAACCTGGCATTGGCTGTACCACAAAAAAATTTTCTCAAAAAAAAAAATTCCAAAAAATTCAAAAAAAAAAAGTTTTTTCTTTTTTTTTCAAATTAAAAAACAGAAAAATTACATCAGATGTTAAAAAAACTAGCCAAAAACACACGTTGGGCGCCAATTTGTGGCCTTAAAAAAAATTAAAAAAATGTGGGCGCCAATTTGTGGCCTAAAAAAAAAAGTTGTGTGACATTTGTGGCAGCTTAAAGACGTCGCCGCCATTTTGTGACACTGAAACCCACTGAATAATTAAACAAATATCTGGAAGCAGAACTGTATTTTCCAGCTAGGTAAAACATTGATATGCCCGGTAACTTTTATACAGTGGAGAAGGGGGGGTTCAGAAATAAGAAAATTTTAAGTGCGCCACATTATTTAATACCAATGTTTTACAAAGAAGATCTTAAATAAAATACAGTTCAACCCAAACGTTGCAGCCAAACAATGAAATTCTACTTACTTCCGAGGCTTCCAGATTATTTGTGTAATTAAGATTAACCAAAAAAAATAAACAGAATAAAATTCTAAAAGATTAAATTCAGATGACAAAACAGAAATACCTTACAGGTAGATGGACTCCTTTAACAGGTACCTACATCTGAGTCAGTAGTGTGAGACTCGGTTACATAAATGATTGAAAAAAAATAAATATACTTCCAAAATTATTCTGTCATAGGGGAGATCTGGACCAAATATCCGCTGTCATCATTCTACGCTAGGTCGAATGAGACAGACAGCAACCCAGTCCGAGATCTACCCCATGAGGTAAAAATGTGTAACGAAACCGCTAAAAAAAAATATAATCTCATCTCTCTTTTGTCTCCGCAAAGTTGGTCATCGGGTTGTACAAATAACACAAGAAAAATTAGTTCATCTTGTTTATTTTAAAAGGTAAAACTGGAGTATTACCAAAAACATGAAATAGGAAAAAAATTAATGAAATGTAGTGGAACAAGTCAGGGCCTAAGTAGCAAGACAATCCAAATTTCACAAGAGAAATTGTCTTAAATAAATGAAATGAAGGGAAACTTAGTAAATACACCGCAAAACCAGGGCTATGACGTCATACCTTATCTTGCGTTTACAAGAAATGTTGAAATTATACTGTGAAACTTATATATGAAAAGATTACGTCTAAGTTATATTAAAAATTTATATATGAGAAAAAAATTATAGTTAAGGCTCGCTCCTACCTTGGTCCTTGAATTATTTAATAATTATTGGTGTTTATTTGGTAAACCTGGAAGTGTTGTAGGTTTTCCGACATACTCCTGCTGTTCCGGCTTGCCCGCGCCTCCCCTACTGCCGCTTAGCACATCACGCTAGGGCAGCACATGGTCTCAAGTGTTGATGGTTCCTTGCCCCGAGCGTAACACCCTGTGGAAAATGAAATGTTTCAGTTTCCTGGAATTCGTCAATTTTGCACGAAGTTCCCCTACACAGTAACTTAAATCGAGGACCCCATGTCGACTCAATAAAACAAAGTAGATTTAAACAGATGAACTAAAATAATCCTAACGTACCTCTCCCAGGGTTATAACTGGCCCGTCCGGCTTCCCACCAGCGTCCAGCCCAACTGTCCCGTCGCTGGAATTGACAGGGCGCTGCTCTTTCCCCGTACAAAATGGCGTGGGCCGACTTAAAATCCCCTCAAAAGGGTGCGAGCGTCACTCCAGATTGCCTAGACACGACGGACTCACTTCCACAGTTTCTGGGATATCTCCTACAATCGCTGTAGTGCCAATCACCAAAAACAAAGGCGATCCCAGAAACTGTTGTCGACCCAACCAAATTTGTTAGCAAAGAGAGACAAAGCACTTAGTCGAGAATACCAGAATAATGCAGTGGCCGGAAACCGTTTTGTAAATTTGGTGGGGAGTGGGGACGGTAAAACGCAATAGTACCAACCTAATCTTCCCGGTGAAATTCAAATAACCTATTTATAAAAACTTTTCCGCCAAAAATAAATCTCTACATTCAGTGGCAAGCCTGGAAGAAAAACCCGGGGTTTTCAAAGTAACCAATGAGGAGATACCGCATAGTTCTATACAGGTATATAGGGGGCAGCACCGACCAAGGGGATAGGAAGTACGTAAAACAAACCTTGAGGTGTTGTCGGATCTATTTCCACGGTTGAAATTTTTATAACAAGGACGTCGAGACACCCTCCATACACATTATTAATATTCGAACACTCAACCAATTCCCATATGAGTAAAGCTATACTGAGCGCAGAATTTAGTTGCACTCCAGTTACAGTCTTCGTCAAAAGTTTCCTTCGCTCTTTATAAATGTTTTCTCTAATATTCATATGGTTTAACGCCATTTTTGTAAAACATTTCTACTGTAATAAAGTTGTTTCTGAACCTGAACCCAAAAATACACACTGAACTACTGCTAAGAAGCTCGGCACAAGAGTGTTCAGATGCTAACTCACACGACTTCGTTTATTCTTCCAGTCTTGGTTTTTATCCCTCGTTTATCTCCCATTTACAAAAGTGCATAACTCGTATTTATTTTATCCTTTCCCTATCAAATTAATAAAGATATCAAAGTGGCGGAGCCTCGGTTGTTCCTGGTCGACCCAAATATGTTTTTGCACTATCAAAACTAGTTAATCCGTGAAGGATATGAGGTTCGGATTGTCCCAATATCCTCGAAATAAACGTAAGGGAATGAAATGTTCATCTAAATGTTTCCTTCCTGTTACTGAAACCATTTGTGATGCGGCAACGCCGCCATTCCCCAGCATAACAGCTGTTTAACTTTATGAACGTCAAGTGAATCACAAAATTCCACAGATAAAAACAAAACAATCAAAATTTTTATGTGATTTTTCCCGAAGCCTGTGATCTTAAATTCCAATTACGATGTCCAGATAATGCGATGTGCGTAGTGTCCACAGTAATTCGATGGAATGCCTCCTTTTAAGGTAACTTCCTAGACCCTATATAACCTCCAAACCTAGCTCTATAAAATACCCTTACTTGTGTACAGAAAGACGAATCAAAGAGCCTTGACTATTTACCCAAATAAACAAATATGTAACGTTGTCTTAAACGTAAAAATGACACGTTACATAAGTACCAAATTTCATTAAAATCGGGCAAGCTGTTTTTGATTATGCGCGTTGGTTGTCACAGGCAGACATACAGACAGACAGAGCGAAAAAAAGTTTCAAAATCATCTGATACGCAAAGATACATAAAAAAAATTGAAATCGAAAAAATCATCATAGCTCACAGTACTTACAGTATACGTGTGAACAAAAAACTGATGTGTACTGGGTTGTTATAAAAATATTTTCAATTTAAAATATTCCACAAGGTCTGCTTTAAAAAGGCAAATTACATTACATTTCAAAAGTTTGTTTTAATGACCGAACTATTTTGAAAGTTTTTCCATTAGCAACCACTTACTTGATAAATTGTGTAAACAAACTGCTACATTTTCTGATAACCCTAGCTGTTCTGGATTCTTCTTCTTGACTTCTGCTGAAATCTAGACCGTCGTCCATTTTGCCCTCCTCGTGAAGCACGGCTTGCTTTTCTTCTACCTTTCCCACGCCTTTCTTTTTTGTTTCGTAAGCCTAATCATCAAAAAATAGTACTTAGTACCTAGTGCTAAAGACGGAATCATAAACTGGTACTAGCAGTCAAAAAGCAAATTTTTTACCTTTTAAATCAAAAATGTTTAAAAATTTGTTAAAAACCTAACGTGTTTTAACACCAATAAAGTCAAATTTAATAAAAACTAAAGAAAATTTAAATTAAAAAATTATTTTTAAAAATTATTTTTAAACCGATAGGTCAATTTATTAAAACTTTGGTTATTCCTACTACAAATTTTGTTTGAAACCCAGGTTTTAAGGCATAGTAGTAGGTAAGTGTTAATCAAAATATTCTTAGAAACTCTTGTTTAGCACTCACTACCTTAATTCCTATATTAACTCAAATTGTACTCTTAAGCAGAAACTGTTATGCTCAATAACTTACTTTATAGGATAACCACAATCCACTCTCAGAATGTTGCACTATTACTGTTGAGTCACCGTACTTGATTATAGGCGCACCAATCACCTCCAAGTCTTTATCTTCCAAAACTACTTTTTGATCATCTTTTTCGTGGCGTAAGCAAAAAGCGCTCGCGTTGGTTGTTGCTTCTTCCCTAAAATAAAATAAACAAGGGATTTTTTGCTAAATCTTGCGCTAAATAATAGGGAGTTTTTGAAACGCTAATTTGTCACTTTGTTGTGGCTGTGGGATCACTGCGTCTGCGCATTAGCGTAATGTCATTCTATCTTGGTAATTAATCAATATACCAATGCTGTAAGCTACGAATCCCTTTTGTTTTAAATGTTTTAAATGTGTTCCAAAAACTCTGGAAATAGCGGCCCGTGGAGTGGTTGTTAAACACTACCAGAACGGCTGTCAAAGTTGTCAAAATTTTAATGGATCCAAAAAATCCCTTATAATTAAACTATTAACGTAAGGACACAAAAATGGGACACGAATAAAACTTCAAAATTCAAAACATATTGTCAGGATAGAAAATAATGTCCTAGTAACTAAATTACGTTTATAAGCAAGTGCACATTAACCCTAAACAATCTAAGGAAATGAACTTCTGTACAGTTCAATTTGTATTAAAACGTGTAATAAACTGTATACAGAATTAAAAACCATAAGCGATTGACCGGTCATCGATGATTTTTATACAGGAAACAAAACACATCTCGATATCCTATCATCAAAAGCATCTACAAAAGAGTTTAGCAGTTAGTTGTAAGCTGAGCACATAACGTCCCATACGTACAAGTTAACAGTGAAGACAAGAGTAGTCAGAAGTCAAGCGTATCTAGAGGATACGCATTTATAGCAAGATAGTATTTAATGTAAGTAATAATTATAATTAATTGTTAATAAAAACATAAACCTAACTTAAACTCTGTTACGTCACGTTAAAGCCCCTCGTGACAATATGATACTCCACAAACATATATTAACCGAATCAATATAGCAACTTTAAATAAAACGCAGCAGCTAGTGGGTTAAAACACTTTTTTTTTAAATTTGGGACTATTGCACAAAGTAGCTCAAAGTAGGAAATTATTAAGGAGAAAAACGGGGCATTATCCTATGCACATATTTCAAAATAAAAAAATTAAATATTATCTGATTTATTTTAAACATAAAAAAAGAATAGTGCGTCAGTGGTGTAATTTTAAAGAAAATTTATTATAAAATAACCTATTTCAATCACAATAATGACGCTCTATTCTTTTTTACGTTTAAAATAAATCAGATAATTTTTTTAATTGGATTTATTTGGTAAACCCCGGAAATAGGTCCAATCTTCTGACACCTTGCCGTAAGCTTACAGCAAACGATAGATTAAAATAATTTTTCTTGCATAAATATTTACAACAATAAATTTTAATTAACAATCCTCTATATTTTCCCTAATTTGCAAAATATTCCAATTTTAGTAAAAACTGTTTTAGACAAAAAATTTACAGAAAATTATTTCTTAAAGCGTGAAAACAACGAAATGTTCAAAATTTGATTGTATTAGCATAAGTGTAACTTTAACCCTATTTTAATTAAAACAAAATCTAGTCTGATTTTATTACCTTCCTAGCCCGCATAGCATTGGCTAGAGAAAGTATTAATTTCGAAGAAAAAAAAATTGAGATGGGTTATTTTGACTTATCCTAGCAATATCGTCGTGATGTCTCCCTGGTGTCTTTGTGTGTATATTATTTCTGTCCGTAACACGATAGCTCCTAAACCGCTGAACCGATTTTCATAAAATTATCAGGTAAAATACTGTTCGACATTCTTACGAGCTGATTAGATTTTGGTCAAAATCCATTACTGCTAATGACAGTTTTCTCACAATTAAAAACTTTTAAAAATGCTAACTTTTTTGCATCGTATCAATAAACAGTTTTCGGAATATAGTAAACCACATTTTGCTTAAAATTTGTGTTATGACCAAAAACTTCATCAGAGCTTTAGTTTCAGTTTTTGTTGCTAAAATCACTTTCAAAATATTTATTAAATTATAGATCTGGCAGCCTTCCACAATGTCGCATTTCATAGTAGGATCAGGTTTGTTATAGAGGAGGCTGTGGGTGGTTGTGTGCATCGCAAGTGACTTCTGGAAGTACTAGCAATTTTACCTGCAGACACAACGACAGGACAGAGTTTGATACCTACCTTGTCACTAAGTACAGCTCGTTGTTTTCATTTGCGGCTAGGTATCTGCCGGTGGTGATGTGCCGAATTCTCATCGGATGGCTCCAATTAATAAAGCCACCCGCCCATTTGGTGCGTGCCAGTTCCAATCGCCACAATGATCTGGCTTGAGACATGACGCTTCCTCCTTCGTAGATAACCATGCTAAAAAACAAGAAAGTTGACATTTCCTAACTTTCATCATCAATTTGTCAAAATTTCAACCATAAAATAATTTCGATCGTTCAGAACCTACAAGCTGACCACCGTACGGCGTATCATGCTATATGGAACGAGAGCAGAATACTTACTTATGTCCCTCATCTGCGGTCCACGTGGAAGGTATGGTCAAACATTCGTCACCTCCATGGAAAAAACGGAGTACATCGCCCCCAAACACAAAACCGACATATTTCATTCGGGAGATGCCAGTTCCGTAAGGCTGAACGGACCAATGCGTGACATGGAAGCTTGCGTTTACTATGGAACATTCATTTTCTTTGGTTGTGTGCTGTAAACAAGGCAAAAGTACATTTATTTGACAGGTGAAATGAAGGGCGTTGGTTAAATCAAACTCTCATCTTAGTGACAGACAATTAATACAGAGTTTTTAAATATAAAATATATTATTGAAATATTGCAGTTTTTAGATGGGTAATAGCAAAGACGATTTACTGCTAATACTGCCATTAGTGTACGCAATAAAACTTGTGTATAAAATTTTTTAAGAGAGCGGCGATGAAGGCGGAATATTTTTTGGAAAACATACAATGATTTTCTAAAAAACTTCTAAAAAATCATCAAAATTAATTGTGTGTCACCTTTTTTGGGGAGCATCTTTGGTCTGTCGCCTTTAATATCCTAAATCAACAATTTTTATTAAAAAAAATTAGTGTATACTATGGTACTGCTTCAGTAAACCTCCCGCTAAAAAGTATCCATAACACATTCATTCCTGACTACTAAGTAACTGAAATACTTGGTTTACAGAAATGGTTTAGAGCAGGTCAACTGATCAACGCTTTTGGCATCAAGCATGTAGGAAGGGCTGAATTTCGCCTTTTTCACAATTGTCTTTTTTGTAAAATAAACATTTGTACCTGTATTGTGAGTTTAATTTCTAAATTGTGAAATAAAGACATTAATTATTATTATTATTATTAATTATGACAAACTAAACACTACTAAACTAAACTACCCAAAATACAATATGACAGACAGACAGTTAAGTAGAAAAGTATACGCACTAAAGTAAGAAATTAAATTTAAATGTAAATTATATCTTAACAGTGCTTTTTTAAACCTAATGGTGTTGAACCAACCATTGTGATAAAAGTAAGATGAATTCTAACAAATAGTTACAAATAACATAACTTTTTACTTTGTTATGACAAAATCCTAAGCATTCGACAATTATTCCAAAAAAAGACATGTAACATAATTTTTAAACACCAAACTTACTACATTTGTCCATCCCGAGGTTCTATTACCGAAATTCTAAATGAAAATTTTTATTAAAATCTAAGAAAATTAATACATTTTAAGCAAAAAATAAATAAAAAAAACAATAATATTCGTTTATACAGTAACATAGCATAAGACATAGCATGACATAACATAACATTCCAGAAGGAAAATGGCTGTTTATACAATAAATATAACATGACATAACATAAAAGCTTGGTCCAATTATAGTTTGACTGTGTGTGTAGGCGATTTGACCCACGGACAGTTAGCTCCTAGTTGCCAGCAACAAGAATTTTACAGTCGACCAGGCAAATAGTGGTATTTTTTATAGTAAAAAATCACTACAAAACCCAAAAAAAAGAAGTCTCAAAGATATAATTTAATACTAATCTGGTCCCACGACCACCCCTGATAGTCTAGCAGAATGACCCAAAACATGCGATTTAAGGTATAAACAAAAAAAAATCACAAAATTTTGAAGACAATTTTGTTGCACCACAACACGCGACTTAAATATAATAATATAATTTACTACCAATCTGATCCCCAACCCCCTATCTGGTAGTCTACCAAAATAACCCAAAACACGCGATTTAAATTAACAAAAAAAATCACAAAATATTGAAGACAATTTTGGTTTGCTAAAAATATTTATACATGTAAAAAATGAGTCTCTAGGCTATAATCTAATACTAATCTGGTCCCCCAGCCCCCTCTGATAGTCTAGCAGAATGACCCAAAACATGCAATTTAAGGTATAAACAAAAAATCACAAAATTTTGAAGACAATTTTGTTACACCAAAAGCTTTTATAAAATCAAAAATGGAGTCTCTAAGCTATTATTTAATGGTAATCTAGTAGTCCAACAAAATAAGCGAAAACACGCAATTAAAATTATAAGCAAAAAAAAAGATCTGAAAATATTGAAGACAATTTTGTTGCTCCCAAAATCTTTCGGCATCTTTTTATGTCTCATGTTATGTTATGTCATGTTATTTTTTTGTATAAACACTAACAGGGTTTGCCATAAGCTCAACTCTGTTATGTTATGTCCTGCTATGTCCTATGTTCTGTATAAACCCAGCTTAATAGTCCTAAATCTCAATACCCTAAAATCTTGACAGTCCCAAATTCCGATACCTGAATTCCCGACCAAAAATATAATTTCGACAATCTAAAATGATACACACAAAGCAAATTGCTACTTTTTTATTAACTTTACAAAAACAATTTATATATTTTTAAAGGGCGCTCTAAAATGCCAATTGAGTGACAGGCATGAAACTTGGCACATTTGTTAAAATAAGTCATAGATTTTTATTAATTAAAATAAAGAAGTATTCCACATCACTTCTCTTTATGTAACCACACCAACATGGCCTAGTCTATAAAAATTGATCGATAGTTACATCTGGTAATATAGTAGGCAGCCAACATACACGGCATGAAAGAGTTCTTTTATTTTTGTGGGGCGCATTATTTTATATTTTTGTTTTGGTAGGTGACTTTTTTTCACGTAGCCTACGGGCTATTTATTAAGGTCACTAGTCACTAGCATTAGCTAATTCGGAAACTAACCGGAAAAAATGATAACTATAAAGCGCAACGCGAACTAATCGAAGTAAAAATAGTCAAAACAAAGTGTAGCTAACATGTAAGTAACCGACCCAACTTAAGCGAGGCTAACACAGATTTAAAAAAAGTTTGTTAAAATTTTTCTCAAATAAAATACTAACCAAATATCTTTCTGTGGCCACGGAAACTAAGATAAGATCGTCGCCGACTCGAACCTTTTCACCTTCAGACCTAAAACACAAAATAACATGCGTTAAAAAAGTTTTTCTCTTTTGAGGTGACAACAGTGTAATCCTTTACCATTTGGTAAAAAACGAAAGCCCAACAAGTTTTTTTTGGACTTTAAGTTCGAAATACGGAGCATTTATTTCAAAGAAAAATTTGAGAAATGCTTGAAGAAATGTATGTGTCTTTATATCAGTGATAATAATTAAATCCTTGGAGGAAAATTAACCTTATACAAATAAAGCTAAGTAGTTTAAATGGTTAAAACGCAATGTTTCATAACTTAGGAGCGTCCAAACCTAGTTATGAGAAGGCGTCGGATCACAGATATATACTTAAGAATTTTTCTAATTTGGCTTCTATTCATGAGATGTTTTTCTATAATGTAATAAAAACACTAGAAAAAAAAGGTTGGATTTGAATACCACGCGACTATTTTTGTGGATGTTATGACACTGCTGTCACCTTTTAAGGTGAATCCCAAGGTCTGTAGAGGATAGGTTACCTGGTAACTTTCTGACCAATCAGAGCCAGTTCTTTATTGCTTTAAATGTAAATATGTTTTGTTATTTGTCTTAAAGTGTCTCTAGAGACGGTTTTCCACCAAACGGACAGTTGAGTTTGTGTTTTGTTTGTGTTTTCTAGTTTCTGAAAGACAAAAACAAATCGAAGACAAACCCAAAACTCTTGTTTCCATCAAGCGGACTGAGTTTTGTTTGAGTTTTGTTTTTGTTTTCGGTCCTTTTCCACTGGTAGTCGCTAGTCAGAACACATAATCAGACTAGCACAACGAAATAAAAGTAGAACATAAAAAAACTCAACTACCTCAATTACAGTTTTTAAATAATTATAGTCTGAAAAAACACAACAAATGTAAAAAATAAACCATCGAAGATTAAAACTACTTCAAAACACATGTAAACAAAGCGCTCTAATTAAATCGTGGCACTCCAAATAACGCGCTGTCACCTCTCACGCCTCTTCGACCCTAGAGTTACCAGGCAACCTATCCTCTACAGACCTTGGGTAAATAATTATGATAATACTTCACTTTGAACTGTCAATGATCAAATTTACCTTTGTTTGCTAGCTGGATGCACAGTCCACCAGCACGCTTCCCCTTGACTATGTTCTTGTAAACCGACGTCAAACGCCAATTTATCATTGCTGGAACTTGTGGACAGGCAAGCCAAATACTACCAAAAAAGTTAAACAAAATGAAGAAAGAATCTGATTTGCTGCAGTTCTAAGTTCTTTATACTTTAAGACAGGTTACCTACAGAATTTGAAAGGTCATTGAATCTGACTGGCCAACTGTCATCAGATTAAAAAATCTACTATCACCGGGTTGCCTTAAACAATTTGTTTTATGGAAACCCGATGACGCAGCTACAGTCGTCCAGTTAAGTTCGTATGACTGGTCAAATTCTGTAGGCAACCTATGTAAAAGTAGACCTCGTTGCTGTTCTAAACAGTTGAATCGACGTCATACCGCACCAGCCTCTAAAATTTTAAGTCAAGTTCTTCTTGTTCGTTTGCTTTATTTTCCTTTAGTTGAATCCTCAATTATATTAATTCTGTAGTAGCTTGTGTTTGGAACATCTCATTATGTGACCAAAATGTTTCAACTTTTCCTTTTCCGAATAATTTCTTCTTTCTTTTCAATAATCTGCATCAGTTCTCTACTGTACTTCCAGACAAAGCTGAAATCTGGCAGACTGATAGAAATTATGACCAAATACTTGGAAAAAACAAAAAACCCCAAAATTCTAATTTATTCCCCTCCCTTACAATGTAAAATTATGTAAAAGTAGCATTGCCCACTTCCAGAAGCGCTAGAGAGCTGAGCTTTGGCAGAATGATAGGAAATATTATAAAACTATTGGAAAAAATTTAAAGACCTGAAAATTTTAATTTGCTTCCTTCCCCTATAATTGTAAAGTAGTATGAAGGTAACATTGCTTACTTCCAGAAACGCTAAAGAGCTGAGCTTAGAAAGGCCGATAGGAACTATGATAAAACAATAGAAAAAAATTTAAAAACCCCAAAGTTTTAATGAACTTCCCTCCCCTATAAATGTCAAGTTTTCTAAAATTAACATTGCCCACTTCCAGAAACGCTAGACAGCTGAGCTTTCGAAGACTGATAGAAACTATAATAACTCTATAGGAAAAGATTTAAAAACACCAAAATTTTAATTTACTGCCCCCCCCCCCATAAATGTAAAGCTATGTAAAAGTAACATTGTCTATTTTTGGGATTTTTAATTTTTTTCTTATAGTTTTATCATATTTTCTATCAGTCTGCCAAAGCTCAGCTCTCTAGCACTTCTGGAAGTGGGCAATGTTACTTTTACATAACTTAACATCTATCTAAGGGAGAGAATTTTGATGATCTATACATGATTGAGTGAGTGGCAATTTCGACGTTTTCTGAAATTTCCGAACTACTTTACTAATTTATGGAAGTCCATGAAACTTGGAGGGGTTGTTAACTTTATGAAGATCTACGACTGCAAAGTTTGAGTTTCATAGCTCATTTCGAAGTAAAGTTTTATATAGGTCAAATATGGGCTGAAAAGATGGTACAGTAGCTTACGCGAACTTGGCGGGGCACTGCCGTGCTCCCAGATTCATATTCTTGAGTTCAACGTTGGAGAAAGTGAAAACCACATAGTTTTGAAATAAATAATAATTATTATTGGAGAAAGACTAATCATTTCTTTCAAGAGTTTTAACCAAAAGTTATTCTTTGAACGTACAACGTCAAAATATTTTAACCGACATTTTTAATTTGTGTGATGGTAAGTCTATATTCGAGCAACACTTAAAGTAATGTTTTTTTTTAAATTTTATATTTAGTTTGTAATACAGCTGTCATTGATTCGTCTCAAGGACGAATATGAGTCCTACGTTGATTAAGTTTTACCGAGAATTCCAAACATTTTTTTGGAAAAGTTCCCAGCAAATTATGTTTATTGTTCAGTAAAGTAGGCAGCCCTCTAAATAATTTATCAATAGATCACTACGTTTTGGTCGCCAACAAGATTGCCAAGTTACTCAAATTAAAAATATTTATGTCCAGTTCATTCAAAAAAGTGTCTAAATAATGTACATTATTATTGTTCATGTTTTGAAACGATCAAGTAAGCTATAAAAACGTTCTAAGCCTTAAAAAAAAAATTCTTGCAACATAAGAAAACACTATCCTTTATGGAGGGTCAAATTCGATTTAGTAAATAGTGTTAAAGAAAACTACTGTTTGCTTTGATAAAATCGATGCTGTAGTTGGAAAGTTATAACGAAAAACATTTTGTCCGGTTTTATTGCCCACCGGTGTAGAAAAGAGCTGATTTTAATAAATTATTTTTTTTCAGACCAATTTGATACTTTCAAATATTTAAAAATTCTTACCATAATATACAAAGATTTAACATAAAGTTACTCACTTTATATAATTAGTAGTTTTTAACACAACAAGTATATATATTGTTTATTTTTTTTTGTTTCTTTTGCCCTAATATCCGGGTGTAATAATAGCAAACTTTAAAAGGTGGTAAAAAAAGAATTTTTATATTTTGCATCAAACCTCTTTGTTTTTTAGATAAAGGGAGCCAAACTTAACAGCGTTTATTTTATTTTTTGTTATAACTTAAAAATTAACACGGAAAATCGATAATTTCTGAAATTATGCATGACAATAAGGGTAATAATTAAATGGTTAAACTATTTAAAAATAAATAAAAATACTCAAAATTATTACCAAAAATCTGTTTTTTTTTTCTAACAAATTTTAAGAAATCTTTAAAATGTAGTGTTAATATTACTATTTTGTGCTTTTATTAAGGGGTCTTTAGACATGTACAAAAATATATTTCTATTTCTTTTGTGTAAATTTAATAGCTCAGCTCAGCTCTTAAAAGAATTGACAAATTTATACCTATTCCAAAGATTATTTGACCACACTATATCCTTAACTTATCTATATCTTCTTGGAATAAAAGCAATAGAATATTATTGAATCATATTAAAATTATTTAAAGTTGTTCATTTTCAAAATGCATCGTTTTTCCCTACTCTCCAAACTTAACAAATGCTATAACTTGGACAAAAGGTATTTGAACATTTTGTCTTCTTTGGACCTTCCGCACCATCTCTTAAAGATTGGGTCTTCATTTAAATTACACCCTGCATTTTAGGTCTCATATTTTAATTATATTTTATAACAGGCTGAGGCCCAAAAGTAGGTATTCATTTCCTGTTTACTGGGAATCCAATCTGAAGGCCTGCGTATCCAATTGGATACACAATATAGTCTAAAAAGATGCCTTGGCTCTTACCATGTCACTATTCTGGTGCCTAAGAAGAATCGCATTTCCATATAGTAAAGTTCTATGTCCAGATCCTGTACCTTTGCCCTACAAAAAGAAAAATAAAAGATATTTTGAATGAATGCAAAATAAAGTTTGACAACAAAAAATCCAGAGATAAAAAGACATAAATTTTATATCACTTTTACAATTTCACAAATTATTGGGACGGCTTTTTAACAATACCAAACTTTAAATTTAAAATGTTATAAACTCAATGTAAAATGTCTCTCAAAAATTAATAGTGTGTATTCAAACCTTGTAGAACGTCGCAGTATCATTTAATCAATGGTTTTATAAGAGTAACTTTTCGGATTCTCATAGACCCATAGTTCCGTACTGCGCGCCTGTATTTACATTCTATAATTATATACTAACAAGTAGAATTGGCAACATAGCAATTGATTGGACCTCTGATAACTATTAATTTTGTAAACGAGGTAAGGTTATTATTATTGAAAAAGTCTAGAAATCCATGTATCTGATACTAATGACTTTGTAGTAGTGGTAGTGTGTGATAGACTCTAGGCCTGGCGACTAGGCACATGAAGCACCCTTTTCACCATACTAATGACATAACTGCCTAACAAAGAATTTGTCTCGTTTAATATTGTCAAAAAGCCGCTGATTTAGGACAGCCCTTTTTTTATCTAGTTTTTGGGCAATGGGCGACGTTCCACTATTCTAATTTTGAAAAATCAAAGCTTAAACCCTTAATATTTAGATAAGAATTTTGATTGAAATATATAGTAAACGTTAAATGATTCAAAAAAGTTCCTAATTTTACTCTGAATTTTTCTTTAGTTTCCAAACGTTACTTAAAATCATAAAATATCCATTCATATTTTGAGGTTAAACTCGATATCTACTGTATTAAAAATGTTATAAAAGGCCATAACCAATTTAGCAGCAATAACAAAAATGAGTCTAGTTTGTCACATGTTCGTTTTACCAGTAACACTTACAAACAACTAACCTTAATTACCAATAAATTAAATTTGATTTAAAAGGCTTTTTAAGACAAATCTTAAATTTTTCGGAAAGGTTGAAAATTAACTTTTAACTTTCTCATATTATAATATAAGCTAGAATCTCTGTATATTACAGATATTGGTGATCTTTCACATATAGTCCTTGCCAAAGACACACTTTTGTGACATTTCCAAGGTCTTTATTTATTATATGTTTACTGAGAGCAACAAAAAAACCTGAAAAATGGTATGTTTTTGAGTTGTTTTTATCTGTGCGTTTTTTTTTTGTCAACCTACAGTCAGCATCTTTTTATCTAGAGACAATGACAGTTTTACCTTTAATTTTATACCAACATGACATATTTACTTTTTAATATATTTATGTCTGGTTAGGAAATAAGTTTATTTCATGTCAAAGTCACAAAAGTGTAACTGCGTATGGCAAGGACTAGAGTCCCTGTATGTTGACATATTTGGATATCCAAATATGTCAACATACAGGGACTCTAGCAAGGACTATACAGCCCCTACTACTTAGAAGCCAAATAAACTTATACGTTATTTTTTCTTTAAAGAGTGCATTTTCAGGCTAGGTATTTGTTAAAGTCGCTGGCTATACTTATGTAACTTTATAAATACAAATAGTGTAGCTATATATACTACAACAATTCACATATATACAGATGTCATGAAGTAAACATACGTACAACATACAAAAGAGCCAAAAAGAAAGGAGAGAAAGGGATTAAAAGAGTGAAAATGCAAATAAAAATAAAAAGGATTGAAAACGAGAAAAAAAAAACAAAATGTCACGTGCCTTAACTTTTTTATATTTATTATTAGTCCAAAGCGCTGAAAACTTGCTAGTAACTTGTAAAGTTTAAATCACGACTCGAAAAGTCGTAGTTTTAAGAAAAACACAAGTTGATTCTAACAACCGCTTTCCCATAAGACGTAATGCTAATTTAAAAGAAATGTTCTTAAGACGGAAAAATATACTACTTTTAAAACTATTTGTTTATGCGTTTTTCTTTTGAATAGACCGAAGTTATTAACTTAACGCTTTTGGTATTATAAAATCTCATTCGTGACTAAAGATTATTTATACCTTCGAGTAAGAAAAATTTTTTGTTACTCTAAGATTAATACATAGAAATTATCTTGCATTATATCGAATTAAAAAATCATAGATCAAATTAGTTTAACTTTTTGCCCGTTATTCACAGTTGACAAACTTGACAGTGTGTTACCTGTATTTTATGTTTAAATTTTTAATAGGTATCAAATTTAGTAAAAATTTTGAAGCACCCCAATTTAACTTAAAGAATTGCTTCTTGCTTGCAAACTCAAAAAAAAACTATGAGTTACCCTAATTTGATTAAAAGTAATATTTTTTATTTAATGTAATGTAAGCTAAACTCTGATGACCTTTAATGGAGGAAGATTTTGGTTGACCTTTTAAAATAAGTGGTGAAATTTTTTAAACTTACCTAAAAAAATTTAAAATAAAAGCCAATAGTGCAAAAATTTGTTGTAAAGATTATTAATTTTAATAATTTCTACTAAAAAAAGCGTTAGTCTTTAAAGGAAAATTATTAAAATTGAGTAAAATTATTCAAATTTTGACCTTAAAATTTTTGGTCTTTAATAGGTTACTCACTAAGTTGTCGGACTCCTGAAATGTAAAAAAATAAGCTATATGACAAACATAGTTCGCTGTGCAAAACATAAAATAAACTATACAGGGTGAATTTTAAAAAATCAGCATTCTGCATGTACCGAACACACTCTAGTCGCTTAAAAGCAATTTTTTTTTAAACCATTTTCTGGTTTTTTGAAATTGCACTTTTAGAAAAAATATATATTCCTTAAAATTATGTATTCTTAAAGTGTTTTTTGCTTTTTAGATTTTAAGAAAAATTCAGAATATATACCAATCAAACAAGTTTCGTGGCTAATCGGGTAAAAAGGAGTTTTTGTTTCTCTCATATTTTTCCGTGGGTAGCTTGAAAGCTTAACCTCACGGGGGTCCAAGATCTAATGGACACCTAATAAGTGTTGACAATTAACTGTTTCGTCCTTATGGGACTCCTCAGAACACTGCTATGTCAATGTGACACTCTTGCGAAGTTAATTAGACGGTTTTGTCTCTAATCCTATGTAAATAGTGAGAAAACTCTCGCAAGAAGCGCCATCTACCGAGATACGAGAGAAACCAGAACAATAGCAGGCGTTTGTTAGTAAATGACAACATTATCCCCAAAATCGCATGCTTTGTTTAGTCAGTCCAAAGTCCGCAAGATTTCTGCGCCCGCGCACTTTTTTCGGAATCACTTTCAAGAATTTTTCCAGAGGAAAACGTTAGGCGTTTCGGCAAAATAAAACTATGGACAAAAATTTAGCCTGTTACCCATCACCTAAAAAATGTAAAAAATATAATATTGGGGAATATAATTTTTTTCAAACAGAATACAAGTGATTGAGTGTTTTACTAAAAGTGCAAATGATTATAACAAAATAAAATTAGCTTTAAAACAATCGGGTGAGAAATAAAAGGTTCTGAATTTTCCAAAATTGTTCAGTTTTTTGTGTATTTGGTATGAGTTTGACAAATGTCCAATGAGTGGGATTCTTATCCCAAAGGGCAGGGCTTCCAATCACCCCCTACATTAAAAGTGCATGAAAGCTTCTAAGCAACTATAGTACTAATAAAAATATGATAAAGAATTTAAAACTATCACAAAATTTTCCAGTATACAACTATTTTTAAGCAAAGTGTGACTAAAATTAATTTAAAATTATTCCGTTTTCAAAGGTTAACTGTTTTTACTTATAAACACAGTTAATCAAATCGATAGTTACACAGTAAAATACTGTAGGGTATTAAACTAAGAGTTTAATACGACTCATCCTGTATAGTATACAAGTGTAAGTAATGGTGTTATGTTTACAAAAAACACACAGATACGAATAAAAAATTACACACTATGAATTTGTGTCCAAAAATATTATATGCTTAGGTAAAGTTCACCCCTACTTTTCGCCGCTACTTTATGCGAGCTATAAAAAAGCTTTACAGCTTTTTATAACATGCCGAACCGAACACTTTTTATTGTCTTTACACGTATGACCAAAAAAGTTTCTTGGGTTGTAAGCTTATAACAAATCACAGGGTTTGCAAAGCTAAGTCGACTGAGCCTTAATGTTAAATACTCTAAATTGGAATCGAACAACTTATAGGAAAAATAAAAACTAAAACAGTTCTTTAAAATTGATCTACCTGTATATCGTAGACAAAATCACGTAAAATTTTGTTAAACAAAGAATACATTCTTGATTTTATTGTACTTATTAGAAAAAAAAACCCTGTATAACATAGGTACTTTAAAGTAATACCTTTTTTAAATCTTAACATTTTCAAAAGTACTTACAGTTTCATTGCCGGCCGCTGTAACCAATTCTTGTAAGGCACGCACTGACAGGGCTTGCTCTATTACAAATACGCATTGCGATAGGTCGGGAGGAATATTCTAAAAGAAAATAAATTGAAAAAAAAAATCAATAAGTTATTAGATCATTTGGTCAACACAGAAACTGCTACAAAACATAGCCTTGTAACCTTAAAGAACAAAGCACACTTTAACTAAACAACTAACGTAACTATCTTCCCCTACTTCTTTTATTTTCCCAAGGTCTCCAGTTTACAATAAATTTGATCCATCGATCATCTTTCTGTCTGATATTACGACCGGCAAATTCCATTTTAATTTTGCTACTTCTCCTCTGACATCTCTTACTTTTGTTTTATTTCTTATCCATTCATTCCTTTTTCTATCTGTTAGTTTTAAATGTAATATTTGTTTTTCCATTGATCTTTGGGCTTTATACATGTTTGATTTTGTAAGTGTCCAGGTCTGGGATCCATAGGTAAGTACAGGAAGGATACATTGGTTATACAATATAATAAAAGTAAATATGTAGCTTAATTTACCGCTAATTTAATGCTGCCCATGCCAATCTTACTCGTCTCTTGATTTCAGCTGTTTGGTTTTCTTTTTTTAGTTTAATAAAATTTATCCCAGGTATATATTCCTTTTTCTTTTGATTTATTCTGACCGTAATATCTTCAGCTGTGCTTGTTATGATTTTAGTTTTAGCGTATTTCATACTCAAGCCTATATTTTTTGCTGCTAACCACCAGTAAGCCAATTTTAATTAAACCCAGTGAAAATATCCCGTGATACGCCTTTAACAGAGAAAAAAACTGCATCAAAATCCGTTGAGTGGTTCGAACGCTACATGTGCATTAGACAGGCAAACACACACACACACACAGTGTTAACACGGATCGTGATCCGGTGTTAGGTGATCCGTGGTGTTAAACTTATAATGCCCCTCTTTTTTACATTTGCGTTTAGAGTTAAAAATAGTGGTCATAAAAAATAAAATAACCTCACATACCAGCTATTTACTTACTTTATCAGCAATATTTTCTAAAAAGCAATGTCTGTTGCCAAAGCCCTCAGCTGCCAAGCACACTCGTTCGCCAGTTGCGGTACAGGAAAGACATACCATGTCTTCCTAAATTAAAATAAAATAAAACAGAATTATTAATTTGTGTTGTGTTGTATCGCAAAGTAATTAATTTGATTTCATTGGTAGAAGATGTTTTGGATTGTTGACCTGTCCTCTACCAATGAACTCAAAGTAACAATTATATATGCTGGTTTTTACCAACAAGCATTATTTAAACGCGGCAACTTGTTTTTAGGCAGATTTTCACGATCGCTGCGTGAAAATTTTTTTCCGCTTACATGTCCTTACAATATGTGTATTTTTTTAAATCTGTAAAATATTTTATTTGAGATTTTGGCATTATCCCAATCTAGATTTTTCTTTATACATTATTTGAAGTAATAATTAAAATATGAATTTTGAAACTTACCGTTCGCAAAAACGAGACGTCATCTTGCTCGGAGCCTCCCTCCGCTTCGGACATTTTGGAGGCCTACTTCGACCTAAAAAAATAAGTATGTCCTTTATATCGGTTTTTACCAAACAAATTTAAAATCGAAATTGCTAAATAAAATATAAACTGGCGCCACGCATCAGACTTTTAGGGCAATATTTTCTGCACATTTTTTAAGCGAACATTTTCCAAGATCTCTTGTATTGAAGAAACCTTATATTGATTTTGTAAAAAAATATATTTTCTTTCTTTTTTTAATATAATATAATTTTTTTGGTATAAGATTTGTTTGGTCAATAAATTTTTATAATTTTGGCTAAGAAAGCTTTTTTGAACTTGAACAGATGACCCAAACTATGTACATCGGTTGCCAAATTGCACAATATTTCTCATGAAGACTATAAGTTGTTTACGATTATGAGAAACTTGTACATCGACTGTACAGGGTGTCCCAAATTAGATGTTTTTGGGGTTTTCAGGTATTTTTATCTGTCACTTATAGTTTTAGAAATATAACATAAAGTTTGCTACGGAATGACCCTATTTTTATTGGATTTTTGAGATCAGTGTAAAATTTTCTTTATATTGACGTATTACACTCAATGTTTTGCTTTTTTCTCCGTTTTTTTTTATTTTTTTATATATTTTTAGTTTTTAAAATCCAATTTATTTTTGATTACTTTTGAAATTTAAAAATACTTTAAACCCACTCAAAAATTAAAAATATTAGATAAAAAGAAAAAATACAAAGAATATAAAGAAATAAAGAGTTCATTTTATAAAGAAAAAACAATTTTTATGTAATATTTCAAAAACTAAAAGGGACAGATAAAATATAGTTTGACAGTTTAATTCTCTATTAAAACCTCTGTAAAACAGCAATTTATACCAAAATAAATTTTTCGAAAATAAAAAAGATAGACCCCCTCCCTAAATGCTTTTTCAAAAACACCCAGTAGTTTAAAAACGGATTGTTGCATTAAAATGCGGTTTTGGCTTTAACTTCTCTTAAAAATTGGGCCTTGCAAGTGGGGGAAGTTTTTTTTTGGCATTCAGAGCAAAAAATACCACAGATGCCGTTTTTTACTTTGTGAGGTGAAGTTTGCGGTAAAATTTTAAACTAAACCGGTGTTTGGTTGGTCACTGAACTGACTGTCAGGCACAAAACTGTCAAAACTACTAAACCAGTTTTGACAAAATGGAAAATTATTAGAATAGAATCACAGATCTAAAAGGAGTTCTTTAAAAATGGGTCAGTATTTGAGGGGTTGATAATTAAATTTTAACTAAATTACAAAATTAAAATACTAAAAGTAATCAAATGATGTTTTAGATACTGATAAAATACCTGTCTTCAAAAAAGATTAGTACTTATTACAATACTTAAGTTTTGTTTTTACTCTCAGTTACCTTGGGTTCACTTTGTTACATGTTATGTTATTAATTATAAATAGTTCCGCAGCGATGTTTATTTCCTTTAAACCATATTTTTCAAATATTACACAAGACAATTATTAGAATCTAATCCAATTTAGTCTTTAAAAAGCTCTGAAAAAGAATCCAAAAGTAAAACAGGTCCTAGAGGCCCTTTGTTTGTGTTGCGCTTACTGACCTAGTTATGGAAAATCGCTAACCAATGCGGAAAACGGAGCCACAAAGCGAGAGAGGCAATTTTACTTTAATCAACAAGAGCCGAGTGAGCCTCAAAAGAGAGAAATAGAGAAAAATTAGCATGGTATTGGCACACAGCAGGATAAAACACATGCGTAACAAGTGTCTGCAAGCAGTGGTGGAGCCAGGATTGCCGGGGGGGGGGGGGGGGGTTGCAAAGTGGCAGCAAACATAAAAATATTTTTTTTTGCGGTTTTTGATAGATCTGAGGTGAAAAATTTTTTATCTAAAGGAGATTTTTAGCACCGCAGGCGATTTTTTTTTTAAATTAAGTAGAATTTGTGACAAATTTAGAGTAAGTGAAGCGGCTGAACTAAAAAAATAAGTTATATGTGTGGGAGAAGGGGGGGCTCCTCTTCTCCCCCCCCCCCGGTCTGCAAGAGTTGTTGCAAACTGCAACTTAAAGCCTGTTCCATACAGGTTCGCTGATAAGTATCGAAACAGTCGATTATTTCCTAACAAAAAAAAGTTTAATACACATACTTCCTCCTACACAAGTTGTCTGAGGGCACAGCAGTGCCTCGCCAAGTTCGCGCAACTACTGTACCATCTTTTCTTGAAACATTTCAGCCCATATTTGACCTATCTAGAAATCTACTTCGGAATTAGCTACGAAACTCAAAATTTGCACAGTCGTAGATCTTCATAGAGTTAGCAACCCCTCCAAGTTTCATGGACTTCCATATAGTAGTAAAGTAGTTACGAAATTTCAAAAAACGTTGAAATTGCCACTAACTCAATCACTCACTCATGTATATATCATCAAAATTCTACTGTACTTCCAGACACACTAAAAAGCTGAAATTTGGCAGGCTGATAGAAATTATGACCAAACCCTTGGAAAAAATCAAAAAACCCCAAAATTCTTATTTACTCCCCTCCCCTATACATGTAAAGTTATGTAAAAATAACATTGCCCACTTCCAGAAATGCTAGAGAGCTGAGCTTTGGCAGACTAATAGAAACTATGATAAAACTATAGGAAAAAATTAAAAAACCCAAAAAATTTTATTTACTTCCTTCACCTATAAATGTTAAGTTATGTAAAAGTAACACTGACAACTTCCATAAACGCTAGAGAGCTGAGCTTTGAAAGGCTGATAGGAACTATGATAAAACCATGGGAAAAAATAAAAAACCTTAAAAGTTTTAAACAATATTTCGCAGATTTTACTACTTCAAAACTGAAATATTATTCAAATCCTTTAAAAAAGGAGTGAAAAGCCAAGTTCCCCAATACAAATTTTTAAAATAAAAGGTTCTTACTAGTTTGGAAATGTTTTTCTAAACTTGGCTTATATCTTCTAAACTATTGTACCTGCACGACTATGTCTTTTCAAATTGGTAGCTCATACAATGTCACAGGTCTGCTATATACAAAAAAATTGAAGACCCCTGTAGGGGCAAAATTTTTTGTAATTTAAAATAAAAAAAACTTAATTGACTCTGCCCTATGTTGTTGGCCTTTGCTCCTGGGGGCTGTAAGGGGCTCACATCTTATTTTAAAGATATTTTATTGGGTCAGTCTAATAACATAAAATACAAACATTTTCAACTTTACGGACGGCCCGGCACGACCACTACATAGGGATTATAAATTTTAAAGTTGACGTTTTACCACGGATCACCAAACATTACCTCGCTTTTAATAACATTATTTATCTTTTACACAAACTTGCACAGACCCGATTGGGCCCGATTATTTAACCATTATTTAGCAATCACAAATCTCGGTAACTAGTAAAGTTATATTATATCTAGAATATATTCGTGAAAATTTTATTTTTGCATAAGCGGTGAGCAGGATCCACGTAAAATTCACAGACCCGTCAAATTTTGAATCACAAAAAATTTCAAAACAGCTTATCTCAATTACAGAGGTAAGAGTTGTTATTATTATGCAACACTACACATTAAACCCAAGCTTTCATTTCCACTATAAAAAATTAATTACCTTTTTTCGCAAATAAAAATTACATAAAAAAAAATAATACACTCACACACACACACGGCAGATTGAGCGAAAATTTTCGAGAAGCGCACGGAGCGCGCTTTAGGGACAGATTTTATTTTTATCAAAGTGAGACTGTCCGCGCGGTATTTTTAGATTTCAGCCAAAATAATTTTAGAAAATGGGTTTGGATAAGGTGACTAGAGTCGGAATATACATAAGCTGTTCCAAGTTAAGTGTTCATCATTGCCAACATATTATTTTTACGATCATTAAGAAACCCCTATTTGACATTTCGTTATTGTTATGGTTATTACTGAGAAAATAACAAAGTTTGTTAACTAAAGTACTACTACTATGTCGGTTTAGAACATTCTTCTACGTTGTCCGACGCCTACTATTCACCTCCTTCGGTCCTGACAATCATCTGTCAGGATTTTTTGACTGTGATCTTTGGATTGACTGTTGCCATTCTGGTTTATGACACCCTCTTTTTCTGCGCCCTATTGGTTGCCATTCTAGGACCTGCTACCATATTAGTTGTCTTTTAGTGATGTCATCCGTTATGCTTTCCTCGATTCCCATTCTTTCTTTTATGATCTCATTTCTTATGTGATCTGTTCTAGATATTCTCATTGATCTTCTTATTGCATCCATTTCGACACTTTCCATTTTTGTTTTGTATTTTCTGTTACGCGACAAGTCTCTATTCCATACAATAGCAAGCTTTTCACGATTGTTTCATATATGTTAAATTTTACATTCTTTTTTATCTCTTTGCTCCATATAATACTCCAATCCAATAACCTTTTTTGCTTTTACTATTCTTTTTTCCAGTTCTGTACAGTATGTTCCTGTCTGATCAAATGTGACACCCAAGTATACATACTCATTGCATAGAAATACTGTTTGTCCATTGTCTAGTTCTCACTTGATTCGTTTCCAATACATAAGTACTATGTCTTGTCCACATTCACCCTTAACCCCCACTTTTGGTATTCTTCCATTAACTTTCTCATCATATACTCCATGTCTTCTTTATCATTAGCTACAATTACTTGATCGTCAGCAAACTGTAGTGTGTATATGGTAATTCGGTCGTTAAGCTGTATTCCCATGCCGTGTACTTTACGTTTCCAATTTTTTAGAGCTACTGCGATATATATTTTTTGTTTAGTTGGAGAGGTACAACATCCCTGTCTTAAGCCTTTCGTTACCAGGAATTCTTTTGAAAGTCAATTTCCAATTTTAATTTTAGATTTTGACCCTTTGTATAGTTCTTTTATCGCATTTATGTAATGATTGATCCGCTCTACCACTGTCCATTATTTTTCTACTGGAACGGTATCATATGCTTTTTGTAGGTCTACAAAGGTAACATGAGTCTCTATATTTCTGATACTCCTTTTCTCAATTACTGGTTTAAGACAAAAAACAGTTTATAATTGGGTCCTCCGCTTCCAACCAAATAATGTTCTCCATTTTATTTTAAGAAAAAAATAAAATATATAAATAAAATGAAGAAGGTAAACAGCGATTGTATTTGACAAGTGAACAGACAAACAATAGCCCTGACAAGTGACTTTCAAAACGTTCTAAAACTTTTTTCAGCTGGCTTGATTTTGTGGTTATTGTTAATTAATAAAATATTAGGCGTTTCAAAAATTCGCTCTTATTATTAAAAATATGAAAACTTTGCGATATTTTACAACCTAAAATGTATGATTCGACATTTTCATTGTTTTTCTACCTTTAAACAATAGACTGTTTGACGCATAATCCAATTCACCATTGCCACGATGGCAACGGGGTGCCCGCTGTACCCCAATGCAGACTGTCATCGTCACAAGAAAACATCAATGAATTATATGACGTCATACGATGTTTACTGGTCACCTTATTTTGGGCAAACAGTCTCTAGATTGTCTATAGAGCCTTGCTTGGACTAATCTGGCATATTTTAACATATTTTTAGGATGTAAAAATTTTAAATTTGGCAAAAGCTCATCAATACACCACGTCGTTGCGCCATCCGCTGATCTACGTATGTAATAAAAATATTAACTTTGTAAGTATTCACGACGAGTAACATACAGAATAAGGGCCAATCACCAGGATGACAGGGCAAACCAATCCGTTCTTTTTCTAAGGGGCAAACAGTACCAACACCCTAACTAATGAACTAGAGTTGAACGCAACTTTAGGAATGATATCCGACATTTTCTCAACGGTATAAGTAAAAAGCTATACAACATTATCCTCCTAGAGAAAGCGGACTGGTCAAACAACAGGACCAATTTCTCAAATAACGATACCTTCTGGTATACGGACGGATCCAAAATGCTCTCAGGTTTTGGATCTGGAGTTGCAAGTATTTAAAAAAAGTCGAGATTAAACATAATCTCGGACGATTGGCTACTATATTTCAGGGCGAACTCATAGCCATTAAACTGTGTGCCTGGTGGATTACTAACCACAAATGGACCAACAAGACAATAAAAATCTGTCCGATAGTCAAGCAGATTCAAGAGCACTTGATTACTAAACGGTCTCATCGAGAAACGTGAGGAGCTGTAGGGACTCACTGAATGCGCTTGGAAGCGCTAATAATGTATCATTAGTATGGATACCGGGGCATTCTAGGCATAAGGGAAATGAGGCCACAAACCAAGCAGCAAAGGAAGCGGCATCTGCCAACTTTTTCAGCCCGGAACCAGCAATGAAGATATCATTTAGTTTTGCTAAATCAACCATATTGAAATAGATGGAGAACAACTTCCAACAATACTGAATAAATGTACCAGAACTGGCTCACTCTAAATAGTTCATTAAAGGACCAAAAGAGAGCGAGGAATTTATTGAACTTCCAGACAGACAGGAGATCCGTGTGGTGACTGGACTTTTTACGAGTCACTGTCGACTAAGAGTATCCATGCACAGAATGGGAATAACAGAAGAAACCGAATGTAGACTCTGTATGGAGAAACAGTTAGACATGTACTGTGCGAATGTCCGGCTATTGCACGTTTACGTTGGAACATTTTCGATAAACTTCAGATTGATTCAGAAAATCTGAACAATGCCTTAAAACGAAACGACTCAAAAGTGAGCCATAATAGACAGCGGAAGGGCTGCAAGTACTCAGGTACAACGCACAAAGTCTGGAATCACTTCCAGACCTTACAGTTTTATAGCTTAGCGTAAAAAACATACACCCGCAATATGAAACATACAAATGGTTATTATTTTATGTATCGTTAAAAAAATTAATGGCTCCATGACGGACCTTTCAGGCTAGCCTATTAGCTCACTTCAAGTAACGCCATGATATATCAGTCTTGAAAACAGTTTTTTGTAAATATGTCAGAAACTAAAAAAATTATTGACCAAAATGTAATCTACTACTCGTATAATCCAACAACCGCATATTGGTGCGATGCTCCGTTAAAAAGTAAGAATTTTTTAAATATTTTATTTGTCAAAAAACACACACACAACACGTCATTAGGGACTTATTGCAACAAAGCCAGGCAGTAATTGTGCCGGACACTATTCTGACAGTTTCGCATTATAAGAACAGCTGTCTTCTTTCAAAATTAGGCCTTTGTGTATTCTAAGAGCCAGAATTAATAGTGCCGCCATTATTAATGGAAAACAGACGACTTGATTTATAAATTCGACTTTGTTATGTCAATTTTGAAAGATCAACTGTCAGTTTTGAATGGAAAACTGTCACAATAGTGCCAGGCACAATTACTGCCTGGCCTTATTGCAATAAGTTCCTCTTAGCATTAATGGATTTTGACACACATGTTTTCTTTAGAAGTAAAGTTTTTTTGCTGTTTTTTAATAAGCTCTGAAATTTAGCTCCCTAGGCAAACAAAATGCGCCACAACATTTTTTTTAAACAATGCATGTAATGTAAAAGTTGCACCATAGAGAAACTTCTTAAAAATAGGTTTTACTGGAAAGCTGGAGATGGCGCTCTATTTAAATTAATAATAGGGTCCCTGAATCACGAAGAAGTAGTGTCTTCTTAATAAAAAAACAAATAATTTTGATTGGTTTCACATTTTCTAAAAGCCGTTTTCTTTCGGATTTCCAAAAAAGTTCATTCCCACTGTCAAAAATCTTTTTACAATCATTATTGTCGATTCTTTTTAATGGGTTTTTAATTAATATATATTTTTATCAAAAATGTTTCTAAAAATTATTACTTCAAAAACATTTTTTCCGGCCTGTGCTTTTATAATATGCTTGAGTCGACATGATCCATGTGTAAATCATATGATTGCAAGGTCAATAAGTGTGTTTTGTTTTTCCTTTGGATTTTAATTTTAATCAAATTTGTTTTGCAAAAGCAACCAAAACTATTTTATAAAATATGGCAGTAAAAGAATTAAAATTTAAACTTCACAGCGGAGATCTGATACCTTACATTGGATGTAAGTTGTTATTAGTAGTTTTTAAAAAAATACGGCAAGAGATTATGATTTGCAGCATAAATAATATGTTATTATATTCGAAACACTTTTATCTTAACTTTAGGTACTTATTTTTTAACAATTATCTATTAACTATTAAATAACTGAATTACACCACATTTTGCCAAAAATCAATATTGTGTACAGGGTGTCCTATCTTTGATAATATTGAATGGAAAACTCACTTATTATAAAAGATAGAGGTTTGGGGAATTCAGATTTCTGTTCTCAAATTTTGAGACAAGAAAAAATATGTCGAAAGTTTTTTTCTAGGCCTTGTAGTTTCCAAGCTACGAGGAAAAATTCAATACTTCAGAATCCTGGAAATTTATTGTTAGGGCAGATATTTCAATTCTGTTAAAACTTAATTCTGTGAATAAAATGATTTTGTCAAATTTTTGGTCCATCAAAAAAATCTAGGTCCATATTTAACTTCTTGTTCTCTAAAATCTCGAATCCGAATCGAGGGACCAAAAATTTGAAGTCATTTTATTGACAGGGTCAACTTTCTATTTTGTCCTGATAACCAAGTTTTAGAATTCCGAATTTTTGAATTTTCCCTCGTAGCTCCAAAACTACAAGGACTGGAAAAAAGCTTTTGTCATATTTCTTTAGGTTTTGAAATTTGAGGACAGTAATGTGAAATCCCCAATCCTTTATCCCTTATCTTTTATAATAAGTGTTCATTTCATAATTTTTGAGAACTTTTTTTCGCTGGCCATTACTGGTTGGTATGATAACTGTCAAAAAGTTATATGAAAAATTTTGAAATGAACTATACTAAGGCTCGTTCTTTTTTCAGTAGGTACATACCTGATAGCAGGCAAAGAATGCAGAAACATCATTGACAAGGCGCTTGAAGTTGGATATAGACTGTTTGGTATGTATTGGTCACATTCTCATTTTAATACAATGACGGTAGGTAGTAACATCCAGTAAGGTCACCCAAAAACTCATTCATGGGTTTGTTCAAATAGCTGTAAGCATGTTCCCAAATCATACTAAAAAATAAAACATAAATAATTCTAAAACGGCTACTAATATACAAGGTGTTCCGAAAATATCCTAAAACTACTTAAATTATGTTATAAACTCGATCTTGGTACATTTATTAAATTTTTGATTTTTAATTTGAGAGAAATGTCTTTTAGTTGGAAAGATATAAAATTATTTCAAAAACAGAAAAGCAAAATATATCTATTAAATACATATATTTATGATTGGAAACATATGAGATCTGATGAAATGATTTATTTTTATTTTTTTTTAGATACTGCCAAAATGTATGACAATGAGACTGAATTAGGCAAAGCATTTAAAGAATTACTGCCTAAACACAATTTAAAGAGAGAGGATATATTTATAACAACAAAATTATGTAAGTATTATTTTAGCTCACACATATACTATAGTAGTGTGAGCTATAGTGATCCTAATTTTTTCGAGAAAAAAAAAGTTGCTCCGATTTCAAAAATTTTTATATATCTTTGCGTTTCAGATGATTTTGAAACTTTTTTGTCGCGCCGTCTGTCTGTCTGTATGTCTGTCTGTCTGTAACGACCAACGCGCATAACTCAAAAACCGCTTGCCCGATTTCCATATAATTTTTTCATTAAATATATTTATAATAAGTTTCCTTACATTGTTCTACCTCATGGGGTAGATCTCGGACTGGGTTGCTGTCTGTCTCATTCTACCCAACGTAGACCAGACCTAGGCTGGGTCTTGGGTCGAGATGGTCCCATTTAAAAATGAACAAAATCCACCGAACACAAGCCAAATACAAGGGTGGGGGTAGACTTCAAAAATTAGAGTTTATGTGAAAATATGGCGTGTGTGATATCAAACGAAGGATAATTGAGTCTGGAGTTAAACAAAATAGATTTTTGTTTAAAAAAAGGGTGGGGGTAGATTAAAAAAATTAGAGTTTACGTAAAAATATGGCGTGTGTGATATCAAACGAAAGGTAATTGAGTTCGGAGTTAAACAAAATACATTTTAATTTTTGTTTTTTTTAAGGGTAGATTTCAAAAATTTGAGTTTAAGTCAAAACATGGCTTGTGTGGTATCAAACGAAAGGTAATTTAGTCTGCAGTTGAATAAAATATATTTCAGTTTTTAGTTATATTAGCTCACACGTAGTGTGAGCTTAGGGACCCATATATTAACAGAGTATTTTTACACGCGTGTTACAAACACCACTATCCTTCATGCATTTTTATTCAAATAATGAGCTTTTGTGTGCGAGCAAAAAAAATATTGCAAGTGAAAGGTTTTTCAAGAGAGCTTCATTAGATTTTTCGATGATTTGTTATCTTGAAAGTCAATGTGATTCGTTTTTTATCGGTTTTTGATGGATCAAGTTAGTCTTATGTATTTTTTTTAGTGCCTAGTGACCATGGGTCTAAAGCTTATGAGGCTATCAAAACGTCTCTAAAAAAGTTGGACTGTGAATATTTGGACATTTATCTTATCCATTGGCCAGGTAGTTATTATTTCCTTACGGACACTTTTTTGTAGTGTACAGCATGTCCCATTTTCGATAAGATTAAATGGGAAACTTGGTTGTTATTAAAGATATCAATTTTCTGATTACACCTTACCGTGCTCCTTTTTCAAGCCCTTAAAAATGGTGTAATCAGATTTTTTCTTACCCCGTGGTTTCACTAATAAAGCGAGTTTTTGAAAAAATTTCATTTTTAATAATTCCTTGTATCTCGCTTATTTTGCAAGAAATTTTTATTGTGTAAAAACCTTTTTATGCAACTTTTTTAGAGAAAAATAATGACGTTGTCAATTTTTTAAAATATTTTATATTTATTATTATTATCTTTAAATGATAAAACTTTAATATTTTTTTGATTTAAGGTTAAAAAAAAATTATATTTAATATTTGTCAAAAATTTTTAGTCCGAACATGGAAATTTCCAACGTAAATATAAATTAAAAATTGCAAGACACACTAGTTAAACGATTTTTAGTATATCTGTTTCGAACGTTAATTAAAATATTTATAAATAAAGTAAATAACGTTAAAAACTTACAAAAATAATATCATAGTAATTTTTTGATGGTAGCACAGCAACTCATGAAATTTACTTCATCATGGAAAAACAAAAGCGTGGAATTGGTTTGGTCATTTTACTTGTCATTTTTGTGAAGAACTCACTCAAAGTTATTCTAAAATGGCTAGAAATCGACCATATCCAGATGATGAAAAATGTGATATGTTTGACTGCTTTATTCAAGCAACAAAATCCCAATATTTAAACGGCAAAAATATTTTTTTCAAAGAAATCTTTGAATTAACGTAAAACTATTTTAATTTGCCAAGTATCAAAACAGTTAAACTAGAAATCGGTCAACCAATCAAAATAGTAGTAAAAAAATCCAGGTCCGTATTTAATTTTTATGATAAATACCATATCTCAAAAACTAAACAATATTTTTAAAAATGGACGTCATTATTTTCTTTTAAAAGGTTTTTACAGAATAAAAATATCTTGCAAAATAAGCGCAATTTTTCCAAAAACTCCCTGTATCAGCGAAACTACGGGGTATAGCAAAAATCTGATTACACCATTTTTAAGGGCTCAAAAAAACAGCATGGTAAGGTGCAATCAGAAAATCGATATCTTTACTAATAACCGAGTTTCCCATTTAATCCCATTGAAAATGGGACACGCTGTACAATACTGTAAAGAGCTGATCGAAGTTTGGCCAAAATCCATTAATGCTAATGACAGTTACAACTTCTTAACGGAGCATCGTATCAATATGCCGTTAGCATTGTAGAACACATTTTTGTCAATGATTTATGTTATAACTTAAACTTCGTAGAAGCCTCCAATTCTAATATTTCTAAAAGATATTTGCAAAAACTGTTTTCAAGGCTGATATAGCGTGGAGTTCATTTGGACTGTGCTAATGGGCTAGAAAGGTATCGGAGCCATATTTTTTTTCGACGAAAAGAATACCATTCCAGAAGTTTGCGTTTATAAAAAAAATCAACTTGTGAATACATTGACATACTATTATTTGTTGTAGAACATGTAATAATTTTTAAGGAACTTATGGAGGTGGAAACGCCTCTAAACTAAGAGCAGAAAGTTGGAAACAAATGGTAAAAGCGAAAAATGAAGGTTTAATCCGAAATCTAGGGGTATCCAATTATACAGTGAGGCATTTAAAAGAATTAATGGACAACGATCATGGAGTTAAGCCAGCAGTAAATCAGGTTAGTTTATCATAGAGGTCTGGGATAGAGGCGGAATTGTTCCAAGTAGAACGTTCGATTGGGCCTATTTATCTCTAACAAATGATTTTACTGCATATTTTTTAAGAAAGCAAAAACCAAGTAATTTTATTACTCTAGACTAATTCTTTCGGTAATTTTGCTAATAATTTTTCAGATTGAATGGCATCCAAACTATCATCCGTACGAAGTTCTGGAGCTTTGCAAGACAGAGAACATTTTACTTCAAGCCTACATGCCCTTAGGTGGCGCTAGTGGGAAGAGAAATTTGCTGAGAAATAAAGATGTTAATAATATAGCTACTAAGTTGGGAAAAACTCCCGCTCAGGTACCTTCCATTCTCAAGAATAAGCGTCTTAAAAACTTATCTGCTGCGACACGCCAAAGAGTATTGTGATCAAATTTGACTCCCAAATCATTCTAACAATTCACACCTTTAATATATACACTATCTAAGGTATATTTAATATCAATAGTATTTTTATAACAGGTAAACGATATAGGTACATTTATCTAAATTTAAGTTAAAGCTATTAGTACTTTATGACACTCCATTTGAAGTATTTCACAATCATAATTTTAAATAATAATTTATAATCATCAGCAAATGACAATGAATGTAAATTTTTTGTTTTTGTTAAAACAAGGCAACTATAAAAAGCAATGGCCTATGGTTTGAACTTTGAGGAACGCCGATAAACTTACATAAATTTCAGATTTGCGGCCTTTAATCTAGATATATTGATATCCTTTTGCCTTTGTTGCTACCCCTATAAGAATTAATCAGTAATAAAAAATGCCGAGACATCCATATCTCTAATGCCATCTATTATGACACAGTGCCTAATTTTGTCGAAAACTTTTTCTAGGTCAGTAAAAATACCATCAACTTGTGCCTTATCATTTTGCGCAAAGTTAGCCAGATTGATCAAACTAGATTTTTTCAATAGAAACCCATGTGGGTACGGATAAATTTTTGCAGAAATTTCAGTGTATAGCGATATATGTTTTTAATTTCAGATAATATTGATGATATATGTTTTTAATTTCAGGTAATATTGAGATGGTCTGTACAACAAGGGGTAGCTGTCATTCCAAAAGCAAGCTCAGAAGGTCACATGAAAGAAAACATCGAGTTAAACTTTACTATTTCAGATAATGACATGAAGACATTGGGTCAATTTGAGGAACAGAAATATGATTGGGATCCTGAATCCATTGCATAAAAATAATAATATTTGAAAGATTATAAGGCTTTATGCTGTAGCAATGTTTTCATGAACTATGATATGATATGATGTAAATACTAAGAAACAACCTGTAATATGCTGTTTAAAATAAAAACGTACTTTAATTATTTTTCTCTACCATTTTTTGATAAACAAGCAAGAAATCATATGATTATAAAAAACAGTAAATTAATTTTTGATTAATCTTCAACATGTTAAAAGAGAGATATTTTTTGAATCATATAAGATAAGCACTAGTTCTTGTTTTCTACAAGATACTTTTTTTGGCCGTTCAGTGATTCACAGCGGCAGAATAGGTCCACGAAGTTTAAAATTTCTTAGAATTCTTGATACTATAGATCGATGTAATAATAAATTTTCATTAGTTACTATACCACCTCTTATTAACTCAAATTAAATATCTATTGCTTTGAAAACATGAAAGATAAAATAAATGTTTGTTGCTATATTTTGGTCTAGCAGAGAAGGGCACTCGTCCCAGAACTAATGATACCTTTAGATTATGTGGAAGAAAATATTAAGATTTATCTAAACTTGCCTGATTCCAAAAGTTAATATTAACTGAAATAAAGAGTGTTAAATTTTCATTTCAATTTTCTTTTAATGACTTTTGTAATATAATCAATGTTTGCAAAAAAAATTAGAGTAGGAAGTTTTTTGAGATGAGCAATTCGATTTTGGTAAAAAATTTGGTGTATATTGTACAGGATATTCTCTGCGTCACTACCATTACATTAAAATCGGTATAACTTTTTTGTGCCTCAGTGTATACAAGTTTTTATTTAAAATATGATTTTTGCCATAATTTTATGTAAAAATGTTTTGATGTCGCTCAAAGCAACGCTTTTTGCATTTAAAGTTTTTATTGTATGGATAAAAAGTTATTTAAGAAAGTAATAGAGTAGGCATATCACAAAATTTTTACTTATGTAATAAAAACGTTAAATACAAATATCTTGAGAACAATTGCTCAAGGTGACATTTTTACATAAAAATCATATTTTAAATAAAAACTGGTATACACCAAGACACAAAAAAGTTACACCGATTTTAAAGTCATGGTGGTGACCTAGAGAACATCCTGTACAATGTACATCAAGTTTTTGATCGAGAACGCATTGCTCATTTCAATTTTTTTTGCTAAAATAATGATAAGTAAAAAAGTTATTAAAGAAAAACGAAACGAAAAAAAGTTATAACGCCCTGTATCTCGATTAGTATCAATCACCTTTTGAACTCAAGTGCACTGCACTTTTTTTCTAGGGGGGTAATTAACCGTTAAGCTCATTAACTAATGCCGTATTCCATTGGGGAAATGAGTGCAGCACTAGTGCACAACTGGCTCGGGGTTTGCATTCCATTGACATGCACTTTTTCAGTTTTCGTATTCCATTGAGGAATTTATGAATTCAGTTTTGCACTGAGTGCGGCTTTTTTGACACCGGCTCTGAGGGCTCGTGCCGCACCGAAAACTTTTTCCCGCCATTAATTTTAAACGCTTATTATTGTCGTGGAACGTAAAAATGAGTGAAAATAAAGTTGTTAGCGATTTTTTATTATTTTCTTCGCTGCTAAGTAGTAGCAGCGATTAAGATGAAGAAGAACAGTTCTGTGCAATAAAAACAATGAGAATGGAAACCCCAAAAATAAAAAACTGTATTGAAAATGTGGTTTACCGATTTAACAACAAACAGGTAAGTAGATTTGTATGGAGTTGGTTGACTGGGGCCCTGGGGCTAATTTTCCGACAGTTGGGGTTTTCTGGCAGCTATGATTATAAGTAAAAATAAATGTATTTTTTAATCCAAGAAACACTTTCGGCTCGAGATGAGCACTGTAGAATTTCTCATAAATAAATTCAAGTAGCCTCAATTTTGTCCAAAAAAAGAACAAGGGGGACGAAACCCCATTAGCGCTGAGGCACATGTCTTGCCATTTTTATGGTATGTTAAAACACCCTTACGTTTAGCTGTTAGGTTAGGTTATGTTCTTGTTGAATGGAAATTTGTTCAAAAATATTTTCTTCAAAAACTTTTTTTGAACAATTTTCCTTATGAAAAAAAATGACTTTCAAAGAAAATGTTTTTGATCAAACAAATTTTAATAAAATGTTTTCAAACAATTTTTTGTTTGAAGGAAATGTTTTTAAATAATTTTCCTTTTCAATAAAATGTTATTGAAGTATTAATATTACTTTCGAACAAATGGATTTTGAACAACATGTTTTTGACCAAATTCCGCAAGGCAGGAAAGTTAGGTTTAGTTGAAAGAAACTTGTGAAATATTATATATGTATACAAGGTGTTTCGAATACTTATGTTCAAATTTTGGGAGCATAAAGTACACTTCTGGTTAGGGTTTTTTGAAAAACAAGCGCGAAATATAGATAACTACTCTATCTGTTGGTATACGAGCACAAGCCTGCATTCAACAAGGAGGTGGGCATTTTTAAAATATTCTTATTAACTTTTTTTAAATAAAATCATTATTTATTTATTTGACGAATTTTATTTATCTTAGGATAATATTTATCGGCGTGTAACTTTGAAACAAATAAAAATGGATATCGTCGTTGGCCTGATAAAACTACAGGTTGTGTGGCATTTTTTCCAAAAATGAGATTTTTGCATAATCAATTTGCCCTATTCATAATGGATATACTATAAAAAATTATTTGCAAGAAAATGTTATATTAACGTTGCTTAAAGCAAGAATAAAAAAGAAGTTCCACAGCTCATAATGGCATACCACACTAAGGTCACTATATCACGATGTTAGGAACTTCGTGATATAGTGACCTTATACCACACGAGTGCGATTTTTTATTTTCCGCGTGTTCCATTGAAACTGCACTCGGTGCAAATTTTTGACAGCACCGTTTCAGTGTCAGTGCACCACCAGTGCTGCACTCATTTTCCCAATGGAATACGGCATAAAAAAGTGCACATATATTTTTTTTTAGGGGGGGCTAATTACCATGTTACCCATCCCCCTAAAATCCGCGCTTGTTTGGATTAAGGCATGTGTAGCCAAATCGTATATTTTGATCCAAGGAATCTAATGATTATTTCTGAGACACTCTGTATAATATAAACCTGAGGGAAAAAATCCGCGCGAATAATACACCCCATGGGCAATAGCATGTCAAAAATACGGTAATTTTTTTCAGATCTGGTAATTTTTTTCAGAATCTGGTAATTTTTCAGCCTTGCGTCCGGTAATATTTTCATGAGCTGGCAACACTGGCTCTAACCTAACCTCAAAAATCTGTGCCTAACCTGTAACTTGTAAGATTTTTAAAAGTAAATTTGCAATTTAATTTTAAAGAGACCCAGATAAGGTGTGTTGAATTCCATTCATGCAATGTTCGCCCGTATTACTTTGAAATTACGGGTACCGCCGCAAACGCTTCGACATTTTTCTGACCAACACAAAATAGTCAGCACTGATGATGGTACCACCTTGATAGCCTGGCATCCTAAAGAAGAGTTTCCTTATGAATGTACAAAACCACTGCCTGAAGAAAAAATGGTGGAGGATACTTCAGTATTGAAGACACAAATGACACCTGAGTTGCTATCCCTATTTAATAAAAAAACACCTGAACAGAGCAGACAAGAACTCATGAACATTACTCATACATGTAAGCATCGATGGTTCCCTAGAGCTAGAGACAAGAAGGCTAAAAAGACTCCAATGGATAGAGAATTTTTGTAAAAACTGTATTTAATTTTATGTTAGGTAGGGTGATATGTTAAGATAAGAAAATAAACCACATACATAAATAAACAAACACTTATAAAACAGAAGCTCCACTTTATAATTACATTTCCAACCCACGTGTCAGAAGAGTTAGGTGTATATAGAGAGATATATCAAAATAAAAAGATTTCATGTAAAAAATCATTGGAAGATGCACTGCACCTCACCCATAGAATGAAAAGGAGTTTTAACACAAGAATTTTGTAGTATTCATGAACTAATTATGCTTGTTATGCCCTGCTTCAATTTTTTTCTCAAATCCCTTTTTACCTTTTTTTTTTTTAAATAAAACGGTTGACTCCACTGGAAGCTACACCCCACCAAAAAGAAAAGGTTTTAAAAAAAATTGATGCAGTCATTTTGTACTATGTCCTGTTATGAACTTAACAAACCTCATTTTCTATGGTTGAGGTATGGCAAGAGTGCCGTAATTAGTTGATAAATAGTACAAAATTATTGCATCAACAGTTTTTTGGTAACCCTCTTGTTTATAGGATTGCGGTATGGCTTCAATTGGACATAATTAGTTAAATAGTACAAAATTACTGCATCAAGATATGTTTCCTAACCCTCTTCGTTGTATGGGTAAGGTTTATTGTCCAGTGAAATCGGCACCCCATTTATGATTAAAAAAAGTGTAAAAATGTTCCCAAGAAAAAAATTAAAGCAGAACATAATTAGTTTATAAACTACCAAATTACCACTTTTTTTTCTAAACCTCTTTGTTCTATGGGTGGTTTAGTTTCCAGTGTTTTAAGTTAAAACAAAGTTGTTCTATGTGAAACCAACAGAAACAACTACTCAGAGGGAAAATACCCCTACCGGAATTGAATTATTGATGGTTTGATGCTTTCATTGGGAACTTGTTAAAACTGTTTGGTTTTCACTATCTCCAATGTCGATCACAAGGATACGAATGATCCCCATCTGGAACACATCCTGACAATCAGGAACAAGTGATCCATGCCAATCCACAACCTGTTTCGACCTTTTGGGCCATCCTCAGGTGAATGTAGGTGATAGCTCAGTGTAGTACAACTTATGCTCTACATGGAGCTATAGCCTATATTCACCTGAGGATGGCCCAAAAGGTCGAAACTGGTCATGGAATGGCATGGATCACTTGTTCCTGATTGTCAGGCCGTGTTCCAGATGGGGATCATTTTTGTATTTATTTATTCAACACAAAATTGCACATACTACATATCACATATAAAACTTAGTTCGCCAAATTTATTTATTTTCTTTAGTAGTGTTGAGCAGAGGAACTTAATCCTGTGTTGCTTGTACATTACAACAAAAAAATAAATTTACAGAAATTTAACTTAAAATAAATATAAATTTTATAAAAAATTTGTATTTTTGTGATTGATGTGGGAGATAGTGAAAACCAAGCAGTTTTAAAAAGTTGTTCTAGTTTTACTAGTTCATAAGTAGTACAAAATTGTAACCCTCATGTTTCAATGGCTGGGGTGTAGCTTCCACTGGACATTGACTTGAAAAAAGGGGTAAGAAGGGAAGTGAGAAACCAAATTAAGATGGACATACTTAGTTCATAAATAGTGCAAAATTACTGCATTGAAATTTGTTTAGTAAACTTCATGTTTCTGTGGGTAGGGTGTAGCTTCCACTGGACTTTAAACTGGACTGGGATTTAAAAAAAGATATGAACATAATTAGTTCATAAATAGTACAAAATTACTTTGTTGATTTTTTTTCCAACACTCTTCTTCTATGGGTAGGGTGTGTAAGCTACAGCCCCATTTTAAATTTAAAAAAGGGTAGGAGGGATTTGAGAATGGAAGAGGAACATAATTAGTACACAATTACTGCATCAAATAATTTTTCTTATCTCTAGTGGTTCTATAGGGGGGTGTAGCTTCCACTAGAAGCTACACCTCCCTTTTTAAATTGAAAAAAACAGGTAGAAGAAATATGGTACAAAATTAAGTAAGTTCTCACATTAATTTTTTTTGAATCTTTTATGGGAGGTGTGGCTGCATTGTCCAAATGAGGCAATAATGCAGCCATGCAGAAAGGGCCATTGTTTTTCTTATTTAATATGTGACCTATCTGATTTAGGTTACCCAATATCAATATTTTTGTTTATGAGGACTATTCAAAAATATTTATTTTTTAAATTAATAATTTTTAAACTTACTTATGTTTTACAGGTTTATTTAAAGCAAATGTTTTCTTTACTAGATTGAAGAGTATTCAAACTACTCATACATATGCAGAACAAAAGTTAACACAGGGTGGACATCCTTTTATTTACTTACTTTATTAGAACCCAAAAAGACATAATAATAAAAATTCACTGTGTATATAAAATTAAAGGTTAAATTTACGCATTGTGTGTTATTATTACTATGCATTGAGCATAAGTAAATTATAGCAAGGGCCTTACAATTTTCATATTTCAAAAACTAAGATATTTTTGCATGAGTCATATAACTAATTCCAGCAAATTTTTTGTTATGACTCTCTTAACACTTACCTTTAAATATATTTTACAGAACTTTATTTAACTTTTAACGTAAGAAAATCAAGAGTTCCTAAAAATATTATTTTTAATTTATAAAAACATTACTCTGAGATTTTTAAATTTATTTGTTTACTTTTTTTTTCCGGTATAAAACTATCAATAATGAAAGCTGTTCGTCTGTTTGTTATCATTCTTAGCTGAAAGCTGCAGCAATGAACACACTTTTCCGAAAGCCTGAGTGGCCAACTGTATTCGTTGTGCATTTTGATAGCCCTGGTGTGGCCCTGGTTGTGGCTATGGTGAAAGACTATTTTTTACTGGTAAATTTGCGATGTCTTAACCAGGGGTATTTAACTAAAGAAACACATCTGTGCTGTTCCACAATAGTTCCGAAGATTGTTATTAGGTACTTATTGCAATAAAGCCAGGCGCTAATTGTGCCGGCACTATTCTGACACTTTCGCATTATAAGAACAGCTGTTTTCTTTCAAAATTAGACCTTTCTGTATTATAAGAGCCGGAATTATTAGTGCCGCCACCATTAATGGAAAATAAACGACTGAATTTATAAATTCGACTTTGGTATGTCAATTTTGAAAGAACACTTTTCAATGCGAATCTGTCAGAATAGTGCCCAGCACAATAACTGCCTGGCTTTATTGCAATAAAGGAGAGTTTGCACATGCATGGATTTGCTGGCGCCAATAAAAACTGGCGCGCCAGTAAGTTAAATTTGCAAGTGTAAACACCGACTTGCACAAAAGTTATTTTTTTGCATGCATTTATCAAAAAAGTCTGCAGCTGACTGAATTTGCTGGCGCCAGTGGTGACGCATGCGCGCAGAAAAGGAAAATTTTCATGTGTAAACAAGTGCTTGCACGTCGGCTCGCCAGTTTTAAGTTCATTATTTTACATTATTTTTTATTTTCATTGTGTTTGAACTTAAAAATTTTGTTTATTTTTGTTTTTATAGCTAAATATGGCTAAAAAAAGTGGACCATACAGTTTCTTGAAGGCTATGAATGTTTTCCTTGTTTATGGGATGTACACAGTAGTTCGTAAAATAATGACTATTGAAGGCTTTGAAGTTGCAGAAGTAAAAGCAAAAATACGATCCATAAGAAACACATATGCTTTGGAATTAACAAAAATTAAGAAAAAAGACAACCTTCCGGAGCCGGTGCAAATGAAGTATACCCAAAAGTACCATGGTTTAAAGTAGCAGACCGAGTTTTAAAGAATGTTGTTTAAATAAGAGAAACTCTAGAAGAATATCAAAATGTTGCTTTGTCATTCGAAGATGGTTTTTATAGCTCGCAGGATCTTCTGCTGCAAGTTCTCCTAAAAGTTTTTCGGAAGCACCCAAAGTAGATCGACTAGCAATCCATGCTTTAACCCATGCAGATACGGCCTTTTCGTTGTTCCCTTTCCTGAATCTCTTTTTTTTTTTCAATAAAGTTTAGCGACTATTTTGCAGGCTTCCGAGAGTTCAGCCGACATATCGCGTATCGTGTACACTTTAAAAATGAAACTGGCGTGCCAGTCTTTTTAGTTTTCGCACAATAGTGTAAACCTTTACTGGCGTGTCAATAGAACTGGCGCGAACACTGGCGCAACTAAATTCATGCATGTGTAAACCCACTATAAGTCCCTATTACATCACGAACAATTTTAGACTACCTATACAGCCGATAACTTTTATTATGACTTCAAATCAGTTGAGTTCAAAGCAGTAAATAACCTTGCTGGGATATATGGGCAGATCATCAATCTTGAGGTTGACGAAATGGTGAACAAAGTACTATGATGTGATTTATGACTGCTTGGATATATTGTACCTTGAAAGGACGCTGCAAGCGGCAAGTTTCTAAAATATAGTTTAACAGAGATCCCATTAACCGATTACCGGATCTTCTCTGATTCACGCAATGCAGAAATCTCTCCCGAGAATGTTACAAAACTAAATAATGTAATTTTCAGGCTGGTCCACAGAACAGGTACATTATTGTTACAGTCTTCTTAGAGATCATCAGTACGAAACAACCAAAATTAATGGAAAGGCCATGAAATAAAGATGATGAAATCTGAAATGGAAAAATTAAATGTGATTATAAGCCGCACTAGAAAACCAACTGCCATTTTGCGGATTCACCATGTAATATTTGTTTTGTTAACGAGGAATCCAGCTAGAAAAAATGTAATATTTGTTGTAGTTTCTGGTGATGGGGATGTAACGTCTTTTTTTACTTTTAAGAAATCTAGAGGGCTTTTAGAACAGGCTCTTATTAAAAAACAAATAGAGAAAAAACGTGGCAAAATTTGGCGTTCTAGAACATGTTGTGGAGGACTTTTCAAGTGTGAACACGATTCAAATTCTATCTTACAAATGCACCAACCCCACCACTCGATAAAAGAGCTGGCAAAAAAAGCCTATTGTACAGTGGTGAAAGCCTTTTTCTATCTGACATCGCTTTTATTTAAGAAGGATAGCAACTCGATTTTTTTTATGAAAGCGAATCAACTACTGTCAAATTTTTGACGTTCAGTCGCGCACGCGTCATTGATCGACTTTTCCTTGGTGTTTTCGCCTTTTTCTCACAGCCATGTTGACTTTTCGACAGCGATTTTCCACTGTTTTCTAACCCTAGGACTAAAATTAAACTGGGCGGGCTCGGGCGAAATAAAAGACAATCAGACAGTTGTCGCGATTGGTGGTTAGCGTGTTGCCATGCCAAAGTGCGATCTGAAGACCCGCTACATACCAGCCACCTTCGCCTGGACCCTGCTGCTGGTGGCCACAACTCTATTTTTCTATTATCCGTAAGTTGCCCTTAATAGAGCCTTAAGTTTTTTTACAGTTACCCCAAAACGTTGTTATGGTATAAAAGCCTTCAATGAAACTGGTTCAATATTATGAGTGGGGCCAGGAGTTTTCTTTTATATTGTCTTTTATTTTTTAAACAGGCCGGACTGGACATTAAAGCAAGACTCATGTGTTTTCTTTAATCTTGTCTTTTATTTTTTAAACAGTCTGGACTGGACATTGTTGCATGACTTGTGTTTAATCAGGTGTAGACATTTAGACCAGTAGGTTTGAAATGCTAAAGTCCTTTAAACTCATCTAGATTTTGGCTAAAGCTTTAACTCATTTTTTAATAATAATAAATATAATATTTTGGCCTAATTTCAATTTCTTTATATACGAGTTAATATTTTTATAAAATCATTTACATTTTACAAACTTATTATTAATTTATTCTAAAGAGCAGAAGAACTTAATCTCGAGAGCCCTTTACCATTATTATTTTATTTAAGTTTATATGCTAATATGAATTTTTAAAATAAATGAGTTTTAGTTGTTTTAAATTAGAGTAAATTTTTCAAGAAATTTTTATAAATGGCAGCCATATTTAAACCTCCAAATGTCACTAGGAGGTGTCCAGTAAAATTATTAGTTTTATTTAAATTAAATTCAGTTGGTTCTGACAGGCACTTTTAGGTTTACAAATAGGTTTTTATTTCCAATAACATGTTCAAGTGAATAATTTTCTAATTAATAACAGGTAGGTTTTAGTGTCAAATAAATCTTTTTTAGCTGGTAATTCTTTTATATTTTCAGACAGTTTGTTTTAAATAGCTTTACCCATTGAAAAAAAAAGAGTTTCTTGAAAGTGCAGTTAACGGCCTGTCAGTAACTATTTGATTTTTATTTCTAGTTTTGTGTTGGTGCACATCAAATCAATTCTGAAAGAACCTGTTTTGTTATACTCATTAAGCTTTTAAAAGAATATAAAAAAATAACACTTTACAACATTAACCTAAACAGTCACACATTTCTGCCTCCATTACTTAAAAGGCTGCAAGTGATTTTTTATTTAAGTTTTTGGTTTCCATGGATTCTTCTATGTAAAAATTGTACTATTTTTAATTTTTTTTCTTAGTTTTTAATATGCAAATTCAAAAAGCAAATCACAGTAAGTGCTCTATGTCATCACTTTGGATCATTAAAAGGCAGTAATAAACTATAACTAAGTAAAAAAACCATATGTTTAAATATATGGTAGTATAACTGCAAAATAATTTGCTATGACATCATCAAATATATAGCAAAAAGCTATGAATGAATGGACTGATCTCGAAAGTAAAATGACAGCTTTTATAATTATAATGCTTTTTTAATTCCATCCTATTTATTAAAGATGGCATATAAAACTGTGTTTTTTTTTCAAAATCAAATGTCACTTTTTAAGAAGCGAAAAGGCTATATTCGAGATTGATCCTTTTCTATTACATATAATCATCGAAGAAATAATATTTATTCCATGATATAATAGATTTAAAAGAAGTTATTAATGAAAGTTAAATGGTCACAAGAGATATTCATACCTCAAAACAAGGCCAAAAACTAAAACACAAGCTTCAATCATGCCAATTACATATCTTGGAGCTCCTCTAACATTATTATGGCACACAATGAAAGACTCATAAGTCCAATTATTTCCAATTTGGAGACCTTTCCACATTAAATTTAATTGGCAGTATAACTTAAAGACTAGAAATATCAAAATTAATTGAGATACTTTTAAAACTCTTGCCAAGTAAATCAAATAATTTACAAACATTTGACAGATAGTTATGTAGGTATCACAACAAACACAATTATGGCATTTGTTTTATTGCCAACTAAGTGAAAAACTGTGTTTTAATAAATTCACATTTTCCATCATCCAGAGATAGGCTTGCTTTTTATTCTCTATTGTTTATTAATGTGTAAACTCAATATAGCGGCCATCAGAAATAACAAAGTTGGCTATCATTATGAAAAAACTAGTAGACCTAAAAAAACTTCGTTAACTTCATTCCATTGGCTGTGGTTGCTAATACAAAACTATTAAATTTTATAAAATTTGTTTACAAGATGGTGGAATTATTTCAATTTTTTGCAAAACAACTTTTAATTTTTTTTCTTGATATTTTGAAAACCCCTGTAGACATTTTTAATTTCAATACAGCATCTAATAATTGGACTTGGAATAGCACAACTTTTTTCCCATTTGACCAAAATGGTATCTCTTAACATTACTGAAATTCCCATGTCATTACTTTTATCTATACTTATTATTCACTTGCGATATCCCAAAGCCAGAAAATTGACACTTAGCAACATTTGCCGATGATACTGGCTTATTGACGGTAGAAAAATCTATTGAAAAAACTTCAGGATGCAGTCACTGAAGTACCATACCATATTCAAATCAGGCAAAATATCTCGGTATAACACTTGATGTCAAATTGCGCTGGAAAGCACATGTTAAAAAAAGAAAAGAAGAACTTGAGATAAGCTATAGAAAAATGAACTGGCTAATTGGAAGGAAGTCCAATATAACAATTCATAATAAGTTACTGCTTTATAGTCAAATACTGAAACCAGTATGGACATATGGTATTCAACTATGGGGTTGTGCTAAAGAGAGTAACATTCTAGTTTTACAGAGATTTCAAAATAAAGTATTAAGAAACACTGTGAATGCACCTTGGTACGTTCGAAATAGTGACCTTTATCGAGATCTAAAAATCGAAACTGTAGCAGAGACTATAAAAAAGTACGCAAAAAGCCATAAAGATAGACTCCATCGGCATGTGAATGTGGAAGCAATTCAGCTTCTAGACAATACTATGCTAGTTCGAAAAATAAAAAGAGTGAAGCCGTTTGAGCTAGTAAACTAAGTGAATTACAACACAATTGTGAGTTACAGACTAAACAAAGCGGGAAGAACTGTTGAGTGAACCCTAAGTTTAAATCTGACTTTTTTAGTAAATTAAGTTAAAACAAAATTGCTAATTAGTCTTACTGACTAGATTGTAATACAATAAACACAGTGCATTTGACAAATAAAAAAATAAAAATAAAATACTTTTATATGGGACAACCTGTGTAACAAGCCTTTTAAAAAGGCTGCATTTTGGGAGGGGGCTTTATTTATGAAAATTTCATTTTGGGGTAAACTGCTTTTTATAGATTTTTTTTAAGAACTCAGCTGTCAAATTAAATTTTATATGTCAGTTTTAGTTTCTGAGATAATACATAAAAGAGGTATTTTTTTATTTCAATTACCTTTTTAGTTGTTAATATTAGTTTTTTAAAAATATTTTTTATTTTTATTTTATATTTTCATTTGCTAAGTGGATTTAAAACACTTTGGAATTAACAAATTCAAAAATAAAGTGGTATAAAAGCAATAATTAAAAAAAATAATATTTAGTCTATACATCATTTTGTCAAATGTCATGATGATTTTAAAAATAGCAATTTAATGTGATATTTATCTCAAAAACTAAAAGTGTCAGATAAAGTGCAATTTGACAGTTGAATTCTTTATGAGAAAATATGTGGTTTTCGCCTTTTAACTTCTCTTTACAACTTATTTTTAAAATACTAATTTAATGTATTATAGAAACACATAAGTAAAATATCAAGGGGTGATCAGCTGAACCAAATTTGTACACCATCCTACAGGACTTTAAAATAAAATCTTGGTCCTGTAGTGCGTTGCAGGGTCCTGTATAGTGTCCTATATGGTCCTGTAGACAAAATTTGTACACCTACTGTGGGCAGCTGATCACCACTCTGTAAATATATTAGTATAAAATAAGATAATATTATTATAACTTGAAACTATCAGTCTGACAAAAAACACATAAAAACATTTTTGCAGGAAATTTTATTGTATGTTTAAAAAAGTTTTATACAGCGGTCATCCTCTGCGATTACAAACTTACTGGAAGTTTCGGACTTTTTGCTTTAAAACAGCTTTTTTATATCTGTTGGATTTTGGATAAATTTAATAAAATTATTCATTATCTAGGGATAAATTAATAGAATTTTATGTTTTTTGCCGATTCGGTAATTAGTTATGATTAAAATTAATTAATATTACATTTACATTTCACATTATTATAATATACTTCTATGTATGTGAACCTTTGGGTGCCTTTATTGGCCGCAGTTTTCGCGCATAGTCGCGTGTGTTTCTCCCACTATGGAGAGAACATCAAGAGCGAGGGAAATGCCCTGCGTTCGACCTCTTTCGATTTACGACTGCAGCATAGAAGGTAGGCGAATATTTTACTAGCTTGAAGGTTCACCGCGGAAATTATTTTTCCTATTTTCGAACCGGTCTATTTTGTTTCACCCGCGATCCCATAAAAGGATCCAAAAGCCACTTTGGGTTTTTTCAATGTCTTTTATGATTGCACTATAACCTTTTTAATATTTTTTTTTTTATGCAGGGCCCAGTCATACATCCCAAAACACCCATGGGCTCCTGCTGTACAGGCAGTAATCACATTCTTTGTGCTTGCCAATTTTACCTTAGCAACCTTTATGGACCCAGGAATTATACCCAAAGGTAGGTGGGATAAAAATAACATTCAAAATAAGTTTTATATGTTTTCCAGTCAGTTTTTACACAGTTTTTTAATCAAATCAACCATATGTTAAAAACAGCAAAGTGTTTAACTAAAGGGTCTCTTTCTAACATATTTTTTTAAAATGAAAACATCCCTGAGTTCTTTCCTGGGATCCTAGGGGGTTTGAAACCAAACCGAACCATACCAAAGTTTCGGTTTGGTTCGGTTCGGTTCGGATTGGACAACCTTTAGGATACCGGTTTCGGTTTTACACCCTCTAGGATCCCGGGAAAAAAATCAGGGAAGTTTTTTAAAAATAAAATATGTTAGAAAAAGGAGGAGCAGCAAGTCATAAGACGCTATTTTGAGGCAGCGCCCTTTTGTAGCACGGCTATTTTGTGGCAGCTCTATTTGAAGGCAGCGCTATTTTGTAGCAGCGCTGTTTTGATGTGCGCTATTTTGATTCACGCTATTTTGTAGCAGAGTTAATTTATAGCAGCGTTATTTTGTGGCAGCGCCATTTTGTAGCAGCGTTATTTTGTAAGGCGCTATTCTGTAGCACAGTCGTTTTTAAAATATAGATGGATATATCTTCCAAAATTGGGACATTTTGTGCCAAAAATAAAACCCTAAACCGGACAAAGCGTTTTTTGTTATAACTTTCGAACTATACCACTTTTTGACTTTTGTTTACTTTGTAGCAAAGCTCTGTTTTTGTCGCGCATGTGTTTGTGGTTCCCTAAATAATAATGTTTGTTTTAACCATTGTTTTACAGAGTAAATGATGGCCTTGCCAATTCTTTCTGCATTCATTTAATCATAAATTCATTATTTTTTAACCGATTCCAATGAAATAAAAAGCGTCAATGTAAGAATTGATTGCTCTCTAAAGATCACTCATTTTGAAATTCATGATGGCAAAATTTTTCAGGAACCATTAAACTGATTTTAATGATTCCTACCTTGTTATGCATGGCTTTAGGGCTTTTCTTAAATTAAAAAAAAAATAAAAAAATTTTAAATAAGAATAACATCCCATGCGGTATGGTTACACGGTATCTCCTTTTCTCCCTTAACCGCTTCTCTGGCATCGCTCTGCATGCTTTCGAGCTTTTTGACGTTAGTGATTTTCATTGCCCTCGGACACCAGCCCACGAATCCGTAGTGGATTCTCGGTCTTATGATGGCCGAGTATTTTTTTTTACTCATGTAGAAAATATTTTAATTTTAGCCCCCCCTGACGAAGACAGAGAGGATGACTTTAGGGCGCCGCTGTACAAAAACGTTGATATAAATGGTATCACCGTTCGAATGAAGTGGTGTGTGACATGTAAATTTTATCGGCCACCCAGATGTTCCCACTGCAGCGTCTGCAATCACTGTATAGAGGTAGGTGAAAATTTTTAGGTAGGGGTGGCTCAGGGCATTGAGTAAATAACATATACTCAAAGCTCAGGGCTAGGTGCAATAATACATTTGTCAAAACAGACGAATACACATTTAATGTACAGGTTTCTTAAGATGGGATCTAGGGATAGGGTATTCATGGTCGCGGAAATTTGTTAAAAAACCATTTATTCCAAAACATATTTGTGCCAAAGAATTTTCGTTAGACTGAAATTTCTTCGAAAACATTTTCTTCAAACAGAAATTTGTTCAAAAACATTTTCTTTGAACGGAAATTTGTTTGAAATTATTTTCTTCAAATGCAAATTTGTTTGAAAACATTTTCTTCTAACAAAAATTTCTTTGAAAACATTTTCTGGAAACATTTTTAATTTTTTCAATGACTTTTTTGAAAAATTATTTTTGTAGGTCCCTGGTCATTTTTTTGGGAGGTCGAAATCGGTTGTAACCTAAACTTTTTCAATTGATTAAGAACGTTTTCTAACTTAAAGGAGGATAGGGAAGCTAATTTAAGGAAATAATTTTTGAAAAGAAATTATTTATTTTTGAAAAAATTTCCGTTTGAAGAAAATGTTTTCGAACAGTTTTCCGTTTGTAGAAAGTGTTTTCGAACAATTTTCCGCTGGAACAAAAATATTGGAACACATTTTGTTTTATATTCCGCAACCGGCACAATATAGATATAGAATATAGGTCATTATAAAGGTTACATTTCCAAAATGTTTGGGCGCCTCTCCTGGAAATTTGCATATTTTGATATGTGCTAGTCTTTCTGTCTGGTTAAAATCATTATTTTACATTTTGTAAATGCAAATATCTCGAAAGCTAAACGATTAATTTTCGAAATAATATTAACTTTTTAAAATAATTTATAAACCTTTTAAACAAGGTATCACACAAAAGTGGGTCATTTCCTATCTAAAATCAAGGGATCAAAGCTACCCCAGGTAGGGGTTAATAGATTAAAATCTTAAGATTACAAAGAAGTGACCGTCTAAAAGACAAAATTGACGTGTCTGAAGGTTTTCGAAAAACTTTAAATACTCGAAATCGCCTTCGGTACGTTTTCGGTGGGCCACCCTGTATATAATTATGCGCTTTTACACTAAATGTTATTTAATTAGTTTTTTTTTTATAGAGAAATAATTATATGCATCAGTAAAAAGAAGTTATACACTGTTTACACTTGAAAACGGTTAGAGTTACTTACTAACCAAAACGTCGCACAGAGGGGCCAAATGGAGCTAATGTCGGAAATAATTATTTAAACACCGAAAATATTAGAAACAAAAATAATGTGTATTGGTTATTGTGATATAGGTTAAAATGCACCTGTTTAATATTTTATAAAGCTTTAATATTTGTTTTTTTTACAGGGTGATTTAAAAATAGATTTTTTTAAAAGAAATTTAAGTACTTTTACATAAAAAAGTAATTAAGACTTAAACATTTATTAAAAATTCTACATTTTATAATATTTCTGTTTAAGTTATTTAACCTGGCTCATAATATACAGTATGTCCCAAAAGTCTGGAATCACCTTTTTTTTTTAACTTGGAGATAAATTTTTGAAATAGGAAGAGGAGTCACCTAAAAATACTATACTGTACAGAGTGTCCTCAATAAGACATATGCATGCATATTTTTTTTACTTATATTGCATCTAAAAACTAATTTTACCATTTTCTAAAAAAAAGGAATTTAATGTAAAGGCTTTTTGGATAAAAGTTGTTTATTTTTTGCTTGCATTTTGCTATTCTCTACATACAAAATTAGGTTTTGTATTAAAGATCATTGTAAAAAAATGACATAAAAACTTAACTTTACTTACATTTTTTTTTTGTTACATACCCCACTATAATATACTAAAATTATAGCCAGTTCAACCGAGACAAAAATTCCCCATAAGGCCTGTGTAAACTAGTGCGTGGTCCTTTGATAATCCACTTAACCCTTTCCAAAACAAAGATCTGTCAAAATGATATTTTGGAAAAATTTTCGGGCACCTTTCCTAAGTTAAAAATACGAAAACGGCAAGTTTGTAAAAGTTTTGGTTCAACATTTGACTTTCGAAGGTTTACCCTCCCCCCACTTTTTTTAACTAAAGTAACTGTAACCGCTACCATAATTCACTTGGCTTTTTACAGCCCTAAAAAGTTGTTTATATCAATTTGATTAAAATCCTTTATTTTAAAATCCTTTATTTTAAAATTTTTTCGAACGAAGCTTTTCCTAATTTTTACGCGTCCGCCATCTTTAATTATCAATCAATTAAACACTTTTTTGTTAATAAAAATTCGTTAATAAACAAACAAGTTTTATATTTAAGATGTATAGTTTAATTTCTTTTACTTGGGTCGTATGTAGGCACTTTATTTTTAATATTAAAAATCTCAAAAAGGCGCAAGAAAGCGCAGCCATTTTTTTTTTCATTTTGTTAAGAAACATTAGATTAACAAAAAAGTGACAATAGTTTTGCTTAACAAAATTTTATGACACACTAAATTATATTTTTTATATTTCTTTAAGGTAAATTCTAATAATAATTAACTTCTTAGTTTAAAAAATATGATTACTCTATGACAACCTACAGCTAGATATTGGTATTTAGGGTTTTTGGTTAAATTACCTGTACTGGATGTCTCCATCGTAAAAAAAATTTTAGTTTTAAATATAACAGTTCATATACTTAGAGAAAGTAATACATAATTATTCAATAATTTGTATGTAATTATCATAAAAATTAAACAGACGCTTTTAAAGTGTCAAACTCACGTCATACTAAAAAACAAGTGAAAATACTCTGTTGCATTTTCAGCGCCCACTAGTTTGCTACATAATTTGAGTTCCAGATATTGTATATGTCTATTTGTGTTTTCTTAGTTTCTTCCACTTTTACACCCCCGATTGGCCCCTTTGTGCGTCGTGTTTAAAATAAATAAAGACAATGAAAGTCCAAAATTTGGTTTCTACTTTTTCAAACTTATTTAGAGATAATGCTTTGACATCATTTAGAAACATATTTTACTCAAAATATAAATATCTTTTTTTTTTCTAAACATAAACACACTATGCTATGTAAACACTTTGGCATCAGACCTATGAAGACATAATTACCTGAGGACTATTAATAAATTATAATATTCGGTACGTTTGCGATGAGCCACCCTGTGTACAATTATGCGCTTTCACACCAAATATGATTTAATCAGTTTCTTTTTTATACATAAATAATTGAAATTCTTTAATGGTATTATATGCGCCAGTACCATGTCAGTACAATGAAGATATTTAGTACTTTCTCAAATTTATTTAGAGATAACGTTTTGACATCATTTAGCAATATATTTTACTCAGAATATAAATCTGCTTTTTTTTTTAAATAAACACATTACGCCTTGTAAACACGGCCGTTTTGGCATCACATCTATGAAGACATAATTACCTGAGGACTATTAATAAATTATAATTATCTAACTTGTCTCGCCCGGCAGGTGAGTCACCGTTTAATATTAAAAGGCGTTGAGTCCTATTTAAAGATACCTAGATTAATAAAATTAACCCAGACAGAAAAAAGAACACTGAGCGATTTTTATAAAACTAGTTTATTTTTTGTTCTTTGTCGTATTCTTAATACGGAACGTTTTTTTCCTAAGGCTATACTATTTGCACATGGTAGAGGTGTTGAAAAAGTAACTATTCGGTACTCGAGTACTCGTTACTCGATAAATAACGGAGTAACGAATACCGATCCGAAAATTAAATGACTACTTTCGGTACTTTGATTACTTTGATTCCTTCCTAATTATTGTAAGATATGTTTTTTAAATATGTAGTATCTACAATCTACATAGTATATAGAATGTATTTTTTTATTTTTGTTGTTTTTGTCCAAACTTTTTGTATATTTTTTGAGTTCTCGTCTAAGATTGTTAATTTTGTCTCTATTTTTATTTACTTTTAGATTTAAAGTATGTATTTATTTGAATGTATGCATGTATTAGATTTTTAAAACAGAGTTGTACACAGAACAGTTTACGTAATCCCTACCTTTATTTTTTTTATTTTAGCCCGCATTTTGAAAATTTAAATTGAATATTTCCATGACATTAACAACAAAAATATATTTACAAGTATTAATTAACGACAGTCCGAGAATTTTGCACTAATTGTATGATTGAATTGAATACAGTTACTGTAATCAAAGTAACGATAGTAACGAATCTATAAAATGATTACTTAGTAGTCGAGTAACGATTAGTAACGAGTATTCAAAAGTGACGAAAATCAACATATGGACTACAAATTGATCATCTACATATCAAAAGAGCACATATTTTCTAAATCGTATGAGATTAGAACTCGTTTATATCTTTCTCTGGTTTGGAAATAATTTTTTCTTAAATTGACTACACTATTCTGCTAGACAAAAATATATTAACAAAAATTTTTCTCCTCATGTTTTGAAAGCCCTTGATATTTAGAGTTATTTATGTTAAATTCATAGGTGGTATAGTAGCTAATCAAATTTTTAAATATGATTCGTGGAAAAGCAGTTACAATCGAGATTAAAAATCGATTTATGAAACTGTTAAAACAGAGTATGAAGCAAACCGAAACAGTCAAGACTTTATTATTAAATTCATCTACAGTATCGAGAACTATAAAGAATTTTTTAAAAGTTTGATCTGTTCTGCTGCTGTAAAACACTCGACGGTCAATAATATCATATAAGAAATCAGAAAGACCCTTGGCAGATTTTAAAGAAGGTTTTCATTGTGCCAACAATTCCAGAACTGCAAGATGCGGTCTAGTTCAACTCAACCTGTTATATCATCATCCAGCCAAAAAACCACTACTTTCAATAAAAAATGGGCGTTTGTTTGTGACAGCCAAAGAATGTATAAAAGTTATTTTTAGTGCCGAATCAAAGTTTAACCTGTTTCGAATGATGATTTGTGACAGCAACACTTCGAACCGGGTAAACTTTAATTCGTCGCCATATAAAAGTTTTTTCCAATCTTTGGCAGTCCAGTGAGCATGATTAACTACAAATTTGAAACGGGAACGTACATTTTTACATTTAAATTACCTGTATTCTAAATAACTTACACGGTAAAAAAATTTGTCTACAATGAAAAAATTTTTGTCTACAATGAATAAATTGTTTTACCTTAAAACAATTTGTTTTGAATTAAAATATTTCTCTTTAGCCCATTTTGTAACAAAGCAAATTGTCTTCATATAAGTAATATTTTGCTTCCAGAGAAAACGGTGCCTTAGATTAATTCAATTTCAATTTATAATAAAACAATTTCTGTTTCACATTAAAATAAAAGACAAAACATTTTTTATTCTAAATCAAGAAAATATTCTCTTGGTAAATAGGAAAGCACAAAATATTTTACTTCAAAGCAATTTGCTTTGATCTAAGACATTTTTTTTTTTACCGTGTATTTAACCAATGAAAGCAACTATAAATTTTTTAAAAGTTAAAATGTTTAATCAAGAAATAAAGGATTTTAAAGTTACCACCGAGGTTACCACATTTTGATAAATTGCCAATAGTATTTTTAAGGACTGAAAAATATCACAGTAGGGTAAAAACAGCAGCTCACTCTGTACATCTGTCTAAAACTTGTCTGTTTCTATAACCATCGAAAATATGTTTTCTTTAAATGTATTTTTGTGTAAAAAATTAAGAAAACATTAAATAAAACTAATTATAATAACTAAAATAATAAAAATGCAAATAAAAAAAAATAATAATAAATAAAAATAACTCTATAAATAAAAAATCTCTTCAAGACCGGATTCTTGCGGTATGGTAACTATGATCGACGCATTAATACTTCTCTGTATTACTAGGCTATTGCTTTTATAGACTTTGAAAAAGCTTTTGATAGCATTGAGCACTGGGCAGTAAAAGCATATTTAATTAATAGCCGAATAGATCACAGATACACAGACTTAATAGCCAATATATATATATATATATATATATATATATATAGCGAAGCAACAACATCAATCAAAATCCACGAAGGAACCAAGCCCATCCGTATAAAAAGAGGTGTTAGACAGGTTGACACAATATCCCTAAAACTACTTAACCAGGCCCTAGAAGATGTTTTAACTACTTAGATTGGGAAGAAATAGGCATCAAAGTAAACGGACAATACTTGAACCACGTACAATATGCTTATAATATCGCCTTAATAATAGATAAGAAAGAAGAACTGATAAAAATGCTGAAACAGCTACACTAAATCTAAAATCATAACAAACGCAGATGAAGATATCACGATCAGAATAAACCAAGAGAATTTAGAACAAGTAGAGTTTATTATTATATTACCTGGGACAAATTATTAATCTAAAAAAAAGAAAACCAAACAGCGTAGCAAAAATATCCTCAGTATCTCAAAACAAAAGTTTATAACCAATGTATCCTTCCTATACTTCCCATCCCAGACCTGGACACTTACAAAATCAAACATGGATAAGGTAACAAAAGCCCAAAGATCAATATAAAGACATATGTTATATGTAAAGCTAACAGATAGAAAAAGGAATGGATAAGAAATAAAACAGAGTATGGGATGTCAGAGGAGAAGTAGCAAAATTAAAATGGAAATTTGCCGGTCATAATATCAGACAGATCGATGGAACAAATGGAATGGAAGATGTTGGGAGAGGCCTATGTCCAAAGATGGATCGAAGAAGGCTAAATAGATTGATTGATTAACAGGCTGATCCTCTGGGTGATGAAGGTTTTAGCCAATTTAATTTTGATTTTTTTGCTAATGTCAAAAATTAGTTTTTTAGCTTCATATTTGTTGTGTGCGTCCTTTCTTTACTACATGCAGCTTCACCGGCTATAATTTAATATGTTTAAAAAATTTCATTGTTATTTTATGTGTAGTTGCTAAACTTTGACCTATTTGTATTTTTACTCCAAAATAAACACAAACAATCTTTTTGCATAAATATAGTTTATAAGAAAATATTCCTTTTATCAGAAGTCATAACTAGTAAAAACGAACTTATTAAACCGACCTATTTTTAAAAAAAAATCTAAATCCAGTCGCGGGGAAGGGTTAAATTCCCCTCTTCCAAATCCAATCATATTTTTATCTAAACTTTGGCCGTCATCTTAAATCTTAAATGTCAGATTGTAACTTTTTATAAATACTAACAAAAATTGGGTCACTCTTGATACAATCCAGTATTTTTTTTGTAAAAACAAATTTTTGGTCTAGGTTATGAACGTCTTTTTTAGTTTTGACATATTAAGCGCCATCTTTGTGTCGGTTGGCGAACTTAATTTTATTTTCAGTAGGTTTAATGAGCTGGTGCACAAAAATTAAAGGAAATATTAAAGAAAAACTAATTTTGCTTTGAAGTGACAAATGTCAATTTTTTTTACAGTTTTAAATTGAGTAAAACGGAATTAATTTTTTTTCCTAACTTGGATTCTAAAGCCAGAAATTTGGGTATCCTCAAAGAAAAATTTAGCTTTGGGTGTTAGGTACCACCATGCCAAATATAAAAGAATATACCCTTTTTGCAGCTTTTTCTTAAAATATCCTACAAAATTACTCAACTACTCTGGGAGATAAAAGAAAGACAAACAAAAATCGGGGCGTCAACTATTCGTTGCTACACACTGTATTTATAATAACTGTCTTGTGCTATCAGACGCAAAGCAATTAACAAAAACGGTCATAAACGTTCCGCTTTCGTGTTTTTTTTTAAGTGGTAAAGATGCTATTTTAAGGACAAATAGAGCAAAATAAATTAACTGCTTCAAAGTAGTTGTATGTGGTTAGAAATGCCATTTAGTCAGTACGTAGCAGGAAATAAAATTAAAAAGCTATTTTCGAAGATTAATAGACATCGTTAAAGAATAAGATCCACAGTAGCAAGAACTTTGCTCAAGTATGTATGTCATAAATAATAATATATTTATACAGGGGTCCTTGTTTATATTTGTTTGACCTTTATCAGGGAAATTTAAAAAAAAAAACTCGGACACGTCGATTTTGTTTGTGAGGGGGACACTTTTTGGCTAGGGAAAGTGGGTCTAGTAATACCTTGTTTTGAAGGCTGTTTGAATGTCCTTACAACCGTGTAAAAATTTAAAAAATCTATCCATTAGGTTTTGAGATAATTGCATTCAAACTTTCAAATTTAACATTGACTGATAAAATAAAAATTTAATTAGAATTTTATTATTTTTCGGATTTAATTTTTATTTTATCATTCCATGTTAAATTAGAAAGCAAATATCTCAAAAACTAATCGAAGGGTTTTCGAAATTTTTACACAGTTGTAAAGATATTCAAGAGAGCTTCAGAACAAGGTATCACTAGACCCACTTTCCCTATTAAAAATATATGGGTAAAGCATGCCCCTCGAAGGATGTTCGTGCTACAAAAATTTCAAGATAGCCAAAAAGTGTCCCCCTCGCAAACAAAATCGACTTGTCCGTGCGTTTCTTCAAATTCTCATACTAAATACCCAAAAAGGACTCTGTTTTGATGTTCGTGAAACACTTTGTATATCCTAAAAGTCTTAACTTTCTAGATAGAAGGTAATAAAGATTTTCAAAAATATCTGTGATACCGCTCTAGATATTTTTGTAAAATTTGGTACCCACTTTATATTCATTAAGAGACATTTTCTGCTGTATAACATAGTTTTTTAGTTCGACCAGTGGCGTTTGTGCGGGAGTTGTTCTCGGTATTTTTAAAGAATGCATACAGTTTTATTTATGAATAATTTACAGTGATATTTTTTTTTCAGACTTTTGACCATCACTGCCCGTGGGTGAACAACTGCATTGGCAGAAGAAACTACCGTTTCTTCTTTTTCTTCCTAATCTCGCTCAGCGTGCACATGATTAGCATATTCACGCTCAGTTTGATCTACATACTCCACTATCAGGGCAGTTTCACGAGCACTGAGGCCATCGTGGCGTATCCTTTTTTGACAGATTTTTTTAAGGGCTTTGATGATGTTTTTTAAATTAGCGATTTTATCATATTAACGAGAAGTAACCCAACATTACCTTTAATATTTTATGAAGGTTATTTATGTAGAGTTGGGCAGATTACTTGAAAAAAGTATAACTAATAACTTCTTTATCAAAAAAGTAGTTAAATTACCCACTACTAGTAGCTAGTAGTTAAAAATTTAACTACTTTTTTTATTACAAGCCATAATATGTAGGTAGCGAATTTAAATGGTCAGTCAGTCCACGACAGTACTTGATTTTTGTTATTCTGCATAAGATAATAGCAAAAAGTAGTTAAGTACATGGTTTTAACTACTTTTGAGGAATCTGATTACTTTTAAAAATATTTAACTACTTGTAATAGTAATATAATCAAGTTTTGCAAAATTAGTTAAGACTTCTAGTAGTTAAATATTTTTAAAAGCAATCAAACTCCACAAAAGTAGTTAAAACCAGGTAGTTAACTACTTTTTGAAGTACTTTTTTGCGATTATTTTATGCAGAATAAACATAATCGAGTATAACTACTAGAAAAAAAGTCGTGATACAACTAGTACAACTACGCCCAACTCTGTTATGTATGGCAAAGAACAGAAACAATTTTTCAAACACTCATAGCTTTTGGTGTTCTAATGGATCCAGGATGCTATTAAAATTTTAGGGGATAAGATTCGGCGTTTTAAGTATCCAAGATAATGTTGAAAATTTGGCTTTTGTTTTAGGTTGAATTACTTTTTTTAACTGATCAAACCGAACTGAAATTTAGGCAAAATAAATGGAACATAAAAGTAGTTTCTTAACGGTTGGAAATTATAAACAGAGATATTTACATAACGTTTTAACAAATACTTATGGATGATTCTACAAAAATGGTGATGTGGAGGGAGAATGCATATTTTTCAAACACAGACTGCAAATGAAGCATAGTTTTAGTTATAAGATTTAAAACGAAATGTTTTCTTTATGGAGCATTTGAGTTTAATGTATAAAAAAAATTGCAAGTTTATAATTTTTTTTATTACAAAGCAAATCCCTCATTCCTCTGGTGTAGTCCCAAACCAAATATTAAAAACTCAGATTGAAAAAATATCCTAATAAATAATATTTAACCAAGTCTTAACTATTTATCAAAAAATTGATAAAACTTAAGTTTGCAGTCATATTTTTGAAAATCCGAATTTACATTTTCTCCGGAAAATTTTACAATTTTAAACGTGCTCCATTTTTAATAACACAATATTTGTGAATACCACCGGTTAATTTCTAGAGAAAGAGACGGCCCTGGATATCTAATTTACTTGTGAGGGTGACAAGTTGTTACAGATAATGTCAACTTTGGTTTGGTTTAGGTTATAGATCTTTTTATTTTCGGAAGAAAATTAGTTTTTTTCAGAGAAATCCAAAAGGAACGCTTTAATTATCATTCCTCTGGTAAGTAAATATTCGACTGATATCAATAGTATAATTTTTTTGTTGATTGTTTTAAAATTTTAAGTATAGGAACTTTGTTTATATTAAACTTAAGTTAAGTAGTCTAAATAGATTTTGTTTTGAATTGGAAAACCATAAAAAACTCATTCCTCTGGTACTCATCCCTCTGGAATTTTTATGCAATAATTCCTAAAATTCGGGAAAATAAATGTTTCTTAGCTTACACCTAATTAGTTACATACATTTTAAAAAAACAAAATTATTTACTGTGCTGTACTGTTATTTAAAGGCAATGACCAAAAATGATATCCATATAGCCCACTTTTGGTAGAATCATCCTTATATTAATCAGTAATTTTCAGATTTTTCGCCAAGGCTGTCAAAAACCAGGCTAAATGAAAACATATATTTGGGGAAAAATCACGATACAGCGACTATTTGCTAAAATTTTATGTGCCTATATTAATAATTTCAAACCCTTAAAAAACTACCCTTAGTTTCCATTTATTTTGGTTTTGTCCCATGAAAGATTAGAGAAACACTATTATTGGCTTATTTCAAATATAATAAAATTGTGCACATTTGCGCATATTTTAAAGCTATTTCTACCCAGGAGTTAAATTTTATATACAAGATTTTTTACCTTCCTAGCCCGCATAGCAATGACTAGAGAAAGTATTATTTTCGACAAAAAAATTTTTTTGTGAGATAACGCCGAAAATGTGTTATTTGGGTGTGTTTCGACCTATCTTAGCAATATCGTCGTGATGTCTGTCTGTGTGTGTGTGTGTGTATATATTTTTTCTGTCCGTAACACGATAGCTCCTGAACCGCTAAACCGATTCTCATTAAATTTTCAGGTAAAATACTGTTCGACATTCTAACGAGCTGATTAGATTTTGGTCAAAATCCATTAATGCTAATGACAGTTTTTTGACAATTAAACATTTTTAAAAATGGTAACTTTTTAACGGAGCATCACATCTATATGCGGTTTTCGGAATATGATGATGGTAGGAGCTTTAGTTGAGTCTGAGATATCTACAAAAAACTGTTTTCAAGGCTGATATATCATGGCTTCACTTAAAGTGTGCTAATAGGCTAGCTAGGAAGGTATCAGATCTGTCATGGATCCATTTATTTTTACCTTTTATGACTGGGCTATTATAAATACAAGGTTGGTCAGTTTTGGCCACAGTTTTGTCTTGTTAAAATACGGAAAAGAATAGAGCTAACGAAGACTTTACGGAATAGTTAAATTTACAGTGACTATTTGAAATTTTCTTAACTAACCGAATTCAGTATGGTCCTGATGGGAATAGTTGCTCTTCTGGCAATACCAATATTTGGTTTGACTGGTTTTCACATGGTTTTAGTCTCGAGAGGCCGTACCACAAATGAGCAGGTAAATAAATTTATTTTTAAAATATCATTTTTTATAGCTTTAAGTAGTTCGAAGTTCGATAAGAATGATTGTTGATGTAAACGGTAGGGCACATTCTCTCAATTAAAATGCTAATAAATTACATCTATACAAATGCTCTTTTTGCCACCATCTTCCAAAAACGCTAAAAAATTTTGAAAAATTAAAAAATATCAAGTGTGGTGACATTGAAGGAAATGTTATGCTGAAAAAGAGTTTGATGTTCGTTTTTAAAAGCGAAATATTTAAAAATATACTTTTAGAAACGATTAATCTAAAATATAATAAAATGCAGGGTGTTTCCGTTTAAATAGAGAAAATCTCCTGTAAAAATTTAATTTTTCCAAAAAAAATTACATTCTGTCCCAAAAATCCTTAGGGTTCATAAAAAAAACATGAAACTTTTGTATTTATCATTTTGATAACTATTCAAATCAACGGGATGTAAAAAATTTTCTCGAAATTTTACGTTATCATTAATTTGCCTCTTTTAGGTGACTGGAAAGTTCAAAGGGGGTTACAATCCCTTCTCGAGGGGCTGCTGGGACAACTGCTGTTATACTCAATTTGGACCTCAATATCCTAGGTAAGTGGAACTAGAGTCCCTGAATACATTTGACTGAATGTGTTTTCAATTCAATCGAACTTTATTCGTCAGACTACACACTTATCTAATGACAAAAATCAGAATAAAAATAGAAAAAAATATCTATGCTCGGAACTCACCCCACACAAACCCAAGCCTTTCAGAGCACCCCAAGAGTTTTGTTTTTTATTGATTGTAATCTCTAAAAAAAAACTAAAACATATCAAGGATAAAATTAGCCAGAAGCCAATGTAAGGCAAGCCAAGATCATGAATATATCCTATACAGCACTTACTTTAAAAATGCAAGAGTATAAAGAACAATAAAATAATAAGAAAAAAATAATAATGGAACATACTCACATACAGACAGACACTATAAGAGAATTTATTAACCATAAGCCAAAGCAGATAAAATAAAATAAACATATAAAGTTCTTTTGTAATTTTAAAATCCAGTTAAAACCCTCAATGAAATCTACTTATAAAATTTCTTAATAGGAAAACAATAAAAATAACAAAAATAAGCAAGAATTAGTTTAAATGACAACAAATTAATTAAAAAAACCGAAAAACAAGAAAAACTAAAAACAATCTACTAAGTAGAGTGAGAAATTAAGAAAAATATTCTTCCAAGCTGTAGAAGGCCCTGCTTGCTAAACAATTTTTTTGCTGTTCGCCTCAATTTCCTTGCATTTTGTGTCTTTCTTATGTCAAGTGATAAATAATTGAATATTTTTCTAACGATGTATTACAACATCCATTGCTACCACCCTAACGCAGTATATTTCGGTGGCATTTGTCACGAAATCCACAGACTATGTATGGAGACAAAATATGAATACGATGTACTATAAAGCTGCCCACTACCACGGAATATATTTTATTTTTTAGTCTAATTAAACCTCATAAGTACAATGTAAAGCGAAAACACTGCCCTCACGGCCCTATAGCCACGATAACGAACGACAGCCAAGTGAAGACTTATATGGACAACAGCAATGGCGTTAGGAGTATAAATTCCAATGCATATAATAAGGTAAGTTATAAGTAAGCGTTTTTATTTTTTCCTTTTTAGCCCGCGAGGCTATTGCTAGAGAAGGTATTGTTTACACCGAAAAAAGTGTTTTTGAGTTACTACTACTATAACCTTTTTCTACGTTGTCCGACGCCTATTCTCCACCTCCTTCCATCCTGACAATCATTTTCTGTCAGGTTTTTTTGACTAATTGATCTTTGGATTGACTGTTGCCATTCTATTTTAGGACGCCCTCTTTTTTTGCGGCCTATTGGTTGTCATTTTAGGACCTGCTTTAATAATCTTTCGTCGTAATCTACATGGCCGTACCATATCAGTTGTCTTTTAGTGATGTCATCCGTTATGCTTCCCTCGATTCCCATTCTTTCTTTAATGATCTCATTTCTTATATGATCTGTTATTTTTGTTTTGTATTTTTCTGTTACGCGACAAGTCTATTCGATACAACAGCGTGATTTCCACTATTGTTTCATATATGTTAAATTTTACATTCTTTTTTATCTCTTTGCTCCATAAAATATTGTTAAGACATCCAATAACCTTTTTTGGTTTTACTATTCTTTTTTCCAGTTCTTTACAGTCTGTTCCTGTCTTATCAAATGTGACACCAAAGTATACATACTCATTGCATAGAGATATTGTTTGTCCATTGTCTAGCTCTAACTCACTTGATTCGTTTCCAATATATAAGTACTGTGTCTTGCCACGTTCACTGTTAACCCCCACTTTTGATATTCTTCCGTTAACTTTCTCATCATATACTCCATGTCTTCTTTATTATTAGCTACAATTACTTGGTCATCAGCAAACTGTAGTGTGTATATGGTAAATCGGTCGTTAAGTTGTATTCCCATGCCGTGTACTTTACGTTTCCAGTTTTTTAGAGCTACTGCGATATATATTTTAAAAAGAGTTTGAAAGATACAACATCCCTGTCTTAAGAGTTTCGTTACCAGGAATTCTTTTGAAAGTCGATTTCCAATTTTAATTTTAGATTTTAACCCTTTGTATAGTTTTATCGTTTTTATGTATGTATGATTGATATTAGTTTGCTCTAACACTGTCCATAATTTTTTTACTGGAACGGTATCATATGCTTTTGTAGGTCCACAAAGGTAACATCACTTTAAAAACATATTATCTGGCACTCCTTTTCTCAATTACTTGTTTAAGACAAAAAAAACATCGATTTTTGAAATATCGTCGGAAATTCTGTAGTTTTTAAGTGTTTACCTCAATAAGCGATCTCATATAGTTGGTCTCAAGATCGATTTCAACAAAAGATTTGATTTAGACTTTTTATTTACTTATTTTGTTAATTTAAGACTCACGTAAATTTCAACCAATGACGTTCTAAATCCTATTATCATGCTTTCTAGCTAAAAGAGATGGTCATAGGTCTGGGTTTAATGTCGGGGTTTTAATCGAGGATTTTAAGTCCGGGTTTTGATGACAAGTCTTTTATTTTCTTTTTGACAATGCCAACTTACTTCAAATATCACAAATAACAAAACATTAAATAAAGGGAACTATACTAATATTAAATAAATGGAACTATACTAATATTAATTCACTTGTTGAGGTCACTCAACACTAGCTAACCAGGCCGTTTCCTCGAGTGAAGCGTTTTAACTTTACCGATTTTAATATATTTTTTAATAAAAAGTCAATTCGTTCTACGAATTTGTTATTATTCAGTGATAAATATTGTTTTTTTGCAGATGTCGCCTGGACGCGATGGCTGCGAAATCGACATGGAGCCATCGGCATCACAGTCACAAGACTGCGAACCTACTCCTCCGTTGCAAAGGCACGGTTCCAAAAGCAATTTCTTTTTGCCGCCATCTGGGGGACCCACAGGTAATGTCTATCCATTAACTTAAGTATTTTAGTAAGAATGTGTCTGTAATACATTATAGCTTTAAATCTTTCTATCAGTCGCTAATTAAAAAAAAGAAGCTGGATTTTTTTTTAAATGTTGCAAATTTCTTGTCATAGAGACACAACCAATTTGTTTAACATTCTGAATAACATCAGTCAGTGTAATATTTACGAATAACAAAAGTATTATTTATAGGAAAAACAAAAAAGCTCAATATTACTAAAAGAAATTACTTTTAAAAGGTTTGACCAAATAATTAGAGCATAAATATGGGGCATACCCATGCATTCTCACACGCGATGCTTGAAGCGAGAACCCCTATTTAATTCTTAATGTTCCTTTTTCGGGTAGACGTACTCCGTTACGTCACTACATAATTGGACATTGGGTGAAAATTTATTAAATTGTGGATTAATTTTGTAGTTTTTCTAAAACTAATTGTGCAGATTTATTGTGGACACCATGAAGAGTGTTTAATGGCATCTATATCAAACATCTCTTTACAAATTATAAAGAAAAATACACGTAGTTACTTATGGAATGGAACTTCCTTACTTCTTTCAGACATTTTTCCACAAACCGCACATGTTTTACGTGAAATATTTTTCATTTTTCACAGAAAAAAACATAATTTTACATGACAAACGCAAAACACCGCAAAATTTTAATATGGCCTCCACCCACATAGCAGCTATGTGTGACTGTGTATTTACATAACACACACATGCGCACTTGAAAATTCGCATCCGCAAATTTAAATTTGCCATTGTTTCCAAAGCCAGCTATGAGCGCTTCACTTTTCGATTCTTTGAACATGTATTTATGCTAGAACGTATTTGGGTTTGACATACACTATTGGCAGATGTCCTCCGGATTGCTAACAGGATGATTGGCGAAACGTCAAAGAGCTCGAGTAGTGTTCGGGCAGCGAGTTCAACCGACGCCGACGCAGAAAAAATACTTTGACAGACAGATAGACTTGTACATACTTTTCGAGTTGTTAATAATTTTATTTTTGACGCTTTGCTTGACTATAGCTTAACCCACTAACTTGAAAATTTACTCCATAAGGAGCGGCTAGCTATTTTGGTAAACGAGAGTTGAGTATTTTTGAAAAATGAGACAAAATCTTTGGCCAATGTAATTTTATTATTATTTTTTTAATTTTCGGTGAGAAAAAGTGGGCCTAGTGATAATAAATTTAATGATAGATAATTAAATTTGGAAGATTTTTTCTATTTGTCGGTTTGAACCGTCTGTTACCGTTTGGAAGAGGATATCCTCGACACATCTTAATTTGATGACGTGATGGTTATAATGGGAGTTTTTCGTATGCTAAACAGTAGGCTTTCTAAAAATATTTAGGAAAAAAATATTAAATCTATTCATTTTTGGATAATGTATCCGGGCAATCAAAACGGACGGGCCACGATCCTCCACTTTGTTGACGTCACATCGGGGGCTGATTTTTTTTGATGGTCTCGTCACGACACAGCTAATTGTCATTAAAATATTTAAGTTGGAATGACGGTTCATGAATATTTGGTTTTTTTCAAAATAAAGCTGGTTTTTGAGATTGTTTTTACTATATTCTTGCAGAACAATTTTTTTAAAATGTATAGTAATCATTAATTTTTCAGAGCCGCTTCATTAGCTCACACAAAAATTAAATTTAAAGCAAAAGCGAAACTGACAAACACAGATGACAAAGTCAAATGCATGTCAAATATAACAGTTGGCATGCGGTACATGGCGGGTAATTTGAATTCAAAATAAGATATGCTAAATCTTGAAGATTTTAACCTCTTAATCATCTTGCATCCTTACAAAAGTTTGGTAGAATATCAGGATGGTGTCTGAGAATATTTCACTGAAATTTCGCGGAAATCTGTATTTTGAAAATATCCATAAAAACATCTGACCTCCCATAAGACCTAATGTAAAAGTCAGCCCCCCGAGAACAGCTGATTTTTTCAGTTTCGTGGCCTCTATTTTTTTGTTGGTTTTAAATGTATATCTAAATGGCTTATACTAAGAGTTCCTGTACACATAAGTGCTCATTATTTTGCGTCAAACTTTAAAGAATAATAAACAAGCTTACAGGTAGTAACATTAATTAAGGTTTAAACGTTAAGATACTTATCTTTTTTTATTTGTCAGGCGGTGACATGAACGGGGACTCTCCCCGACATCCCGGAGGGGTCCCACGAGGGGTACATTACCCCAGAGGTAGTCCTCATCCCAGGCCGAGGGGCCTGGATCCTTCTAGAGGTGGCACACCTGAAAGTTTGGGTAAGTGTTGCCAAATTTACTGCGGTCTGTTTAATGCTGTTTGACTCTTTTACTATTGTCAGTCATTAACTTTCTTATAGTTTGTGTTGTTAGCTTTGAAGATTAACACCAGTATTTACTAAAATTTTAATATCTAAAGGTCGACGCGCACTGGTTCAGTTTACTCTCGGTTCAGCCTCGGACACTCTCAGATAATCTGTTATTATGCGATCGTGCGCTTCGCTTCGGACGACGCCACAGATTATTACATAGAAATAGAATTTTTTAAATAACAATGAATCAATTTTGTCAGGCTTAGACAAAGATATAACCTATTTAAAGGACAAAAAATTACCATTATATTCCCACATAGTTTAAATTAAGTAAAAGTTCATGGGACATCAGACGAAATAATAATAAAACTTGTGCGCGTGTAATAAATCTTCTTAAGAGGGAGCTCTGTGTATGACATATAACGAGCGTGTAAGGGTTTTGAAAAAACACTTTTATTGGAAAAGTATTAAATATTTTTTTATAAAACTTTTGACAATTATTAGTAAAGAAATTAATTCCTTAGCATTTAAGCATAAGAAAAATTAAACCTCAACCCTCAAAAAACTTGCCTAGATGAATTTTTAGTCATTTTTTGATACATTATTTTGCCTATAGTCCTTGCCATAGGCAGTTACACTTTTGTGACATTTCAAACCTCTTTATTTATCATTATCTGTGCATTTTTTTTGTCAACCTACAGTCAGCATCTTTTTATCCAGGGACAATGACAGTTTTATGTACGGTAGGATTCTTAGAGATCTAATAGAGAATGATTTTCATGAACAAGAAGAAGAAGAGCAAAGTGGGTTTCGTGCAGGCAGATCTTGTAGTGATAATGTTTTTTGTCTTAAACAAGTAATTGAGAAAAGAAGCGCCAGAAATATAGAGACTCATGTTACCTTTGTGGACCTACAAAAAGCATATGATACCGTTCCAGTAGAAAAATTATGGACGGTGTTGGAACAAACTAATATCAATCATACATACATAAAAGCGATAAAAGAACTATACAAAGGGTCAAAATCTAAAATTAAAATTGAAAATCGACTTTCAAAAGAATTCCTGGTAACAAAAGGCTTAAGACAGGGATGTTGTATCTCTCCAACTCTTTTTAAAATATATATCGCAGTGGCTCTAAAAAACTGGAAACGTAAAGTGCACGGCATGGGAATACAACTTAACGACCGATTTACTATATACACACTACAGTTTGCTGACGACCAAGTAATTGTAGCTAATGATAAAGAAGACATGGAGTATATGATGAGAAAGTTAACGGAAGAATACCAAAAGTGGGGACTAACAGTGAACGTGGACAAGACACAGTACTTATGTATTGGAAACGAATCCAGTGAGTTAGAACTAGACAATGGATAAACAATATCTCCATGCAATGAGTATGTATACTTGGGTGTCACATTTGATAAGACAGCAACAGACTGTAAAGAATTGGAAAAAAGAATAGTAAAAGCAAAAAAGGTTATTGGATGTCTTAACAGTATTTTATGGAGCAGAGAGATAAGAAAGAATGTAAAATTTAACATATATGAAACAATGGTAAAAAGCACGCTGTTGTATGGAATAGAGACTTGTCGCGTAACAGAAAAATACAAAACAAAAATGGAAAGTGTCGAAATGGATGCAATAAGAAGATCAATGAGAATATCTAGATTAGATCACATAAGAAATGAGATCATAAAAGAAAGAATGGGAATCGAGGGAAGCATAACGGATGACATCACTAAAAGACAATTGATATGGTACGGCCATGTACAACGGATGAACGACGAAAGATTACCAAAACAGGTCCTAGAGTGGCAACCAGTAGGGCGCAGAAAAAGAGGACGTCCTAAACTAGAATGGCAACAGTCAATCCAAAGATCAATGAGTCAAAAGAATCTGACAGAAGATGATTGTCAGGATCGAAGGAGGTGGAGAATAGGCGTCGGACAACGTAGAAAAACGTTCTAAACCGACATAGTAGTAGTACAATGACAGTTTTACCTTTAATTTTATACCAACATTACTTTTTAATATATTTCTGATTAGGAAACATGTTTATTTTCTTTGGTTTATTTCATGTCAAAGTCACAAAAGTGTAATTGCGTATAGCAAGGACTATAGAACCGTGTCACTTATCGCAATGTTGTTCTAAATGCGCGGTGCATTTAAGTCTCTTCTTAAAAGTGCAAAAAAGATTTTTTCAAAATGTGCAAAACTGCCCAAAAAAGTGTTATTTCAAAATCCTTACAATTAGACTTTGAAGTCTCGAAAAACAAAAGGTCGAACACAAAAAATCTCGAAAAACAAAAGATTGGACGACAAAAGCTCGAACGACAAAATCTCGAAAATCAAAAGGTCGTACGACAAAATCTCAAAAAACCAAAAAATCTAGAAAATCAAAAGCTCAAACAACAAAATTTCGAAAATAAATAATTAAATCTTGAAAAATATTAAAAAGCGAACAATTCAAAAAAAAGAGGAAATTTACTCCGATTTTATGGGTGGCGGTGAAACGATCAAAAGACATTTGCTTGAAATACAAAAGATCGAAAACAAAAAAGCTCGAAAAACAAAACCTCAAATGACAAAATCTTGAAAAACAAAAGCCCGAACGACAAAATCTTGAAAACCAAAAGCTTGAACGACAAAATCTCAAAGCCAGAAATATCAAAAGAACAAAGATCGAAAAACAAAAATTTTGAAAATATTTAAAGGAGAAAAATTTTTTAAACTAAAAAATTCAAACCTAAGCTGGCCTGAGTTAGGTTAGTACCCCAACCTGCCCCGCTTCTTATATTTTTTATATCAGGTAAGTTTTTTTTGTTATGTTGACCTAACCGGATTACCAGGTCAGCTGAGGTTTAAATTTCTTAATTTTTCTAAATTTTTCTCCTTTTAATATTTTAAAGATTTTTCGATGTTTGGTCTTTTTTTCTTTGAGATTTTGTCGTTCGAGCTTTTGTTTTTCAAGATTTTGTCGTTCGGGCTTTTGTTTTCAAACTTTTTTGGTTTCGATCTTTTGTATTTTGAGCAAATGTATTCGAGATTTTGCTTTTGGGCATATGCGTTTTAGGTTTCGGGAACTGTAGGTCTAATATAGGTCTGCTATGTCAAAAAAATTTGTATTCTGGGTAAAAAATTAGTTCAACCTTTACGTTCGTTCCCAGATTTTATAAGACTTAGCACCATTTAGTAAGTATTACTGCTTTAAGTGTTCGCTAAGTTTAAAAATGTCTTGCTTTAACAATAACAAAGTTACCAATGCTCGACATATTAGTGTGGATAACAACAGGAAATACAGGTGGCAGTTGTCATGGTAAATAATCCCAATTCACTGGTTGAGGCTCACACAGAATCCACTTTATGTGTCATATTTGTTCGAAGGCATCCTAAATTGACATATTCGATTTCATCCACATTTCAGAGCCACTGCTTCGCCCCAAAATCGAACCGTAGACTTTAGAGAAAGCGAAACCAACCAACTAGGCCACCGCTATCCATATTTCGCTAGCACAAGGTAAATTTTAATAAACGGAGGCTTTTTGAATTTTGTTTTAAAGGTCCACAACGTGCGTCGCCCACAATGCAACAAAGGATAAAAGCGTTGGGTGTGCCCACACCGTTAGTTATGTCTAGTCCCGTTAGGAGGTAAGGTTTTCTGTAGAACAAAAGCACAGGGTCATTATTTATATTTGCGTGGCATTTTAAATAGGGACATAAGCAGAGATATTAGAACAGATATAGAGTGGATTTCACAACCAACCAAAATAGAAAGAGTGGATACAGTGGATTTTCTGATTGCACCTTATTTTTATTCTGTAAAAACCTTTTCATAGCACCTTTTTTAAAGCAAAATAATGATGTTTTTGAGATATGGTATTTATAATAAAAAAATTATATACCGACCTGAATTTTTTTAAATACTGTTTTGATTGATTTCATGCTATTATTATCTTAAAATGATAAAACTTTAATATTTTTAGGTTAAAAAAAATATTGAATATCTAAAAAAAAAATTTACTCCGAACCTGGAAATTTCCAACGTAAATATAAATTAAAAATTGCTAGTTGAACGATTTTTAGTTTATCTGTTTTGAAACGTTAATTAATAGATTTATAATGTAAAAAACGTTAAAAAGATACAAAACTAATGTCGCACCATGATGGTAGCACAGCAACTCATGCAATTTACTTCAACAGGGAAAAACAAAAGCGTGGATTTGACATTGTCATTTTACTTGTCATTTTTGTGTCAGATTTTGAAAAATGTGACTGCTTTATTAAAACAACAAAATTCCAATATTTAAACGGCCAAAATATTTTTATGCAAAATGCGAAAAAAGAAAAATTACTCAAAAATGCAAACAACGTCTTACACATAATGGCTATCATTTTGAACATTTATATCATTAAAGAAAAATTATTTATTATTTTTTGTAATTCGTTATTTTTTTTGTATTTGTCGTAGACTTTGTTTCAAATAAATTCTTAAATTAACGTAAAACTATTTTAATTTGCTAAGTATCAAAACGGTTAAACTAAAAAGCGTTCAACTAGCAATTTTTAATTTATATATATGTTAGAAATTTCCATAATAGCATAAAACCAATCAAAATAGTAATAAAAAAATCTAGGTCCTTTATTAACTTTTTTATAATAAATAACATATCTTAAAAACTTAACAATATTTTTAAAAATTGACGTCATTATTTTCTTCTAAAAAAGTTGCTATAAAAAGGTTTTTACAGAATAAAAATATCTTGCAAAATAAGCGAGAATAAGGGATTGTTAAAAATGCAATATTTTCAAAAACTCCTTGTATTAGCGAAACTACGGGATATAGCAAAAATCTGAATACACCATTTTTAAGGGCTCAAAAAAAGAGCACGGTAAGGTGCAATCAGAAAAACAATATCTTTAGTAATGACTGAGTCTCTCATTTAATCCCATCGAACATGGGACACGCTGTACACCATGCGTTTGACATTACCATTGAAAACGTGGTAAAAATAGTTGGGCACTGGTAGGAAGCCTAACCAAGCCTACTTATACTTTGATTTTATCACGGCCTTCTCAAAATGGCGGAGACTGTCAGTGGTTGTTAGTTTTGTGTTTTTGTTGAAAAATAAAGAAACTCTCCTACTCTAATGGGAAAAGTAATGTTTTAGACCCTGAACAGTTTTTAAATTTAATTAAAAAAACTGGCAAAAAAAAACAAATAAACAAACACAGCGGTTGACAAGCCCTTGACATTTTTAAACCAAAAAACGAAATGCCCATCGTTAAAAAGGCGGGGACGGCGGCCATTTTTGATTTGCCGCTTTTACTTTGGTCAAATCCAATCTGTCAGTCTTCAATTATCCGTCGATATAAACGATAGAACACAACTTTAAATACAACATTTTTACGTATTATATTTTAAACTGTAACAGACAAGTCAGGTGTCATTCCTTATGTCAAATTTTGGCGGAAAGTTTCTTAAGTGAAAGGGATTAACCCTGTATATTATCTGTCAAAGCTACAACTATATTTCATCTTATTTTTAATATTAACTAGCTATTTATTTTTACAGTCAGGGTTTTTCGTTCTAACAAAATAATACAGGATTTTTGTTTTAACTTAAGAACACATTGATATTTCTCATACAGCCCAAATTATAATAGGGAAATAATAAAGTTTTGTATTTAAAGTCTTCTTTAATACTTAAACCCTATAAAAGACCACGCAAATGTAAAGAATAACCCAGTAGGATTTAGCTTTATACAGTGTATCCGATTTAAGACAAACAAAAATGAGTGCGCAGGAGTAAAATTAAACTTTCCAAATAAGTGCGCAAAGTAAGTACAGTACTTTGGGCACGCGAGTATAATTTTTTTTTTACCAATTCGGGCGTAAATTGAAATTAATTACTTAATATTTTTCAAAATATCGCCAAAGCGAATAAATAATTTTTTAAAGAAATACCGGCATTGCAAAAACCAATTAAAATTTTTTTTTTACTCGACCCACTTTCTCTTTTTGAAATCAATGGGCAAAGTCCACCCAGGCTAAGAGTTGACAAATATACTCCATATAATAATTATTGAGATAACTTTTTGACAGTTATCAGCTGTTTCCCATAACAAATAGCATCGGCCAACGACAAAACGTCACAAAAATAATGATATGAACTGTATCTCAAGATCGCAAAGTGTCACCCTTTAGTACTAAATCGACGGATCTCTAACTTCGATTTAGTCTTGTAGTTTTCCTAAATTTTTAGGATTTCTTGGCAAATTTACGTTGATGGTTTGTTTTAAATCGGACATGCTGTATGCGAAAAACTAGTCTGATCAATCTAAAGAAAATAAGTTTCATAAAAATTACCTTAATATTATTTTTGATTTGGTGACTTCGACTTTCAGTATATCTTTAATAGTCAGTCACTGCTCTTAGCGTCCCGTTATTTATGAATATTTTTAAAAAGGCAAAAATATCCTTAAATTTTCAAAGAACTTCGCATAAAATTAATTTAATAAAATTTTATTATTATTAGTCATTATTAGTCAAATTTTATTATTGTTTCTATATGTAGTTTTTGATACATTAGTAGTAGCCACAAATATTCGTTCGTTCGCTATTGCATAGTGTAAGCGCTCTGCGATCGATATTCGCTTCATTGCATCGCTGTCCTTCGTTAAGGGAACACCCAATAAGAAGAATTGGAGAAGCACAAGCGATTTAATTCATTTGGTAGTAATCGGACGAAAATGCATGCCCAATAAGTCCCTATTACAAAAAAAATTGACTTAATAATGACTAATACCATACATTATATCCATAGTTCTTTAAATAAATCTTAGAAATGCATGGAAATCCTGTGCCTCAAAATGTGATTTATTCCTTATGAAAAATATTCTAGAGTCTTGACTGATTGACCGTTTAATATGAATTTCTCAGTAATGGTTAAACGATCAAAGTCTGTAGTCAGCATGTTTGACTGAATTTAACAAAAATGTGTAATATTTTCGTTTTTTTTAAGTTGCAATTTTCATTATTTGTTTTGCATAGCGCATATATATTTTTATTTTTCGGAGCAAATTAACGCTTTTTGTTTGACCTTTGTTTGACTGGTTTGACGATAGAGAAAATTATGGTAGTCAGTTAATTTACGGACCACTTTGGTCATTGGCTGCCACAGCTATCTCGGGCACTGTCAACTTTTAAAAGTGGTCCAAAAACTAACTGAATCGACCATATAAAAGCAGAATTTGTTTGATTTTGGTAGAGTTACTTTTTTAGCTTAGTTTTCTTTACTGAATGAATTTATTTTTTGTTTAGTTTAATATTTGGTTATACCGGATGCGCAAGACACCCGTCCAACTATTTTAAAACCTACTTGGATGTATTTCTTCTAATCTAAAATATAATTTTTCCTTTAGTTGGTATATATTTTTAAGTGGGCTATCCAAATAAAAATCTGAAGTTCCTCTAACAATGGGAAACATTCGTTAAAAGTAGTAATTTAAATTAAACCTAAATCATGCATGCATGTCAAAATTTTTTGGTGTCGCTTTTAGTATACGTGGCTTTCAGGGTAGCTCAAAGATACTACAACGTAATACTCATCATTGGCTTACTGCGTAAAAATATTTAACTAGAGTATAGTTGATATTGTATTAAAGTGGCACCGCGTTATAGCTATGGTAAACCAAATTTTGCGGCAAATCTAAGTAAAGAAGCCTTAAAAAATTAGTGTTTCACTTTATACATGCAGTGTGCCGCTCGGGGTTTAATGTTCGAAGGATAAAACACTTAGACCTTTTAAAGGAGAGATCAAATAGGTACTTACCTAATAAATAAAGATCCGAAACATAAAAGAGGATCCGAAATGTGCAAATATTGATTTAGTTGCAAAATCGATAATTTGTTTTGTAAAAAGCTCCGTCATAATTTGTTTCACATAAACAGTCAAAACAACAACGAATAGAAAACGTCAAAGCCCGCCTAAATCAATATGTTCGTAACAATCAAATAAGAGTATATATATGTTCCTTTCTAATGAAATCGTTTAGAAGAAGACATCAATAAAAAGCAAGTAAAATAGTAAGCTAATGACTAATTAGTGCAGTGCCTCATTTTGGGAATCAATATCAATAAAAAACTTAAAGGAAGTGCGTGCCACTGTATGTACCCCTCTACTCCCTTCCCGACCATCAAGGTTTTGATGACGTTGTGTCACTTTAATACAACATCTACTATAGGATTAATATATCCAAATATGTGAACATACAGGGACTCTAAACAAAACTATCAACATAACATTTAATTTAATGTCAACCTCAGTATCTTTAGGCCTCTACACACATCCAATATAAAATTTAAGCATTCTGAAGTGAAGTATTTTTTCCTCTCTTATGTAGCAGTACTTACGCGCAACCTCCACAAAACTGTCGAAAATGGGACACACTACACATTTTGATTGAATCTTTAGACAAAAAATCGCGGTTTTTTGGTTACATACATTTGTAATTTGTCAAGTTTCTTCCGGTTTTGAACAACCTTTTTTCATTGGGGCAGAAAGTCAAAAATACCACCAATCAAAATAACGTAATAAATTTAATGGTTTTTTGAATCACTGCATCACTGGTATTTAAAAAGGTGGACGTGTGGTTTTAAACACCCGGTATAATTATTTTTGTATATTTTTTTATTTTTGACTAGAACCATGAAGGTACAGTTATTTGGCTCTGTGTCAAATATACATGATCGGTTGTCTGCAAGATGATCTTGCAGGTTAGGTTATGTTAAATAAATTAATAATTTAGGCAATTTTTAGTTTTCCAGGATATTTTGTAGACCCCATTAAATATTTTTAATTTTGATGCAGCATCTGATTGTATGTCTTACCGTTTCCAAACTCATCATAAGACCCCAGTAGTTGCTTTTATCTGAAAATTTCGGGTATAAGTGTCAACTATCTCTATACCGATGTATTTTTGGTTAGGCAAACCAAAACCTCTAACAAATTCTAATATTTTTTTGCATTTTGCAGAAAAAAACGGCTACCAAAATTTGACAAGCGGAAATGGAATTTTTAAGATGGCTGCCGGCTTATAGCTAAAAAGTCGGTGAATCATCATATATTATGCACAATAGAAAAAAAAACATCCAGGACTTTTTATTTCTTCAACAAAAAAAATCACTTTTTTAAAACTTTTTAACGGATTTCTATGTTTGCAGTGTTATTGGATAAGTAGGCATAAACGGCAATAAAAGCAAAACTCGTAAGTGTATTATTAGTACTAAACGGTTCCATATGAGTAAGAGCATAAAACTTATTTAAAATTATAATTGAAGAGTATTTTCGAAAAAAATTATTAATAAGATTTTGATTTGTGAAAATAATTGAAGTTCTATTGGCCGATTTTGGTAGACGTTTTTTTGGTTGATAAGTGCACGTAGTAATGACGAAAACTGCAATAAAATTTTTGACAGACTTTGTTTTAGGTCAAAACGTATTTTTACTCGACTAAGCAGGGTTTCATGTTCATTGATCGCTGAATTAATTTGTGTCTAGTTGACAGTCAAACGACACAGAGCCAAATTTTATCGTAGATCTGCAATATTTTTTTTGAGAAATGCTTGATTTTTAGTCATTGTTTTGAGTGGCTGTGAGTAGAGTATAGATATGTTTTTTTTTTCTTAATAGAAAAATTTCTTTTATTTCTTGATTGCAAAAATTATATCTTTTAGTTATAATTTAAGTCAACATGATTACGGCAATTTTAAGTTTGTACATAATAACACTAGGATAAATAAAACCATATAATTTTATTATTATTTTTTATTATTTAAACTAATTTTCCTATTTTATTTTTCAAGTTATCATTACACACTCCTAAATCTATTAACAGCATGCTTTATTTATTTAAGCAAATGCATTCGTATGTTTTACTTCTTTATAGGTATTAAGTTGTTTTACAGGGTGACTGTGACATTTTTTTTACAATCTCAGTCTCAAATTATTTTTGATATCAAAACAAGCTTTTGTATTTTGTGAAAAATTTTAATTTCGGCAAAAATTTTAAAAAGTAGTCATGAGAAAAAATGTACACACTAGCCATAAGAGAACTGCGGGGTTCCTTTCGCAAATGTTTAACCTATTCTTAAAATAAACTGTCGAAATTCGCAGTCACGCTGTCCTTATTACCAAAATTTGTAAAAAATATGTATATACCATGTGTCTCAAATAAAAGTAATAACATGAGCATTTCGGTAACGGTAAGACATACAAATTTGGTTAAATGGGTAAAAAGTGGCACTATTCTAAGCCCAATCAGTTGCAGTAACGAGATTAAAAATATCTATAAAGCTAATCGAAATATCAAACAAAAACTAATTAATTGTCTTTAATATTAATGAATATTTATTTGCTCAATATATTGAAAAATATATTGAAAAAGTCTGTCAATATTAGGGAGTTTTTGGAGCGATTAAAATTAACTACTTTGACCACAACGGTTGACAGTGGTTAGCAATCTCTTTTACCGGCCGTTCTTCTCAGAGTTTCTGAAATACGACTTATTAGACTTATTTTACAAAATAAATGTTTTGAATGTTGGAAACTGGCTATATTTTTCATTTTTAATAAAAGCCACACAATAAATCTATGGAAAAAACAACAAAGAATAAAATCTGTATGTTTGTGGCGGATTAATTTTACAAACAAAACTTTAGAAATAAAATTTCGAACTTTCATTGTCTGTATTTATTTTAGGGTGTTTCAGACCACCCGCACAGGCCGATTATTTTAAAAGGGATAATTATTTTTAAACCACTATCAAGGTAGTGAGGTTTTAAGGTCCTAGCCTTACAGGAAGTGTCAAAATTCCGCTCGACGTTTATTTTTTTTAATGGAACATGCTGTTTCTGATTGCGGATTTCAATTCTACGCGGAAAAATTAAAACGTTTTATTCGAAAACTTTTTCCCAAAAATGCTTTTTTAAACCTCAAAACTGATATTAAATTATTTCGCAGTTATAACCAAGACAAAAACAGAAAGTAACCAAAGTCTAAATTAAATGACACAAGACAGGCAAAAATAATCTTTTCAATGAAAATGTGTCAATTTAAATGTCTTGTTATGCTAAAGTTTGGGAAGTGGAAGTAAATATTTTGGTTACTTTCCGTTTTTTTCTTGTTTATAACTGCCAAATAATTTAACATCAGTTTTGAGGTTTAAAAAAGCATTTTTGGGAAAAAGCTTTCTAATAAAACGCGTAGAATTGAAATCCGCAATCAGAAATAGCATGTTCCATTTAAAAAAATCAACGTCGAGCGGAATTTTGACACTTCCTGTGAGGCTAGGATCTTAAAATCTACATCATCAGAAAGAGCCCATTTCATTCCCTTGATAGTGATTTAAAAATGTTTAAAAATAATTATCCCTTTTAAAATAATCGGCCTGTGCGGGTGCTCTGAAACACCCTGTATATCTCTAAGCGAAACGTCGTCTTTAAAATAAATAAAGACAAGTCTGAAATTTTATTTCTACTCAATCATTGTCTACGAGTTTCAAACAAAGAAATAAAACTTTATCTGAGAATTACGCCACTATTAAAGAATATTTTTATAATAAAAAACCACTGCGTTTCGCCTAGAAATAAAAAAATCCCTAATTTGCCAGTGGTTTTAAGAAAAAGTAAATAATTGCCTAACAAAATTTTAAAAACTTATTTTTTGACAAACACGCTATATTAGGGGAGGCTGTGAAATTTTTTGAACTTATTTTATTTATCAGCAAACAGTAGAATTATTCAGTGAGCAATTCTAAGAAAAAATGTCTATATAAACCCTTTCTATTTTCCGATGGGCTTAGTCGCAAAATGCAAAAAAAGATATGAATTCGAGGAACTTTTTTCGTAGTAATGCATATATGTTTACTAGTGAAAGCTATGCTTAAGCTAAGGATAAAAAATAGTACACAGTACAGACACAGTACTTATCAGTACCACAACAAAGTGTCAAATAAACGTTTCAAAATCTCCCTATTTTTAATTTTGATACAGCATCTGATTGGGCTTAAAATAGTGCGAATTTCTTACCCTTTCCGAAATTTCCGTAAGACTTCATGTAGTTACTTTTATATGGGACACCCTGTATGTAATTTTGTACGATCCATAGTCGTCTTCGTATAAAGTTTTCCTTTCTGTTTCTTTCTATGGCCTTATACAGCAGTTTTTACATTTTAGTAAAAACCGATCGATGGGGCCTGGTCAGCGTGCCGGCATGTTGGATTCCAAATAACCCAAACGTATGGCTTGGATAAATTCAGGCTACTAATAATGGGTGCTGCGCTCTTAGCACCATCTCTTTTCTAAGCTTAAAAACACCCATTATCAATTACCTTACGTTTTAATTTGTTTAAAAAAAATGCCAAGTAAGCGGCTACGTCAAAACACAGAATTTTCTTAAATTTAAATCAAAAATAAAGATTAACCCCAATTTTGACAACGTCAAATCTCGGCATTGACAAATTGTCAACGTCATTTAAAAGCAGTTCCTTTTAGCAGCAATTTTATTACAACGATCTACTTTTTTAATCCAACCCATACGTTTGTGTTCGATTGAATCCAATAGGGCGAAACGCTTGTAGCTGTCATTTTTCATTAATGGTTTTAATGTGCTTTAGCAGTACAGATATATTTAAGTCGTACGTGCGCATACCACACACTTAATTTTTATACAGTATGGCGACTTTAAATGGAACACTGCCTCCAGCGGGTTAATATTTGGTATTTGTTGTTTTTCAAATAAGTTTTTTCACTAACATTGTAAGTTGTTCTACTTACATAAGTGATGGGATAACCCCAGCATTAAAAAAGGTTATAAAAAAAGAAAAACAAGAAATTTTTTGACATATGTTAACTTTTCCATGTTTCTTTTTTCATACGCTTTTAAACGAGGTACCGCAAATGGGATTGTCACATAATAGACCCTATTTTCGGGGGTCCGACCAAATTTTTTTGCGTCAGAAAGAAAGTTCATAAAAACTCAGTTGACAGTTTTTTTCCAACAAACCAAATATGAACCCGCTAGAGACAGTGTTCCATTTAAAGTCGCCACTCTGTATAGTTTTGGGTAATATAATATTAAATAACATACATTGCGAATCTTTACCACAGTACATAGGGAATTTATATGTAATAAAAAAGCTTTTTGGAAATGGCCATACCCCGAATAAATATATAATTATTTCTTGTCAAATTTTTTGTCATGTATCATGTCGCTGCATTTTGTTATGTGTCATGTCGCTGCATTTTGTCATGTTCGCACTTTATAAGTTTTCAGCTAATATCTCCCAAATTACATATGGTAGATATTAAGTGTATTACTGCTGGAGCAAAATCGTATTTTCTTCATGAAGGTGTAAAGTTAAAAGACTAAACAAAAAGTTTAACGGGTAAATAATCCTTAACTGGGAGACAATGCGTTTCCAATTTTTAAGGCTTGATTCAGCCAGAGTCTAACCAAGAAATGAATTCATATTTTGTTAAGTTCGGCGTTTGACTATATTGTATTAAGTATTTGGCATCTTCACAAAAAAAATGGCGATATTTTGACATGTGTGCAAAATTTCAGCAAATTATTATAAGTTTGCTTGTCAACCATAATATTTCCGTTAATTGTACCATTTTTTTTTTTTAAACATGGCCTTCTAGAATAAATAATTGCATATAGACCGTCATCGCGCAGATAGACAAATGTAATATTTTTTTATTTAGAAATATACAAGATAGGAAAAAAATATTACCAGATAAAATCGCCAGTAGAAATGGCAATGTTATGAGGTAAAAACGAACAAAATTCAAATAAAATCAAACGACACCAAATGGGCATTTTTGATATTTCAGAAATTTTTTTTTATTTTTTTTTGTGAAAGCAGGATAAACTTGCTATAAACCGGTGCTTAATTCATTCAAATAATTGAAACGATTTTAAAGAAAATTTGATTAATCCGAGTCAATACAATATATCTTCAATAAAATGCGATTTTGCTCTGTTTTTGTTTTTGTAAAAACTTATCGTGTTTCCCTTGTGGCATATTTTACTTTTTTTATGATTTTTTAGTAGTAGAGAGATCCCAAAAACTTTTTGTGGTAAACCTTATTATTTTTTTTGTTTTCTTTTTTTAAGAATTAAAAAACATAAAAATAATTTTTTTAAAAGGCTCAAACTTTTTGGAAAAAATAAATACTTCCTTAATTTCAAAAAAATTGTAAGAATGTAACACATTATTTGATTAGAAATCTTAACAGCTTTTAAAAAATGTGCGCAGTATTTACAGGGTGGTCCCGGTTGTAAAGAAATATAATAATAAGAAACTTATGTTTGTCGAATCTTGTAAAATACTTAACGAAATAGGTTATTGGAACCGTGGAAGGGTACTGTATATGAGTACAAAATTTGTGTGTGACGTGTGAGAGCAATTATTCGTTTAGTTGAAAGTGAACACGAGGCTTAAGACTAGCAGTTTGTAGGCATAAATCAAAATTTGCTTTTTTTTTAGTATTTACTTTTTTATTGGCATGATCGTTATGGGGGCATGTCATATATTATGTAGGTCATTTGCAAAAATAATAGGTAGGTATATATACACTGTTGTCTTTGACGTTTTCAGGTGGACATGACTGGAGCTTTCGCTTTACTTTTATCCTTTCCTTCACCTTTATTAACTATTTGCATTATCTCCCTACTCTCTTCATACTGCTGCATAGTATGAATAGTGGGGGTCACGCGTTTTTCTTTAGTATTTTTGCTTATTGCTCTAAAAACATGCTTTTTAAATTTCGGTGTTTGCACGATAAAGATATTGATCAAGCTTTCTGATATTGATCAATAAACGATTTTGCTTTGGCAATTTTTTTTTCTTATTTTAATTAAGCCACCAAAGATAAATAACATCAAGGTGAGATTCTTTTGTTTTAGAAGAATCTCGGCCAATCTTCCGAGATATATAACTCACCCAGAACTGTCTGGAGTGGTTTAAAGCAATAAGCAAAAACGGTATAGTCTTTTCTTTTAAAATCACAAGCTAGATAAAATTTTATGTGTTTTTTATTTTGCTAGTGTGTAAAATTGTAGTTCGCTTGTGGTATTCACAGATCAAATCCGAGCACGCCAACGCAACCAAGACGTCCCGACTTCATTGGCGTGGTCTACCAGAATCAACCCACTCAGTACTACGAGTTCCAGCAGCAAGAGCAGACACCCTATCAACGTCAAATGATGCCTCAGACTTACGGCGGTAGCCCGCAACGTAGATTTATGTCGGAAGGCGAGTTGGTAAGACAAGAACAGCAATTGTCGTATCCTAGGTCCAACACGACTGTGGATAACATCAGAGAGTTGGCCAACTCTCCACAAAAAGGTGTCTACATGTGGAAGGACACCTCGCCTGGATACCCTCCTCCGGCGGATTTTTATCGGTCGAATCCGACTAGTCCGACACAACAAGTTTATCCTACTCAAAGAACTTATCACCCTACTCCACCGCGAGGTGGAGTCCCTGTATACCCTCCGCAGAGTCCGCAAGTGCATCGTAAAGCTGCCGCAAGCACGCCGAACGTGCCCGACAATCGCCGGAGGCCAATGTCGTTTGTCCGTGCTCTAGAAATGTCGGATAACGTAGATCTGGGCTCACAATCCTCTCAATGTAGCACGCATTTGACTCAGCGACCGAGCACACCCGATCGCACTAGCGTATACGACATGAACTATGAGATATCGGTATAGGACAGGTGTCGGCACTCGCATTGGATACACGAGTGAGTGCTGCCCCCTACCAGAGTTTCTCTGTATCAGAGACCCTTCTAATGCAATTGAGTTTCCTATGTTTTTTATAGAGTGGGAGTTTTTAATATTTGAAACAGTTATTTTATTGACAAAAGCAATAAACTGCTAAATTTTTCTTTACATAATAAGCTTTAATCAAGAATGTATTTGGTTTTGCTGAAAACTGATAGACAGTTCTCAGTTGGCAGCATTCCGGTTTTCTTTATTCTGCTTTATTTACGCACTCTGTGATACCCCCTTGACTACCCTTTAAACCACTTAAAATTAATTTTTCAATATCTCAGCAACTAGCAGAGAGAAGAAAAATTGTTTTTTGTATCTGGTCTGGTTTAGAAAATATGAACAAACATAAAAAAAGAGGTCTCTACACAAACAACAGTGAACATTTTTTTGTCCTATCTAGGCTGGTTGCCGAGATATTAAAGAATTAATGAAGGTGTTTAAAGCGGGTATGACCGTGAGGGAGGGAGGCTAAAATATATTTTCGTACTCAGTAGTTTCAACCAATATACCTTGACAACTATCATCACCTTGGTACAGGCGAACCCGTTTTTTGTGCCCTATGCCGATGTACTAAAGTACACGCCTATGAATATTATTTTAAGATAATACAAATAAATCCGTAAATAAAGAAAAGGTCAACTAAGAATATTTCCAATCTTTGCTAAATGCTGTCTTGTACCCGGAAGCCAACAGATGAAGTAGTTATCCGTATTTTCGCGCTTGTACAATCATATGGGTGTAACTTTGAAACAAATAAAAATGGACATACAAGTTTTGCATTTTCTTCACCTAAAAAGAAGTTACTTTGCTTCCAACATTTGAACGATACGGAATCCCTTGATATCTTGTTCGTTGCGGTGCTCTTAATTATATTTTTTTTATTCCCGAGATATTATTAATATACATTTTAATTTCATAAATCTAGTCACATAATAAATAAACAAAAACTCCCACTTTACTAATAATTTTACCATTAAATGTTTCACATCTATATCTTTATCTTCCTGCCCTTCCTCAAAAGAGAAATAAAAATTAAGTGAGTTGAGTAAAATGTGAATTATGATTGTTTAACATAGTTTTGTTTGTGGTAGGTACCTATTACTTATAAACACAGATAGTATTTCAAGAACAGAAATGAATCGTAAAGGGAAAACATTTACATGTTTAGAAAGTGCGCATTGGCTTTTCTTGGTATATTGTCTGTTTAAAGTTGTACTCTGGCCAGTTTAAAAATAAAGAGGAAGAAAGGACGTGATCTCTCTTTTGTCTGTTTTGTTTTCGCCCCGCTTTTAGGCATTCTGGGTAGATAATGAGTAATATCAAAGAGATCTCGTATTTCAATTCTCCTTTTTTTTAACTAGCTAGTTGTAATTTAAAATTGTACAATTTTGCTGTGTTTACCTACATTTTTGTTCGCACTTTTTTACATTTACATATAAGACGTATGATGTTATCTTATGGTATAAAATTATTTAATATTGTTTTATTTTGTTATTTTATTGTGGTAAACTAATAGGTAGGTTTTAGGTAACATTTATTTAAATTTTCTTAGATCGTCTTTTTGTCGTTAATTTGACAGATTTGGCGTTTATAAGCCAAAAAATAACATGTATTTATTTAAAAAAATATCTCTCCAAGTTAAGACTGTACCGTCGATGCAACTCGCCGTGGCCTCGGTTACTTAGTCCGCTAGTCATACTTATTGTGCAGTTTTGTTGGCTTCAACTTAGCTTCAAACGTTTGTTACTTTCCATGCGCCTTTCTCCACGCGGAAGAGCCGACAAGATCGACTTAGCTTTGTGAACGCATGGTGGTCTTTTGTAACAGTAGTTCGGTTACGTTATGATGTCGCGTTTTGACATATCATGCATTTTGAGGATGTCTGTGACAAGCTTCTTTTTTTCTGGCCGTAGGTAGTGAACCTTTTTTTTGGTCAGGCTTTTATCTGTATTGTCGTAAGTGAATTTGCTATATTTGATAAGCCATTGGATTACGTTCGTCGTTTTTCTGTGTTATAGGACGTATTCTACAGGCTTTGAACACGATGAATATAATATGTGCTTTCCCTTACTTGAAAACACTAGATAAAGTTTTTCGCGTGCTGACAATAATGCCTCTGCATACACTATCTCTAGCGTTTTGGCTGTTTGTGAGACTACCTTTCTGAAAATCTCTTAGTTTAAACTTGACCTTAAATTGAGCTTTGCCGTTGCTCTTTTGTCCGGCTCCATAGAAAACATGATCTGTACTAGATCTTCAGTTTGCTTGGAGTTGAATACATAACGACGATTCAATATCATTCTTTTTGTACCCAAATTTTCAAGCACCTCACTTGCCTCATAGCCATGCGGTTGATCAATCCACAATCCACGTGTTGTTTCATCTATAAGACAGGATATGTCTTTGAGATCAAAAGCAACAGACCCGGTGGCTTCTTTTGCTTTTTCTTCCATATTACATACAGCTAGAATTCGCAGAGCCATAGTTCTTTGTCCTTTCTCTCTGATTTGCACCCTTTTCTCATAGTTCTCAAGTTTACCAGCGTCCAAAATATCTTGAACTACTTCCTGATAAGTTTTCAGTTGTTTTATTTGGAATACTTCTTTAATACGTCGCTCATGATGATCAAGCGCCTCATTCCCTTTCTTCATTCATTTGGCGTTGTTGATGATAGGAACCAACTTGGCACTTTTCGCGTTCGTCTAAAACTTGAAACTCTTTGACTTGTATGAGATCCGGCTCACTGTCAGCGGCAGACATCACTCAATATAATCGAAGATGGTGTTTCTGCGAACTTACTAGATCGGATAATTCTTTTCGTTCCCTCGGTTTATGTAGACGTTCGTAAAAAGTTATCATATACCTTTCAATCTCCTCTTCCTCGTCGATATCAACTTTTTCAGCTGGCGGAATGCCTACGCCGAAGATATCTTCCTTGTCTTGGATACTTTTCATTTTATTTACCGAAGTTGATAAATAGATAGCTTTTCTTCCAATCAAGGACCAGGCTATCAAACTGACAACCTCTTCTGGTAGTTCTGAAGCTTACCAGCGTCCAAAATATCTTAAACTACTCCCTGATAAGTTTTCAGTTCAGTATTTGGAATACAACTTCTTTAATACGTCGTTCATGATTATCAAGCAACTCATTCCATTTTTTCATTCCTTTTGCGTTGTTAATAATAGGAACTAACTTGGTACTTTTTGCATTCGTCTAAAACCAGAAACTCGTTGACTTGATTGGATTGCTTCCTCTTCCAATTCGTTTCGTTCTTTCAGTTTATGTAGACGTTCATATAAAGTTGTCATATACCTTCCTATCTCCTCTTCCTCGTGGCGGAATACTTACGACGAAGATATCTTCAAGGTCGTAGATACTTTTTATTTTATTTAGGTTTACCTTTTGCTAAATAGTTTCTTCCAATCCAGGAACAGGCTATGAAACTGGCAACCTCTTCTCGTAGTTTCAAAGTTGACTTCTTGAGCTACTCCATGATAAGTTTCCAGTTGTTTTAATTGGAATACAACTTCTTTAATACTTTCATTCCTTTTGAGTTGTTGATGATACGAACTAACTTGGTACTTTTCAAGTTCGTCTAAAACCAAAAAGTCTTTGACTTGTATGGGATCCGGCTGTCAGCGGCAGAGTCATCACTCATTATAATCGAAGATGATTTATTTTTGTGTTTAAAACATTAGGTACCCTTGATGCTACTCGCCGTGGCCTCGGTCACTTATTCCCCTAAGTAAGTCATACTTATTGTACTGTTTTGTTGGCAGCAACTGGGCCTTAACCTTTTGTTACTTTGCCATTCCACGAGCCTTTCTCCACGTGTAGGAACCGACAAGAACGACTTATGTTTGTGAACGCAAGGTTGTCTTGTAACCGTCCGTTTGCACTTCGCTTCCATAGCTGTGTTTCAGTTGCGGTTCGCGTTATGATATTGCGTGAACTGAACCTTTTTCTCAGTCAGGCTTTGATCTACAATGTCGTAAGTGAATTTGCTATATTTGATGTGTTATAGGACGAATCCTAGTTTTACAAGCGTTATACACGATGAACATAATCTATGCTGTCCCTTACTTGGAAACACTAGATAAAGTATTTCGCGTGCTGACAATAATGTCTGTGCACAAACTATCTCTAGCGTTTTGGCTGTTTCTGAGACTACCTCTCTAAAAATCTCTTGGTTTAAACTTGACCTTAAATTTAGCTGTGCCGTTGCTGTACTAGATCTTCAGTTTGCTTCGAGTTGAGCAAATTTTCAAGGATCTCACTTGCCTCATGTTCGTATGGATGATCAATTCACAATCCACTTGTTTTATCTATAAGACAGGACAAGTCTTTGAGACGAAAAGCAACAGACCCGGTGGCTTATTTTGCTTTCTTCCATATTACATACAGCTAGAATTCGCAGAGTCCTTTGTGCTTTCTCTCTGATAAGCACCCTCATCTCATTGTTCTGAAGTTTACCAGCGTCCAAAATATCTTGAACTACTTCCTGATAAGTTTTCAGTTGTTTTATTTGGAATACAACTTCTTTAATGCGTCGCTCATGATGATCAAGCACATCTTTCCATTTCTTCATTCCTTTTGCGTTGGTAATGATAGGAACTAAGTTTTCGAGTTCGTCTAAAACCAGAGAGTCTTTGACTTGTATGTGATACGGCTCATTGCTTTACCGAAGTTGCTAAATAGATAGCTTTTCCTCCAATCAAGGACCAGGCTATCAAAAATTAATTTTTGTGTTTAAAACATCAGGTGTTGCCCTACTTTTTATTTACTAAAAGGGATAGAAAGGGGAGAGAGAGAGAGACCTTACTTTGCTACTACTGTCCCATTACCAAATCCGCTTTATTTTCGCTAAAAATTATTATTAAATAATATTTTACCTCGAATTTAAAATCGGTTAAAAACTAGGTAACTTCAAACCTGTCAAATTAGATATCAAAATGCGGTTTAACAATAGTACCTATACATACACGGAATACAAATAATTATACTAAAAATGGATATCCGAATTAGCCACTTTTTCGTGTTTCTGTATATTTCCAAGAAGTTCTACTGCTCTTATTATAAGGGATAGCAAAAGGTCTACTGTGCGTTTGTAAGAGACAGAAAAAAGAGTAAATTGTAGGGTTTATTCTAAAACGCCAGGAAATGTTACCTAACAAAGCAAATAAATGTCACAAAGTTATAAAAAACACAAACATGATAACTCTAATAAATAGATTTTTTCCGAATTTAAGGCCCTTGTTGAAATATTTGCGTTTTAAAAATCTAATTTTACTGATAAACAAATTACCACTTGTCATAAATAGACAATCGATGATAACGTCCTTATTATTTATTTAGGTTTTTTAAATGCAGACATTTCAAAACCGGCTGAACTAAATGTTACACTAACATAATATGTATAGTTGAATTTAGAAAGAAGATCTATTAGTTTTAAGTTTTTTATATACCTACATATAAGGTGTTTCGTAAGAGTTTTACCATTATGTATTTGTGTTTTTCCATAACGTTGCGACATTTATTTGTTTTGTTAGGAGAAACCCTACAACTTTGGTATTTACACTTTTTATCTATCTCTTTTAAGCGCAGTAGACTTTGGTTGAAATATACGAAAAGGTGAAGAATGTATCTTGATATAATCAAGTCGTTTTCAAGCTACGGGGAGTTTTTCAAACAATAATTGCATTTTGGAAAGGAATCTATGACTTTTTATTTATAAAAATTTCATTCTGGTATAAATTGCTTTTTTATGTTTTTTTTTGTTTGTATGTCTAGTTTTTTAGATTTTGTACTAGCGCCATTAAGCCTACCATGCTAAGATCTTGCGTCCCGCGTCTCCACGTTTCCTCTCGGGACACGGGACAGAGAAGACCGATTTTCGGCAGGACATTTTTTATTTAAACTTGATGAATTTACCAAACAGAGCAACGAATTTCGAAAAATATCGCCTCAATCCTACCAACTGTTCTCGTTCGCTATATTGGTATGCTTTAGTACTTTGGGAATATTTTATTTGAGTTCCTACTTATTTTAGAATTTACATAATTATTTGTTTGTAGTTATCAGTGCGTTTTTCTGTGGTGCAGTTGTTGCACAGCTTTTTTTAGACTCTCCTAGGACGCAGTTCCGTTTTTCTTGAACAAAATATGGTAGGTTTATATTAAATTCACCAGGCTCTGTTTATTTTAATCATACAGATTTGGTCTGGTTATTGTTTTTTTAATACAAAAAATAGTTTTTTGTAAAGGACTTGAGAACTCTTATTTGTATTACGTGTATATGAGTTTATAGATACATTATTTTTTGTTTTATACTTTTAATTACCTACTTAAAGTCACACATAGTCATTTTTAGAGAAAACACGTGTATATACCAATACAAAGGATCAAGAGACTTTACTTTTAATTGAAAACCTATAGGATATTAAGGGCAGCGGAAATTTTATAGAAAATTAATAGAATACATTTATTAGAAAAATCATTTCCGGAAATAAATTGTTTTTCTATCAACTGCACTTTTTATCAAATATACAAAATCATTTTCTTTAAAGTTTCGGCCACCCATTTAAATAAAACCAATCTTTTGCTAAATAGAATTTAAAAAATATAAAGCAGCAAATTTCGCTTCGAAAAAAATATCATTAAACTTAATCAATCAATTAATCTTCCTTCAAATAGATAATTTTATTTCTTATATCTTTCGAACAAAGTTGTAAGTGCCAAATTTATTTGTATTGTAATGTTAAGAATTTAGATAAGAATAAATCATTGGCGCCAAGGCAAAAAAAAAATGAAGAAGTGGATTTAATTAAATTGGGGGCAGCTGGGTGACTAAGACTGATTAGATTAGTAAAAACTTAATTAAAATTGTTTATTTAAAAATCTATTTGAAAAATTTGCTGCTTTATTGTTTTAGTTTATCTTGCAACTCAAGGGCTCGCGAAGACATAGCGAAAAACAAAATATTGAATAATAAAAATATTGAAAGGCAAAAATATAGGTTTAAAAATATCAGTACTATACAAGGTTTGTTAAAAGTTTCCTAATTTTTTAGAAACCTCGTATGTAATGTATAATTAAAAATAATTTACAATTTTATATTACTTTTGACTTTTCTGTCAAAACTAAAGGTATACTTTGCTCTTGACAAGTCTTTGATTGAAAAATGTCAATATTGTATTCTAAAATTGGTTTTTCAATATACATCAGTTTGTGAAAGGCTTTCGCGGCCATCGTCCAATGGTGGGTGTGCTTTCGGGCTGTTCGGCCGTCGTGTTGGAAATTCGTTCTCGACGTTTCGCCATCTCGAGTGGATGGCATCTTCAGGAGATGTTGACTGTTTGTCGGCTTCTCGAAGACCAGTCAACATCTCCTGAAGATGCCATCCACTCGAGATGGCGAAACGTCGAGAACGAATTTCCAATGACGACGGCCGAACAGCCCGAAAGCACACCCACCATACATCAGTTTGTTTTTTGGTATTTTTTCCATTTGATATTTTGTTTGTCGATATTTATTTTGCGTGCCTCTTTATTTAGGATAGCCATTTTTGTAATTATAATTTAGGTTCTCCAGTGATGAATAAAACTTTATTTTTACTGACATACAAAACTGTGACCATGCTCGTTATTGTCTAAAGCCTTTCAGGCAGCTATTTTTTCAAAATTTCGATGCAACTCTGGTTAATCGGGAGGTAGGATGAGTTGCAGAGAGGACCACTTGAAGTGATAGCGAGTAGGGGTGAGGTAGAGACCCTGTATGTATGACATATATTTACAAAAGAGAGACGCGACAAACCCATCAAAATCAATGAAATTAACATTTTAGCTCACACATATACTATACTATAGTAGTGTGAGCTATGGTGATCTTAATTTTTTCGAGAAAAAAAAGAGTTGCTCCGATTTAAAAAATTTTTATATATCTTTGCGTTTCAGATGATTTTGAAACTTTTGTCGCGCTGTCTGTCTGTCTTTCTGTCTGTAACGACCAACGCGCATAACTCAAAAACCGCTTGCCCGATTTCAATGAAATTTGGTACCTAGCCTGGGTCTGGGGTCGAGATGGTCCAATTTAAAAATGAACAAAATCCACCGAACACAAGCCAAGTAAAAGGGTGGGGGTAGATTTCAAAAATTAGAGTTTATGTGAAAATATGGCGTGTGTGATATTAAACGAAAAGAAATTAAGTGTGGAGTTAAACAAAATAAATTTTAGTTAAAAAAAAGGGTGGGGGTAGATTTCAAAAATTAGAGTTTACGTGAAAATATGGCGTGTGTGATATCAAACGAAAGGTAATTGAGCCTGGAGTTGAACAAAATACATTTTAATTTTTGAGTTGAGTTGAATAACATATATAACAGTTTTTAGTTATATTAGCTCAAACGTACACTATAACTATAGTACCTAGTGTGAGCTTAGGGGCCCATATATTGGCAGAGTATTTTGGTTATGTTATTTTCTTGCCAAGTTAATTGGCGTTTCACTAAAATAATTTAAATTGTCAGCGGTAATACCAATCATCATGCAACATACAGTGTGTCCCAATGAAAACGAAACAGAGGCGTTTTTGGGTATTTAGAATATTTTTTCGAAAAATTCCTCGGACACGTCGATTTAGTTTTTGAGGGGGACACTTAATTAGAAATTTATTATTTTTCGGATTTAATTTTTATTTTATCATTCCATGTTAAATTTGAAAATTTGAAGGCAAATATCTCAAAAACTAATCGATGGATTTTCGAAATTTTTACACGGTTGTAAAGATATTCAAGAGAGCTGCAAAATAAGGTATCACTAGACCCACTTTCCCTATTCAAAGTATGGGGGTAAAGTATACCCCTCGAAGGGGGTTCATGCTACAAAAATTTCAAGATAGCCAAAAAGTGTCCCCCTCAAAAACTAAATCGACGTGTTCGAGGAATTTTTCGAAAAAATATTCTAAATACCCAAAAACGCCTCTGTTTCGTTTTCGTTGGGACACACTGTATAAACAAACACGTTTGTCCGCACCCTCTGTATAGGTTTTGTTAAAAACCGTTTATTTTTATTTTCCCACACTTATGAATTAACAAGGACAGAAGGTGCGTCTCTCTCTAAACATCGCTAGAGTATAGAGGACCGATATTTTCATCCTTTGATTTTGACTTAAATAAATTTGACTTTGAAGAGTTTGTCGCGTCTCTTTTATTTAAAATATGTCATAGATACAGGGTCTCTAGGGTGAGGTTGGCAATTAATGGGGATTTTTTTATCAGTGGGCACTTTCTGTGTATTCCCTCTCTTTTTAGCATAATCCGGTTTTAAATGTAAAACCAATTTTTAGAGATAGATTTTTTGAGGATATGCACTTACGTCAGTTTCTGGCATCTTTGTTTATTTTATTCACTGACCTTATTTACATATTTATGTGCCAGTGTCTATTACATTGCTTACAGTTTTACGTCACTGCATATCCAAAAAAAAACCAACTATAGCTCTCTTTGTCTGTGTTATTTGTCAGACATTTTTAACTTTTTATTATTTTAGGGAAATACTTTAAATTTTGACAAAAAAATCAAACCTTACAAGTTATGCCAACCTGCAAGTACCAATCATTTTTAATTTAAAATGAACTTTCCTAATAACAGTCAAAGAGAGTTGCTTAATACAACAACAACTGTCGAAATATATCCAATGTTCCGGGGTTTAATGTTCGAAGAATGCACTTAAAAAAATTTTCGGGGGTTTCTTTTTTCCCTTTAGTGATTACTTAATGTTATATTCAAGAATGGCTATTTTAAAACCCATGTTATTATCTAAATGATTCGAGAACAACCACATATTGTCTATATCGGTGTCTAGATAAAATATTGCTCTTTTTATAAATACAAATCACTTTAGTAAATTTTACAGGGCTGTGAGTTGTATATATTAATCTGTAATTAAAGAGTCCTGTACAGTTTAAAAGCGGTGTCTATAATTTTTTAGGTGGAGGGGTAAAGCTAAATCTTGAAATCGTAGTGACTACACAATTTATTGATTATAATCTTATGTCAGTTTTAGTTGTGGGAAAATAAATCTGCTGCTCTTTTTACTGGGCATCGTATTTGGTACCTGCATAAACCCTCGGAAGAGGATATAACCAGTATATGTACAGTACACACCTGCAGGAAAATCTTGGTTTTACATAAATATAATAATAAATAAGCTATAAACAGCACTTTATCATTCAACGCTAGATGGCGGTACATACCCCACAACTAGCGTGGGTAAAACTATCTGGCTATTCTATAAGAATCCCACAAAATAAATACCCTTGAAGATCTGGGTAACACCTCTTTACAATATTATTTGTTGTTATTTAATTGTTATTTTGGGTATATGTGATAATTCTAAAATTATTTTTGGTATAGTCAATGCGTTTCATACAAATTGTGAAAGGCTTTCGCGGCCATAGTCCAATGGTGGGTGTGCTTTCGGGCTGTGCGGCCGTCGTCGTTGGAAATTCGTTCTCGAAGTCTTCGAGAAGCCGACAAACAGTCAACATCTCCTGAAGATGCCATCCACTCGAGATGGCGAAACGTCGAGAACGAATTTCCAACGACGACGGCCGAACAGCCCCAAAGCACACCCACCAATGCATTTCATGTTTAGCTTTATCGCTCGAATAGTTTAGTAAAATTTGTTGTTTGTCAAGACTTGTTAGGGAGAAGTGGCTTTGGAAATTATTATATATTTCTATATAATTGTTGGTTTTAGTTTACTTAGTCACATTGAGGCTATTTTTCACAATAATTTACTTTTATAATTTTATTATTGTTTTCAAAAAACTCTATCTTAAATAAAATTTACTTAGCCAATCCTCCTTAAAAATATTTTATTACAAAATAAGTAGATAAATAAATATTTTGTTGGTTTTTGTATAAAATTTTGTACCCTTTTATTTGTTTTTATGAATGTTTGTTAGCAAAGAGAAAATAGTGATTGGCTTAGCCAAAAAAAATGTCTATTTTTTGTAAAAATAATTTGGTGTTTTTAATTGTGCACATTTAGCCTCTGTTCAAATATAGATAACATAATATATTTACATAAAATGAATAATTTCATTAGATTTTTTTTATAGTTTATACTACAAATTATTGTTTTATAGTTTTTACTTATTTTTCTCTAGAGTACCTAAAACGAAAAAAGTTAAATATACATTTGAAATAGCACCATATGTAAAACATTTTTATTATTAATTTTACGAAATTAAGTTTTTTTTTGTAAAAAATTGCCAGACAAAATTTTCTAGTGGTATATGAAATTTGTTCAAAAATATGAATTTGGTTTAAGAGTAAAGTAGGTAGCCTTATTTTTGTCAATATCAACAATTGTTTTTACTTGGTCACAATTAAAAACTAGGTTAAAATATCCAATTATAACCATTTACGTTAATAATTAATATTTTTGTAAGAAATTTAAAATAAAATAGTATTTTATATGGTGCTATTTCAAGTGATACACTGTATATCGGTCTTTATTCTTCAGATTAAGAACGAAATCAAAGTGAACGAGAAAAAGTAAAGATGTGAACTATACATTACAAGTAAAATATTAGGGACCAGTCATAGATTTTTTAAAAAGCCTTTTGTTAAACATATACATGCAAAAATTTTAAACGAATGTTACATATACATCGAGAACAGGAATTAACCCCGGTCGCTGAACAATGTTTTTAAAAGTTTTCGTCGGTTTGGGTTGTTCACAGGGTACTCTTTTTTGTTGTTTGTTTTGTGAGCTCTTCTTTCGTATTAAGAATACGCGCCCAAAACCTTTGTAGAGGATAAAACCGACTATAACGAAAATCATGCAGTAATGTCTGTTAAAGTCGTGGAGCGCCAGTGGAATAGTTATTTATTTTTGAACAGAGAGGCGTAAAAAAATCAAAATTTATCCATCACGAAAAAAAATGTTTTTAACCCCAAAAGAATTGTGTACTTATGTATATGTTATAAATAGGTTTTGTTAAAATTTTAAATTAACATAAAAAAATGTGTGTAAGGTTTTTGTTGTTAGAGTAATTTTTTTAAAAAATCGGTGCATTTGCAGTTTTATTTTTTGTTTATTATTTAGCACTTTTTGTATAATAACGGATTTTATAATAAAAATTTATTTTACATTTACCTAAATTATTTTTTTACACACTTACAAAAATAGTATATTTTTAAATACATTATTATTATGTAAATATATGTAACTAGACAAAGGTTTCTATGGCTACACTGTGTCTATAGATAAAATAACGAAACGTTTTTATAAAGCTCATGATAATGCGATACTGTACAAAGTTAGAATCATATACATAATATCGTGGGCTGAATGCAATAGTTGGGTAACTCGAAATTTCGTGATTTTGACTTATCTACTTTTTCATATAGTGTGAATCAAGCGCTATCGAATGCAAAAGCTGGATAATACGTTATTCTAAACTGGCGACGTCTGTCTGCAAATGTAAAAAGTAGACAATTCAAACATGTAAACTTTTTTGGATCTATAAATAGATAACTTTAGATACCAGTATATTTTTCTCTATTTTCTGATCTTTTTATTTTATAAAGGAAGACAACTGTGTAAACCCTAAAAATAAAAATTATCCCATATTGTGCAAACAACCCTTCTCCAGGCGACTCCTTTTATACTACCAATTACATTTTATCGATTTTTTCAAAACTACAAAAATCGAGTTACCCAACTATTGCATTAAGCCCACGATATAATATTCCAATACACACGTAATTGCCAATGCATGATGCAAACATAAGTCCTCGCGGTCCTGATTGGTTGCTTTTAAACACATATGCATATTATTTTCATATAGTACGTGTTATTCCAATACCCACGGTACCTTACTATAATAATAATAATAATAATAATAGCTAACAAAAAATATTTAGGATAAATAAACTCAGCTAGCACTGAAGCAATCTAAGACTGCTTGTTAGTGCTTTTTTTTTACTTAATTTTACAGTTTTTAATATTTAAAATAGGATTGATAATCACTAATAGTTTTTATGGTCACAAATTAGGATTTAAGTCACTAATCGGGATTTTTTTTGACACAAATCGGGTTTGTTTGTCTATTTTAGTATTTCACACATATTTTTTTTTATATAGCTACGAGTTCCTTATTTTTGTATTTATTGAGCACGTAAGTTATACCTATATATTCTAAAAACAGCTCTTATATACTATATTCATAAAACTTATGTATTTCTAATCTATCCAAGTTTACTATCCAGTCTTTTAATCTTGTTCTAAAGTTTTTGCTATAAATTATGTTTCTAAGAAATATTGGTAGCGAATTAAAAAATTTTGGCGCTAGATAAAGAAATGATCGCTGAGTAATAGTTTTGTTACTTGAGGGGATCAATGCACAATCATTTTTGTACCGAGTATTATGTTGATGGGTAATAGCTTCCAATGATAGTTTTTTTTGTTTATAGCCATTAAAAGTTTGTTAAAATAAAGTTGCCTGCAGTCAAAAATTTTACTTTCTCTATATAAAAGTTCGGAGGAATACATTCGATTTTTGCGAAAAATAATTTTTAAAACCCATTTTTGTAATACATTAATTTCTTGTAGATAATTGTCTCTGACACCTCCCCATCCAACAATGCCATAGTTAAGCTGCGATTGAAAGAGAGAATAATAGATATGCCTGAGATAGGTCGTGCTCAGATAGTCCTTAAGATGAGAGAACCTTGTTACAAGGAATCTTGTCTTTTTTGTAAGATGCTTAATATGCTTGTTCCATCTTAAATGTTGATCTATAATGATACCCAAGTACTTTGTCGAGTCAGTCTTCGAAATGTTAATATTTGCATCAATCTTAACTGTGTCAAAAGTTGGTAATGTGTTTGAATACGATGCAAAAGTAATAAATTTTGTTTTTTCCTTATTTAAGGTTAGCTTGTTATATTGAAACCACTTGCTAATATTAACCAGATCCTCTTCAACTTTGTGTTTAAGTTGATCCCAGGTATCAGCAGAGTAAAAAATTGCAGTGTCGTCTGCAAAACTTAGAATTATTCCTTTGCTATTTAAGTTTAAAAGGCTGTTGATGTATATTATAAACAGGATAGGCCCCAAAACCGTTCCTTGAGGTACACCACAAGTGACGGTTCTCATTTCACTTTTGATACCTTCAAGACTGACACATTGCTTTCTGTTATGTAAATAGTCCATGCAGTAGTATTCATGATGTAAACATATTTAAAATAGAAATATCAATGGGAATAAGTCTATCCTTTGTGTGGTCCTTAAGATAAAAGGTCCTGATTGGTTATACTTTTACACATGCATATTATTTTATTTGTGTATTCGTCACGTCAAATCATCGGCACACAGTTCAGAAAAACTCTATGTAAATTTGGTATCTATGCATTTTTTGTATCTTTATTTCTGGGTGTTTGCATCAAACGCCAGTCATTGTGTTAATGGGTAACAGGGAGTATTGGAATATTACGTATATGGTTGGAATACACATTATTCTCCAAAACCGGTTTTCCAACCAAAACAAATCTGAACTAGCAGAAACTAACGGACTTGAACTAACCTCAACTTCAACTATCTAACATAAACTTACTATAAATTAAAATTAATATACATATCTTTGAACTGGTTTTTTTATTATTGCGCTATTTTTTCCGGTCTAATTTGTTGCCAAGCAATGTTGCCAGTTTCGTTCTTTAACAACTTTTGCGTATCTCTTATAAAATATTATATTAATTATTATTGTAATTCCTTATACATTTAGTTAATGTTAAAACAACAAAACCAGGACTACCTGAACCAGGGCTATCAAAATGGACGGGCCACGATCCTCCACTTTGTTGACGTCACATCCGGGGCTGATTTTTTTTTGATGGTCACGTTACGACACAGCTGATTGTCTTTAAAATTTTGAAGTTGGAATGACGGTTCATGGATATTTGATTTTTTGTTAAATAAAGCTGTTTTTGAGATTGTTTTTACTTTATTCTGGCAGAACATTTTTTTTAAAATGTATAGTAAGCCCTAATTTTTCATAGCCGCTTCATTAGCTCACACAAAAATTAAGTTTAAAGCAGAAGCGAATGTGACAATCACATATGACAAAGTCAAATACATGTCAAATATAACAGTTGCCAATCTTGAAGATTTTAACCTTTTAATCATGTTGCTTCCTTACAAACCTTTGGTGGAATATCGGGATGGTGTCTGAGAATATTTCACTGAAATTTTGCGGATATCTGTAGTGCCATTTTGAAAATATAAAAAAACGTCTGACCTCCCATAAGACCCAATGTAAAATTCAGCCCCGGGAGAACAGCTGATTTTTTCAGGGTCGTGGCCTCTATTTTTGTGTTGGCCTGAACCTGAACATCACATCACTACGCTAGAGACCCTGTATGTATGACATAATTTTATAAAAGAGAGACGCGCCAAACCCATCAAGTCACTGAAATTAACGTTTTTTGGTTGTTATTTTTGCCAAATTCAGTGGCATTTCACTAAAATAATTTAAATTGTCAGCGGTGAGTGACATCAATCATCATGCAACATATAAGCAAACACGTTTGTCCGCACCTCCTATATGGGTTTTGTTAAAATTCGTTTATTTTTATTTTCCGACACTTACGAATTAACAAGGATAGAAGGTGCGTCTCTCTCTAAACATCGCTAGAGTATAGAGAACCGGTATTTTCATCCTTTGACTTTGACTTAAATAAATTTGACTTTGAAGAGTTTGTCGCTATATCTTTAAAATATGTCATATATACAGGGTCTCTACACTACGCTAGTTAGGTATCTGTCAAACTTATCAGTTCTATTATATTAGCTGTATTCAGTCGACTAGGTTCTTCGCAATCTTAAACTGTTTTTATAACTCCTACATCTTCGCACTAGTTCAAATTTTCTGTAACGCATGCAGTGCCATTGCGGGACTTGCGCCATTGCGTTTAAGGTCTAAAACAAATTAAAATATACAATGATTCCAAGTGGGCACTTCTAGGGGATATAGAGGAAAATCAACCCCTTTTTGTGAGGCTCAAATTTCTTCATCTTCATACTTAGCTTAAGTATAGTTTTCACAAATAAACATGTATGCATTACTAAGAAAAAAAGTTCGTCAAACTCATATCTTCTTTTATATTTTGCGACTAAATCCATCGGAAAATTTATATAGATATTCTTTCTTAGAATTGCTTAATGAACAATAGGGTATTTGACAAATTTTAGAAAAGAATGATACATAGATCCCTAATTTGCTACGCAAAATTATTAAAATAGTATATTTTATCATGACTACATTTAAATCAAGTTTTCTAATTTCCGATTTGAATTTGCCGCTAAAACGCTCATTTCTAGCGGCGGCGTTGTAATGACGTCACAGCGCAGTAAACTTGCGGACGGATACACGGCATTCAAGTGTTTATTTGTTGTTGGTCTGTGTTTTTACTGTTTTTTATGTAAAAAAAATGTCCTATAAGTGGTGTGTAGTGCCTCAGTGTTCGAATACTAGCATAAAAACACCTGAAAAACTATTTATTCATGTGCCTACAGCAGTAAAAGAACGGAAAAAGTGGCTAGAACTTGCTCGAAGGGACCCAAGGGCCTTATCTAATACATATTCGCTTTACATTTGAGAAGATCACTTTGATGTGAGTAATAACTAAATTGTTTCTATTAATTTTTCTCACGTTGTCTGTAATATATTACTATTTCGTAAATGACGATGAAATTTTTGGGGTTATGTTTATTATAAGGGGTGAACAACTATTAGCTTGTCTAACGAACTGTCACGATCAGCTGTTTTTCGATCCAAGATGGTCGCCATGGGACAAACAAAGCGTTTTCCCATAAGCCGCAATGTTAACAAAAACGTAATTTTTAAAAAAAGTGAAACGATTTAACTTACAACAAAGATGCTGTTTTAAGTATTGAACCTTTGTACACATGGGAAAAATGCGTTTTTCTTAAAAAAAATCAATTGAAGCCAGTAAATCTCAAATAAAAGGGACCATGTTTTGTTCAAAAGTCAGGTTATGTTTTTATTTACTTTTGTTTTTTTTTTTACTTTTTTTCCAGTTTTTTACTCAGTTTGAATCATTATTATTAGTTTCTGTGCTGTTATGAATTGTGGCAGCTGGGGAGAGCTTGATAATGTTAGTTTTGATGGAATGCCAAGTATTTTGACCTTAAAAAATCATCTTGATTTAAATGAACTAGGTATCAGCTCAAAGAAGGGAAAAGAAAGTGGATAAGTGCTCTATTACCTGACTTAACAGAGGATAAATTGAAATATTCGAAAGTTTTTTGTCAGGTTTGTTTTGGATAAATGTGCAACTGCCATTTTGGCAACATTTTCTATTGGGATCTTTTTTTGTGCTTGAGTGGACCTTTTGCAGAAGTGTAACATAGAATTGTGTTAAACTGTAAGAAATATTTCACTATAATTTTTTTACTATTCTAGGCAATACAATACAGCAATGATCATGACTGGGTCTCTCCTGAATATCCATTCATCCATTGTTTCAAAACGGTTGAAAAATTTTAAAAATGATGGTTGAAAAAAGGGTCCCGAGAAGAAAGAAAAGGAAAACAATATGAGGTTAAAGTGTGAATAATGAGCTGAACCAAATTTGTACACCATCCTACAGAACCTTAAATAAACTTTTGGTAGTGTAGCGTCCTGTATAGTGTCGAGTGAAGTCCTGTATCATCCAAGTTTCTTTTTCTTTAATAAATATTTATTTTACAGACCTCAAAACAGTTTAGAATAAACTGGTGAGTTTGACAGTCTCCCTAACTCAAACCTCTTTTTATCTTAAACTATTTTGGTGCAAATTTTCCTTTATTTCCATGCTTTTTGACACCTAAAACTTGTACACAGTAAAATTTGTATAGTATCTGACTGGACCTACTACAAGTCCTGTTGTGAAATTTCTCCGGTACTGTACTGAGCTTATTAGCAAAAAAAATTTTTTGCCATCATTAATAATAGATGGATAAAAAAGTAATCTTTGTTCACTTTGATGACCACAAGAAAAACAAATAAGTTCTCTCAGATATTTTTTTCAATTTCTCTCAAAAAAATTTGGGTTCTAATACTCCTAATGGGTCATATGCTGTTACGCCCAATTGTAGAGTAGAGTATATGTTTATTTGCATAAACTTTTAGATACATAATTGAGCAAATATTGTTACAAAAAAACAGTAATAAAAGTAATAGTAACAGTAGTAATACAACAGCGAATATTGTACTGTTGTAAAATTTGAACAGTACTTACTGTTGTGAGCTGATGAATTTGACCGTACTTAAGCCCTATGTATTATAGTTCATGGAAAATCATATGGTGATGTACGGTGTGTGAGGCCAATGACAAGAAAAAACTGTATTTTAATTTTGCAAGTTTTTTTTTTATATAATGTTTACTTATATTTTTTTAAATAAACATATTTTGTAAAGTACTTATTAGAAGTTTGCTTGACCAACCTTGGTTGGAACTTATATGTGCATATTGATCTGTTGGACTGACCTACCTATAAGTTGTGCCTCTTTTTCATTTTACTACTGGAGGGTCAAAACAATTAAACCACGGATCACCTTTGTTAAGATGATCCGTGATTAAACTTTGTCTAAACCTAAAAATCATAGTGAAATATTTTTCACAGTTTAATGCTACAGAAGGCCTATTACTTAGCAAAAGGTTTAGTCAAGTACAACAAAAGATCTTAATAGAAAACCTGAATCTGATGAGAAAAGTTTAGTCTATTTCAATTTTGTCTCTGTTAAGTGAGCCTTGAAGTGAGCTCTTTGAATAGAACTACTTTCCCCTACCTTGGGCTGATAGTTCATTGATTCATTGGTCAAAAAACTTCAAAAACCTTTGGGGGGCCCCAGAGGTCTCATGATGTACTTTATGCTATTTTTTCTGTTTACTCATGAAATATATGGAAAATATCTAAAAAAATATGTGGTTTGGGGGGTCCGGCCCCCGCCCCCTTGGTGCGCCCATGTAATAATTCAAAATAAGTGAAAAAACTAGAAAAAAAGTTAAAAAAAAAACAAAATAAACAAAAACATAACCTACTTTTTTGAAGAAAACATGGTCCCTTTTATTTCAGATTTTCTCGCTTTAGTTTAATATTTTTAAGAAAAACGCATTTTTCTCATATGCACAAAGGATCTATTCTTAAAACTGATTAATTTTTGAGACTAAAGCTCTTGTCGTTTTTGTAAAATTTACGTTTTTGTTAACATTACGGCTTATGGGAAATCGGTTTGTTTGTCCCATGGAAGACATCTTGGATTTGATCATATGTTTTGTTAGACAGCCCTATAATAGGCAGAAAGGTGTACACATTTTTAGGCGGTGCTAGGCAGTTATTAGGCAGGACTAGGGAGTGCCTCTAAATGAAGAATTAGGCAGTGCACATGCAGGACTGAGCAGTGCAGATGCAAGACAGTTGTTTCTTAATGCTTAAGACAATAATTGGGTATTTAATTGAATTTATTATAAGTGGCATATTAAACAAAAAAGCAAAACATATAACCTAACCTCAAAATCTAAATGAGTAAAAGTAGGCGAAGAATATCGTAAAAAACTTTCAGTTATATACAAAACACCTCATGGACTACTTACATCAACATTTTCACGTTTCTAAATTCCGCAGAACAAAAAATCACTGTTGTTGGCAAAGAACCCTGCCACCATACAGGAATTCAGCATTGGCAAGTTGGAGCTATCGGCTTTGGAGAATCCATATTCCATTGAATATGTTTTTTATAAGCAAAACACAAACTAAAATCTAATTTAGGAGGATAACTCGCACTTTAAACTAAAGCAAACATTACCATCCATAAGATATTAACACAGAAAATAGGTTCGTTCGAGGCGTTTACTGTTTTGTGACGTCACTCGCAGCTGATTGGTAGACCGCCTGTTTTGAATCACGTGGCTAGTTGTTTTAATTTAATGAATTTATTTAATTAAAAGAACTATGAATTTGAGAAAAAAATTAAACAAAAAAGTTTGTTTTTAGCATTCCCAAGACCTAAAGAGATATCTAAAAATAAATATATATTTATTTTTTACTACTGTCAAACACCCTATTCTATTAATGTTTGCTGACTAAGAAAATAAGTAAAAATTTCACTGCCTCATAGGAGACACATTGAAAGAAAGTAGGCAATAATTAGAAATTGTGCGCCCAGCCCGAGCGATGTTTTATAACACTAAACCGAATCAAAACATTTTACCATACACCTTTATTGCAGAGAGGTTAATTCATTTAAGCAGTGTTGATTTAAATGACTTTTTATTTCCTGACAGTTTATGATCTCTTAAAATGCACTTCAAGCGAGATCAGTGACCAGTTGAATCACCACTTAAAAATTTATTTAAAAGAAATTGAATTAGCAAGTTTAATTTAAACAATGAGCCTAGATATTTATAGAGTAGCAGTAGGCAAACAATGATTACATATGGACAAAACAGGCTCTATTTTTAGTCTACACAATAATTATATACAGGTCTTTAGAATACTTTAGTCCATCTAAACTAAAATCTAAATCAGTGATTTGAATTCTAAATAATATAATTTTGGATCAAACGTATCATTAATGAGTTTTTTTTCTATATAATAACGAGTGAATTCAAAAAAATCCCATAAACTTTCAAGGTTCATTGCCGGTAGGTAGTCTAGTGTTATAATAAATGGATCCATCACGGATCTGATACCTAGCTAGCCTATTAGCACACTTCAAGTGTAAATGTAAATATCTCAAAAACTAAAGCTTTTACCAAGTTTTTGGTTATAACATAAATTATTGAGCAAAATGTAATCTACTATATTCCGAAAACCGCATATTGATACGACTATATTCCGAAAACCGCATATTGATATGATCCGTTAAAAAGTTAGCATTTTTAAAATTTTTTAATTGTCATAAAACTGTCATTAGCATTAATGGATTTTGACCAAAATCTAATCAGCTCGTTAGAGTGTCGAACACTATTTTACCTGAAATTTTTATGAAAATCGGTTCAGCTGTTTAGGAGCTATCGTGTTACGAACAGAAATAATATACACACGCACACACACAGACATCACGACGATATTGCTGAGATAGGTCAAAATACACCCAAATAACAAATTTTTGGCAATGTGAAAAAAAGAAATTTTTCGTCGAAAATAATACCTTCTCTAGCCATTGCTACGCGGGCTAGGAAGGTAAAAATTGGAAAAACTGCAGTTTAACAAAGCGATAACAGTAGGATTTTCTGATATAAATAAAACTAACAAGTACCAGCTCCTTATTCTTCTTTTGACTGCTAAAGATACATACCTGCTCGATATTTCCAACAGGAAACGAACAAACACTGTCCAAAATCAGCACCATACTTCCGAAGAACACACTTAAAAATTTACAGATCTTCATTTAATATTAATAAACTTCTTTGCTTCAGGCAAATCCTTTTGCTTTTTACGTATTTAACTATTTCACAGCCACTTTCATTGGTTCGGTTTCAATAAATAACTTTTGTTTTAATAAATGCTTCTTTTAAACTGCTGTTGTTGGTTTATTTTCCAGAACAGTCAGCGTAGATGACTTCGAGCCTATATAAAAATGGAAAACTTCAGACTGTAGATGCTTTGTTTACCTATGGCTAATTTATTTATTTATTACACAATTGCATCTCACTTTGCATTGAGTTTATGCCATTGACTTAAGAAAATAAGAAAGATGATAAGTTTATCAAAAAAAAAATATATAATTAATTATAGAGACCCTGAGACATATTTCAAAAAAACAGAGACGCGACAAACCCATTAGTCACTTTTTGGTTATGTTATGTTCTTCATATTCATTGGCGTTTTACTAAAATAATTTATGTTATCAGCGGTGAGTGTTATCAATCATCATGCAACATATTGTCGGTTACGATTTTATTTTAAATCGAACCCTTAAACGAGGGTGCCGTAGTAGATCTCGTGTTCATAAAATAAATATAAAACAGTTTGGAAAACGTTGCAAACTTTAATGACTACAAAATAAAACTCTGTTGCAATTTACAAATTGTTACAAGACTTTTCTTATGACCTTTAAAACAAACAAGACCCAAAATATTAAAACATAAACTTTAAATTACTATAATAACAAATTGCAAAATATTATTCAAATAGAAAAATCTTATGTATCTTTACTGACAATTAATTTAGAGGTTTTAGTTTAAGTTCAACAAGAATGTGACTACCCACTTGTTTCTTCAAAGTTTGGGTTTTTATTAACGGTAGGTTGGACCTAAATAATTCATTATTTCCTCTTTGAAGAGCTTGGAGGAACCAAGTCAGTGACGTTTCTAATAATCCTAAAGTTTACTTTACATTCTAGCTAATGAGCTAAATAAGTAAACCTATAAGTAAACTTAACCGAAAACAGAGATAAAATAACATTTTATAGTCAAGACTTTCTAATCTCACAGTTTTTCCAGAGCCAATCACTTTTAAGGGAAAACCCTCTCTCTCTAGTTGATGTATCCCCACGCTTAACCATTACAACGCCCACTCTTCACTTTTCAATAGTTTTTCTCGCATTAGCCACCTGCTGTATGGTAGGTGGCAACCAAATGTTTACCATTTTGGAGGAAGGCAGAATCACTTTCGTATCTCTTTTCGTTTTTCTAAGCTGGTTTCGCAAAGTGGCACAGTCAAGAGTACTTTACATTTCTGACAAAAAAACAAAAACGCTTGTCCGTCACCCTTGTAAATGTTTGTCAAAAATAGTTTATTTTTATTTTCCGACGCTTATAAATTAACAAGGACGGAAAATCCGTCTCTCTCTAGATAAGGCTAGAGTACAGAGGACCGATATTTCTCTCTCTTGATAAGTTTTCGCGTCTCTATTTCTTTAAAATATGTCAAATGGGTCTCTAGTTAATTAAAAATCGTAGAAAAGTATAGATAAAAGTCCGGTTTCACCATAAAAAATTTCTTAGTTTAGAAAATGGACGAAATAATTTGTTGTAATGGCAAAAACATGTACGATAAAATCGTATCCCTCACAAAATTAATTTTACTGATTCTGCTTGTGAAAAAAAAATTAAGGGTTGTGATAAAGAGTTGCATTTCAAATCCAGATTTTCAAATAATAATTTAATTAAAACTGCTATGCTTACACAAATTAGCAAGTATCCTTAATATTAGTCCAATACATTGACAAAAAGGTGACATAAATATTTTATGCTATTAGCTGCTATCTTTGTCGTATGTTTTTGGAAAACCTATACATAAATCGATTTTGTTTTGGCTATATTGAAAGGGGTAAACTTTAGCCTTATATTTTAAATAAGAAGAGTCGTGGGTCCTGGGCAAAAGTTAAAATAAAAGCAAAACTAACCAAAGGCTTTCAAGTAAATAAAGGTCTTAAACAAGGTTGCTGTTCAAGATATACTTGGAACAAGTCCTTAAAGTATGGAAGAGAAAATGCCAAAACATGGGAATTCCGTTGGACGAAACCACCTTGTATACTTTATGTTTCGCCGATGCTCAGATAGTAGTGGCTCAGGATTATGACGAGCTCGAATATATGACACGAAAACTAATAGAAGAGTACAATAAGTGGGGACTCTCAATAAGACAGAGTATATGTGTATCGGTGGAATGAAACAGGATCTAATCTTAAATACCGGGCAGCGAATTCAGTCCTGTGATGAGTATAAATACTTAGGTCTAAAAATTACAGCTGACGGAACACTAGACAAAGCTACAAAAGATCGAAACGTACAAGGAAGAAAAGCAATAACTGTATTAAATGGAATAATTTGGGACCAAAGTATATCAAAACATAACAAAAAGCTTATATATAACACCATTGTAAAAAGTATTATTACATACGGCTCAGAAGTATGGCCAATCAAGGATAGAACAGAAATACTCTGCCAATATATGGGCCCCTAAGCTCACACTAGGTACTATAGTTATAGTGTACGTGTGAGCTAATATAACTAAAAACTGAAATATATTTTATTCAACTCCAGACTAAATTACCTTTTGTTTGATACCACACAAGCCATGTTTTGACTTAGAACTCAAATTTTTGAAATCTACCCCCATCCTTAAAAAAAACAAAAACTAAAATGTATTTTCTTAAACTCCGGACTCAATTACCTTTCGTTTGATATCACACACGCCATATTACTTAAACTCTAATTTTTGAATTATACCCCCACCCTTTCTTTAAAATAAATTAAAATGTATTTTGTTACACTCCAGACTTAATTACCTTTCGTTTGATATCACACACGCCATATTTTTACATAAACTCTAATTTTTGAAATCTACCCCCACCCTTTTATTTGGTTTGTGTTCGGTGGATTTTGTTCATTTTTAAATGGGACCATCTCGACCCAAGACCCAGCCTAGGTACCAAATTTCATTAAAATCGGTCAAGCGGTTTTTGAGTTATGCGCGTTGGTCGTTACAGACAGACATACAGACAGACAGACATACAGACAGACGGCGCAACAAAAAAGTTTCAAAATCATCTGAAACGCAAAGATATATAAAAATTTTTGAAATCGGAGCAACTTTTTTTTTTCTCGAAAAAATTAGGATCACCATAGCTCACACTACTATAGTATATGTGTGAGCTAAAAATGCTTTCCGCTACGGATATGGACTATTAGAGAAGAGCAGCAGGGAAATCAAAAAGAGAAAGAGTTACAAATCAAAGAATAAAAGAAATTATGACAGTGGGTGAACGTACTTTAGTGGATGATATAAGAATTCAAAACAACTGGTGTGGTACGGACATGTACAAAGAATGAATGATGAAAGACTACCTAAACAAATACTACAATGGAAACCAATTGGCCGAAGAAAACGAGGACGGCCAAGGAGAAGCTGGAGAGAAGGAATAAACAGTGAAATAAGAATAAGAGACCTAGATGATGAATTATGGGCAAACAGAAACGAGTGGAGATTGGGTATCGGAAGACGTAGAACGTTGTGAAACCGATAAATATATATATATATATATATATATATATATAGAGTCGTGGGTCCAATGATACATTGCTTTGAAGGCGTTACAAAACCAGACTTTAAATATGTGAAAATGCCCGTGATTCATTTTTGTTGGAACACACTGTTTAAAGCATTTGATAAAACAATCATTAACTTTCTTCTTTATATTTTATTCCATCAACTATTTCTTTTATTTTAATAAGGATGCATAAAATTGAAATAAATCTCTTAGACCTACTTTTCTTTTCTCGAGGGATGACCCTAGCGCGTGATATTGTTTTTCCTACACTATCAAACGTAATCTTAATTTTCGCGTGTATTCTTAACCCAATTTCAAATTTAAAACTAGGTCTCTGAATTGAGTTCGTGTGTCTTGGAACGTAAATGCCTTCTAATCAAATAGTGCAGTGGTGGCGATTTAATTTAATGCAAAAAAATAAAGAATATTGTATCATGTAAATTACCCTTTACTGTGCCACTGTACGAAACTAGCTTAGAAAAATGAAAAGCGCAAGAAATAAGAAAGTGGTCCCGCCTCCCTCCAAAATGGTAAACATTTGGTTGCCGTCTACCACACAGCAAGTGGTTGATGCAAGAAAAACTACTGAAAAGTGAAGAGTGGGAGTTGTAATGGTTAAGCGGAGGGATACACACAGAAAAAAAGAAATTCTTCAGTTAAGAAAAGTAGTTTTCTTGAAAAAATTATCTTGACCCAAAAGCAAAAGTCTCCGAACAAATTGTTTTCTTTTTATTTATGCAAACCGCTTGTTTTGGGAAAAAAAATAATTGTCTTGGTAAATTGTTTTGGTTTAAAACAAACTGCCTTTAGCGAGGAAAAAGTGGTTTTGAAGCAAGGCATAAAATGTCTTACTAGTATCTTTTTAACACAAATAAAGCTTTACTTTGCCTAAAGACTTTCAATTTTTTTAATCAAAATATCCGGCATCTCAAAATGAAAATGGCGATTTTTTCCATAAAACTAGAAAACACAAAACAAGAAGGTTGCCGCTTCCATTCAAAACAAATCAATTTTCTTGGATAAAGGCAACTTTTATTTTCAACGGAAACCAGCAGTTCAAGAAAGTAGTTTTTTTTTGTTAAGAAAATATCGTCTTCGTGCATAGGAAAGCAGATTTTTTCTTGGATCAAAGCAATTTGCATTGACTGAAGACTTTTTTTTGCTGTGCATCAATTAGAGAGAGGGTTTCCTTTCAAAGTGATTGGCTATGGAAAAACTGTGAGATAAGAAAATGTTGTCTATAAAATAGTATTTTATCTCTGTTTTCGTTTAGGTTTTCTTGTTTAGCTCGTTAGCTACAATGTAAAGTAAACTTTAGGATTATCAGCAACGCCACTGACTTGGTTTTCCAAGCTCTTCAAAGAGGGGATAATGGATTACTTAGGTCCAACCTACCGTTAATAAAAACACAAACTTTGAGGAGACAAGTCGGTAGTCACATTCTAAGTTTTGTTGAACTTAAACATCATATTTTTCTATTTAAATAATAATTTGCAATTTGTTATGTTGGTAAGTTAAAGTTTTTATTTTAATATGTTGGGTCTTGTTTGTTTTATAGGTCATAAGAAAAGTCTTGTAACAATTTGTACATTGCAACATAGTTTTATTTTGTATCCATTAAAGTTTGTAACTGTTTTATATTAATTTTATACACACAAGAGATCAGTACCCTTGTTTAAGGGTTCGTTTTAAAACAAAATCGAACCTGAAAATATATTCAATTAAAAGCTGGCCCAGCCCGGACAGGTAGAATAATGTCTAGTGCAGCAACAAGACGCTAGCCCTACCAAGTCCACTTTCGATCCCTGACTTCGCATGCGCAAATCTACCAATATTATTTACCTCATGTATTAGAATAGATAAATACAGGGTGATTTTCACTTGAATTATTCTAACCACATAAAAATAGAAAGTTTCAAAAACCTAACCTTACGAAACCTAATCAAATCTAACCGAACCGAACCAAAGCAAACTGAACCAATAATTTTAAAAAAAAACTTTTCTGACTTCCTACCCGGGATCCTAGAGGATGTGAATCCGAACCGGACCGTACCGAACCGAACCTATCCAAACCTAACCATACCCAACTAAACCTAATTAGCAGTGTTGTAGTTTAGTTTGGTTGGGTTAGGTTTGGTTCAGTTTTGTTAGGTTCGGTACGGTCCGGTTTGGATTCACATCCTCTAGGATCCCGGGTAGGAAGTCACGAGTCTTTTTTTTTTAAATTATTGGTTTATAGTCCTTGCCATACGCAGTTACACTTTTGTGACATTTCCAACCTCTTTATTTATCATATGCATACCGACAGCAACAAAAAAACATCTGAAAAATGGCATGTCTTTGAGTTGTTTTTATCTGTGCATTTTTTTTGTCAACCTACAGTCAGCATCTTTTTATCCAGAGACAATGATAGCTTTACCTTTAGTTATATACCAACATGACATGTTTACTTTTTAATATATTTCGGGTTAGGAAATATGTTTGTTTTGTGTCAAAGTCACAAAAGTGTAACTGTGTATGGCAAGGACTATAGTTTGCTTTGGTTCGGTTCGGTTAGATTTGATTACGTTTCGTTAGGTTAGGTTTTTGAAACTTTCTATTTTCATGTGGTTCATTCAAGTGAAAATCACCCTGTTCATATATTCTAATACATGAGGTAAATAATATTGGTAGATGTGCGCATGCGAAGTCAGGGATTGAAAGTGGACTTGCTAGGGCTAGCTAGAGTCCCTGTATGTTGATATATTTGGAATATCCAAATATGTCAACATACAGGGACTCTAGAGCTAGCGCCTTGTTAGTGCAGCATAGTTCGTTATGAGAGCTGTCAAGGTTGTCAAAAGGAATTTGAATGACTTAAAGGAAACAGCTCAGAAATGATTATTCATTTAGTTTTTTATCAAGAAGTAGGTGAGTTTCAGCAACCAAAACAAGATATAGCAGAAAAAGTAACTCAAGATCTACAAACACAAGTAAAAAACGAATCAGTTCACTATGACACAAACCGGTAACAAATAAAAAATGAGCTTAAAATAATAGATAAAAATTTAAATAAAGCAAGGCCAGATGCGTAAGCAGAATAAAGAAAAACTAAAATCGAAATTTAAATGATAAACAAGCCACGATCGTACAACCAGAAAAAAGAGAAAATTTGAAGTAATAGGTCGTCAGAACAGAATTACTACCCCATGGAGTAAAAAATTCAGAACCACCTAAAGTAGGTTAAAAATTATCTTGAAAAGAAATATAATATAAATCAATTGTCGTGGTCCGTATCACCTAACAGATGATCCGTGATTGTAGTGGTGACAACATTTTTCCTATCTAAAGTAAAATAAATAAATAAATCAACTAAAAAGACGAAAAACATCATCAAAGGTGTAAATACTTCTAAAATGATGCAAAATCCTACGGAGAGAGACTTTGAAATATCGATCCAGGTCAACAAGAAAAAACCTGTCGATATCAAAACCCAAAAGGATTGTTAAGGAAAAAACAAGGAAGTACTATACGAGTGTTAAATCTAAATACAAAATATTTTTATAAAACTTACTGAAAATGCCTATTGGATTGGTCATTTTATATATGCAAGACTATTAAGGAAGAGACTAGAAGAAATGACATTGTTACCGCAGTTTTAATAACGGAGAACAAATTTTATTGACTAACAAAGTGTCCCTTTTGTTATTGATATTTTTAATCTCAATATAATTTTGAAAAAGAAGTTTTTCCCCGACAAAAACCAGACCACCAAACTTGCAATTTTTGTTCTACAGGGTGTTCCCAAAATATACCGACAAACAGTTTTTTGCTCTAGAGCCCAAACGGCTCGTTTGCGGACACATATTTACTGGACAAAAAATGTTTGTTTCGAAGGCCCCTACCACCCTTTCCAGTTTGTCAGTATATTTTTAGGACACCCTGTATATCTTTATGCAAAAATCTCGGAAACCGTGCAGAATTGTATGCAGAAATATTGGTTTTTAAATAAGTTAACTAAAAAAACGAAAATTCTTACCACTGTATCGAATTATCAGGAACCCCGTATAATCCCTGTTTTCTTCAAAGGTTTGCATACCTAAAGGGTTACGCTACTGCTGCTTTTTCTAATAAAATGTAATTGTATTGCGAGCTGTTTAGGCAATTTGTTTTTAAATTAGGAGGCCTTTTTGTTAAAGTTGAACAATGGGATAAAAAATACGTGTTGTAGAATATTGAATAAGAATACCTTTGATAGAAAAATAATGATTGGAAATTATATTTATTAGAAAAATAATTGCTAGAAAATACATTTAATAGAAAACTATTAATTATTATTAAGCCAAATAATATAAACAAGTTACTTAATAAACTTTGTTTATATTATTTGGCTTAAAAATTCCGCTGATTGACGCTCGCGTCTTGATAGTGGGTAAAAACTCTAATCAGCGTTGCTCTGGCCTAAAAGACAGAAGAGCTGTCGTAGGTCACTTTGCAATCGATCATTTCATTGATCGATATATATATATATATATATATATATATATATATGTATATATATATATATATATATATATATATATATATATAGCAGTTTATACTGGCCTTCTCATTTTAGTTTCTCTCGTATCTCGGTAGATGGCGCTTCTTGCAAAGGTTTTCTCACTATAGACATAGGATTAGAGACAAACCCGTCTAATTAACTTCGCAAGGGTGTTACATTGACCAAGCAGTGTTCTGAGGAGTCCCATAAGGACGAAACAGTTAACTCTGTCAACACTTATTAGGTGTCCATTAGATCTTGGACTAGGGATGGGCGTAACAGCGTTGTTTTAGAAAGAGGTACAAACTGTTCCGGTTCCAGAAAAAACTTGTTCCGAAAATTCTGCTCCTGTTCCGAAGTGGGATGGTCAGCGTGTCGTAGCGTGCCTCACGGGACGGGAGGGTCGAATGCTAAAAAGGGCGCCCATATAAAAATTTGCGACCAAAAACAAAGGTCATCACGTTTTTTTTATTTTGCTCTCTCTTTGTTCTTAGACAGCCGATTTGCCTTTGCCGGTTTCCAACTTTGATTATTTTGTCTGCTATCCGAGGATCGTTTACATTTAAAAAAAAACTGTTCGGAAGAAATGGAACAACTTGAAAAACCTGTTCCGAGTAAAAACCTGTTCCGAAATGAACAGGTACTGCTCTGAAAGCCCATCCCTATCTTGGACCCGTGAGGTTAAGCTTTCGAGCTACCCACGAACAAATATGAGAGAAACAAAAACTTATTTTTACCCGATTAGCCACGAAAACTTGCCTGTTTTTAAAGAATCGGTTGCATTCAAACAGAAACAAACCAAAAATATGAAAAACTTAATTTATATTAGACAATCACAATGGGCTTACTCTGTTTATACCTATGAACAACTATACTTAGCAACTTATTATAAGGTAATTGGTGTAAACTATTAAATAGTTCATCAATATGTCCGTAAATGGCATTGACGCTCAAACACACTTGAATAGCCTGTCCAAATCGATCCAAGGCTAACTGCATTGGCATATCTGATAAGATCTTGTCAAGTTTAGTGTCTTTTTCTTGTTTTAGTTCTTTAAAATACAAAATCAGTGGTAAGATTATTGAAGTTAGGTGTTGGGCGTATATAACCTTGGAACTTAAACTTCTCGGTATCTCCATAATACTGTTTAGCAAAGCCAAATACAACTTTGAATATATTTCGTCGTCTTTTTTGTACACCGGAGCCAAAATGCACCAGCGAAGAAGACCTGCGAAGGGGGTGGTCGCCTCCATTGCGATGGCCCCAGGGGGAAGGACGGCTTGTCTTTGTTGTGCTGATATACAAAGGGATAAGTTTTCCGATATCTAGAAAAGAAAACAAGCGTTATGCTTACCTTTTAAAGAACTCGACCATTTTGGTTATAGCGAGATTTTGATGGGGGCCAACTTTTAATACCACTCTTGTATTGACTTTTGTTATATTGCTTAATGGTACTATCGACAGGAACTTCCAGTTTACCCTATGGGCACCTTCTGCTATTGGTCCACATATCTGGGGGCACAGCATGCGGCAATGTCCCGCCAAGTTCGCTTCCATAAAGTAGTAAAGTAGTTACGAAATTCCAAAAAACGTCGAAATTGCCACTCACTCACTCATGTATAGATCATCAAAATTCTACTGTACTTCTTCTAATTTACTCACGTCCTTTTTACATGTAAAATTAGGTAAAGTAACTTCCAGAAACGCTAGAGAGCTGAGCTTTGGCAGACTAATAAAAAATACGAGAAAACTATAGAAAAAAATTAAAAACCCCGAAAATTTTAATTTGCTTCCCTCCTCTATAAATTTAAAACTATATAAAAGTTACATTTTCCACTTCCAGCATCTCTAGAGAGAAGAGTTTGGATAGGAACTATGATAAAACAATAGAAAAAAAAATAAAAAACTCCAAAATTTTAATTAACTTCCCTCCCCTATAAATGTCAGGTTATGTAAAAATACCATTGCCCACTTCCAGAAACGCTAGAGAGCTGAGCTCAGAAGGCTGATAGGAACGATGATAAAACCATAGGAAAAAATAAAAAAAACCTCAAAATTTTTAATAAGGCATTGCAAAAGTTTTGAACAATATTCCTCATATGTTACTACTTTAAAACTTAAATATTATCCAAATTCTTTAAAAAGGAGTGAAATCTTAACAAAAACATTTTATGTAGAAAGAAGCGAAGTACGCGAAAATGGTATTCCGTAAAAGAATTGAGATAAAAGCAAAGCAAAGTTTAAAAAAAAACATTTCCAAACTAGTAAGAACCTTTCATTTTGAAATTTGTATTGGATTGTTGGATTTACTTTTATCTCAATTATTTTAACGGAATACCATTTTCGAGTCCTGGGCTTCTTTTTACATGAAATGTTTTTAAAATAAGGTTTTACTGGACATGGACAAACAATATCTCCATGTAATGAGTATGTATACTTGGGTGTCACATTTGATAAGACGGGAACAGACTGTAAAAAACTGGGAAAAAGAATAGTAAAAGCAAAAAAGGTTATTGGTTTTTTATGGAGCAGAGAGATAAAAAAGAATGTAAAATTTAACATATATGAAACAATAGTGAAAAGCACGCTGTTGTATGGAATAGAGACTTGTCGCGTAACAGAAAAATACAAAGCAAAAATGGAAAGTGTCGAAATGGATGCAATAAGAAGATCAATGAGAATATCTAGAACAGATCATACAAGAAATAAGATCATAAAAGAAAGAATGGGAATCGAGGGAAGCATAACGGATGACATCACTAAAAGGCAGCTGATATGGTACGGCCATGTACAAAGGATGAGCGACGAAAGATTACCAAAGCAGGTCCTAGAATGGCAACCAATAGGGCGCAGAAAAAGAGGGCGTCCTAAACTGGAATGGCAACAGCCAATCCAAAAATCAATGAGTCAAAAAAACCTGACTGAAGATGACTGTCAGGATCGAAGGAGGTGGAGAATAGGCGTCAGACAACGTAGAAAAACGTTCTAAACCGACATAGTAGTAGTTTTACATTACCCTTTTTGTTGAGGGTAAAGAAATATTTTTTATATTTCCTTTGTTGCAGAAAATAAACTCACAATTAAGAAGACTTTTTTCAGCTTGGACTGAAAATATTAGTTTGAGGTTTACATTTAAAGCAGCGGGTGCAAAATACCGGTTTTAGATGGAGTTTGCCGTGCGCAAATCCTAATTTTCTCTGTTTGTCGCATAACAATTTTTTTTAAATACACTTTTATGACTTACCCATTCAGTTATGCATTTCAACAAGTTCTGAGGTGGAAACATGGGCTCTCTTTTGGCAATGAAATAATTTTCTGCGATGGCTGTCAAAAAATTCGCTGTAAATTGAGGTGCAATGCTTGGCAAAGTCTTAAGTTTTTCTCCTGCGTTGGGTGCTAAAATAAAATAAATTATTTACGATATTGATTTACCCATCATTCGTACATTATAAATGTGTATTCCCGTTAAAAAAACATTTATCTACGACCCATCACATAAGACCTTATCACATTTTAGACTGGTTGAGTTAAGTAATAAGTTGTATTATCACACTAGTTTTGTCTTTCTTTTTCAGGTATCCACATAGATCATAATTTTTTCGGGAAAACCAGCCTTTTCTTAAACAGTAATCTTAAACCCAATTTTTGTAAATTTTTTCTGTTATAAAAAGTCCCTATTAAGATAATAAAAACATACTGTATATTTTGTTACAAGTTTAAGCGAAAATAAAAAGTTTTAAAAAGTATGATTTTACTTTAACCTTTGGAGGATAACAACTTGTGCGACGTGTTTAAAATAGATAAAGACAATGTAAGCCCGAAATTTCGTTCTACTCAATCATTGTCTACAAGTTTCAAATGAAAAAACCTTGAGTTTTTAGGGTTTTAAAATTACATAGGATAAATCTTCACCACCTATATTCAAATCACAATAAATAAGTAAAATAATTGCTTTACCTAAATGAAAATAATCGTAGACAAGAGATTCTGCCAATTTGCAACTATTTACTGAAGTGCAACCTAGTTGCTGCATCCATGTACTTGTAGAAATTAAAATCACGGGAGAAGGGATTCCTAAAAGCCAATAAAATATTACCATACAAAGCTATCAAAACAAAGAGTATAAATTCCCAATTTCACAGTCCCCTAAATTAACAAGCCTGATTCTTCTGTGAATTGCAACATTGTCGAAGGGTGACAGATTAAACGACAATATCCGTTTTAACAAACGACTGACAATTATGTTACAAAAAATTTGAGAATTCAGATAGTGTTGCAATTCACAGAAGGTTCAGGTTTGTTAATTTCATTGGGCTGTGCCTATGCCAAACCCTACACGTTAGGTCAAACTATTGACAATATCATAATTTATAATATCTCAACAAGGCATATCTCGGCACAAACTTTCGTTAAAACTGGGTGATTGATCCTAACTATGGATCTTAATTTTCTTTACCAAAAGTTGCCATGAAAATGTTTTTACAAAATTAAAGTAAGATTTAAATATTGATTGTTAAAATCACCATATTTTTAAAAAATCTAATAAAATCCCTATTTGTATACTGTGGAGGTTGCGGCAGAGTGACAACGTTAAATTTTGACAAAATTAATTAAAGAGAGTTGCTCAACTCTTGTCTAAAACAACTGTCAAAATATATCCAAGGCGACTAGTTCTACTTTAGAGAATAGTGTGTATAGATTGGTATAACCATAACGAATAGTCAAGAATTAATTTTTGTGTGAGCTTATATAAATTTACTCCCTCTTATAGTGGGCAAAGTTGAGGTGGCCAGATAACCTAACCAGACCTGACATAATCTAATCTGACAAAATAATGCAATTAGATCCGATCGGGTTATTATTATTTAAACTTAAAGATTATTATTTACTAATAAACAGAAAATTAGATAACGTATTTTATTATATCGCCGCCCCGAGTTCGCCTTGTCGAGTAAAACTTTAGTCGTTTTATTTAATCTTTTCGGAAATAAGACCCATGTTCAGAGTATTTCGCCATATTGGGTACTTCTAGAGAGTTTCGGGTACCTCGAGGGGAGAGAGAACCGTTGATTGGAGTTATTGAATCAACAATAGAACTGACTTATAAATCCCTTACCAAAATGCAGCCTTTTCAAAAAAACATCAACGAGTCATTATCTGAAAATAAGGTCCGAGCGTGCTGTGCAGGGCGAACCGAACCAAAATGGGCGGCAGGACGTTGCGACTTTTTTTTCGTCCGTTGTTCGAGACGCGAGCGTGGTACTTTCTGCATGTGAAGCTGACAACCATACCACAGGACTATCCTGGCGCTTTGCAATCGTGTAACTCTTTTATGTTTCTCACCTATGGCCAAAGAAATCAGTTTACTGAGAACCGGAAGTCTCATAGCAGCGGTGGTAGGGCTAAACAAACTAAGAAATAATGTATTTCTCGCCGTTTCATTGTTCATGCTATTTAAGTATGTGTACAAAATTTCCAACAGTTGAAGTTCATCCAAAGGGTCCAAAGGGTTTACTCGTTTTCTGCCTCTGCGGTCTACTTCCCAGAACACAAATTCTGCCATAAGGTCCAGTGATAGGTCCATCGTTTTTATGCTGGTGATTCTGGAGCATATTAGTGCAACTAAAATCATCATCATCAAACAATCATCAATTTAATATGCATTCCTTAATTTAATTTTAATCAAAAGAAGTATGTACATATAAATGAATAGGGTTTTTTCTGTAACCGCTAATCTCAGAAACAACTTAAGCGATTTGAACTGAATTTGACATACATGTCCTATAAGCTATTAGGGACCTTCTACATGTCCCATTTTCCTTTTATCTTCTATTTAAGGCATGCCCAGTTACCTGGTTTGAACCTTATCCTTTACTAAAGGATGGTGTTTGACCCTACTTGTATTCCAATAACGCAGGCTACTACTTCCTTTATTTAGAGACAGTGTTGCCGCACATATAACGTTATGTCAAAATGTAATGTAAATTTAAAATATTTTTGATAATTATTTCAAGAGCTACCAATGCGGGGTAATCCGCAGATTTAATTTTATGCCATTTATTGAAAATTATTTTTTATAAAAACTGGTAGGTATGTGTTGTTTGGCAACAGTGTTCACCGGCAAGCCACCGACACTTTTGTTCTAGAAACTGGCGGGAGTGGTTTATTGCCAAATCAGAATATACAGTGAACGAAATGGACTTTACTTTAGTGTTTTAAATTTTAGGATGGAGAAATGGTGGGCTCATGTTGATTTTTTTTAAAACAGTGCATGGAAAAATAGTGGGAAAAGAATCATTTTTCATGTATTTTTATTGTTAACATTTTTTTTTAAATGAACCTACCATGTCTCCATCTTGAAATTTAATGTGGATCTTGCTAAAACATTGAGGAAAAAACTATATTTCTTTGAGAAAAGTAAAATGATATATAATATGATACCTGATTCAAAAGCCAGTTTCAATAGCTTTCAAATAAGCCCTATGTCGCTATTCTGGTATAAGTGGTTATCAAAATATCTTAATTTTTATGTTACATCCAAAGAGGTAATTTTTTGATTTTTACAATTTAACAAAAATTATCAAAATCAGTGAGGTGCTCTTTCAAACATCCATTTCTTTTTGGCTGATTATATATTCCTCCCTGGAGACGAAAATACTTTTTTCTCTTAAGAGAAAAACATTTTGTCTTAAGAACAAAAACAATAGTTTAGAAAAAGGAAATTCAGGTTTATATTTTGTGGTCGTCGGAAAAAATTACAACAATAACATCCTTTGTAGATAGGTTTCTTTGGTACAAGTATTTACGAAGTTTCAAAATTTATTTATTACCCCAGTCTACCCTATCTTTGTAACCACCTTTTTTTTTATGTTTTTGTATTATTTTGCAAATTTTAATGTCTAAAATGATTTTTTTTTCCATAGGCGATCTTTATAAATATTATTGCAAGTTTCGTGAGGCCATAAAATTATACAAGTCTTCATATTTCCGAAATTCTTCAATAAGAAGTTCGTTGGAGTCGACATCATCGGTGACCCAACACACAAATACAGTACAAAACAGAAAAATAACCTTAAAACATCGACCTCTATCTCAAAATGAACGAGTCCGCCGGCAGCCGGCCGCGTTTGGTACGGTTTCGTATTCACACTATACGTACCGTCAAGCCGCCGGCAAGCCACCGGAAACGTAAAATATTCTCCTCGAGAAAACTAGCCGGTCGGGACGGCGACGGTATGTTGCCGGTGCGGCGTAATGTGAATACGTCCATTGCTTTCAATGGAAAGAATATTTCACGTGTCGTTGACGGTACGGTGACGCGACGGTGGCGGTACGTATAATGTAAATCGCGCCTAAAGGATAAAAAATTGTGCCTGCAAAAGGTCAAAATTAGGCTTCTAAATATCACGTGACATCTGTCATTTAATGTCGCATTTATAAAGGATAAATTTAGCTAAATAAAAGGTCCCTATTATAATTATTGACCATATGCTTACCAATTTCGTTTAAAGCATCATGAGCACACAAGGGAAACTCTTTTTTTCTAAGGGACTGTTTCAGATTTACTTCCGACGATCCCGACATTTTTTATACCTAAAAAAATGTACTGTATTATTTTCACCTGAATGCTACCCAAAATAGCTTAATACCCTGTTTCCACCAATACATGCCCACCCCGATTCAAAAAACGCATCACGTGATGGCCCATGGATTTGCACCGGTTTTAAATGCAGTGTCACCTGATGCGTTTTTTGAATCAGGGTGGGCATGCATTGGTCGAAATAGGGTATTAGACGTAATAGTAGGCAAAATAGCGGGAATACATGTAAACAGCGTCATATTGAATACACTACTTAGTAAGTCATAGTATATGGCAGAGCTGTACAAACTTGTATTGTACTACTGTTCCCTTCAGATATATTTAGTTCCACTTTAAATGTTGACCAGTGAAAAACTTTTGCTGATTGTTTCTAGGGCAAAAATAGGATTAGTGCGTTTTATAAAACCATATAAGTGTTTTGTTTATAAAGATATTAAAGTGATTTATATACTGGGAAATAAGAAAAGGACTGAAATATCCTACTGTTTTTAAATTTCTACTTTTTATAACCTTAAAAAATGTGCATATCCATTGGGTACTGGTTAAATAAAACAAACATTTTTAAAATTATTAATGCCCCTATACCGGCTCCGGTACAAAACAGCGCTGTACAAAATAGCGCGGAACAAAATAGCGTGAGACAAAATCGCGCGGGACAAAATAGCCCCCTACAAAATAGCGCTGCGGCAAAAAGCGCTGCGACTAAACAGCGCTGGACAAAATGACGCGGGACAAATGGCGCCGGTACAAAATAGCGCGAAAAATTAAAGAAAAAAAGTTAAACCTAGCTGACCTGGCTGGTTATTAGTTTCCTAATATCGGAAACAAAAAATATCGATTTAAAATGTCGAAACTGCAAAATATCAAAACAACAAAATATTGAAACTTTAAAATATCGAATAGCAAAATATCTAAAATACAAAATATCGAATCCGATTCAAACCAATCCAAACCGAACCGAAATGCGCTATTATGGTATGCGCTATTTTGACCATGCGGTATTTTAGCTATACCGGCGTATTTTAAAAAAAAAAACTTCCCTGACTTCTTTCCCGGGATCCTAGAGGGTGTGAATCCGAATCGAACCGAGTTTGGTTCGGTTCAGTTTGGCTCGGATTCACAGCCTCTAGGATCCCGGAAAAGAAGTCAGGGAAGCCTTTTTTGAAAAACTATGCTGGTCGGTTCGGTTCGGTTCATTCACACCCTCTTTTGTTTTTTTAAATATGTTAGAAGAAACGCCTTAGTCGAAGTATATATGCCAAAACCGAATCAAATCAAATATTCGATAAAACGGCATTTGATAAAAATGTATTTATACAAAACAGCGCCCCTACAAAATGCGCTATTTTGTAATACCGCTATTTTGTACCGGCGCAATTTTCCACCAGTGCTATTTTGTACCAGCGCTATTTTGTACCGACGCTATTTTATTCCGCGCTATTTTGTTCCGCGCTAATTTGTCGCAGTGCTGTTTTGTCGCAGCGCTGTTTTGTCGCAGCGCTATTTTGACGCCGCTATTTTGTTCCGCGCCATTTTGTACAGCACTGTTTTGTAACGGAGCCCCCTATAACAGGCAGACCTAATCAAATACCAGATGACATTTAAATATCTAAACAGTTAAAAAAGTATCAATAACTGGAATTTTACAAAATTTTCCTTTCAATAACTGACAAAAAAAAATATCATTTGAAATGATTTTTTTAATATTCAGAGGTTATATTTTTTTTAGTTTTCGGCAGTGGAGATCTATCAGGAAAGGTTGATATTAAAACTAACAATTAAATACATTTTTTTCAGAGTTTTTTCCTCAATTTTTAGGCTTAAGGTATCAATAACTGGTTATTTTATATTTGCATTCGATGGATGACTCAATAAAAAAAAAGAAGTCTACTTTGTTAAACAAGTTACCTATTACTTTAAAAATGGCTGCAATGCTCTGAGATAGTTTTTCAAATAAATTATATTTCAGTATGGAATCTAAAATGTGGGGTTACCAGATAATAATTTGATGACTAATAAGTTTGCAGCCCAATAAGTCTAAAAAGTAAGACTTTAAAGACTTCTTTAAAAAAAAGGATAATTACAAAGAAACAAGATTTTTTGGTATAATTTAATTAGTTTTGAGGTGATCTGTCAATTGTCTCAAGTGGATCTTAATTTTTTTTTAACAATTATTAAATATACACTGCTCTAAGAACTTAACACACAACTCATAAATTTCTAATTAATTTATTTACAAAATAAAATGAATGTTAGTAAAATACCCTAGATAAACATGATTTAAACATACAATCCCAACTGAGATTCTAACTAAGGCAAGCAGCAATAAATATTTAAAAAAACCCAAATTTTAAATTTTGGGAAAAAAAATTGGCAAAAAATGGTGCATTCACTTCTTTGAGCAGTATAGTATAAAAAATATAATATAGAAAAACAAAAATCTTCACATAACATATTTTTGAAGTTGTTATAAACAAGCATCAAATATTTAACTTATTTTACACTTATACCAATTTCATTCAACCCTGCTTTCACCTGCTCAGATATCACTCCTTGCTGGAGCAGATCTCTATGGGAGCAACTGCCAACTGATCCTAAATGAGGCGCTCCCAGTAGGATCTCTAAATGAATGTGCTTTAGAGATGTGCTTAGCCGTTCATTTTAATGAACTAGTTCATGTGAACTAGTTCACCAAAATGAACTACTTCACTGAACTAGTTCGTTTGAACTATTAACTGAATGGCTATATGGATTAAGCATGTTATATATTTATACTTTATATTCATTCTATTAAAAAAAATAAACCTGTTTATCGTATTTCTGACTTGTTGTATTTTATTGTTTAATTTTTAGTTAAAATAGTTGCAGAATTAAAAACAGTTTAAAATTTTTTTTACTACAGTATTTTACAGTAGGTATAAATACATAATAAATAATTGGACATTCGTCAAAATTTTATTAGTTGTTCCTTAATTTTCCGTAATCAAATCAAAATTTGAAATACCTAGTTCATCGTAGCTTAAGCGTGCCACTCAATGCAACGAAACAGGTGATTCGCCTAGCCGACTGAACGAACGCCGGTTTTTACTTATTAGTTCCACTCAATAGTTCATTTCTAACAGTTCGTTCATTCATCGTAGAAAGCACCGCGGTATCGTTCACTCGTTCAGTGTTCTGTGCTCGTTCAGCATTTCATGAACAGGAAGACAGATGCTGCATTCCTAATGTCATAAAATCTATCTTTTTTGCCCTGAAATATTGCAGTTATTCTTAGTAACTGACCCAAAATGGCCCTATTATTTTGTATTAGGCTAGCAGTTCCTTTATTTTCCGCAGTCAAATCAAAATTTGAAATACCTAGTTCATTGTAGCTTAAGCGTGCTACTCAATGCAACGAAACAGGTGATTCGACTAGCCGACTGAACGAACGCCGGTTTTTACTTATTAGTTCAACTTAATAGTTCATTTCTAACAGTTCGTTCGTTCATCGTAGAAAGCACCGCGGTATCGTTCACTCGTTCAGTGTTCTGTGCTCGTTCAACATTTCATGAACAGGAAAACAGATGCCGCATTCCTATTGTACAGAAATAATTGGGTTAAGAGTATTGTGTGTTGCTTCTTTATAGTTCACTTTGAACTAGTTCATTTTAGAAAAGTGAACTAGTTCGTTTTTCTTGTTGAATGAACTAGTTCAATTTTCTAGTTCGTTCGCGAACTACCCATCTCTAATGTGCTTTTACCACAAAGGATTTGGACTATTGCTTAGCTTTATCCTAAGCTTTCTCTGTTCAAAACAAACCCTAATTTGCCTATTAAACTTAAACAAAAATGTGTTGTATAGTATCGCGCCACTGCAGTTCTAATGCTTCACTCCCTCAGTCACCCCTAAAACTAGTTTGTAGCGTCGCTCCACTGCAATGCAGTTTCGCATTGTGAAGACTTGCCTTAATGGGAAAAGAGTGGCGCTACTCCAAGCCCAATCAGATGCCGTATCAAAGTAAAAATTTTCACAATATCAATCAAATTAAATTAAAAATTTATTACTTTATTAAATATATTAAAAACTATGAAATCACAGAGCACAGATTAGGTAAATAAGTATAAAAATCACAGAGCCCCAATAAAGTAGGGTTATGTTGTTGTTTAGGTTCATACGATGAAAGCACCGCTCCAGTGTTGCCAGACCTTTTGAAATATTACCAGACGCAAGCCTCAAAAATTACCAGAATCTAGAAAAACTTACCGTATTTTTTACACACCTGTTAAATCATATAAAAATGCAAATATATTTCCATAGGATAAGAGATTAGAGTGGTACCTGACCAAAACTAAAACAAAGTAATTGGATATTTGTTAAAACTGAGAAAAATCAATTTAAAGTTTTTAGAAAGTATTATGGAGTAAATGCAGTAATTTGGCTTAAATCCTATTATGTCATATTGTAACTTCGGTATCTCTTAACCGATTTAAATGTATAAGAAAATGTGCGTAAGAATATGGTAACCATGAATTTAAGAAATACTCAATGTTTACAAAAATGTAAGTTACTTTGTTTTTATTTTGTGCAGCCAATTCTATCACGTAGCGAGTTAAATTTTTTGCACTCTGACATTTTTTTTTAGTATTTTGATTTTTTTTTAGTTTTTAGGTTTTATTATTCTTTTAAAGATTTTAATTTTTTTTCCTGTTCTATCGCTTGTCACTTTTGATAGGGATTTTTTACTTTTTATCTCTGATTTTACCACAATCAGCAAGTTCTCGAGGGGTGGAATAGAATAGAAATAGAAGGCCAGCAGAAAAGTTTAGAAAAAGATTAGGTTACAGTATACAGTACCGGAGTACGACAAAAAAACAAAATCATATTTCTAGTGTAGGCAATTTTCGAGATATTTTAGTTTTTTTTGTAGGTGTCAGGGCAGAACTACAATTTTTGAAAGTTAATTTAAAAAAATACAGGCTATCTATGTTGGCTTTTTACTATCTTTTCAAGATGGTTCCTGAAGTATGGCAGAGCGGTACAGGGGGGTAGGGATGGGCTTTCGGAGCGGTACCTGTTCATTTCGGAACAGGTTTTTACTCGGAACAGGTCTGAACAGCTTTTTCAAGTTGTTCCGTTTCGTCAGAACAGTTTTTTTTTAAATATCTATCCTCAGAGAACGGAAAAATAATCAAAGTTCGAACCAAGGTTGGAACATAGCATGTATTATAAGAATAGAAATTAAAAAAATTAAATAAAAAAGTAACAAAGAATCAAAACTAGCATGAGACATAAGGGCTCATCCTTTAATTAAGTGATACAACATCTACTACTTATCTCCCTTTAGCTCATTAAAAGTAATATTAAGGCTCACTCCTTTAGTGCGTTTGTGTACAATTTAAGAAATAGCTCTTAATATTACGCCTCCTTTCCATGGAGCGGAATATCCGCGCGGATTTTTTTCTCAGGCTTTGATTGAGAAAAGATAAATCCGCGCGGAAAATACGCTCCATGGACACTCAGCAGGCGTTAATGTTTAAAAATAACAAGCACATTACTTTTTTGGCCGTGTTCTTCGAAGAATCATATCCGCTTTCGAGAACAGTTTCTCGCACGGCACTGAGGGAGCAAGTGCACAACCTCCCTTTCGCTACTGTACAGTGATCTCTAATAGCAGTCGGAGTACCCGAATACAAAAAAAGGAGTAGGAAACGATAAAACTTTTTTATTTTTACCAGTCAAGTTCGGAACAGGAGCAAATTTTTCGGAACAGGTTTTTACTGGAACCAGATCGAACAGTTTGTGCCTGTTCCTAAAAATACTTTTCCGTCAATTTTCTTGTATAGTGTGGTATGTTGTTTCTCAATTATACAAATAATACCCTGTTTCCACCAATGCATGCCCACCCCGATTCAAAAAACGCATCACGTGACGGTTCATGGAATTCCACCGGTTTTAAATGCAGTGTCACCTGATGCGTTTTTTGAATCGGGGTGGGCATGCATTGGTGGAAACAGGGTATAAGAAAAGGAGAAGACAAACTAACCGGACTGAACCGAAGGCGTTTATCTATGGAGGAGACTAGTAACCATGTTAGGCTTAAAATGTGCCCAAAAAAACAGCTTAAAAGAGGACTAGTAACCAAGAGTAAGCATAGAAATCGCAAAAAAATGCTTATGACCTTGGTTGCTATCGTCTAAAAGGAAAAGCTTTTTCCCACCTCCTAAATCGAAAGCCCAGATATACGTATTTACATAACCTCAAATTTAAACAAAAATTTGAAAACATTTATTTTAAAAACAAATTAGCTAAAATGACCACAGCGACAAAGAAGGGCGACGTTCTAATTTATAAAGGGAGCAACAATTTTAAGCAAAGACTGGTGTTAAGTATCCTTAGTGGTAAGTAGTTTTAAAGGGCTCATGCTATCATGCCCTGACATTCTCTCAGTGGGCGGGTGTCAAAAATTAGCCATCCTACTTTTGGCACCTGATTGAAAATTTTACAAAAACAGCTTTATGCTTTCTGCAGTTCATCACAACTTCGGGAAAATGTGTGTGTCTTTTGTAAAATATAATACAGCAAAATACAGACTATGAAGCAGCCTGCCACTCAGGACTTGGAGGCATGTTTGGTGCATTGCAGTCTGGGACTGCAGATCTCATGTACTGTGCTGGGTTTACATTAATATGTGGGTACCATAAAAAAATACAAATTACCCAATAAAAATAAATATACCTATACCTACAGTTTTTTTATTTGTAAAACACACAATAATTATTACAATGTAGTCATTTAAGGTGCAAGCACAATAAATAACATATGTTTTTAAATCTCAATGGCTCCCCAATGCTATATGCAATTTTTTATTTTGGTGATATAAAGCTTATAACTAAACAATTAAATGAAGATATAAAAAAATAGAACAATGAACTGACAAAAACTTACTACAAGGGATGGAACACTTCTGAAATAGGTGTACATTTTTTTTTTAAATTCTTTGAAATACATTGAAATTCATTAAAATACAATGAAATACTTTGAAATATTTTGAAATCTGAATAAAACTCTTGTCAGTTGTAGAGGTAAGTTTATTTAATTTAAATACTTCAAGTGAGGATTTAAGGAGGGGGGGTTAATGTGGTAATTACCCCTTCTAGAAAAAAATCTCAAAAAAATGCTTTTTTGCTTAATAAATAAAGGGCTTAATAGATAATTACTCCCCCTAGAAAAAAATTAAATGCACAAATATGTTTTCCATCCACAATTATCCTCTCCCCTATCCCACCTCAAGTTAAGATTCTCATTCATTCATTCATTTAGTGAATTTTAGGGTAGGGAATCCCATAAAACCAAAATGGCCAAACTTTGAAAATTCATATTTTAAAAACTATACAGTTTATTAGCAAAAGCACTGAGTTGCAGTATGGTGGGCCCAAAGAGATGTGAAAAAACCACACCCTGAGTTAAGATTCGGAAAAATGTCATTTAGCGAAATTTAGGGTAGGGAATCCTATAAGACCAAAATGGCCAAACTTTGAAAATTCATATTTTAAAAACTATACAGTTTATCAGCAAAAGCACCGAGTTGTAGTATGGTGGGGCCCAAAAAGATGCGAAAAAACCACACCCTGAGTTATGATTCGGAAAAACGTCATTTAGCGAAATTTTGGGTAGGGAATCCCATAAGACCAAAATGGCCAAACTTTGACAATTCATATTTTAAAAGCTATACAGTTTATCAGCCAAAGCACCGAGTTGCAGTATGGTGAGGCCATAGAGATGCGAAAAAACCACATCCTAAGTTAAGATTCAGAAAAATGTAATTTAGCAAATTTTAGGATAGGAAATCCTGTAAGACCCAAATGGCCAAATTTGGAAAATTCATATTTTAAAAACTATACAGTTTATAAACAAAAGCACTAAGTTGCAGTATGGTAGGGCCATAGTGATGCAAAAAAACCATACACTGAGTTAAGATTCGAAAAAACGTCATTTAGCGAATTTTAGGGTAGGGAATCCCATATGACCAAAGTTTGAAAATTCATATTTTAAAAACTATACAGTTTATCAACAAAAGCACCGAGATGCGGTATGGTGGGGCCAAAGAGATGCGAAAAAACCACACCCTGAGTTAAGATTCGAAAAAACGTCATTTAGAGAATTTTAGGGTAGGGAATCCCAAAGACCAAAATGGCCAAACTTTGAAAATTCATATTTTAAAAACTATACAGTTTATCAGCAAAAGCACCGAGTTGCAGTATGGTGGGCCCAAAGAGATGCGAAAAAACCAGACCCTGAGTTAAGATTTGGGAAAACGTCATTTAGCGAAATTTAGGGTAGGGAATCCCATAAGACCAAAATGGCCAAACTTTGAAAATTCATATTTTAAAAGCTATACAGTTTATCAGCAAAAGCACCGAGTTGCAGTATGGTGGGCCGCAAGAGATGCGAAAAAACCACACCCTGAGTTAAGATTCGGAAAAACGTCATTTAGCGAATTTTAGGGTAGGGAATCCCATGGACCAAAATGGCCAAACTTTGAAAATTCATATTTTAAAAGCTATACAGTTTATCAGCAAAAGCACCGAGTTGCAGTATGGTGGGCCCAAAGAGATGCGAAAAAACCACACACTGAGTTCAGATTCTAAAAAACGTCATTTAGCGAATTTTAGGGTAGGGAATCCCATAATACCAAAATGGCCAAACTTTGAAAATTCATATTTTAAAAACTATACAGTTTATCAGCAAAAGCACCGAGTTGCAGTATGGTGGGCCCAAAGAGATGCGAAAAAACCACACCCTGAGTTAAGATTCGGAAAAACGTCATTTAGCGAAATTTAGGGTAGGGAATCCCATAAGACCAAAATGGCCAAACTTTGAAAATTCATATTTTAAAAGCAATACAGTTTATCAGCTAAAGCACCGAGTTGCAGTATGGTGGGGCCATAGAGATGCGAAAAAACCACACCCTAAGTTAAGATCCAGAAAAATGTAATTTAGCAAATTTTAGGATAGGAAATCCTGTAAGACCCAAATGGCCAAACTTTGAAAATTCATATTTTAAAAACTATACAGTTTATCAACAAAAGCACCGAGTTGCAGTATGGTGGGGCCAAAGAGATGCGAAAAAACCACACCCTGAGTTCAGATTCGAAAAAACGTCATTTAGCGAATTTTAGGGTAGGGAATCCCATAAGACCAAAATGGCCAAACTTTGAACATTCATATTTTAAAAACTATACAGTTTATGAGCAAAAGCACCGAGTTGCAGTATGGTGGGCCCAAAGAGATGCAAAAAAACCACACACTGAGGAGTACAGATTCGCAAAAACGTCATTTAGCGAATTTTAGGGTAGGGAATCCCATTAGACCAAAATGGCCAAACTTTGAAAGTTCATATTTTAAAAACTATACAGTTTATCAGCAAAAGCACCGAGTTGCAGTATGGTGGGCCCAAAGAAATGCGAAAAAACTACACCCTAAGTTTAGATTCGGAAAAATGTAATTTAGCGAATTTTAGGGTAGAGATGCCATAAGGCCAAACTTTGAAAATTCATATTTTAAAAGATATAATATACTATACTTATATAAAAACTGTTTGCAAGGTTGATATATAGCATGGATTTTAGCTCACACTACTACTATAAGTAAGTGTAATTTTTTCGAGAAAAAAAAAGTTGCTCCGATTTCAAAATTTTTTATATATCTTTGCGTTTCAGATGATTTTGAAACTTTTTTGTTTTGCTGTCTGTCTGTCTGTCTGTATGTCTGTCTGTAACGACCAACCCGCATAACTCAAAAACCGCTTGTCCGATTTTAATGAAATTTGGTACCTAAGTTGGGTCTTGGGCCGTGATGGTCCCATTTAAAAATGAACAAAATCCACCGAACGCAAGCCAAATAAAAGGGTGGGGGTAGATTCCAAAAATTAGAGTTTATGTGAAAATATGGCGTGTGTGATATCAAAAGAAAGGTAATTAAGTCTGGAGTTAAAAAAAATGAATTTTAGTTTATTTTTAAAAAAAGGGTAGGGGTAGATGTCAAAAATTAGAGTTTAAGTGAAAATATGGCGTGTGTGATATCAAACGAAAGGTAATTGAGTCTGGAGTTAAACAAAATACATTTTAGTTTTTTTTTTAAAGGGTGGGTGGTAGATTGAAAAAATTTGAGTTTAAGTCAAAACATGGCTTGTGTAGTATCAAACGAAAGGTAATTGAGTCTGGAGTTGAATAAAATATATTTCAGTTTTTGATTATATTAGCTCACACTATAACTATAGTACCTAGTGTGAGCTTAGGTGCCCATAGATTGGAAGAGTATTTTTAAAGTGTGCTAGTGGGCTAGGAAGGTACCAGATCCGTCATGGAACCATTTATTTATTAGGGTTTTTAGCTAGTAAAAACACTGCTGGTAAAAACCTCACATAAATAACTATAATTAAAGAATATAACGGGTAGAATTTAGTGGCATAAGGGCAAGGTATAAATAAGAAAAATAAGATAACAAAAATATTTTGCCTCAGCTGGATTTAAACCAGCGATCTTCCGCTAACCAGGCTGAATAGCGGATGGCCGCTTGCTCTTATGCCACTTAATTCTCCCCTTTATATAATTTATACCTAGCTACCACATACATAATGGTCTGAATATAATTGTGTGCCAAATTTTGGGAATAGAGGATAACTGGGTTATTTATTTGATGTATTTATTTATGTTATCCATTTTTGAAGTGTAAACTTCTTTAGTTTTTGTGGCTAGTGAATTGAACTAAGCCGTCGTGATGCAGATGAAGGCCAGTACACAGAAGAGTTCGGTTCGGTCCGCTTTGCAGAATATGTTATGGGCCAATATTATTAATTTCGCCTTGTTGAAGTTTACACTTCTGCCGTGTGGTCTTAAGCACACACAATAATTTGTTTTGTTATAATATTAACTTTGTAATTTGTATTATTCAAGTGCTAATATTTCCAGTACAGACAATATACTTTTTATTTATTTATAGGCAAACCCATTAAAATCATCGAAGTTAGATCAAGGTCCTTTGATGCTGAACCCGGCCTTAAAGAATTCGAAGTTAGCTTGGTAAGATGGCTAGTTTGTTTTAAATTTAAGTGTACATATTGCTGTTTTGGCCGTGATAATAGGGTGTTTCTCCAGGAAATTAAAGACTTGCTGATCCTGTTGAAGCGAGCTGAAGCCACTGTTTTGTCGAACAGTTTCTTTTTTCCGAATTTTTTTTTTGTTGCATTAACCTTGTTCAGTAAGTTGAGTTAAACGATCTTTAAATAGACCTACCTTTGTTGCAATCAAATAAAACTTTTTAGGTACGACTGCTGGATAAAGTCACGAATGGAACTGTTGTGGAGCTAAACGAGACGGGGACCTCATTATATTTTCAACCAGGGCTGCTTCTCGGAGGCAAAATTGAACACAATTGTTCTGTTCAGAGAGGAATAGGTCAGTACATCGCTGTTGACATATTTCGAAAATTTAGAAACGAGAAAACCCCATCAAAGTCGATTAAATTTGGAGAGTATTCCTCAGGTTTCTAGCCTTCTTTATTTTTTATACAGGGTTCCTAAAGCTAGAGCTAGGATTCCAAAAAGTTTTGTGTTTAAGTATAGACTTATAGACATACAGAAAATTAACTGAGGAAAAAAGAGACGGGCATCGGCCGCGGTTGCCACTTCAGTTTAAAAGTAGTATTTTTGATGAATTATACGCGTGGCAGAATCTAAATTTATGTTGATATTTCTTTAAGAATGAATGAACATCATATTAAAAATAGTTTTTTTCGAAGAAAGTATCCATCCAACGTTATTACTCTGCCAACTTCGAGTCAGTTTGCTACAAAACTGCCGTCTAAAGATAAATCGCAGTAAGCCTTTTTTTACTTTGACATTTTTTGATTAATTTTTTAAAAATATTTTCTACAGATTTCTGAGTTTTATTTTGGACCAAAACATAAAAAAATTATCTGTCTTTTTCCTTTGGACTGCAAAAAACTTATCAATGGCTGTTTCCCACTCATCTGCACGGCATTTAATTTCACCATACTGATTCGTTGTTAAGTTCAGAGCTGTTTGCAAAGATGTCGCTAGAAAAAAATTAGATTTGTTTTAGAACCTAATTTATTAAAATTAATAAAATTTAACAGCCTTGTTAGTGTTTTTGTTTAGTTATGTAAATTTCTTGGTTTTAAAATAAACCACCTATTCTAAAAAGGTACAGAGAACAATGAAAAGACCAAAATTAGATGTTAATTTTTTTTCCTGCTTGAGATTCACATTAGCATGTAGCAGCCAACATTTCTGGGGTGGTCGAATAAGTTGCCTCCAAAATTTTGCCCCTTAACAAGTTGTGGGCAACGCTTGTTAAGTTATCATGCCAACGACTCTAGTTCTGCATAGAAAATAAATTTTACAGATTAATAATCTTTTTTTGTAGTAGAAATTTTTTTGTTAATTTGAACTGAACTTACTCAGATCGAAAAGAATCGTTTCCTGTTACACAGCCTACATGTGAAAAATGAAAAGACCTGTACTTTTAGCAATATTTGGCAATGTTGCGCCCGCTCTTTGCAACCTGTCGGGTCTCATTGAAAACTCTATACATGCAAATCGAAAGTTGGATTGCCCCTTTGGTCGCAAACCAGTTGCATTTTCAAACGGAGACAGTGTACATTTTATGGTTAGAATCAGATTTCTTATGTAAATCTCAATGATATTAAACATTCCCTCAGTCGAGATGCTATTACTAGAGTAAGGACATTGTTTTTAATGCAATTAAAAGTAAATAACTGCAGGCGTTGCGCAACGTTTTCTTTACTACTACTATGTCGGTTTAGAACGTTTTTCTACGTTGTCCGACGCCTATTCTCCACCTCCTTCGATCCTGATAATCATCTTCTGTCAGGTTTTTTTTGACTCATTGATCTCTGAATTGACTGTTGTCATTCTAGTTTAGGACGCCCTCTTTTTCTACACCCAGTTGGTTACCATTCTAGGACCTGGTTTGGTATACATACCATATCAGTTGCCTTTTAGTGATGTCATCCGTTATTCTTCCCTCGATTCTTTCTTTTTGATCTCATTTCTTATATGATCTGTTCTAGATATTCTCATTGATCTTCTTATTGCATTTCGACACTTTCCATCCTAACGTACAATCTACTTAAAGTACTGGTTACTGAAATTCCTCTGTAATTGTTGCAATCAAGCCTTTTTCCGTTTTTATGTATCGAGGATATGAATTCCAATTTTTCAATCATCAGGTACTGGATGTCCGTTTATGCATTGATTAATTATATATGTGAGATTTTCTAGTAGTTTCTCTAATCCATATTTGAGCATTTCAGCGTATATTCCTCCAGGTCCGCTAGCTTTTCCTGATTTAAGCTTTTTAATACTATTTTTTATCATTTCTTTTTGGATCGCCATGTACTTCTATGTCTCTCCTCGGCGAGGCTGACAGATATTCGGGTCTCGTTTCCTGCAGCAGTCTCTTGTAGTGGTCTGTCCATTGTTCGGGTTTGATGATCTGAATGTTGAATTGAATCACTTTTTCTTTTGTTGGGTTTTTTACCGTAGAAATGAATTTCCATACTTCAGAATTCTGCCTACCTGGTTTTCTTTAACCAGCACAAATTCTATATGGCACTTTTGTTTAGCTTATATGAATATGTAGAACCGTTCGTTATGAGTGTGTTTCTTTTAGGTTACTACCTAGAAGTGCTCCTTATGATAGGATTCTTTTGTAAAGAACCCTTAAATGTCACATTACAAGGAGTTACAAGCAACAACATAGACCCATCTGTGGATCTTCTAAAAACCTCTGCGCTACAAACGTTGAAGAAATTCGTATTAGACGATGAGGGCTTGGAGTTAAAAATAACTAAACGAGGTATGGAATAGCACTGTTTTGTAGTGAGGCATAGCCTACTATAAGGATAAGAAAAAACGTAATTAAAGGTGATAGTGAAGTAGTAAAAAATCAACTTGGCGGATTTAAAATGGCGGACTGTCCTATTTATGAACATATTTGTTTCAAACTTGGTACTTGGAGCGCATATAAAAAACCTATACCTCTCCCACAAAAAAAAAACAAAAAAATCAAATACGCCCAACGTTTTTATTTTAGCTTGTTAAAAGTTCGGTTTGTGTTGTAATTATTTTTTAGTTTTTGGTACAGGTCATGATATAAAATAAAACCGTTTACCATAAATTTTTTTAACCCATTTTTATTAAAGGATTGTTACCTCTTGGTGGAGGCGAGGTGGTTTTCAAATGCCCAACAAGAAAAAGCCTACGACCAATACAACTGCTAGACAGCGGCATGGTGAAAAGGATCAGGGGAACTGCTTACGCACTTAGGGTTTCTCCTGCCATGGCAAACAGAATGGTGGACAAAGCTAAAGGAGTGTTGCTTAATTTTATTCCAGGTAATAAAACCTATAAAATTATTGTTAAAGTTTGTTCCCTAAACTGATAGTGAGTGCAAAATTTTAATAATTGTTGTAACATAGGAATATCACGGCCTGTATTACAAATCTGGCAAAAAAATTTCTTGTGGGGTTGTGACGTTTTTAAGATTTTATTTATTTGGAGTGATAATAAATTTATTGTGACGAATTTAAAATCAAAAGAATGGGCTTTTCAAATCTTCAAGTTTATCAAGGTGATTTCCCGATTTAATCTTTAGAAAAATATGAAAATACTCTGCCAATCTATGGGCACCTAAGCTCACACTAGGTACTATAGTTATAGTGTGAGCTAATATAATCAAAAACTGAAATATTTGATACCACACAGGCCATGTTTTGACTTAAACTCAAATTTTTTCAATCTACCCCCCACCTTTTAAAAAAAAAAACTAAAATGTATTTTGTTTAACTCCAGACTCAATTACCTTTCGTTTGATATCACACACGCCATATTTTCACTTCTACTTCACTCTAATTTTTGACATCTACCCCCACCCTTTTTTTAAAAATAAACTAAAATTCATTTTTTTTTAACTCCAGACTTAATTACCTTTCGTTTGATATCACACACGCCATATTTTCACATAAACTCTAATTTTTGGAATCTACCCCCACCCTTTTATTTGGCTTGCGTTCGGTGGATTTTGTTAATTTTTAAATGGGGCCATCACGGCCCAAGACCCAACTTAGGTACCAAATTTCATTAAAATCGGACAAGCGGTTTTTGAGTTATGCGGGTTGGTCGTTACAGACAGACATACAGCAAAACAAAAAAGTTTCAAAATCATCTGAAACGCAAAGATATATAAAAAATTTTGAAATCGGAGCAACTTTTTTTTTCTCGAAAAAATTACGATCACCATAGCTCACACTACTTATAGTGGTAGTGTGAGCTAAAAATAGTGCTGACCCTTATAAAGGATTCAGTACTGAAGAATACTAACACTAAAAAGGAAAAATAAAGAGCGCGATCTTCTAAAATCATTAAAATTTCAGTGGACGGTGGTGGCCTGATTTTGGTGGACTTTTTTGGTGCACATAAGGGCATTAGTAGTGACAAAAACTGCAATAAAATCTTTTGTTGGAATTTGTTTCTAAAGAATAATGGTTAATATTCTGGAATAATGGTACGCCCCGTCACTCCCATTACAACAAGGAAGATGAAAGGTAATATTAAACCAATAATATTTGATATTTTGTTGATTTTATGCAGATGTCTACATTACCACAGACCAAAGAAAAGGCAAACAGTCGGGGAAAAGTCCAGGGTTTGGAATTCATTTGTATGCAGAGACTACTAACGGAGTCGTATATTCATCAGAGCAAGTAAGCATTAATGATTCATTTCTTTTATAAAATCTTTTGTTCTATGAATTGTTGGCTGACTTGGCAACCATGTCGTTTATTCCTGATATACATAGGTTGGCTATGTATAGTGGATTTGTGCTGATAAAGTTTCAAGTGTATACCAAATATGACCATTTTTAGTGCGTCTATGCTAGATCTACCGCTGCTTTGAGGGGGGAGTGATATACATCGTTGGAAAGGAAATTTCTTCAGTTTTAAAAACCAGACATGTGTGACATTTAAAAAAAAAAGTTTTTTCCACACCTCTCATTTATTTAAATGCCTATAAAATGTGCTGTAAGGGGGGCGTGTTATACATCGTTAGAGAGGACTTTTCAGCAGCAATTGTTACTTAGTTGTTTTTTGCCAAGTTAAAAGTTTGCAAATAGTTGGGAAAATAGTGTAAGAGAGCACTTTTGAAGGGAGTGAGAGGGGGGATGCCCACAACCCGCAGTTTAAAGAAGGTCAACTAGAAAAAGTCAGTTTTAAGTTATAACTAACCAAAAATAATTTTTTACTCTCATTATTAGTTACAAAAATGAATGTTCAACATTTTAGTTTGATTTTAGGATTTCTACAAACACATTTATTTTTATTTCAAGGCGGGTATTTAAAAAAATATATTTCTAGTTAATAGGTATTTAAATTTATACAATGGGCTTTTAATCAAAAATATTTTTTTGAGAAAAAAATAGTGTTAAAGATAAAAAATATCACAAAAAAAATATTTAAAAAAATTTTTCGTACGCTAATGGAACCACTGCCGCCAGAGAGTACTAAGGTACATCGTTGAAAAGAAAATTGGATCTGCTGGAAAAATGAGTTCTAGAACGTTTTTGGAAAAGTTGACTGTTTTCGAGTTATTAGCAAAAAACTATCAAAAAGCACGTTTAAGGGGAGAGACCCTTCGATTCATGATCGAAGGGGGGACCACCCCCCTGCCAGGGTTGGGGGGGCGGGGTGGTTCCCTTTCGTAAAATGTTCGGACGAGTCTTATGTCTATCCGTAACAAGTGTGTTGCTTCTATCATTAAAAGCAGCATATCGCTTGAATCTCGAATGTAGGGCCTGAACTGAATTAACCAAATTGTTATTTAACTTTTTTTAAAGGTATCAAACGTAGTCTCAAACGGCGAGGACCCCTCCATACCTGAGGATTTGGGAATCGCGGCCGCGCAAAGACTCCTTTACGAAATCTATTTAGGCGGGGTAGCGGATTCCACATCGCAATCTCTGGCCATTTTAAATATGGCGCTAGGAATGAAAGATGTGTCAAAAATGGTAATCGGTAAGTAAAGTATAATAATAATATTGTTTATCGCGTTTTCCTTTCCGTATTGATATATTTCGCGTTTTCCTGTCCGTATTAATACATTTCGCGATTTCCTTTCCGTATTGATACATTTCCTATGAAGAACGTTTTAAAATATTTTTTGTGAGCATAAGCGAAAAGTTGACTCATTTATTTAAAAAATTGTGGAACCAGACGACCCTAAATTGTTGCTGGACAAACAAAACGTTTTTTCCCTACGACCAGATATGAAAATGATGGTTTTTCACACGTTTTGCATACTCAGACACCGTTAACTTTCACCCGTGTGCAGAAATTTTGTGTACGATGACATTAACTGTCACCATACTTTTCCGCACATGTGTTACAAAGTATTTTTCCATACATGTGCGGAAAAGCAGTTTCATTTGATTTGTGCAAAATTAAAGACCAATTTTTACAAAAATTAGTATAGTTTAACAGCGTTCGTAGGAAAAATAGCGTACACAACTCGATAGAAAGTAACTTTCGTACACTCGCGTGTTGTTCCACTCGGTTAGCGCCTCGTTCACAGCATTCACGTGAAATTTGTCACTTTCTTCTCTTGTTCGAACTGTTTTCTGTTCTGGCGTTTTCTGAAAAAATTTGAACGTTCGGCTACTCCTCACAGCGTGTGCGTACTAGTAATATTTTCTTTATTTTGAATTTTTTAAAAACTGATCTATTTTACAAAGTTCATTTTTTGTTTTTCTACAGGTCCATTGACAGACTACTCGATAGGCTTCCTAAGGCATTTACGTGAGTTTTTCGGCGTTACATTTAAACTTGAGCATTTCGAAAGTGACGATGACCATGGTGGCACGGGCTCTAAAAAAGTTTTGTTAACCTGTGTCGGTATCGGTTACAGTAATATTAGTAAAAGGACTATTTAGCGCGTTAAATATAAACGTTGTCTTATTATTCATTCCATCCATCTTATCCTAATAAAGCTGGAAATAAGGACCCTGCCTATATAAAGAACAAGACGGTGTAGTTTCAGAAAAGACCCACAATACAATTTTGTACCGTCCCGTTTAGGGAAATCTTGCCAAACTATCGATTTGGGAAATTTGGTTACTTTCCAAGCATTAGAAACCCATTTTCTTATGATCGATTGGCTTTTTATAGTTATAATAGTTTGAATTTGGGTATTTCTTAGTTTATACGACTTCATATAACGCTAGTATACTTCAATCCTTTCTTCAACTTATTCAAAGTGAATTAAAAGAAAACCAAGTCTTTAGGGCTTTACTTATAATAACCGAATTAAGTTGGCCTTTTTATTTCTTGTATTTGTTTTATAATTTTTGAAAATGTTTGTCACCAAACAAAACTAATTAAAAAATTTATTAATATACAGCATGTCCCAACTAAAAGGTAACAGAGGTGTTTTTGGGTATTTTTCGTGCGAATTTGGAGAATTTTGAATATGGAAAATGGGTCTAGTGATACCTTGTTTTGAAGTTCTCTTGAATATTTTTACAACCGTGTAAAAATTTAGAAAATCCGTCGATTAGTTTTTAAGATATTTGCTAAAATTCTGATAAATTATCTCAAAAACTAATGGATAGATTTTTGAAATTTTTACATGATTGTAAAGACATTCAAAACAAAGTATCACTGGACCCACTTTCTCGATTTAAAATATAGGGGTAAAGTATACCCCTATATTGATACAAAAATTTCAAGATAGCCAAAAAGTGTCCCCCTTGCAAACAAAGTCGACGTGTTCGAGCGTTTCTCCAAATTCGCACGAAAAATACTCAAAAAAAACCTCTGTTATTTTTTAGTTGGGACACCCTGTATTTTATTTATCCCGTTTTTGGCTCGTTTGGAATTTACAATTTTTTTAAAATATCTTGTTTTGGGTATTTTCACCTAAACATTTTTGAGGGGGTCAAAAATATTGTTTAAAAGCAGTCCGCCATTTTGAATGTTGTACAAAAATGGCTTCTGACATAGAAGACGTAAAATCTGACGTTTTCTTGTTCAACAACAGAAAATTTATACACAGTTAAACTTTTGGTGATTTTTAAGGAAAAAAAATCAAACTTAGTTTATTTTTATTATTAGAGGAAACTAAGTTTTCTTTAAAAGTTTATATAACATTTTTTGCTGAGAAATAAATGACCTATTTAATTTTATTTTAATTTAAAAAAAAACGAATTTTGTAAATTTAGCGAAAAAATAATGAAATTTTTTGACAGATTTTATTTTTTTCTCCAAAATTTTCCTGTGTGCGGCCGTCCCAAGGGGAAGACAAAACATATCTTTGAAACACCATCGATGAATTATACGTATATTTTATAAAACAAGTGTGCCCTTATCCCCACTATATCTGCGTGTATTTGTACTGCAATGACTTCGAAGTATGTTCCTAAATTTATTATATGATTATCAATCTGGATCTACCAAATGTAGAGATATAAAGAATTTTCATCATAATAAATTATAGTAACAAAATAACCACAATATGTGCCTCTATTCGACTTTTGAGAATAGAATAACCAGAAAGAATAAGTTAATTTATTTTAGTGTTACTTAATATTGTATTTTTTCTAGTATTACAATCCGTTTTTTTTTTATTTTATACAAACTTAAATTAAAGCTAACTAGTGAGGGTATTAAAATAGATATATTACTTTTAAAACGTTCGTTACTTGCCCGTCACCATTTTGTCGCTGCACATGACGGTGCTCGTTCCAGGGGCCACTGTGATTTCGCCGCAGCTATGACCTGCTTCTCGTTGAGGACTCTAAAAAAATAGAATTAAAAAATAAAAACATAAGCTACCGGCATTTATGATTGATCATGATATCACTTTTTATGTTTCGTTAAGTAAACTATAGTCTAATTCCAGCCCTAATTAGGGAACAAGAGTTGGATGCAACTCTGGGAATGATATCCGACGTCATGCCCAACACGGTGTACAGCAGAAAGCTATACAACATTATATTTCCAGAAAGGGAAGAATGGTTAAAGAACAGGACCAATTTTTCAAAAAACGATAGCTTCTGGCATACCGACGGATCCAAAATGCCATCAGGCGTTGGATCTGGAGTTGTTAGTATCCAAGAAAAAGTCCAGATTCAACATAGTCTCGGCCAATTGGTTACTATATTTCAGGCCGAACTTGTAGCCATTGAACTGTGTGCCCGGTGGATTATTGACCACGAATGGACCAACAGGACAATAAAAATCTTCTACGACAGTTAAGTAGCCTTAAAAGCGCTTGATTCCTACACGGTCTCATCAAGAACCGTGAGGAACTGCAGGGACTCGCTGAATGCGCTCCGTAGCGCTAATAAGGTGTTATTAGTATGGATCAGGGCATTCTGGACACGAGGGAAATGAGGCCGCAGACCAGGCAGCGAGGGAAGCGGCATCTGCAGAATTTTTCGGCCCCGAACCAGCCCTGGGGATATCGTACAATGCTGCTAAATTAAGCATATTGAGATGGATGGAGAACAGCTTGCAACAATACTGGATGAATATACCAGAACTGGCTCACTCTAAAGAGTTCATTAAAGGACTTTGTCAGAAGAGGGCCACGAATATTATTGGACTTACCAGACAGGAGATCCGTATAGTGACTGGACTCTTCACGGGTCACTGTCGTCTAAGAGTACCCATGCACAGAATGGGAATAACCGAAGAGACCGAATGTAGACTCTGTATTGAGGATGACGAAATAGTTAGACATGTACTGTGCGAATGTCTGGCTATTGCAAGTTTACGTCAAAACACTTTCGGTAAACCTCAGATTGATTCAGAAGATCTGAACAATGTCTCACCCAAACTGATCGCTAACCTTTTTGGAGGATAGGGCATACAGTGGTGAGAAACCACTCAAAAGTGAGCCACAATAGACCCACTAGTGGTCGCAGTGGAAGGGCTGCAAGGCCCACTCACTTATGAATCATCATCATAGTCTAATTCCAACTGAACTGATTTGACGTCACAGCTGTGATGTAGCGAATTTGCGGCAAAATTTTCCTGTCCTCTTAAACGAGCCTATGCAAAAATGTATGCGCCGCTCGTAGATATTGTTTTCGAAGTATAATTTCGATCAGGCGATTGTCACCGAATACTTTTTGAGGGTACACGTTTGTCCAGAGATATTAGAACATCTAGAGATTTCACAACTAACCAAAACAGACAAAGTGGGTACACCATGCATTTGACGTTACGGGCTTGTCAAAATGGCGGCGACTGTCAGTTGTTGTTTTTGATGAAAAAAAAATAATTGGACAAGCACTTTAAATCCTTGACATTTCTAGGCCAGAAAACGAAATATTAATGGCTAAACAGGACGGGACGGCAGCCATTTTGGATTTGCCGCTTTTACTTTGGTCAAATCCAATCCGTCAATGTTTTATAATCCATGATTATTGTCGGAACAATAAGAAAAAGTTATGGGACACCCTGGATAAGATTTATACTTACTTGGACCTGAATTTTGTTTTTTAAGACGGCAGCCCTTAAAATCAACATTCTTGTCCTCCTCTGATATTCTTTGCCTATGTCTAAACTTTTTTCAAAAGTGGTGCTTCTTTGATCGACGTCTTTCGAAAACAGAATTTTGTTATGTGAGTCTATCCTGGCTTGAATTTGACCTAAGGAAACAAAAAGCTTTATTAAAAGGTAGTAGACAATTGAAGAGCTTTAATCAGACTCAAAATTTTGGATTTTTATATGGTTGGTCCCCGAAAAATTGAATTTTAATTTAATATGTGTGTTGAAGCCTCAGAAGCCAATATTTTAGCTCACACATATACTATACTATAGTAGTGTGAGCGATGGTGATCCTAATTTTTTCGAGAAAAAAAAAGTTGCTCCGATTTCAAATTTTTTTATATATCTGCGTTTCAGATGATTTTGAAACTTTTTTGTTGCGCCGTCTGTATGTCTGTCTGTCTGTAACGACCAACGCGCATAACTCAAAAACCGCTTGACCGATTTTAATGAAATTTGGTACCTAGGTTGGGTCTTGGGTCGAGATGGTCCCATTTAAAAATGAACAAAATCCACCGAACAGAAACCAAATAAAAGGGTGGGGGTAGATTTCAAAAATTAGAGTTTATGTGAAAATATGGCGTGTGTGATATCAAACGAAAGGTAATTGAGTCTGCAGTTAAACAAAATACATTTTAATTTATTTAAAAAAAAAGGGTGGGGGTATATTTTAAAAATTAGAGTTTAAGTGAAAATATGGCGTGTGTGATATCAAACGAAAGGTAATTGAGTCCGGAGTTTAACAAAATACATTTTAGTTTTTTGTTTTTTTTAAGGGTGGGGGTAGATTTCAAAAATTTGAGTTTAAGTCAAAACATGGCTTGTGTGGTATCAAACAAAAGGTAATTTAGACTGGAGTTAAATAAAATATATTTCAGTTTTTAGTTATATTAGCTCACACGTACACTATAACTATAGTACCTAGTGTGAGCTTAGGGGCCCATATATTGGCAGAGTATTTTTACTTGTGATGATGTTAATGAACTGAGCGATGTTAGTGAACAAGGGCATTCTTATATTTTGGCAAATCGCACGAATCAAACAGGTCCTGCTTAAAGTGAATCCATCATAATTAATTTTATTTTTCTTCAAACAGGAAATTCATTTTTTTTCTTGACTTTGACCGGCATCTTGGATTTTGAAGCCGGAAAATCGGGGATCCTCAAATGATAATTTTGCAGCTTTTTTTTACAAATTTAATCTACTAATAATCCATTCATTTATAACTGAGAAATTATTAATCACTGAAATGTGTTCTTTGACTGTTATAGCTAAGCTTCACCACCAAAAAAAACCGAAAATAATGCGCTCGACAAAAATGAAATCAACCTGTTTAAACCCACGCGTGGTGGATGACTGGATCCCTACCACCGTAATGTGTGGTCTAATACACAGAAGATATTCGTGTCAATGGAATACTTCTATGTGTTAGATTAAAAAAAGCTATTATGTTAAGATTATTCTTCTAATACTTTTAATAACTGAACATTCAAGTATTAAAAAATAAAAAAGTTAAAAATTAAATACATTTTTCTTTGGTATTGGTATAAAATTAAAGGTAAAACTGTTATTGTATCTGGAAAAAAAGATGCTGACTGTAGGTTGACAAAAAAAAAGCACAAATAAAAACAACTAAGACTAAGCATAACTGCCTATGGCAAGGACTAGAGGAACAGGATCACATTCTCAAACAATTTTAGGGCACTCTTAGTATTTTGACCACCTTTAAATATCTCTGAATTAAAATAAAAAAGTGTGAAAGGCTTACCATCAAGTATTAACTGCATAAGTTCATCCTCCAATGCGGAAACAGTTCTATTGAACGCCACCGCCATCTTGTGCATATCGGCCGACAAATAGGGACTAAAGTATTGAATAAGAGCTCGGTTTCTTATTTGAGTATAGAGGGCGTTAATATGCGGCGCTATATACATATCCAACAATAGATTGTCTTTAATTTCGTCTAACAATTTCAAACAAGAATCATATTTTGAATTGTAAAATTTGAAAATAATGTCTCTTAATTGTGGTTCTAGTTCTAAAAACAACTTGAAAGTGGTGTTATTAATCACGTTTTTCTGCAGCTCGTGTCGATCGAAAGTCGCTAAGGCACACAACCCTCCGTACATAGCAACGTTATTTGGCGAAAGGAGGTCCGGAAAGTCGCAATGATCTAGGTTCGCTTGCAAAAAATGTTTGGCCGCTTGTTTGTATTTCTTTGTGGCTAAATCGGCTAAGCCTGCGGCGCATCTCAGCTTGGTGAAGATCAGGGGGTTGCTGTCTTTCGCTTGAGACTCTGAGAAATCTATAACAAATAGTACAATTATAAAAAAAAGCAGTTACCAAAAAGCCTAAACAAAGCCTCGGAGCAATGGATGGAAACTCTCCAAGACGAAACAAGCAAAGACAAAGGACTATGAATATAGCTACATGGAACGTACAGGGACTGAATCAAAAGTTGGACATTATTGCAACCGAAGTGCAGAATTGTAAGATCGATTTTATTGCACTCACTGAGACAAAAAAGAAAGGAACAGGTACGAATAGTGTCGGTAATTTTGTTCATATATTCACTGGAGTCCCAAAAGAAAGAAGAGCAGCCAGAGGGGTATCCTTGTTGATAAAGAAAAATCTAAAGAATAAAATTACAGACTACGATTGCATTAGTGAAAACGTACTTCGAGTGAACATGAAGATGCTTGGACATAATATAAGCATAATAGCAGTCTACGCACCATCAGATGACGAAAGAGTAGCTACAAAACAAATGTTCTTTGATCAACTTGATGAGACTATCACAAAAATCGGTAATACCAGAGAAATAATTATGCTTGGCGATTTTAATAGCCGAACTGGTAGACAAACCCAGAGCAAAGTGATAGGACCATTTGGAGAGGAAGTAACAAATGATAATGGCTTAAGACTGATGCAATTGTGTGAAACCCACAACCTAAAAATAAATAATGGTTTTTTTTAAACATAAGGATATTCATCGATATACCTGGATTCAGCCAACAAGAAATCTTAAATCAATTATTGATTATGCTATAGGTGGACAACACTCGCAATTAAAGTGGTATCATGTGCGAGCACTTCGTGGTGTTATCTGTGGATCTGACCACCATCTGGTAAAAGCAAAAATATTATTCCCTTTAAGAAAAACAAGTAAGGACGAAAGTATTAGAGAAAATGAAAACCTAGAATGCATCGAAGACAATCAAAAATACAACTTTAGAAGTCTAGAAATCGAAAGTACTCAAAGATTGTATAAGAACCGATTAGATGAAAAATTAATAAACACAAATCACTCATTTGAAGAGATATACACAAACATAATAAAAAGCTTGAAGGAAGCAAGCAACGAAGCTGTTGGGTACCAAGATAATAGAAATAACAGGAAGATGTGGTGGACGGACAAAATACAGGAAATGGTCAAAGAGAAAAAACGCACATACTTGAAATGGCTCAGTACTAAGGAGCAAAGAGACCTAGAAATCTACAGGGAAACCAGAAGACAGCTAAGAAATTTGATACGCACAGAAAAAAAATTAAATGTTCGAGCGCAAGTGCCACGACATAAACACACACGTAGGAGGTAGGCAGAGTTCTGAAGTATGGAAATTCATTTCTACAGTAAAAAACCCAACAAAAGAAAAAGTAAACATCCAGATAATCAAACCAAAACACTACAAGAGGGACTGCTGCAGGAGACGAGACCCGAATATCTGGCAGCCTCTCCGAGAAGAGACATAGAAGTACATGGAGAGGAAGTAATCATCGAAAAAGAAATGATAAAGAATAATATTAAAAAACTTAAATCCGGAAAAGCTAGCGGACCTGGGGGAATATATGCTGAAATGCTCAAATATGGATCAGAGAAACTACACGAAAATCTCACATATATTATTAATCAATGCATAAACGGGCATCCAGTACCTAATGATTGGAAAATTGCATTCATATCCTCAATACATAAAAAAGGAAACAAGCTGGATTGCAACAATTACAGAGGAATTTCAGTAACCAGTACTCTAAGTAGATTGTACGGTAGGATTCTTAGAGATCTAATAGAGAATGATTTTCATGAACAAGAAGAGCAAAGTGGGTTTCGCGCAGGCAGATCTTGTAGTGATAATGTTTTTTGTCTTAAACAAGTAATTGAGAAAAGGAGCGCCAGAAATATAGAGACTCATGTTACCTTTGTGGACCTACAAAAAGCATATGATACCGGACACTCTAATAATGGGACGCGGACATCTTTTTTTGGTAAAAAAATTCTGAAACCTCCCCTTGGAGAGGTTTCTATTCATGAACCGTCATTCCAACTTCATTATTTTAAACACAATCAGCTGTGTCGTGACATGACCAGCAAAAAAAAAATCAGCTCCTGATGTGACGTCAATAAAACGGGAAAGTTTCGCCTACTCCAAAATGCTATGTTGACTTCCAGATATGCAAACTGGTAGTAGTATATTTATTAATTAAACTCGAGACTAATTAATAAAAATACTTCCCAACGGAGGAAATGATAAATTCTTTTTATTGTTCAGTTACTGCATTCAATTAATACCCTGAGAATTTCTCGTTCCTGTATTGAGACACCGCGCACCTGCATAGATGGAAGTTTTCCAAAAATTTATGTATGGTCTTCGGTAGTTCAATGCTTAGAACCTTTGCGTACAGAGCAAGAGGTTCCGGGTTCGAGTCCCGGCCGAATACAGAAAAACTTTTTTCTTATTTTTCTTTTTAATTTCACTTGTTGTTTTCGTCTTATTAGTTACACGTCAGTTGTTTTCACACATGTCAGGAATTTGGGCCCAGTACTTTCAGATAACATTATTGTAAACTTTACCTGGTGTTCCCTCAGCTTTCGCCACATAACTCAAAACATGCGACCAGTTCTGCAAGTGGATTGACACTTTTATGACATTTAAGCACATGTTGACAACATGTTTGCCACTCGTGCAGTAGTCTCTCGCCCTTGAGTAACATTTAAGCGCATTTGACAGATCTCCGCAGTCTAGGTAGTGGTCACCAAGATCGTCATGCCCCCTTCTATTGAAAATAGTAATGATAAACATTAATATCGTGATGGCGTAAAAGGGTGTGTAAATGCCGATTCTCATTTAAGTGGTGCGGAAATGCACAATAGGGACATTTTGGGTCAGATAAAATAACAGAAAATTTGACAGTTGTTACCGTTATTGTTACTAAGAATAACGGTAACATTCAGGGCAAAAAAGAAAGGGGGAATGTGCTACGAAAATTTCAAGCCAAAAACTGTACCCCTTGTAAACAAAACTCTTACTCATTATAAAAAAGTGCAGTAATTTTAACAGCCAAACCTTTTTGTCAATTTATTGCACTATTTTAAAGATACTTTTTAAAGCTTTGTAAAAGTTTTTTTTGTAAGCAACGCAGTTTTAAATAAATTATTTAAAGAGCTGGATTTAAATTTAACAAAATTTTATTTATACAAGTAAAACTTAAGATTTTTTTTGTAATAAACTAGTGACTAGTAAAACTAATTTTGTGTTATTTTTAGTGGTCGGATACTATCGATATCATCGATAGTTTTTGACTATCGAAAACTATCGATAGTTTTCAAGAACCATCGATAGTTTTTAAAATCGCTGGTTTTTAGTATTTTTCAAAATAATTTTCATGAGCATCCTTTCAAAACACTAAAATAAAAAAAAAAGTTTATAAGCAAGCAAACAGCAATTCAGCACTAGATCAGTAGATCATAAGTCCATAGGTATTAATGATTGCCTAACTGCCTTCTTCATCATTTTTATCATGTCTCTGCTGTCTACTCGTGCTACCATCTATGGCTTCATGAACAAACTAGAGAAAAATCACCCAATGCAATTACAGGAAATCACAGGATTCAATTATTTAGTGTGCTTTTGCTTTATTCCCTGTAGCAAGTAGGTCGCTTTTGGTAAGGCCACTAATTTCGAAACAATAGAAACTGTTTTTTTTCGATAGTACTATCGATAGTATCTCCTGAGACTATCGAAAAACTATCAATAGTATCTGACTAGTTATTTTGGCCATTTTCGCAAGTGTAAATAAAATAATAGTTTATGGTTAGAGATAAACTAAACTGTTAGCTATACTTTTGCAATATAACACTTTTAAAATTCACGCGTCCCTTTTGATTTTTGTCTACTGTGTGACGTGTGTTATTTTCCTAATAAATTCATGATTTATCTTCTGTAAGTAGACAGAAACTCTCTTCTTTTACAAATAAAGACATGAACGGCACGCATATTTGTATGTAACAGTCAAGATGTCCAATCGGCTATACCAACCGTATTTCATATGTAACGTACACGATAGCATTCAGTCGGATATCGTGACTATTAAAAGGAATTTAATAAAATATATTAGAATCAATTTAGAAACAAAAAAGTAACCATAAATAAAGTATAACAGTTAAAATATCCGACTGAATGCTATCGTGCGCATAGCCGAATGGACATCTTGACTGTTACATACGAATATGCGAACGGCACATGTGATACACTTTGTGCTAAAACTTTTCGACACCTTGGCTCATGCAGATGGAATTACAGTTAATTAAATCAAAACAGTGATAATTTACCACTATAAAGCCATTACCTAAGTAATACGTATATAATATTTTATTGTAATCTTGTTCTTACCTAATACTTTCTTTAATAGAATTAGACTTGTAATTTTTCAAATCATTGTCCAATTTTTCTAGTTTTAAAGCAGCTTTCTTAATACGAGTCTCCATCCACATATTATCGATAACAGGGATGTCTTGGGAAGTGGTTGCCGCGGCAACGTCTGGGACGTTATTTGCGTTATTGGCGCTAGTTACCTATAAAAAAAAGTATAGAGAGAGGAAATTAGACCAAAACTGGAGTGGAAAAAAGGCTGAATGACGGCGATTTTATGGGCGCCACTCGATCATTAAGAAAATTTTAAAGTCGACAATAAATAAACTAGGTTTTTTGATGACTTTTAAAAATAATCCCTAATTACGAACGTCAATCAAATGTTGACCACAATATCTTGGCGGCAGGGTGCCGTGATATGGTCGTCGGCTTCACATGCAGTAGGTACCAGGTTCGCGTCTCGAACAACGACGCAAAAACAAAAAAAAGTCCGTCGCCCTGTCGCCCACTTCCTTTTCAGCGTTCAACAGCCGTCATCTAATAAGCATGAGATGCGATGCACGCAAAATATAAGTTGACCTTAAACTTCGAGAATAAACGCAGGTCCGGCCCAGGAGCCGACACGCAGTCAGCCGAGGAACCAGGAATAATAACCCAGGAGCCTGCTATAAGTGCTGGTCGGTACATAATATAAGAATCTTTTTTTTTTAATTTATAAGTTTACAGGTATGTTCAAAATATCTTGCTTAAAAAGTTTTTTTATCTGAGTTTTTTCTTTGTAAGAAAAAGGTAAATATAGGAAAAAAAGAGAAAGTCTAAGATGATAGTGCCATTTTGACAATGTCCCTAGAAGGAAAGGAGTGAACTTTACTATAGTTTACTGTAAAAAAGGTTAGATGTAAGAGTAGCAATTGTTCTCCACCAAGAAAAAAAGCTAAATCTCGCCTTGTTGATGTATATTTTTTATATCATTCTTCTGTATGCAAAAAAATTCCCTCATTCGACGGTCATCTTGAATATCTCAAAATGGTGCCAGGGTGACATCAACCTCATTTTTTAATTAAGAGCTGTGCACATCAAAATCAGTCAGAAAATTTTCATGTTTTGATCTAGTTATTCGATCAAAATACACTATACCGACTATTTGCCTCACTTCTTAAGATTTCAACCATATTAAATTATTTTAAAAATCCTGGGAATCAGTCAATAAAAATCTCTTGTTTGTTTGGGACGTTTCAGTTAATTCAAACCATCATCAGACATTTACTAAAATGGATAATGATGGTTTGAATAAATGTAACAAACAAACAACTAAGAGATTTTAATTGACCGATTAATAGATAAGATAAGATAGAGTTTCAACAGTCAGGAATAACATTTTTAAAAAAATTAGTTACCTCAGCTAATCTCTGATGCAACACTTGATACAAGTTCACATTGTATGTGGTCATAACGTAAGTGATCGCTATCTTAAGAGCTTCGAGCCTTAGTGAGGGGCAGTGATCGACTATATACAAGAGTCTGTACAACTTCGCTAAGCCTGTGTAGCTGTTAGCGTAGACTTCTAAATCTAGGGTAGGATTTTCCACTATGTAGAAGATTTCTTCATTGTTGTCGTTGTCTTCGACTGGCGCGTCCACTTGCATTGGCTCAATTGCATTCTGTTGAAAAAACATAAAAAATGTTTATGCACTAAGAAAATAAAAGTGAACTTTTAATGCTTATTGTCCAAAGTGGTAGTTTAAATGTCAGTGTCAAAGGAATAAAAAGTGATTTTTCACTCTCTTTCCTAGAATTATTTTATTTTTATTTTATAATTATTTCAACAATAATTCATATTATTCAAAATTATCAACTCATATGTAACTTGTTGGTTCGAGTTTTGTTTCCTTCTTCTTTTTCCTAAAATGTGTGTTATTTTATTACCATGAGTACATACAGGTTTAGCTGAACTGAAAGAGGTAATTAAAGATATAAAAAATCCTAAATCTAGTGGCTGCGACATTTCTGTTAGATTACTTCAAAAGCTAAATAAAAGTGTTCTTTATGTATTGGTAGAATGTATAAATATCTCTTTAAAATCTGGGATCTTCCCTGATGCACTTAAAACAGCAGTTGTTGTACCAATACATAAAGGAGGCAAAACTGACAAACCCGAAAATTACCGTCCAATATCAATCCGTTCAACGTTTCCCAAAAATATTAGAAAGGTTGGTTAAAAAAAGGATTCTAGAGTACCTAAGTAAACAAAACATCTTAAGTAATGTGCAGTTTGGGTTCCAACCATTAAAACATACCCACGACACAATTTTTAAACTTCTAGATCAGATTTTTACCGCTTTAAATGAGGATGAAGTAGTCGCGGTTGTTCTTTGTGACTTCTCCAAGGCCCTCGACTGCGTAAATCATGAGATTATGTTGAAAAAACTACATGTCTGTGATATTAGAGAGGTCGCCTTTATGTGGTTTAGGTCTTATATTTCGAACAGAGAACAATATGTCAAAATAAGCCCTACACAATCCTCAACTTTAGGTATAGCAAATGGTGTTCCCCAAGGGTCCGTTCTAGGGCCGATTTTATTTTTGCTGTATTTAAATGACATATTCAGACTGCCAATTCAAGGTCGATTCACGGCATTTGCAAATGAAAACACTCTCACGTGAAAAGGAAAAAATATTATTGCATTAAAAAATACGGTCTTAGGTGGTTTAAAAATTATTAAATAGTTAGTCAGCTTCAATAAAAATAAAACAAACCTTTTAACATTTAAGTTTACTTGCATACTCAACTAATAAAAAGTAAGTCAACCAACAAGTTTCTTGGGATTCATGTAACAACCACCTTAAATTTTCAGATCATATACAGAATCTAAACAATCAGTTAGCTTGTGAAAGCTATGCCATGCACAAAAATTTTTATGATCTTATAAATCATTCTAGATCTTACCAATCAAGACATAAATTAGTTATTCCTTTGTCAATCCCAACACAAAACTATAGAAGTAAGAAAATATTTAACACCATTTATCTCTCCCAAGGGAAATTAAAGATATTAAAAAGTTCAAGGCAGCTGCAAGAAGTTTTCTCTGTGAGAAAGCATATTATAATTTCACAGAATTTTTGGATGATAAAATTTAATTAAGAACATGTATTATAAGCTTTTAGATACTTTTTTATGTAAGAACACTATTTGTATGCTTGCTCTAGTGTTTATTTGAACTACCTAAAGTTAACTTTAACCTTAAACTAGCTTTAAGGACTAAATGCTTTGACAATGAAAAATTGCTATGTATTTTCAGACAATAAAGTATATGTTGAATTGAATTGATTAACTGTGACTATAAATAAAGACTAAGTACTTCTATGGTAGAGATAAAAAAAAACAGGGCTAAAAACTTTAATATTTAAACAAACATCTATCTATTTTTTTATAAATTTTGGAAAATTATATATGATATGTGTGGGTGGATCAAATATAAACAAGCCTTTTAAACTTACTAATAGAAAAGTCATTCAAGATGAACGTGGCCGTTATAATTTTGGAGTAGGGATATTCAGCAGCATGTAGGCGGTTGGTAGTGCCGCGATGCTCATTTGGCCAGGAGCAATCGCAATGAGCGAGAAGAAGGTACACAGCAGTGTTGCGCAAAGAATAATCATTAAATTTCCTACACGCGAAAACGTGAAACCTGCTGAAATTCGATGCAGATTGCGAGCACAGTTCGGAAATAAGCCGCTTTCGTGGGTACCTGTAAAAACATGGTGCAAAGAAATTAATGACGGCCGTGAGCGTGTCGACAACGTGTCACCCAAGTCGTCCGCGTACCATCATTTCTGCAGGCAAAGTTTTAGCGACCGTTTTCTGGGACTGGATAGAAGTTTTGTTGGTCGATTTTTTGCACGAGCCAATAACAATAAACGCGGCTTCCTACTGCAAGTTACTCGACCAGGTAAAGCTTAATTATCGCCAAAAGAGGAGAGCACACCCCATCCAAGACATGTTACTCCTGCATGACAATGTTAGACCTGACTGTGCTGGAATACCCTTCATACAGTCTAGATTTGTCACCTTGCAATTTTCATATGTTTGGCCCACTCAAAGATTTACAGGGAGGAGACCAATGAAGAAGTGGAGGCATTCGTGCGCAACTGGTTAGATACCCGCCCAGCTTCCTTTTATAAAAACGGGATTCAGAAACTGTAAAACTGTTGGGAAAAGTGTATTAACAGAGGAGGGGGATGTGTAGAAAAGTAGAAAAAAATTCTATTTTGTGTCATGTTTCTAAATAACTAGTTTATAAACAAAGGCTTGTTTATATTTGATCCACCCTCGTAATATACATATTTTGTAAATTGGTGTGTTGTAAGTTACTTTATTACATTAATATTTTAAGGTGCACTTTAACGCCCGCATTTTAGATCGTAATAAGAAACTTTAAAGCCTGAGGGCGCTAAAACAGTACTTTAGCGCCCGCGGGCGTTAAAACCTATTTGAAAGCCCGCCCGGAAATTGTTGCCCATCGGCTTTTGTTTTAGTTTCCATTCCGCCAGCGTTAAATGTTTCCTTTGTGATCTATATACTTAAATAGCTATTACATGCAATGGTCACAAAAATATTTAAGTTTGTAACACAAATATTACTAGAAAATACATATATCAAAGATACATATATCAAATTTTACCTTAGTGCATAGTCTGAACTCAAAAGTTGCAAGCAACTTTTTGACATGCATGGAAAATGTATAATTTATTTAAATAAAATATGAATATGAACATAAAACCAACCTTTATTAAACCAACATTTAAAGGGAGAACACTGGACAGATCATGATAGTAAGAGTATTTCAAAAGTAAAAAAAATATATTTGGGTCATTATCAAAATATCAAGAAAATTTACCCCTTTTGGATTAAACAAAAGCTTTTATTTTTTTTTTTAGGAAAAAGGTATTTTGAGATAATGGCTCTTTGAGTGTTTTAAACAAGGCAAAAAAAATATTTTTGAATTAAAATTAGTGTTTTGAAAAGGGGTGCATCATATTGTTTTTGTTAGTGACCTTAGAAATTCTAGTTAAATTTTCTAAGTTAATGACCCCAAGGTAAGTTTTGTTTTATCATAGCCTTTTGAAAATATTTAGTATTATGCTCATTACTATGTCAAAAATCGTTGACATTGCCATGTTTTTCTAATGACATTATAATTTAGAAAAGCATGGCAAGGGCATATCCAGCCTAAAACAAGAGGGGGCAGGTTTCTGAATTCCATGACCTTTTTAAGATAGGCAAACTCATAATTCATTTCAATTGTCTGATTTTAAAAAATCTGGTAAATAGGGGGGGCAGTTACCCCATCTTGCCCCCTGGATATAAACACAAGTATGGTAATTTAAATTAGTTGATTATTTTATAAATATTTTTCATTGTAATCTCATTACTGTGTCATTTTTTAAGTTTTTTTTGGGAAAATTAAAACAAAATAAAGTGTTTTTGTTTGTTGTAAGTTAGTTTATGTGATTTTTATAATTTTATTTTAATGCTTAGTAATGCATTGAGAGTGATTTTAGTATTTTTAAAATCTTTAAAATAATTTTTAAGAAATGGTAACTCTTCTTTAAAAAATTTTTTTAAAACATATTTTTTTAAATAAAAAAAAACTTTTTAAATATTTTATGAATTGATAGGTATATGTTTTTTTTCTTTGTAAGTGATAAAGCCTTTGTGTTGTATTTTATAATGGTCAAGAAATTTCTATTTGTTTCAGTTAACACATAATTCATTTATATACTTAAAATTCAAACATCAAAATCGACTAAAAATGATTTAAAAAAACTTATCAAAATATTTAATTTTGTTTTTTTTTATAACATTATAACTTTTAAATATAACATTTTTTAAATATTATTTGAAACTTTTTTAAATTTTATAGGAGCTATATTTAAAGCTCGATTTAAAGCATATTATTGTGTCAGGCAGGCACAGATTAAATCTGTGTTTTATGATAATATTTTTGCAGTTAGCTGTTTGTTTTAAAATATACTTTTGAAATGAAATAAAAGGTTTTAAATTTCTAAACTAAAAGTCAATAAATCAATGGAAAATTGACAAACATTTTACTTTTAAAATTTTTAAAAGAATCAAGGTTAATAATAAAATTCATTTTGAGGCTGAATCCATAATCAGTAAGTATTTTGATATCTCCACTCCAAAAAAAATGTTTGCAGTTAATTTGAAGGTTGTGTTTCTTCTGTTTTAATAGTTACCTACAAGCTTTAGTGTTACTTTCTGTTGCCAAAAAGTACTATCTTCTTTTTTGTTATGGAACAGTTTACAGTCAAACTATCATGCTTACTGTCTCAAGATTATGTTCTTTAATTTTTGCTCTCAAGTAACATCAAATTAAGACTATACTGAGCACTTGACCAAAATTCAGAGACCCACTTTTTTGTCTTTGTGGGACAATCATTGAATAGGTATTAAAGACATATATCTGGCAATCATAACAGCAGTCTTGTACTCCATATGCAGTTTGGTCTGCAGCTAAACAATGGACAATTTGTAAAGCAGGTGCATAAGAGGATTAATTATAAATTGTTTGCGTTACTCCCTCAAGCCGCATATTGTGGAAAAACAAAAATTTTGATTAAAAGCCAAAATAAAAATCTAACCTAACATTTCTGTTTCCCAAAAATAATAATAAAAATTAAGCGAGCAACACCATTTAACCCTATTATTAAAATAATTACCTGAGCCACCGCAATGGGAAACTGTAAGGGCATTTTTCGGTGTTAAAACGCTGCAGAAAAAGTAGAAAATTTTACACAAAACTGTTTTATTTATAATTTGCCATTTTTATTACCAAATCTAGGGAAATTTCAGATTCAAGGACGTTTTTGATTTTTTGTTGACGACCCTGATTACGTTGCTATCCTCCGTCAATGAAAGCCACAGCCTATAGGAAAAGCGAAATTTAATTTAAAAGCGATTTTCTTTTGTTCCGCCAACGATCGTTTTTAACAGCTGTTTTGGCTTCCACTGTTTATAATTTTTTTTAGGTTATATTTTTCTTTCCCAAATTTGTCAGTTTGTTTCTAAAATAAAAAAGTGTATTTTCGCAATCTTTTATGATGGAATTATTAACTCAGCATCTGAGAAATATTAGAGTGCCCACGGGCACCGATAAAGTGTACAAAGACGAGTGCATGTACTCCTTTGATAATCCGGTTAGTTTACAAAAATTAGACTTTTTTTTGGAATTAAGTTACATTTCTTAGCGTGTTCGCGTGCAAATAAAAAACAACACGGAGGCTAGGTATATAGGAATCAATATAACCATTTTTAATGTCATCGACTGTGCCAGCACAGTCCTATGCATTGGCAAGTCACAAGCTTTTCAGACTGTGCAGCCACTATGTACCAGACATATGCATTTCCATTGTTTATATCCCTTGTCACTTTTGCTATAAAATGGTTTCTAATTGCAGAAAAATTGTGGTCAAAATTTGTCATTTATATTAGTCAACTGTGAGTTTTCCATTTTGCTGAGTTACATAGGCAGATAAAAACTTGCAGAAAAGGAAACTTTTGTGGGGGTCCTTTCGTTTTTGTACATATATTTGTGACCATTGAGTGGCTACTGTATTCTAAAAATTGTATTTTGTATAGAAATAAACTGCAATAATAATAGGTCAAAACTTTTTACACAATTACATATATATATGTGGGGTGTGGGACACCCCATTTTCCAAAATTCTGCATTTTCTTAGGTTGTATATTTTCTGAGATATTTTCTAACATTTAATCATTTTAACTTATTAAGCATTTTATAATTAAAAAAATACAAAAAAATATACCTACTTAAAAGATTTATTTAAAACAATAAAATAATAAGTAAATTTTTGCCTATAAACAAAAAAAATTCCAAAATTATTATATTTTTATTTAGGCATTCTTTAAGTATGTGCTTTATACTCTAAAGTATGTGCTTTATACTCTACAGCACATACTTAAAGAATGCCTAAATAAAAATATAATAACAAAGGAACAAAAAAAATGTGTGTTATATTGTCAGTCCAATGCCAAAGTCATGAATGTGCATAATTGATGTTTTGAGAAAAACATGTTTTAAACATTGAAGATACATTGTGACAAATGGAGATTTCATTTTTTAAATTTTTAAAGGAGGGAGAGAGAGAGAGCAAACACCTTTGCGCTTTTGGCATTGAATACTATGAATAAAATTGTACATAGGCGAAAATTGCCAAATTTGCACATTCGTGACTTTGGCATTGGACTGACGATATATTGTAAGTTACATGAAAGTTATTACTCCTTCTTTGAACTTAAGCAATTTTGGCACATTAGAACCACTTAATCCATACATAAGTTTAAATAGAACACCTTTCTTTAAGCTGATTGTAACTAACATGTAGCCAAGGTGAAGTTGAGTGTAGCTGACTGTGGCTAAGGTGTAGCTGAGATCTGAGTTTAGCTGAGGTCGGCTGAGGTGTAGCAGAAGTATAGCTGAGGTGTAGCTGAGTAAAGCTGAGGAAAAGCAGAGTGTAGCTGAGTGTTTCTTAGGTCTAGCTAAATGTAGTGGATGTGTAGTGTAGTTAAAAAAAAATTGAGTTTAGCTGATGTGTAGCAGAGTGTAGCTAACTATCTATCTAGCTGAGGAGAAGTTGAGTGTAGCTGATATGTAGCTGAGATGTACCTGCATGTAGTCAAGGTGAAGCTGAGTGTAACTGACATATAGCTGTTTGTATTGTTTTTACTTGCTTCCCTCACAGCACCTATTACTTTCGTGCATTAAACCATGCTCATAAAAAAGCATTACTTTAGTAAATAGTTGTAAAAAATTGATATTTTAGTTGCTAGTTACTAGAATGTTTTTATTCCCCAGGACCTAAGTTGTTTTTTGAGAAATCTGAGGGGTGATCAGCTGAGTCAAATTCATACACCATCATACTTGTCTTGGTCCTGTAGTGTACTTTGGGGTCCTGTATAGTTTCCTGGGGAGTCCTGTAGATAAAATTTGTACACCTACTGTGGGCAGCTAATCACCCCTTGGTTAAATCCAATTTTGGTATTAGTTTAAGCCTAATCCCGAGGACTTTTTACATAAGCATTTACCCATTTTTTTTAAATTAATTTATTATTGGGTATAAAGAAAGCACCTTCTAGAGACTAATACCAAAATTAAATTTCTCACCTTTGAAAACTCTAGTACACTAATTTGGATTTAATATATTTATTCATTGTAAAATCATTGTAATAAATCACACTGTATCATTTTAACTACTAATATTTTCCACCACATTTATAAAACAAATCTTCTTATTTTAACCTCTATGATCATCAGTTGCACTATGCCTGATAATTTTGACTGTATTTTTTTTCAGGAGTCTGATACAGGTCTCTATGTTAGCCTAACCAACTTTATGGGGTTTGGCAAAGACCATGTACAAAAGCACTTTAGAAAGACTGGACAAGCTGTTTATTTGCACATCAGGACAGAGAGACATGAGGCATGTATTCTTTTTTAGAAAAATATAAAAAAAGGTGTACAGCATGTCCCATTTTCGATGGGATTAAATGGGAAACTCGGTTATTATTAAAGATATCGATTTTCTGATTGCACCTTACCGTGCTCTTTTTTGGAGCCCTTAAAAATGGTGTAATCAGATTTTTGCTATACTCCATGGTTTCGCTAATACAGGGAGTTTTTGAAAAAATTGCATTTTAATTAATTCCTTGTATCTCGCTTATTTTGCAAGATATTTTTATTCTGTAAAAACCTTTTTATGGCAACTTTTTTAGAAGAAAATAATAACGTTGTCAATTTTATTAAATATTGTTTACTTTTTGAGATATGGTAATTATCATAAAAAAATTAAATACAGACCTGGATGTTTTTATTATTATTTTGATTGGTTCTATGCTATTATTACCTTAAAATGATAAAACTTTAATATTTTTTTGATTTAGGTTAAAAAACTATTTAATATTTGAAAAAAAAATATAGTCCGAACCTGGAAATTTCCAACATAATTATATATTAAAAATTGCAAGACACACTATTTGAACGATTTTTAGTTTATCTGTTTTGAAATGATAATTAAAAGATTTATAAATAAAGTAAAAAACGTTAAAAAGTTACAAAAATAATATTATACTAATTATTTGATGGTAGCACTGCAGGTCGTGAAATTTACAAAACAAAAGCGTGGAATTGACATTGTCATTTTAGGCTTACAATTATTTTAAACTGGCTAGAAATCGCCCATATCCAGATTTTGAAAAATGTGATATGTTTGACTGCTTCATTCAAGCAACAAAATCCCAATATTTAAATGGCAGAAATATTTTTATGCATAATGTGTTAAGAAAAATTACTCAAAAATGCCAACAATGTCATACACATAATAGTAATCAGAAAAATTAGTTATTTTTTGTAATTTGTTTTTTTTTTGTATTTTTCGTAGACTTTGTTTCAAATAAATCTGTAAATTAACTTAAAACCATTTTAATATGCTAAGTATCAAAACAGTTAAACTAAAAATTGTTTAACTAGCAATTTTTAATTTATATTTATGTTGGAAATATCCAGGTTCGGACTAATTTTTTTAAAAATATTAAATAAATTTTTTGCCTTAAAACAAAAATTTTTTAAATTTTTATTATTTTATGATTATACTAGCATAAAACCAATCAAAATAGTAATAAAAAAAATCCAGGTCTGTATTTAATTTTTTTATGATAAATATCATATCTCAAAAACTAAACAATATTTTAAAAAGTTGACAACGTCATTATTTTGTTCTAAAAAAGTTGCCATGAAAAGGTTTTTACAGAATAAAAATATCTCGCAAAAGAAGCGAGATACAAGGGATTATTAAAAATACAAGTTTTTCAAAAACTCCCTGTAATAGCAAAACTACGGGGTATAGCAAAAATCTGATTACGCCATTTTTAAGGGCTCAAAAAAAGAGCACGGTAAGGTGCAATCAGAAAATCAATATCTTTAATAATAACCGAGTTTCCCATTTAATCCCATCGAAAATGGGACACGCTGTACATAGTCCCTGTATAACATACAGGGACTCTACCAGTACAGAACTTGTTACCGCATTACCGTGGATTTGACTTATCCTTCAAGGTCATTTTCAATTGTTTAATATTTGTATTTCGTTAACGTTAATATTTGTATTTCGTAAACAAAACGACAAAGTCCACCGAATTCTTCCCGGTCGTGTCGTTTTCAAAACTTGTTGTAATATACTTTTTTCGAACATCCACAGCTAAAATCTAAAACTAGCCACCCGGTATTAGATTAAATTCTCCTATGTATTTACTTTCGCTTGACAGAATGTTTGTGTAACAAGAAAGCTAATAAAATATTATTTTTAAGCATAAATTTATTCATATTCGAATCAACTATAACTAGACTTTTAGATTTTTTTGGGTACATTAATGTTTAGTTAAAAGTAATATTTAACACCAGGTTTCCTCACCACCACAGGGCGATGGTCCGGAAAAGAAAATCACCCGTCTCGCTATCGGAGTGGAGGGAGGTTTCGATCCAGAGTCTGGAAAGAAAAAATATGAACTGGAAAGTTTCTACAAAATAGTGGTATTGCCAGACTTTATCACGATTGATTGGCCAAATGTAGATCTACCAGAAATCGTAAGATAAAGATTTATTTATTTTGTATTTACAGTTTGTCCTGGCCACTCTGCACAAAAGTATAAATTTATTGGATTTTTTTATGAACTTAACATTTTTTTCTGTGGTATAAGGTATTTAAAAAAAATAGGGCCTTTATAGTTTACCATAAAACACAAATCAAAAATCGTCGAAAATCATAAAGGAAAATTAGCCTCATTGCTTATTTTCCATGGCGACCTCTAGGGGCAGTGGCTTATACTACGCTTGTAAGGTCACTGTTGTCTTAAGCCTGGCGAAGCTGTTTTCGTGATCCAGTGACCCTATATACTTAATCACCATAGCGACCTCTAGGGGTAACCGATAGTACTTAAAATCTTTGACAAAATTGCTGCCAGCGTTCCGTCGCCTCTATTGGAAGTTGCGCAGCAGCCGAAGCGGTCTAATTATTTTTCTATATTCATGAATCCAGTCTGCATGTGAAGAAAAGTGTGTGTGGCCCTGATTGGTTCATGAGCGGCTAGTTCACAACTTGCATTCCGTTTGCTATTGGTCGAAATAGGCAGTGACTTTTTGATGTTGAACGTTGCCGTTTAAGATTATTATTATATTATATTAAGAGATGGTGCCACCAGTCAAGCATTTAACAAACATTATGTTTACAGCTTTCGGCGTAAGATACGAATATATACTAGTTGTAAGTGATTAAAAAGTGTAGTGGTTTGTGCAGTACATACCTATTGAATTTAACTAAATCTATGCATATACCAATGAGTTTTTTTTAAATTGTTTTTTAAAAACATATTAAATTCTTTTAAATTAGCTTCCCTATCATGTTTTTCCTGTCGAAATCGGTGTTAACCTATCCCTGATAAATTATTCGACAGCGTATCCTAACCTGTCCAGACAAGCCCTGGTTAGGATACGTTTCTCATCAATTGACCACGGTTAGGTTTTGTTTCAGTTTGGTTTAACACCGATTTCAACCTCCCAAAACGAGGAGAGGAGAGTTTTAATTTTAAAAATCCCGCCTGACTATGTCAACCAATAGCAAATGGAATGCAAGTTGTGAACTATCCGCTCGTATTGGTTCAGTGGGCGTGCATTTCCTGTACAACAGAGGGCGGTGGGTTCGAATGCCATGCCTGCCACTACAAACTCGAAGATTTACCGGAAGTAGGGGTAAAGCCTGACTTGGGCGAAGTTTTGGCATCAACGAAGTAGGCAAAGTTGATGAGAAATACAAGGCCCGGGTTCGGAAGTCACGTTAAGCCCCGTGTTAAGAGCGTAGATGCAAAATTAAAGAAAATAAAATTGCCTACCGTGGGGATCTATATGTGTACGAATCTGAGTGTGTTGTGATTGTCCAATTCAGAAATCAGAGTTAAAAATAAGTTGCAGACTGTGGCTAGTTCTAGCGTCGATGCGGAGGCTAACCAAATCCAATAAATGAATAAAATTAACAAAACGTTATTCCTTGCATCTTAGTGTAGTTAATCGGTGATTTTTGTGCATTTTAACACAGTGTGTAATATTATCTGTGACTGCAGTTTGTTTTGAATAGGTAAGGCAGTCAGTTCAAGCTATCATTGACCTGCCATCCGCCAGTAAATTAGCGGAATTAGAAGCCTTAAGTGGCACCTGGGATGGAGAGGTTAGACAAGTATCAAAACACGCTCAAAATCTGCTACAGCTCGACAATGGAAAGAAAATTTCACCTACAGGTTAGATAGTAAAAGGAAAATATATATTTTCATTTTATGTGCGATATTTATTATAAAGAATACTTTACCTTTTTTTCTCCAATTTTTAAGATAGAAAAATAAAACTTGCCATGTTATTATAAATTTGAAATTTTTCAATCAATGTCACGAATTTTCTTTGCCTTCCGGTTTGAGCAGAAATGACTTCAATTTTTGAGTTCTATATTGGATTCTACGTTCTTAACAACAGCCATATGCAGGAAGGGATTCTTAAAAATTGGAAATTGCACAAACTTGCATTTGTGAAATGTTTTTGTTAAGTAGCCCCTATAGCAAATCCAAGTCCTTTTTGAAGTATTGAAAAACTTTTCACTGATAGTTATTTAAAAAAATGCAGTTTCTGAGATATTAAGCTTAAATTTGGCACATATATATTTACCTATCCTATTACCTATAAGATAGACTAAATTGAATTTTTAATAAAATATATTTATAGTTATAAAGTGAGCCAAAATTGGCAATTTTAAACGCGCTGTAACTTTGGACCCAATTCCTACGATTTTTGTTTTTATTAATTTCGATTTTTGCAAAGTGTGAATGTACAATTAAAATTTTCAACATTTTGAATGGACCCCTTGTAATTGTTTTTTTGTTTACTTGCTTTAAACGTATTCTAAAAAGTGTTTTTTATATTTCTTGCAGGTTGGGTATGTGAAAAATGCGACAAGACTGAAAACCTGTGGTTGAATCTGAGTGATGGAGCAATTCTGTGCGGCAGAAAATTTTTCGACGGGTCTGGAGGAAATAATCATGCTATTGAACATTATAGGTACAAATTTTGCTCTTTTATAGGCAAGTTTACCAGGGGTATGTCCAGGGGGGGGGGCAAGGAAGGTAGCTGCCCTATTTCCATATTTTTTGAATACAGTAAATGAAATTCCAATAGATTAAGAACTTGCCCCTCCTCCTTAAGTTAAGAAGGCCATGGAATTCAGAAACCTGTCCCTCTTTCGGTTTTGGGGTGGATACGCCCTTGCGCAAGTATTCAGAGGAGGGGCTACACTAGAGAAAATTCGGTAATTTTTTGTTGGTGTGTGCTTAACGCATTTACCCTGGGACACAAAAGTTACACATAAATTGTTATTTCTGTAGATTTGGGCGTACTTTGACAAAAGTAAATTTAAATAAAATACTATTTAATCATATTGGACAGTGGTGCCTTTCCATTGTATTTAGAATTTTTTTGTTATAACTGTTTACAGTATCTACTTATGTATAGTCTAAATTATACGCATTTGTAATGACGTCACCAAGTGAGAAAAAAACGTATGGCGTAGATATTTTTGCCAATCAATGTTTTTTTATTAACAGTGACGGATACTTGACATAACCAATTACGTACCTATTTAAATCATAGACACTACTTTTTTTTAAAAGTTTATTGTCACCGCTGTTTATAATATACTAAACAAAGATAAACAAAAATGACGTCATTACAAATGGGTATAATTTGAACTATATGGTATTATGTTTTTTTAGCAATACAAATTATCCATTGGCTGTGAAATTGGGCACCATCACAAAAGATGGAAAAGCCGACGTGTTCAGTTATAGTGAAGATGATATGGTAGAAGATCCCTACTTAATGCAACATTTGGCTCATTGGGGTATGTCAGAATTGTTCAAAATGTGTGATAAAAGGCCAAAATATAGTCGACTACAAACTTTTCGCCTGTGTTTGTCACTTTTATCCCTTGGTATTAAGGAGGTTAATGGTATGACTCACAACATTTTTATGGTTGATAGAGGAGGCCAAAATAAGAAAAAAAGTTCATATAACAGGGGGGTCAAAACTCAACTGATGTTTGTCTAAATCGTGTCAAAGTTTTAAAATTTAAAAGCCATCTTTCAAATTCAAAAAATTTGACGTGTCTCACTTTAATAAATTTTTAGCAGTAATATTATTTAATAGATCTAAAAAAGATCTGGTCTAAAAGTTAAAAAAACAATTTAAAAAAAAAACACCAGTTTTCTTGAAAGTTAAAAAGTTTAAAAATAATGCGCATCATTTTGACCCACACGAAGACTGATCTTTAACTTTGTCTACACAGCTGTGTCTCGGAAAATCTCTTTGTAGATTAGCCGGCAAGTTCAAGCTTTTAACACGCGACTGTGTCATCCACTGTCTGGTCTCAGTCTGAAGGTGGTTTGAAGAAAAAGCGTGCGTGGACCGCCCAGGCGCGGGCGATGATCACAATTTTATGAAAATTTTTGCGTGAGACTTGAACAAAACAAAATGTATTCTATCCGGGAGTATGCTGACATGCTAATTATTCATGGTGAAGCTCACCGAAGCTCTCATCTCACAGCGAGAATTTAGCGGGAGAGAATCTCATTAAAAATAATAATGAAATTAGTGGGTGAACCTCCCAAAATGCACCCAGTGCAGTGTGGTGACTATTTCCACCAAAAAATATCACGTTTTGCGGGTATATAATTGTTGTACAACCTGCCAATAAAGGCTAATTTTGGAGTAAATACAATTTAACGATGTTTATCAAGCTGTTTTTGTTTTTTTTTAAATTGTATTTGGGGTATAAAGAATAATGGTTTTAATTAATTTTATTAAACCGTAATGCTCGTATTTAGGTACCTATGTACCTGCTAATAGTGCTTATCAACGCTAACTTTGTGGTTAGTCGTTTTTTTAAGCGCACTGTATTTGGTTTTAAAAATCGGCCACTTTAAACACAAAATAATAAAAACAGAAGAAAGGAAATGCGAAGATACCTACTGCACATAAATAGGTATTTAATATAAGTATAGTATAGTAATAACAATAAAAATACTCTGCCAATCTATGGGCACCTAAGCTCACACTAGGTACTATAGTTATAGTGTACGTGTGAGCTAATATAACTAAAAACTGAAATATATTTTATTCAACTCCAGACTCAATTACCTTTCGTTTGATACCACACAAGCCATGTTTTGACTTAAACTTTAATTTTTCAAATCTACCCCCACCTTTTTTTTAAACTAAAATGTATTTTGTTTAACTCCAGACTCAATTACCTTTCGTTTGATATGACACACGCCATATTTCCACATTAAACACTAATTTTTTTAATTTACCCCCACCCTTTTTTTAAAGTAAAATGTATTTTATTTAACTCCAGACGCAATTACCTTTCGTTTGATATTACACACGCCATATTTTTACATAAACTCTAATTTTTGAAATATACCCCCACCCTTTTATTTGGCTTGTGTTTGGTAGATTTTGTTCATTTTTAAATGGGACCATCTCGACCCAAAACCCAGCGTAGGTACCAAATTTCATTAAAATCGGGCAAGCGGTTTTTGAGTTATGCGCATTGGTCGTTACAGACAGACAGACATACAGACAGACAGACAGACGGCGCAACAAAAAAGTTTCAAAATCATCTGAAACGCAAAAATATATAAAAAATTTTGAAATCGGAGCAACTTTTTTTTCTCGAAAAATCACTATAGCTCACACTACTATAGTATAGTAGTAGTGTGAGCTAAAATCAAATAAAAATGTAAAATACCTCATCCAAACCTCTCTGTGAAGGAAGAGTCCCAAGCACCGACGCCGCGTTGCCCCTTCAATTATCACCTTTAATATTAAAGGCGATGAGTCAAAGCCCACTGTGGCTTTTCAAAGAATTCATGCGAAACGCGCGATTTTGCCAATTTTTTTAAAGTTTAATAGCCTTTATTTCGAAAAAACTTATATTTGGCCCCGTTATGCAATAAGGAACCAACTGACTTTCTTACTGTTTTGAGAAAATCGCGAAAAACAGGCGTGAGTTTTACTCCAATTAAACCAGTAATTAAAACACAGTTGGTTCCTTATTGCATAACAGGGTCCATTTGACCCCTATCTTATATGAACTTTTTTTACTCATTAAAATATTGTGAGTCATACGTTTACACCCAGTATAATATACTATTATAACGAGATTTTTTGGCGTTTTTTGAGGATGTTTACTTTTAATATCTGATCTGTCACTTATGAGCGCCGATTTTTACTTTTTATCCCTAATATCTCAATTTACATCCCAATTTTTGACTTTTTATTCCTGATTCGTACATTTTTATCCCTAAAATGTGCACTTTTCGTCGCTAAATGAACCATTTTTTCTTATTTTGGCATCGTCTATCATTCATTAGGCCCCTGCGTCCTATTACAAAAAGAATAGAATATTCAAAGTTGATGTCTCGTATTGCTTTTGTGGGACTTTTCAAAAATTCCACTTAAATAAAAATAGCCAGATCTTAATCTTAAAATTAAATGTTATTTTTACTTTAGCCTGGTCAGTATCCTTGATTGCTTGAACCTAGACTTGGGCGTTCTGCGAACTACCATCCGTGTCTCATTTTTTATAGGAATCAATATCGCCAACATGGAGAAGACTGAAAAATCTTAGAACTCGAATTAGAGCTGAACCAAAAAACCAACGAATGGGCGGCCTTATGTGATGTTTACTTTATATTTCTGATCTGTCACTTATTAGCTCCGATTTTTACTTTTTATCCCTAATATTTCAATTTACATCCTAATTTTTGACTTTTTATTTCTGATTCCTAAATTTTTATCCAAGTGATAAAAACGGACACTTTTATCCCTAAAATGTGCACTTTTCGTCGCTAAATGAACCATTTTTTCTTATTTTGGCATCGTCTATCATTCATTAGGCCCCCGCTTGTAACTTTTTTAAGCAATAGAAATCGTCCTATTACAAAAAGAATATTCAAAGTTGATGTATCGTATTGCTTTTAAGTAAAAAGAGATGGGACTTTAAAAAAATTCCACGTAAATAAAAATAGCCAGATCTTAAAATTAAATGTTATTTTTACTTTAGCCTGGTCAGTATCCTTGATTGCTTGAACCTAGACTTGGGCGTTCTGCGAACTACCATACGTGTCTAATTTTTTGCAGGAATCAATATCGCCAACATGGAGAAGACTGAAAAATCTATGTTAGAACTCGAATTAGAGCTGAACCAAAAAACCAACGAATGGGCGGCCTTATGTGAGAGCGGGGGTACCTTAAAGCCAATTTATGGGTCTGGGTACACTGGGATGGTCAACATGGGCAACTCGTGTTACTTAAATAGTGTAATGCAGATGCTTTTTAGGTACATTTTTACCATTTTTTTTTCTGTTTCTTATCACCTTTTGTACTTCGCATGTAAAATTCACCTTTCTTCTTAAAAAAGGTCAAAAAATTATATTTTGTTAATATATAATCACTAAAAAATTATCCAAAATGAAATTGGAACAAGTTCTATTTTCAAGCACTTTAGATGTGTGCGTCAAACTTTGACAGGTTGTGAACACCATGGTCTGATCAAGCCATAAGTAAATGCCAGAAAATTAAAAGCGACTGAGGTTCTTAACTTATAGCTGATAATATTCCTTTTTTTTTGCAATAAGAAATTTGTATGGAGCGTTGTAGGCTAGCTAGTGGTTGACACAGTTTTTTATTTAGTTCAAGACACGTCGTTAATGAAAAATTGTTCACTTTTAATTTATTTTATAGGGTACCAGATTTTATCACCAAATATTTCGAAGGCTGTGAAGGAATATTCCAACAAAGTTCTGGAGATCCAGCTGAAGACTTTAGTGTTCAAATGTAAGTACTAATGTTCAATTTTGGGTTTGTAATTGCGATATAGTCAACCCAAGTATTATACATTTGATTTTGTACCTTCCCAAAAACCGCAGAGTAGTCAACCGAGAATAGGGTGTTTGACAGTAGTAAAAAATAAATATATATTTATTTTTAGATCTCTTTAGGTCTTGGAAATGCTAAAAACAAACTTTTTTGTTTAATTTTTTCTCAAATTCATAGTTCTTTTAATTAAATAAATTCATTGAATTAAAACAATTAGCCACGTGATTCAAAACAGGCGGTCTACCAATCAGCTGCGAGTGACGTCACAAAACAGTAAACGCCTTGAACGAACCTATTTTCTGTGGGTGGTAATATTTGCTTTGGTTTGAAGTGCGAATTATTGTCCTAAATTAGATTTTATTTTGTGTTTTGCTTATAAGAAACATTTTCAATGGAAAACGGATTCTCCAAAGCCGATAGCTTCAACTTGGCAGGCTTCTTTGCCAACAACAGTGATTTTTGTTCTGCGGAATTTAGAAACGTTAAAATGTTGATGTAAGTATTCGATGAGTTGTTTTGTATATAAATGAAAGTTGTTTACGATATTCTTCGCCTACTTTTACTCATTTAGATTTTGAGGTTAGGTTATATGTTTTGCTTTTTTGTTTGCAATACTTACTTGTTTGCAATATGTCTTTTTTAAGACAAAGAGCTGTCGTAGGTCACGGACTAGTTGTTTTCTTTTATTTGCATTCGATCTTTTTATTGATCGATATTGTATAGCAGTGTTTTTCCCTGCTTTTGGTTTTTTGTTTCTCTCGTATCTCGGTAGATGGCGCCTCTTGCTATAGTTCGCTCACTAATTACATTTAATTAGAGACAAAACCGTCTGATTAACTTCGCAAGATTTGTCACTTGACCAGCAGTGTTCTGAGGAGTCCCATAAGGACGAAACGGTTAACTGTCAACACTTATTAGGTGTCCATTAGATCTTGGACCCCCGTGAGGTTAAGCTTTCAAGCTACCCACGGAAAAATATAAGGGAAACAAAAAACTCCTTTTTGCCCGATTAGCCATGAAACTTGTTTGATTTTTAAATTCACGGGTACGAAATTTCACGTTTAAAAGCAACTAATTTTTCTGATTACCATTATGTGTAAGACATTGTTGGCATTTTTGAGTAATTTTTCTTAACGCATTTTGCATAAAAATATTTCTGCCATTTAAATATTGGGATTTTGTTGCTTGAATGAAGCAGTCAAACATATCACATTTTTCAAAATCTGGATATGGTCGATTTCTAGCCAGTTTAAAATAATTCACAAAACTGACAAGTAAAATGACAATGTTTTTTGTTTTGTAAATTTCACGACCTGCTGTGCTACCATCAAATAATTAGTATGATATTATTTTTGTAACTTTTTAACGTTTTTTACTTTATTTATAAATCTTTTAATTATCATTTCATAACAGATAAACTAAAAATCGTTCAACTAGTGTCTTGCAATTTTTAATTTATAATTACGTTCCAGGTTCGGACTATATTTTTTTTTTCAAATATTAAATAGTTTTTTTTAATCTTAAATCAAAAAAATATTAAAGTTTTATCATTTTAAGGTAATAATAGCATAGAACCAATATTTAATTTTTTATGATAAATACCATATCTCAAAAACTAAGCAATATTTTAAAAAATTGACAACGTCATTATTTTGTTCTAAAAAAGTTGCCATAGAAAGGTTTTTACAGAATAAAAATATCTTGCAAAATAAGCAAGATACAAGGAATTAATTAAAATGCAATTTTTTCAAAAACTCCCTGTATTAGCCAAACCACGGAGTATAGCAAAAGTCTGATTACACCATTTTAAAGGGCTCCAAAAAAGAGCACGGTAAGGTGCAATCAGAAAATCGATATCTTTAATAATGACCGAGTTTCCCATTTAATCCCATCGAAAATGGGACACGCTGTACACCTTGCTGCCTATTATAGTTGTTCACCCCTTGTAATAAACATAACCTCAAAAATTTCATCGTCATTTACGAAATAGTTATATATATATATTATAGACAACGTGAGAAAAATTAATAGAAACAATTTAGTTATACTCACATCAAAGTGATCTTCACAAATGTAAAGTGAAGATGTATTAGATAAGGCCCTTTAGTCTCTTCGAGCAAGTTCTAGCCACTTTTTCCATTCTTTTACTGCTGTAAGCACATGAACAAATAGTTTTTCAGGTGTTTTTATGCTAGTATTCGAACACTGAGGCACCACACGCCACTTATAGGGCATTTTTTTACATAAAAAACAGTAAAAACACAGACCAAAAACAAATAAACACTTAAATTTCGTGTATCTGTCCGCGAGTTTACTGCGCTGTGACGTCATTGCAACGTCATGCTAGAAATAAGCGTTTTAGCGGCAAATTTAAGTCGGAAATTAGAAAACTTGATTTTAAATATAGTCATGATAAAATATACTATTTTAATAATTTTGCGTAGCAAATTAGGGATCTATGTATCATTTTAAACACTTTTCTAAAATTTGTCAAATACCCTATTTCGAGATAACGCAAAATTTTGTATGCGTTTGAAAGCGTTTTGACACAATATTATACGATTTCTACTTGTTTGTTGGTCTTGTCACCAGGCGAATTTCGATGTAATTTTTAGAAATGTCGATATAAATAGAATCTGAAAGAATTCACACCACACCACCACTTTTTTGTTTGTTAAAGTTAAAAAAAAATATTTTAAATCCAGAACCGTACAGCTTTTTAACATTATACTAGCATATAAAAATAAAATCATTTATTGTATGTCATGCATTTTTTCCAGGGCCAAACTAGGTTATGGACTTCTCTCAGGAAAGTATTCGGTTCCTCCACCAGCAGGGTCTCCAGTGGATGCTGATCCTCCGGGAATTTGCCCCCAAATGTTTAAGACCCTCATAGGCAAGGGGCATCCTGAGTTTTCAACGAAAAAACAACAGGTAAAAAAAGTACCGTATGAATAACATATGTGGGATTGAATATACTAAAATCTGATGATGTTTTTCAATAAAATATTTATATTGTTACGGGTTATATATTTATCGGTTTCACAACGTTCTACGTCTTCCGATACCCAATCTCCACTCGTTTCTGTTTGCCCATAATTCATCATCTAGGCCTCTTACTCTTATTTCACTGTCTATTCCTTCTCTCCAGCTTCTCCTTGGCCGTCCTCGTTTTCTTCGGCCAGTTGGTTTCCATTGTAGTATTTGTTTAGGTAGTCTTTCATCATTCATTCTTTGTACATGTCCGTACCACACCAGTTGTTTTATTCTTATATCATCCACTGAAGTACATTCACCCACTGTCATAATTTCTCTTATTTTTTGATTTGTAACTCTTTCTCTTTTTGATTTCCCTGCTGCTCTTCTCCAATAGTCCATCTCCGTAGCGGAAAGCATTTTTTCTGTTATATCCTTGATTGGCCATACTTCTGAGCCGTATGTAATAATACTTTTTACAATGGTGTTATATATAAGCTTTTTGTTATGTTTTGATATACTTTGGTCCCAAATTATTCCATTTAATAAAGTAATTGCTTTTCTTCCTTGTACGTTTCGATCTTTTATAGCTTTGTCTAGTGTTCCGTCAGCTGTAATTTTCAGACCTAAGTATTTATACTCATCACAGGACTGCCCGGTATTTAAGATTAGATCCTGTTTCATTCCACCGATACACATATACTCTGTCTTGTTGAGATTAACCTCTAGTCCCCACTTATTGTACTCTATTAGTTTTCGTGTCATATATTCGAGGTCGTCATAATCCTGAGCCACTACTATCTGATCATCGGCGAAACATAAAGTATACAAGGTGGTTTCGTCCAACGTTCAAAGTATATTTTGAAGAGCGTAGGCGAGATACAGCAACCTTGTTTAAGACCTTTATTTACTTGAAAGCCTTTGGTTAGTTTTGATTTTATTTTAACTTTTGCCTTACTATTGCGGTATAACTCTTTGATGGCCTTAATTAGTTGTAAGCTTATGTTTGTAGTATTATACTATCATTCTGCAAATCGACGTAAACGGGTTAACATATATATGTTACGGGTTAACAACAACAAAGAAAACTATCAAATGTCAAAAACAATATGTCAGTTTATTTCTACAACTTTATTTACAATAGCAACACACACAAATTTTGCTGGCACTTTTTCGTAATTTCTCTTCAGAATCTTCTTCATCATCTTCAAACCCATAAAAATCTGAAATGTTGCTCTTAGCTTCTTCTTCAAAAAGTCTTTCGACATACTTTCCATTTTCCTTACTCACTTCTTCCTTATTTTCAATAGTGTATCAAAATCTAAAGGTACTATCTCAGGTACTGAAAATTATTTCTCATCAAAGATCACATCTCTTCATCTTATCAAATCTCTTTTTCCTTGATACCATATGAGGCGTCCCAAATTAAACATGTTGTGGCACAACTAGTTATATCCAAAGTGACAAAGCAAAAGGTGTCCATTTTTTATTGCTCTTTTTTTTAAACTGGTTTTTGTTCATGTTAGATTTAAATAATAAAATAATTTATATTTGTTAACGCCATCATTGGTGCTCTTTTTCTTCCAGTAGTTAACTCTAGAAAGATTTTTTTAACTTAACGCCAAAACTTAAAAAGTGGATAAAGCTAGCTTTGCTCTTTGGGGCGCCTCATATCATAGATAATCAAACTACCTTTTCTGGCTTTCTATTTTGCTTTGGAATATGAGGTTCATGTACGCTGTCTATAACTCTCATATTCCTCAACTTCGATTTCTTTCTATACCAAACTTCATAAGGACACTTTTCAGAAACTCCTCATCGGTTCAAAATATATGCAGCCGTATTAATCATTTCAGCCCATAAACTCTGTCGTAACTCATCGCTTGCATGCATTATGAGTTTTCTCCAGTTTGTATTGACCCTGAAGATGACAGTTTAATATTTTGGTAAATTTCAAATCAATAGTAAAACTACATTTTTTTTATAGGATGTTGAAGAATTTCTGCTACATCTTCTCAACCTTCTAGAACGTAACAACAAAAACAATTTCAATCCAGGAGACTGTTTTAGATTCGAAGTGGAAGAACGATTTCAGTGTAGTCAAAGTAAAATGGTTAAATACCTTACCCGAAGTGAAGTTGTTTTGCCTCTGCTTATACCGATGGATGCAGCAATCAACAAAGAGGAGGTAAGAGTTACAACAATTAATTAAATTAAAATCATTCTTTAAAAAAAGGTTTTTCCAACTTTTAAATAAAAAGAGACATTGGTAACACAAGAATAACCTTGACACGGTCCAGAAAGAGAAAAGGATATAGCTCTATCTGGATCAAACATCACAGGCAACAGCTGATATCTGTCAAAATAAATCAGCTGATATTTCTTCAAATAAATCAGCTGTTTTTGTCAAAATTAATCAGCTGTTTACTGAAAATCAGCATTTGATGGTAAAAAAAATTGTTTTTGTTTAAAAATCCAAAAAAATAATACCGAAAACACAACCGGACATATTAGGTTGACTTTTTAATAATCAATCAATTCTTACGCCTTAGATTTTTACGCATGGAAATTTGTATGCCAAAGATCAAGTTTTTTGAGATTTTTAGTTACCAAACTACAATCTGTTTAAAGAGTTTTTCAGCAATGATTTCTTGGTCAAAGTGCTCCGTGTTAAGAGACTTTTGGTGTGTAAAGCGGCTGGACTGATGGGAGTTGGATCCTATCTTTGATATGTGGAGCATTCTGACATTGGCAAGAAAAGAAAGAAATTTTTCATCCCAACTGCACAGCTTTTAATGGAGTTAAAAATAAAAAGCTTGGTATATGAAATTAGGACTTATGTTTTTTGGTTTTCGAGGGTTATGAGATGGCTCAATAGACGAATTTTTCTTTAAAACGTTTCATCTATTTATTGGGTTAGAAACTTTGTCAACAGTTAATAAAGGTCCCAATAAAGGGACGAAACATCCTAAAGAAAAATTTGTATTTTAAGCCATCCCATAACCTATAAAAACCAAAAAATTATGCAAGAGGGAGAGATAAGAAAACCTAAAGTGTTTAAGTTTTGATTTACAGTTTTTAATTCGTTGTACTTACGAATCGCGGCTTGTTGATGAAAATTTATATTTTCGATGCAAGTGCAGTGTTGGTTAATCTAACGGAGTATGGCCCTAGTGTTTTTCTTTGTAAAAGTTGCGATTATGAGACTCCGAACCGAACCCAACGCGTTTCGGTCCAACTATGTGGCTATTTTTAAGAGTTTTAAAGATTCACTAATCAAACATTCAAATAACAGATTTTGCAACTTCAATTTTGGTGACTTTTATAATCCTTGAAAATGACAACGTAGTTGGAGCGAAACACGAGGGTACGAGTTAGTATGAATTTAAAAAACTATGCTTTTTATTATTAACTACCTTTAAGAGCTGTGGAGTTAGGAAGAAAAAATTGCCCCTCTATTTGTCAATGGTCTGAAGGCGAACTGAATCTAAATAGGCAGTACACTTTAGTCGGTCAGACAAGCAAATTTTAATTGCCGAAATGTAAATCCGCAGTTCTGGACCGAAAGCGAACTGTACCTGAGCTACCTTAAATATCAAATTGATATAATTTTTGGCAGGTAGCAGCGTATGAAGCCCGGAAAGCAGAAGCGGAACAACAGGGTAAAAAATTGGAGCCGGAATCTTTAGTCAGGCCGAAAATCAAGTTTTTCTCTTGCCTCGAATCGTTTACTCAATCTGAAGTTATCAACAATTTTTTCAGTTCTGCAGTTAATGGAAATGTGACCGCTAGAAAGTAAGTTTTTTTAATAAGTGTTTGCTATCCACTTATGTCTTTACGTTAGCTGTTGTACTTATAAATTAGCAGAATCTTTAAAGAATACTTATATTCTAAAACATAATAACTTGAAAACTAAAGGCACTGAACACTTTGGAAATGAGGGTAAAAGCATGAGAACTGGTTTTCATATTTTAAAGAAAAATATAAAACTTATGGAGATTTAAAAAAAAAACAAGTTGTGTCAAAAGTAAGCTTTAACCGATATGGTACTCGTTTCCCTATATCTTCGGTACAAGGATATTAAAAAAATATGTTTTCAGAGTCATCTGACCTGACACAACTTTGAAAAATCAAGACTTCTTCTAAAAAACAGGATTTCTAATATTTTGTATTAAAAAATTTACATCATAGCAAATCAAAATGGAATTCAAACTATTGAAATAACTTGTCAATATCAGCCATAGGATTTTTGTGGCGTTCAGAGTCAACGTGGTGGGTTCGGTTCGGTGATACTGTTAAATATTGAGAGGCAAAACTACTAGATTAGACTCAAAAAAGAGTACAGTTAGGTAAAAATTATAGAACGCTGTATATCTAGTTTCCCTTTTAATTCCATCGAAAATGAGCACAGCTGTTTAATGATGTAAACTTTAAAACGATTGAAAATCATTATTATTACATTTCTGTAGAACGACAAGGCTGTCAACGTTCCCAGACTACCTAGTAATCCAACTAAAGAAATTTATGCTTAGAGAAGACTGGGTGCCAATTAAATTAGATGTGTCAATTGAAATGCCAGATGTGTTGGATATATCTTCTCTCAGAGGAGAAGGTAAGTCAAAGTAGGCTCAGATCCTTTCTAGATATTTTCTTCTTCTTTTATTGCTTATATTCTCGAACAAATCAATTATATCAGCAAGTTATGTTAATCTTTAGGTCCCCAACCTGGTGAAGAACTTTTGCCCGAGCCTGAAGCTAAACCTCCAGTACCTCAAATGGATCAAGCAGTTTTATCAGAGCTTGCAAACATGGGTAAGAATATTTCTTTCTTTATAAACAAAAATACGTCAACTGAGTATGTCTACCTGATGGAAAAAAATTTTTCCCAGAAACATTCTTTATTTGTTTAAACACGACGTTTTGGTTAGTAAGTTTTTGTTGCAAAAATGTCAGAAAATTTAACAAAGATTTTTTTGTACGAACCCTGACGAGTGAAGCACACGAAATTACACAACGTTTATGTTTCATTTTTCCTCCAGGTTTCCCACCAGAAGCCTGCAAGAGGGCAGTATTTTTTACCGGCAATTCGGGCTTGGAATCCGCCACTGCGTGGGTCATGGAACACATCACAGACTCCGATTTTTCAGACCCATTCGTACCTCCTGGTACTGAGAATGCCTCTAGTGCCTTCACTCCAAATGCCGATAGTCTAGCAATGATAGTTTCTATGGGTAAGATTGAGGAAGCCGAAGAGAGAAAGAATCAAATAGTTTTATTTATAGTTATTTATTTTTTTGTTAAAAATAAGTATTTGCTAGTAAATCTAGTTTTTAAACAACTACGCTGCTCATAAAAAGAAGAATTTTACCATGATTGGTAGATCTAAATGACGTGTAAAAAAACTAATTTTTAGATTAATCAATGAGTCATTGATATTGACAAAGTTCTATAGAAAAAAAATCTGACTACCTTAGATGCAACCAACCAATTATCGTGGTCTCATGGATTTATTCGGATTTACCGGATGGATGTTGTCAATGTTGTCTATAAAAGTTTTTTTTTAACGAATAATATGCTCAGGTCTCGAATTATTTTGAAACGTTTTAAGGATGCGTTCATAAGTTTGTTTGTAGTAAACATTTGGGGTACTTTTGCTTTTTGAATGTTTTTTCACTAGTTTGATAATGACAGTTAACAAGAACTATATTTTTTTATGGAAAATATTGTTATTTTGAATAAGTAGGAAATCCGAGAGTACTGGCCAAAAGTACAAAAAAAAACTCCTAAAATTGTATATAAATCTGATATTGTACCAACTATCAAAGAAAAAAAGGTGTATTTGAAAACTTTTTAAGTTCTTCGTGCAAGTTTTTCGGCGATTTTTTATCATAAGTATTTTGTGCCTTTTTGTCACGTTTAAAAAATACTCTGCCAATCTATGGGCACCTAAGCTCACACTAGGTACTATAGTCATAGTGTACGTGTCAGCTAAAACTGAAATATATTTTATTAAACTCCAGACTTAATTACCTTTCGTTTGATACCACACAAGCCATGTTTTGACTTAAACTCTAATTTTTAAAATCTACCCCCACCCTTTAAAAAAAAATTAAAATGTATTTTGTTTAACTCCAGACTCAATTACCTTTCATTTGATATCACACACGCCATATTTTCACTTAAACTCTAATTTTTGACATCTACCCCCACCCTTTTTTTAAAAATAAACTAAAATTCATTTGGTTTAACTCCAGACTTAATTACCTTTCGTTTGATATCACACACGCCATATTTTCACTTTTATTATTTTATTTGGCTTGCGTTCGGTGGATTTTGTTCATTTTTAAATGGGACCATCACGACCCAAGACCCAACTTAGGTACCAAATTTCATTAAAATCGGACAAGCGGTTTTTGAGTTATATAGTAGTAGTGTGAGCTAAAAAAGGTTAAAAAAAATGTGTAATTTTTGCCATAAATTTCAACTGCTATTCAAAAGAGACGTAAGCCTTAGGCCTGATCCGCAGTTTCACTTGTTGCCGCTCACTTCTATTTGCCTCTTTCTTTCTAGACTATCATTTGATCAATTATTGTTGTGAAATTATCAGGACATATACAGGGTGTCCCAGATAAAGATTTCGGAAACGGTAAGGGATTCAATTTCATGAGAATTTCGAAAACGATAAGGGATACAATTTTTGGCAAATGAAAAAAGCAAAAACTTAAAATTTAGTTTTTCGAAACATTTAAATTATCTTCGCCCTGATAGAAACAAATTATATAAAATTATGGCGGCCTTTGTATCACAGCTAACTAAGTGAAAAAACTAAGTGAAAAAACTGTATAAATAAAATTTTCGGTCATCCAAAAATAGGCTTGATATAAATCTCTAAAAAGCTCTTTTTTAAGCTATATTTCATTACATTTGACGGTTATAAAAAAAATCTATGGTTTCTAAAAAACCAGAAGGCCTAGAAAAATTCGTTAGCGTTATGCGATTTTTTAGAAAAATTTCGTCGATTTTTTATTTTCGTCGCCGAAAAACATGTCTTCTATCTCAAAATTTTTTTTTAGGTTTCACACCAGAACAAGCAACGAAAGCCCTGAAAGCTACCGAAAATAATCTAGAGCGAGCGATGGATTGGATCTTTTCACATCAAGATGACTTGGTGGACGTCGTTGGACCTGCTTCGGTCCCTGCTGGTCCACAGTTTAGAGATGGAGATAGCAGTAAGTGCATTTACTATGGAATAGAATAAAAATTTTCTTTATTTTTATATCCATAAATTACATAAAAGTTAAGTGAAAAAACATTTAAGGACACATTCTCAAATTACATAACACAAAAATTCGTTATTCTAAATTTTTACAGAAAAATTAGAAGGATTATATTTCCCCAATTATGTAACAGCAATGCAAACATAGAAATTTTGCTTCCCTCCCCTATAAATGTAAAAGTAACATTGCCTACTTCCAGAAACGCTACAGAGCTAAGCTTTGGAAGGCCGACAGAAACTATGATAAAACTATAGACAAAAATTAAAAAACCTCAAAATTTTAATTAACTTCCCTCCCCTATAAATGTAAGTTTATGTAAAAGTAACATTGCCCACTTCCAGAAACGCTAGAGGGCTAAGCTTTGAAAGACTGATAGGAACTATGATAAAATTATAGGAAAAAGTTTAAAAACATTAATATTTGAATTTACTTCCCTGCCCTATAAATGTAAAGTTATGTAAAAGTAACATTGCTCACTTCCAGGAACGCTGGAGAGCTGACCTTTAGAAGGCTAATAGGAACTATGATAAAACCATAGAAAAAAAAATTAAAAACCTCAAAATTTTTAATAAGGCATTGCAAAAGTTTTGAACAATATTCCGCATATTTTACTAATTTAAAACTTAAATATTATCTTAATCCTTTAAAAAAGGAGTGAAATCATAACAAAAACATTTCATGTTAAAAAAAGCCAAGTACGCGAAAATGGTATTCCTGAAAAAGAATTGAGATAAGAGTAAAGCCAAGTTCTCTAATACAAATTTCAAAGAAAAGGTTCTTACTAGTTTGGAAATGTTTTTCTAAGCTTGGCTATTACGGCTGCAAATGACTCTTAGTGCTAAATTGACATTAAGAAGTTTGACTGTAATAGCAAAGTTTAAAAAAACATTTCCAAACTAGTAAGAACCTTTCATTTTGAAATTGGTATTGGAGAAATTGGCTTTACTTTTATCTCAATTCTTTTTAAGGATTACCGGTTTCGCGTACTTGGCTTTTTTACATGAAATGTTTTTGTTATGATTGTATTATTCCAATTATTCCATACGTTAGCTTAAACTGTATGAGAAATGATGCTTGTACAGGGTGATTTTTTATAATTGCAAGATCGCTATAACTCGGTTATTATTGGGAGTAGAAAGTTCAAGCAAAAACTATTCGGTTTGGTAAATTATGGCCACTTTAGGCCCACAATTAGTATTTTTTTTATAGGTTATAATATACAGGGGGCGACAATCAGATCAATTTTTTTAAAGGGAACATCCTATATATTTTTGTATTTTTAAGTTCCACAAAGAATTAGCTTTACAGATATATGTAACACTATGGCTCTATCTTTGTTAGTTTTCTAGATATTGACGATTGAAATTCCGAAAATTTTAAATACGGTGCGGAGTATTTCCTGTCACAAGTCACAAACAATATTAAGATGTTTGGATACCTAAGGACATTGTCAGTGCCAAATCTTAAATATTTATCAACAATTTTGCTTTATTCCAATGCAGAAAAGCAAGAGATACTTTTATTATATGCGAAAAATAATAAAAATGTCTGCTACTGCGAGAGAATATCGAGAACTGTATCCAGCCCGACAATGTCCTAATATATCCACAATTCTTAGGATATATAGAAAATTTCGTGAAACATCGTCTGTGGAACGAAAAAAACGAGTTGTTCGTCCAAACGAAGAGGCTAATTTAAATATTTTACTACATTTTCAAGAAAGCCCACAAATTTCTATAAGAAAAGTATCTTCCGCATTAGTGCAAGAAGGACAGGAACGCTGGACGTCTTTTACCAAAGTAAGAAGTGTCCTAAGAACAAATTCTTATTGGGCATATAAACAACAAGAACTTCAAGGCCTAACACCCGATCAGAAAAGAAAAAGGGTAGAGTTTTGTCACTTTATGCATGAAAGACTAAACGCAGAACCCCGTTTTTTAAATCACATTTTGTGGTCGGATGAGTCGACGTTTACAACTTGTGGTCTACCAAATAGACAGAATAGCAGACTATGGTCCACGACTAACCCTAATTTTGTAAAAGAAATTAAAATACAGGGAAGACAATCCGTGAATGTCTGGTGTGGCATACTGAACGACCGTGTTGTTGGGCCATTTTTTTTGAGCACTCTTTAACGGGACAAATTTATTTAAATTTTTTACAAAATTACTTAGAAAATTTTTTGGATGACTTGCCACTAAATCAAAGATTAATTTTTCAGCAGGATGGGGCTCCTCCTCATAATGTTCATGAGGTTCGAGAATTCTTAAATAATAATTTTAATGAATGGGTTGGGAAAAACGGCACAATACGCTGGCCACCCAACAGTTTTGATTTAACTCCTTTAGACATTTTTTATGGGGTCAACTTAAAGATAAAGTTTACAGATTAGAAGCGAGGAATACTCGAGAGCTCAGAGAATTAATATCACTGTCTGTCAATGAGCTTAATGAAAATTTTTCTAATTTAATAACCAGAACAATAAATAATTTAAGAGACCGGTTTCAAAAATGTATTGAAGTCAATGGTGAGGTTTGAACATTTGTTATGTTAATTTTTATTTATTTATTGATTTAAAACAATTAAAACATTAAAAAAATTGTCGTCTTTTGATTTTAAATTTCTATGAAAATTGACAAAGATGATTATTTATATTTATCAAACTGTCAGTCAATATTGTTTCAGTTTGTTATTTACAGTCTATACGTTAAATACTCCGCACCGTATACCTATTTAAAATTTGCTAATTTTCGGAATTTCAATCGTCAATATTTCGAAAACTAACAAAGAAAGAGCCATAGTGTTACATACATCTGTAAAGCTAATTTTTTGGGGAACTTAAAAATACAAAAATATATAGGGTGTTTCCTTCAAAAAAAATTGATCTGATTGTCGCCCCCTGTATATTATAACCTATAAAAAAATACTAATGGTGGGTCTAAAGTGGCCATAATTTACCAAACCGAACAGTTTTTGTTTGAACTTTCTACTCCCAATAATAACCGAGTTATAGCGATCTTGCAATTATAAAAAATCACCCTGTACAATGAGTTAAAGAATTATGTTTAAAAATTTAAAAAATTTCTATTTTTGTCTGCTGCTGTAATTTTTGCGGTAAATTCTTTGTTATTATGACTCCTTGTTTCGTGGCAACAGACTGATACACTTAAAATTGAGATACTGTTTCGTGTTTGTTGGACTGTTGGTTTTCTATATAGAATGGTTTCAATGTTTGTCTATTTATGCAAGTCCGAACTTTGGTTGGTTTCTATTCTATAAGCCTATCCTTCTGTATCAAAAATTCTATTTACAGAATACAAGTTAATCGGATTCATCTCCCACATGGGCACATCCACGATGGTTGGCCACTACGTAGTTCACCTGTTGAAAGATGGACACTGGGTGATATTCAATGACAGCAAAGTGGCGTTATCAGAACACCCTCCCAAAGATCTAGGTTACCTTTACCTGTACGAAAGAATGTAATTTAATTGGTAAGATTTTGTTTTCAGTTTTTAGGCCAAGCAAAATGTTTGGGGTGTTCTATAAAGCTGCGTCCACATAATGTCGAATGGTGTTGATCGACAATATCCAGTGTGGACGGGTCGCCCGACATTGTCAATCAATGTCGGGCCGAATCGAAAGCAAGTTTGGACGTGTCAAAGCATGTTATTCAATATTATAGCTGTCAGCCGATACAAGCAAATATATTTTTGTACCATTTACAAGCAAACTAAACGTAGTAATTTTGATTAGTTTTGTCTGTTGTTTAGTGTTTATTTAGTTGTTGCTGTGTACGATAATTTTTTCGGTCACTGACAATGCTGAACCGTATCGAAAACCTTTGAGGGTGTCGAAGATGCTGTTGCTGGTTTCTAACAACTGCAGTAATAGTTGCAGCAGCTGCCACTGCAGTATCTTCTGCTTCATTCATATTTGACAATGTTAATCAAGTAATATCAATATATTACCACTTTAAATAATAGCGCAGAAATGCAAATATGTCAGTCAACACGTCCATATCCGGCGTGAACAAGTTCACATCTAGGGGTATAAATTTCCATAAAAGGATAAAAAACAGATAGATTATAGCATTTATTAAAAAGAGACCGCGATACGCCCGAGTCCCGCAGAACGCTTTGCAGCGTTGTCAAAGGTAACCTTGATAATTTACTACAGGCTCACGCGGTCGCACTCGTCAAGGAGCGGACAATCGGAAACATTTTTTAGGGCGAGAATTATTACTTGACTTGTCACCATACAAGAAGTGGACTATTAAAAACGTGAACATTTTATTTGAAACATTTTATTAAATGAGTTATTTAGTTCCTAAAAACCTAGATCGGATAAAAAAATAAATATTCTGTTTCAATACAAGATAACTCAAGAACACCTCAAACGATTTTAACCCAATATGATACACAAGTTTTTTTGTCGGTATTAGATTTTGGTTAAAAAAAAGGGTTAGTTAAAAGTTTATTTAACCAATTTTAACTTAAAACAATCAACTCTACTATCAACTTTTCTTGTTCTATAGATTTTTAGCTCACAGTATAGTACTATAGTAGTGTGAGCTATGGTGATCCTAATTTTTTCGAGAAAAAAAAAGTTACTCCGAATTCAAAAATTTTTATATATCTTTGCGTTTCAGATGATTTTGAAACTTTTTTGTTGCGCCGTCTCTCTGTCTGTCTGTCTGTCTGTAACGACCAACGCGCATAACTCAAAAATCGCTTGGACGATTTTAATGAAATTTGGTACCTAGGCTGGGTCTTGGGTCGAGATGGTCCCATTTAAAAATGAACAAAATCCATCAATCACAAGCCAAATAAATGGGTGGGGGTAGTTTTCAAAAATTAGAGTTTATGTGGAAATATGGCGTGTGTGATATCAAACGAAAGGTAATTGAGTCTGGAGTTGAACAAAATACATTTTAATTTATTTTAAAAAAAGGGTGGGGGTATATTTCAAAAATTAGAGTTTAAGTGAAAATATGGGGTGTGTGATATCAAACGAAAGGTAATTGAGTCCGGAGTTTAACAAAATACATTTTAGTTTTTGTTTTTTTAAGGGTGGGGGTGGATTTCAAAAATTTGCGTTTAAGTCAAAACATGGCTTGTGTGGTATCAAACAAAAGGTAATTTAGTCTGGAGTTAAATAAAATATATTTCGGTTTTTAGTTATATTAGCACACTATAACTATAGTACACGTACACTATAACTATAGTACCTAGTGTGAGCTTAGGGGCCCATATATTGGCAGAGTATTTTTTTTAATGTTCCTTTTGTATTCAAAACATTTTTGCCTGTGGCGCATTTCGCCTGAAAGCATTTAAAGTAACATTACTTCAATATTTTCTCAAAATTTTCGTTTTTAGTTTAAAAGGCATTACTACTCATAATTATAATATTTGTCTTAAGAAAATACTAAATGAACTCCGCGGAACTAATTTTGAGGCTCAATACCACCTCTGCCGCCTCCCTAAGGTCTCGACAACCCTCCCGTCCTATAACCACACTGCATTCACTGTGGTCCACCATTACCTTTGTTAAGGTTAGACTAAAAATGTATTAAAAAAAAAACCTAAAATTAAATAATAGTTAGCTTACCAATAGAAACACCACAGTTTTCTGGTGTATAAAAATTGCCTTTAGTGAATGTAAAACGAAAATCAATAACAAGAATAACTAATAAGAATAATTGTTTGTAAAAGTAAGTGAATTATTTACATCTAGGAACAAGCAGAATTTTAAGGTATTATTCTGGTTGTTTATCACCCCGTTTGATGAATGCACTTACATAAAACTGAAAAGTTGACCTTTCGCGAACCAAGTAGCGGATTATACTGAGATTTTCGTTAAACTGGCAACGTTGATCTGTTCTCCCATGCAATCCTTATGGCCCATACAAAAATCCTACCCCTAGATGGAAGGCTGGCCACGCGGTATACTGATTTAACATTTACAGTGTTGACCAGTCAAAAGTCGAACGTGTCGAATGAGATTTGTCGACCGACCTTGCCGTTCGACGTTATGTGGACACAGCTTAAAAGTTTCCCTGAAAACTTTATTATTATTAGATCTAAAAAAGTAATTTAAAAACTGTTAGCTGTACAATTTTGACTAAATTGAGGACTTTTAAGTGCTCCCGAATGATATTAAGTTTACAAGATATACGAAAATTGTTTTGAAATTTTAGAAATTAGTCCATAATATGTTGAAGTAGGGAAAGAAATCGAAAAACCATTTGTGATATTTGACGGTATAATGAGGTTTAATATAAAAAAATACATCTTTTAACGGCTTTTAAATTATTTTCCCAACAACAGTTAACGTATTATATAGATTAATTTTAAAAACATTTTTGAAAGGAAATTGAGCTATTGTAAATTTTAACCCAATTTTAATTTTTTAAAGTTAATTAAATAGCGCTATTTATAAATATAAATACTTTATTCTTCCTTTCAATATTGGACAATAATAATATTTACCTCTTAAAGATTAAAATTTTGTTAAATTTTACAGAGGTCCAATTGTAATATAAATTGTATGTACCTAGTTCTTTATTTCAATTGTTGTTGCTGGCCAATAGCTTTGTTAGTATCAAATCTAAAAACAATAATTGTATATAATAATTTTTTCTATTTTTTGCAGTTGTGTGTTTTTATATATTAATTTAACACAATTTAATAAACAATAAAAATAAAATGATACTGCTGTTTCCTTGTGTTTAGATTTAGTATAGAAACTTAGGCCTTTAATTTAATAACTGAAAAAAAGCAATAAAATTTGGAAGACAAAATATGAGATTTTAATTTAAAAAAATTGGATTCTAGCAAAAATAAAACTCTTTTATTTTGACTTTTTATTCTATTTATAAAACTAAATAGATTTTATTTTAAAAAAATTGTTTAAAATTACATACAATGTTGTACAGAGAATTTACAATTAGGGAATTGCTATAAAGCATTATAAAGGATTTGCGGTCTTTACACGAATGGACGGCACTCAAACTCAACGATTATAAACACACAGGATTGCTTATTTTCATGTAACTCTATGTTAGCGTCGCTCAGCGAGACGAACAGTGTCTGCTTACGTCACCAGCGGACCAGTTGCTTTGTTTGTATTGAGAGTTCGTGTGATTTTAAGGTGTTTTTGACGTTTCTACCTCCGTTTTTTTGCGTTTTTTAATTTATTTGACGGTGTGGTTGACTATTTAGGAGGTAAATCTGAGGGCACGGCACTGCCTCGCCAAGTTCACGCGCCGTACCATATTTTCTTGAAACATTTCAGCCGATATTTGACCTATTTAAAACTCTACTTCGGAATGAGCTACGAATCTCAAACTTTGCACAGTCGTAGATCTCCATGGAGTTAACAATCCCTTCATGTTTAGTTTCATGGAATTCCCAAAAGTACTGAAGTAGTTACGAAATTTCAAAAAACGTCGAAATTGTCACTCACTCACTCATGTATAGATCATCAAAATTCTACTGTACTTCCAGACATGCTACAAAGCTGAAATTTGGCAGACTGATAAAAATTATGACCAAACCCCTGGAAAAAATCAAAAAACCCCAAAATTCTAATTTACTTCCCTCCCCTATAAATGTAAAGTATGTAAAAGTAACATTGCCCACTTCCGGACACGCTAGAGAGCTGAGCTTTGGAAGGCCGATAGTAACTATGATAAAACTATAGAAAAAAATTAAAGCACCCCAAAATTCTAATTTACTTCCCTCCCCTATAAATGTAAAGTTGTTTAAAAGTAACATTGTCCACTTCCAGAAACGCTCGAGAGCTGAGATTTGGAAGGCCGATAGGAACTATGATAAAACTATAAAAGAAAATTAAAAAACCCCAAAGTTTAATTAACTTCCCTCCCCTATAAATGTAAAGTTATGTAAATTAGCATTATCCACTTCCAGAAACGCTAGAGAGCTGAGCTTTGGAAGACTGATAGGAACTATGATAAAACAATAGGAAAATATAAAAACTCAACATTTTTAATAAGGCATTGCAAAAGTTTTGAACAATATCCCGTATATTTTACTACTATAAAACTTAAATATTATCCAAATCCTTTAAAAAAGCAGTGAAATCATAACAAAAACATTTCATGTAAAAAAAGCCAAGCCAAGTCGTATTCCGTAAAAAGAATTGAGATAAAAGTAAAGCCAAGTTCTGCAATACAAATTTACTGGGTGGGATAAAAACAACTCATAACACAAACAATGTAAATCATTTGAAAAAAAAACTTATGAAAATCTATTGATTTAAAGCATAAGAAGTTGAAAAACACATCTTATTTGGCTGTTTTCTCCAAAAACTGACTGGTTTTTGATATAATAATATAATAAATATTGCAATTTTAGATCTGAAATTTCAAATAAATACCTTTTTGTTACTACATAATATAAGTGTATTTTATTATATCCACAACAAAAACAATAAATTATGCATCTAATGATTTAAATTGATTAAACTTTTAGAAAAAATCCTATTTCTATTCTAAAACTTTTAACTATTTAAAAAAGAAACTCTTGATTTATCAAATCATTTGTTTTGAATGAATGAAATTAATAATTATATTTACTATCACGAATAAAAAATTTGTTTGCAAATAAGCAAGAAAAAAGCGGGAAAAACTCACGATTGCAATGTGTATTAAATGAAGCGCGCTGAGCAGAGGTCCACTAGTGACGTAAGCAAGGCGCCGCCTACCGCTGAAAGATTCGAGCTAATAAGCAATCCTGTGCGTTTATAATCGTTGACTCAAACTGACCTGATCTTATCGACCGGTAATAGTACGTTATAAATCTAGGGATTAAAGTAGCAATTTTAATCCCGAGGTGATAAGTTTTTATCCCGACCGCAGGGAGGGGTACAATTCGCCAAGGGATTAAAAGGCACTTTAGTCGCGTGGTTTATTAACTATTTTATGCACTTCACAACTGTCTTTCATTGTTACGGTTATCTAGGGATTAAATGGGTAACTTTAGTATCTTAAAACTAGGGACAAAAGTGACCCTTTAGTCTCTAAAGTACATAAAATGTATTTTCGTTTGCGCAGTAATGACCGCAAACCCTTAAATAGGATCAATTAGGCCAACATTAAATACTAATTATTTAAAAAAAAAATTTTTGCTTTTGTATAAGTTTAAACCTACTTTCGCTTTGGCTTAAGCAAATGGCAAACTTTTATTTTGACAGAATTTTCATAAACAGTTTTAAATTCAAACTGGAACTTAAATAACGAAACTGGTGTAGTAATTTCATTAATCGTTAAACGACAATAGTATGATTTTTTTGTTCATAATTAAATATTTTAAGTAACGCTTTTAAACAATATACAGACAAGATCATTCTACTAGGTACATAGAAAGTTAATCTCCCAATTTTCTTCCGCCCAAACAGCTAGCTGCTAGTGCTTTGTTGTCGAGCGCGTTGCTTCTCAGTATGCCTGCATTTGCGATGCGTGCACGCAAATTTTATTAATTAATTATTTTATATGTACCTAGTAGAATGAGCCTGTCAGTATAACATAAAATACTTTGACGGCTAAAAAAATTACAATCAAATATCGCGCAATATCTCCAAAATGACACATTTGTAGAAAATCGTTGAGTTTTTAACTTAAAATCCCACAGCACTGGAGTGTGTAAAACCTTAGAGTACATATTGTGTCTACTAGATGGCACAAGTTATTTTAACCAATAAGTTTTACCCTGCACTGCACCCTAGTAACGTTACTCACATATACAGAGTATTCAAAGTTAATAATCGGCACTATTACTAACTTCGTTAATATTAGAGCTACAGGGTCGGTTAAATGAACAAAGTTGTCGTATTTTTTTCCGCTGATTACAATGGTGATAACAGAAAGAAAATCAAATGACGCGTAGGTGAGTTATGGTAAAAAATTATTTTTTTAAAATGGGCCACCCGGTATACTGTAACGCCAATAGAAAGAAAATTTGACTTTAAACAAGAGTTTTTCTATGACAAAGAGCGCATTTTCTTACATCTTTACAACTGAAATGAGTTGTAACCTTTTTAGTCCGATGAAGATAAAAACTATTGTCGAAACGTTACTGATGGATTAAAGCCTATATATTCCCAAAACAACAGTGTCCTTATTCCCACTACATCTACGTGTAGTTGAATTGCAAGGAAGTGATAACTTTCCCATTCTTGAAGACGATTCAGGGTGAAGACTTAGAAGATAATTCATTGATGCTCAGGATGCGGGTCAGCAAGTGTCTGGAAGATTAGGTCAAGTGCAATGCCAAACCATTGCTCAAGATAAGAACTACAAAAACTGTAAATTCTCATCAGATATATGTAAATGTAGAAACACTATCAACACACCCACATACGATTGCAAATATGTCAACCTTGCAACATTTGTGAAACAGGAAAATCAACTGCCTTTATTCTCATACACCTTATCACAGATGATGATTCTATAAAAGCTGATTACCCAGGTGTGCTAATATCTAGCATTATTATCTCGGTCTCGTTCAACTCAAAGTTAGAAGGTCAAAAAGGAAAGAAAGCTGCATGTTCAAACCTGATTCCACATCAGGCTGCTATTCTGCTATTCTTGCCCAAGAGGAGCAATACTTCGCTATTCCTGCAAGTCGCTAGTCACAGAAGCTTCTATAGCTTCATGCGGATCTGTTAATATATCTATCATCTGTTCTGACACTGATAAGGAGAAAGAGACTCATTTCTTGACTATTAAACCGTATGTGAAACCTTGAGGTGTCATGTTTTGTGTGATCCCGAGAAAACTATTAACACAGTTGGACTTCCATGGTTTCACATAATACATAAATGTGAGTAGGTTAACAGTCAACTCTCTTCCTTCACAGTCACTATTTGATGTCTGAAGCTGGTTCACTGGCTTACTGAGTTACGGTTGGTGTAATATAGCTTTCTATGCTGGGGCGATATTAGCCCTCTTGTTGGCTATGCACTACGTTATTAAGATGTTCATCGGAGCAAGCATTGTCAGGATGACATTTAAGCCTGGCTAGTGAGCAACACTGCCACATCCTGGGCGTAAAATGGTACTTTTGCGCCCTGGTGTGCACAAAAGTATTTTTTCGCGCGCAAATATGTCGAATAAATATCGACATTTACAGCGGACTTCCACGTAACCGGTCAATGCCAAGCGAGGTACGTAATACGATCATATTAAAAGCTTAAAACAAAGTATACTTAAACACTCATACCTTAGAACTACTGCAGTAATGATTTTTTGGAAAAATCTAACTTTTAGGGTTCAATATTCAGTGGCTCTGGGGGCGGGTTTGAGCCCCTAAGGCCCTCCCCCGTACGTCACTGTATTATTTATTGCATTGCATAGGTGACGGTCATTGGGTAAAAAGAAAAGTCAACAACAACAGCAATATTACGAGGGCTGTGTTTTATATTTTGCATATAAGAACATTTATTTATGATGTATTTATTAAGTCCCTCTGCCATTTTTACACAAAATAATGTAAAATTGCCTAAAATTGTTTCCTCTTGTCTATGAGAGTGTGACGGAACATCAAATTGCCTCTATTCATTAATTTATTATTTATTTGTGTGCTACACACCATAAACCCATCTATCGGGCATTTCTAAATTAATTAAAACCATTGTTTTATGTTAGAGTAGGATATGTAGACTATTCATTGACTAGAGAGCGCACAGTTTGATTAGGCCAACTGAAATCTGTCAGAATAATTCATTCAACCCTTTAGCGTTTTTCCGGTTATGCGCCATCTTAAGTGAAAGCCTCGTGAGTTTTGTACTTCTCTCAGTTATAAATTGTGCAGCTAGTGAATATTCTGGTGTTAGGTAAGTTTAGAAGTCATTATATGCTCAGTTAATCTTTGAAAATGTCATATAGTTTTATTTACACGTGTTAAGAGAATACTAACCTAACCTAACCACTTTTTAATGTTTCCACATATCCTACATCGTGATCTTTCTATTGTTGTTAGCTTAGGAAACATCGACGCAACCAAATACAGCCGCGATTAATTCTATTTGGTGTTTGAGTTTAACCTGCCAACCTACAAACCCCTCAAAACCTTGAAGTCAATAAGAGTTTTGCGATAAGAGTGTAAAATAAAAAAGCAATGTTTTACATAGAAAATAAATAACTATTTTGTATAAATATTATTTTATGGTTTCCAATAAGACATAATATATGAGATATTTAAATGTCCAACTTGAAGTCCATATGTGCAGGTATCTATTAAGTTTGTGGATGATTTTGGGAAGATAAGAAATGTCTTAGAACTTAGCCATGACTCTGCTGTTGAGTGGAATAACATGATTATGAAACCATCTCTAGTCTTAACAAGCCTACCTATTCTATCCCGAAGATTCATGAGGAAGATTCAAGGTGAAGACTTAGATCTAAGATGGTTCATTGATGCTCACGATGCTGGTCTGCAAGATTAGTTCAAGTGCAATGTCAAACCATTGCTCAAGCTAAGAACGACAAGAACTGTAAATTATCATCAGATATATGTAAATGTAGAAATACTATCAACACAGCCACATGCGATTTGTGAAACAGGAAAATCATTGCCTTTATTCTCATCAAACTTACACCTCATCTCAGATGATGATTGTGAGGACGTCACTGTATAATTTGTAAACGACCCCTCTGTTTAGCGCACATGTGCAGTACTGTAGATAGGAGAATCAGAAGTTAAATCTCTCTTTTCTGTCAGGATCTAAATGGGGTCAACATTATAAAATAGACTTCGTATATAATTAATTGTAAAATAGTTGTCATAAGAAAATATAATAATCCTCGTGCAAGTTAACCAAATCTTTTATTTCTACCGTCTGAGCAAATCCTGCAATGCTTATATAAAAGCTGATTACCCGCGTGCAAATATCTAGCATGGGTACTTCAGGTCGAGTTGAACTCAAAGTTAGAAAGTCAAGAAGGTAAGAGAGTTGCATGTTCAAACCGGATTCCACATCAGGCTATTGGCCTTTCCTAAGAGGAGCAATACTTCACTATTCCTGCAAGTCGCAAAACACAGAAGCTTCTATAGCTTCATGCGGATCTCTTAATATTTTTTTTCGTACAAACATTATTTCATGGTTTCCAAGAAGACATATATGAGATATTTGAATGCCCAACTTGGAGTCCATATGTGCAGGTATGTATTATTAAGATGATTTTGGAAAGATAAGGGATGTCTTAGGGAGAAACATTGAGAGTGTCTTCTCTATTTGCAGAGTGGTTTTTCCGTATTCTTCGCGAAAATTTGTCAGTTTTCGGGTTTTGTTTCTGGATTCAGCAGAAACATAAACTCCAATTTCTTCTTGAAGGGTTGAAAAAAATCCAGTCCTCGAGCATTTACAAAAATCAGCCTTGATGATGAAGTAATAAAAAAACTTCGAAACGCGTCGGTAGACTTATATAAAGAAATAAAAAGAAGCTAGAATTCAACTTAGTTTTTTCTTTAAAACATATCGAATTAAAATGAAGCTTCTGGAGTTTTCAAATAATTTCATCAGATATAATATGTAAATGTAGAAACACTATTAACACAGCCACATGCGATTGCAAAGATGTCAACCCTGCAACATTTGTAAATATGGCCGCGCAGCTGACCTATGAGAAAGCAGCATTGGAGTGACGTCACATGGGACGGCTCTCTCGTTCACAGTACACGGACCGCAAAGCGGTAGTATAGACACTCGGACTTTCCCGCCACAAACTATTGAAAAAAGGGCCAGCTATTAGAGGGCGTGCAAAATTACAGATTTCTGTACTTTGACATTTTTGACAGGGTGTCAGCCGCCTAGCGACCTATCGCCATTTTCATTTCGTACTCTTTGTTCTTGTGTGGAAGTTCTCTTCGAAGCTTTTTTTGTTAATTTGTGTTTTTTCAGTGATTTTATAGACTTTTTTTGGACTTTTTTAGTTTTATAAGGCTCTTTTGTTTAAGTATAACTGTTTATTCAAACAGAAGGTATGATGTAATGTCAACAATTTCTTTGTTACTTACAAAAGAAGTGTGATTTAAATCCCTTAACAAATTTTATATTTTTTTTTGCATTGGGATCAAATGAGCACTACTTTTTACAGTGGCGTAGCTAGAAACTGGCAATGGGGGGTTTCGCCATGCCACCTCAACCATTTTCCGAGTTTTTCCAAAAATTTTCCTCGTTTTTCCCAGTTTTTAACTAGGTTTCCCAAACATCTCCCGAGTTTTCCTAAATTTTTTTAAAATTTTCCGATAAACACTTTTTCCTAGTTTTTCCGATTATTTCCCGCGTTTTTTCTGAATATTTCCAGAGTTTTCCGAATATTTTCCCGATCATTTCCTGAGCTTTTTAAAAATTTTCCGGGTTTATCACGGGTTTTTCCGAATATTTCCAGAGTTTTTCCGAAGATTTTCCGAGTTTTCCGAGTTTTTCAGAACATTTTGTTATTTTTGTTATAACTTTTCATGAAAGGAAAAAGACAGATTTTATGTATTATTAAACTAATATTTTGGTAAAAAATTAAAAATAGTTAAATTGGCCTCTCTGTGAAAAACTTTTCCTTTCCTTTCTTGCGCCTTCACCAATAGGTATAATAGGGTAAAACTTGATAATTCAAATTGTCTTCAACCCAAGTTTTTTTTCATAAATTGTATTGTATTGTATCTATATCTATAAGTACTTATATTATTTTCTCCAATTGAAAAGTTATATTTTTCTATTGCTATTAGTACTCTCATTGGCCAACGGGGGGAGTTTTGACCCCCAAACCCCCCCCCCCTGGCTACGCCACGGCTTTCTAGGTTATTTTAAATATCAAGATTATATTAATGTTTTAATATTATTTAATGACTCTTTTAAGTTAGTAAGTTTAATCACAGAATAACTAGGCTTGCACCCTTTATATTTTTGTTAGTAATCATTAATGTGTTTCATATATATCTTTTTATAATATACTTACTATGCTAAGATAAAATACTTTTTATTCAATCCTATTAGCTCACACTACTACTATACTATAGTAGTGTGAGCTATAGTGATCCTAACTTTTTCGAGAAAAAAAAAGTTGCTCTGATTTCAAAAATTTTTATATATCTTTGCGTTTCAGATGATTTTGAAACTTTTTTGTTGCGCCGTCTGTCTGTCTGTCTGTAACGACCAACGCGCATAACTCAAAAACCGCTTGCCCGATTTTAATGAAATTTGGTACCTACGCTGGGTTTTGGGTCGAGATGGTCCCATTTAAAAATGAACAAAATCCACCAAACACAAGCCAAATAAAAGGGTGGGGGTATTTTTCAAAAATTAGAGTTTATGTAAAAATATGGCGTGTGTGATATCAAACAAAAGGTAATTGCGTCTGGAGTTAAATAAAATACATTTTACTTTAAAAAAAGGGTGGGGGTAAATTTAAAAAATTAGTGTTTATGTGGAAATATGGCGTGTGTGATATCAAACGAAAGGTAATTGAGTCTGGAGTTAAACAAAATACATTTTAGTTTAAAAAAAAAAGGTGGGGGTAGATTTGAAAAATTAAAGTTTAAGTCAAAACAAGGCTTGTGTGGTATCAAACGAAAGGTAATTGAGTCTGGATTTCAATAAAATATATTTCAGTTTTTAGTTATATTAGCTCACACGTACACTATAACTATAGTACCTAGTGTGAGCTTAGGTGCCCATAGATTGGCAGAGTATTTTTAATGACAATCAGCTTACTGGCGGAAAAATTTCGGAACTGAAACCGGTTTTTTCAACTACGCATGTGCTACTCTCTTTTTTACTTTATTCTCTTTATTGTTCCTTTCGGCTCAAGAGAAACGAATTTCCAAAAGAAGCGAGTGACACATGCGCAGTTGATCGGTTGGAGTTCGTCCGCATTAGCTCACGCATAAATGCTGGTTGTCCATAGAGCGTATAAGCGGCGCGGATTTATCCTATCCCAGGCTCTGGTTGGTTGATTAAAAAATTTCAACCAATCAAAGCCCGAGAAAAAAAAATCCGCGCGGATAATATGATCTCTGGACAGCCGATTTAAAAGACTCATAGAAATAACGCTCATCCCTGCACTAAAAGTGCTCCAAAAAATTACGCTCAACTCCCGCACTAAGTGTAGTTCGACCGGCCAGCTATTAGAGGGCGCTGACCAAAACTAAAAACTAGGGTCACTGCATCATGGAGACGCCAGGCTTCCAGGATGCAGTGACCCTACTAAAAACAGTTATAAAAAATTTACAAGGCAGTTTCCGTACTACCGACCTGCGGTCTGTTTACTGTGCTCTCGTTACGGGACCATTTTCAGGTCTACACGTATTTTTAAGTAAGTCTCTTTTTATCCATAAATATTTGCGCAATCATAAATCATTACGCGGCTTAAATAACATAAACTTTACAGTGGCGACGAGGGCCAAGTACTGGCGTAAATATTTTTTGAATTCCTTCGTTAATTTCTCGGAAAGTCGTGATTGACTGTTCGACGACCGATCGGCAAAATTGACGATGGCCGTAACCAAAAAGATATAAAAATTTTTTTCAAAAAAATAAAGGAAAAGGTGCCAAACTAAAAATAAAAGTTTAACCTAAAAAAATATACGCGCGGCGTAAACTTGAGTTAAGAAGTGGCGTTTGCAAGAAGGACTTCTTCGACACTTTGTTTAAGCCTTATGATTATGATCGCAAAGACCAAAACGCGTCAAGGGTAAGAAATAAAGACTGCATTTTTGCTAAAAACGTAGTTTTATTTCATTGTTAAGAATTCAGTGTGGACCAACGGACCCCAACTCACTACACATTTAGTAAAAAATGCTCCATCTAGGAGAGTACCACAATGCAATTCGCTCTTTTTGCAACTCGCAAAGCTTCTATATCTTTATGCGGAACTGTTAATATATCTATCATCTGTTCTAACACTGATGTGGTGGTTAAAGGTCGAATTATTTGGGGGCTTCCTCGGTATTCCACACAGTTTTTCGTCGCCATCGCTCAGTCTCAAAAAGTTGAAAACAATAAAAAAAAAATATGAAAAAGTATATGTACCTTCTTTTTATAGGTTATACCAAGGGGAAAGGTACTATTCGGCGCCAGCCCACCTGGCGCGGGCCGATTCGGCGCGAGCCTTGCATATGTACCGCCGCGCCGGTTCGATTCGATCAAGCCATCGATCGGTTATCTACAATTCTACCAAACAAGTTACAGGGACTAATGGACTGGTTCGAGGACTATTATGTTGGCAGACCCGCAAGAATAGGGAATGCTAAACCTTCCATACCCACGAAAGAGTGTTGTAAAGAATCGACAGGATCAACAACCATTCCGAAGCTGCAAATAGAAGGTTGCAGAGTGAATTGGGGATGGATCACCCAACAATTTGGAAGTTCATCGATTCTTTGAAAAAGATACAGAAGGGGCGAGATTTATACCTTGAGCAGATTGTGGCAGGGCATGAACCAACCAAAAAACTGAAAAAATATAGCGAGGCAGATGAATGAATTTTCAGATTAGTAAATGATTTTGAAAATAGAGATATTTTGGATTATCTCCGGGGAATAGCTCATAATTTTGAGATGTTAAACAATTAGATACTTTAAAAAAATGTTGTGTAATAGTACTATTGTAACCACGTTCTGGTATAGTTTTACTTAGTTTAAATATATACATACATTTGTTGTTTGTTGTTATTTGTTTAAATAACTATATATTTTTTCTGAATTTTAATAAAAACAAATTTTAACTTTATATTTATGGTTTTAGATTTTTCAATACTAAACTTTAAACTGTATATGTAAAATAAAGTTTTGTGCTGTGTGGGTACTATTTTGAGCCGGGTTGGCCCGCGCCGAACCGGCTTGGTATATCCGAATCGGGATGAATAATAGCTGACATCTTTTTTTCTATTCCTCGGCAAAGAAAATGGTGTTCAATTTCCAATCATATTTTTTGTTGACGGACATGTTTCTCACATGTCGTAGGAATTAAGCCAATTCCGCACCGAGCATCGAATTATTCTTGTTGCATTATACCCAAATTCAACACAATACCTACAACCTATGAACGTTGCTATATTTGAACCCTTAAAGCAGGATGGAAAAAGCAGGTCCATCAGTTGCGGTGTGAAAACCATTTAAAAAAATAGGAGTTTCCACGAATATTGGACGCCACAATAGATTTTTTTTTATAAAATGGTTTTGAAGCCTGTGGTCTTTAATATTACTAGAGACGTATATAAATTGAAACTTTAAAAAATTAAAATGCAACAACCACAAGGAGTAGATGACATGACTGAAGATTTTGAAGAAATTTGGTGAGAGTTTACTGCAACATGCCATATCTTTTACTACATGAAACAGAAAAAAAATGGCTTAAAAATGCAACAAAAATATCAAGTACCAAAGCATCCCGCTGACCTATCATCTAGTGTACGAAATTGGTGGGGAATTGGTACATCCGAATCGAGATGAATGACAGCTAACAGCTTTTTTTCATATATGGGCCATGTTTTCTATTCCTGACCAAAGAAAATTCTGTTCAATTTCCAATCATATGTTTTGTTGACGGACATGTCTCTCATATGTCGTATAAATTGGGCCAATTTCGCACAGCATAAAATTATTCACTGTCACGGTGAAAAACTGGGAAAATTTTTTTTTAGTGAAAGTTAAACTCAAATTTTATCCCTTTAAATGAGTTTTTTAAAATTAAAATCCAACCCCTTCCGCTGGGGAAGGATGGATGGGAAGGAATACGTTTGATCGTTAAGGAGTGGTAGAAGTTTTTTTTTCTTTTTTTCGTTTTCCACTAGCTGATCAATTACCTTACGCATGCTGCTGTAATTGGTTGTGCTGCTTCTTTGCACATGCTGCTGTAATGCGTTGTACTGCTTCATTGCACATGCTGCTGTAAAATTTTTTGAGCCTACAAAATGTAGGCAATGGCGATGGAATAACTCCATCAAGTGTACAACCTGAAGATGAGAGCTTATGCTCTCGAAACATGTAGTTGTAAAAAATTAAACTAGTGGAGAACGACTGAACTTGTTTGATTTATTCTTGTTGCATTATACCTAATACCCAAAACAATACCTACAACCTATGAACGTTGCAGTGTAAAAAACATTTTTAAAAAAACAGGTGTTTCCACGAATATTGGACGCCATAATGGAATTTTTTTTTATAAAATGGTTTTTAAGCCATTGGTCTTTAATATTACTAAAGATATAATAAATCCTTATTTGAAACTTTTAAAAAATGAAAATGCAGAACCGTTGACGAACATCCTTAAACACTAAAAGGAAGCAACAACCATAAGGAGTAGATGACATGACTGAAGATTTTGAAGAAATATATGAAATGGAAAATGTGCAAAACCTAGGACACCGAACTAAAGAAGGCTTAACACAAGATCTCAAAAATCTGATCGAAGAAGTCAAAATTACGTTTGGTGAGAGTTTACTGGAACATGCCATGTCTTTTACTACATGAAACAGAAAAAAATGGCTTAAACATGCCACAAGCTACCGATATATATATATATATATATATATATATATATATTTTGGGAGAAGACCGTAGCGTGAAGAAAAATTCTTTGTTTCGGTTGTACCGAGCATTGGTTTCTCGTTTTGATTTTATTTTACATAAAGGCTCTTTCGAAAATGATAGAGACTTTATTGTTAAAACATACAAATCCACAAAATTTGGACTTGTCTCCACCAGTCATAAATGCTGAACTTTCGCAGTATCTCCATCCTTTTTAAGTAGGCATACTGCCCATATCAAATATTAAAAGTTTTTTAAGTGTAGCATTTCAGCTAGTAGTAAGGCAGCCAACTTGATTTTAAATAACAAAGGAGGGTGATAATAATAAAAAACTTGCTAATTATATTTCACGTTCAAGGCAATGTTTGATTTTACAAACAATCTCTGATAAAATGGTAAGAGAAAATTTGCAAGCTGTTAATCCTGACAACCGCCTATTTGGTATAAATATTGGCGAGAAAGTAAAATCTATGATAATTCTTAGTACCAAAGCATCCCTGCTGACCTATCATGTAGTGTACGAAATTGGTGGGGGATTGGTACATTCGAATCGAGATGAATGACAGCTAACAGCTTTTTTCATATATGGGCCATGTTTTCTATTCCTGACCAAAGAAAATTCTGTTCAATTTCCAATCATATGTTTTGTTGACGGACATGTCTCTCATATGTCGTATAAATTGGGCAAATTTCGCACAGCATAAAATTATTCACTGTCACGGTGAAAAACTGGAAAAAAATTTTTTTAGTGAAAGTTAAACTCAAATTTTATCCCTTTAAATGAGTTTTTTAAAATTAAAATTCAACCCCTTCCGCTGGGGAAGGGTTAACATACTTTTGATCGTTAAGGAGTGGTAGAAGTTTATTTTTCTTTTTTTTTTCGTTTTCTACTAGCTGATCAATTACCTTACGCATGCTGCTGTAATTGGTTGTGCTGCTTCTTTGCACATGCTGCTGTAATGTGTTGTACTGCTTCATTGCACATGCTGCTGTAAAATTTTTTGAGCCTACAAAATGTAGGCAATGGCAATGGAATAACTCCATCAAGTGTACAACCTGAAGATGAGAGCCTATGCTCTCGAAACATGTAGTTGTAAAAAATTAAACTAGTGGAGAACGACTGAACTTGTTTGATTTATTCTTGTTGCAAATTAATGATTTGGTGGTGGATGGTTCCTCTTTGGGTCGTGACAATGGGAAGTTTCTGGGACTTACTATCGATTCGCAGCTTAGATTTGGGAGCCATATTTCAACTTTAAGTAAAAAAATAGCATCCGGCTGTTTTGCGGTTAAAACCACAATTAAAGAATTGGGATATAGGTTTGCCAGAACAGTCTATTTTGCGTTAGTCGAGTCTCACCTACGCTACGGTATCGCCTTTTGGGGATAAACTACCGATAGTCTGTTTGACATGGTATTCGTTTTACAGAAACGGGCAATTCGTTATCTTTGCCGTGCTGACTTTAGAGAATCATGCAGACCTCATTTTAAATCAAAAAACATTTTAACACTGACGGGTTTATATATTCTTGAATCCGTATCTCTAATTTATATTCATAAAAATGAGTTTTTGCGTTATACGCCTAGCCACAATACTCGATCCTGTCAACAATTTAATCTTCAGCTTCCTATCCCTAAATCTTCTTTGGTTCACAAATCTATATATTTTAATGGAATAAAATTATTTAATCATCTTCCAAATAGTGTCAAACTTTCGCCAAATTTAAAAATTTTCAAAAAGAGGGTAAAAAATATATTGATTCATGGAGCCTACTACAGTACGGAGGAATATTTTAGAGATAGTTTCATAGCATAGCATATAGCTTGTAAACTTGTATTTACATATTTTGCCTTATTTGAAATATTTTATTTGAATTTCATGTTTACCATATTTAATTTTATCTTTATTGTGTTATTAACTTTTTTATTCAAGGTTTGGTCTGCAAATGACGAGCACTTCTTGTGTGTTTAATTTTACGTATTTTTAGTTTGTGTTTGTGGTACAGATATAGTGTATACATAATATGTGTTTTTTTGTTTTTTTTAGTATGTCTTTTAACAAATGTTAAATTTTAAAATTTCTCAGGTAAATTTTTATTTATTTTTATTTTACTTTAAACCATTTTTATATGAGTAGGTTAATTATATATATTTGACGCATCCTATAAATGGAAAGGTATATGCTTATAAATAAATAAATGTGTTATTTTTAATATAATTATTAGCGACATAGGTGTACGTTGTACCGCGAAGTGATATTGATTTTTTATATCTTTTGGCGTAAACATTATGCTTTGTCCACAAAATGTTAAACATTTTTCTGACAATAAAGCAGTTTTGAATTGAATTGAATTGAATATACCCAAATTCAAAACAATACCTACAACCTATGAACGTTGCAGTGTAAAAAACATTTTAAAAAACAGGTGTTTCCACGAATATTGGACGCCATAATGGATTTTTTTTTATAAAATGGTTTTCAAGCCATTGGTGCAGAACCGTTGACGAACATCCTGAAACACTAAAAGGAAACAACAACCACAAGGAGTAGATGACATGACTGAAGATTTTGAAGAAATATATGAAATGGAAAATGTGCAAAACCTAGGACACCGAACTAAAGAAGGCTTAACACAAGATCTCAAAAATCTGATCGAAGAAGTCAAAATTACGTTTGGTGAGAGTTTACTGGAACATGCCATGTCTTTTACTACATGAAACAGAAAAAAATGGCTTAAACATGCAACATATATATATATATATATATATATATATATATATATATTTTGGGAGAAGACCGTAGCGTGAAGAAAAATTCTTTGTTTCGGTTGTACCGAGCATTGGTTTCTCGTTTTGATTTTATTTTACATAAAGGCTCTTTCGAAAATGATAGATACTTTATTGTTAAAACATACAAATCCACAAAATTTGGACTTGTCTCCACCAGTCATAAATGCTGAACTTTCGCAGTATCTCCATCCTTTTTAAGTAGGCATACTGCCCATTTCAAATATTAAAAGTTTTTTACGTGTAGCATTTCAGTAGTAAGGCAGCCAACTTGATTTTAAATAACAAAGGAGGGTGATAATAATAAAAAACTTGCTAATTATATTTCACGTTCGAGGCAATGTTTGATTTTACAAACAATCTCTGATAAAATGGTAAGAGAAAATTTGCAAGCTGTTAATCCTGACAACCGCCTATTTGGTATAAATATTGGCGAGAAAGTAAAATCTATGATAATTCTTAGTACCAAAGCATCCCTGCTGACCTATCATGTAGTGTACGAAATTGGTGGGGGATTGGTACATTCGAATCGGGATGAATGACAGCTGACAGCTTTTTTTCATATATGGGCCATGTTTTGTAGCATCAAATTATTCTTGTTGCATTATACCCAAATTCAACACAATACCTACAACCTATGAACGTTGCAATATTTGAACCCTTAAGGCAGGTTGGCGGTGTGAAAAACATTAAAAAAAGCAGGAGTCACGAATCTTTAATATTACAGAGACGTATATAATAAATCCTTATTTGAAACTTTTAAAAAATTTAAATGCAGAACCGTTGACGAACATCCTGAAACACTAAAAGGAAACATCCACAAGGAGTAGATGGCATGACTGAAGATTTTAAAGAAATGTATGAAATGGAAAATGTGCAAAACCTAGGACACCGAACTGAAGAAGGCTAACACAAGATCTCAAAAATCTGATCGAAGAGGTCAAAATTAGGTTTGGTGAGAGTTTACTGCAACATGCCATGTCTTTTACTACATAAAATAGAAAAAACAACTGAAAATAATGAAGAAGAAGCGGCAAAAAATAACATTGAAAATATTATAAAGATAACATTGCCACTCTTTTGGCCTAAATCAAAACAAAAAAAAATCAAGAAAAAAAAGATTTTAAGGGTAGTCACGAGCTGTCATGCTTAGTAGCAGGAATATTACAAAAGAAGATCTGAAAACTTAACTTTAAAAAAGAGAACAAAGCAAAAAATGTCAAATGAAGCAGAAAATAATAATAATGATGATGGAATTTTCATAATGGGTAAAAAATTAATCAAGCCTTCTTGTTCGCGATCGAAAGAACGTTTACATAAGCGAATCGAGGCTCTGAAAAAGTTTATTTATGGAAGCCGCTATGAGGGTGCATCAACTTCAGCTTATGTTAGTGATGTTCAAAGTAGCCTACATAATATTTCATCTACTATTCAGAAACGATTACGCCTGCAGTCTCGCTCTAGCATCAGGGCGATACTGGTAAAAATTTGGCGTGCCAGTTCATTGCTCTAAAAGCAGAAAACATCGAAAGCACTCCGTGAAAACAGAAACTTCGGATTTGGAACGATCTCCAATAATAGCCATCTCAAACATCAGTAGTCACGAGTTAGACACTGTGAAACCGACTGATTTTGAGGAAGATGTTAGTCGTTCTCCATTTAACAGACCGGAAACATTAGAGATACATACAGCAGTACAGCCGTGGCTTGCGAAACCAATGGCTTAAACATGCAACAATACCTCAAGAAATATCTAAGTACGCTAATATTTTGGGATAAGACCCTAGCATGAAGAAACATTCTTTGTTTCAACTGCACCCAGCAGTGGTTTCTCATTTTGATTTTATTTTACATAAAGGCTCGTCCGAAAATGATGATACAGAGACTTTATTGTTAAAACCGTCGCCGTCGGGGTAGCAATGTTTGTTTCCCACAACAGCGGTACGAGGCTAGGTACTCGCTTGACGAACTATGCGAAACTGGGCGATTGATTGATCCTGATTAAATGGAAAGTCCCAGTATAAATAAAAAATTTTAAATTAATAAAAAAAATTATTGTTAAAACATACAAATCCAAAAATTTGGATTTGTCTCCACCCGTCATAAATGCTGAACTTTCGCAGTATCCTTTTTAAGTAGGCATACTGCCCATATCAAATAATAAACGTTTTTTACGAGTAGCATTTCAGCTAGTAGTAAGGCAGCCAATTAATTTTAAATAACAAAGGACCTATCGAAGGAGATAATAAACAAAAACTTCTTGCATAATTATATTTCAAGTTCGAGATAATGTTTCATTTTACAAACAATCTCTGATAAAAAGGTAAGACAAAATTTGCAAGCTATTAATCCTACCAACCGCCTATTTGATGTAAATATTGGCAAGAAATAAAATCCCTGTAAGCAACGGTGCAACCAAAGCGAAAAAACCTGTGTTTTTGTAATTAAAATTTTGCACCAAGTGAGACAAAGAAGAGCGGGATGGAGATAGAAGAAAGGGCTTTTCGACTACTTGACCGACGATGTAACAGCTTTGATATTTTTTTTCTGCTACTAATAAATGCTGCTGTGAAAAGTGGTTGTTTATCTGCCAGTCTGGGCAACAGAACCAGCACAACATTTTGATCCCTCAGAGCCTGATAATAGTAAGATACCCAACTAACATTTATAGTAGCGGCTACATGTTCTAAAGGCTTTGCTACTTTCTTATAGTAGAAATGTGGTGATCCCAACCAAAATTTGTTACTTTTTAGTTCTAACTACTATTTAGTATCAGGAAATAGTAGATGTTTCGTAAAAACGACCCTCTAAACTACTTCATAGGATTGTTTCTTGATAGTCGATTCTGATAGTCTTCTCTACCACAATAGGACGTTGCTAAAGTTTTACTTTCTTTTTAGTCGTTATTTCATAGTCGCCCTGACTTTTATATCCTACTTAATTACCACTAGAAAGTTAAGCTTCATTGGAGTCCCAAACAAGTGTATCCGACAACTACATTATAACTTTAATTTTTACCACAAAAGTTTGTGTCATCATAGTAACATCTGATGTAACAATTTAGACAAAATAACTTTTTGGATCAACTTTAAAGCCGCAACTACTTTCAAGTAACCTTTTCGACTATCAGGGAATATAGTTTGGGACGCCATGTTTTTATGTAAGAAAGAAAATTTAATATTTTTGTTGTCGTTTTATGAGCTCATATTAAAGAGCCATACTATTTTATAAACAAATTAGTTGAAGCTTACCAAAAATGCTCTTCTTAAGCACCATTTGTTGGAGTTAACTGTGGATTATGAAAACATAACCTCCAAAATCACAACACAAAAATTCCATCAGCTACCAGAAAACGGCTCAATTTTACGGGCGCACCGGTTTTTTGCAATATATATAATGCATGTTATACAAAAAACTTTGCGTCGCACTCGAATTTTGATCCTCTGCTCGTAAATTCTCACACTTTTGGATAACATAGTTCATATTATAACCATAACCAAACAAAAAAACTAAGCGCGTCTGTTTACTGTTGTGTCCACCATATTGTGTAACAATTGTAACAATTCTACCAAAAAGAAACGATTATATTATTTGCAACTACATCGCAACTTTTATGCCATTACGGAAAAAAAACAGCCTCTACGACGTAGTAGATACCTGGCTACGACGTAGTAGTGTAGTTGTTACTACAGTGACTTTAAACACTTGGCCAAGTAGTTATAACCAGAAATTGGTTCCCCACTTAGGGAATTATAACGTCGTGTATGGTATACTGAGACGTAGCGGGAGTACGTTGCGGTTACTTTTAAGAAATTCTTTCTAGTTGGGGTTTCGTCGTTACAACTTTAATTGTTTGTTGGGATATTCGACATTGAACATCGACGACGCTTGCAAAAAATACAGATACCATATTGGGGATTTCAACCAGAACTTCGACACAAGGAAAAGGCCGGAATCCCGTAAGTCCATTCCTTTTTGATTTTTTTAAATGTGATAATGGCAGTACCATTAAATATTAGTATGGCTGACAAGCTTAAAACTTTTAGATTTGCGCGAGGGCAATTTAAATTTGGCTAATTTTTAGTAAACTTAAGACAGACAGTTTATCTCAATTGGAGTTAAAAAATCTGAGAATAGACAAACATAAAAATGACTTTTTAGATTTTGAAAAATTACAGAGTAAGATAAAGTAGTTCTGTGAGAAGGACGAAGAGGTTGAGGCTCAAGGCGCGACTGAGATCAAAGAGGATGAAACTATACATGATGAATTTTTGGAATTAACTTCTATGATTGATGTTGTTTTAAAAAGGATGATACACCTTTAGCCCCACGTCTACCTCAACCTTTACAACCGCCTATGCCTTACTGGAGTAATGTCTCACATAATGCCATATGGTCAAGAGAGAGTAGTATCATATACCTCAAGAACATACATGGCGGCTGAAATCAGATATCCAATTTTGCACAAGGAGGTAGCATTTTACTATGCATACTATGGTTATTGTACAAACAATTAAAATGTGCAAAATAACCAAGGCACAGGAACTAAGATTTAACAAGTCAAGAGTTCTGAAGATGCCATCAATATAGCTACCTCCATTGAACAACACAGCATCTCTTTGAGAAAGGGCCAGAGAATGAGCATCGAACACAGAGTGCACCTCGCTGATTCACCACTCTTAAAGAACAACAGCAAATCGAATGTATCGTAAGAAAAGGAATGCACAAAGCTTGACGAGAACAAACTAAATATCCACCTGTTGAATAGATACCAAGTAACATTAAACTATAGATGAAGTTGCTATAACGGAAAACGACTGAACATTTATATAAAAGCATCCAATATAAACCAACAAATATTCAAATAATTACCTACCCACTTCTACAGACAGACACAGCAAGAAATTCGTCCACTTTTTGCGCTTTTCGTTATCACGGAAACCAATAAATTTTTATTTATAAAAGCAATACCAATTCTTTTAAGGGTGAAAAGAGATTTAAGACGTAGCAAGTAAACTATTGGCAGTCGACTGCAATTCACAACTGTATTTTCAATTAAATAAACTAGAATTAATAAATATCTTTAAAAAATTTCTGTTCCCCAACCACCACTTGCAATAAAGAAGCTATTACCAAATGTGACGAAATATACCAACGTTCCCAAAATACTTTCTGTAGCCTTCGAAAGAGCACATTTACCATGGAAACGTCTCGACACTCCCATGCCTGGATACTCATTACTGCCGAAAAGCTCAAATAGATCTGTGTGAGGGCGTTTGTTAAGATATCTTAACCAAAAAGGAATCCTGATCATTTCACAAAATTGCGTAATCGCAAGTAAGACTTAACAAAATATCCTCTTCCACGACGAGCTGACATGTTAACCGTTCTGCAATCCATGGTGCAACCAATACACGGATTCACATCTTCTCGGCAATACTAAACTTTAATCGTTTTAAATGAACTAGTTCTAGACGCTTTGTCCTCTCTCAACAAACAAGCAATGAAATATACATGGTCCTTAATTTATCACCTGGCAACCAGTAGCAACATCATGTCTGGACTTGCCATCATTACCGCAATTTTATTATTGGGTGTCTTTATCAGAAGAAAAAAGCAAAAAAGTCCAAACCGTATCCAACAGAAGAAGACATTGGAATACCTCTGACAACCGTTAGAAGTCTAAACAAACCTTCACATGAAAATATGGCCGACCAGAATGCTTAAATATAAAAAAAAATCTTATATTTAGACATAATAGCGATTATTTAAATATTATTTAGGAATTTAGTCCACCCAATACTCCCATAGGAAAGACGAAGAAAATTGCACTAAGGATGTTTTGAAATCCAGGCCACGACCGAAACATTGACAGATAATTGACACAACGAGTAGGTGTTCAATACAAGTACCAATTACCTATATCTAGTTCGATAAACCAGCTTACAAATTAATCGATGCCATCGACCAAGGGGACAATGACACACGCCTTCAGTAGTTTTTATAATTATATATTATTTTTAAGTAATTTTTTATTATATAAAGAGCATGTTTGGTACACCTGATAAATCGGTATTAATGGTATTTTAGGCGGTACAAACCAAATCACTAGTCTATATCCGGAGTGTGAGGCTGCACTTCATAAAGCAACAGTTGTCACCTTAAAACAGGACAATGTGCATAGGTTTACAGAACGTCACCAGGAGCGTCTTAGCGGTTTACCCAACAGAGGGGTTAATTTATAGTTAATATACTAATGACGTCATGTGCAAAAGTGAGTGACTCATGAGCACGCAGTTCAGGGTAAAAAACTTTGGTTGATTGGAATAACTTGCGCCATCCCGGAGCCGCAACGTTTACCACCTGGTGATTCTTGGGGAAATTTTCATATAATTAATATCAAACTTCGCTTAGGAAAACTCTCGAACTTCGGTGATGAAGTTTGTTTAATATATTTATAATAGTGTTTAATTAAGTTTTATTGAGTTTTTTTTACTTTTCTTGTAAAATTACACTTTTGCGACATTGGAGATAAGGCGCGACAAGTGAAATCGAATGTGTTTCCCTTACTTGGGTGCTCAAAAAATAAAGATATAAGAGATTTATTGTTAACTGACAACCAGTATCTTGACTTCTATATATTGTTTAAAAATTTTTTTATTTAGACATATTTGACCGGTAAAAGTAAATATAGTTGAAATTTTTGTACACTACGTTTTAAAAATATCTTTAAAATGCCGTCAAAATATTTTTGTCAGATTTGTTTATAAAAAATTAAAAGTTAACAAACTAAGTGATTTGACAAATTGTGAAAGGCTTTCGCGGCCATCGTCCAATGGTGGGTGTGCTTTCGGGCTGTTCGGCCGTCGTCGTTGGAAATTCGTTCTCGACGTTTCGCCATCTCGAGTGGATGGCATCTTCAGGAGATATTGACTGTTTGTCGGCTTCTCGAAGACTGGTGGTTAGTCTGTCGCGGGCGCAGGTTATATACGCTATGGTGGGCGGGGCGTATATCAGAGCTGGTCGGTGATTGGTCACATTCCCTTGATTCAGTTTTGTTATTGTAAGCGAACGTCGAGAACGAATTTCCAACGACGACGGCCGAACAGCCCGAAAGCACACCCACCAAGTGATTTGAGTTGAGGTTTTGTAATTAATTGTACGTAACCTTGTCCTATTTAACATTTTTTCCCATCGTGAGAATTTACGAACATTAATTTACTATTTTCAGTGAAAGCAGCCCAAGGCCAACAAAAAAATACAGGCCACGACCCTAAAAAAATCTGACTCTAAAGCTTTTCACGGGGGGGGGGGGTCGGTTCGGTTCGGTTTTCTCGGGGGGGGGGGGGGGTCTGACTTTTATATTGGGTCTTATGGGAGGTCAGACGTTTTTTAATTATATTTTCAAAATGACCGCGAAATTTCAGTGAAATATTCTTAGAAACCATCCCGATATTCCAGCAAACTTTTGTAAGGATGCAAGATGATTAAAAGGTTTATTTTTGTTTGTCATGGCATTTTTTTATTTGTTTGTATTGTATTGTATTATATTCGATTTTTTAGTGATTTTTTACAATAAAGTTCATTTAGAATCCAAAAATACCAACGTTAATCTTTTTGCAACAAAATTACTATACAAAAAAATCATTTTTTGGTGTTGTAATTTTTGTACACACATGTAATAAACTATATTAAGTTTTAAAAGTCTGCCGAGTGCCGAATATAAACAAATGGATGTAGGTAATCCGATTACTTTCCACGCAGAAATAAACACGTTCGCTTCTGCTTTAAATTAAATTTTTGTGTGAGCTAATGAAGCGGCTCTGACAAATTAAGGATTACTGTACATTAAAAAAAAATTGTTCTGCAAGAATGTATTAAAAACAATCTCAAAACCGGCTGTATTAAAAAAAAATCAAATATTCATAAACTGTCATTCCAACTTCAATATTTTAAAGACAATCAGCTGTGTCGTGACGTGACCATCAAAAAAAAATCAGCCTCGATGTCACGTCAACAAAGTGGAGGATCGTGGCCCGCCATTTTATTAGCCTTGAGCAGCCTAACTAACTGCAATCAAAATTAAAAACTTTGTCCTACATGGCCCTGGCAGTCAAGTTTAACGATAAATACTTTTAAAATTATTTTTCTAGTCCTTAAACTGCGGCAACATACTCTAAAAAAAGTTTGTGTGGAAAAGAAGATTATTACGAGAGACATTTTACCAACGTTTTTTAGATCAAATCTGTCTTGTTTTTCTAATTTTTGTCGATCATACTGAGAAATTTTATTGTGTTTTTGATTTAAAGTAGTTAATTAATAAAAGTTTATATTTTAAAATAAACTGCCGGGTGTTGCCATTATGTTTTTAATGATTGTGTAATTTTATCTAATTATGTTTTAAAGGCAAATTTACCTACTATATTAAAGCACGACTCACGACGTCAACTAACCCATTAAATCCCGTAGTGTTTTATAAGCCGTCCAATTGAAAAAAAAACACTAACCTAAAACTATTCAGGTAACATGTCAATACTTATTTCTTCTTCCATATTACTAGGTGATGTTTCCATTTCGCACAGCATGTCATTCGACTCGCTAAAAAATAAAAATAGTTTTAGAGCCCTGCCTAGATTGTTTGATAGTAAAAATAGATAGGTTAGAGATAAAAAAAGGGCCTTGTTTAAATTCCAAAAAAAAAAAGATGGATGGAGTTTACGTTTAGGGAAAGAGAAACGTTATAAAAGCAAAAAACCGCAACGTAATTTTTTGGGACGACCTCATGTACACCTACCTGTCGAGAGATGGCTCGTTACTAAACATCTCCGTGGGAACTGTGGGTGGCGCCCTCTCGGGCATTAAGTCTAAAAAACTCTGAGATTGCAGATGTCTTTCCACTTCTTCCGGAGTCATGTGACCATCTGACAGCACGTTGGCCGCCGAGGATGGCATGTGAAGGTGCTAGAAAGATAATGTTCAGATTTATAGATATCTGAGAATTTAATGTTTTAGAGCAGATGGCCAAGCTTTTTGTAACTTTTAACACCAAAAATTTTGCGCATGACACTCAAAAATAAAATAAAAAATTGTTATGGAAATCAAAATCACTACTCTAGTTTACATAACAAAAACCTAAAATTTTTGATCAAAAACAACAAGTCAAACAAATTAATGAATTTTTAATGTGATTTTTGCACCTGAACATTTTGGTTTAGTCGATATAGCGTAAGTGAGTTTTTCTTGTTTGGTTTAATCATATTGTCATTTTTTCTTTATAAGTAATGTGGAAAACCTGACGTGTCACTCTGCAGGGCAGGCGTACCACCCTGTCGAACGTGTGCCGCGGGTGGGCCACCGCTGTTTTAGAGAATTCCAGGACTAAAACCTTGTTGACTCTATTTAAAAATTAAGAAGCATTGGAGTTTTACCATGGCATGTTGCGCTGCCCTTGATTTTGCGGGAGGTCTTCTTCGTTTCGCCTGTGGTAAGGCTTTTCCTGAGTTGACATGCTGGGAGTTGTTTTGAGATGACGCTTCTACTCTCCTTCTAAAACAATATAGTTAGGTATAATGAATTAAGCATAACGAAAGTATTAAAATTAAATTTGGTTAAATTATCACGTCCTTGCAATTCAACTACACGTAAATTTAGTGGGAATAAGGACACTGTTGTTGTTTTCCTTATGTGCTTGAATTCTTGTTTTTTGTTGTTCCATTGTATGATCTAGTCTGAAGGTCTGATGAAGACAATAACCATTGTCGAAACGTTACCGATGGATTAAAACGTATATTTACCAGAACAACATCCTTATTCCCACTAAATTTAATACATTATATATGCATTATAATTATAAAAAATTAAAATAACTTTTTAAATTGACTTTCGTTTTCGTCCGGGACCATCTCGTCCAAAATAGGCGAGTATTAATATGTAAATTATTTTTTTAAAAATTATAAATGACAAAAATGTTAGCCCCTAACTAGGGGGGCTTGTTAACAGCTTCAAATTTTTCTTTATATGGCAGACCTGTGGGTAATTGTATAAACTTCAAATTTAGTGAAACCTAGATGTGCAGGTTAGTGTAGAAGATATAAGGGATAATCGAAAAACACGTTTTTCTCCATTGCGCCACCTAGGGGCCATGAATTTAATATTTTTGACAGTGCAGAATCAGTTCTTCGGGGCTAATACGTGTGCCAAATTTCATTACTTTAGCCTAAACGGTTCAGAATTTAAAAAATATTTTGACACCCTAACCTAAGTTCTTGACTGAGACATTTTGGGTCTGTTAACAGCAGTGTTGTATCCACAAATCTTCATCAAAAAGCCCACGAAAGACGCTATGGCCCGGACAACATTTCAGTACCGGATGTCGACCTTCCTTTGTTAAAATAAAAATTTAAAATCGACGAATTTAGTGGGTAGGATTTATTTGTATTATGTATGAGAAATCTGTAGGTTACGAGGCAACTCCCTGTTTAGCCCGTTTTTGAAATCTAACCTCAAAAAACCACTGAAAATACTCATTTTTAGCCAATTGCAGGATCAAGCACTAATTTTTCCCAGTAATTTCATGAAAATTGGTTTGAAAATTTAGAAAAAGATATATCGAAAACACACAGACAGACGTCGAAAATAATGGTACAGCATTTGATTCAAAATAAAAAAAATTCGACGAAAACAATACCTTTTCGTTTTTGACAAAAATCCTGATTAAATAAAGTAGCATAAAGCTATTAGTTTATCAAAAGCCAGATTATATTATCTACATCAATTTAAAACTGCGTTTACAATGTTACTAACATATTATAATAAACATTTTTAAGTAGGTAATTGTAAAATAGGATATATAAATAAATAAAAAGCATTTTTCTTATTTGTATTCATTTATTATTTTGCAAACGCTGGTATCGATAAAAATAGTACTTTAAAATATATAAAAAAAATCAATGGCTTTGGAAAAAGATTCCGATATTTTTCAATGGGTAGAGAGTGTTCTAAAAAATGAAGATATTTTTGTAAACGAAGTGTTTTTAAGTGGTACAACACCTAAAGGTGAAGGATATAGTGGGGAAATAAAGTTTGTTGATGTTAGAGGAACAAAAAATGGTAAACCAAGAAAATTAGACTTAGTAATAAAAGCTAGTATTCAAGATGCGAAACTACGAGAACAAGTTCCAATAAAACGGTGCTATGAAAATGAAATATTTGTCTTTAGCACACTACTACCTGAATTTCAAAAGTTTGAAAAACAAAAAAACCTAAATCCTTTTGATTCGATGCCTCATTATTATGGTAGCTTGTTGTTAAAAGATCGAGAAGTTTTAGTTATGGAAAATTTAAAAAGTCGCGGTTTCGATGTACACAACATGTTCCAACCGATGAATTTTAATCATAGGAAATTAATTATTGAAACCTATGGCCATTGGCATGGCTTGTCGATTGCCTTACGTCAACAAGAACCAAAAATTTACACAAAAATGGTGTCTTTAATTGGAAAAGACCTTATAGTAAAATTTATCGAATCTGAACAAATGAGTGGTATGTTTCAAGGCAGTACAGAACAAATTTGTGAGTTTCTAAAGAAGCGACAAGAACATGTTTTGTTAAATAGATTTGAGAAAAAAATAGAAAAAAGCGTGGCAGATATATGTAAGAATCTCTTTCAAGATGGAGCAAAAGATCATGCGGTTTTAATACATGGAGATGCTTGGAACAGTAACTTTATGTTTAAATACCAGGTAAAATTCGTTAATCGTAAAATTATATCATTGTTAAAATCAGAAAATCTGCCTTAAACTCTCTGAAGGATGATTTGTCGTTCGGAGTTCGTTTTTCGAACCTCAGCGATGATTTTTGGCAAACAAATCGGCAGTAACAGTCCTTTGATCCTCTAGAGGAATTGTTGCTACGTAACCTGCTTTTGAGACAAATGTCGCGACCATCTTTTTGGATACACTTCAAGAACGGATGACTTTTGTTGGCTTTTCTTCATCTTGGAACACCAAAACAGACGACTGACGTTTATTTTCGGGTTCATATGAGTAAATCCACGATTTATCACCACTGATAATGCTGTACACGTTTTTCGAGTTTCCTGCCTCAAAGTGGTCTACAGTTTTCTAACACCAATTGACCCTAGCTTCTTTCTGTTATTCGGTTAACAGATGCGGTATCCAGCGGGAAACTAATTTTCTTACCACTAATTCTTCATGTAAAATTATTTAAATTGTGGTCTCTGAAATCCCCAATGAATATATCGATCTTCTGTGATGAGCATGCGCACAGCATCAATGTTTTCCTGGGTGACAGACGTTTTGGTACACCTGGCCTTTGATCGTCGCTAAGGCTAATCCGTCCACGCTTGAATTCTCCATACCAACTGTCGACTGATATGGTACTTCATTACCGAAAACAGAAATCAACTCGGCAAGGCATTCCTGTTGAGATAATTTCTTTTGAAAGTTGTAAAAAATTATAGCCCGAAAATTTCTTCGGTTTAATTCCATTTTTCTAACTTAAAACACTGTAGCTATAAAACTATATGTCTCGCACTGACGTTTTGAATTTAGGTTAGTTAAAGATTGAGATTAAGTTTTAGTAATTCGATGCGTGTCGCCCTCTATATTTCTATATGCAAAATATAAAAGGCATTTAGTTATATTATTTACAAATCAATTAGAAATATCGGCAGATTCATTATAACAGCATATTTCAATTGACGAATGTCAAAAATTATACCGTTGTTTTTCTGTGTTTTATTATATTTTGAATGAGTAGGATCGTTCCAACTGAAAAACAAAAGTCGTATGTGAGTAGATCGAGGAGTAGACCCCTTTCCGGTAGTCCGATTAAAAAATAGTTTGTCTCAGAAAGAGTCCATGAAAATACTAACATCTATTTTTGTTTAAAAAAAAATATTAACCGGCTAGCGGCAGGGTTCCATTTAAAGTCGCCACCCAGTATGCGCGCGCTATAGTTTAAAAAATATAATTTTTTTATATTTTCTCATTACTCTATTCAAGTTTTACTATCTATACTGCCAGACCATATTTTATTTTTTTCTTTAAAAAATTTCATAAATATCTTAAGTCGTTTTTGGGTTACTGTCGATATAGATTGACGACTTTATATTACATCGATTTAGCTCTTTAGGAAAAGCAAACAACTTACTTTTGTCAATGAGTATATAACCCATATAGAGTGGCAACCGACGAGCCTTGCAATATTGAGAGGCAGATGGCGCTGAAATAAATTCGTCTAGTACTCAATATTCAGAGACAACTACTATGCTCTAATGGCATTTGTATTATAGGCATGAACCTCGGAACTAAATTGTACTAGTAGTCCCTGAATATTGCATACCAGACGAATTTATTTCACGGCCATCTGCCGCTCAATGTTGCAAGGCTCGTCGGTTGCCACTCTTTATGGGTCCTATACTCATTGCTTTGGTCCAATTTTAAAATTAAAAAAACGGTTCTTTTTTTTAGGAACATGACACTGAAAGGGAAAATCCAACAAAAGTATGTCTGCTTGATTTGCAAGTAGCATCTAACAACAACCCAGCTTTTGATCTTTCCTATTTTCTATACTGTTGCACCCCCACCGAAGAAATGCCACAAATTCCAAAATTACTAGAGATATACTACAGATCGCTGACAAAAAAAGTGACAGAACTTGGAAGTGACTGTGAAAAAGTATTTTCGTTTTCACAATTACTGAAAAGTTGGAAAAAATATTCGATTTTGGGACTTATTATGAGCATTTGTGCTTTGCCAGCTACTATGACATCCAGAGAAAATAAACCTGATGTTGAAGACCTGGATGGGGATACTATACGAAAATTAGTGGGCACAATGGAACCTCAAGTTAAGGAAAAACTGATGGATCGGTTAATAAGTATTGTTAGGCAAAATATTGAACAGGATGAATAAAATTTAAAAACTAGAATTAAGTTTATTTTAATAATACCTGTACATATTATTTATATATGTAGGTTATGCAAGATTTGTTTTACATTAAAATAAGTTAAAATAAAAAGAAAGTTTTTTTTTGGCTCACCATGTTTAAGCACAACCAAGGATCATGCAGCAAAAAATATTACCCACACCTGTACTATTTTTGTACTTATTTTTAGAAGTAATAATACTTTTAAATTTATTTTTAGACTTCTCAGTACATATTTGGGTAAAAGTTTTTGAGTAAAGGGCATAAAAAACTTATTACTGTCGGTTAATAGATTTTCTGTAAAACGGGAGACGAATGTAAAAAAGCCATTTTTCAATTTTTATGGAGTTTGGTTATGTTATTATGACACTTTTGTCAATTTTTTTAAATGGTTGTATCTTATTGCAAATAAAAACAATATTTATTTATTATTTCTTTTTATACATACATATATATAAAAACAAGGTATAAAAATCTATACTATTAGATTTGCACTGTACGGGTGATTTTTTATTGCAAGATCGCTATAACTCGGTTATTATTGGGAGTAGAAAGTTCAAGCAAAAACTATTCGGTTTGGTAAATTATGGCCACTTTAGGCCACCATTAGTATTTTTTTATAGGTTATAATATACAGGGGGCGACAATCAGATCAATTTTTTTAAAGGGAACATCCTATATATTTTTGTATTTTTAAGTTCCGCAAAAAATTAGCTTTACAGATATATGTAACACTATGGCTCTATCTTTGTTAGTTTTCGAGATATTGACGATTGAAATTCCGAAAATTTCCTGTGACAAGTCACAAACAATATTAAGATGTGTGGATACCTAATGACATTGTCAGTGTCAAATTTTAAATATTTATCAACAATGATGCTTTATTCCAATGCAGAAAAGCAAGAGATACTTTTATTATATGCGAAAAATAATAAAAATGCCACTGCTACTGCGAGAGAATATCGAGAACTGTATCCAGCCCGACAATGGCCTAATATATCCACAATTCTTAGGATATATAGAAAATTTCGTGAAACATCGTCTGTGGAACGAAAAAAACGAGTTGTTCGTCCAAACGAAGAGGCTAATTTAAATATTTTACTACATTTTCAAGAAAGCCCCCAAATTTCTATAAGAAAAGTATCTTCCGCATTAGTGCAAGAAGGACAGGAACGCTTGACCTTTTACCAAAGTAAGAAGTGTCCTAAGAACAAATTCTTATTGGGCATATCAACAACAAGAACTTCAAGGCCTAACACCCGATCAGAAAAGAAAAAGGGTAGAGTTTTGTCACTTTATGCATGAAAGACTAAACGCAGAACCCCGTTTTTTAAATCACATTTTGTGGTCGGATGAGTCGACGTTTATAACTTGTGGTCTACCAAATAGACAGAATAGCAGACTATGGTCCACGACTAACCTTAATTTTGTAAAAGAAATTAAAAGACAGGGAAGACAATCCGTGAATGTCTGGTGTGGCATACTGAACGACCGTGTTGTTGGGCCATTTTTTTTTTGAGCACTCTTTAACGGGACAAATTTATTTAAATTTTTTACAAAATTACTTAGAAAATTTTTTGGATGACTTGCCACTAAATCAAAGAAGATTGATTTTTCAGCAGGTGGGGCTCCTCCTCATAATGTTCATGAGGTTCGAGAATTCTTAAATAATAATTTTAATGAATGGGTTGGGAAAAACGGCACAATACGCTGGCCACCCAACAGTTTTGATTTAACTCCTTTAGACATTTTTTTATGGGCTCAACTTAAAGATAAAGTTTACAGATTAGAAGCGAGGAATACTCGAGAGCTCAGAGAATTAATATCACTGTCTGTCAATGAGCTTAATGAAAATTTTTCTAATTTAATAACCAGAACAATAAATAATTTAAGAGACCGGTTTCAAAAATGTATTGAAGTCAATGGTGATAGGTTTGAACATTTGTTACGTTAATTTTTATTTATTTATGGATTTAAAACAATTAAAACATTAAAAAAATTGTCGTCTTTTGATTTTAAATTTCCATGAAAATTGACAAAGATGATTATTTATATTTATCAAACTGTCAATCAATATTGTTTCAGTTTGTTATTTACAGTCTATACGTTAAATACTCCGCACCGTATACCTATTTAAAATTTGCTAATTTTCGGAATTTCAATCGTCAATATCTCGAAAACTAACAAAGCTAGAGCCATAGTGTTATATCTGTAAAGCTAATTTTTTGCGAAACTTAAAAATACAAAAATATATAGGGTGTTCCCTTTAAAAAAATTGATCTGATTGTCGCCCCCTGTATATTATAACGTATAAAAAATACTAATGGTGGGTCTAAAGTGGCCATAATTTACCAAACCGACCAGTTTTTGTTTGAACTTTCTACTCCCAATAATAACCGAGTTATAGCGATCTTGCAATTATAAAAAATCACCCTCTACACTGTACCATTTGTTCTTTTATCTAGGTCCACTAAAAATAAAATAAATGTATTGATATTATTATCATATGTGAGATGTTGGTCTGCAGGCTGACCTACCTTTTGTTGAAATAAAATTGTCCGATTTAGTATCTAGGACTTTTTTGTAGTTTTTTGGGATGTTTGTAGTTTGTTCTGAAATTTGACTAGAAATCTCAATATTTTATAAAATATCAGTTTCGTTTGGTTTGACCTTAAACCACAGGTACAATAATTCCTGCTTTCTTCTCGTTTTGTATATAATATTTTAAGTTCACCTTTATATGAATAAACCAAAAAGTAAAGCTATCCAATGGTGGTTTTTAAATGACTGAAACTAAAAAACTCAAAAGCTTATTGAAATAAATGGATCCGTGACGGATCTGATCCTGGCTAGGCTATTAGCACAAGTGAAGCCATGATATATCAGCCTTGGAAACAGTTTTTGTAAATATCTCAGAAACTAAAGCTCTTACGAAGTTTTTGTCGCATGTTGATAGGACACTCCATTAAAAAGTTAGCATGTTTGAAATTTTTCCATTGTCAAAACATTAGCTTTAATGGATTTTAACCAAAATCTAATCAGCTCGTAAGAACGGCGAACACTATTTTACCTGAAAATTTCATGAAAATCGGTTTAGCCGTTCAGGCGCTATCGTGTGACGGACAGAAATAATATACACACACAGACAGACAGACATTACGATGATATTGCTGAGATAGATCAAAATACATCCAAATAACACATTTTAGGCGTTATCTAAAAAAAAAAAATTGTCGAAACTAATAACTTCTCTAGCCATTGCTATGCGGGCTAGGAAGGTAAAAATCATCAAAAACTGTTACAAGGCAGCCTCACCTTACGGTATGATTAGAGTCCCTGTATGTTGACATATTTGGATATATTAATATATCCAAATATGTCAACATACAGGTATGATTATTTACTTTGGTGGTTTTAAAGATGCCAATCAAAATGCCAATATGTTATCTAATGGACTAGACTTATAAGTAATAGCGCTATAAAAATAGAAATTTTCATAGATTACCAACTATCGATTAAAAATCTGCAGTGTTGTAAACTAATATGATAAATAAATAAACACTTCATATGGCCAAACAATATTATTAGGTTAAACTTTATCGCGTTTTGAAATTTAAAAATGAAAATACTCTAGCACTAGAAACAAATTGCAAGGCCGTGCTTATTTTTTTTGTTGGGTAATAAAACGAAAGCAAGTACTGAAATTTATTTTTAAGTGTAACCTGAAAGGTAGACTATCATATCATGTCCCCTTTTTTTCTTAAATTTTTAAGACAGTACGAAAAAGCTGCTTTTTTCATAAAACATAGAAAAACAATTAAGAATATGAAGTTTTTAAAATAACAAAATAATAATAGGGAAACTTAGATATCACTACTACTACTTCTATGTCGGTTTAGAACGTTTTTCTACGTTGTCCGACGCCTATTCTGCACCTCCTTCGATCCTGACAATCATCTTCTGTCAGGTTTTTTTGACTCATTGATCTTCGGATTGACTGTTGCCATTTCAGTTTAGGACGCCCTCTTTTCCTGCGCCCTATTGGTTGCCATTCTAGGACCTGCTTTGGTAATCTTTCGTCGTTCATACGTTGTATAAGGTACTCCCTCGATTACCATTCTTTCTTTTATGATCTCATTTCTTATATGATCTGTTCTAGATATTCTCATTGATCTTCTTATTGCATCCATTTCGACACTTTCGATTTTTGTATTTTTCTGTTACGCGACAAATCTCTATTCCAAAGAACAGCGTGCTTTTCACCATAAAATACCCTTGCTTTTACTATTCTTTTTTCCAGTTCTTTACAGTCTGTTCCTGTCTTATCAAATGTGACACCCAAGTATACATACTCATTGCATGGAGATATTGTTTGTCCATTGACTAGTTCTAACTCACTTGATTCGTTTCCAATACATAAGTACTTTGTCTTGTCCACGTTCACGATTAACCCCCACTTTCTCATCATATAATCCATGTCTTCTTTATCATTAGCTACAATTACTTGGTCGGTTAAGCCTTTCGTTACCAGGAATTCTTTTAAAAGTCGATTTCAAATTTTAATTTTAGCTTTTGACCCATTGTATAGTTCTTTTATCGCCTTTATGTATATGATATGAGTTTGATGCATATTCTTGTTTTGAGAACGTGATCAAATGATTAATTTGTGCTTTCCTATTCACCAAGAGAATATTTTCTTGATATAGCACAAAAAATGACTTGCCTCTTTATTTTAATGTGAAACAGAAATTGTTTTATTATAAATTGGAACTGAATTAATCAAAGGCACCGTTTTCTCTGGAAACGAAATGTCACTTATATGAAGACAATTTGCTTTGTTATAAAATGGAGTATACTGAAAGAAAACAATTAAAGAAGAAAAATAAAGTCTCATTTCAAGATTAAACGCTGCGTTGAACTAAAAAGAAATATTTTAATTCAAAACAAATTGTTTTAAGGTAAAACAATTTATTCAAGAAAATAACGTATTTTCATTGCAGACGAAAATTTTTTCCGTGTGGCCACCTAGGTTGCAGCAAAAAAAAATTTTTTTTTGCTTTTTAAAAAGTATCAAAAATTGGACGCAGAATCTTTTATGGAATTTAAAATTTTACAAATATATTGAAGCCATTCCCTCAAAACTGGAAATTACTGAAAGTCATGTGACCGGTCAAAAAATGTCAACTTGCAGCTTATAGCCGAGTTTAAATTACCTGTCATGAAAATTGTAGAAAAAAAACAGACTATTATTTTTCAATATCTCAAAAATTAAAGTTCTCATTGAATTTCTATTTGGGACAAAACATTTTTAAAAAAACATAAGCTAGAATATTCTAAGAGCTGCATCCTAATACGACGCTCTCATCTCTTATGGGTTCAAATTTTGTGATGTCCTACACATACGCTTGCGACACAAAAACTTGAATCGAAAGTGCAAGTATAAAAAAAAGATTGAAAATCGATCTATTAGGACCCGTCATACGAAAAGACATTATATAATAATCGCAGTTTTGACGATTTCTTAAAAAAACTGACGAATACAATACCCTTTCTAACCATTGACCTCCCGCTAGGAAGGTTAAAATTACGTTTAAAGCTGCTTGAAATATACATTTACACGAAAATTCTAATTATATAGAGTGCCGCGCTAGTAGTTTATCAAGAGCCAGATTCAATTCAAAAATACAATAATAACAATAAATATTAATTTTAAAAAAATTTACGTTATTTTAAAATAACTAGAACTAATTGTTCATATTTATATTTATTTATTAATTTCAAACATAGTTATCTCAAACCGCTAAAATAAATAATAATACTGCTTTAAAATAATTTAAAAAAAAACGATATGGCTTTGGAGAAAAATTCCGATATTTTCAAATGGGTAGAAAGTGTTCTAAAACATGAAGATATTTCCATACATAAAGTATTTTTAAATGGTTCAACACTTAAAGGTGAAGGTTATACTGGAGAAATAAAGTTCGTTAGTGTCCAAGGATCAAAAAATGGCAAATCAAGCACATTAGACTTGGTAATAAAAGCTAGTGTTCAGGACCAGAAACTACGAAAACTTCTGCCAATAAAACAACTATATGAAAATGAAATATTTGTGTTTTGCACACTACTACCGGAATTTCAAAAGTTTGAAACAGAAAAAAATCTAGAACCTTTTAGTTCGATGCCTTATTGTTATGGTAGCCTGTTGTTAAAAGATCGAGAAGTTTTGGTTGTCGAAAATCTAAAAAGTCGCGGTTTCGATGTACATAACATGTTTCAGCCAATGAATTTGATTCACCGAAAATTAATTATTGAAACCTATGGCCATTGGCATGGCTTGTCATTTGCCTTACGTCAACAAAAACCCAAAACTTACTCGAAAATGGTGTCTTTGTGTAAAAAAGACCTTATTGCAACAGTTGTGGCATCTGATCAAATGTGTGGTCTGTTTCAAGGAAGTGCAGAACAAACTTGTAAATTTCTAAAAGAACGACAAGAATATTTTTTGTTGGAAAACTTTCAGAAAAAAATAGAAAAAGGCGTGGCTGCTATATTTACTGATCTTTTTCAAGATGCATCAACTGAAGATCATGCAGTCTTGATACATGGAGATCCTTGGAACAATAACTTTATGTTTAAGTACGAGGTAAAATTGTTGACCATAATCTCAGAAACTACTACCGTTATCACTAGTGGATTTTTTTTTACGGGTCTTTTAAATTGATAAAATATTTTTGTTTCTGTAGCTTCTTGCTAGAGGTAATCATATCTCCAGACTAAAAAAAGTATATTTTTGACAAAACGCTTTAATTAAAATACTGCCTATGGAAAGGATTATATCAGCAATTTTTCCAGAAAAATTGATGACAGGCTGCTATGAATTTTTCGATTAAAAAACAATTTTTGACGTTCAAATGCGTTGTTATGATTGACGTTAAAGGACAGCAGGGAAATAATTAATATTAAAAGGGTGGTTTGGTGGTAATGTTTCAAATTTCACTTCCGCTTATTAAATTTTGGTAGACTTTTTTTTCTGTATTTAATTACTATGACTAGTAAAAACTAAAAAGAGACAAAATAGGTTTTAGAGAATTTTTCGCTATAGTATTTTCAGTTTCTTTTAGTACCTCTTTGATTGACAAAACCATGTCGGAGAGGCACTGCACGCTATGGTCCTAAAAGTCACTGACATCGAAACAAGGATTCAAGAAGAACTCGAGCCGTCAACCCACAAAACAAAATAAACAAAAGAACACAAAATAAACTAAATGTATCATAGATTTACTCGCCTCTAAAGCTCTTTATTTTTAGGAAAATGACAGTGATAGAATAAATCCAACGAAAGCATGTCTACTCGATTTGCAAGTAGCAACAAACAGCAATCTAGTTTACGATCTGTCCTGCTTTCTATACTGTTGCACGCCTACCGAAGAAATGCTGGAAATTCCAAAACTACTTGAGATATACTACAAGTCGCTTACAAAAAAAGTTACAGAACTAGGAAGTGATTGTGAGAAAATATTTCCCTTTACAAAACTAATGGAAAGTTGGAAAAAATATTCGATTTTGGGACTTATTATGAGCCTTTGTGCGGTACCAGCCACTATGGCATCCAGAGACAATAAGCCCGACCTTGAAGGCCTAAAAGAAGATACTGTCAGAAAAATTGTGGAAACAATGGAACCCCAACTTAAGGAAAAACTCTTAGATCGATTGATAAGTATTGTCAGGCAAAATATTGAACAGGACATATAAATATAGTCATTTATAAATCTCATTAATACAAATGTATATACAGGGTGCCTTTCAACCAAATGCTGTGGGTTAATATTTGTTTTTTTCGAAAAAACACGATCTTCCTGAAGCAAAAAATTTTTTGTAGGGCCCTTGGAAGGGGATCTATTTACATGATTTTTTTTCCGAGGGGATGACTCGACTTGAGGTACCCCGTTCGAAAGCTTTTAAAAAAAATTAAAACAAAGAAAAATAATAAATAATAACAATGAAAAAGAAAAACAACTTACATTAATGCCTTTTGAATTTTTTGCAAAAAACAAAAATGCATCATTATATTTTGAAATTTTGGTTGAGGTATTTTAAAATATTTATTACCTTGTTTTTCTTTTTTCATAACCTTTCGAATAAGGAACTGGTTTGGAACAATTCTGGTATTGCTAAATTTACTCTTATATCATGTTGACCAGTGCATAAAAAGTTGAAATGTCACTATAGTATATTATATATAGTGACTATAGTATAGTTTTGGCAAAACAAGAATTACACTGCTCAATTTTTCAAAAAATGCTCCAAGAGTTTTTTTAAATTTGTTTCAAACCAACAGTGAAAAATTGAAAATTGTTTTTGATAAAAAAACTGTAATTTAAATTTTTGATCCCCTCTATAAAAATACAGAATCAAGAGTTATAAAATTGATTTTAAAAGAGTGTAAGAAGGGGGTCAAACAATCGAAGATGATTTTTGCTTATCAATTCCCATAACTCTCTCCAAATTTTGTAAAAACTTACTTTTTATTTGATATAGGTTGTTCTACTTTTATTGCAATCTCTCCATCATCTGAGGACTCTGTTTCTTCTGATTCTGAACTGGATTGGTCCAACTTTTCGTGCATCATGAGTCTGTCCAAAAGGAAAGATCTGTCTCTTGTGATCCCCAGAAGGCGTTTTTGAGCTGATCGGAGGGCTTGTTGAAATGATTCATTTTCCTACAAAAGTTACTTATAATTTGACTTCTTTTTACCCCTACACTTTTTATTTTTAAAGGCAAATGAAACTATTTTAGATTAGCACAACGTTTTGGATTACGAGAATTGCCCTCCAGCGTGCGAACCAAAAACACCCTAATAAAATAGAGACAGTAAATGCAAGCATGTTTGACCGAAAACTCTTTATGCAAATGTCAAATGTTCCTGAGGTACATGTATGAAAACAACGCGTGCTTGCTTATCTTAATTGCTGAGAAGCTTAAATGCGCCCTAAAAGGAGACGGTCAAAATTTTTTATTTTTTATTGTAACGAAACAAAAGCTTGACAATGACATTTGCATAAAGAGTTTTTTGTCAAAACGGGCTTGCTTGCGTAATTGCTTATGTGCTCTAAAAAATGGCGGTCAAAATTCAAAATGTGGCGAAACAAAAGTTGTAAAAACTTTCTGATGACTTACATAAATAAGATTCTGAAGTTTCCTTTTTAAGTATTTATATTCCTTTCGATATTTGGATTCTTCCACGATCTGTTCTTCCTCCTCAGCAGTAGCTGCTCCTTCACTTTGTGCTATCGATCTGCAGTACCAACCATCCAACATGGTCGAGAATAGATTAAAATTTACTAAAACAAGACAAGGTAATGAGACACGTTTTCAATTTCACTGCTGCTAAAATGTCAACTTTTCTGTTTGGCTGAAATTTTGTTTTCAACAGTATTAGGTATTTTATTAGATTCCATTCATTCAAACTCGATTATCAAGAGGATCTACCAAAAGCAATATTTCTTTTTTCTCTTTAAATTTAATTATAATTATTATTTATACAAGGTGGCAATTTGAAAACGATCCACCTGGATTTTCTCGAATATTATCAGGATATTAAAAAAACGCCGAAACAAGTCGATTTTGTTTGCAATGGGGACACTTTTCTTGAAATTTTTGTAACACGAACCCCCTTCGATTAACCACCAGGTGAGGTCTTTTCTTATTTTTATGGCCCCACCATATTGCAACTTGGTGCCTTTGCTGATTAACTGTATAATTTTTAAAATATAAATTTTTAAGGTTTGGCCATTCTGGTCTTATGGGATTTCCTACACTAAAATTCGCTAAATGACGTTTTTACGAATCTTAACACAAGGTGTGGTTTTTTCGCACCTATATGGCTTCACCATACTGCAACTCGGTGCTCTTCTTGATAAAATGTATAGTTTGTACAATATGAATTTGCAGTTTTGCCAAATTGGCCTTATGAGATTCCCTACCCTAAAATTCGCTAAATGACGTTTTTACGAATCTTAACACAATGTGTGGTTTTTTCGCATCTATATGGCTTCACTATACTGCAACTCGGTGCTTTTGTTGATAAAATGTATAGTTTGTATAATATGAATTTTCAAAGTTTTGCCAAATTGGCCTTATGAGATTCCCTACCCTAAAATTCGCTAAATGACGTTTTTACGAATCTTAACACAAGGTGTGGTTTTTTCGCATCTATATGGCTTCACCATACTGCAACTCGGTGCTTTTGTTGATAAAATGTATAGTTTGTATAATAAATCTCATAAGGCAAAATGAGATTTCCTACCCTAAAATTCGCTAAATGACGTTTTTAGGAATCGTAACACAAGGTGTGGTTTTTTCGCATCTATATGGCTTTACCATACTGCAACTCGGTGTTTTTGTTGATAAAATGTATAGTTTGTATAATATGAATTTTTAAAGTTTTGCCAAATTGGCCTTATGAGATTCCCTAACCTAAAATTCGCTAAATGACGTTTTTACGAATCTTAATACAAGGTGTGGTTTTTTCGCATCTATATGGCTTTATCATACTGCAACTCGGTGCTTTTGTTGATAAAATGTATAGTTTGTATAATATGACTTTTCAAAGTTTTGCCAAATTGGCCTTATGAGATTCCCTACCCTAAAATTCGCTAAATGACGTTTTTAGGAATCTTAACACAAGGTGTGGTTTTTTCGCATCTATATGGCTTTACCATACTGCAACTCGGTGTTTTTGTTGATAAAATGTATAGTTTGTATAATATGAATTTTTAAAGTTTTGCCAAATTGGCCTTATGAGATTCCCTACCCTAAAATTCGCTAAATGACGTTTTTACGAATGTTAACACAAGGTGTGGTTTTTTCGCATCTATATGGCTTTACCATACTGCAACTCGGTGCTTTTGTTGATAAAATGTATAGTTTGTATAATATGACTTTTCAAAGTTTTGCCAAATTGGCCTTATGAGATTCCCTACCCTAAAATTCGCTAAATGACGTTTTTAGGAATCTTAACACAAGGTGTGGTTTTTTCGCATCTATATGGCTTTACCATACTGCAACTCGGTGTTTTTGTTGATAAAATGTATAGTTTGTATAATATGAATTTTTAAAGTTTTGCCAAATTGGCCTTATGAGATTCCCTACCCTAAAATTCGCTAAATGACGTTTTTACGAATGTTAACACAAGGTGTGGTTTTTTCGCATCTATATGGCTTTACCATACTGCAACTCGGTGCTTTTGTTGATAAAATGTATAGTTTGTATAATATGACTTTTCAAAGTTTTGCCAAATTGGCCTTATGAGATTCCCTACCCTAAAATTCGCTAAATGACGTTTTTACGAATCTTAACACAAGGTGTACTTTTTTCGCATCTACATGGCTTCACCATACTGCAACTCGGTGCTTTTGTTGATAAAACGTATAGTTTGTACAATATGAATTTTCAAAGTTTTGCCAAATTGGCCTTATGAGATTCCCTACCCTAAAATTCGCTAAATGACGTTTTTACGAATCTTAACACAAGGTGTGGTTTTTTCGCATCTATATGGCTTCACCATACTGCAACTTGGTGCTTTTGTTGATAAAATATATAGTTTTTAAAATATGAGTTTTCAAAGTTTGGTAATTTTCGTCTTATGCGATTCCCTACCCTAAAATTCGCTAAATGACGTTTTCCCGAATCTTAACTCGGTGCTTTCAGTGATAAACTTCATAGTTTTTAAAATATCAATTTTCAAATTTTAGCCATTTGTGTCCTATGGTAATGACTTTTTTCCGAATCGTACTAATACTAATACTCAGGGTGTGGTTTTTTCTACTAGGTACATAGAAAGTTAACCAAGTTTCTTCCGCCCCAAACAGCTAGCTAGCAGTGCTTCTCAGTCTGCCTGCATTCACGATGCGAGTTGGATGTACGCCTATTTGCAAAAATTAATTTAAAAACACGCAAATTAATTAGTTAATTATTTTATATGTACCTAGTAGAATGAGCCTGTCTGTATAGTTTTTAAAATATGAGTTTTCATAATTTGGTTGTTTTGGTCTTAAGTAATTCACTACTCTAAAATTCAATAAATGACGTTTTTCTGAATCTTAACTCAGGGTGTGGTCTTTTCGCATCTCTATAGCCCCACCATACTACAACCCGGTGGTTTTACTGATAAACAATATAATTTTTAAAATATCAATTTTCAAAGTTTGGCCATTTTGGTCTTATGGCATTTCCTACCCTAAAATTTGCTTAATGACATTTTTCAGAATCTTAACTGTTTTGTGTTTTTAAAAAAATCTGATAACCAAAATTACAGCAGTCCAGTGGGTTTTAAGATATCAGCAGATTTCTAGTTCTGAGGAGGCCCTTTGAGTCCCCAAATACATAATATCCCAAAGTATACTTTTTCAGGCCCCTTTGGGGGTCCCTTAAATAAAATGCAAGAACTTATCTGTGTCTGTTCAGTTAATTTTGAGACTAGTTTTAAAGGTTGATTTCTTGTCTTTATATCCTTGATTTAGTGTTCATGACAACTATGACCAGATCAGATTAGATTGCTTTATAAATATCAATTTTTTTAAGTAAGCTAGGTATGACAAGCACATGGCAACAATATACAAAAACGTCCAATATTTCGAATATTAACGTATCATTTATGCTTGTCCTAGTGTCCTTTTTGCTTAATTTTAGATTTAATCTCTCAATATTTGTTACTTGTTTTTTGCTTTCTTATCAAAGAAATATTCTCGGAAATATAAGTAATAAGTAGGTATATAAGGTAAGACTGAAATTATGCAAACAATTAAGAATAGGAAGAGTATTTTAAACAAGCATTATAAATAGGCACAAAAACCCTCAAACCTTAACCTGTAATTATCGCTATAATTATTATTGTTACCTGTTTTTATTTGAATGCAGCAAAACTTTTATGGCTCAGCTGTGAACTAGTTTATATCTGAAAACGCATTAAGACAAAAAATTAATTTTTAGCAAAAAAATATTTAATTATTTATTTTTTAGGTTAGAAACTGTCATTGACCTTTTTGACATTAGCTCCTAATCTGAAAGGTTGTTTTCTAATTTTACTGAAAGCGCAACGGAAAATCCTCAAGCAAAAGCGCCTTGCAAAAACCCCCTAAGCTGAAAGAATTTTTATAGCAACAAAGGTGACCAATCAAACCCAGAGATATTAGATCAATGTTCTATAATCCATGATTAGACCACCTATAATATACAGAGTGTTTCCTGAACATTAGTAAAAAATACTACGGAGTAACTCCTTTTATGACCAATTTTACAAAAACGCTTAGGCGGTTAAATTATTTTTTGTCTTTTTCCCAATAACTCCTTTAGTTTTTCAAATATTTAGCTTAAATTTGACACACAGATTACACTATACATACCTACATATGGAGGTAGGTATATTCGCATATGGTTAACAACGCAACTACTTCAAAACTCCATAGATTAATAATTTTCAAGGGGTCTCTTTGTGAGGCGTTGCAACTTTTTTGGTTTATTGGAGTCTTTTGTACACGCTACCATAGTAGAGCTCAAAAATAAGGAAAAGATTTGCTATTTTAAACATTTTTGCAAATTACAAAAATTTGTCTTTATTATCAACGAAGTTCTTAACGAAATAGGATTTTGATTTTATTTTAAAATCCAACAGCTGCGATCCGTAAATTTTTTTAATGCCCTGTAGTTCGGTAATAAAGCGTTTTTTTCTAAAATTGTAAAGCGATAAAAAAGGTCATAGGAAGATGAATTTTTACCAATATTTAGAAAATACCCTGTATAACCACAGATAAGGGTCTTTTTAATTATATAAATAATTTATTTGTGATGTATTTCCATTTTAAATGGCATACCTACATACAGTCGGGGACTTTTTAAATTGCCGCCCTGGAAAATAAACATAACAAAGCCGAAAAACATTTTGTACTTTATATTTCTAGTTTTATTTGTCTAAATCCAAAAATGATGAAATTTGAATTTGGTCACGTAGGTGAAATTAAGTGTTCATGTTTGAAATCTAATCATAAACCTAAGCTCTTGATTTTTATACAGGTGGAACTTTACAAGGGGCGTTAACTGCTAGCAAACAATTTTCTTTTTACTCTGCATGATAATTTTGCTTCAAACCGCTTAAACCATTAAGTATACTACAAAACGACTTTAAAGCAATGGAATATTCTCCAAAGTCCATTGATTTATCTATAGAAATGGCTTTTTAAATTAAATTAATTTTTTTACTACTCGGTAATCCTAATAAAAGTTTAAATCGATAACAAGAGTTGAATGACATTTTTTATTTAAGCAATTTAAATTAGTTTTTGTAAGATTTTCCCCAATAATATTTAAAGCATTTAAATCACTTATGTATAACTTAAAATTAATTTTGCAATAATAACTGTTTATATTGTGCCTGGACGTTCCAAGACTTACTTAAACTATAAAAAACTATTTGATCAACCACTAAAAAATTGGAGTCAAATTTAGTAGAATAGCCTTCTTCATACTCAGGACAGTTATTTTTAATATTACTCTTTACTCTACCACACCTACATATAACATATGTTTACCTTTTGCTTCATAGAACTATGTTAACCTTAATTTAAAAAAAAATAATTATTTGGCCTACCCTATACTTTATTACTTTATCTACAAATAATATCTGAAAATATTTTGTTAATATAATATAAAAGCAGATTAAATCAGTTTTGACAATGCACATCTAATTAGTTTTCCAGTAGCTATAAATGCTGCTAAACTGACACAGAAAACTAGTCTAATGATAGGAATAACATTTGTACAGTCGCCCACTTTTTTAATGTCATGTTTTCCACGTTTATAGGATACACAGTGCATTGTTTTTTAACACCGCATGATTTCAAATAACTATTAATAAACGATTATCTTTATCAATTTTTAAAACCCTAAAAAGTGGGCGACTGTTCTAATTTGGTATCAGATCACAAGAGTAATAAAACAAAACGATTTGTTTTATAATTTTATTGCACAATGTTATTATATTAAGACTCCTTTTAACAAAGTTAACATAAGGCGCAATTAAATTAATAGAAATATTTAAAAAAATTAAGAGATTACCGCGAATAGGTATAAAGCTAAAAACCAAATAAATACAACAAAATAAACTTTACTTAAATACAGCATAAGCATTCTGCAACCAGTTCTCTTTCCATCGCAATTTCTGGAAATTCTCCAGCTCACTTTTAAATTGATTTTCAATTCTCTTCTGCTCTGCATTATTTGGAAATTTTTCGAACCATTCAAATAGCCGTTTAGATAAATCCTCGTTTGATTTAAAAGTGTAACTGTTTTGACCATCACGAACCAATTCATTTAAACTAAAAAAACAAAAAACGCTAACACCAGTATTTACGATTTAAGATCTTAAAACTTAACACAAGATATATTAGAATCCTTTTTCAGTAACACGGTTTTCGCTGAAACACCCTGTATTTCATTTACTTACCATTTAAAATCAAATGCCAGCACGGGCAAACAGCACCCGAACATATCTACAACTTTCATCGGCAAATCCAAACCACTCGAGCTGGTGTGGAGACAAACCCCCAAGTCAGCCGAAGCCAGCATCAAGGGATAATCGCTTGCCTCCAACCAGGGGGTAATCACTCTCACGTGTTTCCAATTTTGCTCGGCAATCTTTTGCGTATAGTATTCTTTTAAGTGGCCTTTGCCTGTTATGAAGCAGTAAATATCGGGAAGATTCCTTTGGTTGCCGTTCAAGTGATGTGTCTCAAAATCTAAAACATGTACAAATGATTTTTGCTTTGCAAATAATTCATATCACAAATTTGCGAATTTGTCCGATTTTTTGTATAAATGTCAAAGATTTCAGTATAATTTTTAATGTAGTTTCGTCAATTACCAAATAAAATTAGCTTTAAGAGTAGTAGTTTAAGTTTTTTAAAAAAGACTAATTTTTTGTTAGCTCCACATCAGAGAAAATAGATGTATTATATGCTCTCTGTCCACATTCACAACTGATGGCACTTTACTGACAAAAAGTGGACTTATTATCTTATGACAAATTTAAGCTCTCGCTGATCTCTTGGTACAAACTCATTTGCTCAACAAAAAAATAGTTTTCACGAATTTTTTATATGCATACTATTTTGTTAATTCTTTGCCATCTAATTTCCGTAATATAGTGATCAAAACATAAACCTGCTAACTTGAAATTTGGCACAAATTTATAAATGAAATATGTCATTTAATAGATTATAAGAAATAAGCACAAGGAATCATAATGGGGATTATTTGTTACTTTCGTACCTTGTAAAGCAGAAAACAGAACAGAAAAGTCTTCATCTTCAGTCCAACTAGTACTAGACACCAAAAAACCAGGCCTTTTCGCTTTTAACGAAACAACGTCTCCGATAGTTTCGCTAAAAATGGTTGAACCATCTTCACACAAAATTTCTGGATATTTTTTGCCTAAGTTCAGTAGAAATTCATGCTTTTCCTTTACAGAAATTGGTTTAAAGATTGTAGGGGGCTTGTCATATAAGGTGGTGGCCCTAAAAATGTTCAGAAAGTTGTCTGTACCCATAGTACTCAAAAGTTTTGACAAATAAACCTGCATCCAACTATAGATTCTTATGAAATTTAGTAGGGCCAGCTAAGAGTAGAGTCCCTGCATGTTGACATATTTGGATATATTATAATCTATCCAAATATGTCAACATACAGGGACTCTAGCTAAGAGCATCATAAAAATCAAGAAAGCTGAGTTAAAATGTGGTGCCACCCAATAGGGTGTTTGACAGTAGTAAAAAATAAATATATATTTATTTTTAGATATCTCTTTAGGTCTTGGGAATGCTAAAAACAAACTTTTTTGTTTAATTTTTTCTCAAATTCATAGTTCTTTTAATTACATAAATTCATTGAATTCAAACAATTAGCCACGTAATTCAAAACAGGCGGTCTACCAATCAGCTGCGAGTGACGTCACAAAACAGTAAACGCCTCGAACAAACCTATTTTCTGTGTTATTTTCTTATGGATGGTAATTTGCTTTGGTTTAAAGTGCGAATTATCGTCCTAAATTAGATTTAATTTTGTGTTTTACTTATAAAAAACATTTTCAATGGAAAACGGATTCTCCAAAGCCGATAGCTCCAACTTGCCAATGCGGAATTCCTTTATGGTGGCAGACTTCTTTGCCAACAACAGTGATTTTTGTACTACAGAATTTAGAAACGTTAAAATGTTGATGTAAGTATTCGATGAGTTGTTTTGTATATAACTGAAAGTTTTTTTTACGATATTCTTCGCCTACTTTTACTCATTTAGATTTTGAGGTTAGGTTATATGTTTTGCTTTTTTGTTTAATATGTCACTTACAATAGATTGAATTAAATACCCAATCATTATTATTTTAAGCATTAAGAAACAATCAAAAAATTTTTTTAAATACATTTTGTTTCAAAGAATTCTTATGACCCTTCATAACAAATATGCACTGCCTAGTCTTGCATATGCACCGCTCAGTCCTACATTTAGCCTCCATGTGCACTGCCTAATCCTGCATTTAGAGGTACTTCCTAGTCCTGCCTAATAACTGCTTAGCACCGCCTAAAAATTTGTACACCTTTCTGCCTATTATAGTTGTTCACCCCTTATAATAAACATAACCTCAAAAATTTAATCGTCATTTACGAAATAGTTATATTAATTATAGACAACGTGAGAAAAATTAATAGAAACAATTTAGTACTCACATCAAAGTGATCTTCACAAATGTAAAGTGAAGATGTATTAGATAAGGCCCTTGGGTCTCTTCGAGCAAGTTCTAGCCACTTTTTCCGTTCTTTTACTGCTGTAGGCACATGAATAAATAGTTTTTCAGGTGTTTTTATGCTAGTATTTGAAAACTGAGGCACTACACACCACTTATAGGACTTTTTTTACATAAAAAACAGTAAAAACACAGACCAAAAACAAATACTTGAATGCCGTGTATCTGTCCGCGAGTTTACTGCGCTGTGACGTCATTGCTACGCCATGCTAGAAATGAGCGTTTTAGCGGAAAATTCAAATCGGAAATTAGAAAACTTGATTTTAAATGTAGTCATGATAAAATATACTATTTTAATAATTTTGCGTAGCAAATTAGGGATCTATGTATCATTCTAAACTCTTTTCTAAAATTTGTCAAATACCCTATTAAGCGTGTCACACCAAATTATTTAAAAATACAAAAACAATTTTTTTTGAAAAAAGTGTTTTTTTAGTAGAAAAATTTTTATATATTTTGTTATTTTATTTTTTAAATAAATCTTTATATATATATATATATATTTTTTTTTGTATTTTTTTTAATGTAAAATTATTGTATGGCGTCCGGAGATAAGAACCCCTGGGCCTGTCGTAAGAGGCGACTAAAGGCCTCGACCCATGGGTAAATGGGTAGTCTGGTAATGGACGAGCTTTGACCAGTATATTAACAAACAAAAAAATAAAACTGGTAACCTTTGGGATCACACCAGATAACATCTATGGTAAAGGGGGTGCGTTAATCAGGTGATTCTCTAAATGGATTCGGTGATCGGGCCATTCAAGAAATCACGACATGGGACAGGGTATATGGAGTGCCTATTTGGAGCTAGCGGCTAGTGCAGGCACATCGTGGCTCTCTGTACCCTGTTGATTATGTCAAAAGGTTTATGACCCACCAGTGGTCTAAGGTTAAAATATAATTTGAAGTTACTACAAAGTATTTAAATTATTATCTGAGTCGAACACAGTGGGTACGTGGTTCACAATACTTCGTACTTACGTTATATTCCACCTACTCTGTAGGTCTTTCCTCATTTCGTTGGTAACGCAAAAACTATGATCCGCTCTGCCTCCGCTAAATGCCTCAATTTTCTCCGTCATTTTTACCAAAATATGATCTTTTCTTAGGTTCAAGGCCATTATGGTATGCGCATAGTTATGCCAATCTATAACCAATTTTGCTCGGATTATTCTGCAGAACACCCAACAGCAGAGCAATGCAGGAATGGCCGGCGGATTTTGAACCAAGACCACATTAGGTTTTCTCGCCGTAAACAATAAAAACAACAAATTTAATGCTTGAAATAAGGTTTTAAATGCATAGTTTAGCAGTTTGATTGGAATTACTGGTAGAGGTAGTAAGTAGTGGTAGTAAATTTGAGGGGCGGTTTTTATAGAGGGCATTGGGTCAGTTTCGCCAAACCCTATGATGTCCACCTAAAAAAATAAATGAATCCATGATGGATCTGATATTGTGACGATTATGCCAAAAAGGCATTAAATATTCCTTCAAAGTTGTGTGGAATTTTTGGTTGACGCAATTTAGTCTAAACAATTACGCAAACACCGTAATGGGTTCGTTGCTCTGGGTTCCTAGGAAGTCATTTCGGGGTTTGCGCGAATTGACCAATCGTTTGCATGCTGGACTTTTGCGGGGGACGTGGAAGTGAACTTTCACGCGAAAGGACGGACGTCGAGACAGAACGGTGGCTTTTTGAGGGAATTGATATTCGGTTTTTACGTCTTCAACTGAACGGGTCTCAAGTGGCCAAAGCGAGAAAATCCGCAGGGCGCCAAAAGGGGGATTCGAAAGAAAAACTTAGCCGAGTCAGCAAGGGTGAAAGAGGGTATTTCTTCTACAAAACAGTGCAATGCAGGGTCGGTTCGGCAACAAACGTAAGTACATTACATCTGTATTTGTTGAACTGTGTGTGCGTATCAAAACCAAAGTAATCATTACAGTATACTTCGGTTATAACGCACCCTCAAGGGACCAGAAAATGTGTACGTTATAAGCGTACATACGTTATAAAAAAAACACAATTAAAAAGTTATGTTAGAACGTACATTTTTTATTTGAATTAAAATGGTTGTTTTTGACAAGTTCTTTTGCCTACCAACATCCGCTGACCTAAGGCCTCTCTCAATACTTTCAATAATCTCTATCTTTTCTTTTACAGTTAAAGATTTGCGCCGGCAATTCTCCATTTTAACCACAAACACACAAAATCGTACTACATCATTTTTCGATATGGTAAGAATAAATTCGAATCTGACGGCCTGCCGATGCCGCCTGCAACTCGCGTTCGGATAAGAAAACCGCGGAATCAAATACTGAAAACTCCCCGAATTTTTCGGGGAATCATCGGTGATATTCCGGTTTTAACGTACACTCGTACGTTGCCACCTCTACCGATTTTTCGGTAGATCTACCGATTTAGCCTTTTACTTTACGATATACCGAATTACCATAGTTTTCTACCGATTTTTTTTTGATACGCCTCGTAATCGCGATTAAAAAAAACACCATAAATAAAATATTCTTTTTATGTAAGATCCTCTGTAGAATAAAAATTTTATTTCAAGCCATTGTTTTTAAAAGTGTATTTATGGCGCCATCTCTTGGATTTTGCGATATACTCAGCCGGCAGCCGCAAGCGGCATTAAAGATTTTATTATTTATTTATTATTCCATTGATCTTTGGGCTTTTGTTACTATTATAAACCCTGAGGTTTTTTTTATAATATTGTCTACCTAATAGGGACCTATTGCAATAAACCCAGGCACAAATTGTGCCGGGCACTATATTGACAGTTTCACATTATAAGAACAGCTGTCTTCTTTCAAAATAAGGCCATTGTGTATTATAAGAGCCGGAATTAATAGTGACGCCACAATTAATGAAAAATAAATGACTGGATTTCTAAATTCGACTTTGGTATGTCAATTTTGAAAGATCAACTGTCAGTTTTTAATGCAAAACTGTCAATATAGTGCCCGGCACAATTTGTGCCTGGCTTTATTGCAATAGGTCCCTAGTATGTACCTAATTTTTTTATTTAATTCTTAATTTTGGTATTTTGTCAGTAAACTATCGATAGTTCTCCAGCACTGCTTGCTGAGATGATTAAAAAATCTACCGAAATCTACCGATTTTTCTCGAAGCCTTCTACCGAAGACCTCAGGGTCGAAGGTGGCAACATTGAGTCAAAATATGGTACGTTATAACCGAAGAAGAAGGTATAAAAGGTAAGTAATATCCGGTGAAAAAAGAAGAGTATTTTGGCTGGACCAATGAAATATGTACGTAATAACCGAAAATACGTTATAACCCAGGTACATTAGAATAGAATAGAATATCACTTTATTGCCAACAAGCTTGTAAAATCTACAATGTAATATCTTACAAAAAAGCAACATCAAGAAAAAAAAAACCAGAAATCCTACAGCACTCCAGTACAGAGAAACTCAGCCTCCAAAGCGCTGCATAGTTCACAAGTTACTTGTGTCATTACAGTGTAATAAAATATTGGTAAAATTCAAGTGCTTTAGATAACAAAATTAATTCTAAAAATAAAATTCTAGAAACTTTTCACTCAAATACAAAAATGTTAAAACTAATGCACAGACAAAAATGTTAAAATGACATTCTTAAAATGCCAAAGTGACACTAAATACAAAATTAAAAAACCACAAAATGCAGTTAAACTTAAAATTAGCTTTAACATTACCTAAAAATCAAAAATTAAAATCGTACAAGACTTCTTCTTTTAGCAGAAAATTATTGACTAGTTTTTTAAATTTCTCAAGGTTGTTATCCCTTTTGAGAGTCTCAGGAAGCCTGTGAAAAGCCTTAATTTCCTTATTATATTATAACCGGAGGACACTGTATATTCATTGTTGCATTAAACCAAGATCCTGTTTTCTCTGGACAGCGTTTTTAGTCCCTGGATCCTTTAAGGGAAAGATCTCGGAGGACCCGGAAACCGTCACGGCTTGTGCCAACCCTGTTGACACAATCCGGGCGTTGAAAGTGATCAGGGGGTAAAAACAAGCTAGTACAGTCTTAGAAAGCGACGGGGAATTAGCGCCCTAAAGGCTTGTAAGTCCGGGCAGCGTGACAATATCTTACTAGCCCATTCCCACACTATAAGTGAACTCCACCCTATAACAATTGAAATTAAAGTGGATAATCCTTAGTTAGTAGTAACTTTTATAGAGTAAACAAAACTAACTTTTATGACAAAATTTAATTTTATTTTTTTTTATTTTTTCATTGTCAAAAAACATTGACAAACTTAAAATGTCTAGCTGAACTAGGGACACTAGCTTCAATAATAACAGCCTTGAAAAGAGTTTTTGTAAATATCTCAGAAATGGAACCTGCGAAGTTTTTCGTAATAACAAAAATTACTGAAAAAAACTTGTCCTACTATATTCCGAGCACTGCATATTGATGCGATGCTCCATTAAGAAATTAGCATATTTTTAATATTTAAACTGTCAAAAAACTGTCATTAGCACTAATGAATTTTGACCAAAATCTGTTAACACTATTGTACACTATTTTACATAAAAATTTCATGAATATAGGTTAAGCGGTTTAGGAGCTATCGTGTTACGGACAGACATACACGGACAGATCTCATGACGATATTGCTAAGGTAGGTAAAAATACAGCCAAATAACACATATTTGGCATTAACTGGCCATTGCTGCGCGGGCTAGGAAGGTAAACATTTTGATAGAACCAACGAGATCAAAAATAATTATACATAGCCTCATTTTCTGCAATTCATTCATGTCCTTCCTCTTAATCTGGTTTTATTTTCTATCCAAATACAAAAACCGCATGCTATTGTTTAAAAGTTATGATTTTGTCAAGGGGTGATCAGCTGCCCACAGTATGTGTACAAATTTTTCTACACAACCCCACAGGACTACAGGACCACACAGCGACGTAGCATGGGGAAGGCGCGGTTTGGTTCGGTTTGTCTACCCCCCCTCGAGTAAGTAAGTAGTAGGGCCGGCAAAGGCAAATTGGCTGTCTAAGAAAAACACCTTGAAAAAAATATAAAATAAAAAATTGTTAAATTTTTAGGACATGGGTATCTGTATCTGATACCTTAACCAATATATAAATAAATATATAACTTTTACATCACTTCTGAATGGTATTTGCCATTGTTGCCTAAAAATGCATAAAAAAAAACATTTTTTTAGCTTTATTTTGCAATGCACCACTTGTTCCTTGATAGTTGGTACAGGATCAGATTTATATGCAACTTTAGGTGGTTTCTCTAAGTACTTTGGGCCAGTACTAAATATATTCAAAAAAATTGTCATCAGGTTATACAAATTTAATTCAGCCTCCTGCTGTTATAATGGATGGTTATAGTGGTGATATGGACATTTTTTTAGGTAATATAAAATCAAATTAAGATAGAAATGCAAAAACAGCATTTCTTAGTCCTTTCCTTATTTCCCTATGTAAAAATCACTACTTATAACAAAAATGCTACCTATATGGTTTTAAAAAACGGACTTACTTTATTTTATTCTTCAGCAACCATCAAAAAAACAGTGTCTACAGGTTTACAGAGAAACTAAATATTTCTGACAGGAAAAGCACTACAATAACAAAAATTTGTACAGGCTTACCATATACCTACCTGCACTGAGGTGTGAATAGCTCTCACAATTGGTGTATACATTCTTCAAAATCTTGTTACAATCCTTACACAATATCTCACAATCTTACACACAAAATCCCTCACAATCTCGGAAAAGATTCTGGAGTTTCACAATTGGTATACATACTTTGGGTTAGCTATTTACCCCTCAACTCTAACTTACTAGTTGACACCTTTAAATACAATTTAAGGCTTATAGAAGTGATGTTTTTGGAGAAAAAGGTATCAATCATTGAGCATTTTACCTTATAATTTTTTTTTTGCAAGTTTGACTATCAGTATATCCTATTATAATATAACATTGAACACTGAACAAGATAAAGCAAGAAACATTGTTGGGTATACTTTTGAATATAAAATGAATAATTAACAAAGAATTTAACTTTAGCAACAAAACTGTTTATAATTATACCCAATAATGGAATAGCTTTGTCAGCTGACAAACCTTATGGCTATTCAACTGACAATGCTCAGAGCAAAAATTCTTGCCTCTTTAGCATTTTGGCTAAAAACCTGTATTGTTGACTCTTTAGATACTCCCATAATAATAAAAAAAAGTCTTAGCATAATGACCTTATGTCCTTGTTCAGCCAATGAAAGCGAGTGGTACTGCATGCGTGGGCTTCGGCCTATGTCTCCCAAAACCACTATGCAAACATTATTTTTCTCCACGCCCATGTTTTGATAAAAAAATATTTATTTTCACACAACGCAGTTACTCATATATACAAAATAAAAACAAAATATTTCCAGTAATAAGTTTTTGTCGAGATTTTTTAAAAACTACAAACATAAAAAAAATAAAAAGTTTGTGGTTAGAAACCACTTTTTTGTGTAGCTTTTAGTAAAGAAACAAACAGACCGCGTTCTGAATGATACGGAAGCCCCTACCCACCACAAGATATTTGTTTTAAGTGCCTTCCAATGTTCAATAGTCAAAACATTTTTAATCGTGTTCACTGGCCGCGGTGTTCTCCAGCATGGGAGACGTCACGGATTTGCATCAGTGATGGATTCCCGCCGGGCTTGAGCGCAGACCGATACATTTTAATCTTCAGTTTGGGGGAAAAATCATGTCAATATTCAGTGGTTCTGAGGGGCGGCTTTAGCCCATGAGCCCCTTCCCCCTGCCTACTCCACTGGATTTAAACATTTCTACTCGTTTCGCGTGCCAGCCTTAATATATACTGCGTTAGCACACAAGACCAGTCTATGAATTTTTTATACACATGTCATATTTTTACATCACTGCGTTGGTCGAGCTGATTTTTGTAAATGAAATTTTCTACTAAGAGTTGTATAATAGAAGGTGACCAGCAAAAGTACGGTTAGAAACATTGGTCTGTAGAAAAGGATGGTGAATTCAAGATTACCGGTGAACCATACCCTGTTTTCACCAATGCATGCCCGCCCCGATTAAAAAAACGTTTTGATGATGCGTTTTTTGAATCAGGGTGGGCATGCATAGGTGGAAATCAGGTGTAAATTTCCCACCTGTAAAAGTGGACATTTCGCTCACCTCACCTTACGGGCAAGTCAAGAATAAACGTCCTAGCGTTCACCTCCAGCAGCGTACTCGCAGCTTAATTTGACTAAATTATCGTCTATATGGTTACCATGGTTTAGGGTTCTTCATACCATTGTTCCACTGCAATTGCTTCATCAAGAACTGCGAGAGTTAAAGTATACAATTAGATGAAAAGGATAGTCATCAGCGTCCCCTTCATCCAAGCATCGCTTTGGCAGACGCCTTTTCATTGGTTGTACGACGTTGGCTTTTTCTGTGTTGATTTTTCACGTCACTGGTGGTCCAGCTGATTGGTGTAAACAAAAGTTAGATCTGATATGAACAACGGAAGAACTAATATTTTTTAAATTTTTTGAAAACTAAGGCAATTTTCCTACTGTTTTCTGGTACATCCTTATAAAATGTAATTTTCTAGACGTATTGTCGTTATTTTTTTTTAGCCCGCTTCATTTTTTATTGCACAAAACTTAAACTACAAGTCAAAATGAATGTGATCGTTTAGTATCAAAGGTGAACCGAGGACTATTGGGTAGTAAAAAAAGATGTAGGTCAGCGGATGATTTTTGAAACTGAAACGAACACATTATTTTCTTCGAATTTTAATTTTTGTGTAAAGGGAAATGAAGCGGGCTAAAAAAAATAACGACTGATGGTATGTCTGAAAAATATTATTCCCACATAGCACAAAAATCACATCAACGTTAAATCAACGTGAACAAAAATAACAAAGTTTTTTTTTACTTGAAAACACCATACCATGTAATATTTATTTTGTTAATTCTACATGCTTAAAAATAACTTAAAAACAAGGAGAAATCAAGCTATAAAAATGTACTTTTTGCTGAAGTTTCTGGTGCTGTGTATATAACGTGTTTTTTACCCTCGTTATGTTCATGTATCAAATTCACACTTGAAAAGTCCTCCACAACATGTTCTAAAACGCCACTAGATTAAGACTTCTCAAACCTACTAACTTTCTGCGTCTTTTTTGATCACGTTTTTTTAATAAAAAAATTTTAACTTAAAAGAGACGCAAAAAGAAGTTATAAAAGTTCACTAGTTTAAGACTACAACACTTCAAGACAATTTTAAAGATGGCGCTCAAGGCAAGACAAAATATCTATGTATCTATCTATATACATTATGTTTTTTTTTAAAGCTAAACAAGATTTTTTAACAGTAAACACTTCCACAGAATAGATAGTTTAAGTTGTGCTACGTATTTTTACGTAAGCATGAGATTTAACAGTTACGCAAGCGCACTTCGTCACACCGTCGTCAAGGTCACGTTAGGAGCTTACGTATTTACGTTAGCTTACGGCAGTCTGCGGGCACCTTAACGTTACCAAAGAATAGAAATGGTTGATTGACCGATCGAAAAATGAGGCCTAGACGATAATTTCCGCTTCCAGTACAAACGATTCTTTGCAAATATATTCCTACTGTAGTTGAAAAGACAAAAACAAAATTGTAACATCAAAAAACACAGTGCCGAATTCCATATTCTCTGCTATTAGTAGACCAGGGCTATCAAAACGGACGGGCCACGATCCTCCACTTTGTTGACGTCACATCCGGGGCTGATTTTTTTTTTGATGGTCACGTTACGATACAGCTGATTGTCTTTAAAATATTGAAGTTAGAATGACGGTTCATGAATATTTAATTTTTTTTAAATAACGCCGTTTTTGAGATTGTTTTTACTTTATTCTTGCAGAACAATTTTTTTTAAATGTATAGTAATCCTTAATTTTTCATAGCCGCTTCATTAGCTCACACAATAATTCAGTTTAAAGCAGAAGCAAATGTGACAATCACAGATGACAAAGTCAAATACATGTCAAATATAACAGTTGGCATGTGGTACATGGCGGGTAATTTGAATTCAAAATAAGAAATGCTAAATCTTGAAGATTTTAACCTTTTAATCATGTTGCTTCCTTACAAACCTTTGGTGGAATATCGGGATGGTGTCTGAGAATATTTCACTGAAATTTTGCGAAAATCTGTAGTGCCATTTTGAAAATATCATAAAAAAACGTCTGACCTCCCATAAGACCCAATGTAAAATTCAGCCCCGGGAGAACAGCTGATTTTTTTAGGGTCGTGGCCTCTATTTTTGTGTTGGCCTTGAGTAGACTTGTTATGGTAACATAAAAACATTCAACTTAAACTCAAATTTGGAACAAAACGTAGAGCGCTTAACGTGCAGTTTTACGTAAAAATACGTAGCACAAGTTAAACTATCTAATATTAAAGTGTCTTTATCAGGTTAATAATAGATGCGTTTTGATCGTGGAGGATCAGGGATCAGTTCCTTAACAGGTTTTTGGAGTTTTGAGGCCAAATCACTGCCTGATAGATTTCTTCAAAGTGAAAAATCCCGATGTGCGTGCAAGTACTGAAAAATAATGGAATTTCCTTCGACAGGTCGCCGGTTTGGATTTACAAGCACATTTAAAAATAATTGTCGGTATTGACGATTGTAAATGGAAAGTTACGATACATATGGAATTTTATATGAAAAGGCACCTACCTCGGACTCTCTTGCGGCTCCAGTCAACGTTTAAACGTCCAGTTTTCCACCTCAAAATTCACTTTTTTGGGAACGTGATTTTTCTAGTGTCTTGTTGTGACGGTGGTTGTTTGCGCACTCATCGCGGCGCTGCTTGTCATCGCACGTGTGCGGTGCCGTGAAAACCCATATGCATATGTAAGAGCGCGAAAATTTAAATTATTTTAAACGCGCAGAAAAGGAAAAGAAAATGAAAAATAGGAAATTCATTGCTTGCACCAACATTTTCCGGCCGCCAAAACACGTGTGTTTTTACTTGGTTAAGAAAAGGAAAGGAAAAAAAAATAAATAATATTCGCCTATTAGCAATTAAACGATACAATTTAACATTAACCCAAATATGCATTAAATTATGCATGTAAATTAAAATTAAAAGAAAAGAAAAAAATACTTAGAAAAAATTAAGAAAGAAAAAGAAAATTTTGCCTTATGCGTCGGGCATAGGCAAAGGACATAGTTTCACTACTGGTCGACGATATGTTCCTGTAGCTGTTTTAACGGTCACAACACGAATATGACCGTCTGAGCCAGGGTGTACGTCGACAATTCGCCCAACAGCCCATTGCAATGGCGGTTTTTGTTCATTTTTTACCACGACTAAAGTATTTAGTTTAATATTGTTGGAAGCCTCTGTCCATTTAGAACGCTGTTGCAAGGTGTTTAGGTACTCCAAGTTCCAGCGTTTCCAAAAATCGGACTGGAGCCTTTGCACCAGCTGCCAGCGGGACAGGGTGTTCAACTTGGAATCAGAAAAATCGGGTTCTGGTACGGAATTCAACGGTTCCAGGGTAAGAAAATGACCAGGGGTCAGTGGAAGAAAGTCATTCGGATCCATACTTTGGGCATACAGAGGCCGGCTGTTTAGTATGGATTCGACCTGACACAAAAAAGTAAAAAACTCTTCATAGGTTAACCGTTGCTCACCTATTACACGTTTTAAATTTGCCTTGGTGGATTTAACTCCTGCCTCGGCTAGTCCGTTTAGGTGCGGACTACCAGGACTTAAAAAATGCCAGGTAATTTTTAGACTGTGACATGCTTCCTGGGAGTACTGTTTGAGTAAACGATCAGCTCCCAAGAACGCGCTACCACAATCGGAGTAAATGTCAGAAATTCTTCCTCTTCTTGCCACAAATCTCTTAAAAGCCGCAAGAAAGGTAGGGGTGGAAATATCGGAGGTAAGTTCTAGGTGAACTGCCTTTGTTGCGGAGCAGACTAAGACAAGAATATAACCTTTGGATACCTTTGCACCTCGGTACTTTCCCATTGTAATTGGAAAGGGACCACAATAATCTATGGCAACATGTGAAAATGCCTTTACTTGAGAGATGCGTTGAGCAGGCAAGTTGCCCATGATTTGTACGGAAGGTTTAGGATTTAATCGATAGCATAAAATGCAATGAGAAGTTACGCTCTCGATTGCATAGCGAGGGGAAAGGATCCAAAATTGTTGTTTCAAGAGGTAATGCAACGTTTTTTGACCGGGATGACAGTACCTTTTGTGAGTGTACTCAATGACAAGTTGAGTAAGACGGTGAGAACGTGGTAAAAGTAAAGGGTGTTTTGCTGAATAAGAGAGTTCGGAAGAATGTGGTAATCGACCCCCCACTCTTAAGCAGCCTTGTGTATCTGGAAAAAGTGAAAGTTTACGAAATTGTTTAGGAAGTAGCTTTGCGTCATTCAAACGTGAAATGAGATCAGCAAAGATGGAACGTTGAACATGCCGAACGAGAACAATAAGAGAATGTTGAAGTTCTACTTCGGTAATATTTTCGTTAGGATATTTAGATTTCTTTTCGGTAAGGCGAAAAATATAGGAAATTATGCGTTGAATTTTCTCTAGGGAAGAGTAACGAGAAAGAAAAGTATCAAGCATGTGTGGTTCAACTGTGCATGTTTGAAATACTGATTTTCGTTCTTCCAGAATAACCTCGTTTTCCGGAGGGTCTGGACAGCGAAAATCATCAGGCCAGCTCTCTTTTGGTAGCCTAAGAAAACAAGGACCTTCCCAATACAAGTCATGTTTGACAAGTTGATTAGGCATAAGACCGCGCGAAGCACAGTCGGCTGGATTTAGCGCTGATGGAATATATTTCCAGGCCGTAGGAGAAATGGTTTCTTAAATGTGACAGATACGGTTTGCCACAAACGTTTTAAACCTGTGAGGTGAAGCCGCCAACCAGCATAGAACCACTTGGGAATCACACCATGCACAGATTTGGTTGAAGTTGAGAATATCTGAATAAGTGTTTTGAATAAAGGAAATTAGGTCGCAAAGTAAAGTGGCACCAAGAAGCTCCAGTCGCGGAAGACTGACTGTTTTCACTGGTGCGACCTTAGATTTGGCCATTACAAGAAAGGTATGGATTTCTCCGGAAACTGACTCCATTCTGAAATAGACCGTAGCCGCGTAACCTATCATAGAGGCGTCTGAAAAGCCGTGAAGTTCAATGCTACGTGGTTGATCAATGGAAAGGCGTCTAGGTAAATGAATATTTGAAAGATTTGTAAGTTCGGTTCGAAATTGATTCCAAACATTTACGATATGCGGAGGAGGCTGAGAATCCCAGTCCAGCTTCTCCTTCCACAGATCTTGCATGAGGTGCTTAGCAAGTAAAGAAACGGGAGAACAGAAACCTAAGGGATCAAAAATTTTCATGATTTGAGATAAGATACCTCGCTTGGTGCATGGTTTATCTTCTGGTACGACCAAGTAGGTAAACGAATCTGAGATAGGATTCCATTGGAGACCTAATATTTTTACAAAATTAGGTTCGGATTTGTCGAAACGAATGGACATTTGTGTTTCTGATTCTGAGAATGAGGAGAGAAGTTCCGGACCGTTGCTCGCCCATTTTTTAAGTTCAAACCCTCCTAGGCGCAACAGGGAGATTAACTCCGACTGAAGTTCTTTGGCAGAGGCCACAGAATCCTGCCCAGTGAGCACGTCGTCGACGTAAATGTCTTTAAGAAGCACCTTGGAAGCATTAGGATACCTTTCAGACTCAAGTTTAGCTAGTTCTTGTATAGTACGAATAGCTAAGTAAGGTGATGACTTAAGTCCATAAACAACTGTTCTTAAGGAGTAGGTTTGGACAGGATCATCCTCAGAAAATCTCCATAGAATATTTTGATAACGCGTGTGCTCAGGAATAATTAAAATCTGTCGGAACATTTTTACTATGTCAGTAACAAAGGCTACAGCATGAATTCGAAAATTAAGTAGAATTTCACGGACATCATTTTGCAGTTTAGGACCTGCGCACAACGTCTCGTTGAGTGAGACACCTCTGGGACTACGTTGAGACTCATCAAAGACCACTCTTATCTTCCCAGTGTTCCAGACACTGTGATGAGGGATAAAGTAGGAATTATCCAAGACATCTTTAGATATAGGCGTAGGAATAGGTATCATGTGACCAGTGTCTAAATAATCTTGCATAAAATCTTTGTAAGCTTGATAATTAGCTGAGTCTTTGAGAAGTCTAGCTTCCTGAAGCTTGAAACGTTTTAAAGCGATTGGATAGGTGTCACCCAACTGGGGTTCTAAGTTTATGAAAGGTAATGGAACGACGAATCTACCTGATTCGTTGCGTGAAACTGATTGTGAAAATAATTTTTCGCACATAATATCCTCAGGACTGTGATGAACCTTATGTGGAACCTGCTCTATCTCCCAGAAGCGCTCTAGGCAGATATCCAGAGATGGTTCGATGGAAGTGTAACAGCTTATGAGTGATTGTGGATTTTGTTGCTTTGAAGTTTCAACTTTACCAATCAGCACATAGCCAAAGATGCTATTAAAAGCACTAGGTTGTCCACGCTCTCCGTGGATAACTCCCTCTTGTAAGAGATGCGGAAAAAGTTCACAACCTACTAGGACATCAATGGAACTTGGTATATGGAAGTTTTGATCAGAAAGTTTGATATTGCGAATGTGATTCCACTTGCTCGAGTCGACAGCGCAAGAAGGAATCTCTGTACAAAGTGACTTATATCCTTTTTCTTTTGTTCAACCAATCTTTAAAAGAGAGTAAAATCCCGAAGGTCTGGAAATATTCATATGTAGTGCCAATTTTTAAATCTGGAGACATGGAAAATGTTGAAAACTATCGCAGCGTTTGCGGTGTCTCGGCTATACCAAAGCTGTTTGATAGTTTAGTATATGATCAAATATCATCAGAATGTAAAAGCCTTTTATCACCTAATCAGCATGGGTTTATGGGTGGTCGCTCAACTGCAACCAACCTGTTAGTATATCAGTTATTCCTGACAAATCAATTAGAAGCTGGACATCAGGTTGATGCAGTCTATACAGACTTTTCAAAAGCGTTTGATCGTGTCAACCATGGTGTCTTGCTGGCCAGAATGGAGGCCTTTGGTTTTGATGGGGACTTGATAAAGTGGTATGCGAGCTTCTTAACACTCAGACAACAGTCAGTAAGAGTCGGCACATTTATTTTAGAGAAGTTTGTGGTACCGTCGGGAGTGCCACAGGGCTCACATTGTGCTCCGTTGCTTTTTAATATATTCATTAATGAACTTTTTGAAACAGTTGCAGATATGTTGTTAGGTTTCGCCGATGATTTTAAATTGTATAAGGTAATAGTTTGTGAAGATGATGCATTGGATCTGCAGCGGAATCTCCAACAACTCAGCAACTGGTGCACAGAAAATGGTTTAACCCTTAATGCTTCAAAATGTAATTATATCAGCTTTTTTAGAGGCAACAGAAAAGTTAACTTCTCATATTCAATTAACGGAGCACAACTTGAGTACAAAGCCACAGTGAAAGATTTGGGAGTTCTTTTTGATGAGCAATTAACTTTTAACGAACACATTGACAATGTAGTCTCTAAATCATTTAAAATATTGGGTTTTATAGTGAGGAACTGTAGAGATTTCACACTGTATAGTCTAAAACATTATATTGTTCACTTGTTAGATCAGTTCTTGAATATTGCTCAACAGTGTGGAGTCCTTATAGAGAAGTACACATTGCTCGTGTGGAAAGGGTACAAAACAAATTCTTTAAATATTGTTTTTATAAATATAATTTATTTAACAACAGGTTTAATAGTGTGGATTTAAATTACTATCATGTTAGAGTGTGGCTTGGGCTGACAACTTTAAAAAAACGTAGACAAATACTTGACATCTGCTTTATTTGCAAATTAATAAATGTATTAGTTAACTGCTCGCAACTCCTGTCATGGATAATATTAAACATACCATCAAGAAATCTCAGATATTATCAAACTTTTCGTATTCCTTTCCATGCCACTGACTATGGTAACAACTTACTAATTGAGAGAACTTTAAAACTCCTAAATCAGTATCCAGAAACTAATATTTTCAATGTCTCTACAAATTCTGTAAAAACATCTGCACTCAGGATTTTACCAGAGTAGTTATCTATTAATTAAATTTTTCTTTGTTCACTGGTGGTTTAATGGTCAATCACATTTTTATTTATTGTAAACTTGAAAATTCGCACTTATTGTATTATTTGTTAGTGTGTATCTTAATGTTAGTGTAATTTATTTTTCTTTTTAATGACATTGACATTTTGACGTTGTTATTTTAAAAAAATTTTAGTGGGGTTTCCCGTTGAAATAAATAAATAAAAAATAAAATAAATAAATAAAGTTTTGGAAGTACTAAAGCCTCAAAATCAAAGGTAGGTCCCGCTTGACCTTTTGGTTTGATAAGACATTTCGTATTACCTTTGGTATTGGAAGATGTCATTTGATTTAAGCCTTGAATAGAAGTAGAAAAGAAGCTTTTCGAAAGACCTAAACGATTTAGACATTTTTCTGAAATAAAGTTTGCCTCTGAGGCAGAATCGAGTAAGATACGAACTGGTTGGTAATGTCCCCTTGAGTCTAACATGTCAGCTACAACGGTAGAAAGTAGAAAAGTGGAATTTTTGTAAATCATTGTCGCATGACAGTTTGTGGAATGGCTTCCTGACATAGGGGTGCTATTGGAATTGGAAAGTGGAATATTAGCGTTCTCTGGAGGATATGAATTAACACTCACAGAGGACGCTACTGGTTGTGGAACATGGAGAAGACTATGATGTCTGGCTCCACACGTGATGCAGTTGTAGGAGGAGGGGCAATTCACGGTCTGGTGAGCAAAATGTAAGCAATTTTGACATAGATTCACCTGCCGAACATAACCCATCCTTTCCTGTGGACTTTTGTTTTGAAATTCGATACATTTCGATAATGCGTGATTCGAAGAACATAGGTAACATTTTATTTTTGGATTAAAAGTTCTGTTCTGATTATTTTGTATTTGAGGGTTGCTGCGTTGATTGCTATTTTGTAAAGTATTTTGTTGATTTCTTGAATTTGAACTTTGATTTGAAATAGTTGTATTGAAAGCAGAAGGTGAATTAAAATTATTAAAACTGTTTCTCTGAAAACTGTTCTGTTGAGAATTACGCGTAGTTTGAGGTTGTCTAGGGGTTTGATTTTGCCTACTAAAACTGGGCATTTGCACTACAGATTCGAGCGCAACGCAATGATTTTCTATAAACGTGTAAAGATCAGTGTAGGACGGAATTTCTGAATTGTTTTTCTCTCTACTATAGTAAAGTTCGAAATCAGTCCTCATCTTGACTTTGTTGTTGAGTTTTGAGAGCATCATGTTAAAAGTAAGAAAATCCCATTCTTTTGTAGGAAAACCAAGCTCATTTAAGATGGCTAGATTCTCAGAAAATGTATCCAACATGGAACGTAATTCTTTCCCAGAACTGGATTTAGTTGAAAGAAAGTTAATAGCATTCAAAGCGGTAGTAGCAATAATTCGTTTATTTTGATACCTCTTTACTAAGGTTTCATACGCAATGTGATAATTGCTATCTGCGAGGGGAATGGTTTTTACTAGAGAAAGGGCTTCATTCAGAACAGAACTCCGCAAATTGTTGAAATTTCTCTATATCACTTCAATCAGAATTTTGATGTACCATGACTTTAAATAAGTGAAACCAGTGTTGCCAGTTTTTATAATTACCATCGAAAATTGGCAACCTTGGTTGTGGAAATGATCTTGTATTTGACCTCTGAACAATATTTTGTTGGCTAGGGTTGCCTACGTAATTGACAGGGTTGGCCCTAAAAAGGTCGTAGTAAATACCCTTACATTCATAATAAAGGTTGTCAAAGTCTTTTCTAGTTTTATCCTGCTCGTCAAATGAAAGTTTAAACTCTTCGAGAGAACCAATAATTTGGTTATGAAAATTATAGAATTGAGCATGACATTCTTCGACGTCTTCATATCTGGATTTAAACAAAAAGTGAAACGCTGTATCCGAGTTCGCTTTCAAAGCTACCTCGTGAGCTTCCGCCATTTGGTTGAAGCTCAAAAGCCTTTTGTCGCAAAGTTTTTTCTGTTTTTGCGTAGACATTTTTGTTTTTGAAAGTTAATTTGTTTTTAAAATTACCCAAAAAAATTCTTAAAATATAGCTTAAAATATAACCCGAATTTTAGCAAAAATTAAACAATTTTATTATTTTAATTTTATTAACTTTTTTCGAAAATTTTGAAATGAAATGTTTGTAAGTTTGTCTGTATGTTATTATTTGAACATATCCTTTAAAAAAAACTTTTATGTCTCACCAAGGATTGAACCCCGTACCTCCTGATTCCAAGTCGCACACTCTGTGCATACGACTAGCGGTCCTGTTTGAAAGTTTTTAAGAAAAGTCGGTATTCGAAGAAACAACGAGCGCGCAACGTGAGACCCACGTCACTATTCAAGCGGGATGACCCTGGTGACGGCGACACTTGCACCTGCGTGTTAACGCGACACCTGTAAAATCGATAATTAAAGGAAAGTAGATGGAAGAACCGCCTTAAAATTTCACTTTCGGCGTATTGACGCCACTTTTACTGAAAATGTAATGAACAAAGCGATCAACTTTGAAAATATGCACATTGGCGATAGTTATTTTTGAAACGTAATGAAAACTTCGGTCAACTTTTAGGAAAATATGTCCAACCGGTGTGAATCAATATGGCGTGATTACCGATAAGAAAATAGCCGACTCACTTTTGGAAATGAAATTTTGAAAATATATGGAAATTTGGAATTTTTGTAGGAAATTGGTGAACCACAGGAGTCTAGGTAGTTGGAAAAACTATTATTTGGGTGGAAGGACCATTAAATGTGCGTGCAAGTACTGAAAAATAATGGAATTTCCTTCGACAGGTCGCCGGTTTGGATTTACAAGCACATTTAAAAATAATTGTCGGTATTGACGATTGTAAATGGAAAGTTACGATACATATGGAATTTTATATGAAAAGGCACCTACCTCGGACTCTCTTGCGGCTCCAGTCAACGTTTAAACGTCCAGTTTTTCACCTCAAAATTCACTTTTTTGGGAACGTGATTTTTCTAGTGTCTTGTTGTGACGGTGGTTATTTGCGCACTCATCGCGGCGCTGCTTGTCCTCGCACGTGTGCGGTGCCGTGAAAACCCATATGCATATGTAAGAGCGCGAAAATTTAAATTATTTTAAACGCGCAGAAAAGGAAAAGAAAATGAAGAATAGGAAATTCATTGCTTGCACCAACACCCGACAATAGGTGGCGCTGCTGCTAGTAAAATCTCAAAAATATTCGGTAGAAAAGCCATGCAAGTCGCGTTTTAAAATTCGTGTAGAAAAGGCGTGGATCTAATGTGATTTTAACGTTGATAAAAATCACTTGAAAATAACGTTAAAATATTGCTGTTTTAATTTGATAATGGCGTTATTACAACGCAGTTTTTAGCAACGTTATTTTTTATAACGTTAATGAATGACCTATTAAGCTTGTTTTCATATATGAAATAAACGTTTTTTTCTAGCAGCTTTTAAAATTAACGTATTTTTTTTCTCACGCCTTTTTTACGTGTTAAACACGTGATGTGCTATGTGGGTTTTATAAGAATATACCAAAAAATAGTAGGAAAATTGCCTTAGTTTTCAAAAAATTCAAAAAAATATTCGTTTTTCATATCATATCTAACTTTTGTTTATGAATATCAGCTGGACCACCAGTGACGTGAACATTCGACATATATTTATAAGATCCGAACACCGGTCTATTCTATTCACCGTGAATTTCCGCAGCCCATTTGTCCGAAATTTCAAGAGTGCGTTCGAGTAGAAAACCCGTCGAGCGAGCGGGGCGTAGTGACGTCACGGACTGAACGCCCCGGTTTTCGCGGTTTGACTCGAACGGAAAAGGTATTCACCGGTTACAAATTTCTAACCCTAAATTTTTGGCAGAAAATTTTTGTTTATTTTTGCAATTTAAAACTGTTTGTAAATAAAAAAACCCTAGATTAAAATCGCCTTTAAGTTTATACATGAGTGTAGCAAGGCAATTTGTTGCGGGATAAAAAGACACTTTGATCACGCGGTTTATTTATATATTTTATGGGGGTTTTATGCTAGGTTTATACAGATAAAATTAAAAAAATAAAATAATTTTCAGATGATTTCTTTATTATCTTTAATTTTTACCCTGTATCTTGTAAGTAGTTCAAGATGTCGATGTGCGGTTTTCGGCATTCATTTTTTTACAAAATTCGGGCTCGTAACATATGTTAGTTTTTTTTTAGCTCCTCTGGAAATGGGCGTTTACTATCAAAAGGGTCCAATTTGGATGTACATAAATGAAAAAAAGCGACATAAATTTGAAAAATAAGTTTAAATAAAATGGGCTTTGTATGGAAGAAAACAGTGATAATTTGCTCTAGTGCAAATTATCGCTCTAGTTCGTTCCCTTTTGGTCGAAATCTGCCAGTCACATTGATTTTAATGGTCAATAATTTTCTGAAGGAAATAGTCAATATAACTTTCCTCTTTTTATGGGCAAAGTTAAGATAATGTATTTATTTGATTTTATTTTATTTCATGATTTTTTTTATTTGCCAAAAATTCTCATTTTAGGTATAGTTTTCCTGTGTGCTCTTTTAGTGTGTTTTTTTATGTGTGCGCTCTTTTCCTGTGTGAATATTTTCTGTGCGCTTTTTTCCTACGCGATTTTTTTCTGTACCCTTATTTATAGTTGCCGCTTTGCTATTACCCACCAGAATTTGGTTACAGAACCGCTGGCCGATGGGTAAAGCCTCACTGGGCAATCGCGGATAATTCTTAGCGCTCCGCACCGCGGCAAATTTGGAGCATCCTCTGGTAGTCTTTCTTCTTCATCCCCCTCAGAATCTTGGAGACATAAATCTACAGAACTGCGTCCATGTATTTTATTTGACAAAAAAACAGTAAAAAAACAGTTGTAAAAAAATGTTAACAAAAGTTTGAGAGTATAAAAAAGTAGGGTTATGTAATACGCCCGCTTTTCTCCCAAGGACCACAGATTAGGTAAATAAGTATCCAAGGACTATTCTCTGAGTGCGTTCGAGTGGGCAACCCACAGCCCTTGCTTTTCTCCATCCTCAAGCTCGAACGGAAAAATGGAGCTCGGGGCGCCCGGGTTGCCTACTCGAACGCAAGGACTGTACACAGATGTGTACAGTCCTTGACTCGAACGCACTCTAAGAGTGCGTTCGAGTAGAAAACCCGTCGAGCGAGCGGGGCGTAGTGACGTCACGGACAGAACGCCCTGGTTTTCGTGATTCAACTCGAACGGAAAAGGCATTCACCGGTTACAAACTTCTAACCCAAAATTTTCGGCAGGAAATTTTTGTTTATTTTTGCAATTTAAAACTGTTTGTAAATAAAAAACCCTAGATTAAAATCGCCTTTAAGTTTATACATGAGTTATTGCAAGGCTACAATTTGTTGAAGAATGAAAAGACACTTTGATCACGCGGTTTATTTATAGGGTATTTTTCGCACATTTGGACTCTTCCAAGTTTTTCTTTTTTTATGGCGGTTTTATGCTGAGATTATACAGATAAAAATAACATAATTTTCAGATTATTTCTTTATTATCTTTTATTTTTACCCTATATCTTGTAAGTAGTTCAAGATATCGATATGCGGTTTTCGGCATTAATTTTTTACAAAATTCTGGCTCGTAACATATGTTAGTTTTTTTCTAGCTCCTCTGGTAATGGGCGTTTCCTATCAAAAGTGTCCAATTTGGATCACTCTGTACATAAATGAAAAAAAAACGATAAAAGTTTGAAAAATGAGTTTAAATAAAATGGGCTTTTTCTGGAAGAATACAGCGATAATTTGCTCTAGTGCAAATTACCGATAATTTGTTTTAGTGCAAATTACCGATAATTTGCTCTAGTGCAAATTATCGCTGTAATTCGTTCCCTTTTCGTCCAAATCTGCCAGTCACATTGATTTAATTGGTCAATTTTTTTTTGAAGGAAATAATCAATATAGTCCCCTCTTTTTATGGGCAAAGTTGAGACAATTTATTTATTTTATTTTATTTTAATTCATAATTTTTTTATTAGCCAAAGCTTCTCACTTTAGGTATAATTTTCCTGTGCGCTCTTTTAGTGTGTGTGGTTTTTTTATGTGTGTGCTCTTTTCCTGTGTGGATATTTTCTGTGCGCTTTTTTCCTACGCGATTTTTTCCTGTACCCTTATTTATAGTCGCCGCTTAGCCATTACCCACCAGAATTTGGTTAGAGAGCCGGTGACCGATGGTTAAAGCCTCACTGGGCAATCGCGGATAATTCTTAGCGCTCCACATCGCGGCAAATTTGGAGCACCCTGGTAGTCTTTCTTCTTCTTTCTCCTCAGAATCTTGGAAACATAATTCTACAGTAAACTGAAATGCGTCCATGTATTTTATTTGACAAAATAACAGTAAGAAAACAGTCGTAAAAAATGTAAACAAAAGCTTAAAAGTATAAAAAAGTAGGGTTATGTAATACGCCCGCTTTTCTCCATCCTCAAGCTCGGGTCATATCGAGCGTGCCCCGACGTTTCGCTGGGTGTCATCTTGAACGCAAAAGGGCGTGCTCCGAGCGTCGACTCGAACGGAAAAATGGACCTCGGGGCGTCCGGGTTGCATACTCGAACGCACTCTGAGTGCTGAGCCAGAGGTTAGCTCGCTTTCAACACAGACACAGCAGCTTTTCTTGAAAAAACTTTATAATAAGCTTTCAAATAAGTTTGTTATTAAAATAACACAGAAACCGAAAGTCTTTTAATTTTAAATTAAGTTTATCGTTCTTAAACTTATTTACCTAATCTGTGGTTCTTAAATACTTACTTATCTGTGGATCTGTGGTTCAAAGTGTCCAAAGTACGTTTTTTGATTAACTTACCTAGCGGCAATCTTTTTGGTACCAGGTACCTATTAGGTGATCCGTGCCTATACCATTTTTTTTAATTAAAATTTTTGTTATGTTTGGGGTCATTAAGCCAAGAAATCTTGTTTCCTTAATTAAGGGTGAGTTTATGTAGAACTAAGATATCGTAGATAATATAAAACTTAACTTGTCATTTGTAATAAAATGTATTGGGCTCATTCTAGACTTTAGTACTTTCTTAAGACTTAAAAAAAGCCATTGACACTATTTCACATGAAATACTGGAGAAAAATTAAGTAAAATCATATTATCCAATCATCAACTAAAAGAAAATAGATAACATTCTTAGTGTCTGAAAATGTTAAATGTGGAGTACCACAAGCAGTGGCACACCCAGGAATAACTCTGGGGGGGGGTGGGGCGAGGCCTTTAGAGGGCACCCGAGGACTTTGAGGGGGGGGGGGCAAGGCCTTATGTTGGCATATTTTATGCAATTTTTTATTCATTTATGAAATATGTGGAAAATATCTAAAAAAATCCCCTTGGGTGTGCCCATGCTGTATACTTTACTTGGCCTCATGTTGTTTCTGATTTATATATTTCCTGGAGTTGTTTTGTCTGGTATCATGATTTGATAAACAACTTATAATAGGGAGAGTAGTAGGGTGACCATTTGTCCTGTATTAGGCAGGGCAGTCCTGTATTTGCAAGTTCTATCCTGTAAAATGTCCTGTTTTTGTCAAAATGTTGTGCATTATGATTTTGTCTTCTACTTAGTTTAGATCAGTGATCAAAAATCTCTTGTGCCAACAGAATGCAAATAGTATGTTCATTTTAATCAAAAACTCAGCATTTAATACCATCAAACATAAAACTTGATACACTTTTGGTCTTTTCCTAAATTACTGAAGAGGGATGTAGGACTGCCATCTCAAATGCAACTTGACGGCACTGAATGATCAGATACAAAAATAGTATTTGTCAAGCACTTTAAAACTTTTAAAACAGAAGTAACTATCAATGAAACTCACTCTGTCTCTTTTGCTGAAGAAATAAAAGAAAAAATTCTGATTCTCGATTTAACCAAAAGCCCAGGTCCTGATGGACTTTCACCTTTATTTAAAATAGAATAGAAATTTATTCACCAGTTTGAAATTCCATGAAAAAGGCTTTGTCAATTACAATAAAAATTAATCAATTTATAAAACATGCTTGGGAAGATTATCATTGTTTATTTTAACTACAGTCGAAACTCTAGAACTCGAACTCAAAGGGACAACCAAAACAGTTCGAGTTATGGAGAGTTCGAGTTATAGAAATTCGAATTAAAGAGGTTATAATACATATAAAAAGTGCAGGGACCACTTAAAGAGTTCGAGTTATAGAGAGGTTCGAGTTGTAGAGGTTCGAGTTAGAGAGGTTCGACTGTACATAGATAATATTTCTTGATCACTTAGGCTTAAAAATTAATTCATAGAGTAAAAAGCATGTTTTAATAAAAAGTTGTTTACATGCTGTGTAAATTGTTTGTCTCCCAAAGTTTTTATATTCTGAGGCACCTTATTATATAATAAATGACCATGATAGTTTCTAAAAGAGTATTGTTTATCTTTGCTGAACCCTCTAAAGCAGCTATTCCAGGTTTCTTTTAACTCTAGAATCTCTCTCTTCTATCTCACATTGTTAAAATAATGAAATCCATACTTACAGACGACTTCTATTTCTGTTATATGAACTATGTAGCTAATGAATAACATGAATTTTGTCAAGGGAGATCAATGGCTACTAATTTGGCCAGTTATCAACAATATCTAACTGCTGCTTTGGACTCAGGGAAACAAGTAGATGTGATTTACACTGATATCTCCAAAGCCTTCGACAGTCTGTCACAAATTTCTACTTAAAAATGTATCAGACATCAGCTTTAGCAGTCATTTCTTAGCATAGATAGGTTCCTACCAAACTGATTGACAACAAAGAGTGCAGTACCCTCTCAGGATCTCTTTGGCCCAATATTGGGACTTTTCATCCATATAGTATCAATTGCTCAGTATCGCAAAGTTAAAAGTAGTAGCTCTCTAATATATAGTGTTTATTTAATTAAAATTGTGTTCTTATTATGTGATTTAGGAATTGCAAGGATGAACTCAACAAGTAGTCTTCCATCTTCAGAAAACATATTAGTGACTTGCCCAAAAGAGTTTGTCTACCATGTTCAGCTAAATAGACCAGATAAGGGAAATGCCTTAAATGATAGTTTATGGAGGTATGTAAAGTTTTCTACAAATGGCTAGACAACATTAAAGTAACTTTACAACACAGGTTAGGAGACAAAAGTCCACAACCGCCCGCTGACGCTTGTATTCACGTGGTGTGTGCCCCGGTAAAGTAGAGGGAGGAAATTTCATGACCTGAGCTGGAATTTGTGTGAAAAACACTTCTCACCTGTTTCGCTGCATACGACGGAATGACCAAAAACTTCGTGAAGACGAGATGTCACACTGTATTTCCCTACTTTCCCAATACCAGCCGAATACGGGTCTAAAACAGCACAAAATATTTCAAGACACCTTCCAAAATATATGTTTCTCTTTTACTTTTCTCTTATACACATTAAGCATTTAATCTACCTGTATAGCTAAGACACATTACCGCCTTGTGTCCTCATCGCGCTAAGATAGGGTTGCCATATTTTTTTTATGAAATTAACGGACGTTTTTTCAAAATCCAATAGTTATTCAATATCTAATGCTACTCACCGCGCGCTACTTGTCAAGTACTTGCAAAGTATTTGGCAAGTAGAATGTAGTGTGTACAGACGGCCATTAGGATTGACTTTTAGAGCTCCTTGCACGTCTGATCGCTTGTCGGAAAACGAGTGTAAGTGAAAGGAAATAAACTAACACATTGGAGTAGAGTAGTAGTGTGCACAATTTACTAGTATATACAAGTATATTCCAAGACAAGTAATTCGGCAAGTCCCGCATAGTTCGTACTTTTTTTGCCAAGTATTTGTAAACAGTTTATTAACACTAAAAAGTTTAAACTCTGACAAAAAGAAATTTCTACCAATTACAGGACCTCTAATGGTCATAAAATCACAAAAGTTGTCAAACATTTTTGTTTTGATAGAGCATTTGCTGTGGAATAAAAGAGCACAAGCAATTGATTGGTGTAAATGCAACCACTGTGATTACAAAACACTATAGAACACTTACTTAAAAAGACATTTTTTGCAGCAAAAAAAGTGCAGAAGAGATCAATTGGTTTCAATTAATGATAGAAAACATTTTTTTTAATGCATTTTGTGTGATGATTACAAAGCAGTACAGAAGATTCAGTTGATGCCAAACCGAACCAAAGTGCAGACCAAATGGATTGGTTTAAATGTAATCAGTGTAATTACAAGTCTAATAAAAATCTTCATTTGAAAGCACATTCGATACGCCATAAAGGAGCAGACAGTTGGTTTAAACAGGGTTTAAAGGCAACAAGTGTGATTACATAATAATACAAGAAGGCCCATGTGAAGACATATTTACTGCATAAAGTTATTTAAGACCAAACAAACGATCTGCTTAAAAAATTTCTGCGTCGCGCGTCGATTGGTTTAAATGGAACCACTGTGATTACAAAACAGCACAGAAGACTTACTTGAAAAGGCATCATTTACTGCAGCATCAAAGTGGAGACGAGATCATATACAAAGCAATATATATATTGAAGAGACATTTGCTGCAGCACCAAAGTGCAGACCAAATGGATGGTCTAAATGCAACCAGTGTCATTACAAAACCAATAATAATTATATCATTTGAAAGCACATTTGATAGGCCATAAAGGTTTATTAAGGTTTAAATTAAACAAGTGTGATAACATAATAATACAGAACGGTCACGTGAAGACACATTTACGGCAGCCGCAGCATCATAGTTATTTCAAAGTCCGGTTTAAAAATGCATTTGCTGCGTCGCGCTTCGATTGGTTTAAATGTAACCAATGTGATTCCAAACCAGTACAGAAGACTTACTTGAAAATGCATTTAGTGTAGCATCAAAGTTCAGACGGCATTTAGTGCAGCACCAAAGTACAGATGAGATCATATACAAAGCAATACAGATGATTCAGTTAAAATGCAACCAGTGTAATTACAAGACCATTAATAATATCTATTTGAAAGCACATTTGATAGGCCATAAAGGTAATTAAACAAGTGTGATAACATAATAATACAGAAGAGTTATGTGAAGACACATTTACGGCAGCAGTAGCATCATAGTTATTTTAAGGTCCTGTTTAAAAATGCATTTGCTGCGTCGCGCTTCGATGTGATTACAAAACAGTACAAAAGACTTAATTGAAAAGGCATTTAGTGTAGCACCAATAAAGTGCAGACGAGATCATATACAAAGCAATACAGAAGATTCAGTTAAAAAGACATTTGCTGCAGCACCAAAGTGATGAAATGGATGGTTTAAATGCAACCAGTGTAATTGCAAGACCAATAATAATCTCTATTTGAAAGCACATTTGATAGGCCATAAAGGTTTATTAAAGTTTAAATTAAACAAGTGTGATAACATAATAATACAGAAGGGTCACGTGAAGACACATTTACGGCAGCAATAGCATCATAGTTATTTCAAAGTCCTGTTTAAAAATGCATTTCCTGCGTTGCGCGTCGATTGGTTTAAATGTAACCAATGTGATTACAAAACAGTACAGATGACTTACTTGAAAAAGCATTTAGTGCAGCATCAAAATGCAGACGAGATTATATATAAGGCAATACAGAAGATTGAGTTGAAAAGACATTTGCTGTAGTACCAAAGTGCCGACCAAATGGATGGTTTAAGTGCAACCAGTGTAATTACAAGATCAATAATAATATCTATTTGAAAGCACATTTTGTTAGCCCGCAGTTAGAAAAACGATAACTGCAATGGACTGTAAATATTTTAATTAAATGAAGCGCGAACAAACATAAATATATTGATATGAAATTACGAAATAACCAAACGTCCATAGGGTAATTGTTGTGCCACACAATGGCAATCAGAAACAAAGGCACTCACCAGTTTGCAGCCAATTTCTCCACGTTCCAAGGGGCCCCTGACTGGATCTAATGATGTCACCACGTAGCTGAAGGACTGAAGTTTCTAGTTCTATGCTTCAGTACACCAAAATCGAGCACTTTCAGGTGTAGAAATTTGAAATAGTTGGAGAACGAAATTAACACGCCATTTCTCGAGGCGATTGACAAAGGATCTCTCTTGATTGTTGGTGCGCATGTCCAAATTCGCGAAATGCACTCTGTCCTTCATCCAATTGTGTGGTTTTAAAAATTTAAAAACAACCGCGAAATTTAGCGGGAGCTAACATAACTGCCCTCCAAAACACACAATTTTAGAATCTCAACCGGACAGATATAGATATAAGAAAAATGATCGACCGATAAATATAAATGAATGAAAACAGATAAGTATCGTAAGTTTATTTAGAGATAACGAAATCCCGAAAAAGGCAAAACAAACAAACAAAAATTTAAAAAAAATAAAAATAAAAATAAAGAAAAACCTATTGTAATACCCGGTAATAGGTAAAAAATTAAAATTACTTTTAATTTGGCAAGAGGCACAGTTTTACAACTGGCCGCTTATAAACACCGGTAACCGTTTGTACCGTCGCAACACGCACCTGACCGTCTCCGCCGGGATGCAGTTCGATGACCCGACCGACCGGCCACTTCAAAGGTGATTGAATGTGATCACTTGTTATGATAACCAAATCATTTAATTTGATATTTGGGGACGAATCAGCCCACTTGTGTCGCTGTTGTAGCGTATGCAAATACTCTATAGAATACCATTTCCAAAAATCACTATGTAGTTTTTGGATTAGTTGCCATCTCGAGAGCCGATTTAGGGGAACCTCGGACAAATCTGACTCCGGAATTTCTGAATTAAGGGGTTCAAGTGTCAAAAAATGCCCAGGGGTAAGAGGTTGAAGATCGTGTGGGTCTGAAGAGGCAGGAGATAAAGGGCGACTATTAAGTACGGCTTCTATGCGACAGGTAAGGGTGGACATCTCCATGATAGACAACTTCTGGTCGCCGACAACTCGAACAAAGTGAGTTTTAAAACTTTTGACGCCAGCTTCTGCCAGGCCATTGAAATGTGGACTGAGAGGAGGTCCCAGATGCCAACAAATAGAAAGTCTGGTGGCAGCACTTCTTGCGTAATCAAGTAATTGGTTACGAAACCCTATAAAATTACTGCCTTGATCTGACCAGCATTGCGTCACGCTTCCACGTCTGGAAATGAATCGATGGAATGCACCTACGAACCCTTCGGTGGGAAGTTCCATGGTTAATTCCAAATGCACGCAATGTGTGGCCGTACAGACAAACACACATACATACGATTTGAAAGCTTTACAACCACGGTAACGATGAGGAATCACAAAGAAAGGTCCACAAAAGTCGATAGCTACACTCGAAAAAGGTTTAAGTTGATTGATTCGATGAGCGGGAAGTGAACTCATTATGGGCGGTCTATAGGGTTTAAGATTGATTCTAAAACATTGCAAGCACTTGGATATGGTTCTTTGAATTGCCCGTCTGGCAGATAATATCCAAAATTGCTGTAAAAGCAGATTATGTAATGTTTTAAACCCAGGATGAAGGTATTGTCGATGAGCGGACTCGATAAGAAGAGTAGTTAAACGATGGTTACTCGAAAGTAAGACGGGGTGTTTTGCAGAATAAGACAAAAGGTCAGATTTTTGTAATCTGCCACCGACTCTAATGATATTATTTTCATCAAGAAAAGGTGAAAGTTTTCGAAAAGGTTTCGGTATTGGTTTATCCTTAGATAACGCGGAAAAAAGCTCAGAAAAACAACCTTGAACGCGTTTGATAAGAAGGTATAACGCACTTTGCATCTCACCGGTGGTAGGAAAAACAATATTCTCAAAAATAACTTTTTGGTCCGGCGGCTTAGTGGGTTTTTGATAGGAATGGTTTTGAAAAAAGTTAACTATTCGAAGGACATAACAAATGATTCGTTGAATTTTTGATATAGATGAATATTTGATAAGAAGCTGATCTAAGAAGTTAACGTCAATTATCGCATTGCAACAGACCTTTGGCTTTTCCTCCAGATTAATATCTCCAAAATCAATCGGCATTTTTGATTTATGAAAATCTGGCCATTCGTTTTCGGGAGACCACAAAAACGACGGTGCGTTCCACCACATGTCATGTGACATGAGCTGTGAAGGGGTGGCCCCTCGTGACGCAATATCGGCTGCATTTAAAGCAGAAGGAATGTAGCGCCACGAGTTTGAGGGAATGATTTCTTGGATTCTACTGACTCGATTTCCAACAAAGGTTTGCCAGCGATTAGGAGGGGATGAAAGCCAGTGCAATACGACTTGCGAATCGCAGAAAGTAACGATATTTGTAAAAGTTATTTTTCCTTCATAGCTAGATAAAACGAAGTCAATTAATTCGCTTAAAAGAAATGCGCCTAGGAGTTCTAGCCTAGCCAAAGTTTGTGACTTTATAGGCGCGACCCTAGATTTTGCAGATATGAGAGAAACAGATATATTATTTTCCTCTTCTACACGAAAATATACGACGCCTGCGTAGCCTCGAATTGAAGCGTCACAGAAGCCGATGTTTTGACAGGTATTGGTTTTTGACAGTTTGATTTGTCGGGGTAATTGAAAATTGGAAAGAAGCGGGAATTCAGAACGAAGTTTGTTCCAAGCGTCGATGATAGAAGAATCTGGTTCTTCGTCCCAGCCTATTTTTGATATCCACAACTGTTGCAAAATAAATTTTGCTTGTAGCAACAAGAGACAAAGAAAACCTAAGGGATCGAAGATTGTTCCTATGATAGATAAAATAGAACGTTTGGTTGGGGGTTTGTCCTTCATTCGGCATTGATAAGAAAAAATGTCGTTTTTTGGATGCCATTGAAGTCCTAAAACTTTGATAAAGTGGGGTTCCTCCTTGTCAAAAGAGAGAGGCATTTGGCGATCGGATTCTGGCAATGTTGCCAATAACTCGGGACAATTGCTTGCCCATTTTTTAAGTTCAAATCCTCCCGACTTCAACAAATCATTGAGTTCTGTTTGAAGGGAGAGAGCTTCAGAAAGCGAAGGGCTAGTTCCCAAGATATCGTCGATATAGATTGACGTTTTTAGAACAGTACTAGCCAAAGGAAAACGTTCCTTTTCTCTCTCTGCCAGCTCATTTAAGGTACGCATGGCTAGAAAAGGTGAGCATGTCATGCCAAAAGTGACAGTAGAAAGTTCCCACACTGAAAGTGGGTCATGTGGAGAAAACCTCCACAATATCCTTTGATAAGGACGGTGATAAGGATTGATAAGCACTTGACGGAACATCTGTTTGATGTCAGCAATGTAGGCAATAGGACTAAGACGAAACGTAAGGAGTAAAGAAGCAATATCTTTTTGAAGTTTCGGTCCCGATAACAACGTCTCATTGAGCCTAATATTTTTTGGGGTGACTGCCGAACAATCCCAGACCACCCTTAATTTTGTACTTAAGCTTTCCGGCTTTAATACGCAATGATGTGCTAAAAAACATGTTACGTCGACTTTTGGTTGACTAGATAAAACTAGGCTCATATGATTAGAATCGATATAGTCTTGCATGAAACTTGAATAGGCAGTGTACAGCGTGTCCCATTTTCGATGGGATTAAATGGGAAACTCGGTTATTATTAAAGATATTGATTTTCTGATTGCACCTTACCGTGCTCTTTTTTGGAGCCCTTAAAAATGGTGTAATCAAATTTTTGCTACACCCCGTAGTTTCGCTAATACAGGGAGTTTTTGAAAAAATTGTATTTTTAATAATCCCTTGTATCTCGCTTATTGGGGTCAATTCTTTACATTTCAAAAAATTTGACGAAATTTGAAAAAATGTGACATAATCTGGCGCTTAAGATTTCTCGTTTAAAAGGCAATTTTAAACTTAAAAACTTACTTAAAAGGCCATTTCCCACTTTTTGATAGATGTAGCTTCACGATATAATATATTTTTTTAATTAAAAACGCCTAATTTATTATAAATTTTTAATTTAAAAATTGTAAATAAATTCAAAGCAGATAACCATTAACCACACAAACTGAAATGTCAGATTTCGTCACATTTCGTCACATTTCTTTCAAATTTATGAGTCCTATTCGTTTTCTTTATGAGGTCAGCTAAGTTTACTTTCTTTCTTTGTTTTTCACGGTAAAATTAACAAAGAGGGACTAACTGCATGTCGTGGAAGGGTCGCTACAAAATTAGCTCTACGCTGTTGCCACCGTTATATTTGAACGGATTTTTAAGGGAATGTCAAATTATTTCTTTAAAATCTGCCAGAAAAATCTGACTAAGTGGGATACTGGTCAAATTATTGAAGTGGTTATTATTTTTTTACTTTTCTTATCAAAGCTAGGCACGTATATAGTTTTTTATTCTGGGGGGTCCTCCCATATAGAAACTGCTGTTACTCAGTGACGGCCCATGAGGTTTTGGATAGGGTAATCAGAAATACTTGCTACAGTCGCCGCCGGCGGAAGATTACAGGGGTGCTACGAACAATTTTCGTCTAAAAGACGTTACTGTTGGGTTTATAAGGATAAAAATAAATATTAAAATAAAAATAAATGTAGATTCTATTGGAAACTGTGTGGGCGAATGAAGAAGAATTACAAAATGTTGAAAGTCCAGAATGTCGAAAGCTTGGGTTATTAGATATATTAATAGAAACTAACCTGACCAGATCAGGTGCCTTTTTTTTGTAATATACTTTAAAACCTAACCTGACCTGGTTAGGTTTTATTTTCTGTCTTTTAAATTTTTCAACTATTAGTATTTTTGTTTCTTCGACATTTTGTACTTTCGACATTTTGTGTTTCGATGTTTCTTCCGTCGCCCCTTCAATTGATCGCAAACTTATCATTACCTGTCCATACACGCCTCTTTTCCACCAAAAAAAAAGTGTCCAATGGACCGGTTAGGTCACGTTTTCGATCAATTAACCAGAGTTGAATTAACAGGTTAGGATAAGTTTGCCATCAATCGACAAAGGTGAGGTTTGGTTTAATAAAAAAAAATGCAAAATATGCTTTTTGTATTAGGAAATGCACGAAATGTGATGACATCGAACCTTTTAGAAAAGCTATCGTCCAAAAAAGTCGGCAAAAAATTTTGCACCCTGTCAATTGTGTACCTTTATCAATATTAATGTTAATCCCGGAATAAAATATACAAACAAAATATAACGGGTTTAAAACCTTAGATACTATAATTAAAATATATTGAAATTGAAGAAATAGTTAAAAAGCTAAAGAATAAATTCCAGTGCAAAATTATTTACTCTGTAGGTTCATTGAATAGCTACCTAATTTGAAAAAGTAATAAAAAAAAATAAAATAGTTTTTAAGGTTTTGATTATAACAAATATAATAAGGGTAAAAAAAAATTGAACTTATAAAAATAAAACCAAGTAAAAATTTTCATTAAACTTGCAGACAAAGTGCCTAATTATTTAAATTATTTGGTTTTATTTTTAAAAGAACTATGAATAAAGACAGACAGCCATTTTGATTTTTTTGGCCCAAACTTATTTTGAGCAAAAATAAAAAGGTTTTTTTTTGACGGTCCCCAATAGCCTTCCTACCTATGAGTGGCTAAAAAATAAGTCAGCCAAGCATCCTTTTTCATTCAAATTTATTTTAAAATCAAGTTCAAAAACACGACAAAGAAAAACAATTTTTTAGCAGCTGCTCAAATCTTGGATTGATTTTGCAGTCAAGTCAAGTAATATTATTTAACACACAAATGTTTATGAATAAAATTATGAGATTTAGAAAACAAAATTTTTTTCCACTCTCCATGCATTTAGGTATAAAAAAATACCTTTAAGATTTAAATTTTTTAGAAAACAAAATACTTAACCAAACTTTACTTTGAGCAAGTTTTCAGCTATTATAAGCAAAAATCTCAAAAATCAGAATCAATTCCGCCGTAAAAAATGCGAATTATCCATATCTCTACTATTATTATCACTACTAAATGTTTGATTACTTTTTATTCCTAAAAATATCGGGGGGAGATTGATCCCCCCTTAGGTACCACCTTGCACGTTACGTTGTAAGAGTTTTTCGTAAAAGTATTTTAACAACATATTTAAAAAGTGAATCCAACTTGTGAACGGTACCTTTCTTGGTTTCACTTGGAAACAATGAATTGGCAACATAGTATTTCGTAACTGACAGTCCCCTTGGTGATCTTTGACTGACAGTTGTCAAATTACGAGTCGTTAAATACCGAGATGAATTCCAAGACGTGCGCAAGCGTTGATCTGTCACTTCTGCCAACCAATCAACTGAGAGATATTTCAGTATGGTTTTATACAGCAAAACTTTAATAATTTCCAGTTCTTTTTGATGAAAATTCGTCGTTTTTGTGCTGTGAAAATGCCGGTGACGTGCAAGTTGTGTGACAAATTATTTAGTGCCCAATTTAATTTGAATCAAAGATTATAGATTATAATATATTTGAATAAACACTGTCAAAGTAAACATGGCATACAAAAACAAAGGTAGTCCTATGCAGAAAGTGTTTTTATGTTTAGATGCCTAGAATGTAAATGCTCCTTCCCAAAAAACTTGGATCTGTGTGATCATTTGAAATACAAACACAATCAAGAAATACTTGAAGAAACATTGGAGTTGAGAGTCAATACACCCATGGCAAAACAAAATAAACGTGAAAGGCATAAGATCATATAGAAGAAATACTGCATATGCCTCAAAAAATATTAATCGCAGCACATAGATATTGTATATTTTTGAAATCAGAATGAAAAGACAAATCTTAAAATGCAAAAATATACAGGGTGTTCCCTCTCAAAAAATCGACTTCATTGTCACACCCTGTACAGGGTGTCCCAAATTCGTTGTTTTTTTGTGGTGTCGGGTATTTCTAGGAGAGATAGAAAACGACGCGCAAATTTCAAGAGAAGCCTAAAGGTGAAAACCACATTTAGATATAGCAAGCCGTTTTTAAGCTACGGAGTGTTTTTGTCTGCATTTTGGATGGGGGTCTATAACTTTTTTGTTTATGAAAATTTTGTTTTTGTGTAAATAGCTTTCTTATAGATCTTTTCTTGAAGAATTGACAGATGTAAACGGTTTTTATTTATCTCTTTTGATTTTTAAGATATTGCATAAAGTTGTTATTTTTCTTACAGAATAACTCTTTTTTTATTCGATTTTTAAAATCAGGTTAAAATTTCCTTTAAAATGATGTATCACACTCAATATTTTATTTTTTTATTGTTTTCTTTATTTTTATTTTTTAATCACCTCTTTATTATTTTTTTATTTTTATAATTTTATAATATTAAACCGTACCGAACCGAACCCATTAAGCAAACTAAAATATGTGGTAAAAATAAAAAAAATACAAAAATATAAAGAAATAAAGGGAAATTTTTTTTTATGTGACAAATAAAATTTAATTTAACAGTTGAATTCCTCTTAAAAAAGTGTCTTAAGAATTTTTTCACAGAAATAAAAAATATTACCAAATAAACAAGTTATAGACCCCTTCCCAAAATGCAGACTTTTTAAAAACACCCCGTCGTGTACAAACGGCTTGCTATATCAAAATGCGATTTTCACCTTTAAGCTTCTTTTGAAATTTGAGTGTCACAAAGGGGGATCAGTTTTTTTAGCCCCTCTAGAAATACCCGAAACCCCCCAAAAACATCGAATTTGGGACAAAAAATTATGTTGGCTTTTAAAGTTGTCATAATTAACCAAAAAAATTAAATTTATTTTCAATGATAAAGTTGCTGAGTGCTCCGGTTATAAAAAACCACCCGGTACCTACATAAAATCATACCTAAAAATTAGAATTGACCATTATTTTATACCTTGAATTTTTTATTATACGTTCAGCTCTTCGATCTCGCGCCAATGACGGTATTCGCGCCAATAATTTAAATTAGACATTTTGACGTTAATTTTGGCGCATGCTCCTTTGATGGAATTCATCTCGGTATTTAACGACTCGTGTCAAATTTGCCAAATAGAAAAACCGTTGTATGATGAGGTGCTCGGAAAAATACAATTTATCAAGAACTTGTGGATTATCAGTAGCCGAGTTTCAAGGTAGGTTTTAGATTAAATTTTCCCGCATATTTTAAATTTTTGGGGTTTTCATAATTTCCTAAGTTGGCCCATTACCGTGTGGTGTAAGACGTTTTACACAAAGCTGAAATTGCAGTGTTGTCAAGATTTACACCTAAATTCTGTTGTTTCAAATTTCGTCAGATTATTCCAAATTATTTCAAATTTTGAAGAATTGCCCCCATTTTGCGAGATATTTTTATTCTGTAAAAACCTTTTCATGGCAACTTTTTTACAAGGAAATAATGACGTTGTCAACTTTTTAAAATATTGTTTAGTTTTTGAGATATGGTATTTATCATAAAAAAATTAAATACGGACCTGGATTTTTTTTATTACTATTTTGATTGATTTCATGCTAGTATTATCATAAAATAATAAAAATTTTAAAATTTTTTGTTTTAAGGTAAAAGAAAAATATTTAATATTTAAAAAAAAAATAGTCCGAACCTGGATATTTTCAACATAAATATAAATTAAAAATTGCTAGATAAACAATTTTTAGTTTAACTGTTTTGATACTTAGCATATTAAAATGGTTTTACGTTAATTTACAGATTTATTTGAAACAAAGTCTACAAAAAATACAAAAAAAAACAAATTATAAAAAATAACTAATTTTTCTGATTACCATTATGTGTAAGACATTGTTGGCATTTTTGAGTAGTTTTTCTTAACGCATTTTGCATAAAAATATTTCTGCCATTTAAATATTGGGATTTTGTTGCTTGAATGAAGCAGTCAAACATATCACAGTTTTCAAAATCTGGATATGGTCGATTTCTAGCCAGTTTAAAATAATTGTAAGCCATTCACAAAAATGACAAGTAAAATGACAATGTCAATTCCACGCTTTTGTTTTGTAAATTTCACGAACTGCTGTGCTACCATCAAATAATTAGTATGATATTATTTTTGTAACTTTTTAACGTTTTCTACTTTATTTATAGATCTTTTAATTATCATTTTAATACAGATAAACTAAAAATCGTTCAACTAGTGTGTCTTGCAATTTTTAATTTATAATTACGTTGGAAATTTCCAGGTTCGGACTATATTTTTTTTTTCAAATATTAAATAGTTTTTTTAACCTTAAATCAAAAAAATATTAAAGTTTTATCATTTTAAGGTAATAATAGCATGGAACCAATGAAAGTAGTAATAAAAAAAATCCAGGTCCGTATTTAATTTTTTTATGATAAATACCATATCTCAAAAACTAAACCATATTTTAAAAAATTGACAACGTCATTATTTTGCTCTAAAAAAGTTGCCATAGAAAGGTTTTTACAGAATAAAAATATCTTGCAAAATAAGCGAGATACAAGGAATTAATTAAAATGCAATTTTTTCAAAAACTCCCTGTATTAGCGAAACCACGGGGTATAGCAAAAATCTGATTACACCATTTTTAAGGGCTCCAAAAAAGAGCACGGTAAGGTGCAATCAGAAAATCGATATCTTTAATAATAACCGAGTTTCCCATTTAATCCCATCGAAAATGGGACACGCTGTACAGATCAGGATTTTTGAGTAATCTATTTTCTAGAAGTAAAAATCTACGATAAGCTTGCGGATAAGTATTTCCTAGGTCAGGGTTTATTTTATCTTTAAACGGAAGATCTACCATGAATCTACCGCTCGGTTGCCGTACTACACTAGCAGTAAAAATTGATTCTGCTTGTTTTTCTTCCTTTGATAAGATTTGTTTTTTAGGCAAATGTTCGATTTCCCAAAACCTAGGGAGAATGACCTCTAAAGGAGGTGAATGACTCGTTAAAAAACAACTGGTTCGTTCCGTAAGACTACCCACTTCGTCAACTTTTCCCATGACGACCCAGCCAAAGATAGTTTCAAGGGCTGAAGGTTGCCTTATTTGTCCAAGAACCCTGCCCTCCTTGAATATCTGTCCGAATAGCTCGCAACCAATAACTAGGTCCACAGGTCTAGATTTGAAATAAGATGGGTCGGCAAGTTTAAGGTTTTCCAAGTGTTTCCACTAATTATCGTTCAAAGTGAATGTAGGCATATTGGAACATAGTTGTGGAACAACAATTGCTTCGAAATTAAGTAAAGGAGTGACTTGTCCTTGTGGCTTAATGTGACATTGAACGAGCCCTTTGGAAGTAAAAGAAGACATCTGATTTAATCCGAATATTTCACTGATGTAACTTTGCCTAGGAAGATTAAGACGCTGAATACACTTTTCACTGATGAATCCTGTCTGTGATCCAGAATCAAGCAGTGCCCTTACAGGTTGAAAATTTCCGCAACGGTCCATAACATCTATTATGGCGGTGCATAAAAGAAAGGTACCTGAAGGTCCTTAGGCATTTAATGATACATGAAGAATATTGACAGGTGGTGTGTGAATGACAGGACTAGTATCTTGGCTTCCAGACTCTTGATTAGTTTCTAAGATATGAGTTAAAGTGTGGTGCCTTTTACTATTGCAAGTCCTGCATGAATATTTTGATTTGCACGTATCTACCCCATGCAAGGGATGAAAACACGCTAGACATAATTTTTTCTGCTTCACGAAAGATAGGCGATCGATAGGTGAGAGATCAAGAAATGTTTGACGTTTCGAAAGCACGTGACCTTGATTACACCGGAAACATTTTATTCCCGTACTTGAATTAGTTGAGGTGCCAGCCAGTCCTATAAAAGGCGACTTGGATGATTTATAGGTAGGCCTTTGACCAAACTGATTTTGCATAGAATTTGAATTTTGATAGGTAGGCTTTTGCCCAAACTGACTTTGCATAGAATTTGATTTTTGATAGATAGGCACCTTTTTGGGTGCTGTTGATTGAGGAAGTGATTCCAAAACTTTACATCTTTTTTCTAGAAATTGAAAAAGTGACTGAAAAGTGGGAATTTCGGTATTAGTATTGGCGTGACTCATTTCGAAATTTGAACGCGTCGGAATATCCAATTTTTCTAACAAAATGAAAAAAATAATAAAGTCCCAACTGTCAACGTCAAAGCTAAGTGATTTTAACATTTCTAGGGATTCAGAAAAGGTGTCAATTAAATTACGCAATTCTTTAGCTGACTCGTTTTTTAAGGTGGAGTTCATAATTGTGCTTAAAGCATCATTTGCGAGGTCTCGCTTGTTTTGATATCTATTGACTAATTTGTCGTAAGCAATTTTATAATTTTGATCAGATAAGCTAATCCCTGATATCAATTTTAAAGGCTCATCCTCGAGATATGAAAATAAATATTGAAGTTTTCGAACGTTACTTAGACTTTGATTTTGATCTATAATGTTATTAAAAAGATCGAAAAAGCTTGGCCATAATTTTTTATCACCTCGAAATATGGGAATACCTAACTCTTTGAGTTTTGGAGTTTCGTTTTGTCGAACATATGATCCCGAAAAGGATGGGGCCTCAACCGGAAATATTTTAGAGTAAACCCCCTTACACGCATAAAAATATTTACGAGCTTCTGAAAGGATCGCATCCTGCGTTTTAAACTCCTCGTCGTCCGCGTCGTCTATCAACATAATGACGTCATTATGTGCCAGCATGCATTTATCGAAGGTTTCATCCAAATCGGAATACCTCACTTGAAACTCGTTTCTCGCTTTTTCGTCCTTTGCCGAGGTCTGTAAAAACACATAACACTCGGTTATCGCAGATAAAAAACCCTTGCGTTTTTGCACGGCTTTTTTGACAGACATGATTTTACCTTTGAAATGACGAAATTGTCGGTAAATATACAATTAACGCTAAATTAATGCTTCTAAAATAGAAAAATGACAAATTGTCGAAAATATGCACTAATTTATCGCAATTGATGAAAATTGTTTTAAATATCGAAATGATATGGAACACATCTAATCACAGAAATGTCGGTAAATATACAATTAACGCTAAATCAATGCTTCTGAAATAGAAAAATGACGAATTGTCGAAAATATGCACTAATTTATCGCAATTGATGAAAATTGTTTTAAATATCGAAATGATATGGAACACACCTAACACATAAATGAGAAATGTTGTTTGTTTTGTTTTGATTCCTTCTCGATTTTGTTTATACCACGCGGTCTCTCGTTTCAATACGATGGGAAAAATTCAAGGCCGCCTTGTTTTCGGCGTGAAAATAATGGCCGATTATTAATACCGTCGTATGGAGTTTTTATTTAAAATAATTCGGCTCGAAAGGAACACTTATGTTAGCCCGCGGTTAGAAAAACGATAACTGTAATGGACTGTAAATATTTTAATTAAATGAAGCGCGAACAAACATAAATATATTGATATGAAATTACGAAATAACCAAACGTCCATAGGTTAATTGTTGTGCCACACAACGGCAATCAGAAACAAAGGCACTCACCAGTTTGCAGCCAATTTCTCCACGTTCCAAGGGGCCCCTGACTGGATCTAATGATGTCACCACGTAGCTGAAGGACTGAAGTTTCTAGTTCTATGCTTCAGTACACCAAAATCGAGCACTTTCAGGTGTAGAAATTTGAAATAGTTGGAGAACGAAATTAACACGCCATTTCTCGAGGCGATTGACAAAGGATCTCTCTTGATTGTTGGTGCGCATGTCCAAATTCGCGAAATGCACTCTGTCCTTCATCCAATTGTGTGGTTTTAAAAATTTAAAAACAACCGCGAAATTTAGCGGGAGCTAACACATTTGATAGGCCATAAAGGTAATTAAACAAGTGTAATAACATAATAATACAGAAGGGTCACGTGAAGACACATTTACGGCAGCAGTAGCATCATAGTTATTTGAAAGTCCGGTTTAAAAATGCATTTGCTGCGTCGTGCGTCGGTCTAGGACAACTGGGCGCCGCCAACTCGGCGCCGCCAACTGGGCGCCGGGCCAACTGGGCGCCGGGCCAACTCGGCGCCGCCAACTGGGCGCCGGCCAACTCGGCGCCGGACTAAAAATTTGTTTTTGATAAAATGTGTAGATGAAAAATAAAATAATTTATTTATATAAAAACATCTTTAAAAAATCCTTTACTAACTAACTAACTATCTATCAAATCTTGTGAAGCGTTTTTAACACACTTCCCATTATCCGATTTGGATGAAATTTGGTACACACTTAGTGGTCCCATGACAATACAACATTAAGAAAAAAATATCCTAGGACCCCTACCCCCACCCCTTCTATAGAAAAATGTGTTTTTGACACACTTCCCGTTATCCGATTTGGATAAAATTTGGTATACACATAGTGGTCCGATAATAATACAACAATAAGAAAAAAATATCCTCCCACCCCTACCCCCACCCCCTTCCATAGAAAAATTTGTTTTTGACACACATCCCGTTATCCGATTTGGATGAAATTTGGTATCCGATCCCACCTCTACCCCCACCCCCTTTAATAGAAAAATGAGTTTTTGACACACTTCCCATTATCCGATTTGGATGAAATTTGGTATTCACATAGTGGTCCAATGACAATACAACATTGAAAAAAAATATATCCTCCCACCCCTACCCCCACCCCCTTCCATAGAAAATGCGTTTTTGACACCCTTCCCATTATCCGATTTGGATGAAATTTGGTATACATATAGTGGTCCGATGACAATATAATATTGAAAAAAAAAATCCTACCACTCCTACCCCCACCCTCATCTATAGAAAAATGCGTTTTTGACACACTTCCCATTATCCGATTTGGATGAAATTTGGTATACATATAGTGATCCGATGACAATATAATATTAAGAAAAAAATATCCTCCCACCTCTACCTCCACCCCCTTTAATAGAAAAATGAGTTTTTGACACACTTCCTATTATCCGATTTGGATGAAATTTGGTATTCACATAGTGGTCCAATGACAATACAACATTAAAAAAAATATATCCTCCCACCCCTACCCCCACCCCCTTCCATAGAAAATGCGTTTTTGACACCCTTCCCATTATCCGATTTGGATGAAATTTGGTATACATATAGTGGTCCGATGACAATATAATATTGAAAAAAAATCCTACCACTCCTACCCCCACCCTCATCTATAGAAAAATGCGTTTTTGATATACTTCCCACTATCCGATTTGGATGAAGTTTGGTATACATATAGTGATCCGATGACAATACAATATTAAGAAAAAATATCCTCCCACCTCTACCCCCACCCCCTTTCATAGAAAAATGAGTTTTTGACACACTTCCCATTATCCGATTTAGATGATTTTTTTAAAAAGAGTAAAAAATCATGTTCAGCGACGTTAAACACCACAAAGTTCTAAATGTATTATAAATCGATCCCTAAGCACTGTAATCTTTCAAGTTTGAGACAAGTCGGTTAGTTAATAAAAAATCTGCCATTTTTGATCCGCCATTTTGATTTTTTTAAGTTTAAGTAAAAAATTTTGTTAAATGACTTCAAGCAATGTAATATTTCAAGTTTGAGACAAATCGGTTAGTAAATAAAAAATCTGCCATTTTGGATCAGCCATTTTGATTTTTTTAAGTTTGAGTAAAAAATTTTGTTAAATGACCTCAAGCAATGTAATATTTCAAGTTTGAGACAAATCGGTTAGTAAATAAGAAAATCCGCCATTTTGGATCCGCCATTTTGATTTTTTTAAATTTGAGTAAAAAATTTTGTTAAATGACCTCAAGCAATGTAATATTTCAAGTTTGGGACAAATCGGTTAGTAAATAAGAAAAACCGCCATTTTGATTTTTTTAAGTTTGAGTAAAAAATTTTCGTAAATGACCTGAAGCATTTTGATTTTTCGATCCGCCATTGTTGTAATAAAAAACGTAAATTGTAGTATTACCAGGTTACCAAACACTAGAACTGCCAAGATTCAACAGTCGGCTTAATGGATTTAACTTTACTTAACAAAAACAGATTTCAAATAAATTAGTAAAAAAATTTCTTTTAAGTCACAAGCTTTCATAAAATGCACTAAAAATTAAAAAATAATTTTCTAACATTCTAATATTATCATAATAATAAAAGCGATGGCCGACTGATGGAAATTTTGAGGATGTTAGCACGATAAGATATCCGTATCAATTAAATATTACTATTTGCAAGAATCAATCTAGCAGAAAAATGCAGAGGTAAATAAATAAAGAAGAGTTTATTCTGGATTATAATGAAATCGCTGATCGTAAGTTGTTTGGAAACTCATTTTTCTATTGGGGGAAGAAGAGGGTGGGGGTAGAGGTAGAAATATATTTTTTGTTTGGGCTGTATTGCCATCGGACCTTTATGCATATATCAAATTTTATAAAAGTTATTTGAAGTGAAGTGTGTCAAAAATGCATTTTTTATGGAAGGGGGTGGGGGGTAGGGGTGGGAGGACATTTTTTCATTATTGTTGTATTGTTATCGGACTACTATATGTATACCAAATTTCATCCAAATCGGATAATGGTAAGTGTGTCAAAAACGCATTTTTCTATAGATGAGGGTGGGGGTAGGAGTGGTAGGATTTTTTTTTTCAATGTTGTATTGTCATTGGACCACTATATGTATACCAAATTTCATCCAAATCGGATAATGGGAAGGGTGTCAAAAACGCATTTTCCATGGAAGGGGGTGGGGGTAGGGGCGGGAGGATATTTTTTTAAATGTTGTATTGTCATCGGACCACTATGTGAATACCAAATTTCATCCAAATCGGATAATGGGAAGTGTGTAAAAAACTCATTTTTCTATGAAAGGGGGTGGGGGTAGAGGTGGGAGGATATTTTTTCTTATTGTTGTATTATCATCAGACCACTATGTGAATACCAAGTTTCATCCAAATCGGATAATGGGAAGTGTGTCAAAAACTCATTTTTCTATGAAAGGGGGTGGGGGTAGAGGTGGGAGGATATTTTTTTATTATATATGTATACCAAATTTCATCCAAATCGGATAACGGGATGTGTGTCAAAAACAAATTTTTCTATGGAAGGGGGTGGGGGTAGGGGTGGGAGGATATTTTTTCTTATTGTTGTATTATCATCAGACCACTATGTGAATACCAAGTTTCATCCAAATCGGATAATGGGAAGTGTGTCAAAAACTCATTTTTCTATGAAAGGGGGTGGGGGTAGAGGTGGGAGGATATTTTTTTATTATATATGTATACCAAATTTCATCCAAATCGGATAACGGGATGTGTGTCAAAAACAAATTTTTCTATGGAAGAGGGTGGGGGTAGGGGTGGGAGGATATTTTTTTCTTATTGTATTATTATCGGACCACTATGTGTATACCAAATTTTATCCAAATCGGATAACGGGAAGTGTGTCAAAAACACATTTTTCTATAGAAGGGGTGGGGGTAGGGGTGGGAGGATATTTTTTTCTTATTGTTGTATTATCATCGGACCACTATGTGTATACCAAATTTTATCCAAATCGGATAACGGGAAGTGTGTCAAAAACACATTTTTCTATAGAAGGGGTGGGGGTTGGGGTTGTTTGGATATTTTTTGTTAATGTTGTATTGTCATGGGACCACTACGTGTGTACCAAATTTCATCCAAATCGGATAATGGGAAGTGTGTCAAAAACGCTTCACAAGATTTGATAGATAGTTAGTTAGACACAACATCTGAAGCTAAATAAAAGCTTGTAAAAAATTGCGTAGGATTTTTTAAAGATGTTTTTATATAAATAATATATTTTATTTTTCATCTACACATTTTGTCAAAAAAATTTTTTTTTGTCCGGCGCCGAGTTGGCCGGCGCCCCGTTGGCGGCGCCGAGTTGGCGGCGCCCAGTTGGCGGCGCCCAGTTGGCCCATTCCGGTCGTGCGTCGATTGGTTTAAATGTAACCAATGTGATTACAAAACAGTACAGAAGACTTCATTGAAAAGGCATTTAGTGCAGCACGAAAGTGCAGACGAGATCATATACAAAGCAATCCAGAAGATTCAGTTAAAAAGACATTTGCTGCAGCACCAAAGTGCAGACCAAATGGATGGTTTAAATGCAACCAGTGTAATTACAAGACAAATAATAATCTCTATTTGAAAGCACATTTGATAGGCCATAAAGGTTTATTAAGGTTTAAATTAAACAAGTGTGATAACATAATAATGCAGAAGGGTAACGTGAAGACACATTTACGGCAGCAGTAGCAACATAGTTATTGGAAGGTCCGGTTTAAAAATGCATTTGCTGCGTCGTGCGTCGATTGGTTTATATGTAACCAATGTGATTACAACACAGTACAGAAGACTTTCTTAAAAAGACATTTACTGTAGCATCAAAGTTCAGACGGGAGCAATTATTGACTTTTTTTTTAATTGACTTTAAAAAAAATGCTACCAGTGTGGTTACAAAGCAAGGAAGAAGATTCCGTTAAAAAGACATTTGCTGTAGCAACAAAGTACAGACCAAATGCATTGGTTTAAATGTAACCAGTGTAATTACAAGACCAATAATTATCTCTATTTGAAAGCACATTTGATAGGCCATAAAGGTAATTAAACAAGTGTGATAACATAATAACACAGAAGGGTCACGTGAAGACAAATTTACAGCAGCAGTAGCATCATAGTTATTTTAAAGTCCTGTTTAAAAAATGCATTTGCTGCGTCGCGCGTCTGTTGGTTTAAAGGTAACCAAGTACAGAAGACTTACCTGAAAAGGCATTTAGTGCAGCACCAAAGTGCAGACGAGATCATATACAAAGCAATACAGAGGATTCAGTTAAAAAGACATTTGCTGCAGCACCAAAGTGCAGGCCAAATGGGTGGTTTAAATGCAACCAGTGTAATTACAAGACCAATAATAATATCTATTTGAAAGCACATTTGATACGCCATAAAGCTTTGTTAAGGTTTAAATTACAACAACAAGTGTAATATAGAATGGTCACGTAAAGGCACATTTAGGGCAGCAACAGCATCAGAGAAATCAATTGGTTTCAATTAATGATGAAAAACCTTTTTTTTATGCAATTAGTGTGGTGATTACAAAGCAGTACAGAAGATTCAGTTGAAAAGACGTTTGCTGCCGAACCGAACCAAAGTGAAGACCAAATGGACTGGTTTAAATGTAACCGATGTAATTACAAGATCAATAAAAATCTTCATTTGAAAGCACATTCGATACGCCATAAAGGAGCGGACAATTGGTTTAAATTAGGTTTAAATGCAACTGTGATATCATAATAATACGGACATTCACGTGAAGACATATACTGCTTTTTTAAAAAAAATTGTACACCTATCATGGGTTTTTATAATGCAGGTGTACAAATTTTTTTGATAAGTAGTATATTTGCTGCAGGAGCATCAAAGTTATTTCAAGACCAGACGGAAGTCTTGTTTAAAGATGCATTTGCTGCGTCACGCCTCGATTGGTTTAAATGCAACCACTGTGATTATAAAACAGTATAGAAGACTCACTTAAAAAGGCATTTATAAAGCAATACAGAAGATTCAGTTGAAAGACATTTGCTTTAGCACTAGCAACCAGTGTAAGTACAAGACCAATAATAATCTCTATGTGAAAGCGCATTTGATAGGCCATAAAGGTTTATTAAGGTTTAAATTAAACAAGTGTGATAACATAATAATTCAGACTGGTCACGTGAAGACACATTTACGGCAGCCGCAGCATCATAGTTATTTCAAAGTCCTGTTTAAAAATGCATTTGCTGCGTCGCGCTTCGATTGGTATAAATGCACTGTTATTATAAAACAGTACAGAAGACTTACTTGAAAAGGCATTATTTACTGCAGCTTCAAAGTGCAGACGAGATCATATATGAAGCAGTACAGAAGATTCAGTTAAAAAGACATTTGCTGTAGCACCAAAGTGCCTACCAAATGGATGGTTTAAATGGACCCAGTGTAATTACAAGACAAATAATAATCTCTCTTTGAAAGCACATTTGATAGGCCATAATAGTTGTTTAAACAACAAGGTTTGAAAACGACTCTTTGCACACGATCGAGACAGTTTGGTAGACAAGTCGAGGGAGTGTGCAAAGAGGTTTTCAAACGAGTTTTTTACAATATTTTTTATACGACTGCTAATAAAGAAATCAAATTTTAATTTAATTTGTTTTTATTTCCGACATTTTTACAACAAAACTTTAAAAATTCAACAATTTTTTGACGTATCTAATCAACAAAACATACGAGCAGTGACGGTTGCTACGGAACTAAGCCAAGTTATATTGATGGGTGACAACAACAAAAATCACAATGACGGGAGACCCGTATGCAGAAATGACATAGGCGTGCACAAAAATGACATAAGCGTGTGCAAAACGTTTTGCACACAGCGTGCGCAAAATGCCATTTTCAGATCGTGTTCTCCGTGCGCAAAACCCCCTTTTACAAGACAGTCGTATAAAAAGGTAATTAAACAAGTGTGATAACATAATAATAATTAAACAAATGTGATAACATAATAATACAGAAGAAGGGTCACGTGAAGACACATTTACGGCGGCAGTAGCATCATAGTTATTTTAAAGTCCGGTTTAAAAATGCATTTGCTGCGTCGTGCGTCGATTGGTTTAAATGTAACCAATGTGATTACAAAACAGTACAGAAGACTTCATTGAAAAGGCATTTAGTGCAGCACCAAAGTGCAGACGAGATCATATACAAAGCAATACAGAGGATTCAGTTAAAAAGACATTTGCTGCAGCACCAAAGTGCAGACCAAATGGATGGTTTAAATGCAACCAGTGTAATTACAAGACCAATAATAATCTGTATTTGAAAGCACATTTGATAGGCCATAAAGGTGTATTAAGGTTTAAATCAAACAAGTGTGATAACATAATAATGCAGAAGGGTCACGTGAATACACATTTATTTTAAAAACCTGTTTAAAAATGCATTTGCTGCGTCGCGCGTCGATTGGTTTAAATGTAACCAATGTGATTACAAAACAGTACAGAAGACTCACTTGAAAAGGCATTTAGTGCAGCACCAAAGTGCAGACGAGATCATAGACAAAGTAATTTGCTGCAGCATTAAAGTGGAGACCAAATGGATGGTTTAAATGCAACCAGTGTAATTACAAGACCAATAATAATCTCCATTTAAAAGCATCTTCGATACGCCACAAAGGTTTAAATAAGGTTTATATGCAACAAGTTTTATACTGCTTCCGCGCTTTTAACGTGTTTATTTATTAATCAAAATAAAATGCAAGGGCAGACAACTAGTTTAAATGCATTTATTTATTTTTCTTACATTTTTTTTTCCACAAAGAGTGTATTTTTGCGAGATTTTTGTAGCTTTTAACACAAAAGCTTTTAATCGAAGAAAATTAAAAACTAGCCTAGTTAAGAAAAAAATTTCAATTGTTAAAAAAATAAATAATGAGGCGTGTAGCCATATTAATATGGATAAAGAATAAAAATTGCAAATGATATTAAAACACTTCATTAAAAAGAAAATTTAAAAAGTGAAAATAACAAGAAATAGGTATATGATGTTTGTATAGGATATTTGTGTGTGAGAAACTTTTCTTAGATAAATAAGTCATTTTTATTATACGTAAGACGTTTTATTTTGTATGCACTTCTAATTCAGGTTGTCTAGTTATTGCATTTTAAAATTTCAGAAAATTACTTAAAATTATTGTGATAAAATTTGCCCATTATGTCATAAAATCATAGTGAAAATTGGTATTTTCCTTGTAGGAGGCTTGCAATCCGTCGAAAAAATCAACATGGTAACTCTAGCTAATGTAACGACGTCATGGATTGAATTAGAAATGCATGTTTACCTTCCTAGCCCGCGTAGCAATGGGGAGAGAAGGTATTAGTTTCGACGAAAATGTGTTATTTGGGTGTATTTTGACCTATCTTAGCAATATCGTCGTGATGTCTTTCTGTGTGTGTGTGTGTGTGTGTGTGTGTGTGTGTATGAGTATGTGTATGTGTGTGTGTGTGTGTATATTATTTCTGTCCGTAACACGATAGCTCCTAAACCGTTGAACCGATTTTCATAAAATTTTCAGGTAAAATAGTGTTCGACACTTGTTTAGTGCTGCCAGTTATTTTTTGTTTTTGTTTTTATTTGAATTTTTGGGAAAACCTAATCTTAAATTTTGTTTTGATATCTTTTTGCTCTTTAGCCAAACCATTAAAAAAGAAACTCCTTGTTTGGGAAAATTCCGATCAGGTGATAATTTTTCTCTTTATTGAAAGTTATTTTCTGTATGAACACCTGATCATTTTGGCAAAAATCATGCGCGCTTTGCACACGCTGGGAGTTTGAAGTGCCACCCTGTATTTGTCATGGGAATGAAAACCCACTTCCGAAAAGACACTGAAAGAAGTCACACGTGTTTTAAGATTAAGACCGAAATTCCATCCACAAGAAAGTCCGCGGCGCCGCGAATGAAACTGTGGAACTGCTGTTAAATGAAAGAAGGTAAGCTTCCAGCGTGTTGCCGATTTTTTTCCTTTGTTTTAGTTCAATAAACGTTTGTTTTCCCAGACGGGGTGAGTTTAACTTTGGGACATTTTTTTGTGAAATCTCTAGTCTTCTCCCCTTCAGGCACTCAACCGTCTTTCACTCTTACGAGCTGAGTAGATTTTGGTCAAAATCCATTAATGCTAAAAATGCCAACTTTTTAATGGAGCGTTGTATGAATATGCGGTTTTTGGGAATGAACGTTTTGCTTAAGGATTTGTGTTATAACCAAAAACTTCGTAAGAGCTTTAGTTTCTGAGATATTTACAGAAAAACTGTTTTCAAGGCTAATATATCATGACTTCACTTAAAGTGTGCTAATGGGCTAGCTAGGAAGGTATCAGATCCGTCTAGGATCCATTTATTTCCTACTAAGAGCGTAAATCTTGTCATAAATCCGGAATATGGAAATATTGTATTTAGTACACTTTTACTCTGAGGTATATTTATAGCTTCGCGCTTTGTGAAATATTTGATTTATAAATACTTAACATTTTTAGGGAAATTAAAGTATGCTTCGATACTATTAGCAAAGATGAAAATTGCAGAGTTGTAGTTCTAAGTGGAAATGGTAAACATTTCTGCACAGGATTGGATTTAATGTCAGCTGGTCAAAATTTTGGTGGATTAGGTATTTATTATTTTAATATTTAAAGAAAAAAAATAATATAAAGCCCTTGTTATTTTTGATGTTTTTAATATTTTTTTAGAAAGGACATTTTTTAAGAAATTAGTAAGTTTTTTAGAGAAAGTTAGTGCGCCACTCGTGTGAAGTTGCCGTTTATACTTTGTTAACGCCGTTTTAATTTCTACTGTATTAAATAAATATCGCTCATTTGAACCGGAGCATGTTATAGCGGCTGATTTACCTGTACGTTTTATGGCAGTGGGCCAAAAGCATTAAATTTAATTTTTGTTTCTTAATATTTTTATGGCTTAGGTGACGTAGAAGTAGCCAGAAAGGCCAAACTCATGCGTAGTTTCATTGAACAATGTCAAACATCCGTTTCTTCCCTGGAACACTGCTTTAAGCCGGTTTTGGCAGCAGTGCACTCGGCCTGCATCGGTGCCGGGGTAGACTTCGTTACCGCTGCAGATATGCGGTATTGCACCAAAGATGCCTGGTTCCAAGTTAAAGAAGTAAGTGTTCTAGTTCTTCCAAGTAACGAAAGGCAAAACGGGGTAAAGTAAAGTGAGAACCCGGGGCAAGTGCTCTCAAATCCAGATCCAAAGTAATAGATTATTTTTTCTTTTGAATTTTTTCAAACAAACTTTCCTCCTTTTTATTTAGCGGCTTCACCCTGGAAAAAATTACCTAAAAACTTTTTTCTCTATTATATTTCTTTCAAAAATTAAAAAAAGTATAGTTTGACTATATCTCTTAGAAAACATTAAGTAATAAAAATCGATACTATTGGTTACTTCCATAATTTTGATCTAGTCCATAGCTGTGGCCCAAACGACACGACAACGGAGTTCGGACAGAACAAGGAAAGGATACTTTCCGCACGAGTTATGTACATGTTCGTTTAAAAAACTAGTGTTGTTTACTTTGTTGTCATAGTGACCGTCGTGACCGTTAAAAAAAGTCAAGCATGACCAATAACACCCAATGATTATTATTTTGAGAATTTGCATTATTATTATTATTAACATTCTTTATGTTCAAGGGATTTCAGAAAACATAGGACGAATAGGCAAACACTATAATATAAAAACAGTATTTTCATCGGGAAATACGAAAAGGAGTTTTCTAACTAAATCAAAACCCGGAAATGCCTGAAATAATAAGAAATGTATTTACCAAATCCCGTGTGAGTGTGGTAAATCATATGTAGATGAAACGAAACGCCCTCTTTAGGTTAAAGTAAATAAACATCTAAAAAGTACCCAATTAGGGGATATTGAAAAATCCGGTTCAGCGGATCATGCGTGGTCAAATGATCACATGATCAAATGGTCAGAAGCTAGTTTTGCATAAGGAGTCGCATTGGCAAAATCCAAAGTTTTTTGAAGCTGCGTTTATAATGCAGAATAAAGAAGTTTTCAGTCAAGCAAGCGCGGACATACCAAATATATGGAAATCACTCCTTAAGGAAAACAAGCGTTTTAGGATTAAAAAAGGGGGCGGGTCGTCACACCTGACTGCCCACCAAGTAGTATAAGTAGTAGCCTGTAGACTGGATTGTTTAATTTCACTTGGAAACGGTTAGATACTTACTAACCGAAACGTCGTGTTTAAAATAAATGAAGACAATGGAAGTCCAAAATTTTGTTTTTAGTTATATTCTTTAATTTTGTTATGTATCTTTCTCTCTATATCTAGGTCGACATAGGTCTAGCAGCGGATGTTGGCACTCTTCAGAGATTACCCAAGGTGCTAGGTTCCGAGAGTTTAGCGAGGGAGCTATGTTACACTTGCAGAAAATTTCCAGCAGCCGAAGCTCTGAGCTCGGGACTTGTCAGTCGTGTCTTTGACAATAAAGAACAGTAAGGAAATATTGATTTGCTTTTAAAATTGCAAAAGGTTACGTTTCTCCTTTAATTATAATTTTTCTAAATTGAAAAAATAGTCCATTTCTCAAAGTGGAGTTTTCAAATTACAAAGAAAAACTCAACGTCTTCTCCACTATAGTCTTTATTGTTTCGGGTTTTATTTAGGACATGTTTCGAGTCTAAAGAGACCCTTCATCAGCTGAAACACGGTAAACGAAGAAGTGTAACTACCACCGAAGCAATTTTCAGTGCCTACTGTATTGTACTATATACTACTATGATTATAGTACTGTGATTATTATTACTATATAGTACTATGTAATAGGCACTGAAAATTGCTTAGGATGTAGTTACACTTCTTCGTTTACCTTGTTTCAGCTGATGATGGGTCTCTTTAGACTCGAAACATGTCCTAAATAAAATGCGAAACAATAAAGACTATAGTAAAGAAGACGTTGAGTTTTTCTTTGTATAATTTTTCTATTGTTTAAATTTTATTTTCCAACCCAACTTTGAGGTATAGACTTCAAAGCCTCGGGGATCTTAGAATTAATCTTACCTCTAAGGGCTACACAAAAATATAATAGAAATGTATCGGAAGTAATTTCTGTTCTTCAAATAAACAGGGCCAAGATATTGTCACGAGGGGGTTTAAACGTCACGTAACAGTTTAAGTTAGGTTGTATGTTTTTATTTAACAATAATTATAATTACTACTGACATTAAATACATCTGGCTAACAAAATACGTATCCTCTAGATACGCTTGACTTCTGACTACTACTCTTTCCACTGTTAACTTGTATGTGTGAGACGTTACGTTCTCAGTTTACAACTTACTGCTAAATTCTTTTGGAGATGCTTTTATTAAAAACCGTTTGCCATTGATAGGATATCGAGATGTGTTTTATTTCCTGTATAAACATCATCGATGACTGGTCAATCGCTTCCTGTTTTTAATTCCGTATACAGTTTATTACACGTTTTAATACAAATTTAACTATATACAGAAGTTCATTTTCTTATATTGTTTAGGGTTAACGTGCACTGGTTTATAAACGTAACTTGTGTCATTTAGTTATTATGACATTATTTTCTATCCTGACAATATTACAAAGTTTATAAAGAGAGAACCAAAGTTTTCTGTGAGGGTCTTTGTACCCAAATGGAGAATCTAAAGGGAATTGAATAATGAAGAGGTCTGGAGTATGTGTGTACTACAAAAACACAGGAGTAGAATTTTTTTGCCCTTGCTAAATATGCCACTGTTTTGCAGACGGAAGTGTACGTCATTCTCAAATACGTTAAAGCATAAATATGGGGCACACCCATGCATTCTCACACGCGATACTTGAAGTCAGGACCCCTATTTAATTCTTAATGTTCCTTTTTCGGGTAGACAGGATTTCGGTTACTGCGCATGCATCAGTTTTAGTGCTTTTTCTACATACTCCGATACGTCACTACATTATTTAACAATTGTCAAAAGTTTAGGGTTATGTCTATTATTATTTTCTAAAAACTAGTGGGTGAAAATTTATCAAATTGTGAATTAAAATTGTAGTTTTTCTAAAACTTATTGTGCAGATTTATTCTGGACACCATGAAGAGTGTTTAATGGCATCTATAAACCACTCTTATTAACAAATTAAAGAAAAATACACAGAGTTACGTATGGAATGGCACTCCCTTACTTCTTTCGGACATTTTTTCACAAACCGCACATGTTTTAAATGCATTATTTCTGATTTTTCACAGAAAAATACATAATTTTACACGACAAACGCAAAAAACCGCAAAATGTCAATATGGACTCCATCCACACAGCAGCTGTGTGTCTACATGATAAAACACATGCATGCGCACTTGAAAATTCGCATCCGCGAATTTAAATTTGCCATTGTTTCCAAAGCCAGCTATGCGCACTTCACTTTTCGATTCTTTGAACATGTATTTATGCTATAACGTATTTGGTTTAACCAAATTAATTCTTTTTATTTTTAGAATGTTGGAGACAGTACTGAAAATTGCCGAAAATATTTCAAAGAAAAGTCCAGTAGCTGTACAAACTACAAAAAGAAGTTTGGTTTATTCGAGGGACCACAGTGTACAGGATGGACTTGACCATATCGTAAGTGAAAATTATTTCTTTAATTGTAATATATATACATGACCTTTATATTTAAAAAAAACTATTTTGTGACAATAATTAAATTATTTATAAGTAATTTTTTTAACACTAAGATTTTTTTGTGTTTTATTCATCTGATTCTTGTTTTTGGCGTGTGCTTTCCTAGTAAGTCGTATCAACCTAATAAAATAAAAAATTAGTTAATAAACATATTAATTATCTGCAAAAAATTTTTTTTTCGTATCTTTGGAAATTAGTTTTAACCATTAAACCAAACAGATGGCAGTACTTCATATTGACACTTATGACTGATCTAATCGAGTGTCAGGAACCAAGCAAGAATAAAGTTTAACTTTTCTGAGAATTGAAAATTAAAAGAAAATATCATGATCTGGGTGCTTATTATGTAAAGTCTCTCCTAGGAGTAAATGTTCCCATCCATCCACGGTTGCTCCATCCACGGTTGCCATTGGCCAGTTTATAGTATTTGACTTTTTTGGGTAAACATTTGATATAACTGCTCTCCTGCTTTGCAATAGGAGAACTTTGAAGTGTGATTTCTGTTGAAAACACTCAAAAAAACATGTCATTACTATCAAATTTAGTTTGGTTTCGACCAATGGTAACCGTAGAATGATCTAAGTTAGGTACCTAGTGTCTTTTTTGATATTTGACACTATTTTTGATTTCAAGCTTCCCCAAGCTTTTTCTCATGTTATTTGGCCAAATGTAAATTAAACATCATAATCATGTTACAGATTGCAAAACCTAGAATAATTTTTAATTAGTGACCTTACAATAAATAAAAGTAGTACTTTTAATTCCTTTTCAAAATATTGTTTTTTGTTGCTTTTGGAATCATTTTGTTTGGTAAAAAAGTTAATTTGAAACCTTATCGTAAAAGGTAGTTTTTTAACAAGATTCTATGACCCGAGAAAAGCATTAATTTTTAAGGCCAGAAGCTAGCTCCCATAAATCTGATAATATTAGCAATAAAACAAGTCTACCCCTTTTAAATCCAATGTTTTTCTTCCATAAAGAAATAAAGTTATTTTTGGAAAAGCCTTTTCCGTCGAAAACACTGTGTTAAAAATTTAATTTTTATAACATGTAAACAACAACATACGAGGGTGGATCAAATATAAACAAGCCTTTTAAACTTACTAACGTTAAAGTCATTGAAGATGAACGTGGCCGCTATAATTTTGGAGTAGGGATATTCAGCAGCATGTAGGCGGCTGGTAGTGCCGCGATGCTCATTTGGCCAGGAGCAATCGCCATGAGCGAGAAGAAGGTACACAGCAGTGTTGCGCAAAGAATAATCATTAAATTTCTTACACGCGAAAACGTGAAACCTGTTGAAATTCGATGCAGATTGCGAGCACAGTTCGGAAATAAGACGCTTTCGTGGGTACCTGTAAAAACATGGTACATAGAAATTAACGACGGCCGTGAGCATGTCGACAACGTGAGTCACCCACGTTGTCCGCGTACCATCATTTCTGCAGGCAAAGTTTTAGCGACTGTTTTCTGGGACTGGAGAGGAGTTTTGTTGGTGGATTTTTTGCACGAGCGAATAACAATAAACGCGGCTTACTACTGCAACTTACTCGACCTGGTAAAGCTTGATTATCCCCAAAAGAGGAGAGTGTTGCTCCTGCATGACAACGCTAGACCTGATACGGCAGCTTTAACACAGGCCAAAATCAATTAAATGCACTGGACTGTGCTGGACTACCCTCCATACAGTTCAGATTTGTCACCTTGCCATTTTCATATGTTTGGCCCACTCAAAGATTCACTGGGAGGCGAGCAATTTCAGACCAATGAAGAGGTGAAGGCATTTGTGCGCAACTGGTTAGATACCCGCCCAGCTTCCTTTTATGAAAACGGGATTAAGAAACTATTAAACCGTTGGGAAAAGTGTATTAACAGAGAAGGGGGATGTGTAGAAAAGTAGAAAAAATTTCTGTTTTGTGCCATGTTTCTAAATAACTGGTTTATAAACAAAGGCTTGTTTATATTTGATCCACCCTCGTATATGTCGTTAGGTTTTAAACCACTGAAAAAGTTAGTTTTCGGTTATAATTGGCCTGTGAAACAAGGAATATATATAAAAAAAAATCAAACCTAGATTAGAGCTTTCAACAAAATTGGTTATTAGAGACAAATAACTAATAAGCTAAATAATTTTGAGGTGTATTTTTGACCTGCTACTAATATGCAATTCACGCTCTTCATATTCTTAGGGCCAATCTCATTAACTTTGTCTTCCATTTCTTAGCGTAAAGTATTCCTTAAAATAAAGAATGGCAAAAAAAGTCCGTGCGTTAGACAAATAATATCTTAATCTTGTTAAAATGTTAAAATTTGCTATATGGGATTATTACACGGTATACAAATAGTTTCTTTACCGCGGTGTAGTAGTCTAATGTAGCTTTCGCTTTATATTTTAGGCTTTATGGAACCAAATGCATTTGCAAAGCGAGGACCTTATGACTTCCGTAATGGGAGCTCTGTCAAAAGACGAGGACATCAAATTTTCAAAGCTTTAAAAACATTACCCAGAAAACTTTAAAATATAAGATTACCTCGGTAAGCAAAAAAAAATATTATTAAGTTTTACTTTATATCTGCGTTGTTTTTATATTTATATAAATTTTATATTGTGAAATAAAAATGTACTTTTTAGTGCAAAACTTTAACGGCATTCTTGTTTAATGAAAAACTAGGTATCGGTTTGGTTCATACACATATTATGGTCGAATCTTCTTTCGTGTGTCGCCCTGTTTTTTTTTTTAGAGAAGACTTAAAGAAGAAAAGAGAAGGAGTATAGTAAAATAAACTTAGCACCAAATGGAATGCTAAAATGCCTTAAGATATTTTACATCTACAATCTGTACATTATGGTATATGCGCCTTTTGTGTTTTTTGAATTGTAGGTGGACAAAAAAAACTAAAAAAAAGTCAAATTCTATCATTTTTAAATATTAAATCCACGTGTTTTTACTTTATTCAATGTGCAATAGTATACATCCCATATCCTACTTTTTAATCAAATGTTAACCTTTTTTAATAAAATGTCCTTTTCTTGTCAAAATGTTTAAATGAATAAAGTAAAAAAACCTGTAAATTTTATACCACATAAAAAAACTAATTTAAAAAAAAATTGTATAAACACACATGAGAAATTTAACCAATAATCGATTTGTTAAAACAAACAAATTAATCAAAAATAACTTATTATTATTACGTTTTATTTTTAACTTTTGTGGCATAAATTTTTTGTCATAAATCTATGGTCTTGTAGTGACGTTTAACATTGATCTGGTTATGCCAAAAATGATTTTCCGAAACCTCTGGTGACAGAAATGTTTATAATATTGTTACAAATTTAAGTTATTTAAATTTTATAATTGGAATTTATTTAGGTTTAGTGTAGTATTAGGTCGATTTATCTTAAGGTTGTATTCTTAGTCTAGGTTTTAGTTGCGTTGTCTGTGGTTGCGGTCGCGGTAGTGCGGGAACTTTCCGGACGTCGAAGGCTGCCGGAAAGTTCGAGAGAGATGGACGATCCTATATATAGGGCCAGGGTCGCGCACCAGGCAGTCAGTCAGAGATAACGTGCTGTAGGGTCGTGAGATTAACACGAAGTTAATAGACCGATTATAGTAGTGAATTATTAGCAAGTTATTACTAAGTTTAAGTGCGTGTTTTTGTACATAATTTGTCGAAATAAATTGACGTATCGTTTTCAACAATTGCGAGTTTTAATTTGTCGTTGTGAACCCGTAACAATTGGTGTCAGAAGTGGGATTAAAAGAAATAAATAGTGCAAAGACTATCCTTACACAGTACCACCGGCTAGGACAATTAAAAAGAAGAACAGTAAGTGATTTTGCCAGAATATTCGGAACTGAATAGTGCAAAGACTACCCTTACATATTACCACCGGATAGGACAATTGGACAGAAAAACAGTAAGTGATTTTTCTAGAATATTCGAAGAAGTTCGATATTGTTTTATTCAAAAACTAAAAGAGATATTTAAGAACCGACTTCGACATTAACTTTACAGTCCAAAAATTGATAATTAGAGAGATTTTCTAGAATATTCTATAGCATTCTACGACGTTCTATTCAAAAACTAGAAGAGATATACAAATACCGACTTCGACATTACATTAGTAATTTTAAAAGTAAGAATCAGAAAGAATTTCTAGAACATTCCATCACTTTCTACGACGCTCTATTCGAAAACCAGAAGAAATATCCAAAAAGAGACTTCGACATTAGCTTAGTAATTTCAAAAGTAAGAACTAAAAAGAATTTCTAGAAGATTCCATAACATTCTACGACGTTCTATTCAAAAACTAGAAGAGATATACAAATACCGATTTCGACATTAGTTTAGTTATTTCAAAAGTAAGAATTAGAAAGAATTTCTAGAAGATTCCATAACATTCTACGACGTTCTATTCAAAAACTAGAAGAGATATACAAATACCGATTTCGACATTAGTTTAGTTATTTCAAAAGTAAGAATTAGAAAGAATTTCTAGAAGATTCCATAACATTCTACGACGTTCTATTCAAAAACTAGAAGAGATATACAAATACCGACTTCGACAGTAGCTTAGTTATTTTAAAAGTAAGAATTAGAAATTATTTCTAGAATATTCCATGACATTCTACGACGGTCTATTCGAGAACCAAAAGAGATAATCAAAAAGTGACCTCTACATTTGCCTAGTAGCAGAAAGAGTAGCATCTACTAGTATATTCTAGAACATTCCATTAGGTTCTATTTAAGAATTGGAAGAGATATTGAAAAACCGACTTCGACATTCGCTTTATAGCCCTAAAATAGACGTTTTAAGTGATTTATCAGGAAGTTGATGCTTACTAGACAAGGATCGGCCAAGATGGAAGATTTAACTAAAATGATGCAGGCTCTAGCAGCTCAAATGGCTCAAAACCAGAACGACATGAAACAGACCATTGAACAAAACCAGGGCGATATGAAACACACCATGGACGACATGAAACACACTATTGAACAAAATCAGAATGATATGAGACAGACCATCGAACAAAACCAGAACGATATGAAACAGACATTTGAGCAAAGATTAGATGGCATTCAAGAAAACTTCGATCAAATAAAGAGCAACTCCGAACAGCTGAGAGAAGAGTTCAAGAGTGCAACCGAAGATCTTAAGGAAGAAATAACTCAAAGAATGCATAGTGTGGAACAAAAGGTACAAAATAAATTGCAGAATGTAGAAGAAAAGGTACAAAATGTTGAGGAAAAGGTACAAAATGTTGAGGAAAAGGTACAAAATGTTGAAGAAAAAGTGGAGACCAAACTACAGAATGTTAGGGAAGAAGTTTTTCAAACCATAGAAGAAAAATTCCAGGACATGTCAAAACAGTTTATACAGCTTCAGAAAGAACACAACAAAATAAAAGCTCAAGGATGTGTTGTAAATTCCAACCAAAACATTAAGCCTCCAAATTTTGATGGTACGTCTGGTCTACTTACAAACAACAGTTTGAAGCTGCCGCTGCTGCAAATGGTTGGGATGATGAAGAAAAAGCTAGAGCTTTGTTAGTAGCTCTACGAGAACCTGCTCTGGGACTTTTACGGTCCATTCCAGTCGAACAAAAACAGAATTATAATGCTTTAGTGGCAGCGTTAGAAAGAAGGTATGGAGACGAACACTTGCGAAATTTACATTGGTCAGAATTAAATATTCGTCAACAAAGACCAGGAGAATCATTGCAAGAGTATGAAGCAGATATCAGGAGGCTGATGTATTTAGCTTACCCAGAAATGCCAGAAAATTACAGAGATCCCTTCACAGTAGATCACTTTATTAACGGCTTGCGAGACACGGACTTAGCAAAATTACTACGTCGAGAACGCTTCCATAACAGCAGTGAAGTATTGATTCGAGCCCTTGAAATTGAATCATCAAATAATATGTCCAGGCCAAAAGTAAGAGGTGTTTCAATTCAGGAGGGAGAAGAAATGAGCACTGGAGATGAGGTCAACTTAAAAACGCTAAACCAACTGTTTCAATCAATGATAGAGAAGATTGATTCTTTGAAAGAAAGTAGACGATCCCCTCCAAATGTAAAGTGTTTCAGATGCGGACGTACAGGGCATATTCAACGCGATTGTCGTGTCCAAATGAGGTCTCGCTCACCATCTAGTGGGACAGAATACCGAAGAAGAGATCAGGAAAAACTAAAACTAGTCAACGCAGAGGGGCGGGTGTTGGCTAATGGGAATTTAGCCCCCAAAATTTACTCTATCAAGAGCTTAAAACATACTGCTGACAGTCTTAACATCGACGGACTTATTAATGGAAGAAAAGTTAATATAACAGTAGACACTGGTGCTGCCATATCATTGCTTAAGTTCAAAATTGCAACGAGATATAAAATTCGACCAACAGAAAAGAAAATAACACTGAAGACTGTGACTGGAGAATCCGCCGACGTGTTGGGGCAGACAGACATAGACCTACAGCTGGGGAGGTTGAAGATTCGTCACTCGGTATTAGTTGCAGACATAGAAGACGAATTTATTTTGGGAATGGACCTGATAAGTAAACATGGATTTGCGTTTGATAATAAACTTAATACCCTAAGATTTGGGAACGAAGAGTTCATTTTGTCAAATAGTCACATCAATAAAGAACCAATAAAGGTGGTGGCAGTATGCACAACAAGACTAGTCGGTAACAGTGAGACCATAATTTTTGGGAGGCTGGAAAGTAAAACATCAAGCTGCGTCGGACTCATAAGCCAACAAAACACACCCAACACCTACCTCGTTGCAAAATCACTAGTTAAAACCGATAAAGACATCCCGATTAGAGTCGCCAATATTTTCCCAAATAGTGTCAAAATTAATAAGGGGGAGGTGGTAGCATTATTTGAACCAGTACAGAAAGTAACAAGATGTGAAGAGCCAACTTCCGAGGATACAAGCAAGTTACCAATGGAGGTACTTCAGCAATTTGAGTTAACTTGGCAACATCTCACTCCAGAAGAATATAGTAAAGCGAGAGAGTTTATAGAAGAACAAAGTAATATCTTCGAAACTAGGAGTAGTTCGGGACGCACAAACCTTATTCAACATGCTATCAACACTGGCGATGCCCAACCGATAAGACAACCCCCAAGAAGACTACCAATGGCCAAGCAAGAAGTTCACAATCTCATTAATAAAATGCTCAGCGACGGTGTTATTGAAGAGTCATCAAGTCCTTGGTCATCTCCTGTGGTGTTGGTCACTAAAAAGGATGGAAGTACTAGATTTTGTGTCGACTACAGGAAACTTAACGATGTGACCAAGAAAGATAGTTACCCACTGCCAAGAATAGACGACACATTAACAACGTTGGCAGGATCATATTGGTTTTCTACTCTTGACCTGAAAAGTGGGTATTGGCAAGTAGGAATCTTTGAAAGAGATAAAGAGAAGACTGCATTCTCTGCTGGAAGTGGACTTTATCAGTTTAATGTGATGCCATTTGGCCTGTGCAATGCCCCAGCTACATTTGAAAGACTAATGGAAGTCATTCTACGAGGCCTTACTTGGAAAACCTGCCTGGTCTATTTGGATGATGTCATAGTAATGGGGAAATCATTTCAAGAACATCTAGATAATTTACGAGAAGTATTCTCAAGAATCAGGAACGCAAATCTTAAATTAAACTCAAAGAAATGTTTTCTGTTCCAAGAAAAAGTTGAGTTCCTGGGTCACGTCGTTTCCCGAGAAGGCATCCATACCGACGAAAAGAAGCTACAAGCAATAAAAGAATGGCCTCAACCTCGTGACAAACATGAATTGAGAAGCTTTTTGGGTCTGTGTACATACTACAGACGATTTGTAGAAGGATTCGCCAAAATAGCGTCTCCGTTACATAGACTTACAGAAGATAAAGCTTCTTACAAATGGAATACCGAATGTGACCAGGCATTTAGAAGACTAAAAGCAGCATTATGTTCTAGTCCGATTCTTGCATATCCCATTCCAAAAGGAAAATTCATATTAGATACTGATGCGAGCAACGATGGCATAGGAGCAGTACTCTCCCAAGTACAAGATGGAGAAGAACGGGTCATCGAATTTTTCAGCAAGAAGCTATCCAAACCAGAGAGAAATTATTGTGTTACTAGAAAGGAGCTCCTAGCCATAGTTAAATCCGTAGATCACTTTCACAAATATCTCTACGGACAAGAGTTTCTGATTAGAACGGATCATGCTGCGTTACAGTGGCTCATGAAAATGAAACAACCTGAGGGGCAAGTCGCGAGATGGATAGAAAAGCTACAACAATACCATTATCAAATTAAGCACCGAGCAGGAAGGGTGCATAATAATGCAGATGCATTGTCCAGAAGACCTTGCCCCGAGGATTGTAAACATTGCAGGAAAATTGACCAGAAAGAAGGAATTACCTACGTGCGCCAGATAAAGTTAGAACCAGATGAAGAATGGATGTCGGCTTCGATTAGAACCACACAACTTAACGACAAAGATGTAGGACCTATCTTGCGATTGAAAGAAGAGAACAAGCCACGACCATCATGGCAAGATATCGCAAACCAAGGGGTGATATTCAAATCACTGTGGGCACAATGGGATTCACTGATAGTAGAAGAAAACATCCTTAAACGTGCCTGGGAAAGTGCCGATGGCCTTACTGTGATTATTCAAGTAGTGGTTCCTAGGAGCATGGTAGACAATATAATGGCCGAATGCCATGGTGGAAAATCAGGCGCGCACCTAGGCATAAATAAAACCATGGACAAAATTCAAAACCGATTTTATTGGGTCAATTACGTTCAAGATGTGAAAAACTGGTGCCGCCGATGTTCGACTTGTGCAGCCAGCCAAGGTCCCAAAACAAGGTCCAGAGGTCAAATGAAACAATATAACGTAGGTCTGCCATTCGAACGCATTGCTATTGATGTGGCCGGACCATTTCCAGAAACTAAAAAGGGCAACAAATACATCCTTGTTGTCATGGATTATTTTAGCAAATGGCCAGAAGTTTTTGCTTTGCCTAACCAAGAGGCCGCTACAGTTGCAGAAGTTCTGGTAAATGATGTTTTCAGCCGATTTGGCATTCCTTTGGAACTACATTCAGATCAAGGAAGAAACTTTGAATCAAAGCTCTTCCAGAATCTCTGTGACCTTTTAGGAATACATAAAACACGGACTACTGCTTTGCATCCGCAGTCAGATGGCATGGTTGAAAGATTTAATAAAACAATAGAAGAACATCTTTGCAAAGTTGTTGATGAGCACCAAACAGATTGGGACCAATATATTCCATTGTTTTTGATGGCCTATAGAACCGCCATTCATAATACGACAGGAGCCACTCCATCTAGTATCCTGTTTGGTAGAGAACTGCGTTTACCATGTGATATCATGTTTGGTTCACCTGAAGAAGCACACTTAGAGGTTAATGACTATGTCGAACGTTTAAGGCAAAAGCTGCATGATATCCATGAAGTGGTTAGAGAGCGAATAGAAATAGCCAGTGACCGCATGAAAGCGAGATATGACCTGAAAGCAAACTCTTCAGGGTTCAAAGAGAATGATCAAGTCTGGCTATACAATCCTCAACGCAAGAAAGGAAGATCACCTAAGTTGACACCACCATGGGAAGGGCCTTATAAAGTTGTTAAGAGAATTAATGATGTAGTCTACCGAATCCAGAGAAGCCCGAAGTCCAAGATGAAAGTTGTTCATCTAGACAGACTAAAACCTTACCTGGGAAATGTTGATCGAGACGATCAAGCCTGAAGAGGAGGATAGTGTTACAAATTTAAGTTATTTAAATTTTATAATTGGAATTTATTTAGGTTTAGTGTAGTATTAGGACGATTTATCTTAAGGTTGTATTCTTAGTCTAGGTTGTATTCTTAGTCTAGGTTTTAGTTGCGTTGTCTGTGGTTGCGGTCGCGGTAGTGCGGGAACTTTCCGGACGTCGAAGGCTGCCGGAAAGTTCGAGAGAGATGGACGATCCTATATATAGGGCCGGGGTCGCGCACCAGGCAGTCAGTCAGAGATAACGTGCTGTAGGGTCGTGAGATTAACACGAAGTTAATAGACCGATTATAGTAGTGAATTATTAGCAAGTTATTACTAAGTTTAAGTGCGTGTTTTTGTACATAATTTGTCGAAATAAATTGACGTATCGTTTTCAACAATTGCGAGTTTTAATTTGTCGTTGTGAACCCGTAACAATATAAAGAAGGTTTTGTAGTAGGTTTATGGTATTTAGAAGTGTTTTCCAAGATTATTGTTTTAATAGTTATTTTATTAAAAACTTAAATATCTAAAAAAATCAGTGTTGGTTATATTGCCGTATTTTATAAAACTTGCAGAATTTTGATAAATTGGTCTTAAAATTATTTCAATCAACAGGTTAAAAAAAAATCAACCACTGAAATTAATTACTTTGTATTAGTGATGCCGTTTTTATCAACAGGCATTTTATATCTGATTAAGTTGAATTAAATACGCTTTAATGACAATATGTTGTTAAACAAACTTTTTTTCCTGATTTTAAAAAAATACGAAGGTAAACATAAAAATATATATTCCGGTGATTTACTGACTGTACCTAGACCGACAGATCAGCAAACAGATAGACGTCACGACGGGATCGTTCTTTAGGCTCAAAAACTCCCAACTAATGCATTTTCTGATAAAAATAATTTTAATTTCTCTTGTTACGTTATTAGGATTAAACGTAAAGTTTAGTACCCGTGAATAAAGAAAAGATTATATTTCTCTTGTATTTTTCCGTGGGCAGCTCGTTTTCGTTTCATCTGCCTGTCATTTGTTTTTACTCTGGTAGTTTCTTTTGTATTTGTAGATGTCGCCACTTTTGTGAAAGCATACGGTATTGTGGGCGTTAATCTCTTACCAGTAGCGTAAGATGAGATTCTTATACCGTCTCTATAGCTTTACAAAACATTGATCATGCAGTGTTCTGAAGAGTCCCTTAAGAACGAAACAGTTAAGTGTCAACACTTAGTAGGTGTCCATTAGATCTTGGACCCCCGTGGGCGTACAGGGTGTCTCATTATATTTTTTCCCACCCTTGTAGAGCATTAATAATTGATAGGAATTTAAAAGAAATTGTGTTCGAATTAGCGAAATTTTTACTTTTAAATTGCATGTTGACTTTATTCCTGATACTTACCGTATTTGACAGGCGCTCAAATTTATAGTTTTTGTAAATTGGATGCTCCTTATATTATTTAATTAGTAGATTAGGCTTGGAATATACTTTCAAAAAATACCCCATATGTCGCAGTTTTGATAAATAGTTTCTGAAATATTAGCGATAAATTTTTAAATGATAAAAAATAACATTACCACTTTTGTGTTAATTTCAGTGTCCTTATTTCGAACTATGTTAGTCCCCATGTATAAACAGTGACAATGACAACTATTTTTTTTTAAATGACGCTCAAAATGACAACCGGTAACGACAACAAAGTTGTGTCATTGTCACTGTTGATACATGGGAACTAACATAATTTGGAATAAGGATACTGAAATTAACACAAGAGCGGTACTGTTATAATTGCTAATATCTCAGAAACTATGGCTCTAAACTACGGCATATCGGGTATTTTTGGAAAATATGTTCCAAGCCTAATCTATTAATTAAATAATATAAGGAGCATCCAATTTACAAAAACTATAAATTTGAGCGCGTGTCAAGTCTAGATTCACTTTAAAAGTAAAAATTTCGCTAATTCGAACACAATTTGTTGTATATTCCTATATCAATTATTAATGGTCTAAAAGAGTGGGAAAAATATAATGAGACACCTTGTACAACTTTCGAGCTGCCTACGGAAAAATACAAGATCTTTTTATGCCCGCATAGCCACGAAAAATTGTTGTTTGTTTTGTTATAAGGATTCCATTTTTTTGTTGTAATACCTTAAATTTCCCAAGAAAAATATGTTTTTTCGAATTTTAACTCAATAAGTCTTCAGTAGCTTTCAAATAATCTGACATGCGCCTTTGAGGAGGAGGAGGAGGAGGTTTGTTGGATTCCACTTTGTCACCCACATTGTAAATATTATCGTCTCCTTCTGGTTCGTGCTAAAGGACGGGATTGTGTAGTTGGGTAAATTTGTAGGGTATTTTTAGGAAAAGCTGCCAAAAGGGTATATTTTTTATATTTGACATGGTGGTTCCTAACACCCAAAGCTAAATTTTTATTCGAGGATCCCTGATTTTCCGGCTTTAGAATCCCAGATAGCGGCAGGCAAAATTAGGAAAAAAAATAATTCCCTGTTTTAGGAGAACGGGAACCTACTCAATTTTAAACTGTAAAAAAATTGACACGTTTCACTTCAAAACAAAATGGCGGCTATATTTTGAAAAATGTGTTTTTGTTCGATATTTCCTTTAATTTTTGTGGTATATTTATTCTTGACGCCTCCTATTAAAGCTATTGACCATGACCAGCTCATTAAACTTACCGAAAAAGAAAATAAGGTTCCCCATCCTACACAAAGATGGCGCTTAATATGTCAAAAATGAAACAGACCTTCATAACTTAAAGGGCAAATTTTATTTTATCAAAAGTATTTATAAAAAGTTACAATTTGACATTTAACATTCAAGATGGTGGCTGAAGTTTAGATAAAAATGTTATTTTTTCATTCTTGTTTGGCAGAACTAGTGTGTTAAAAATTCAATATAATCCAAGATGGCGGCGTTAAAAATATTGAAACAATAGTATTCTTTTGGGTTATTAAATATTTTTTACTAAAAAATTTAATTTTATAGTACTATAAGCTAGTTTTAGACAATAATGTAGAAAAAAAAAACAATTTATTTACTTTTTAAAGATGGCGGCCGAAAAAGTAAAGGAAGTTCAGGTAAAAACCGGACAAAACAAGACGTTGAAAAAATCTCAGACTTTTTAAAAATGTCAAAACAGTTGACATATGTCACGGGTGATTGAACATATTTTACTCAATAGCTATCTCCGTTAATATTGATCTGACAGTAACGTTTAAGTCGAACGATTTTTCCTAAGTTATCAGAATCTGATGTCGAAAATGACATGACAAACCCTTTCGTATCAAACTTTTGACATTTGGTTTATTTTTTTAAATAAAACACCCTGTGTTTAATTTTTTTGTTTTCATAAATATATAATATGGTAAAATTTGGGCCAAATGTGTTTAAAATATATATGTATTTTAATAACATAAATAAACAATAAGGATGTTGCCATTTTGTTAATGAATATAATTAGGTTTTTAAAATGCAAATATTTCAACAACGGCTTGAGTAAATGTCACATATTATATATTTTTGAAATGACACTCAAATTTTTTAAAATTTGTAAATTCAGACTCCATCAAAATTAATTAAATTTCTCAAAACAGGAAATTTATTTTTTTTCTTAACTTTGGCAGATTAGAACTTAGATTGTATTGCAGCCGGAAAATCAAGGATCCTCAAATGAAAATTCAGCTTTGGGTTATAGGGAAATATATAAACGTATACCCTTTTTGCAGCTTTTTTTTTACAAATTTACTCTACTATGTGGGTTAATAGGATTATATGGAGAAGTTGCTTGTGATAAATGGGAAGGGAATAAAAATGGATGCTCTCGATATATTTGAGATTGTGTACTTTGTACAGGGTGTACCAAATTCGGGGTTTTGGGTGCTTCTGGAGAAATAGAAAAAACTGACCCCCCTTGCAAGGCTTTATTTTCTGATAATGATGATTAAAGATGAAAACCTCATCTTAAAAAGCGTTTTTTTAGCAGCTTCGGAGCTAGCAGGCCCATAACTCTTTTATTTATAAAAATTTTATTTAGTTGCAAATTGCTTTTTTAAATTGAAAAAAAAGAATACATCTGTCAAATTGAATTTTATCTGTCACTTTTAGTTTAAGAGATGTAAATTTTTTATTTCTTTATTGAAAAAAAAAAATTATAGGCCCCCTCCCTAAATATACACCTTTTATAAACTACCCGTAGCTTCAAAACGGCTTGCCACATATAAATGCAGCTTTTCCCTTTAAGGTTCTCTGGAAAATCAAGCTTCGCAAGTAGAGGTCAGTCTTTTCTCCTCTAGAAACTAAACTCCCCAAAAATATCAAATTTGGGACACCCTGGACTCTTCCTAATGGCAAGTCTATACAGCATCAAAATAACTTAATAGTATTCTAACCTGGCCTGGTTAGGTCAGTTCGAAGGCTGTCTTTTATATTTTGAATATAGGAACAGAGAGGGCGACACTGTTCGAATGTCGTTACTAAAACTTAACCTCAATCTGTAACTAACTTAAACTTAAAACGTTAGTGCAATACGAAGACAATGCAAGTTCGCACAAAGCACAAAAAACCATTTAATTTTTAACCCAACAAAACGTGGAATTGTTAGATCGTCCTCCATACAGTCCCGACCATTTTTATACTTTTCCGAAAATAAAGAATGGACTGCGTGGTCAAAGATTTCAGTCGCCAGAGGAAGCAGTCGACCCCTTCAAGAATGCAATTTTGACAAACGAGTGAAATTACAGCTTTGACAACTGGTTTGAGCGCATACAAAAGTGCATTAATTTTCGGGGAGAATACTTCGAGAAACAATAAAGTCTTCAAAAGTTATTTATAATGTTTTATTCCAACTTTTAAGATATGGAGAACAACCTGTTTATTAATATTATATGTCACATGTCGATCTTCCGTAATAAGCATGCGCCCAGCACCGATGTTTTCCTGGCCTTGGATCGTCGCTAAGGCTCATTCGTTCACGCTTGAAACTGTCGACTAATTTGGTGCTTCGTTACAGAAATCAACTCGGTAAGGCATTCTTGCTGAGATAATAGGGTGTTTGACAGTAGTAAAAAATAGATATATATTTATTTTTAGATATCTCTTTAGGTCTTGAGAATGCTAAAGACAAACTTTTTTGTTTAATTTTTTCTCAAATTCATAGTTATTTTAATTAAATAAATTCATTGAATTAAAACAATTAGCCACGTGATTCAAAACAGGCGGTCTACCAATCAGCTGCGAGTGACGTCACAAAACAGTAAACGCCTCGAACGAATCTATTTTCTGTGTTATTTTCTTATGGATGGCAATGTTTGCTTTGGTTTAAAGTACGAATAATCTTCCTAAATTAGATTTTATTTTGTGTTTTGCTTATAAAAAACATTTTCAATGGAAAACGGATTCTCCAAAGCCGATAGCTCCAACTTGCCAATGCTGAATTCCTTTATGGTGGCAGGCTTCTTTGCCAACAACAGTGATTTTTGTTCTGCGGAATTTAGAAACGAAACGATGAGTTGTTTTGTATCTGAAAAATTTTTTAAGATATTTTTCGCCTACTTTTACTCAATTAGATTTTGAGGTTGGTTATATGTTTTGTTTTTTTGTTTAATATGCCACTTACAATAGATTCAATTAAATACTTAATCATTATTATTTTAAGCATTAAGAAACAATCAAAAATTGCAGGACAGGTAGGCAAAAAGTATACAACGACCAGCAATACTTAAAGTACTGCATAAGTTACACTGCATAGTCCTGCGTAGGTACAGCCTAGTCTTGCATATGCACTGCTCAGTCCTACATTTAGCCTGCATGTGCACTACCTAATCCTGCATTTAGAGCTACTCCCTAGACCTGCCAAATAACTGCCTAGCACCGCCTAAAAATTAATAAACATAACCTCAAAAATGTAATCGTCATTTACGAAATAGTTATATATATTATAGACAACGTGAGGAAAATTAATAGAAACAATTTAGTTATACTCACATCAAAGTGATCCTCACAAATGTAAAGTGAAGATGTATTAGATAAGGCCCTTGGGTCTCTTCGAGCAAGTTTTAGCCACTTTTTCCGTTCTTTTACTGCTGTAGGCACATGAATAAATAGTGTTTTTATAAATGAACCACTTATAGGACATTTTTTTCACATAAAAAACAGTAAAAACACAGACCAAAAAACACTTGAATGCCGTGTATCTGTCCGCGAGTTTACTGCGCTCTGATGTCATTGCAACGCCATGCTAGAAATGAACGTTTTAGCGGCAAATTCAAATCGGAAATTAGAAAAACTTGATTTTAAATGTAGTCATGATAAAATATACTATTTTAATAATTTTGCGTAGCAAATTAGGGATCTATGTATCATTCTAAACACTTTTCTAAAATTTGTCAAATACCCTATTTTATTCAAAAGTTGTAAAAAATTTTAGCCCAAAATTGTTCTCGGTTTAAAAATTTAAAAATTCACTGTAGCTATAAAACTACATGTATCGCACTGACGTTTTGAACTTAGGTTAGGTTAAGATTGAGGCTAAGTTTTAGTAACGACATTCGACCAGTGTCGCCATCTATGTTCCTATATGCAAAATATAAAAGACACTTTACACTGCAAAATTATTTCATTACATCAGGGACCAAGAATAAAAGGGAATACACCTTTGAAAAAAGGATTGTATTAAAGAACAACCCCAAGAAAAGCTGCGGGCCATATTTGACTTACCATGAGCTGGTTAATATAATACTCGTAAGGCACAGTTTGTGTATGAGGGTCGATGGCTATTTCTAACATTTCGTCAAGTTCATCTTGATTGAAAGGCTCGCCATCCTGCGTCATTAAAGTGGAAATGCACTCTTTGGTTAGAAACCCACGGCCTAAGATAAGAAAGTAATAGACACTTCAAAGTACTAATTTTTATTCGCCTTTATAAATGTAATATGACGTTAATGACAGGGCGACTTCAAAATCCTAGGAAACCGGGGCGACCGTATATTACCGTCAAACTGCACGAAATTTTGGTATATTGTAAGCTAAACCTTTCTTATCAAAAGTTCTCATGGGCCCAACTCAAATTAATGACCAGCTTTTGAAATACAGGGTGTTGAAAGTGATAATGTCCAAGAAGCACAATAGCTCTTTAGGCGGGTTTTCCAAACTTATACGAAATATTACATATGTTTACGAATTATTTATTATTTTTAATCTGTTCTTTTAAAAAATTATCTACAGGGTGTTTACGTAAATATTAGTCGAAAGTTTTAATAAGAAACAAGCTTTACTATGTTGTAGAATACAGAGGGTTGAAAGTGATAATGTTCAAGAACCATAATAGCTCTTTAGACGGGGTTTCCAAACATACAAAATGTTACTATTTTGTATAGAGTGTAGTTATTAGTTTTTAATGATTCTTGACTTATAAAGCATTTAATACAGGGTGTTTCGGAAAAATTACCATTAAAAAATATTTAGGCGCTGGGATCATCTGTGCCGTGCCCTGTAAAAAGCTATAATGCTTGTTTCTCAGTAAAACTTTTGACAAATATTTACTTAAACACCCTGTAGATAATGTTTTAAAGGTACAGATTGAAAATAATAAATAAGTCATAAATATATGTAATAGTAACATTGCGTAACTGTTTGGAAAACCCGTCTAAAGAGCTATAATGCTTTTTGGACATTATCACATTCAACAACCTGTATTTTAAAAACTGGTCATTTATTTAAGTTGGGCCCATAAAAACTTTTGATAGGAAAGGTTCAGTCTAAAACACGCTAACGCTTGTGTGAAACCAACAGAAACAACTACTCCGAGGGAAAATATCCCTACCGGCATTGAACCACACTGATGGTTTGATGCTTTCGTTGGGAACTTGTTAAAACTGTTTGGTTTTCACTCTCTCCAACGTCGATCACAAGGATACAATTGATCCCCGTCTGGAACACGTCCTGACAATCAGGAACAAGTGATCCATGCCAATCCACGACCGGTTTCGGCCTTTTGGGCCATCCTCAGGTGAATGTAGGCGATAGCTCCGTGTAGAGCATAAATTGTGTCAAACCAACAGAAACAACTACTCCGAGGAAAAATGCCCCTACCGGCATTGAACCACACTGGTGGTTTGATGCTTTCGTTGGGAACTTGTTAAAACTGTTTGGTTTTCACTCTCTCCAACGTCGATCACAAGGATACGAATGATCCCCGTCTGGAACACGTCCTGACAATCAGAAACAAGTGATCCATGCCAATCCACGACCGGTTTCGGCCTTTTGGGCCATCCTCAGGTGAATGTAGGCGATAGCTCCGTGTAGAGTAAAACTGTTTGGTTTTCACTCTCTCCGACGTCGATTACAACGCTAACGCTTGTTTCTCATTAACACTTTTGAATAATATTTACTTAAACACCCTGTAGATAATGATTTAAAGGTATAGATTAAAATAATAAATAAATTGTAAATATATAATGCTTCTTGGGCATTATCACTTTCAACACCCTGTATTTCAAAAACTGGTCATTAATTTGAGTTGGCCCATGAGAACTTTTGATAAGAAAGGTTCAGTCTACAACATACCTAAATTTCATGAAGTTTGACGGATTACAGAAATCCCATACGAGGTGGGCTTGATCATTTCTGGAATAGTTTCTTCAAGTAGTTTAAAAATAAAATATTCATATTATTTTCTAAAAGCAGAAGTGACCGGGACTGTTTTTCGCAGGTAAAATTCGTCAAAATCTAACTTTTTTATATCAAATTTTTAATTTTATGTTGTTGAGTAAAATGCTCTGGATATTAAGTCGCTCTTGTTAAAAGTTCTTGTTACGAATACAACCGATGGAAAACTTATTTACTATGCTAACTATACCCGAGTGGGTCAAATGTCTAAAGTTGGCCCCGATAACGCTTTTCCCTTTTAACACATATAACGACTTTTATTACAAACGTATCTAATTTCTAGGCATGTTTCAAATGTCAACACAAATTACGTTACTAATGAAGTCTGATGATGCGGGTGTTTGTAGCCTTAAAGGATCTGCAAATATCTATTTATATCTTGTTTTATTTATCATTCAGTACACGGCCACTGGTCATAAAATCATAACAAATCATAAAATTTGAAGGTGGTCATAAAATGCGATAACATTTCAGGTCAATCAGTGGTCAAGCGTCATAATTTGAGGCAATCATTGGTCAATTTCATAAAATTTCACATTGATCCAGAAAAATTGCCTGTTCATATTAATAACTTGAAACAAGAACGCAAAATGCAACGCTTATAACACAATAATTTAAACTATTAAAATCTTTCTCTTGAATTTTTTTTTAAGAGAGTTATAAAAACTCATCAAAATTTATTTTAAAAGGTCATAAAAAGTCATAAGTTTTCCAAGAAAGATCATACAACGTATGATGATATAAAATCGGAAAAAATTGATCTTAAAATTATTCAAAAATGCTTTTTGGGACGTTTTAAAAACCTATATTTTAGGTACGGGAATATTGCTGGACCTAAAGAGACATAAAAAGTAGGTTTTAAAAACGTCCAAAGAAGACGTTTTTTATACGTTTCATTTTAAACGTTTTAAAAACGTACTTTATAGTTATAGGGACGTTGAAACCTAAAGGGAACTAAAAAGTACGTCCGGTGTTACTAGGACTGAGTCCCCACTTTCTTTCTACCACCCTTCTTACGTGCCAGAATGTCTTTGTCGTCTTTGTTGTTAGTGGGTCTATATATGGTTTCCAGCTTAATTTACTGTCTAGCACCATCCCCAGGTACTTAAACTTTTGCGATAATTTTAATAATCAATAATTTTATCTTCCTCTTCTTTATAAAGAGAACCATTTCCGTCCTGCTGGGGTTGATGGAGAGGCCGTTCTCTTGGCACCAGTTCTCTATTAGTTTGCACGCCCTTTGCATCATTTCGCAAATTACGCCTAGATACTTCCCTTGTACTATAACCAGTCCATCGTCGGAGTACGCTTTGTCGTCAAATCATTGCTCTTCCAGTTTGTGAAGTAGACTGCCCATTATAAGGCCCTAGAGGTGTGGCGATAAGCACGCAGCCTTCTGTTACCCTTCTCTTGACCTGGACGTCCTTCATACTTGCCTCCACTTCTCTCTACTGTAAGATCATCTCGGTCCATGATATGAGGAAGAAGGGCCTCACTTCTGCATTGCTCGGCTTATTGAGCTTGTTCTTGCCTTGTCAAAAGTTCCTTCAACATCAAAGAAAACTGCCAGTGGATATTCCTTTGTGTCAAGAGCTTCCTCTATCCTTTGCACGGTTTTGTGGAGGGTTGTGGCTTTGAGCGGTACCTCTATTTGGTACTTGTCAATCATTTTCTCCAATGCCTTTATCAAAAATAATGTTAAACTTATGGACCGGAAAGATTTTGCGGTGGTGTAATTTTTCTTCCCTGTTTTGGGTATGAATACTACCCTTGCTTTCCTCCACATATGTGGGACATATCCCAAGGCTATGCTGACCTGGAAAATCCCCTTAAGGTGGGGTAGCAGCAACTCGAGGCCCTTTTGCAATAAAGCTGGGAAGATTTCGCTCGGTCCCGCTCCCTTAAACGGAAGGAAGCTTTGGATACTGCTTCGTGTGTTACGATTTCAACCGCTAGGCTCCCATCTGGGGCGTTTATTGAATGTTTTACGTCCAGGGCAGCCTCGTGGGATCCCTCTCGCCTGGGAAGTTTGTCTTCTGCAGATTTTGCCCATGCTTCTTCCTGTGTCTTAAATACGCCTACAGCTTCCTCCTTTTCTTATTTTAGTTGATATTCGGTGGTAATATTTTGGATAACTTTAATAGAAATGTCACTATTAAAATTAATTCAATTTAAAAACGGTTTAAAGAAGTCGTAACCAACTTGACTTTGAAGAGGGACCGTAAAAATGGATCTTCCTGTCTCTTAGTTTTTTACCGGTCCCTGGTTAAGTTTGGAAGGTTTTCTATAAGAACCTGTGAAACTTTCCGTATAAAAAATTATACAGAAAGTGCTTGTTTTCCGGCTGCTTTACAAAAATCTATTACCTTCCTGATCCAGGGTTCTAAAGGCTTCTAGTAATTGTTCTGGACTTGCAGGTTCATACCTAAAAAACCAGGCATTAATATAAAATATTGTAGAATATAGCCAAACTTTGCGATGGTACTAAGCTTAGATTGGAAAGAAATAGGCATCAAAATATGCGGACAATACTTGAATCACCTTAGATATATGCTGATGATATCGCCCTAATAACAGACAAAAAAGAAAAACTGATAAAAATGCTGGAAGAACTGGATACAGCAGATAAAAATATAGGCTTGAGTATGAACTACACTAAAACTAAAATCATAACAAACACAGATGAAGATATCACTATCAGAATAAACCAAGAAAAAATAGAACAAGTATAGGAATATATATACCTGGGATAAATTATTAAACTAAAAGAAAAAAACCAAACAGCTGAAATCAAGAGACGAGTAAGATTGACCTGGGCAAAATTCGATAAATTATGCTACATATTAAAAAATAAAAAATATCGTCAGTACAAAATAAAAGTGTATAACCAATGGATCCTTCCTGTACTTGAATCTATGAATCCCAGACCTGGACACTTCAAAAATCAAACATGGATAAGGTAACAAAAGCCAAAAGGCAAATGTTACATGTAAAGCTAACAGATAGAAAAAAAAATGTCGGTGATAATGTCAGACAGAAAGACGATCGATAGAACAAATGTATTATAAACTGGAGATCTTGCGAAAATAAAAGAACTAAGGGGAGACCCCAAATGAGATGGGTGGACGGTTTCAAGAACATGCGGGAACTAGATGGATGAACACGGCGACAGACAGAACAAAAGAACAAGAACAAAAGAAAGTATATGACAATAGTTTATTCTATTTTTTAATAATTTGGAGAAAAAGCCTGTGTTTCATCATTGCTGATTGAACTGAAAATCTAAATTAAAGAAAAACAATTTGCAACTAACTTACTTATGTTCTGTGATTAACTGAGAAACATAGGGTAAAAACGTGGCCAAATGAACGCTTCCCGGGGATTCTGTGTTTTCTACTGCCACGATCATTTCTTGGATCTCTGCTTCTGTGGGACAGCATCCTAGACCTCTAAAAAGGATTTTTCTTATTACCTAACATCACAATTCAAAAAAACTGTATTTAATCCAAATTATTCTAAAAAATCTAAAGTGATTGACCATAGAGAACATACAGTGCGGACGTAAAAATCCCCCTGTTAACTTTTGAACGGAATTCGCTATCAACTTCGAACAAAAAGCGTGTTAAATGGTATCAACTTTACTATTTTCTGACGTATTGCTTTGAACCGTGGTGTGAGCGTAAGACCTTAAGGTCACTAACAACTTTAAATTCTTAAATGAGTCGCGTGATACATTGTTTAAAAGGTATTTTAATTCTCTAATAAAAAAAAACTAAAAAGTTATACAATCGGTTCAATACTCACGGAGTTATGTGTGTTTATGTTTATAGTGTTTGCAACTCCTCGTAGTCTTCAGCAGTTTCAGATATTGAATTGAAGTTAAACCTATAGTTAATGGTAACATTACAGTTACTTTAAGTGTACTTCTCATTACCGCAATGATGCCTTAAGACTATAAGGTCACTGGCACCTTTAAATTTTTTAATGAAAAGTGGTCGAGTGACACCTTGTTTAAAAGGTATTTTTATTTCCTATTTAAAACTGTTAATTTTAAGAAAAAATGTTATATAATTACCGAGTTATAAATTATTCTCGATTATAGTGCGCACAACTCCATTTAGTTTTGAGCAGCTTAAGTTTAACTAAAAAATATGTTTACCAATGATACTCTTGCCACTTTTTTACGTGTTTTTAACCACCGTTATATTAATTCAGGATTCATAAGGTCACTAACATATTTTTAAATTTAATTAATTATTTTCTGGCGCGTAAAAAATATTAAAAAATAAGTAAGTATAAAACATTTTTTCTTTAAATTAACAGTAATAAATAGGGAATAAAAATACCTTTTAAACAAGGTATCACTCGACCACTTTTCATTAAAAAATTTAAAGGTGTCAGTGACCTTACCTTTTAAACAGTGTATCACACGACCCCCCTTCTCATTTAACAATTTAAAGTTGTTATTGACCTTATGGTCTTACGCTCACACATGCTTTTTGTTTTAAGTTGATCTAATTCCGTTCAAAGGTTAACAAGAGCGGGGATTTTTACGTCCGCACTGTATATGCATCAATGCAAAAAAATATATTTTTTTAATTATCTTGACTTGTTTACTTAGGTTGCGGATAGGTTTGGTAAGAATAAGTTTGGTTGGGCTAAGTTGCTTAGCCGAATCGGCCCGCCATGGATCATGGGAGTTATATACACATTTACATCAAACATTTTACCCCTGTTCAGAAAACGGGTAAAAAGGAGTACATACATAAGAAAGTGGGTATTTTTGGAATTAGAAAGAAAAATGCTTTGTTACAAACCTAATAATAGTCGCAACTTCTCTTACATCTACCATTTTGTTTCCTGCGTGATCAAACACTTCAAAAGCATCCGCAATTTTTCGTTCCAGGTCGTTATTGATTGGAACTAAAAAAAATTATATATTTTTTAATAAAAAAAAATTCATATATTTGTCTTAACTTACCATCTGGAACGTCATCTTCAGTGTCCATTTTGTGTAAATTTGACAAATAATTTTTGTAAAAAGAGCTTCGAAATTGGTTTTTCTTATGAAGAAGACGCGATATTTACAAAACTTGTTTTGATTGTTTGATCAATAACCTTATATTTCGTTTGAAATATGAAATCGACATAAAGCTTTCACATTAGTCAATAAGGAGGGTGGTATGGCGGATAAAAAATAAGTCCAAAGATAAGCGAAAGTTCAAATACAAAAAATCGAGGAACGAAAGATGGAAAAAAATGGAAAAGACAAAAGATCAAAAAAGATTTAAAAACAAAGAAATAAAAAAAAAGTTTTGAAGTCTGTGGTGCTAACCTGACCTGTTTATGTTAGTAGGATACTAAAAAAACAAATCTGATTTGGTTAGGTTAGTATACAGTGTTGATAAAATGCTCCAAGATAATTGGTGAAAATTTTATATTAAAAATCGTGAGAAATTGTGAGATTTTAAAAAGTCATAAAAAGAGATCAAAATAGAGAAGGAATAAATAAAAGTTTATAAAAAGCAAAAAGAAATTTATTTTTATATGTATTACATAAAACCAAACACATTTTAAAAAGCCGAGAAACTGTAGAGATAATAATGTTTCATACCTAACATAGTTAGTCATAGTCGGAATCGCTAAAATCATTGAACAAGTTTCGCAACTTGTTTTTATTTTTGTAAATAATTATATTCTCTAATTTTCCCTTAAAATTAGAGAAGCTATCTCTCTTAGTTTTTAAATATTTTTGGGTTACATTTTCTACGCTTACAAGCGTTTTTAGAATATTATTTTTATTTACTTTACGCTATATCTTTCCATATTTTAAATTTAAACTTCGCGCGCTTCTTCCAGCAATGAAGGATTTGAGATAAGCGGCTAAATTCGGCCTAGCAGACGAAAACGCCGATTGTCTGGGCGAACAACTCAACCACGCGCCACGTGCAAGGAAAGTCACCGCACCGCTATTATTTTATATTAAAATTGTGGAAACTATTAATTTTACGCTTTAGTTTATTAGATATTAGTGTTTGGAACATTTTGAACTATAGAACAATGGAGAGTCTGGTACTTCGCGTATAATCGGGCTGGCCAGCCAAGTAGCTACAAAAGACATCTAATGGTAAGTCGTTTCTTGATAATTTTTCATTGCTGCGCTATTTTTAGTATTTAAGTTTTTAGGCTCTTTTTTCCCTGTTGGAGCCCTGTGGAAAGATACAGTCCCTCTTAACTCCCCCACGTTTTTCTCGAGCTATCTCGAGTGGTCCTTCGGTATATTTTATTTACTACAGAAGGCCTAACCTCACCATTTGGTCCAGGTTCGAGCCTGATAACAGGACCCCGGGAAAAATTAAAGTCTAAATCGCATTTTGTTAAAAATAAAATTTTTAATAAATACGCATGACCTTGATCTTTTTGCTGTGCTAGCAGTAAAAATAACAAGTAAAAAAGTACCGAACGCGCATTGTTTTCGCGCATTTCCTACCTCTTTTTGGCTTGGCGTCACCTGCACGTAGGAAAAGTTAAGATATTAGAGAGGTAAATGAGACTTGTTTACATTTTTTATCGCCTATTTTCTTTTCTTTTTAAACGCTTTTAATTTTTAAATATTAAAAATTTCGGAAACTAATCGTTCACCTGTTTTAACGGAGTTTTTTAAAAACATTACAATGAGTACGCAACTTAAGAAGTTAGAAGCACTCCGTAATGTGCAACATAATCGCATTAATACTCTTCATAACTTAGCTAATGCTTGCCTAACGGATGATACAAAAAAACCGTGTTTACAGGTTCGACTTATCGACCTTGATAAAATGAAAGAATCATTTTTTATTTATCAAAATCAAATAATAGAGGCTTATTCGGCAAGTCCGGAGAGACTGGAAGAAGAAAATGAACGCCTTACTGAGTTTGACGACAGCTTCTATGATATTAAAAGAATTCAAAAACAACTATTTGAGGTGAAAATTGAAGCTCCTCAACCTCAAAACTTAACGCAAATTTCAAATTCTTATGATCCAGACCGCTTTATGGCGTCTTTAATGCCAAGACTGCGCATTGTCGAATTTCATGGCGACATCACTAAGTTTCCAACCTTTCTAGATATGTACAATAGTTCTGTACACAATAATCCTAGTATTCCTACAAACGCTAAATTTAATTTGTTACTGTCCTTCCTAAAAGGACCGCCTTTAAACGTAGTTAAACATTTACAAATAACCGACGCTAATTATATAATCGCTTACAATACGCTTCTAAAACGCTATCATAACCCCCGCTTATCGGGTCAAACTTAATGGCGCTCCGTGTATAATTTTCCCGCTCTCAAAGACGACAATCCAGAAACGCTGCGCACGCTGCTTGATGTTTTTTCAGAAAACATTGAGGCTTTAAAAACTCTAAATTACGACACTGATCAATGGTGTTTTCCGCTCGCCAACATTTTACTAGATAAATTGCCTGAGGTACTACTTTCGCGCTTTGAACTAGCTAATTCTAGGTCTAATGAAATGCCCAAATATCAAGAAATTTATAATTTCCTTGAAACTCAATGTAATTCGCTTTATTCGCTACAATCTAAAAATAGATTTAAAAATAATAAACAGTTTTATAAAAATAACGCCTCGCCTTATTATACAAAAACGCTACTTGGTACGGAAAATACTCATTCTAAAGATAGATGCGCTTTTTGTGATTCTAACACACATTCAATATATTTATGTCACGCATTTAAAGGTAAATCTGCCTACGAACGCTATGCTTACGCTAAAAATAAAAAACTATGTTTAAATTGTTTAAGCTCAATACATTTAACAAATTCTTGTCAAAGTCTACGCTCATGTCGCTATTGCCCTGGTAATCAAAGACATCACTCATTAATTCATTTTGAGCGAAATTCTAATTACTTTAATTCTCAAAATCAAAATAGATCACATTTTGATGCTAACGTGAATTTCTCACAAAATCTCTCTAATATTTCTCCCAACGCATCTCCAAGTAGTGCACCACGTGGTTACTTCGCCAGTCAGCAAAGTTTTAGATCCCCGGCTACTGGTTGTCCGCTTCAAAATTACTCTACTCAAAATAATAAAAATTTTACTTCGACGTCTTCTAATTCACAAGTACCAATCGCAACTCCTTCGGGTTCTAACCCCACGCATTGTGGTTTTATTTCTGCGCAATCGCAAGTTTTATTGTCAACTATCCTAGTAAAAATTCAAGACGTCCGCGGTAACTTTCAAACAGTTAAAGCCGTGTTAGACAGCGGTTCGCAAAACACTTTTTGTTCTCAAAAATTAGCGCAACAATTGGGCCTTCCAAGACAACCCTTATGTTCAAATATACAGGGGGTTGGAGGCAACTCTCTTACTTCGGATCTAGGATCGATTTTTATTAAAATTTTTAATTTTCAAAAACCAGATATTTTTGTGTCTACGCAAGCGATTATTTTGCAAAAAGTTTGTACTGATTTACCGTCAGTAAAAATAAATACAGAAAATTGGCATTTTATAAAAAATTTACCCTTAGCAGATCCCACTTTTTACAACCCTTCGCCTATAAATTTACTAATTGGTATGGATCTATTTCCACTAATTATACAGGGTGAAAAAATCGCTAGCGATGATCCACATCATCCCTTTGCTATGGGAACTATTTCCACTAATTATACAGGGTGAAAAAATCGCTAGCGATGATCCACATCATCCCTTTGCTATGGGAACTATTTTCGGCTATATTTTGATGGGACAAATAAATCAACCTTTAATTTCTACCCCGCCAATTAATGCTCTTTTTGTCAAAATGAAAATGACTCGCTTTCGCAATTAATTTCAAAATTTTGGGAAACCGACTGCGTCCCCCAAAAACCTCATTTGAAACCAGAGGATGAAATTTGTGAAAATTATTTTAAACAGAGCGTGTCGCGTAATCAAGACGGCCGGTATACTGTCTCCCTTCCCTTTCGCACATTTGAAAATCCACCGCAGTTTCCCGCAGTAAAACAAGTCGCGCTAAATCGTTTCTTATCTTTAGAAAAAAAACTGCTTCGCGATAAAAACTTGTATTGTGAATATTCTAAATTTATGAATGAATATTTGGAATTGGGTCATATGGACTATGACTCAGAAAAAGAAGACGATTCAGACAGCTATTTTATTCCACATTTCGCTGTTGTTAAAAATGAAGCTATCACTACTAAGACAAGGGTAGTTTTTAATGCGAGTATTACTGACCCTTTTACGCATATTTCGCTTAATCAAGTATTATTATCGGGTCGAAAACTACAAAAAGATATTATTCAAATATTATTACATTTTCGCCTTAACCCTGTGACGCTCACCTGCGATATTCAAAAAATGTATCGTGGTATAAATATCAACCCTGATCATCAAAAATACCAAAAAATATTTTGGCGGTTTAACCCTAATGAAAAAGTTTCCGTTTTTAAACTACGAACTGTCACTTACGGAGTGAACTGTTCACCATATCTCGCTTTACGCACCCTTCAGCACTTAGCTGAATCCGAATATGATAACTACCCTCACGCTGCTAAAGTTATACTTAACGATACCTATATTGATGACGTCACTACTTCATGTAAAACGGTTCAAGAGGCGTTAAATTTGCAGCATGAGCTTACGGAGTTATTAGGAAACGCTGGCTTGAAATTACACAAATGGTCTAGCAATCGCTCAGAAGTGATCTCTCATTTAGATCCCTCCTTAGTCAACCCCGCAGTTTTATCTCTCGATTCGGATGACGTCACTAAGGTCTTAGGCCTGTGCTGGCATCCTTCCTACGACGAGTTTCGATTTAACATATTACCTAATCAGCAAAGCTGTACTAAAAGGACACTTCTCTCTTTTTTAGCACGCTGCTATGACCCCCATGGGTATCTTACCCCAGTAACATTCACTTTAAAATATTTGATTCAACAAATTTGGTTACTTGGTATTTCCTGGGACGCCACGCCTACTTTAGAAATAGTTCGTCAGTGGACACTCTATCAATCTGAATTTCAAGTTTTAGAAAAATTTAGTTTACCCCGCCACATTGACATCACCAACGCCGAATCTATCGATCTCTGTGGTTTCTGTGATGCGAGTGAACGAGGGTACGCATGTGTAATATACTTACGTGTTTTACGAAACGCTAAATATCACATATATTTTGTTCTTGCGAAAAGTCGCATCGCTCCACTTAAAAAATTTGTTAGTATTCCGAGAATAGAACTTCTAGCCGCTACTCTTTTATCTGAGGTCTTAAAATACACATATGATATCTTTATAAAAAGGTTCACAATAAATAATATTTACGCTTTTTCGGACGCAATGGTTGTTTTACACTGGATAAAATCCCATCCAAGTAAATGGAAAACTTTTGTCGCAAATCGTGTTAGTCTTATCCAAGATAATATTAATCCAGAATGTTGGTTATATACCCCCACCTTTCTCAATAGTGCCGATGTAGCCAGCCGCGGCTGCTCGCCGAGTGAGCTTTTAAATCATCCCCTATGGTGGGCCGCCCCTAGTTTTTTACAAGAATCTTTCGATAAATGGCCAACAAAAACCCCGCAAGTCAAAATAAATGACAGTTTAGAGACTGAGGAACGAAAAAATGTTGCTCTGATTTCTTGTGACCGAATAACGGAAAATTTTATAGATTCGCTTTTAAATAATAAATCCGATTTTTACGCTATTCAACTACTTTTAGCCCGCAGTTTACGATTCATAAATAATTGTAGACTATCCGCAGACGTCAGAAAAAAGACAAATATAGATTATATCGATCTCTTTAACGCTTTAAAATGTTTGGCTAAGCACGAACAACAAAAATACTTTTCTGAAGTAATTCTTAACCTTCAAAACCAGAAAAAATGCATAAAACCCATACAAAAATTGAATCCCTTTTTAGACCAGGATGGTCTTATAAGAGTTGGAGGACGCATTCAACAAGCCATGACTATTTCTTACGGACAAAAACATCCTCTTCTTTTACCCAAGGAAAGTAGACTTTCTTATATTTTTATTGAATATATGCACAAAAAATATTTGCATGTTGGAGTGCAAACAGTCCAACATCTCATTAGTCAAATTTTTTGGATTTTATCTGCCAAACGCTTAATTAAAACGGTTTTATCCAAATGTGTTCGTTGCTTTCGCGTCAAACCGCATTCTTATGAGCAAATCATGGGACAAATTCCGTCCTACCGCTTGATTCCACAAAAGCCTTTTACTTTTAGTGGAGTAGATTTTAGTGGTGCTATACCTATCACTCTCAGTAAACACAGAGGTGTAAAAACACAAAAAGCATATATCTGCCTTTTTATTTGTCTAAATACTAAAGCTTTACATCTCGAGTTAGTGTCAGATCTAACTTCGGACGCTTTTTTAGCTGCGCTACGTCGTTTTGTTGCCCGAAGAGGTTACATAAAAACTCTTTTTTCAGATAATGGCACAAATTTCGTTAAATCAAGCAAAGAATTGCTTGATCTTGCAAGAAATGCTTGCACGCAACAAGCTATCGCCTGGAATTTTATCCCTCCATCAGCTCCCCACTTCGGCGGTATTTGGGAGTCAGGGATAAAATCAGTAAAAACTCACTTAATTCGTACCATTGGCTCGCAAAGTTATGAGGAGTTGTACACGGTTCTTTGTCAAATTGAGGCGATTTTAAATTCTCGCCCTTGACCCCGCAATCTACCGACTGTAACGATCTACAGGTTTTAACACCGGGACATTTTTTAACACATGGACCTTTAGTTTCTGTTCCTGATGAAGATTTTTCAAGTAAACCTGAGAATCGGTTATCGCGATGGAACTTGGTCCAACGAATACAAGCCGATTTTTGGCGTCGTTGGAGCCAAGAATTTTTACATACCCTTCAAGTACGAAATAAATGGTTGGAACCATGCGCAGAGCCAAAAATAGGTACCCTCGTTCTTATCAAAGACGAGTTATCACCGCCCCTTCAATGGCGGGTAGGTCGCATTATTGAAATTTCTAAAGGGCCTGATGGGCACGCTAGGGTGGCAAATGTTCGTACCGCGTCCGGTATCTTTAAACGACCTTTAGTCAAGCTTTGCCCCCTTCCAATTGATTCAGATTCACCTACCGAAAACTGATGCTCATTTTGGTGGGCCGAATGAACAAGTTTCGCAACTTGTTTTTATTTTTGTAAATAATTATATTCTCTAATTTTCCCTTAAAATTAGAGAAGCTATCTCTCTTAGTTTTTAAATATTTTTGGGTTACATTATCTACGCTTACAAACGTTTTTAGAATATTATTTTTATTTACTTTACGCTATATCTTTCCATATTTTAAATTTAAACTTCGCGCGCTTCTTCCAGCAATGAAGGATTTGAGATAAGCGGCTAAATTCGGCCTAACAGACGAAAACGCCGATTGTCTGGGCGAACAACTCAACCACGCGCCACGTGCAAAGAAAGTCACCGCACCGCTATTATTTTATATTAAAATTGTGGAAACTATTAATTTTACGCTTTAGTTTATTAGATATTAGTGTTTGGAACATTTTGAACTATAGAACAATGGAGAGTCTGGTACTTCGCGTATAATCGGGCTGGCCAGCCAAGTAGCTACAAAAGACATCTAATGGTAAGTCGTTTCTTGATAATTTTTCATTGCTGCGCTATTTTTAGCATTTAAGTTTTTAGGCTCTTTTTTCCCTGTTGGAGCCCTGTGGAAAGATACAGTCCCTCTTAACTCCCCCACGTTTTTCTCGAGCTATCTCGAGTGGTCCTTCGGTATATTTTATTTTCTACAGAAGGCCTAACCTCACCAATCATCATTTTTATTCAAATATACTTCTTTAGTTCCTAGTTTGTCCTATGTCAAAATCATAGCATGTATCCCTTCCCATCAAGCGTTTTGTATGCAAAATTCCTTCGATAGTATCAACTTTCAACAAGATTTTTATGAAAATTTGACGTAAAATACAAAAATCGTGAGAAACGCTACGTAATTCGTGAAATCGTAAGATACTTTCCAAAATCGTGTAATTTATAATAGTTTTGGCAACACTGTTAGTATATATAGTCAAACAGGTTTTCGTGGCTAATCGAGTAAAAATAAGTTTTTTTTGTTTCTCTCGTATTTTTCCTAGGGTAGCTCGAAAGCTTAACCTCACGGGAGTCCAAGATCTAATGGACACCTAAATGTTAACAGTTAACTGTTTCGTCCTTATGGGACTCTTCAGATCAGATGTGACACCCTTGCTAAGTTAAAAATACGGTTTTGTTTCTCACCTTACGTTTCTAGTGAGAAAACAAAATCATATACTTTGCAAGAAGCGCCATCTACCGAAGTACGAGAGAAACTAAAACAGCAGCAGTCGAGTAAAATTGTTATACAATCGATCGATGACAATATCGATTGAAAGAGATAATCCATCACGTGACCTACGACACACATTGTCTTTTATGTCAGATTAACGCTGATTGCGTTTATTGCGCCATTAGGACATTAAGTGCACATTTTATTCCGCATTTTAGGGATAAAAGTGTCACTCTTTATACCCAGGGTGAAAAGTGAAGGATCAGTGATAAATAGTAAAAATTGGGTTGAATAGTGGCATATGAAAATATGTAAGTAGTACAATCTACTGTACCCAGTAAATTTTTCAGTTTAAGAATGCATAAGTCAGTGGGGCTTCGCAGCAAAACTGTGCCTCATATAAACGTTCAGGGGCGTCCGTAAATTAAATCAATTTTCTGAAAAAATTGATATTGTCCTTTTGTTTTAAATATTTCCGATTGTTATAAAAAAGGGTTTTGCAGGTTTTGCTTGTTGAAGATAGGAAATGTCAGTTTGGCAAATTCAAAAAGTCTATTTTTCACGATAAAAACTTATTGATATAAACCACAAAGTTAAACGAAATTGACGTTTACAAGGCTGATCCAAAAAAATCCTAATTTTAATAAAATTAGGCAATGGAAGGTTAATAACTTATTTTATTACATAATTAATTCATATGAACACAAAACTATTTTAGCATCTAAAAAATGATAATCTTCAAACTTAAAGGATAAAACAAAATTACTATCTTTCGTTAATAATACATTGTGCGATAATACCTGAAATTCAGAACATTCAACTTTCTCAATTATTTTAAATTGAATGCTGATTTTTCCAAAAAATATCGATGCACCAATTGATTTTGATTCGATAAAAATTTGGTGTGTTTGAGAATCAAAAAAAATTTGAACAAACGTTAAAACATTTTGTAGCCGGTAAAGAAACGTGTCAAAATAATCTAATTTTAAATTCATGTTAAATTTCACAATATCTCTGTGATATTTTTGGTGAAGTTGTTGAAAATGGTTGATCATTTGAGCTCCAATACCAGTGAAGTTGCAAATCGGGCAGCCATGAACATGAACACTGCAGTTTTCTTCGTGTTTCTGGATTTCGGGGTAACTCAGCAGTTCGGTACAACCGTCGAAACGATTAACGCAAGGTACCTGGAAATAACAAGTTAGAAGTAAAGATTAAAAAATAAAAAACAAGCTGTGCAGCACCAATAAGATATACCGGGTCAGCCAAATTAATTTTGAACTTTATTTTCATTCGTAGAAAAGTTCTATATCGACCAAAACGTGTTTGATTTTTAAATTCACGGGTACTAAATTTCACGTTTGTTAGTATTATTTGGCTTAGAAACTCTCCTGATTGACGCTCACGTGTCTCATGGCGGGTAAAAACGCTAACCAGCGTTGCTCTGGCCTGAAAGACAGAAGAGCTGTCGTAGGTCACGGATGGTTTGTTTCTTTTTATTTGCGAGAGTTTTCTCACTATTTACATAGGATTAGAGACAAAACCCTCTAATTACCTTCGCAAGGGTGTCACATTGACCAAGCAGTGCTCTGAGGAATCCCAGAAGGACGAAACAGTTAACTGTCAGCACTTATTAGGTGTCCATTAGATCTTGGAGTCCCATGAGGTTAAGCTTTTAAGCTACCCACCTGGCCAGTCCGGGCATGAGTAGAATTAAAAAATGAAAATTTAGCATTTTTTGCGCCTTAAAAGATGCTAATATTTTTCCTCAATTGGCCTGTGTGTAAACGTCTATTCAGTTTAGTATTAGGGACATTTTGGGTAAACTGACCTGTTTAGATTAGAAGAATACTAAAAAAATAAATCTGATCTAGTTAGGTTAGTTTAGTATACTAAAAACTATACATAGTCAAACAAGTTTTCGTGGCTAATCGGATAAAAATAATGGGTTTTTTGTTTCTCTCGTATTTTTCCGTGGGTAGCTCGAAAGCTTAACCTCACGGGGGCCAAAATCTAATGCACACCTAAGTTTCGTTCTTATGGGACTCTTCAGAACACTGCTTGGTCAATGCGACACCCTTACTAAGTTTAGTATACGCTTATATAGGAAAACAAAATCATATACTTTGCAAGAAGCGCCATCTACCGAAGTACGAGAGAAACTAAAACAGCAGCAGGCGAGTAAAACTGCTATATTATCGATCGATGCAAATATCGATTGAAAGAGAGAAACCTTCACGTGACCTATGACACACATTGTATTTTAGGTCAGATTGCGTTTATTCCGCCATTAAGACGTCGGCATCGCGTCTGTCAACGAAGTTTAAAGCTAAATATTAAAAAACGTAAAATTTAGTACCCGTAAATTAAAAATCAAACAAGTTTTCGAGGCCAATCGGGAAAAAATAAATGTTTTTTCTTTCTCTCGTATTTTTTCGTAAGTAGCTCGAAAGCTTAACCTCACGGGTGTTGACAATTAACTGTTTCGTCCTTATGGGACTCTTCAGAATACTGCTTGGTCAATATGACACCCTTGCTAAGTTAAGTATACGGTTTTGTCTCTCACCTTACGTTTCTAGTGAGAAAAGAAAATCATATAATCTGCGAGAAGCAAATAGCCTCGTCCATAAATAATAGCTGTTTTCACATGTTATATTCATTTGAAGAAAAAAACAAAGCTCCTTAGGAATAAATGTATTTTTTCTCATTCAGGGATAAAAAGTGCACTTTCTATTCCGCATTTTAGGGATAAAAAGTAAAAATTGGGTTGAAAAATGGCATATACATATATAAATATGTAAGTACAGTACAGTACAATGTACTGTAGATAGCAAAATATTTATTTTAACAAATCATAAGTCAGTGGGGCTTCGCAGCAAAACTGTGTATTATATAGATAATAAAATTTTATTTTAAACACTGTCTAAGAAGGAAGGATTAAATTCATGACTAAAACTTTAGGGGCGTCCTTAAATTAAATTAATTTTCTGAAAAAAATTGATATTATCCTTTTGTTTTAAACATTTCCGATTATTATAAAAGATGGTTTTGAAAATTTTGCCTGTTGAAAATAGGGAATGTCAATTTGGCGCATGGCGCATTTAAAAAGTCCATTTTTTACGACAAAAAGTCTGTTTTTCGCGATGAAAACTTATTAGTATAAACCACAAATTTAACGTTTACAGGGCTGATCCAAAAAAAATCTTTTAATAAAATTAGGCAATGGAAGGTTAATAACTTATTTTATTACATAATTAATTCATATGAACACAAAACTATTTTAGCATCTAAAAAATGATAATCTTCAAACTTAAAGGATAAAACAAAATTACTATCTTTCGTTAATAATACATTGTGCGATAATACCTGAAATTCAGAACATTCAACTTTCTCAATAATTTTAAATTGAATGCTGATTTTTCCAAAAAATATCGATGCACCAATTGATTTTGATTCGATAAAAATTTGGTGTGTTTGAGAATCAAAAAAAATTTGAACAAACGTTTAAAACATTTTGTAGCCGGTAAAGAAACGTGTCAAAATAATCTAATTTTAAATTCATGTTAAATTTCACAATATCTCTGTGATATTTTTGGTGAAGTTGTTGAAAATGATTGATCATTTGAGCTCCAATACCAGTGAAGTTGCAAATCGGGCAGCCATGAACATGAACACTGCAGTTTTCTTCGTGTTTCTGGATTTCGGGGTAACTCAGCAGTTCGGTACAACCGTCGAAACGATTAACGCAAGGTACCTGGAAGTAACAAGTTAGAAGTAAAGATTAAAAAATAAAAAGCAAGCTGTGCAGCACCAATAAGATATACCGGGTCAGCCAAATTAATTTTGAACTTTATTTTCATGCGTAGAAAAGTTCTATATCGGCCAAAAGGTGTTTGATTTTTAAATTCACGGGTACTAAATTTCACGTTTGTTAGTATTATTTGGCTTAAAAACTCCGCTGATTGACGCTCACGTGTCTCATGGCGGGTAAAAACGCTAACCAGCGTTGCTCTGGCCTGAAAGACAGAAGAGCTGTCGTAGGTCACGGATGGTTTGTTTCTTTTTATTTGCAATGTATAGCAGTTTATTTTCACCTTCTCTTGTTCTAGTTTCTCTCGTATCTCGGTAGATGGCGATTCTTGCGAGAGTATTCTAACTATTTACATAGGATTAGAGACAAAACCCTCTAATTACCTTCGCAAGGGTGTCACATTGACCAAGCAGTATTCTGAGGAGTCCCATAAGGACGAAACAGTTAACTGTCAACACTTATTAGGTGTCCATTAGATCTTGGAGCCCCATGAGGTTAAGCTTTTAAGCTACCCACCTGGCCAGTCCGGGAATGAGTAGAATTAAAAAATGAAAAGTTAGCATTTTTGCGCCATCAAAGATGCCAATATTTTTCCTCAATTTGCCTGTGTGTAAACGCCTATTCAGTTTAATATTAGGGACATTTTGGGTCAGTTAAAATAACAGAAAATTTGACAGCTGTTACCGTTATTGTTACTAAGAATAACGGTAACATTCTCAGGACCAATGAGATTTTGGAACACTTAAGATAAGAACGCATAGGTTAATTTAGCAGTTTTACACTGCTTCAAATTTTTGTTTATTTATTTTTATTAGATTTATGGCTTTTTACAAACCGAACTAACGAATTGTTGTAAAAAATTCGACATTAAAAAAAACAATACAAAACTAACCGTTAAAAATAACATTAAAGGACGGCCACCGTACTGGGCAACAGGAAATAATCAAGAAGCTGCTAATGCGCAGACTCAGTAATAACAATAACGGTAACAAAGTATAAAATACGCGAACCAAACCAAAATGTCCCTATTATATAGTGATCACTGACCTTAAATCCTAGCATTTGGTAGTCCAACAATGAAAAAGGTATAGAAAACTGGTCGTATTTGCTGAAGTCGTCTGTTAAAATCAACACAGGTAAGCTGCCTTGTATGGACTTGTTTAAAAACTGGCATCTGCCGCACAAGTTTGCGCCGGTCCAGCTAGCCAGAATCGGCGTTATTGTTAAATACTTAAGACACTTCTTGCAATAAAAATCTTCCAAAATTTCATCGGGAATTACTTTATTTCGGAGATCCATCTTGAGATTTTTTTAAAAGTAAGTTTTTTTTTTCTAGGTTGATAAACTCAAGAATAGTTTGTTAGAAGAAATCTTAATGCACTTTTAAGACTGTTTGCTGTGACAATCAAAATCAAAAGTGAAACTGCCAGCCAAAAGGCACTGAGATCTCGCAATGCTTAAGAAAAAAACTTTTTTTAAATAAATGTAGCCATACAAAGTAAAGTAAAGTAATCCAAACAAAATGCTGTCAACGATAACTTTCACTTTATTTATAATACTGGGTGTTTCAGGGTTGTATTGCTAAAAGCCGAGGGTAGTTTCCTCTCATGAAAATATGATAAAAAGTTCATAAGAACATGTGTCTTAAAATGTCTCGTTTTAAAAATATAGGGTGTTAAAGTTTTATAAAAAAAAACGTTTTTTTAAATGTCTGCTAAACAACTCTAATAGATATTTGTCTAAAATTTGGTAGAGGCATTCTAACTATTAAGGGGAATTTTCTTATGGACAGCATGATAATTCTCGTAAAATAAAGAACCAGAACTAATGTAACTAATGAAAGAAATTTTACGCTATCAAAAGTTACTCGTAAATTATCAATGAAATTTTGGCAATCTCGCCATGCATGTAAGTGGTTTTTATTTTTTTAAGCGAAAATAGTACGGTTTACAAAAAAAACATTTTTTACAGAATAAACAGCGATTTTAAAAATAATTTTTATTTAACGAAAAAGCAGTGGCGTACCATTTTTTTCAACAAAAATGTAGTCCAGGTCCCGTGCGGACGGCACTGGTATAGTAGCGTACCCAGGAATTTGTCTTGGGGGGGGGGCGAGACCCCATCATATCGTATTTCGTGACATTTTTTGCATTTATTCATGAAATATGTGGAAAATAAAAAAATCTAGGCTTGGGGGGGCCCGGGCTCCGAGCCCCCCCCTGGGTGCGCCCTTGGGTATAAACTAAAAAAAAAGTTGCTGTTCATAAGAAAATTCTCCTTAATAGACAGAATGCCTCTACCAAATTTTAGACAAATATCTAGAGTGGTTTAGCAGAAACATCCTGTATTTTTAAAACGGACACGTTCATATGATCTTTTTTTTCGTGTTTTGATGAGAGGAATCAACCCTGGGCTTTTGGCAATACAACTGTGAAACATCCTGTAAAGATTTTGTGAAACCAACAGAAACAACTACTCCGAGGGAAAATACCCCTACCGGCATTGAATTATACTGATGGCTTAATGCTTTCGTTGGGAACTTGTTAAAACTGTTTGGTTTTCACTATCTCCAACGTCGATCACAAGGATAGGAGTGATTTCCGTCTGGAACACGTCCTGACAATCAGGAACAACTTATGCTCTACACGGAGTATTGCCTACATTCACCTGAGGATGGCCCAAAAGGTCGAAACCGGTCCGGTCGTGGAATGGCATGGATCACTTGTTCCAAACTTATGCTCTACACGGAGCTATCGCCTACATTCACCTGAGGATGACCCAAAAGGTCGAAACCGGTCCGGTCGTGGATTGGCATGGATTACTTGTTCCTTGTTCCTGTCAGGACGTGTTCCAGACGGGGATCACTCATATCCTTGTGATCGACGTTGGAGATAGTGAAAACCAAACAGTTTTTACCCTGTAAAGAGCTTATTAAATTTTGTGCCGCGTTTAAACAGGACATTAGATAAAATGACATTAAATTAAAGTCCTGGATTTGATAGAGTATTTTCAAGGTTTTAATAACATCATACATTAGAAATAAAATTTTGGACTTCCATTGTCTTTATTTATTTTAAAACACGACGTTTCGGTTAGTAAGTATCTCTAACCGTTATCAAGTGTAAAAACCGCGAATTCTGTACTCTCTTTCTATATTTTCCAATCAGCAGGCAACAAAACATATCGAGAGGATGCGGGCCTAGCATACAGACAAGAATGTCAATATGCCGCGGGCTGAAGGTGTCATGACAACGTCTCATGCTTTCGCAGGGCAAAGCCTCAGGTGTTGTAATAGTATAGTATCCGTCCATAATTGTAATAGTATCCGGTCACAGTAAACGGCTCGGTTAGTGTGCCTGGGTTTTTTGGTAATCTGTATGTCGGCGTATTGTTTACATTCGATTTTTAGTTTAATTATTTTGCATAATGTTCCCTTGAGAAAAAAGACTTTTGAAACTCTGAAAAGCCGTCCTCTATATTGAACGTAAATAAACTGGCTAAGGCTAAAGACAAAGTGTACATTCGAGATTTTAAAAAAGGATAGACGAATTGCCTCACATACAAGCACATACATATCATTGCAGTTTAAAATACTGCTATTAAACAGGGGCAGTCCCAAATTTTTTTAGGATTAAGTATTAGAGTGTTTAGTAAAACCGATTTCATTTATGGTTTTTAAGCGAATTTTTATAATTTAAAAAAATACCAGTCCAGGGTCAACGACTTTTTTCAAAATTGACAAATCATTATGGATGATTTTAATGAGCCGAGGAAAAAATCCCTTGCAACAAAACTACTATATAAAAAAAAGCAAAGGCTAAAATATGTCAAACTAAAATTTTAAAATATGTAATATTTTACAGCAGGGTTCCGCGGATATATATCAAGTGATATATATCATGATATATTTCACGATATATATCACGATATATATATATATATATATATATATATATATATATATATATAGCTTGATATATATCCGATATATTCATTAATTTTACTTATTAAACTAAAAATGTTTCTACCATTCTAAATATCAGAAAATTTGTCAGTACATCTGTAAAGGTGTAGAATCGATCGATTCGGCTGCTGCGTAGGCATCGCGAAGCTGACTGGGAATCCCCTGTTTCACATCTGGTAGATCCCCGACGCGACGATTTCTTGTGTTTTCTATTTTCCCAGGTTAGAGCAGTTACTGTGTTTTCCATCTGTGTGTACTTGTGATTTATTAGGAAGTAGTTATTTTTATTTAATATGCCAAAACCAAAGCATTCAGTTTGATAATGATATATATCTGATATATATCCGATATATATCATGTGATGAGATTTATATAAATATCATGATATTTTCGAACCCTGTTTTACAGTACCTCAAGACGAAAGTGTATAACCAATGTATCCTTCCTGTAGTCACCTTTGAATCCCAGATCTGGACAGATACAAAATCAAACATGGATAAGGTAACAAAAGCCCAAAGAACAATGGAAAGACAAATGTTACATGTAAAGCTAACATATAGAAAAATAAATAAATGAATAAGAAATAAAACAAAATTAAGGGATGTCAGAGGAGAAGTAGCAAAATAAAGTCATAATATCAGATTGAAAGAAAGAAAGTAGGGGAAGACCTCAAATGAGATGGGCGGACGATTTGAAGAAACATGCGGGAGCTAGATGGATGAACACGGCGACAGGCAGAGAAGAATGGAAGATATTGGAGGAGGCCTATGTCCACCGATCGAAGAAGGCTAAATAGATAGACAAATAGATAAAAAAAATTCAAACCAAATTTTTTGATACTGGTATTACTTCCTAGCTGTTTTTGCATCTAGTTATGTGGGACATAAGGGCTCTTTAATGGTTTCTTTGTTGTAAATATAAAATTTTTGTACACAACAATAACATCTGATATTCTATGTATATCTGACTGTCGTCACGTTCGTAGTGATTGACCTGTAGTAATGCGGCATGCATCGTGCCTTTTCTTATTGTTGTTAATATTGATATTTTAAGCGTTTATCAACCTTTCAATTTATACCTAATACTCCAGTCAATAATGGCAAAAATACTAATCATAACAAAAATATTTCATTTAAGAAAGCCAAGTACGCGAAAATGGTATTCCGTAAAAAGAATTGAGATAAAAGTAAAGCCAAGTTCTCCAATACAAATTTGAAAATAAAAGGTTTTTACTAGTTTGGAAATGTTTTTTTTTTAAACTTTGCTGTTACAGCCAAACTTCTCATTTGCAGCCGTAATAGTCATTTGCAGCCGTAATAGTCAAGTTTAGAAAAACATTTTCAAACTAGTAAAAACCTTTCATTTTGAAATTTGTGTTAGAGAACTTGGCGTTACTTTTATCTTATTTCTTTTTTCGGACTACCATTTTCGCCTATTTGGCTTTTTTTTACATGAAATGTTTTGTTATGATTTCACTCCTTTTTTAAATGATTTGGATAATATTTGAGTTTTAAAGTAGTAAGACATGCGGAATATTGTTCAAAACTTTTGTAATATTAAACTTATTAAACATTTTAAGGTTTTTAAATTTTTTCCTATGGTTTTATCATAGTTTCTTTAGCCTTTTAAAGCTCAGCTCAGCTCTCTAGCATTCCTGTTACACAGTGTTACTTTTTCATAACTTTACATTTATGGGGGAGGGCAGTAAATTAAAATGTTGGTGTTTTTAAATTTTTTCCTATAGTTTTATCATAGTTCCTATCAGTCTTCCAAAGCTCAGCTATCTAGCATTTTTGGGAGTAGGCAATGTTACTTTTACATAACTTTACATTTATAGGGAAGGGAAGCAAATTTAAATTTTGAGGTTTTTAATTTTTTTCCCATACTTCTATCTTACTTCCTATCAGTTTGCCAAAGCTCAGGTCTCTAGCGCTGGTGGAAGTGTGCAATGTTACTTTTACATAACTTTTCATGTATATGGGAGGGGAGTAAATTAGAATTTCGGGGTTTTTTTTCCATGGGTTTGGTCATAATTTCTATCAGTCTGCCAAATTTCAGCTTTGTAGCATGTCTGGAAATACGGTAGAATTTTCATGATAACATGAGTGAGTGAGTGAGTGGCAATTTCGACGTTTTTTGAGATTACTTTACTACTTCATGGACGTCCATGAAACTTGAAGGGGTTGATAACTCTATGAAGATCTACGACTGTGTAAAGTTTGAGTTTCGTAGCTCATTCCGTAGTAGAGTTTTAGGTAGGTCAATTAGGGGCTGAAATATTTCAAGTAAAGATGGTACAGCAGTTTACGCGAACTTGGCCGGGCACTGCCGTGCCGTCAAATTTAATAAAGATATCTGCACATCACACACCACATCCAGGGTTGCCAGATGTCCCACCGTAGGGGGGACGGTCCCGCTTTTTGTAGCTCGGTCCCGCTTTTTTTTAATCCTATGAAAGTCCCGCTTTTTATGCAAATTGTCCCGATTTTCCCGCTTTTTTTCTCATTTCTGTCCTATTTTTTTACCTGTCTGTATCTTTTTATATATAACTTATAAATTTTATTTAAACGGCAGAAGTGTAAACTTCAACAAGGCGAAATTAATAATACGAAATACAAGATTTTTTGCGTTGTATATTGACAAAGTAATATACAAAGTAATAACATTTACATAATTATAATTGGGTATAAATTACTCTGGTCAATTTTGCTCTGAGTGGCCTTCATCTGCATCATCATATCGCTCTGCTGACTGTTCCTCTCACAGTTAGTCGACTCGAGCCGACTTCACCCGAATGAGCATTACATAGCCGAGCGTGACGACTCAGTTCAATTCAGTACCCACAAAAAGTGCTAAACGCGTCTAAAGAAGTTTACACTTCAACAAACAATCGAAGAGGAATGTTTTACTTTTTTGTTTAAGTTACTTTCTCATTTTAGAGCGGATATTTCTTATCTATACATACTTATCTTATGTGTTCGTTCATATTTGTTTATTTTAAATAAAATTCACAAATCACTAAAAGAAATTACAGATCATATATTTTATTATGCATGGAATTTTGATAATCGAAATATAATGAAGACAATGGAAGTTTGAAACACAACTTAATTTAAAAGTTTTTCACCTCTTCAATAAAAAAAAACTCACTAAATTTAGAAAGGTAAGTTTAACATTTAAATTTTAATATTAAATTATTGAATGTATTTTGGAAACGTAAGTAAATAAACACACCATTTGTTAAAAATAATGACACTTCTGTATTTATCATAAATAGGTAATACTTATATGAGTTGAAATAGGCATTAGTGTTTAACTCATATGTATATGGTTGTGTTTAGTTTAGGATATTGCCACTAGAGGCAGTAGTCGTTTTCGAACAGCTCTTCTGACAGACCGCGTAAACGTCGTATTGTTTTGTAACGCTATTTGACATTAATAAAACTGTTATTAATTACACACGACCTGCTTAGTTATTTAATCGTACTCTGCTATACCATTTGGTTCCTAAAAGACTGCTACACTAACTTTATGCTAAAATCGATGTAAATTTTTAGTATCTATTTGAAATTTTTGTGTTTACGCATTTACTTAATTTGTCCCGCTTTTTAATTTGAAAAATCTGGCAACCCTGACCACATCACATCTGTCATTTAATTTCGCATTTATAAAAGATAAACTTAGCTAAAGGAGGGCGTGCAAAAAGTCCCAAATAATAGTGTGGTCTGAAATGTATTGTTGTTTCCTTATTTATGATACAATATTTTGAAATGCATAAAAATTTTCAGGAAAAATCGTACAATACGAATTTCTATCTTGGAGATCTATCATATGGTGCAAAACCACTCTACACCCCCTCCAAATCGGTGGGGGTGGCGTTTTTTCAAAAAATTAAAACTCGGGTTCATTAATCCATTCTTTATCAGTATTTTCGAACATAACTATCTACCCCCTATAGGGGGATCAGCAACTCCCGAATTAGGTCTAAAAACCTGATTATTATTTTTTATTTCGGCAGAAAACACCGTTGAGAAATTAGATGGTTACAAATTCTAGTAGGTGAATTCAAAAGCACAGTATTAGTGCGTTAATTGGATGTATCGCTTTTCTATATCGTTTCAAAAATGACACTTCTACAAGGGTGTCAAACTAGGGGTAGTTTCTTAAAAGGAAAGCGATTTTTTTTATTAAACAATTTTTTCTTAAAAACCGTAAGGTTTTTTAAAAAACCTGTAGAATAATCTTGACGAAATTGAAACTGCCTACAAAAAAATATATAAATTAGCTTCCTCGTTTGAATTTTTAGCTGTCCAGGACAGCTTCAATTTGTGACTTCAGAAAAAATCTATGTTTTTATTTGTTACAGTTCTGGACAGCAATATGACATACGTTAAAATTGGTTATTTAATTTTTTATAGTCCGTAAAATTTTTAATCGATTGATGTATAACGCAGCTACATAGCTATAATAATACGACTAAGAGCAACACCTATACTTCAACCTTTTTTTTAGATGAAAGATTTTTTTTTGTTTACAGCGGATTTTTTGCACAACACTGATTAAGGCATCCGAGGCCTAAAAGAATGGGTGAGTTTTATAGCTAGATCAATTCTCTTTCAAACGATGTGCTTAGAAGCTATGTAGCTTATATAAACAGTCGTATATAACGGTCGTCGCAAAACAAGGGGCTGTTGATTGCAAATGTACCTTAAATTACTCTTAAATAATCTTATATCGCTTTGTGTAGAGAACAATAATTTTTGATCGCAAAGATAAAATTTTCACTTTATGATTGAACGTACCAAAGCAAAAAATCATCAAGAAAACCGTCAAGCTGGAAATTCAGCTTGTATTATAATCTGGAACATAAATTTATGGGATTGGGATCTCTTTACACAGCTGGCAAAATTTATGGTAACTGCTTCTTTTTGTAAATGCTGCCAGAGAAGGGGGATTTGAGAATTTATCGTTCTTAAGCCGGGATTTTTGCATTTAAATAAATGAATATAAACAGGTTATTATTTTTTGTTCTAGAAACTGCAGTTTGGTCATGCCAAAAAATTTGCGCAATGCAAGTTAAGATTGTTCTGAGTAGCCTGCATATATAACGTTAAATGAATCGGTAAATTTGCATAATATATTGGTTTTTGTTACATGGGCGCACCCAGGGGGGGGGGGGGCATGTCCCGGGCATCCCCCAAACAAAAGTTTTCTTAGATAATATTCGTATTTTTCATGAATTAAAAGATAAATAGCATAATCATAGCTCGGCCCCTCCCCCCCAAGACATATTCCTGGGTGCGCCACTGTTTAATATAATAATCGGTTAATTTGGAAATACTTATAAACGTGAAATTTAGTACCCGTGAATTTAAAAAATCAAACAAGTCTCGTGGCTAATCGGGTAAAAATGAGTCTTTGTTTCTTTTATATTTTTCCGTGGGTAGCTTGAAAGCTTAACCTCACGGGGGTCCAAGATCTAATGGACACCTAATAAGTATTGACAGTTTTCGTCCTTATGGGACTCCTCAGAACACTGCTTGGTCAATGTGACACTCTTGCGAAGTGAATTAGACGGTTTTGTATCTAAACCTATGTGAGAAAACTCTCGCAAGAAGCGCCATCTACCGAGATACGAGAGAAACAAGAAGAAGAGCAGGCGAAACTAAACTGCTATACATATCGATCAATGAAAAGATCGAAAAAAAATAAAAAGAAACAAACTAATCCGTGACCTACGACAGCTCTTCTGCCTTTCAGGCCAGAGCAGTGGCGTATATAAGGGGGGGGCCTGGGGGACCCGGGCCCCTTCCGAAGCTAAGATTTTTTTAGATATTTTCCACATATTTCCTGAATACAAACATAAAATAGCATAAAATACGGCCTCATGGGGTCTCGGCCCCCCCCCCCCAAACTGCCTCGGGCCCACCCCGAAACTTTTTTCTATATACGCCACTGGGCCACAGCAACGCTTATTGCGTTTTTACCCGCTATCGGACACGTGAGCGTCAGTCAACGAAATTTTTAAGCCAAATAATACCAACCAACGTGAAATTTAGTACCCGTGAATTTAAAAAATGAAACAAGTTTCGTGGCTATTCGGGTAAAAAGGAGTTTTTGTTTCTCTCATATTTTTCCGTGGGTAGCTTGATAGCTTAACCTTACGGGGGTCCAAGATCTAATGGACACCTAATAAGTGTTGACAGTTAACTGTTTCGTCTTTATGGGACTCCATTGAACAAAACATCTTTGCTCTGCACTGGGTTTGGGATGAGCACCACTTCCTAAAATAATACTATAGTGGTGTATTATAATCGTGCCAAGTTTCATTACGGTATGCAAAAATGCAGACAAAAGTGGCTTAGGCTCCGGACTAAAAGGAAGAACAGTTACTGCAAAAATTCAAGTTTTAAAAAAGTTGGTCTTTGTGTTATATAGGACAATAGGGACAAAATATAACAAATATTTTGGCTTTTTTTGAAGTAGGAAGGTGCAAACCGGAAAGTTAAGGGCACTAACATGCAGCAGTGAAGTACCGACCAATTTTTTTTATACTTTACTTATGTCGATCTATGAATGTGTCAGGATTTATCAAAATCACCAAAAATTTGCTTTTTGCTGGTTAATCATTTATATATTATTATAATCGACAGTGTACCGTATTAAGGTAAGGGATTTTTCACCTAGTAAGTCCTATGATTTTGCTAGCTATCTTCTTGCCAGGTCTTTTAATGAAATTCATGAGTACCGTTGAAACTGATGTAACAAAACGGGATTTGAATATAAATGGTATTTTTGCCATTTATAAGTTTTTAAAGATTTTTAATTAAATATTGTTTTGACATCAACAAGCATTAATTTATGCAAGACTAGGTTAAGATTAAGTAAAATTTATGGCAACTCGGCGACTTGTTTTTGGGCATATTTTCAGGTTCGCTGTATTTTTATTTAAAGAAAGCTTAGATTTAGACCAATCAGCTAGCGGCAAGCTGAGACTGTCTAGAGAGCAGGGTACTGAAACTTTTGAAAGTCTGGAGGGAGTTCACTTTTTAGTTACGCTTCGCTTGTATCGTTACGCTTCCGTTCACACTTCTTAAGGGGGGTTTTATTTCAACTGGGGAAATTTATCAATTATTTTAACTTTGCAACAGTGGCCTGTGTGTGACAGTGGTACTGTCACCTCAGGTGGCCAAGGCTTAAATGTTGTAAGCTACCAACTTAGGCTACAACTTATATAAATTATAAAAAGATTAAATGTTACTATATGTTATTAAATTTACACGATCTCGAAAGGGAATTTGACGATTCTTGGAGGAAAAGTATGCTATAAACGTTTTTCTAACGTAGGATAATCATACATACCTTTTCAATTTTCTTCTTTTAGCTTCACACTTTCACTTCTTATATTTATTAGTTGAATGTCGACTTTTTACTACTATTAAACTTTTGTATTCAAATATTTACACTTTTTAAACTTTTAGGGTTTATAAACCTTTTATATATTTGTTGTAAATATATATATTTATCAACATCTTAAACGTTGATTGAATGAGTGAAACTATTCAATCAACTGTTTAATTTACTTAATATTACTGTTTAGGTTTGGGATATATTGTTGAAGAAAAATGCCGATTTTAGGGCAACTAATGGTTTGTATTTTGATGTTAAAAAAAAAAACATAAAACAGTTAAACACATTATTTTAAAACACTGGAAACAGTAATAATTAATAGTTTTAAAATTAATAAACTCCAAAAGAAAAGACTAAAATAATTATGAATAATAAAGATAATAGCTTATACAAAGTTAAAATAATTGATAAATTTCCCCAGTTGAAATAAAACCCCCCTTAAGAAGTGTGAACGGAAGCGTAACGATACAAGCGAAGCGTAACTAAAAAGTGAACTCCCTCCAGACTTTCGAAAGTTTCAGTACCCTGCTCTCTAGACAGTCTCAGCTTGCCGCTAGCTGATTGGTCTAAATCTAAGCTTTCTTTAACGGTTTACTCCCACAGACATTCTTGGTTGCCGTGGTCTGAAACTTAAGCTGTCTCGCATTGGCGAGAAAGACAAAGAGACAAAATACCACCGCAATTCAAAGATGTGTGGACTGAGAAAATCGATAAAGTTAGAATCATACAGTGTGTTTCTTAAAAGTCGAAAATAGTTTAGCTAATTTGTTTCCAGTTACAAAATATGAATTATTTTGATGTTAGTGGCTCAAAGGACATATTAGCCGAATACAACTTTTATTAAAATACAGCGAACCTGAAAATATGCCCAAAAACAAGTCGCCGAGTTGCCATAAATTTTACTTAATCTTAACCTAGTCTTGCATATAATTAATGCTTGTTGATGTCAAAACAATATTTAATTAAAAATCTTTAAAAACTTATAAATGGCAAAAATACCATTTATATTCAAATTCCGTTTTGTTACACTGATCAAAACACTGAAAACTAACATTAGGGATTTATTGGAATAAAGCCATGCAATAATAGTGTCAGGCAGTATATTTTAACAGATTTACATTGCAGACTGACAGTTGATCTCTCAAAATTGAGATTTCAAAGTCGAATTTAAAGCTAAGTCATTTATTTATCTATAATTAAAGACGACAGTATTTATTTCGGTTCTTATAGTAAACAAAATCCTTAAGTTAAAAGATTATCACATTCCAATGCAAAACTGTCAAAATACGGGCTGACATAATTATTGCATGGCTTTATTTCAATAAGTCCATATATTGTTACAAATTGTGATACATTTAATCGTCATTACTGTGTATTAAATTTATTAACACATTGAGTATAAACAAAGTATCGGTAATGACGTCATTTTGAGCGTCAGCCGCTGGTCGTTTTTTAAACACTAAATAACGATGAAGCTTTACCAATTTAAAGAATTTCCTAAAAATATCTTAATTATAAACATTTTAGCAATTGCTGTCGATACCTAAGACATGTTTAAGATATAAAAAAAATAAATGGATTTCGATATCCTAATTCCGATACGTCGTAACCCACAAAAAAATTCTGATATTCTGCTAAATCCTCACAACCATCAAAAAAATATAAAACGGTTATTCCCGCGATTTATAACAAGTCGTATCCTGCTTACGCTGTTTAATTTTTTTCTAACTTGTCTTATCCCTGTAAAATTTTGTTGATTTGGTTACGACGTATCAGAATTAGGGTATCGATTTGAAATATTTCACTTCTAGTTTAAGAAATTGGCAAAATTTCACAATATTACCTATTTGCGGGAATAAGAAATGCAGGTAACAAAAGCAGAAGATTGATAAATCTTGGTACAATTTACACGTTTATAGCGAAACCCTTTTACTGCCCCGAACCATAGGAACGAACTATTGCCACGGATCACCTAACTAGGTGATCCGTGCTATTGCTAAGATACCACTTCTGTCAGCATGATCGATCACCATTGGGCGAATAGCTGTTCGGGGTCTTGAGCGATGTGTCCATCTACATCACACGCTTTGACCAACAGCAAACACCTGAGTGGTCGCGTGTTGTGCGAAATGACTTGTCTCGACCAATGGCATAGTCGCTCGCTCTTCACAGTTAGTAAATTTAATGCGTTTAAAGTGAAATCTGTTCTTCTGCCGACTGAAAGTTTCTCGGTCGCATCGTAGGAGAAGCTTGCGCAATGGAGGTCTTTTTGCATAGCACGTGACGGCTCGGAGCTAATTTAAAGTTTGCTATTGGTCAAAGCATGTGATGTGGATGGTCACATCGTTCAAGACCCAAAATAGATACCCAGAAGTTCGCAGTGTTAGTGTTGTGAAAAATTGTGGTAACTCAATGAAAAAAAAATGCTTTTTTGCTTGGGACAGTCGTACTCTTTTTTACTATGCTATAGAGTAAGTCCTTACGAAAATAAAATTTGGATTACTAAAATGATCACTTTGTTTGTTAATAGCACTTTCACTTATTTTCCTACTATTCCCTATCTTAAAGTCTATCTTATCCCTGTACCCCAACATGTCTCTATTGTCACCATCTTTCTTTGATTTTTCTATGCTCAGATCCATTTCTTCATCAGAGCTAGAAGAGTACACGAGGTTGTCATGTGCTTCGTTTGTTTTACATGCCATTTTTAGGTTGTTTATGCTTTGCAAGGCGTTTGTCACTTGTTTTTCTACGTGTGATTCTACATGTTTTTCACTTTCCTAAAAGAGAATTGAAAGGTTTGAATAAATTTGATGAGAAATTTTTTATAAGCTATGATGTTTTTAATCTGGCGTATAAACGACCTGTTTATGTCGTTCAGAAATACATACAGACCAGAACAATGGACAGAACACTACAAGGGACTGCTGCAGGAAACGAGACCCGAATATCTGTCAGCCTCTCCGAGGAGAGACATAGAAGTACATGGAGAGGAAGTAATTATCGAAAAAGAAATGATAAAGAATATTATTGAAAAGTTTAAGTCTGGAAAGGCTAGCGGACCTGGGAGAATATAAGCTGAAATGCTCAAATATGGATCAGAGAAACTATTAGAAAATCTTACATACATAATCAATCAATGCATAAACGGACATCCTCAATACATGAAAAAGGAAATAAGCTGGATTACATGAATTACAGAGGAATTTTAGTAATCAGTACACTCTAAGTAGATTGTACGGTAGGATTCCTAGAGATCTAACAGAGAATGATTTTCGTGAACAAGAAGAAGATGAGCAAACTGTAGTGTTGTAGTTTCTTGCAAGCAGATCTTGTAGTGATAATGTTTTTTGTCTTAAACAAGTAATTCAGAAAAGGAGTGCCAGAAATATAGAAACCCATGTTACCTTTGTGAACTTACAAAAAGCATAAGATACGCTTTCAGTAGAAAAATTATGGACAGTGTAAGAACAAACTCTTATCAATCATTCATATATAAAAGCAATAAAAGAACTATACAAAGGGTCAAAATCTAAAATAAAAATTGGAAATCGACTTTTAATAGAATTCCTGGTAACGAAAGGCCTAAGACTATGTATCTCTCCAATTCATTTTAAAATATATATGGCATTAGCTCTAAAAAACTTGAAACGTAAAGTACACGACATGGGGATACAACTTAACGACCGATTTGCCATATAAACATTACAGTTTGCTGACGATCAAGTAATTGTAGCTAATAATAAAGAACACATGAAGTAAATGATGATAAAATTAACGGAAGAATACCAAAAGTAGGGGTTATCAGTGGACGTGGACAAGACACAGTACTTATGTATTGGAAACGAATCAAGTTAGTTATAATTAGACAATGGACAAACAATATCTCCATGCAATGAGTATATATACTTGGGTGTCACATTTGATAAGACAGGAACAGACTGTAAAGAACTGGAAAAAATAATAATAACAGCAAAAAAGGTTATTGGCTGACTTAACAGTTTTTTATGGAGCAGAGAGATAAAAAAGAATGTAAAATTTAACATATATAAAACAATGGTGAAAAGCATGCTGTTGGATGAAATAGAGACTTATCGCGTAACAGAACAATACAAAGCAAAAATGGAAAGTGTCTAAATGGATGCAATAAGAAGATCAATGAGAATATCTAAAATAGATCATATTATAGGAAATAAGATAATAAAAGAAAGAATGGGAATCGAGGGAAGCATAACGGCTGACATCACTAAAAGACAACTGATATGGTACGGCCATGTACTACGGATGAACGACGAAAGATTACGAAAGCAGTTCCTGGAATAACAACCAATAGGGCGCAGAAAAAGAGGGCGTCCTAAACTAGAATGGCAATCCAAAGATCAATTAGTCAAAAAAACCTGACAGAAGATGATTATCAATATCGAAGGAGGTGGAGAATAGGCGTCGGACAACTTAGAAAAACGTTCTTAACCGACAGAGTAGTAGTACTAGTACTGCCTGGCTTTATTGCAATTATTACTAATTATCAGTAAGTTATCTAAAATAATAATATATACCTTTTGAAGTCTTTTTCGTCTCTGAGCAGCGTATAGCAACCAAAGTAAATACAAAAACATGGTAAGTGTCGCTCCCAGAAGACCTGTCATTTTTTGGGACCCATACGAGATGGCATGGTACAGTCCTAGCAATACTAGAAAAAGGATTACGCTTACTGCTAGGTACCGGCCGTTTCTTTTTCGTTCTTCCTGTAACAAATATACATAAAATATAGTGCCTTGAAAATAGGAAAAATAAATGGAAGATGCTTCGACTACGCTCAGCGTCTAATAGGAGGACCGAATGGCCGGCAATCATTTACACTTTGCATTACTCTATAAAGCCACATTCACACAGTTCATTTAATTTAGCCCTAGGCCAACGATAATCAAAAATAACAGGGTGTGTGTAAGAGGTAATTTCTAGGCCCATTTTGACAAGAAAACTTTATATAACCATATGCACTAAAATTCTTAACTTTTGAAATACAGTGTGTCTATTTTTGTCGAGTATTGGGTGTTCAATAAATTTACTTCTTTATTAGGTAATATCTGTAATACTGCTCTAGATATTTTTATGAAATTTGGTGTACACTTTTTGTTCATCAAGAGGCATTTTTACAAGCTTTTATTTAGCTTCAGATGTTCTGTCTAACTATCTAACTATCTAACTATCTAACTATCTAACTATCTAACTATCTAACTATCTAACTATCTAACTATCTAACTATCTAACTATCTAACTATCTAACTATCTAACTATCTAACCATCTAACTATCTAACTATCTAACTATCTAACTATCTAACTATCTAACTATCTAACTATCTAACTATCTAACTATCTAACTATCTAACTATCTAACTATCTAACTATCTAACTATCTAACTATCTAACTATCTAACTATCTAACTATCTAACTATCTAACTATCTAACTATCTAACTATCTAACTATCTAACTATCTAACTATCTAACTATCTAACTATCTAACTATCTAACTATCTAACTATCTAACTATCTAACTATCTAACTATCTAACTATCTAACTATCTAACTAACTATCTAACTATCTATCAAATCTTGTGAAGCGTTTTTGACACACTTCCCATTATCCGATTTGGATGAAATTTGGTACACACATAGGGGTCCCATGACAATACAATACTAAGAAAAAAATATCCCACCCACCCCTACCCCCACCCCTTCTATAGAAAAATGTGTTTTTGACACACTTCCCGTTATCCGATTTGGATAAAATTTGGTATATACATAGTGGTCCGATGATAATACAACAATAAGAAAAAAATATCCTCCTACCCCTACCCCCACCCCCTTCCATAGAAAAATTTGTTTTTGACACACATTCCGTTATCCGATTTGGGTGAAATTTAGTATACATATAGTGATCCGATGACAATACAATATTAAGAAAAAAATATCCTTCCATCCCTACCCCCACCCCCTTTCATAGAAAAATGAGTTTTGACACACTTCCCATTATCCGATTTGGATGACATTTGGTATTCACATAGTGGTCCGATGACAATACAACATTAAAAAAATATATCCTTCCACTCCTACCCCCACCCCCTTCCATAGAAAATGCGTTTTTGACACCCTTCCTATTATCCGATTTGGATGAAATTTGGTATACATATAGTGGTCCGATGATAATATAACATTGAAAAAAGAATCCTACCACTCCTACCCCCACCCCCATCTATAGAAAAATGCGTTTTTGACACACTTCCCATTATCCGATTGGGATGAAATTTGGTATACATATGACAATACAACAATAATGAAAAATTGTCCTCCCACCCCCTTCCATAAAAAATGCGTTTTTGACACACTTCACTTCAAATGACTTTTATAAAATGTGTTATATGCATAAAGGTCCGATGGCAATACAGCCCAAACAAAAAATATATTTCTACCTCTACCCCCACCCTCTCCTTCCCCCAATACAAAAATGAGTTTCCAAACAACTCACGATCAGCGATTTCATTATAATCTAGAATAAACTCTTCTGTTCTATTATTGAACAAATATTTTCATTTAATAGAGTAGATAGCTGAGACTAAAAAGTAGAAAATAAATTGGTAAATTTTTTTTTAAAGTCACAAGCTTTTATAAAATGCACTAAAAATTTAAAAATAATTTTCTAACATTCTAATATTATCATAATAAAAAAAAAAATTTTACCAATTTATTTAATGTATATTTCGACCGCAGGTTTATATGCGACAATGGCCCTCGGAAATTTTTTAGAAAATATTTGTACGCCACTTTTAATTTTTTGTTAAGCAAATGTTGCTTCTCGATTTCTTTCGTTTGACGTACAGTTTTTGTGCCAGAAAATCAAATTCAATGATTTGCAACTCGCTAGACCCCTTACAAATACATGTTATAAATCAGAAAATGTCTCTTAATGTATAGAATATGTGTAGCAAATTTCACCCAAATATCTAGAAAGAAAATTTTTTAAAACATTTAATACCCTGTTTATAAAAAGTTAAGACGTTTTAGGCATACTTATGTTCATATAAAAATTTTAGTCTCAAAATGGGCCCTATAATTACTTTCTTCAATATTAGCATATTAATCAATTAATCAACACCCTGTATATAATATTTTCCTTTAACCCACGATGTTAACAATGTAGATGTACCGTCAAAACGCAGCTTTAAAACATAAATATGTAATAAAATAATGATGCAGTTTTAATGAAACAAAAAAATTCGAGACGTTTGCCTGAAACAAATTAAATTCATAATTACTTATGTAATGCAAGTACAAGCACATTTAAATTGGTTTAAAAATGTGTACCTATTTTAATTTCTTCTCATTTAAAATAAACTCAAAAGTTTTTTTACTTAGTTTTGTTACTTAGACTCAAAACTTTACAGACATGCAACCATGTATTTTATTTATACTTAGTTTCTGAAAATTCCATACATCCATATATTAAAACAAATTATATTAAGACCCACAAGGGCTGGCGTCGTCATGCAACCCTACCATATACTTATACAGACAGGTTCATTCTAAAGCGGGGTCTACACATAACGTTTTGCCTCACGTTTTACTTGATCAGATAAAACGGATCAGGCAAAACTTTTCGCGTAGACAATAAAACGTACGTTTTGCCTGTACTGAACAGGACTGAACGGACCTGTTGAACTGATCGGTAGAGGCTTTGTTTCCGGTAAAACGTCAGTTTTAGTGGCATTTCTTGTGGTAGTGCATACAATTTTAATTCCTTTCGAGTGCAACTTAGAAGTTGGTATACGAAACGCCCGACATTAGATAAGATATTTTTTAGGAAATCAAGCAGGTTATTGTTTTCCTCACTAATTTTTAATTTGTTTTAAACAAATAGTCCCGACATGTTTCGTAAATCAGCACAACATTTTGTAAAACTGGTTAAAAAACTATGTTTAGCTACTGAAACGGTTAAGTCATAGACATTTAATACAAAAAACATTACTGACAAAAGCAGTGCTTCCTGCATGGTGTATCAAAAACTGATCTAAAAACGTACGTTAAAACTATCAAGTGTGTACGCTAGTCTTTCAACCGTCATACTTGACCCTTTTGACTGACAGGCAAGACGTAAGGTAAAATGTTATGTCTAGACCGGGCTTACAAAAATGTACCCCGTTTTGCCCCAAAATACCAGTTAAATTCCAACCAAAATCATACAGTAGGACTAATTTTTCGGACAACGCATTTAATTATTAATAATACATAAACCCAATAATTGTTCAATGTAAACAAATTTTTAAAAAGTCTGTAAAAAATGTAGTTACTGTCACAAAATGCGCAAGCTATTTTTACAATAAACGGCGCACAACATTACATGTTGGGCAAAAACAAACCTATGCTCAGCCGACCGGCACCAACCATATCGCAGAGAGTTGAACCAGTCAGGGGGATAAAATCTGATATTAAGAGATTTTATTCTTGCGCAGTTTACCAAAAAACTACAATATCTTGTTTTCACCCGTACCCATTTTGCCCCTCTTGCCCCTACGTCTACATAACTAAATTTTAAGTTTCTTATTCGTGTTACGTTACCTTAATAATTTACATTTTTAATGCGTAATTTATAACTGGCTAATACTATGTTTTAATAAGCGATTTTTTATATTTGAAATTTATATGTTGACATTCGGCTTATTGCATGTACCTACAAATTCGAAAAACTGCTATTATAATCTGTTTTTATTAATGCGTGTTCACAAACCGCCATTTCAATTTTGCGGTTTGGACGCGGTTTTCCGTTTTTACGAAACAAATTGTCAAAGGTAAAACTGTATTAATGGAAAATATAGATAGAGCTACTCTTATCGAATATGCGTGCAAGTCGATGATATAATTCAATTCAATTCAATTCAATTCAATATATATTATTAGATTTAACAAAAGAAGAAGTTAGGACGTTTTGACTATGTGACGCATGATACATTAAGGGAAAAAATAATAGTTAGGACGTTTTAACTATAAGACATGAATAAATAAGACAACTAACACTAGTTCTTTCATTGTCTTAACTTCTGATTTTTTATCTCACTGAAGGTTTTATCGTACTAATTTATAACGTTTTTTTATTTGATAGGATAATACGTTTTAGTGATTCTAGCATTGATAAATAAAATAACGACGTTCTAATTTAGGAGAATAGATGGATATGGTATAGGACTACTGGTATATGAGAATAAGTCGAAAACGAAAAAAATTGAGTTAAGACGTTTTAACTAAGGAGGGCACTGACAATGTGAAACACACAGAAACGTACGTTTGGAGATGCTAGACCTTTAAAAGGTTAGAAAACTAACCAGAAACAAAACCCATTAAACTCTATCTCTCTCTCTCTCTTTCTAGCACATGAGAGTCAAGCAAAGACACATTGTATGTTAGTACAAATTCCCTTGTTTTATTTTAATTACTTATATACTGAAACTTTTCCATCTCGTTTTTTAAACTCTGGCAGTATGGCCTTTTAGTTGCTACGTTGTGTATAAATCCACACCAGTGGACGAAAGTTGCCACAGATGGCGCGGACCGCGTTTCAGGCAGGCTCTCGGTGTCCACGGTTCGGCTTATTAATTAGACACTGTAACTTTTCGATCCCTTTATTTCTTTTTGCAAACTTTGCAAAGTATCAGAAGTGCAACTTTTATGCCTTGGAGTATACTATACTGCCTCGTCTACAATATTTCCAATATTAAGGAAAATAAAATGTTTTGATTTGAATGCTCATTTAATAGGCATCTTGTTTGATTTGCCTTGAATAAATGTATGAATCTATAATAGTGGCGGTTAGCACCGTTAAAGGATCTAAACTGGCACCTAGGCACGCCTTTCTGGGCCCGTTGTGCACCACGTACCTACTGCGTTCGACTCAAATAATAATTTAAATACTATCTAGTAAATAGAACCCAGTAGACTTCAAATTATATTTTAGGCCAAAAACTTAGTCATCATGATATATCACATAATGTCATGGTTGTAGCCTTAGACCACTGGTGGGTCATTAACCTTTTGACATAATCAACAGGGTATAAAGAACCACAATGTGCCCGCACCAGTTGCTAGCTCCAAATAGGCATCCATATACCCTGCCCCATGCGGTGATTTCCTGAATGGCCAGGTCATCGAATCCATTCAGAGAATCACCAGATTAACGCACCCCCTTTACCATAAATGTTATCCGGTGTGATCCCAAAAGTTACCAGTTTTAATTTATTTTTGTTAACATAATGGTCGAAGCTCGTCCGTTACCAGACAACACATTTTCCCATGGGTCAAGGCCCCTTTAAGGGGTAACCCTCGAGTTAACGAGAAAAGTGTTTTTCCACGCGATTTTAACCCAAAGCTCCGAAACTCGCAGGTTGGCAATGCTGGTAACAATCGACCATCTAAGTTTTCCCTTCTTATTTAATAGTCTGTGGAATTTTTGACATTTTTTGGTTATAATCATATGTTTTATTGTATTGTTGGTTTCGGGTGTTTGGTTAAAAATATTATTTGGAAAAAACTTATACAGTTTCTTCAGTTATTGTACTCTAGCCAGTAAGTATCTACTATATGTATGATGAAAATAATTTAGCTACATAAAAATTAGCATGTAGTTCCAACTTTGTAAATTGTTTCTGTTGTACTTAACTACTAATTATAGTCTAAAATAAAAATGCATCTATAGGTACAGTCGGGGACTTTTTAAATTGCCGCTGTATTTTTTTTCTATCAAAATTAATCATTTAAAGAAATCAAAAAATTTTAATTTTTAAATATATATGTATACAGGCGGAGGTAAGGTTCACAATTTTTTTGTTTTGGTTCAAACTACTTTTCTGAATTTCAAATAGGAATATTTTTTATTTTCAAGGGCGGCAATTTAAAAAGTCCCCGACTGTACCTATCTACCTATTAAAGCTAGATAATTTAAGAGATAAAATAAGTTAAAAGCAAATGGATTAATGTCTTTGGTATTGGATCATAATTCTGCATTTTTTAAGTTTATTTTTAAACTACTACACCTATTTTATTTTTGTTACAGGTCATGTCTTTACAAGGAAACCAACAAACTTCTACATTTTAATAAAGAAATATCAATAAGGCACATCAACAAGAAATAATGATACTAGTTTCTGACACATCAACCTACTGTTATCCCGGAATGACTGATTTTACAAACACCCCTCTGTGCAGAGCAAGCAGAGGCTTCCTAGGTGACCAGAAAGTGTTTAAAAACCTTGATGTGATATATTATTTATTCTGTAGCATATTTTTTTATTTATAAAGGTGCTCTAGCATGTTGCAATAATTTAAGTATTTTATTTTGATGTTACGTACTATATATATAAACTTAATTGTTGATTATTTCTGATTCCTAAAATACTGTTGTATAACTTGATAGTCATTTTTCAGGGGCCGCCAAATAAATTTTTTAAAAACTCAGTGTTTGAAATATACATCCACTTTTTATTTTGCATTTTTAAATACATAAAAGTTTTAAAATTATATACATTAGTTAGTAATTTTAATAAAACTGGTACACATATTGATGAAGATTCATATGTGAGTGGGCCTTGCAGCCCTTCCGCTGCGACCGCCAGTGGGTCTATATTGTGGCTTATACACATTATAGGTATAGCTCTGTTGGCAGGTGCGATATTTATTGGGTGCTTTTCTATTAAACATGATCTTGCTCATAGAAAAAAGAATATTTATTTTTGGCTTGCTTGGTAGACTGCTCCCATTGCAAAAATCTCCATGTCTGTGGGGCATTTCATCATTCCCAGCCTCACAATATAAAAAGTATCATCACTGGTGTTTTAAAAATTTCGGAGCATCCTATTTAACACTAAAATTGAAGTACATAAGTTGAATGTTATGCTTTTGAGAAAAATCAACCAAAATAAAAAAAAACACTTCAATTAATTGGAAATTTTGACGTTAACCCAGAGCTAAATACGCTACCTAGCCTATAGGGTTAACCCTCGAGTTTGCATTTAACCTTGGATGGATAAACATTTTTGACAACTTTAACCCAGGGCTATCCCTAACTCGAGGGGTAACCCTTCATTCATAAACCGGCCCTTAGTCGCCTCTTACGACAGGCCTAGGGGTTACCTTGGTGCTATTCTTATCTCCGCATACCAAACGGATTTGCCTTATTTCAGAAAGTCTTTCGGCGATTTTTTTAATTTTCGTGGTATTTTATCGGAAGCATTGTTTAAGCTTTGCATTCTCAGTGTGTATTTTACTTTCTGGAATAATTTTGCTGCATCCCAGTCAGTATAAGTGATGAGTTGTACATAAAATCATCAGTTATTCTATTTTAACAAAACCATAGAAAATTTTGATTACAAACGGGTAATTAAAATGGAAAACGACAACAGTGACTAACCGTTAACAAATAACGTTCCAACAATATTTTAGTCAAAAGCGCATTCAATCTAAATTGAGGGGCGGACATCTACTTCATTTTAGTATATACATATGTCCAGCTTTTGCTGTCCAACTTTTATTTAAATTATAATTTAGTTGTCTCGAACAACAGGACAAAAAATATTTTGCGTCTTTCTTTCTCTCTCTCCCCCATTTTTCTCTCTCGCTCTTTCTCTCTCTCTCTCTCTCTCTCTATCTCTCTCTGTGCCATTTCAGCAACGAAAGCTAATGTTGGATGAAGCTAGAGAGCATGTATCTACAATGTTATAAAATTGATGGATGACAGATGCAATCTAATGGAAAAATAAACGCTAATAAGAACGGCGGTGGCAATTAAAATACAGCACCAAAGAATATAAGCGAAAATACGCTTTTATAAAAACAAAGGTAAATGGGTGGAGGAACAGTGACATAAAATTGAGACCCTAGAGAAAAAATTTGAAAAATATGGACCACTTAATTTACATTAAAAGATCAAGGAACCAGGAAACGAAAAAAAAAGGACAAAAAAAATATAGAAGACAGTCAAGAAAATTTAATTATAAACAAAGACATAAGGCTTGAAAAAACATACATAGGAGAACTGTCTAACAACCAAAGTAGAAGCGGGAATCATGACATAATAAGTACAGATGGAGGTCTACTAATAACACAGTCTAAAGTACGCGTAACCATTTCCCAAGTAAAAAACAGAACGCAACGGGCGATGAGATTTGTACGGAAATCATAAAATTTATATAGATGATTTCGGCATTAGGTGGCTAACTGACATTTTTATTGGGATCTATGATTGATCTATGTATCACAGTGGCGGGCAATGCGAATTAAAGCAGGGCAGGCAAATATTTTGCCACTCCCACGCTTATACTGCACACAGCAGTCCTTACTAGAGTCCCTGTATGTGACAGTTATAATATCTATCACATACAAGGACTCTTGACCTTACCATAGGCAGTTACACTTTTGTGACATTTCCAACCTCTTTATTTATCATATTCAAAAATGGCATGTCTGATTTGTTTTTATCTGTGCGTTTTTTTATCAACCTACAGTCAGCATCTTTTTATATCGAGACAATGACAGTTTATACCAACATGACATGTTTACTTTTTAGTATATGAGGAGCAGATTTTCTATATGCATTTTGTCCATTTTTTCACATTTTTAACCAAAGATGCCATCGCAAACTACATACATAGAGCAACAATATTGTGCCACAGAAGACGTATATACATAGGTATAATCCTTAAATCATTTTTTATCCATATTTTAGGTATATTATGAACTTTTCGGTTAATTTCTTGTCAAACGCATAGCATTATTTACCAAAATTACAAAAATTGACAAAATGTATAAAGAAAGTCTGCTCCTCATGTAACCTTTTTACTTATAAGCTTTCTAACGAGGAGTTACAAGCATGGTGATTACGAGGGTTGTTTTTCAAGTTTTGCATATATAGCTGGAATAAAACAGTTAACTTTTGCATGCGATCAAACCAGTTGTCAAAGTTGTAATTCCACTCGCTTGTTGGTACTGTCAAAATTGCAATTTTGGAGGTGTCGCGTCGACTGAAATCTTTGACCACGCAGTCCATTCTTGATTTTCGGAAAAGCATTGAAATCTCTGGGACTTAGGTCGGGACTGTGTGGAGGATGGTTTTTTGTACCTTGTACGAACTTACATTGTCTTGGTGAAGGATGATTAGTCGTTCGGGGTTTGTTTTTCGAAGCTCGGTGATGACTTTTGGCAAACAAATGGTGTTGTACCAATCGGCAGTAACAGTTTTTTGATCTTTCAGAGGAATTGATGCTACATGACTTGCTTTTGAGAAAACCATATTTTTGGATACTTTATCTTGAAACACCCAAACAATCGACTGACATTTATTTTCGGGTTCATATGGGTAGATCTAAGATTCATCACCACTGACAATGCTTGACACGTTATTCGAGTTTGAGCTTCAAAGCGGTGAGTTTTCTGACACCAATTGACCCTAGCTTCTTTCTGTTCTTCGGTTGACAGATGCGGTATCCAGCGGGAAACAAATTGTCTTACCCCAATCTTTGTTTAAAATTTTTTGAATTGTGGTCTTTGAAATCTCTAATAAAGACTTAATCTCGCGATATGTCACATATCGATCTTCCATGATGAGCATGCGCACAGCATCGCTGTTTTCCTACGCAACAGCCGTTTTTGGTTCCCCTGGCCTTGGATCGTGGCTAAGGCTAATCCGCCCACGCTTGAATTCTCCCTACCAACAAGAAACTGTCGACTGAAGTGATGCTTCAATTTCCTTCGAAAGTTTAAAAAAATTATAGTCCGAAAATGTTCTTGGTTTAATTCTATTTCTCGACTGATTTGTTAACTTACAAAATTCACTGTAGCTATAAAACTATATGTATTACACTGACGTTTTGAATTTAGATTAGGTAAAGATTGAGGTTAAGTTTTGCCCTCGTATTTGTTTTGTGCAAATGTTTTTAAACATTTCAAGAACGTATTTATTTTTAGACAGGTATTTATTATATATAAAAATTTTATGAATCAAATTAGCAAGGATCAACCTTGTTGCAGTGAATACCTCACTGTTTTGATAACTTTGAACTCTGCAGTCCACAGCAATAAAATTAAATAGCTTTACAAGTTTATAATTAGCCCGTTCGGTGAAATTGTGTTTACGAATATTTTTCGTGCATAATTTTTGTTTTTAAATTTTATGTTTCCTGGATTTTTTTCGGAAACAATAAACATTAATATTTAAAAATATTCGTGGCTAGCGGGCAAAACATTGTGTTTTTACCCAACTGCAGCACGGCAAAAGGAAGGGTAATGTTTTCCGATTGTTGTATGTATGTAAGTAAATATGTTTGTGTCACGCTAGAGGCTAAACGGCTGAACCGATTTTGACAAAAAAGGTGTCGTTAAATTGCTACTGATCCCGACGGAGCTATAGGATATATTTTTTTAAACACGAATCAAGATGGCGGTCTTCAGACGCCATTTTGTCACATGATGTAGGCTTTAAGGCATACAAATTATCTAAATTTCAGGCGATTTTATTGAAATTCCTTTGATTACCCATTGCAAATGTCCTCTAATTTGCTGTAGTTACTTTGTAATCCTACCTGCTCCCACCCATCTCCCCTCCTGTCATATCAAATATAGAACGATTTCAAAAATTCTTTCTGCATACGCTTTCAGGTTTTTTTTTAAACACCATTTTACTAGTCCCTCCCCCGCCTCTCCCAGTCTCCTCCCCGCCATCCTTATTAGTAATAGTTATAGCTATAACTTTAGCAAATATAAAGCGATTTCAAAAGTTCCTTCTGCACACGCTTGAAGACCTTTTTCCAACATCATTTTACTTTTCCCCTCCCTCTCTTCTCCTCTCCCTCCTTATTAGTAATAGTTGTAGCTATACCTTTCACAAATTTAGAGCGATTTCAAAAATTCTTTCGGCACACGCTTTGAGTTTTTTTTTACTCCGTTTTACTAGTGTCCTCCTCCCTCTCTCCTCCCTCACTATCACTCAATGGAAGGTAACACTGTTCGCGCACGTAGCAAATCTACATGTACTTTTTGGGTAAAGCTAAATGAATAGTGCTTTTTATAAGCCTGAATAAGAATTAAACCTAAAAAATATAAGCTATATATATTCATAAGTGCGCTTTGGGCATCAAAACTAAAAGTTGAAGCATGTCGTACCTTATAGGTATACCTATCAATTTTGTACTCAACTGCGACTAGTACTTACAAGTAAATTTAGCAGTTGGGTGTTTTTTTATTTAAAATTTTTTTTATTTTAAAATTTTTTTGTGAATGGCGAGAGATATGCTCATATTTTTGAGGTTCTTGGTTATAGTTTCGAGCAAGTGGAATAGTTTACATCCTTTAGATCAAACATAAACAACAGGGGCGTGTGGTGAAATTTGAAACAAGGGAAGCAATTTTTTGTTAAACTTGCTTATTTGTATTTTTCTATCCTTTTTAGTTTTCGGTAAACTTTAATTTCTTGCTTTAGTCTACTGTTATTTATGATACCTATTTATATTTTTATTAAACCTTTGGGAAGAAACCTTTTTGTTAATCAAAAAATACGCTATACCATCACACAACTGTATAGTTTTAACGGTCGTTGCATTATCCTTTACCGAAACCGAAGCGTCTTCCTGGCACCTCATTGTAAAACGCGTATGTAGATAATCGAACAGATTGCTTATTTCAAGGCTAAATAGCGCGAACGGAGTTTCTCGTATTGGGCTTGCATGCATTGACCCCCCTATGTTTTACCCAACGACAGAAGCAATTGTTTCTACCGCATGGAGCGCAAGGGGCCGCGAAAGGGGCCATGTTTTCGGGTCAAATTAAGACCGACAGTCAATTAATTCTTATTCGTTTTTGACGCGTACGACAAAGATAACTGCTTACATGGTTGTCTTTTCTTATACGCTCTCCATTATACAGCGTGGCCAGCCTTCTATCTAGGGGTAGGATTTTTGTATGGGCTATAAGGATTGCATGGAAGAACAGAAAAGCGTAAAACCAACGTTGCCGGTTTAGCGAAAATATCAGTATAAGCCGCGACTCAATTCGCGAAAGGTCATATTAGTTAGTTTTATGTAAGTGCATTCATTAAACGGGGTGATACACAACCAGTTTTTTAAATGCATTTTTAGTCCAACCATAAAAAAGTAATAGTAGGCTACAGTGACGCATCTTGGGTAGGGGACGCGGTAGGGGGCGAGACCCTAGAAGGCGGCAGAGGTGATATGAAGCCTCAAAAGCTGACCTGATTGAGTAATTTTCATAGACAAATGTCAAAATTATGAGTAAATGGGTCGGAGACAAAATTTTCATAAAATATTGGAGGAATATTAATTTAAATGCTCGCAGGCAGAAATAGATACAAAGCAAACTTTTTTAGTAACTAAAACACTACAGAAAATAGTTTGAATTCGGAAAAATACGCCGCAGGTAGCAAAAATCTTTTTACTTTAAACAGCCACTTTAGGAATTTTTTATCTTTCTAGAATAATGCTGCACATTTTGTCAAAGAGCGACATGCGCCACAGGCAAGAATATTTTAAATACAAAAATAATTTTTTTCAAACAAAAATCGATTCGGAGTAAAATCATAACAAAAACATTTTATGTAAAAAAATGCCAAGTACGAGAAAATGATATTCCGTAAAAAGAATTGAGATAAAAGTAAACACAAGTTCTCCAATATAAATTTTAAAATGAAAGGTTCTTACTAGTTTGGAAATGTTTTTTTAAACTTGGCTTTTACGCCTGCAAATGACTCTTAGGCACAGTGCTAAATTCAACATAAAGAAGTTTGGCTGTACTAGCAAAGTTAAAAAAAACATTTCCAAACTAGTAAGAACCTTTTATTTTAAAATTTGTATTGGAGAACTTGGGTTTACTTTTATCTCAATTCTTTTTTTAAAGGGTTAGGTACTTACCCTAAGATTCGGGATCTTTTTCTAAAACAGGGACCTCAACGATAAACTTGTCTTTTTTGATAATACTTTCACTAGACTGTAAAAAATGTTCTTGGGACACATCAAGTGCAACCATTTTTGAAATAAAAAATCATTTTTGCTAGAAATAGTTTGGTAGAGTTTAAGAACTATTTTTTTCTCCTTGGGGATGTTCTTTCCAAAATTTCTTAAGCCATTGCTTGTGAGATGTGACAAAAAGCCACAAAATATCTTATTAAGGGCTAGGTAGATATTTTATTTAGCAAATTTAGCAAGTTTGGTTTGTGACACAACATAAATATCTAGAGTTTGGGTATCTTCTGTTTCAGGTAATAAACGATGATGTATTACTTTTTTGAAAATTATTTTTGTAAATTGGTAACTTATTCTTTTTTAAAACTTTTGCAAAAACTAAAAATAAAATTTGGACAAATACTTTGGATAAAAATATCGAAAGTAATAAAAATCTAATATCGATGTTGCACTAAATCCTCACTGTAAACTACCATCAATCGTTAAAGGATGCACTTCTCTCAAAAATAATGATATTAACTGTATGTTAGTTTGGGTATCTTGTCATGAAGACCACTCATTATCAGTTACCTTAATCTTAGTAGTTTGGTAGAAAACTAAAGTGGTAAATATACTTATCACCAATCGTTATACAGAGAAGTACTTACCCTAAGAGATTCTGGATCTTTTTCTAAAACAGGGACCTCAACGATAAACTTATCTTTTTTGATAATATTTTCACTAGACTGTAAAAAATCTTCTTGGCACACATCAAGTGCAACCATTTTTGAAATAAAAAATCACTTTTGCTAGAAATAGTTTGGTAGAGTTTAAGAACTATTTTTTTCTCCTTGGGGATGTTCTTTCCAAAATTTCTTAAGCCATTGCTTGTGAGATGTGACAAAAAGCCACAAAATATCTTATTAAGGTCTCGGTAGATATTTTATTTAGCAAATTTAGCAAGTTTGGTTTGTGACACAACATAAATATCTAGAGTTTGGGTATCTTCTATTTCAGGTAATAAACGATGATGTATTACTTTTTTGAAAATTATTTTTGTAAATTGGTAACTTATTCTTTTTTAAAACTTTTGCAAAAACTAAAAATAAAATTCGGACAAATACTTTGGATAAAAATATCGAAAGTAATAAAAATCTAATATCGATGTTGCACTAAATCCTCACTGTAAACTACCATCAACCGTTAAAGGATGCACTTCTCTCAAAAATAATGATATTAACTGTATGTTAGTTTGGGTATCTTGTCATGAAGACCACTCATTATCAGTTACCTTAATCTTAGTAGTTTGGTAGAAAACTAAAGTGGTAAATATACTTATCACCAACCGTTATACAGAGAAGTACTTACCCTAAGAAATTCGGGATCTTTTTCTAAAACAGGGACATCAACGATAAACTTGTCTTTTTTGATAATACTTTCACTAGACTGTAAAAAATCTTCTTGGGACACATCAAGTGCAACCATTTTTGAAATAAAAAATCACTTTTGCTAGAAATAGTTTGGTAGAGTTTAAGAACTATTTTTTTCTCCTTGGGGATGTTCTTTCCAAAATTTCTTAAGCCATTGCTTGTGAGATGTGACAAAAAGCCACAAAATATCTTATTAAGGTCTAGGTAGATATTTTATTTAGCAAATTTAGCAAGTTTGGTTTGTGACACAACATAAATATCTAGAGTTTGGGTATATTCTGTTTCAGGTAATAAACGATGATGTATTACTTTTTTGAAAATTATTTTTGTAAATTGGTAACTTATTCTTTTTTAAAACTTTTGCAAAAACTCAAAAATAAAATTCGGACAAATACTTTGGATAAAAATATCGAAAGTAATAAAAATCTAATATTGATGTTGCACTAAATCCTCACTGTAAACTACCATCAAACGTTAAAGGATGCACTTCTCTCAAAAATAATGATATTAACTGTATGTTAGTTTGGGTATCTTGTCGTGAAGACCACTCATTATCAGTTACCTTAATCTTAGTAGTTTGGTAGAAAACTAAAGGGGTAAATATACTTATCACCAACCGTTATACAGAGAAGTACTTACCCTAAGAGATTCGGGATCTTTTTCTAAAACAGGGACCTCAACGATAAACTTGTCTTTTTTGATAATACTTTCACTAGACTGTAAAAAATCTTCTTGGGACACATCAAGTGCAACCATTTTTGAAATAAAAAATCACTTTTGCTAGAAATAGTTTGGTAGAGTTTAAGAACTATTTTTTTCTCCTTGAGGATGTTCTTTCCAAAATTTCTTAAGCCATTGCTTGTGAGATGTGTCAAAAAGCCACAAAATATCTTATTAAGGTCTTGGTAGATATTTTATTTAGCAAATTTAGCAAGTTTGGTTTGTGACACAACATAAATATCTAGAGCTTGGGTATCTTCTGTTTCAGGTAATAAACGATGATGTATTACTTTTTTGAAAATTATTTTTGTAAATTGGTAACTTATTCTTTTTTAAAACTTTTGCAAAAACTAAAAATAAAATTCGGACAAATACTTTGGATAAAAATATCGAAAGTAATAAAAATCTATTATTGATGTTGCACTAAATCCTCACTGTAAACTACCATCAAACGTTAAAGGATGCACTTCTCTCAAAAATAATGATATTAACTGTATGTTAGTTTGGGTATCTTGTCATGAAGATCACTCATTATCAGTTACCTTAATCTTAGTAGTTTGGTAGAAAACTAAAGTGGTAAATATACTTATCACCAACCGTTATACAGAGAACTACTTACCCTAAGAGATTCGGGATCTTTTTCTAAAACAGGGACCTCAACGATAAACTTGTCTTTTTTGATAATACTTTCACTAGACTGTAAAAAATCTTCTTGGGACACATCAAGTACAACCATTTTTGAAATGAAAAATTTTTGTATCACTTTTTCTAGAAATAGTTTGGTACGGTTTAAGGACTATTTTTTTCTCCTTGGTGATGTTCGTTCCAAAATTTCTTATGTCACTGCTTGGCAGGTATGACAATAACACACAAAATATCTTATTAAGGTCTTAGGTAGATATTTTATTTACCAAAAGTTGATAAATATTTTTTCAACAAATTTGGTTTCGGACACAGCGTAAATGGTCTTTTGTGTTTTAGGTAATAAACCCTGATAATGTATTACTTTTTTGAAAATTATTTTGGTTGAAATGGTAGCTTATTTTTTTTTAAAACTAAAAATAAAATTCGAACAAATACTTTGGATAAAAATATCGAAAGTAATAAAAATCTAATATGTTGCACTAAATCCTCACTATAAACTAATCCCGAAATCCAAAGATTCACAGGGAACGCGAGATAAGCCAGACATCGGCAGTCTGAATTGATTCTGATCTGAATCAGTCGAGTATTAAAATTTTCCCTGCAAGGCTTTTAAAAGTCTCGCAAAAATCTATTCGTGTTAAAAATAAACTGAAAGAAATAGAATTTGATAACAAAGTATATTTTACAGTGGCCGCCCGTAAGGTGTCAAACTGGGGGGGGGGGCGCAAATTGCTTAAGAGTGGGGGTTTTGGATTTTTTCTTTTTACAAAATACCACAATGTGATAAAAAAACTGAGCAATAATTCTTATCGTAAAAAAAATACTCTAAAAAAAAAACAAAAATGAAAATCAATATAATATTTGCCTCCTTACACAGCGGCGTAGCGTGCCTGAAGGGGCGGGGGGGCCGACAGCTAAAAAGGGCTCCCTCAAAAATCTTGCGACCAAAACAAAAAAAAAGGTTTAGTTTCCTTTGCCGCCCTCTCAATTTGCCGTCGCCGGCCCTGCTAGTTAATAGAGCTTAGGGCGCTTCGGCCACCCATGGGGCGCCAGTACACTCGGGGCGGGGGGGACAAACCCCCTGCGCCCCCCCACGCTACGCCACTGTTTCTTTTAATTAATCAGACTAGCCACACAATAATTCAATGCAACCCCTTCGTTTCATTAAAACAGCGGTCTGCCTCCCCTACGTCCCCATGCACCCCGATACGCCGATAAAAATTTATAGATTCCTTTCTGTAACGTAGATTTTCTTACGTATAACTTGATCAAAGTAATAAAATCAATATTTTTCCAAATAAAACCGTTAAAACCTTGAACAAAACTTTAAAAGAAAAGTTTGCACCATAAATTTGGCTTGGCTAAAAATCGTAAAAAAATTATCCCATCTAGAACACGAATTCTTCCGTCCGGTAAACCTATTTTTCGGTGTTACAGATATTGTCCCTGTATTACATATCGGGACATTGAAGTTTTTCTTTGAGATTTATCTAGAAAATTGTTATATTTATAATCTGCCTTTATATTTTTGACCATTATCTATACCGGGTGGGCCAAAAAACAATTTTTTTTTCAATATAACTTTTGAACTATACAATCGATTCAGTGGTTATAAAAAAATATATTTTGGTTTCAACCATTGTTTAACTTCGTTTTAGTCACAACCTGTGTTGCGCCCCTCCGAACCGAACCGAACTCCGCTCCAAACATATTTTCTGGGTGCGCCACTGGCCAAAACTTTTCTGTGGTAACCCAATATTGACAACAAATTCTTAAGTTCTTTTTTATTTCAAACTTTCAACTGCTGCTTTTCTTTAAATAACTTAGTTTTTAATGTAAAAAATTCAAAAAACTAGCCAAATTTACTATAACCAGAGTAACCAGTGTAATAGCTCACAAAACTGCTTATAAAGACTTGTTTAAATCAACCTAAATAAATCAGCATAACAAACGTAAATATCCAAGCAATTTTTTCAGGTGCATCTAATCAGGCTAAATAAATTTTCGGGTTCTTTAAACCAACCTCCATCAAACGTAGGTAAGTATGTAGATCCTCAAAAATCGAGCTGGAAGTGCAATATACTTACAACCGACACCCCTCAATAGATGGTATGACTGTGCTGTAGTAGTTTCTCATACTGAATTTGAATTTCACGTTCCACGAAATAATGAAGGTGCGTGCACATAATTAAGCTTATAGGCATTATTCTATGGATAAGTGTGTACTTAATATTATGATTTTTTGGGCGATTAATTAAGACGTACCTATCAAGGTTGCTAAAATATCAGACTTCCCTGCCAAGTTGATAAAAAACCGGACAGGTGGCAACCCTGAGGTTACCACTTCGGCGCATTAAAGTTATATCTCACCTATATCTACATTGCACTTCAAGAATATTTTATTTTACTTGAAGTACTTTAATTGTACTTAACGTACTTCAAATGTACTTGAAGTACTTTAAATGTACTTGAAGTACATATAATACAATACAAGTATAATTACCGGATTATAGATGTACTTCAAGTACAGTGCTTGAAGTACTTGTAATTACTTAAAGTACTGTACTTGAAGTACCTTACAACTCTAACTATAACCTTTGTTTTGTGATATAAATAGTGTGCTTTTTAACTTTCTTTCTTATCTGTAACGTTGATGTCCCTTCTGTAACACCTATGATACCTGACATTTTTGTCAAATCTGTAAGTCCAGTGTTATTTTAAACCAATTTAAATAATGTGTATTTTATTCAATTGTGAGGAATCATTAAAAAAACCTAAAGAACATCTTTAAAAATTAGTTATCTTGTTTCAGTCATATTTGTACACATTTATTAGATTTTGGGTAAGTAATATGGCAAAAATGCTGTGCTACAGAAGGAACCAATGAAGTACAATTCCAACAAGAACTCTTTATAAAAAATGCAACTCACATATGGAGCTTTCCATGTCAACCCGGCCACCTTTTGCACTTAAAAATTTTGATTTTATTAAAAATTTATTTTTTGGTTCCTCTATAGATACCAGAACACCAAGATAAATAATTTGAAAAAATGTTGCGATTCCTTAAAGCTACAGGGTGATTTATCTTCTTAATTGGCCAAAACATATCAATGGTTTATGATTTTTCGTGAAAAAATACGAACTTTGCAAAAAAAATTACTACTGTAAGAGGCTTTAAGAAAAAATCGCATTAGTGACCTTAGTACAAGACAATAAATTTTTTGAAAATGTTGTATGCCGAGAAGTATAAATGCCAAAAATGAAAATTCAAAATTCTTGTCCTGCACTGTTATGACACTAGACGCCACTATACACGGTGTTTCAAATTCGATTTCTTTTGGGAAGTATTTCTGCGTTTTGGGAGGGGGGCTATAACTTTGATGTTAATAAAAATTAAATTTTTGCTCAAATCGTTTTTGTATATCCTTTTTTGAGTATAACTGTTAAGTTGAATTTCATCTGAACTTTAAATTTTTAGGGTATGAAAAGTTTCCTTTAAAGAAACGTATTACTCAGTATTTAGGTATTTTTAATTTTCTAAAAAACTATACACAAGCGATTTGCCAAAATATAATTTTTATAAATATCCAAGTTTAGCCCCCCCCCAGTCAGGAAAATTTTCATCAAAAATTTCAAAAAAAACATTTGGTTGATACTGTGCCACGAAGAAGCTACGGAGTCTCTTATACCAACCTGAAAATATTACAGTTGTAAATGTAATGGTTATCGAGAAAAATAGATTCAAAAGTTGAAAATTTCCAAAAAATTTCAAAAAAAGTCAACTTTTTTGCTGTTTGATATACGTTAAAACAATTGTTATATTTTTATTGCTTGCCTTACAACGAAATCAAAAATACCCCAAAAGTTGGTCTTATGATTAGAATTTGTAAGAAATAAATAAAAGTTTAAATTGCCAAAACTCAAAACTGAAGTGACTTTGGCGGCCTCTCTCGACATCATTATAAACACCTGTCCTTTATCTTTTATATCGTTGTATAAAGGGCCCCGAGAAGTTTAATTTAATATATTATAATATATATTTTTACACAGTTAACAATTTAAAAAAATTAAAAAACTGCACTTTTTCAGGAAAATTTTCGCCAAAAATTTCAAAAAAAAAACATTTGGTTGATACTGTGCTACGAAGAAGCTACGGAGTAGTACTTATACTAACCTGAAAATATTACACTTATACTAACCTGAAAATATTACAGTTATAGATTGAAAATATTACAGTTGTAGATGTAATGGTTACCGAGAAAAATACATTCAAAAGTTCAACATTTTCAAAAAATTAAAAAAAAAAGTCAACTATTTTGCTATTGGATATACGTCAAAACAATGTTATATTTTTATTGCCAGCCTCACAAAGAAATAAAAAAGAGCCCAAAAGTTGGTCTAAAGGTTAGTGTTTGTAAGAAATAAATAAAAGTTTAAATTGCCGAAACTCAAAATATTTTTTCTTAAAGCGGTATATTACATTAATTTTTTTTTTTTGCAAAGTTCGTATTTTTTCAGGAAAAATCATAAACCATAGATATGTTTTGGCCAATTAAGAACATAAAACACCCTGTAGATTTAAGGAATCGCAACATTTTTTAAATTGTTTATCTTGGTGTAATCGGTATTTATAGAGGAACCAAAAAATAAATTTTTATTAAAATCAAAATTTTTAAGTGGAAAGGTGGCCGGGTTGACATGGAAAACCCCATGTATACCGGGTGGGCCAAAAAAAACCGGACAATTTTTTTTTCATTATAGCTTTTGAACTCTATAATCGATTTTAATGGGACAAACTGCATTTGATAGAGAATTTCATAGTTTTGACTAAATATATTTTTTGTAAAATGTACCCTTCAAAGATGCTCGTTTATTCTTGTGTTGCGAACATGTCTTAATTATTTTTTTTATTTACTGAAAAAGCTGCATGCTTGCCACGCACAACAAGGTATGAACTAGCAAAATCCGTTCAGTGGTTCTAAAAAAAATATTTTTGTTTTAACCATTGTTTTGCATATTATACGATTGCCTTGCCAATCATGTCTGCATGTATTTCCTTATAACTTCATTACTACTGAACCGATTTTGACGAAATAAAAAACATCCTGCTGAGAATTGATTGCTTTTTAAAGATCATCATTTAAAGTAGATTGTAAAGTTCAAAAGCTACAATGAAAAAAAAATTGTCCGGTTTTTTTTGGCCCACCCGGTATATATATATATATATATATATATATATCTTACTAGATTCTGCTAACCTAACACATAATAGTTTAAACTATGACAAGTTTAGTTTACAACAATTTTTAATGATACAAAAACTTTAATTTGTGTTTTGTTCCAAAAAAAACTGTCATAATATTTTAAATCCCTGTACAACTAATAACAATTAAGAGGAGACAATGTAGATATCGCTGCGGGCTTGGAATTTTAGCCTACAAAAGCCTTATAAAGCACAATGTCTTATTTGGGACAGTTACACCTTAGCATTCCAGTAGGTTAAAATTTTTGTTTTTTTAGTTTTCGTTTGTTGATTCTGCAAACAGTTTGTTTATAAAAAATCGACAGTGTATGTTTTTCTTCAAAATTTTTAACTGCCACAGATTTAATACCCATCATTCAGCAATTTTTATTTCCTCGTAAAAATTCAAAAATATGCTAAAACATACCTACCTAAAAAAATAAATAGATCTATTCAGGTAAATGTTTAAACAATTTCTTATTCGATCTTTCCAAATTTTGCACATTGTCGGCCTTGGCACTTATAAATATGGATTGCAATTCGCGGGGACTATGTTTTAAAAACGGACCTACGGGACATTTTAAAAACGTACGCCTAGGTCCCTCTGGGTCCGATGGAAGTCCCTGTAAGGCCTCTAGAACGTTTTTGTGGGTCTTTTTTACGTTTTTAAAAAGTCCTCACCGAACGTTTTTAAAACGTTTTTCGGACGCTTGTCAAATTTAATTTTTTGTACCTTCTGCAAAATTTGGGGACGTTTAATAAACGTTTCAGTGATGTTCGAAAACGTTTCGAGGACGTACAAAAACGTTTCAATGGACGTTTAAAAAACGTTCAGAGGACGTTTGAAAAACCTTTAGGAGACGTTTAAAAAACGTTTCAGGGAGAAACCCAAAAGCATTTCAGGAAACGTTTAAAATCGGTTTCAGTGACGTTTTAAAAACGTTTCAGTGATTTTTTAAAAACGTTTCAGTGACGTTTTAAAAACGTTTCAGTGACGTTTTAAAAACGTTTCAGTGACGTTTCAGTGACGTTTTAAAAACGTTTTAGTGATGTTTTAAAAACGTTTCAGTGACGTTTTAAAAACGTTTTAGTGAAGTTTTAAAAACGTTTCAGTGACATTTTAAAAACGTTTCAGCTGCCATATACAAAGTCTAGGCCTTGGGCCCCTTGGTATGGGCCTTTACGTATTGGGTCCTTTTATATTGGGCCCTGTTAAAACTTGACTCCACTCCAATCTGGGTTTGGTAGAAAAGTTTTAAATTTATGTTTTATGATGCTGGTAAGAGATATGTAAGGGACCTTAAAAGTACATTTTAAAAACGTCCTGCCTAACGCGTTTTTAGAACGTCCTTTTCGGAACGTTTTACTTTTCGGAATGTTTTAAAAACGCACTTTTCGGGACCTAAAAAGTACGTCCCTGGGACGTCCGGTGTTACTAGGGTATACACTTAGATTTATTAATAAAGTCCCAAAATTTCCCTAGATCTGGGGCATTCTTAACAATTTGGGACCAAGGGTTTATTAGCCATTTGGATCAAATAATTAAAAGAATTCGGGGCTTCGATCTGGGAATCTTGGGATTGGTTAGGTCATTTTATAATTAAAAAGTTATGTGCCTGGTGTGATGATCCGTGGTAGTGGGCTCCCTCCTTTAGTTACAGTAAAGTTCTAAAGTTAGGGTTGATATAATTGATTGATAGCGGTATATTACATTCATGTTTATATAATTTTTATATATAAAAATAAATTAATAATATTGAAAAAAAATTAAAAACCGAATAACAAATCAAATACATAGTTTTGTATTACTTAGTACAGAGGCGTCCAACTAGAATTATTAAAATTCTCCCGTGCCGCGGGGTTCAAACAAATAAAAGAGGAAAATTTTAAATTGAACTTGAATTAAATATTTATTTTAGTGTAAACGAACTCAATTAAAAAACGTTATTAAACAATTATTTAGTTATTCTAAATCGTTTTTTTTTTAAGAGTTAAACAAATGAGTATACATTTTTTTTTAAATAAATAATTATTTGGATAAATTATATATCCCTTTATTCCAATATCTTTTTTTTCTGTGTAATATTAAAATACTTAAAAATTTTCTCGGCATAGCTAGCATGGGCGCACCCAGGGGGGACCCGGGGCCCAAGCCTTGTCAAGCCTTAGATTTTTTTTGATTTTTTCCACATATTTCATGAATAAAGAGATGAAATAACATAAAATACCTCGGGCCCCCCCAAGACATATTCCTGGGTGAGCCACTGCATCTAGCGAATATTTTTAGCATAAAATACGACATCATGGGGCTTCGCCCCCCTTACAGAGGCCTCGACTCCCCCCCAGGACATATTCCTGGGTGTGTCACTGCATCTAGCGGATGTTTTGTCTGTGACTAAATAATTTATTATTTTGTATTTTTTGTATTTTACAAGCAACTTTGTTATATATCTCTCAATCCATCGTCAAAATTCATCAAAATCAATAAAGCCTCTGTAGGTTTCCTACTTTCACACCTGACGTGAATTTATTTACCTCTATTACATGGCTCAACAGGCTTAAACGTCACAGATTGTTATCTATAAACGCAGCAGGTACATACACGAGTATATTTCCTAATATATTTCCTAACTAGTGCGGAAATGGCTACTTTGCTGCTACTTTCTTAGTGATATTCCTGAAACAAAAGATCCTTTTAAAGTTGATTATGATAATTCTGCCCCTGGCGTTAGTTAAAATGGGGCATAAATGCATTGTTTGTCGGTTACGATTTTGTTTTCAATCGAACCCTTAACGAGGGTATCGTATCTCTTGTGTGTATAGAATAAATATAAAACAGTTTTAAAAATGTTACAAACTTTAATGAATACAAAATAAAACTGTTGCAATTTACAAATTGTTACAAGACTTTTCTTAGCACCTATAAAACAAACAAGACCCAAAATATTAAAATAAAAACTTTAACTTACCCTAACAACAAACTGCAAAATATTATTCAAATAGAAAAATCTGATGTTTCTCTACTGATAATTAGTTTAGAGGTTTGAGTTTAAGTTCCATAACACTTAGAATGTGACTACCGACTTGTCTCCTCAAGATTTGGGTTTTTATTAACGGTAGGTTGAACCTAAGTTATCCATTATTAGCTTGGAGAAACCAAGTCAGTGGCGTTGCTGATAATCCTAAAATTTACTTTACATTCTAGCTAATGAGCTAAACAAGTAAACCTAAACGAATACAGAGATAAAACGATATTTTATAGACAACACTTTCTAATCTCACAGTTTTTCTATAGCCAATCACTTGGAAGGGAAAACCCTCTATCTACTTGATGTATCCCCATGCTTAACCATTACAATTCCCACTCTAGACTTTTCAGTCATTTTCCTGGCATCACACCACTTGCTGTGTGGTAGGCGGCAACTAGTCATTTACCATTTTGGAGGGAGGCGGAACCACTTTCTTATCTCAACAGAACCATAATTGCGTTTTTCGTTTTTCCAAGATGGTTTCGTACGGTGGCACAGTTATGGGTAATTTTGCATTCCTGACAGTATTTAATCCTAAAATGGCTTTACATAAGACCAAAGAGCTAAAAGCCACCAAGCTAAGCTAGAAGATGGTTGCTTCTTTCTAGCAGTAGCCCAGTATTTTAACGTTAGCCAAACAACAGATGATCTGGCGGGCCAAAAGTAAGTCAAGTTCGGGAAGATCAGGCGCTACTTCGTGTCCACTAAAATGACCCTTTCGAGAGAGCAAATAATGCAAGAATTTTTTCACAGTTCCCGGGCTGCTTCCCACCCATTTCCCGTAGAATTCAATCATCAAACTTCAGGTGCCGAACTGCAGCAAAAAAGACCGAACTTACTTTTTAAATGTATTATTTGTCAAAGCTAATAATATTCAATTCAAAATTTAAATTAATTTAGCGGATACAAGCACATTATTTCTAAAAAAAAAGTTTTATTTAAATTATTGGTAAACATGCAAAAGGAAATAAACAGTTCTCTTATTGGATGTCATAACACTACTGTAAAATCTAAATGTCAACCCGATATAATATAATATATACTGCTTAAAATAAAAAACAAGTTTTTCCAGTCGTGTCAGATTTTTTGGAATTGATTTTGCGTTCCTTTACCACTCATATTGGATTTTTGAATTAAGGAATTGGATTTTAACACTCTATAAATTTTTGCCGGCAAATCTATTAAAAAACATTTACTTTGTTTTCAAAAAACTCTGTTTTACACGCGTAAAGACAAGAATATAAAACTTGAATATCCACGTGTATTGAATTATGCAGTGCAAAGTTAAACTTTGTGGGTAACGTGGCAGGTCTCCATAAATTATGGATAAGCTCTCCGAATGTGATTTACCCACCTAAAAAGCTCTATTGCTATTAAACATACATGTTATATTTATTCAGTTGTAATAAGTTTATTTTTTCTACTCGAGTGCAAAAGGTACTCACTTTCTGTACTGTTTTTAGATGGTTGTAGTTTTTTGCGTTTCACATAAAAAATAGTGCGAAAAGTAAAATCACTCGAACATTTAACGAGAGACCATTGGACTGGCACCACAAGGGTAAAGACTGTTTGAAACTCGTAGACAATGATTGTGTAGAAATAAAATTTCGGACTTCCATTGTCTTTATTTATTTTAAAACACGAGTTTACACTTGAAAACGGTTAGAGATACTCACTAACCGAAACGTTGTGTTTTAAAATAAATAAAGACAATGGAAGTCCGAAATTTGATTTCTAAGGGTAAAGACCTTAACGGGATCATATATTTTTGATAAGAAAAGCCGGACAAACCCGCTAATATTGCAAAAACCTCTTTTAGTAAATATTGGTTGACCAAATAAAAACGAAAAAGGTGCTCTTCGTGCATCTGGAAGGTTTTTAATGGTTTCTTTTTAAGATTCTTTTTATTTTAACATATTTTTAAACCTAAAACCGTCTTCAAAGTTCATCTTTATTTAACCTTCACATTTAAATTTCTTTACAAAGGTCCTTCCGCATTTAAAACTTTTTTAAAAAGTTTTAAGATAAACCACTTTCCCATTTCAAAGTTTAAGTAGGGGAAACCAGGGCTTATCTAAACTAGATGGCGCAATAAAATGCCCAATAAATATCCTTTAATGTCCTGTATTTTGTCGCGACACACCAACTTTGCCTATGCAGGCGGTGTCTTGCGGTTAAGGCTCGTTTTCATGTGACAACAATGTGGCGACTTTAGTGTCATGACACTAAAAGACATGCAAACTTCAAAGTCACGTTATCGCGGCAACAATTTGAAGCCGTGGCATTAGTGTCGTGATATTAAAATCATGTTGATAATTTGTGACATTTTACATTAGTTCCACGCAAGATACCTCGTGTAAATAGCAGTGACCACGTGTGAGCTAACCACTAAAAATGTCATATTGTCATGACTTAAAGTGTCATGACATTATTATGTCGCATGAAAGCGAGCCTTTAAGGCCTTTAAGGCTCGTTTTCATGTGACATAATAATGTGATGACACTTTAAGTCAAAACAATATGCTATATAATATAATGCTATTGTCACGAGGTAAAATGTCACAAAAATATCAACTTGATTTTGATATCGCGACACTAATGTCACGGCTTCAAATTGTTGCCACGACAACATGACATTAAAGTTTGCATGTTTAAAAATGTCGCGACTTTTAGTGTCATGACTAAAGTCGCGACATTGTTGTCAAATGAAAACAAGCCTTTAGAAACAAACATTGGTTTACCGAGTACCCGATCTAATTTTAGGAGCCCTTTTTTTTATTTTACGTCCATAAAGTTAGCAGTACAAAAATTTATGATTGGAAAAAATAGTGCTTATAAAGTTTTAATAAATGCCAAGTTCCCAAATTTAATGCTACTATACTTTCCGAGTTATAGCCTGTACCGCTAACTTCCCGTTAAAGTTAGCAGTACACCTTATTAAAGTAATCTAAGAAGAGGTGGGGAAAGTCGGAATTATCGAAATAAATAAATGCTTGTTAAATGCTTTCATGCATTTCTACAAAAATATTTATTTCTGCACGTTTTTGACGATTTTTTTTTAATTAAGCATTTAATTATTTCGACCATTCTGATCATCCTAACCCCCAATTTAAAATCGCGGTTGTGTTCCGGCGCTCTTTTGACCACGCGGTTATGTTCGCAAATTGACTAAAATATATGTAAATTTAAATCAAAGCCAACAAAAAAATACATGCCACGACCCTGAAAAATTCAGCTGTTATCGTGGGTCTTATGGGAGAATAGGGAACGTCCTTAAATTACGTAACGCAAAAATTCAGGATTTTTGACCTCCTTCCCCCTCTCATAACGCATTTTCACGCCTTCGCTGTAACGTCATCAAAGTAGTAGATTGTGGTCCGTCCGTTTGGATAGCCCTGGTTAAATCAATAAAAAAATCTGCATTTGAACAAATCCATTTTACACAATTTTTTCGCCAACGTTCTCTGCATGGATAACAGGATTTTATTGCGGTACTTTTTCAAGATAAGCCTTGCACGTTTCAATATTGCTGCGATATTGATATTTTCTATAATTTATGAAAATCCAATTTACGGCTTTGGCTAAAACTTAGGCGCTAGACAAAATTCCCTCGGGACATCGGCAGCGAACGGTGGTGAAGGTATTAGGGTTTTAGTTTTGAAAAGGGTGCGTTGAATGTAGGTACTGTTAAGGTCACTAGATCACGATTAGAAGAGACGTGATCTAGTGACTTTAGGTACTGTGCCTAAAATATACGGTCACCTTCAACCAGTATTCACTCTTTCGACGTTCCAGCTTAAAGTTTTTGAAGTGTAAACTTCTTTAGGCGCGTTTAGCAGTTTTTGTGGGTAGTGAATTGAACTGAGCCGTCAGGCTCGGCTATGTAACGCTCATTCGGGTGAAGTCGGCTCGAGTCGACTAACTGTGAGAGGAACATTCAGCGAGTGATATGATGATGCAGATGAAGGCCAGTATTATTAATTTCGCCTTATTGAAGTTTACACTTCTGCCGTGTGGTCTTAAGCACACGCAATTTTTTTGTTAGAGGTATAGGATGTCTCAGATTCGATGTTTTCGGGGGTTTGAAGTATTTCTAGAGAAGAAAGAAAAAAAAGAGAACCGCATTTTGATATAACAAGCCAACCTAGCCTAACCTGCGGATCGTTTTAAAAAGTCTGCATTTGGAAGGGAGCTTAAAACTTTTTTATTTATAAACGTGAATTTTAGTGCCCGTGAATTTGAAAATCAAAAAAGTTTTCATGGCTAATCAGCTAAAAAGAAGTTTTTTGTTTCTCTCATATTTTTTCATGGGTAGCTCGAAACCTTAACCTCACGGGGGTCCAAGATCTAATGGACACCTAATAAGTGTTGACAGTTAATTGCTTGGTCTTAGTTTTGTCTTTAGTCCTATGTCTATAGTGAGAAAACTCTCTTCTGGCTTTCAGGCCAGAGCAACACTGATTAGCGTTTTTACCCACCATCAGATGCGAGTGTCGATCAGCGAAATTTTTAAACGTTGATTTTAGTACCCGTGAATTTAAAAATCAAACAAATTTTCGTGGCTAATCGGGTAAAAAGAAGTTTATTGTTTTTCTCAAATTTTTTCATGGGTAAGATCTAATGGACACCTAATAAGTGTTGGCAGCTTAACTGTTTCGTCCTCATGGGACTCCTCAGAACACTGCTTGGTCAATGTGACACCATTGCGAAGTTAAACGGTTTTGTCTCTAATCCTATATCCATAGTGAGAAAACCCTTGCAAAAAGCGTCATCGATACGAGAGAAACTAGAACAAGAGCAGGCGAAAATAAACTGCTATATCAGGGTGTTCGGCACTGTCAACATTTTTTGGAATATTGTTGGGATCATTTGCTACCTTTTCAACCTTGGCACTTGAGTCCTAAGAGTCACGGCTAAAGAGATATAAATTTTTTAATTTTTTTTTCCTAAATTACCCAAAATCCCACCTTTAAACCCTCGTAAGCTTTTTATTAATGTCTGGAAAAGCACCATTTTTTTTTATAATTCTGTAATCTTATGCTTCTTCAACTAATTAATAGATTTGTTAAAATTGATGTACCAAAGGGACATACGAGGTTTTTTATTGAAGAACATTAGTGATGTTGTGAAAGAAAATCAATTTCAAAATTAAAAATTAAAAAAAGTATCGACAATTGAGAACTTCTTTTTCTTTTAAAAACTTCTCTAGTTGATTACCTTTCTAACTGTATGCTACACATTGATTTAAAAAAACAATTCTGCTTTAAAATACGGATATTCCGTGAGACGGGCGATAATCGTTCGGACTTATATCCGTATTTTAAAGCAGAATTGTTTTTTTTAATCAATGTGTAGCATACGTTTAGAAAGGTAATCAACTAGAGAAGTTTTTAAAAGAAAATGAATATATCAATTGTCGATACTTTTTTTAAATTTAAATTTTGAAATTGATTTTCTTTCTTCAAAGAAAAACAAACCATCCGTGACCTACGACAGGTCTACATTTTTTTTAAATTGAGGCTAGCTCATCCCAGTGGCGGTTTCTCCATACGTGCACATATGCACGTGCACTCCCAAATTATACAATATAAAAATATTAAACTTTGATCATTCCTTAATTTAATTAATAACTACCCCAAAAGGAATTCACTAAAGACTGGAATATTATCTAGAAATTAATACCCGGTATGTATGTGTTTGTATTCGTGTTCAAACCAAGCTCGAATCTAATTCTTTACGGTAAGTTACTGGAACCAAATTCTATGCACCGTGGATGTTATGTCCCATGCTAATTACGAAATATAGAAAGAGAGGACGACATGTCCCAATAGAATTTTACAGTACATAGAATCTGAACCTTCCTTCGGCACCGCGCCTATTCAAAAACTAGCCTCGTTGCCGCCCGACCCCCAAGATGCCTCACGCGTCCACGGTTCGCGTTGCATTTTAGAGCAGTTCACGCGCACTTTACAGTAGTGCGCGCCTAGACAACCTCCTATTATCGGTCGGGCGTTGGCGGTTTGTTTTGATTTCGACGATTTGGTATTTACGACAATGGCGGAAGTTTCTAATTCTGATAGCATTAGCGTGCAATATTTAAAGGCAATTAAATTTTCATCTTTGCCATTAGAAGAGGAAATATATGTTTACTAGGTATGATACATTTATTATTTATGTATAATTACAATAATAATAGGTAGGTAACTAATATCTAACTAAATATCTCATTTTTTAATTATTTGCTCTAAATTATATGATATGACGACCGACTCGATGGCCCAAAAAGTTAGCGTGGCACTCAAAAAAAATTTATGCCTGCGCCGCAATTTTTATTTTTTTTTCGTGTGCACTCCCAAAGCGTTTTACCACGCGAGGCCACTAGCTCATCCCCATGCAAAACATTAGGTGAAGATGCAAAATTTTTGTTTTCTGTTTTGTTTTACCTAACCAGGTTAAAGTTTTGCGCTCTTTCTGCTGATCTAACTTAAATACGTATACTTAGACAAACTCAAATTTTGAAATTATATAATTTTTAAGTGACCTTAGTTTCATTTACTTAGTTATTAGCTGCGTATCCTTTATTACAAGTCCTTTGTTAGAGTCCTGCTTTAAATTTTCCAGTTTCTAGATAACAGAAACTTAAATGATGGTAATTATAATGATTCATTTTCTGGAACTGTGTGTCTTGGTTTCGAAATTCTAAAAGCATGAATGGTTATGAACTCCCTCAAAACACTTTTGACAAATGAAGAAGATATATTGGTATCACCCCACAAACGACTATTATTAATTAAGAAACAACGTTAGTTTAACATTGAGGGGAATATTGGAAAGACGATTCTTGTAACCGTGGAGAATAAAGTTTATAATCGACACCGTGAACAAGGTTATTTAATGAAAGACGTTCCTAAAAATTTGAAAGTTCATTTTAATTCAACAAGCCTATAACAGTGTCAAATGCTGATAGATAAAAAAATTCGATAAAGTGACAATATTGGAAATAAATAAAGGGGCTCCTAAACGGGCAATATTTTTACTAAAATATATGGTTGTAATATTGGCAACTGTAGCATATGGCTCTGCCATATAAAGGCTGTTTTTTTTTTGGTAAAAGGGTCTTTTTCGGGTATTTATCTTACGTTACGGAAAAACCCTCGGATACTTTATTGACTTTTTTAGGGGGGGATGGGTTTATCTTTACTTCTATAATTTAAAAACTTTACTTCTGTATTTTAAACAGGGACAATAGGTTAAGTAACAACTTCTTTTGAACGTCTGGTGGATATCTTTAACGCTTTGTAAAATGTTCAAAAATCTATCGATCAGTTTTTGAATTTTATAAGGATTGATCCATTAACATATTAACCGGAGGAGTCTAGGAAATAAACAAAAAAATCGGCAGTCTAGATAAACAATTTGTTTTAAAAAACGTACTTCTGCAGTAAATAAGTCCTCGACTATTTTTGTTTGGTCCATAGAAAACTCCATTTCCTTTCTCTTTAATAATCACCAAAATTGTCCCATCTTTACTTTTATTTCTTTTTTAAACCAATGCGAGGGAAAAAGACGAAACTGTTCTTTTTACAAACCCTTGCCATATTAATTTACACCACCAAATATGGACATAACAAGCGGTGTTCACTTTAAGACGTGCTTCGAGCATTTTATTTTGCTACTCCTTCGTTTTCCTTTATTAAACCAGTGCGAGAGAAAAAAGCAAAACTATTCTCGATTACAGTCCCTCACTAAAACAAAGAAATTAGAAACATGCCGCAATGGTATAGGCCCGCGTAAAGTATCTTATTTTGTTACTCTTTTGTTAAACCGTTTCGAGAGAAAGAGACAAAACTAATCTTGATTAGAAGGTCTAAATAAAGCGAACAAAAAAACATCTCCAAGTCGTTTACGAAGGTCAAATGCGGCGTTTCTGACCTCTTTCTTGACTGTTTGGAATTGTTTTCGTGTTTTTTTTTTAAATTATATTTTCGATCTGGACTCAAAATTAATCTTAAAAGACTTTAAAATGATGCGGGAGTGTATTTTGTGCTAAAATATCGACCATCTTAATCCAGAAGTTTCGTTTCACAAGTTAAATAACCTGTTTGACCTTCAATACAAAACAAAGACCAGTGCCGTAGAAATCAATATAAAATCAGAAAAAAAAGATTAGGCTCCGGTTAATACGTTAATGGCTTGATCAAATAAAAATTAAACTAGAATTTTATACTGGACCGGTGACGTATTTCATTACTTTAGCCTAAACTAGAGACTGTATGTATGTCGAAACTCTGTTTGTATGACAAATTTTAAAGAAATAGAGACGCGAAAAACCCGACAAAGTTACTCAGACATTTTTATGTTATGTTATATTCTTGTCAAATTCATTGGCGTTTCAATAAAATATTAATTTATGTTGTTAGCGGTGAGTGACATCAATCATCATGCAACATATAAACAAATAAGTTTGTCCGTCACCCCCTGTTCGTGCAACTTTAATTTTAAATTCAAATTTTGCGCCAAAATCCCGTATTCGGAAAACCCACACAATTTCAATTTGATTGGCACAAGCAAAACGCCAGCGCCATCTACGAAAGGTGAATCTGCGCAAAAAGGCGTAACCAAAAAAGGATTCGTCTGTCGTATTCTATCGAGATCACCACGCAGCATGGTGATAAATTCTATTAACCAAGGGATCCAATAACGTTCTTAGAAAGTCGAACTAGACCATTGCACGGACAAGTGATTCTAGTGTGGATCGACTGCAACGACTGGGCCAGCGAGAGGAGCTCCTCTGGACGACGGAAACAACTGAAAAGGTGAGTGCCAATCCTCTATATTGTCTTTGTGTGGCTCGGAAGAATTAGTATTTTTACATCGTCCTTTTAAGGATTTTTGCACCCAGATTTTATAAAACGACCAGCAGCGCTTACAGTCCCGCAGCTCTACCAACCTCAACCTCAAATCAGCAACACCCCCTTTAAATGTTTGTCAAAAATTGTTTCCGAAGCCTATGTAATAACAAGGCCGGAAGGTGCTAAACAAGGCTAGAGTATAGAGGACCGATATCCTAGAAGAGCCTTTTCGGCGCCCAGGGTTGGATGGGACAGGCGGACAACCAAGCAAATGCCCGGTGGGCCGGTACAGTTTAGTGCCGGTTGGGCCGCAGGCCGATGTACCTATTCCAAATTATTATTATTTATTTTTGTATATTTGTCAAACGAACTAATTAAAACATTAAACATTTAAATTAAAAAAATCTGTATGTAGTAACTCCAGGCCTGCGTTACTCGTTTGATTGTTACAGTTACTTTTATATTAAAATAAATATAATGTATCAAGAAGATAATGTGATAATGGCACTAACTTATTAATATCTTTTTACAATACCAATATCCAGAAGAAAAAATCGGGAGATTAAAAAAATGTAATAAAAATATTGTCCAATTTTTTTTCTTATTTGTGTTTTTGTTGTGAAGTCTTTTTTAACACAGTTTGTTGACTATTTTGGTGGGGATTGATACCCCTGATCTCCCCCTTCGGTACGGCCTTGCCAATATCTCATATCTTAGTTGCGAAAGATATAAAAAATCTAAGAAATCGATTAACCGATTGAAAAATCGGTATTGGGTCCAATTCAAATTAAGGAGGTAGTTTAAAGGGCGCAAGTGACGAAAATGTGGTTCGGAAAAAAAAACGACTTCATTGTTTTAATTGTTCATAAGGTAGTACTACAGTTACTGCTATTTGTTTTTTTCAGGTTTTTTTTAAATTTTATTACATAGGAAATCATGGAAAATCCATCGAGACCAAAAACCTAAATTCGAAAAAAAATTACTTGCAGCCTTTTAACTAACTGGGGCAGTGTTGTTGTTGTTGTTGTATGTTGAAATTTTGTACGTTTTTTTTTTCGAGTTTTCATTTTATGAAAAAATTTGATATTATGTTAATAGGTACTTAGTGTTTAATATAGGCATACAAAATATAAAACTTTACAAAAATATCTAGACCAGTATCACAGATAATAATAAAAAATGAGATTTTCTGAAAGTCTTTAAACACCTTGTAGCTCACATAAATGTGTGTTAGGACATGCATACATATGTTTATATGAAGTTTTTTTTCTCAAAATGCAAATTACATCCTTTAAAATTAGCATGTTATTTAATAACAAAACCTCCATAATATCAAAAACACAAATAACACAATATGGCTTTGTTTTCTTTGCCGTAAAATTTTTGTGCCGAAGCGAGGGCCCAATAAAAAAAATTGCCGTGGCCGGTTTGTTTGAGCCAATCCAACCCTGTCTCGGCCGATATTTCCCTCTTTGATTTTGTCTTAAATAAATTTGACTTTGATAAGGTTGTATCGTATCTGTTTCATATTTTTCTATTTTTATACATACAAGAACTGGAAACACTTTTATTTTGATTTTGTAAGTTTTTTATTTAGATAATCTTTACGTATTATTTTCTTTAAATTCCTTTCTTAAACATTTTTAAGTATTGGTAAATCCCAATGAACTTTTTTACAAGTTCATTGTTACATCCGCACCGTTGCTTACTTATGATTTAAGTAAAGAAAACATATTATTATTAAAAAAATAAACTCTGTGAGCTAAACCTGTTGCTTTTTGTTATTAAGTAAAAATAAATATAAGCTCTTTGTACAGGGTGTTTTATTAAGTCTGCACCATTGGAACTTTTTTTATTGGATTAACTATCGTAGTATTCTTCTCGCTGATTAAGACGATTAAAATAAAAAAAACAAACAAAAACGTGGTAATATTTCCTCACCTAATGCAAAGATTTCATTGTAAAGTTTATTTTGTAGTTGTTTGTCTGTCTGTCTGTAATTAAATTAGGGCGAGGGGGGAAATAACTCTGATCTTTGATCATACAACGAGTGTCTCCTATGGTGCAAAATTTCAAACTGGGAACCGGGAGTAAAATATTTTAACGACGTTTGTAACTAAATCCACTAACTAAGAGGCAAAAAAAGGCAAATCTTTTTTTAAGTGTACTTTAGTTGAGACCATGGTCAGTATTTTCATAGTTATTTAACAACCATATACGAACAAATAAGAAACATACCTCAACTTTTTATATTTATATTTATAATTTTTAAACTTTTGTCTTTTTAAATTGGGCTATACAGAACACGAAGACCTACTATATAAAAAGTTTACTATGCATACGTTACCTTAACTATTAGACTTCATCACACCACAAACTGTAGTAGAAGGTAAAGTAGGTCTGTTCAAAAACAAAAAAGGCTATAAATATTTTTATAGGACTTCGCTTATTTTTTCTTGGATCCAAATTTTTTTTCGAAAGTTTTTTATGACAAATTAGTATTTTTCAGGTATTTGACCATTAAGGTGCAGTATTATTTTTTTAAATTTCTTTAAAAAAATAATAAATTAAATCCCCCTAGATTAAGATATGGCACCAATGTGCGACGTGAAATAAAATGTGATTCTTTTTCATGTCACCACTCAAGGGTGTAGTCTTGGGTGTAACTAGAAACAAATTTAAAATAAAATTTATAAACTTATACTGTAGCTTTCTAATTTAAAGGAAAATCCATGACAACGACAAGAGTAGTAAATCCTTAGAGTAATAATAATATAAAGAGAAGAAGTAAACCGCGGCCCCGTGTAAATTTTCCCTATTCGTGGCGGTCATTCCTGAAAACTTAGAATTTGCAGAATCCCCGGCGATGGCAACATAGCTGCGTCACTGGAATCATCTCGAAAAAACGACACTGGGCTAAATTTTCACAATATTTTCAGAAACATAGCACTACTTGTTTATTTTTACGTCCAACTAAGTTCTTTTTTACAAAAATAAAACTCAGCACACAGAAAAAGCACCAAAAATTCAATATACCGAGTCCGACGGCCAAGACAACACTGCATTTAATACAAACACATGTTACTGTCAGTGTCGACCTTAGAGCTTAGGAATATCTGGGCTAACCGTTCACGACTTGAGGACCCACCTAATTACACTTGTTGCCATTATATAAGTGAAAAAATAATCTTTTGTTTGAAACTCGTAGACAATGATTGAGTAGAAATAAAACTTTGGACTTCCGTTGTCTTTATCTGAGGGCACGGCAGTGCCTCGCCAAGTTCGCGCTGCCGTACCATCTTTTCTTGAAACATTTCAGCCTTTGACCTATCTGAAGCTCTACTTTGGAAAGAGCTACGAATCTCATACTTTGCACAGTCGTAGACCTTCATAGAGTTAACAACCCCTCCAAGTTTCATACACTTCAATAAAGTAGTAAAGTAGTTACGAAATTTCAAAAAACGTCGCAATTGCCACTCATTCACTGACTCACTCACTCATGTATAGATCATCAAAATTCTACTGTACTTCCAGATATGCTACAGAGCTGAAATTTGGCAGACTGATAGAAATTATGACCAAACCCCTGGAAAAAATCAAAAAGCCCCAAAATTCTAATTTACTCCCCTCCCCTATACATGTAAAATTATTTAAAAGTAACATTACCCACTTTTAGCAATGCTAGAGAGCTGAGCTTTGGCAGCGTAATAGGAACTATGATAAAACTATAGGAAAAAACACCCCAAAATTCAAATTTACTTCCCTCCCATATAAATGTAAAGTTATGTAAAAGTAACACTGCTCACTTCCAGAAACGCTAGAGAGCTGAGCTTTTTAAGACTGAAAGACACTATGATAAAACTATAGGAAAAAATTTTAAAACACCAATATTTTAATTTACTTCCCTCTCCTATGAATGTAAATTTATATAAAAGTAACATTGCCCACTTCCAGAAACGCTTGAAGGCTGATAGAAACTATGATAAAACCATGGGAAAAAATTTAAAAACCCCAAAAATTTTCATTTACTCTCCTCCCCTATAAATGTCAAGTTATGTAAAAGTAACATTACCCACTTCCAAAAACGCTAGAGAGCTGAGCATTGAAAGACTGATAGGAACTATGATAAAACTATAGGAAAAAATTTAAAAACACGAAAGTTTTAATTTACTTCCCTAGTAGCATTGTCCACTTTCAGAATCGCTAGAGAGCTGAGCTTTGGAAGGCTGATAGCAGCTATGATAAAACCATGGGAAAAAACTAAAAGACCTTAAAATTTTAAGTAAGGCATTGCAAAAGTTTTGAACAATATTCCACATATTTTATTGTTTTAAAAATTAAATATTATCCAATTCCTTTAAAAAAGAAGTGAAATCATAACAAAAACATTTCATGTAAAAATAACCAAGTACGCGGCATTCCGTAAATAGAATTGAGATAAAAGTAAAGTCAAGTTCTCCAATACAAATTTTAAAATGAAAGTAAGAAACTAGTTTGGAAATGTTTTTCTAAACTTGGCTATTACGGCTGTAAATGACTCAGGCACAGTGCTAAATTGAACATAAAGAAGTTTGGCTGTAATAGCAAAGTTTAGAAAAACATTTCCAACAAGTAAAAATCTTTCATTATGAAATTTGTATTGGAGAACTTGGCCTTACTTTTATCTCAATTCTTTTTACGGAATGCCATTTTCGCGTACTTGGCTCTTTTTTACATGAAATGTTTTGTGTTGATTTATTTTAAACAGGACGTTTCAGTAAGTAAGTATATCTAACCGTTTTCAAGTGTAAACTAAACAATTCAGTCTAAAGGCTACGACTTATACTACTTGGTGTGCAGTCGGCCCGCCCCCTTTTTACCTTCCTAGCCCGCACAGCAACGGCTAGAGAAGGTATTGTTTTCGACAAAAAAAATTTTTTGACAACACCGAAAATGTGTTATTTGTGTGTATTTTGACCTACCCTAGCAATATCATCGTGATGTCTGTCTGTGTTGTGTGTGTATGTATGTATATCTGTCCGTAACGCAATAGCACCTAAACCGCTTAACCGCTTTACATGAAATTTTCAGGTGAAATAGTACTCGATACTGCTGAGCTGATTAGATTTTCGTCAAAATTCGTGAATGTTAATAACAGTTTTTTGACAGTTAAAAAGTTTAAAAATGCTAACTTTTTAATGGAACGTCGCATCAATATGCGGTTTTCGGAATAGAGTAGCGCGCGTTTTTTGAAAAAATTTATGTTATAACCGAAAATTTCGAAGGAGCTTTCATTTCGGTGATATTTACAAAAAACTGTTTTCAAGGTTGATATAACGTGGAGTGTGCTAATGGGCTAGGAAGGTATCAGATCCGTCATGTTTTCCTTAAGGTGTGGTTTCACACAGAAAAACTACAAAACTACTAAATACTTAGAGAAAATTAAAACAATCCTATAAAATTTTTGTTTGAATGGTTAATATTGCTTCAACTCTCCAAACAGAAAAGCCGCATTTTAAAATAATAAAATAGAATATCCTTAATACCGGTTAAAACTGTTGGAACAATGACTAATTTATTTTTTTTTAAATTTAATCGTCCTCTACCTACAATAGGAAAAAGGATTCCCTTTTTACCTGGGGTTACAGTCCAAGTAGCTCAAAACGAAACCCGGCCCTGCTAACACGAAATCCGTAATATGATGTCATACACCTATTGCCACGTCCTGAAAAAATTGTGGGAAAAGGGGCCGTTCATAAATTATGTTGTCTAAATGGTTTTTATCGCAGATTGTAATAAGAAATACACAGCATAAAACGACGCGACGCGGGCTAATAAGCGCATGACAAATTATCGCACGGTTTGAATAGCCTAACCAACTCAATGCACTATATATTTTGGTAAGGTCAGAAGTTGAACCTTACTTATTATTTATAAAATTTTACAGAGGCAGAGGAGGTGGCATCAGCGGAAAAGCTACATTGTTTACCAACAAATGAATGAATGACCGCCGAAACCGGGGCTACTACTTCTCTTTATATGTTATTACTTTGAGAGTAATTCCCAAAATGCGAGAAACAGTATACGTAATTACAAATCTGAGTGCTTTTGACCGTGCAAAAATGTAATCCCTTTAAAAAAGATCTTGATTTCCATTTTTAAAATTAATCCTTCAAAAGAGAGAGCAATTAGAGTTTCTTTCAGCTAGAGAAAGGCACGTTTTTGTGTTACTCTCGGTCCCGCACGCGCAAGTGGCGTGTTATGGGAAGAGTATATACAGGGTATAAAAAAAGTCACGTAGCCCTGCCGTGCACTTTCTTTTCAACGTTCAACAGTCGACATCAAAATGGTGTGCGATACATATGCACACAAAAACATAAGTTGATCTTGTACATCGAGAATATAAGCAGGTGTAGTCCAGGAGCCAACAACCGAAGAGCCAGGAGTAAAAGCCCAGGAGCCTGCTACAGTTGGAACCAGGACGGCGCCGGCGGCAGCAAAAATCTCTTAAAAAGTCAACTCACGACGACCGCGACAATTGCGCTGAAAAAGAAAAGAAGGCTATCGTCTATAATCAAGTTCTGCTGGGACGATAGCGATGTTAGGTAGATGCAAGTCTAACATGTAGAAAGACCACTTTTCGGAAGGGTAAAAGCATGGGTCCACTGTGTATACTTGCTATATTTCAATAACGGCTCGTCTAAATGTCAGTCTTATCAACTAAAAAAATTATATACAGGGTGTTTTATTAAAAAAAAATAAACCCTATGTCAAAAGTTTGACAAGTGTATGACATATGTCATTTTTGACATCAGATTCTGATGATTTAGAAAAAATTATTTAACTTTGCTTATTTGAACATTACTGTTAGATTAATATTAACGGAGATAGCTATTAGGTAAAATATGGTTAATTCAATCAAATCACCCGGTACGTGACATATGTCAACTTTTTTGACATTTTTAAAATATCTGTGTTTTTTTACCGAGATGTCTTGTTTTTTCCAGTTTTTTTTGTTAAATTTCGAAAAAATAAACAAAAATGTTTTTTTTTAAACTTTTTCGACCGCCATCTTTAAAAAATTAATAAATTATATTATTTTTGTACATTATGACTTAAAACTAATTAAGAGTAATATAAAGCTACATATCTTCGTAAAAAATTACCAAACCAAGAAGATAATGTTGTTTTTATATTTTGAACGCCGCCATCTTGATTGATAATAGACATATGTCATTTATGATGAAATATTTAAAATCGGCGACCCCTATTTAGTATAAATCGATATATTACACGGCAATACTAGTTCTGTCAAACAAGAACAAAAAATTAACTTTTTTATGGATGATTCTATCAAAAGTGGGCTATATGGATATCATTTTTGGTCATTGCCTTTAAATAACAGTACAGCACAGTAAATAATTTCGTTTTTTTAAATTTATGTAACTAATTAGGTGTAAGCTAAGAAACATTTATTTTTCCGAATTTTAGGAATTATTGCATAAAAATTCCAGAGGGATGAGTACCAGAGAAATGAGTTTTTGAATGGTTTTCCAATTTAAATCAAAATCTATTGAGACTACTTAACTTAAGTTTTATATAAACAAAGTTCCTATACTTATAATTTTAAAACAATCAATAAAAAAATTATACTATTGATATCGGTCGAATATTTAGTTACCAGAGGGATGATAATTGAAGCGTTCCTTTTTGATTTCTCAGAAAAAAAATTATTTTCTGCTGAAAATAAAAAGATTTATAACTTAAACCAAACTAAAGTTGACATTATCTGGCACAACTTGTCACCCTCACAAGTAAATTAGAGATCCAGGGCCGTCTCTTTCTCTAGAAATTAACCGGTGTAATTCACAAATATTGTGTTATTAAAAATGGAGCACATTTAAAATTGTAAAATTTTCCGGAGAAGATGTAAATTCGGATTTTCAAAAATATGACTGCAAACTTAAGTTTTATCAATTTTTTGATAAATAGTTAAGACTTGGTTAAATATTATTTATTAGGATATTTTTTAAATTTTAGTTTTTAATATTTGGTTTGGGACTATTTGGAGGTATTTGCTTTGTAATAAAAAAAATTATAAACTTGCAATTTTTTTTATCCATTAAACTCAAATGCTCCATAAAGAAAACCTTTCGTTTTAAATCTTATAACTAAAACTATGCTTCATTTGCAGTCTGTGTTTGAAAAATATGCATTCCCACTCCACAGCACCATTTTTGTAGAATCATCCTTATCTGAACTTCGGCCGCCATCTTAAAATTTTTAATGTCAAATGTAATTTTTTTGAAACTTTTACAAAACTTGGCTTACTATTGATAAAATCCAAAAAAAAATTTTCGTCGGCTGAGAAACAATAACTTTTTTTCATTAGGTTTAAAGAGCTGGTCAGTGGCTTGAATATGAGGTACTAAAAATAAATATCGCACAAAAAATAAATAAAATATCGAAGAAAAACGATTTTTTTTAAATATAGCCGCCATTTTGTTTTAAAGTGACAGGTGTAATTTTTTTTACATTTTTGAATTAAGTAGGTCCCACTTAAAGTAAGTTTATCAAAATTAATTTAATTTGTCTTAAAACAGGGAATTCATTTTTTTTCTTAACTTTGGCAGCCGCCATCTTGGATTCCGATGCCAGAAATCAAGGGATCCTCGATTGAAAATTTAGCTTTTGATGTTAGCTACTACCATGCCAAATATAAAAAAATATACCCTTTTTGCAGCTTTTTATTGAAATACCCTACAAATTTACTCTACTATACGGACAAATCGGGGTTTGCGAAAAGGGCGCACCGTGTGCCTAGTCGCTAAACCAAAAATGGTCTCCCCACCACTACTACTACTCTACAAGGTTCTCAATTCTCGATCTTGCATGGGAAAAGCTGTATGTTGAAGTGTAGACAGACATAACATTTGCGCGGGTTAAAAAAACAGATATATTGTGCAAGGTTGCCAATTATTTAATTTGGTTACATTAAAAATAATGTCCTTACGAGGGTTGTCTTTTAAGTTTTGCATATATAGCTGGAATAAAATACTAGATAATTTTTAAAGATTTTATTGTTTCTCTAAATATTCTTTACAAAAATTAATGCACTTATGAATGGACCGAAACCAGTTGTCAAATCTTTAATTCCACTTATTTGTAGGTACTGTCAAAATTGCATTCTTCAAGGCGTCGACTGCTCCTCTGTCGACTGAAATCTTTGACCACGCAGTCCATTCATGACTTTCGGAAAACTGTAGAAATCGTTGGGACTTGGGTTGGGACTGGGACAAAACTCGCCGTTTTGTTGGGTTAAAAATTCAATGGTTATTGTGCTTGGTGCGAACTTGCATTGTCTTGGTGGAGAATGATTCGTCGTTTGGGGTTCGGTTTTCCAAGGTCAGCGATGATTTTCGGCAAACAAATGGTGATGTACCGACCATCTTTTTGGAAACATTTCTAGAACGGATGACTTGTATAGTCTTTTCTTTTCTAAATCCATGATTCATCATCACTGACAATGCTGTACCCGTTTTTTGAGTTTCCTGCCTAGAGTGTTTTGACACCACCTAGCTTCTTGGTTCTTCGCTCGGTTAACAGATGCGACAGCGAGTAACTAATTTATTTACCACATGCAACATTTTTTGAATTGAGGTTTTTCAAATCCCCAACGACTTCTGTTTGGACGCCTGCTCGGCCTGCTGTTTTGCCGCCGGGCGATAACCATTTGGGCGCTGAAAGTTTGAGCAATAATATCCGTAAACAATAAAAAAAAATTGTTAGTTAATGCTAAGATGGCCTGAAAAAAAGTTAAACATATCAGGCGCTTTTTGTATGGGTACCCACTAGCTACGGAAAATAAATTTAAAACGCGGGCGTAATGGGCTTAAAAGCTCTAAATAATAACAAAATTAATTTTCGCCTCTCAAAGTTTTAACAATAATTAATAGCATGGGCGTACCTCGTTTCAGCTAAACTAATTTTCTATTACTCTCTCTTGCCGCTTTGTTCCGAAAATAGTGGGAATATGTAGGCGCACGAAAACCCGGAATTATATACTTTACAAGAAAATCATTACAAAAACATTTTATGTAAAAAAAGCTAGTACGCGAAAATTGTATTCCGTAAAAAGTCTTCAAGCGTGTGCAGAAAGAACTTTTGAAATCGCTTTATATTTGTGAAAGTTATACCTATACTAATAAGGATGGCGAGGGGAGAGAGGGAGGCGTGGGCGGGGGGAACTAGTAAAATGGTGTTGGAAAAAAAATCTGAAAGCGTATGCAGAAATAATTTTTTAAATCGCTCTATATTTGATAAAATTATGCGAATATGGTTTTTGAATAGGGTGGAGGGAATGACAGGAGGGGAGATGGGCGGGAGCAGGGAGCAATAGCAAATTAGAGGACATTTGTAATGGGTAATCAAGTGAATTGTAATAAAATCACCAGAAATTTAGATAATTTGTATGCCTTAAAGCCTACATCATGTGACAAAATGGCGCCATATTGATTCCTGTTTAAAAAAATATAGCCTATAGCACCTTTGGGATCAGTAGCAATTCAACTACACCTTTTTTGTCAAAATCGGTTCAGCCGTTTAACTTCTAACGTGACAAAAAAATATTTACTTATATACAACAATTGTAAACATTACCCTTCCTTTCGCTGTGCTGCAGTTGGGTAAAAACTGTTTTTTTAAGTTAAATTTGGGTGCAAAATATAAAATAATTCAAGTAATTGCCACAAAAAAAATCATTTCGGATTTTTTGCTAGCTACTGTTTTTTTCCATATTTGGGCAGGATTATTCCGATTTCATAATTACCTGTAATTGGTTTGTTAGTTTTATCCTTTAGTAGGCTTGATGTTGTTTTTGTCTGATCATGATATAGAATTATTGCTGGAGTTTTTTGGGATCTTTTAGACTTGTATCAGTTGTATCGAAGTGGCACAGCTGTGAAAACGAAAATTCTGTGCGATGTTAAAAACAATTCCATTTTTATTAAAAACATTTGAAGTAAAATCGTCGAATAAAATAATAAAAAATAAGTTTTATTTCAAAGTTTATAATCTGTTTTTGTGTTTTTTTATTATCAAATGTCTTAAGTTTTATTAAAATAATAAAAAATTTTAATGAAAGTTTAGAGATTTATATTAGCTTGGTAAGTACCTAAGTCATTTTTAAAGACTTACTTTTATTTTGCGAATTTTCTCTTACCCAACTTTGATTGGCTTGGCACTGCACGCTAGTGGTAGCAAGGATTCGGTTTATTAGAATATTAAAAACGGCTATTTTGCGAGCTTACAGAATTTGGTCACTCAGGGCTATCAAAACGGACGGGCCACGATCCTCCACTTTGTTGACGTCACATCCGGGGCTGATTTTTTTTTGATGGTCACGTTACGACACAGCGGATTGACTTTAAAATATTGAAGTTGGAATGACGGTTCATGAATATTTGATTTTTTTTAAAATAAAGCCGGTTTTGAGATTGTTTTTACTACATTCTTTCAGAACAATTTTGTTTTAATCTATATTAATCCTTAATTTTTCAGAGCCGCTTCATTAGCTCACACAAAAATTAAGTTTAAAGCAGAAGCGAATGTGACAATCACAGATGACAAAGTCAAATACATGTCAAATATAACAGTTGGCATGTGGTAAATGGCGGGTAATTTGAATTCAAAATAAGGAATGCTAAATCTTGAAGATTTTAAACTTTTAATCATGTTGCTTCCTTACAAAACTTGGTGGAATATCGGGATGGTGTCTGACAGTGGCGTATATAGAAAAAAGTTTCGGGGTGGGCCCGAGACAGTTTTGGGGGGGGCGAGACCTCATGAGGCTGTATTTTATGGTATTTTATGGTATATTATTAGTTTGTATTCATGAAATATGTAGAAAATATCCAAAAATATCTTAGCTTCGGGTGAAGCCCGGGCACCTCAGCCCCCCCCCGTATATACGCCACTGGTGTCTGACAATATTTCACTGAAATTTCGCGGAAATCTGTACTGCCATTTTGAAAATATCATAAAAAAACGTCTCCCTTAAGACCCAATGTAAAATTCAGCCCCCGGAGAACAGCTGATTTTTTCAGGGTCGTGGCCTCTATTTTCGTGTTGGCCTTGGGTCACTATCCCTATCTGTTTACGTAACGTATAATCCTTACGCTTGTTGTTTTTTATAATATTTAATGCAGTGTTTACCACAAACTAAAGTTTAGGGCTTCCCCAGCGAAACAAATAAAAGGTGTTTCATGTTTATTTAAGAACTACCTAACGAATTAAATTCTCAAAAATACCACCGCTCTGTGCTAAACAATATCCGCGCCTATTATAAAAGTCAGTTCGGACATTACTTGGCATTTCATTTCGAACGACTAGCTGTCGAGTTATTTCATTTAGAATTGACTAAATGAGCAATCCGAACTAACCGTATAATTTTGCAACTGCATTATTATCGTTATAAGACTAAGTAACACTGGTCGGCATGAAAATCGGCCCTGACACCATTCTTGTCGATTCTAAAGTAAAATGACCTCCTGAATCCAAATATGAACTCCGTTTTTCCCCATCACCCCCCATTTTCGGGGGAGACCCCCCTACCTATTTTTACTGCTTTTTGATAGTTTGGTGGGACGGAAAGGATTTTTTTGGCCTTAGCATCATTATTTCTGAGAGACTGGAGAGTTTAGTGTTCTCAAACATTAATATTTATAGCAAGGGGGTAAGCCATTTGTTTTGGGGGGGGGGGGGTTTGCATAAATGGTAAATGGTAATTTTTATAAAATTTTAGCTGCCAGCAGCTTAACGATAAAGGTAATAAACGTTATAGGAAAGTATAAAGCAACATGTTAGTATATAAAAGTGTATATACAGAAACCACTGGCATATACAAAAAATCGCCTTGGAGAGGCTTGGAAATTTTTTCCACTTTTATTTATTAACATAATAAAAAGTAGGAAAATAATCTATTTTTAGATTCTTGGGGGGGGGGCTTTTGCCCCCCAAACCCTCCTCCCCCCTTGTATACGCTCATGCAGAAACTATAATAAAAAAAATAAAGTATTGTTGTGCGATTTGTGAATGGGACAGCCGAGCGCGGGACAAACATTACATTGTACGGAACTGGCCTTTGCGAGAAAGATTTACTCCCGGTCAGAAAAATGTCGCCAACGATCCTTATTAGTCCCGCAAGATAATATTTACTTGCCGCCTTTGCACTTCAAACTTGGATTGATCAGTTTTTAAAAGCACTGGACAAAACATGCGACTCATTCATATTTTTGAAAACTAAATTTCCCCGTCTTAGTGAGGCTAAAATCAAGGAAGGTGTTTTTGTGGGGCCCCAGATTAGACACCAGACGAGCTTGGTTTGCATTCCATTTGTAAGAACTTTTTGGGTAACTATAAAAGGGATTATTATGTCGCTCAGGTCGAGGAATTTCTCATTCTCAAGGCCCCTTCTGGATGCGCCCATATTTTTATTATTTTTTGAAACTAAAATAAATCTCTTTATAATTAAAAATTTTAATTTATGTCGATAATATTATAATTATTATCGAAAAATGATAAAAATAGGTAAAAGGGCTGCTCCCTCAAAAATGGAGGGTGGTAAAATAAAACGCAAGCTATATTTGGATTCAGGGCGTCGTCTTACATAAAAATCAGCGGAAATAATCCAGGGCTCAAGAATTTTTTTTGCAGACCAGTGTAATTAATAAAATTATCACCTCTCCTCCCTCTTGCCTTTAAATTTGACCATTTCATAAAAATCCCAATTTTTAAATGTTAAATTAATCATTTATCTTTCTTTTGTTTTACTGGAATCATTCCAAGGTTAATTTTTTTAGAAATTATGCGGTTAGTTCAGATTGCTCATTTAATAAATTGTAAATCAAATAACTCGAAAACAAATTGCTTAGTATAAAAAATAAAATCAGCTCTGAATAAAAACGGCAAGGCCTTTCCAACGAGGTATCACTCGACCAACTTTCCCTATTAAACATTAACGGGTGAGAGACGCCCCCGCTAGGCGTTTTGATAGATATCGACGTATCTCGGCCCGGTATTTTCTTCAAATGAATGCAATAATTATTTTCTTAAATATTAGCATTTTGTTCAATAAAACCCTGAATAGGAAAAGTGATGTTATATTTTAAGGCTCTCTTACATGTTTTTCCAATCGTGTAGAAACTTCGATTTTGATATATTTGCTTCCAAAGTTACCATAAAGCGATAAAATAATGTTTTAAAAATGTATATACATACTATATAATTTTTCTTATTTTTGTTACATCGTTAGTCTCTAATATCTCCAAAACGAGTCAATGGATTTCGGAAATTTATACACGGTGATAAGACATTTAAGAGACCTTCAAAATAAGATACCACTCAAACCACCTACGTATCAGAAAAACTTTAAGATAGCCAAAAAGTGTCACCCTCGCACACAAAATCGACGTTTCTAGGGTTTTTTAAAAACTGACAAAAAATCGCAAAAAATACTTAAAAAGGCCTCTGTGAAGTATTACAGGAATTGGTATTTTCCTTAATTGGATAAAATTGAATTAAACTGTATGTATACAGTTTTTTGGCAGCTTTTTTTTAGTTCTAAATTTAATTTATTTTCTTACTTATAACAAAAAAAAAGCTTCGTACAGACCTAAGCATTTCAACGAATATTGCGCAACGAGTCGAACAGGGAACAAAACCGCGAATGGGCTTTGTTATTTCGACAGAACAACAGAGCGTTTGTACTGTTCTCACAAATGCTCTCAGTTTGTTTTCCTTCAAGATTCAAATGTCCGTCCGCCGTTTTATTTTGTTTTGTCAAACGGGCCCCCATAGTTTACTATAAAGGACAAATGAAAAATAGTCTAATCATAAAGGAAATGGCATAACAGTTCTATGTTAGAAACGGAATTATTAATAACTGGACATTATCAAAGACGTCATTCTTTACAACAAGACAAGAGCAAAAGCAAAGTTCTGTATAACGTCTTTTATCATACCGGACAAAATGAAAAAGGACAAAATCATAAAAAGGGGTCGGGCCTAGCTTGTGACGTTCACCTAATGAAGAGCGGTTCTGCTATTGCTATGCAATTGAAGCGTCCCTCACCGCAATTTCTTTACTGCCAAGCCTAATGACAACGCCGTATCTACATAGGGATTGCTATAGCACATACAGCATTTTCTTAAGCAAGACCCATCCTTAAAAAAGGTCAGGTGTGGTACCCTAGGTTAAGATTCATTTGATTCGGTTAACACCGATTTCGACCTCTTAAAAGAAGGACCGGGTAGCTAATTAAAGGAAGAAAACAGGGATTTTTATTTTTTTATGTATTATAAAAGACGTTATACTAAACTTCGATTTTGCTTTTGTCTTGTTTTTATGAATGACGTTTTTTTTATAATGTCCGCTTGTTAATAATTCCGTTTCTCAATGTTCGTCGTTCAGGTCTGTATGAATTTGGATTCTAATTCAATATATTAATATAAGTTCAAATTATTAAATGAAAAGGTTAATAGAATACCAAACCAAATGCGATAAACATCGAACCCTCGAGCGTCATTGTTTTATGTCAATGACCATAAATATTGCATTTTTTAAATTTGGGTATTTGATATCATTCCTGACTTAAAAGATTTAAATTTTTTTATTGCAGTCCAAAGTGTGTGCGTTTTTATTCTTATAGTCTATTTAGTTTTATTATTATTCTTATTTTTTCAAAAATGTCTGAAAAATCTAGCATAGCGGAATTTTATAAAAACAAAAATATTTTTATAACTGGTGGAAGTGGTTTTATAGGAAAATGTTTGATAGAAAAGTTGCTGCGGTCGTGTCCTGAATTGGAAAAAATTTACATACTTTTAAGACCCAGAAAAGGAAAAACAATTGAGTATCGATTGGAGCAGATAACAAACAACATAGTAAGTTTAAGACCTAACGAACTACTTAGATGATATACGGTTTGCCAAGCCAAGCCTGAGTTTTTCACCTCCAAGTTTTTGAAAACGCCTATCTTAACCAGATAGGGTTCAGGAGAGTAATCTCAGGAAAGAGTCATTGCATTCTGCTTCTTCTGGTGACTGAAATCTTTGACTACGCAGTCGATTCTTGATTTTTGGAAAAGTATAAAAATCGTTGGGACTTAGGTGGCGACTGTATGGAAAATGGTCCAAAAATTCGATGTTTTGTTGAGTTAAAAATTCAATGGTTTTAGTACTTTGTGCGAACTTGCAATGTCTTGGTGGGGGTTCGGGGTTCGTTTTTCAAAGCCCAGCGATGACTTTCGGCAAACAAATGGTGATGTACTAATCGGCGGTAACAGTCCTTTGATCTTAAAGAGGAATTGTTCCTACATGACCTGCTTTTGAGACAAATGTCGCTACTATCTTTTTGGATACACTTCGAGAACGGATGACTTTTCTTGGCTTCTCTTTATCTTGGAACATCCAAACAGACGTTTATTTTCGGGTTCATATGAGTAAATCCACGATTTGTCACCACTGACAATGCTGTAGTATATGGTAAATCGGACGTTACGTTGTATTCCCATGCCGTGCACTTTACGTTTTCGGTTTTTTAGAGCTACTGTGATATATATTTTAAAAAGAGTTGGAGAGATACAACATTTTGACCCTTTGTATAGTGCTTTTATCGCTTTTATGTATGTATGATTGATATTAGTTTGCTCTAACACTGTCCATAATTTTTCAAAAAAGTAGCACCGACTTTTATTTTTTGGGGACCCCTAATGCTTAGGATCTAGATCGGCCACTAATTGTCATGATGTCTGTCTGCCTGTCTTTGAAAACCTTCAAGATAACCAAATAGATTTCAGACTGACATTTTCAATCTTTTTAAAATTGCACGCACCTTTTTTTGGTGTTCCAGTATTGTTTCCAAATAGCTATTTTGTTCTAAGTTTGAGGTAGTATTTTATGCCTAGTGAAACCAACGCAACTTTTTTAACATAATTTTTAGTTATTTGATGAAGTTCGTAAGAAAATTCCAGATTTTGCTACCAAAATAGTTCCAATCAACGGGGATGTTGCAGAGTTGGAGTTGGGTTAGTATAATAGATTTTTACAAATAATTGTTTCTATCTTGAACATGAAAGACAATATAGCGTTCTGAATAAATGTTTATGCTGGTTTGGTGCCTTTCATTTGGAACATAATGAAAAAATTTTTTTTTCACTTTTTCCAATGTCATACCGTATGTTTATACGGGGCTATCAAAACGGACGGGCCACGATCTACAACTTTGTTGACGTCACAGGGAAGGCTGATTTTACTTTTGTTGGTCACGTCACGACACACCTTATTGTCTTTAAAATATTAGAGTTGGAATGACTGTTCATGAATATATTTTTTTAAATAAAGCCGGGTTCATGAGATTGTTTTTACTAAATTCTTGTAGAACATTTTTTTAATGTATAGTAATCCTTAATTTTTCAGAGCCGCTTTATTAGCTTACTTAAAAATTAAATTTAAAACAGAGGCGAATGTGTTAATAAAGTTATTACATTGTTTACCAAAATAACAATATCAAAAAATGATTTTTTTGTAGTGTAATTTAGTTTTAAAAAGATTAACACTTGGTAGTTTTGAATTCTAAATGAACTTTATTGTAAAAGATCATTAAAAAAGTCGAAAAAGTTTTAGAATACATACAAATAAACAAATGCCATGACAAACACAGATGACAAAGTCAAATACATGTCAAATATAACAGTGGCACATGGCGGCAAATTGAAGATTTTAACCTTTTAATCATCTTGTATCCTTACAAAAGTTTGGTTGAATATCGAAGTAGTGTCTGGAAAGATTTTACAGAAATTTCGCGAAAATCTGTAGTGCCATTTTGAAAATATCACAAATAAACTACTGTTCTCCCATAAGATCCAATGTTAAATTCAGCTCACCATAACAGCTGATTTTTTTCAGGGTCGTGGCCTGTATTTTTTTGTTGCCTTGCTTTATATAACCAAGGCCAACACAAAAATAGAGGCCACGACCCTGAAAAAATCAGCTGTTCTCCGGGGGCTGAATTTTACATTGGGTCTTATGGGAGGTCAGACGTTTTTTTATGATATTTTCAAAATGGCACTACAGATTTCCGCAAAATTTCATTAAAATATTCTCTGACACCATCCCGATGTTCCACCAAAGTTTTGTAAGGAAGCAACATGACTAAAAGGTTAAAATCTTCAAGATTTGGCATTCTTATTTTGAATTCAAATTACCCGCCATGTACCACATGCCAATATTTGACATGTATTTGACTTTGTCATCTGTGATTGTCACATTTGCTTCTGCTTTAAACTTAATTTTTGTGTGAGCTAATGAAGCGGCTCTGAAAAATTAAGGATTACTATACATTTAAAAAAAATTGTTCTGCCAAAATAAAGTAAAAACAATCTCAAAAACGGCTTTATTAAAAAAAAATTAAATATTCATGAAGCGTCATTCCAACTTCAATATTTTAAAGACAATCAGCTGTGTCGTAACGTGACCATCAAAAAAAAAATCAGCCCCGGATGTGACGTCAACAAAGTGGAGGATCGTGGCCCGTCCGTTTTGATAGCCCTGATATAACCAAGGCTATCAAAACGGACGGGCCACGATTCTCCACTTTGTTGACGTCACATCGGGGGCTGATTTTTTTTATGGTGACGCCACGACACATCTGATTGTCTTTAAAATATTGAAGTCGGAATGACGGTTCATGAATATTTTTTTAAATAAAGCCGGTTTTGAGATTGTTTTTACTGTATTCTTACAGAACAATTTTTTTTAAGGTATAGTAATCCTAAATTTTTCAGAGCCGCTTTATTAGTTTACACTAAAATTAAATTTAAAGCAGAAGCGAATGTGACAAACACAGATGACAAAGTAAAATACATGTCAAATATAACAGTTGCCATGCGGTACATGGCGGGTAATTTGGATTTTAACTTTTTTACCATCTTGCATCCTTACATAAGTTTGGTGGAATATAGGGATGGTGTCTGAGAATATTTCATTAAAATTTCACGAAAATCTGTAGTGCGATTTTGAAAAAATCGTAAAAAATCATCTGACCTCCCATAAGACAAGAACCAATGTAAAAGTCAGCCCCCGAGGACAGCTGATTTTTTCAGGGTCGTGGCCTTTTTTTTTGTTGGCCTTGATATTACGTGAAACGGCCTTTATATCCGCTAACCGTTAGCTACCTAGGGCACGGATCACAAAACAAGTGATCCGTGCTTAACAAGGCTACAACTTTTTTTCACTAATTAATGTGTCTTTTAATAGGTCTTTCCAAAGAAGACCGACAAACACTTATAGATAATGTGAACGTTATCTTCCATGTTGCAGCGTCTGTGAGGTTCGACGATTCCTTAAAATATGCAATTTTTATAAACGTCAGAAGCTCCAGAGAAATTGCGGAGCTGGCACTGGAAACGAAGAATTTATCTGTTTTCTTGCATACGTCAACAACTTACTGTAACATAGACAAAAAAGTAAGTTGTTTCGCCCACTTTTTTAATGTAGGTATATTTTTCTTATTTTTCTAACATTTACGAATACAAAAAAGATTGCATGGTTGGGAAAACCGCATGGTTTTGAATAAGTATCATGATTTTCTTGACGGGCTTTTCAGACAAGTCTAGGGTACTAAATTTCACGTTTATTAGTATTATTTGGCTTAAAAGTTGCGCTGAGGGACGCTTACGTGTCTGATGGCGGGTAAAAACGCAATCAGCGTTGATCGACGAAACAGTAAACTATCAACACTTATTAGGTGTCCGTTAGATCTTGGACCCCCGTGAGGTTAAGCTTTCAAGCTACCCACGAAAAAATATGAGAGAAACGAAAACTGCGTTTTACCCGATTAGCCACGAAACGTTTGATTTTTAAATTCACGGGTAATAAATTTCACGTTTGTTAGTATTATTTGGCGTAAAAATTCCACTGATGGACGCTCACGTGTCTGATGGCGGGTAAAAACGCAATCAGCGTTGATCTCGCCTGCTGTTCCGGGTTTGATTCGCGTCCAAGCTAAAATCATTTTGTCTTTATTCGCCGCCTTTTAGTTTGGAATTATTTTCTATGCTTTAGAGGAACGTGTGCATAATTTCACTTTGAGGTTATCGGAGATTCTTTATTTAAATTGTTTAAATTTCAGGTTATCGAAGAAAAACTTTATCCATCTTATGGCTACTGGCGAGACGCCATTATGATAGCAGAACAGGGTGAACAAGAAGTACTGGAAGCTCTTACTGCCAAATACACTCATCCATTTCCAAACACTTACACCTTCACCAAACTATTGGCTGAACAATGTGTAAACGAGCTGTGCGTTGGAAAAATACCTGCTGTAATTTATAGACCTTCAGTTGGTAAGCTATAACAATTTTTTTTTCAAATTTTGTAAAATAGGCAGGTTTTAAAAAATATTATTTACGGGAGAGCAGCGGGGCTGGTTGTCACACTTTTTTTCATTTGCATTTTTAACAGTAGAAAAATTATGGGCAGTGTTAGAACAAACTTATATCAATTATACATAAATAAGAGCGATAAAAGAACTTACAAAGGGTCAAAATCTAAAATTAAAATTGGAAATTGACTTTCAAAAGAATTCCTGGTAATGAAAGGCTTAAGTCAGGGATTTTTAAAATATATATCGCAGTAGCTCTAAAAAACTGGAAACGTAAAGTACACGGCATGGGAATACAATTTAACGACCGATTTACCATATACACACTACAGTTTGCTGGCGACCAAGTAATTGTAGATAATGATAAAGAAGACATGGAGTATATGATGAAGGTAACGAAAGAATACCATACGTGGGAGTTAACAGGGAACGGGGACAAGACACAGTACTTATGTATTGGAAACTAATCAAGTGAGTTAGACTAGACAATGGACAAAAAATATCTTCATGCAATGAGTATTTTTACTTGGGTCTCACATTTGATAAGACAGAAGCAGACTATAAAGAACTGAAAAAAAGAATAATAGAAGCAAAAAAGGTTATTGGATGTCTTAACAATATTTCATGGGTCAGATAGATAAAAAAGAATTTAAAATTTAACATATATGAAACAATGGTGACAAGCACGCTGCTGTATGGAATAGAGACTTGTCGCGTCACAGAAAAATACAAAACAAACATGGAAAGAGTCGAAGTTGATACAATAAGAAGATCATTGAGAATATCTAGAACAGATCATATAAGGAATAAGATCATAACAAAAATGCAACTGGTATGGTACGGCCATGTACAACGGATGAACGATGAAAGATTACCAAAGCAGGTCCTAGAATGGCAACCAATAGGGCGCAGAAAAAGAGGGCGTCCTAAAAAAGCTGGAATGGCAACAGTCAATTGAAAGATCAATGAGTCAAAAAAACCTGACAGAAGATGATTGTCAGGATCGAAAGAGGTGGAGAATAGGTGTAGAATAACGTAGAAAAACGTTCTAAGCCGACATAGTAGTAGTATCTCACTATAAACATAGGGTGAATGACAAAACTGTCTGATTAACTTCGCAAGGGTGTCAAATTGACCAAACAGCGACTAAGGACGAAACTGTCAATACTTATTAGGTGTCCATTAGATCTTGGACCCCCGTGAGGATAAGCTTATTAGAGTACCCATAGAAAAATATGAGAGAAACAAAAACTTCTTTTTACCCGATTAGCCACAAAACCTTATATATATATAAATATTTTTAATATGAATTTATTCTAGCTTGTGAAAACATAAATAGTTTTTCTTAAACGTCAAATAAAAAATAATAAAAATTTTGTTGATTTTTTTTTAACTTCTAACCCCGTGCCATAGTGTCACAGTGCCTAGGGTAGCTAGTCACTTGTTAATTTAAGTGTGAATATAAGAAGAAAAACTGATTGGAATCAATTAAATACTTTAATTAAAAACAAAATGTCCGTAAAATTCTAGAATTACAAATAAAGTTTTTTATCTCTGTGAACTAAATTAATAGTTACTTATTGGTTTAAAAAATTAATCTTACTACTTGAAATCACACTTTTAACGAATTTGATTTAGTTTCTTAGCTCTGCACTTTTCGTGAGCTCATATTTTTTGATAAATATTAATATCAACTGTAACCCCTATTTGATTTGAATGTGACAACCAGCCCCCATCAATCTAAGACAACAAGCCACAAAATTTTTCCAAAATAACCCCCTAAAAAATAATAAATCAATGTATTTATTTCCAGAAACGTATCACCATAAAACCCATATTTGACATCATAAATACGGTTTTACCCTTTCAACTGTTGTACCATGTAAGCCTGCCTCACATCGCCAGCCTCTACATAATTGCCAGTTCTATTTAAATCATGGTCTATTTTAGTAATTTCCACCCTGGAAGAACCTTTCCCAGGTTATATTGACAACTTTAATGGTCCGGTTGGTTTGCTCCTTGCCGGCGGTGCAGGAATGCTGAGAGTGGTTTACGGAGATCCTGAGGTTGGTGTCGACTATATTACAGTCGATTTGACCGTGAAAGCTATGATATCCGTTGTATGGGACAAAGCAGTTAATGATCTGTAAGTTTTTCCGAAAAAAAAAACAAAATACCGTAAGATGGGGCTAATTTGACTATGCGGGGTTATTCTAGATAAGGGTAATATTTTTTTAGCTGTTAACAGAGAAAGAAACACTATTTATGCAATTATTTCTTTTTAAGTGGGGGTAATTATGTGATTAGCCCAATATTTATTTACTAAAAGTCCATATTTTTTTTAAGGGGGTGCTGTCCCAATCTAGCAACTACTTAAGACCCGGAAAAGTATGGGTCGAGGGCACGTACAGGGTTTTCCCGTATTTTTTGACACTAGATCTAAAATGTTTATTTGAATAGATATTAAAATATGATAAATACAAAAGTTTCATATTTTTTTACAAAGTTTAAGAATTTTTAAGTCAGAATGTCAAAAAAAATTCTAAATGTCAAAATTTGACATGTTGATGTTTTCTTTTAAAGGGAACACCCTGTATATTATTTTAGATATTTATAGATCTTTTATCCCTGATTTTAAAAATATATATCATTGTATTATTTTATTCATTAGTTTTGGAGATATATGCGCTTAAATGTTTAAAATACTTAAATTGATCTCCCTAAAACATCAAGGCAGCCATGAAAAAGACAATCGCATTTACAGAAAAAGTGATGCTGTTGCTTTTGTAAGGTATATAATTAATTAATATTTACTATCCGGGGTGATTTTGCGCAGTAATGTGTGGCGCCGCAAGCCAGTAAAAACAAAAAATTATGCAATTTTTGTGATAGAAAAAATATTTATTACTTCATTTTTAATTTTCTACATAGCCTCCTTGATTATTAATACAATTTTGAATAATTCTTACAAATTTTCTATGGATAGCTTGAAAGATAGAGCAAAATTTTCTTTAAGATCAACAATTGTTTGCTCTATTTTCTGTTGCAAAATTTTAACTTTGCGGCCTGTTATAATACATTTTATTTTTAGGTAGCCCCACAAAAAAAAGGGGAGACAAATCGGGGCTATTTGCTGGCCATAATAATGTGCCGTATCTTCCTATCCAATAAATATATCAATTATTACTAGGCTCCGTCCAGTTGCCATAAATAATTTTTATAGTTATTAACAGGGAGTTCATCTAAAAGCTCTTCTATTTCATTTCGCAACAAATCATGGTATTTTTCTCTGGTTAAGTTACCATTTAAAAATATAGGCCCAATAACTCTGTTATTCAGGAGACCGCACCAAACAGGGATCTGCGTCCTTGAATTTTGAGAGCTTGTAAAGCATGGGGGTTTTCTCTTGACCAAATATGCTTATTTTTTCTATTGAACATTCCCGCCGTGGTGAATGCTGCCTCATCAGTAAAAATTATATTTGACAAATTTATTTGATTTGCCGCTATTCCTCGTTGTATTTCCTGAAAAAATGTAATCTGTTTATTTTATTTTCGTTGCTTAAATTTTGCACGGGTAAAAATTTATAAGCCTTGTATTTGTGAAATTTTAAAAGAGTGATTTTTATGCCATGATTTGTCAAAAAAAAAGTTGCTGCATCCGGAATTGACCGTTCAGGATTCGTTAAAATAACAAGAAAACATTTTTTTAAATATGACTAACTATAAAGAAAAACTAACTTTGAAAATATAACAAAATATTTAAGTCCTCTTCAGCGTTTCTTTCGACTGTTCTTTTAAGTGTTTTTCTTTTATTAAATGAGTTTACTATATTTACTATGGTTTGGCGGGTTGGGTGTCTTGTATAATACTGTTTGCTAGCTACAGATGCATTTTCATTATTTGAGTAAAATAATTTAATAATATCCAGCGTTTCTTCTTCGGTAAAAATCATCCTTAACCGCTCTTAAAACTGAATTTGACAAGGTGACAAAACAATAGCATCACTTTTGTATCAATGCGATTGTTTTTTTCATGGCTTCCTTGATGTTTTAAAAAGTACCAATTTAAGTTTTTTAAACGCATATATCCGAAAACTTTTTAATAAAGTAATCCCAACATATATATTTTTGAAATCAAGAGGACAGGATCTATAAAAATCTGAAATAATATATAGGGCGTTTCCTTTAAAAAAACCATCAACCTGTCAAAGTTTGACATTTACAATTTTTTTTTGACATTCTGACACAAAGATTCTTAAAATTCGTAAAAAATTATGAAACTTATATTTATCATATTTTGATATCTATTCAAATAAACGTTTTAGATATGGTGTAAAAATATACGGGAAAACCCTGTACGTCTCAAATACTGCTAAAGCGTCTTAAAGCCATTAATGGAAAATGACTGCTACAAGCGTTCCGCCATTTTGGATTCAATTGAACCCAAACGTATGGCTTGGATAAAAAAGCAAACGCTTTTAATAAAATTTGAAAGGGACTGCTTTCAAATAACGTTGACAATTAGGCGCTGACTCGTGACGTCACTAAAAAACTGCACCCCGACATAAATTGTAATTTTGGAACAAACTCATTTGCATCTCTTTTTAAAGCACAGCTAACCTTTTTGTTGCTGTCCAACTCATAGAGCTGCACAATGGGCTCCCGGACCTAATTTTTGACCAAAATTAGAAAAATAGGTTTTGTAACAATATTTTGTTTTAAAATGAGAAAAAAATACTTATCAATCAAAATGCGGATCTAAAATGGCAAAGTTTCCTATTTATGAACCAATAAGTATGAAATTTAGAACTTTGGAGTGTTTCGCTAAATATTATTTTTGACTTAAATTTAAAAAAAAAAACTCATTTACCAAAAGGTATCAAATTTAGAACTTTGGCGTGTATTAAGTCGCTGATTATAATTATGAACTCAAACTTTTATTAAAAAATAACATGCCAGATCCAAAAGGGCAGATTTTTCTATTTATGAACAAATATGTATCAAAATTGGAACTTTGTAGTGTATAAAGCTGATAATTAAGATTTTACATTTATGAACCGATATATATTGAATTCAAAACTCTACGGTGTTTAACGTCGCTTATTATAATTTTTTACTCAAACAAACTATCCTATTTATAAACCGATTTGTGTCAAACTTGCTATTTGGGGTTGTTTAAGGTTAAAGTGTTGTTTCTATAATAACAAATCTAAAAACCAAACTAAAAATTTAAAATATTTAAAAGAGTTAAACAATATTATTCTTTGGCTGTACCAAAAACTAGAAAATAATACGAACGTAACCCTGACTTTGTAGCGAATAAAAACCTGCAATACCTTTTTTCTTTTGATAAACAATCCACCTGTTATAGTTAACTTTATTTGTAATTTTTGGTTTTTGAGATTTTTTAGTTGGTATTTTTTATGGAGTGACATTTTTATTTGATTTTTGAACATTTCAATTTTTTTTATTTTTAACTTTTTATTTTTTGAATATTTACATTATTTGTATTTTTTATTAATATATAATTTTTTTTTTATTTGTTTAAGTTAGCCTAAAGTGTTTTAAAAATAATAAACAAGCACTTTTGTTAAGACTGCCTATATATAACTTTTCCTCGAAAAAATCCCTTTTAAGTAAATTAATAATATCTTTCATATAATTTTTGAGAGATATTTACTCTTTAAGAAACTAAAAATTTTAAGAAAACGGTTGATGACTGAAGCAAAATTTTTGTCCAGCATTTATAAGAAATCTATATTTTTATAGAATTTCAGAAATCGCAAGCAAAAACCATTACCATACTTGTCTATACATCAAAATTAAAATCAAAATGTACAGGGATATTTATTTATTAATTTTATACAGCATAAAATATTGTCGCAAAATTGCTTTGAATCTGGATCAAATCGCCATGCAAATATGGTACTTTAACGTGTTCCGTTGAAAGGAAACATGACACTTCTGAAAGTTGCGTCTATCAAATAATAGTTTTTTCAAGGCCTACTGGACTATCTACTCGTTTTTAGTAAAGATATTCAGAAGTTTCAGTATGTATTTAATTTAACCCTTTTTGGCGAAAAATCAGGTCTGCGAGCCCACTGTGTGCTGATGAAAGAACGTCGATTGACATTGATTGTCAAAATGACATCTTATAAATACTTCTATTTTCAAACTAATCCCAAGACTGTTTTAGATTGGGTGCGCCCGTCCCACTAATTTGAGTTAAAAAGAGAGAGTAAGTAGCTGGATGACAATGTGTGAATTTAGTAAATAAAATGAGTAGACCAATGTTTGTTTATTGATATCATGATTGTTTAAGAGTATTAGGCGCCCTTACTAATACATTAATTTAAAAAGAGATGGTAAATAATCGGATAATAATGTGTAAGTTCCGTCAATGACACGATTAGATTAGATGGTGGTACGTTCGAGAATCCTATTTTGTGTCGGGGTGCCGTGCTACGTCACAGTCAGCGCCTTATTTGTCAATGCCGTAATTTGACGTTGTCAAAATTGGGGTTAATTTTTATTTTTGATTTAAATTTAAGGAAATTCTTTGTATTTTGAAATTTTTGGAAGACTAAGCCATTATCTTGTGTTGGCGCAGCCGCCTACTTGGTATTTTTTTAAAGAAATTTAAACGTATTTATCCCACTGTAACCGATGATGGGTGTTTTAATCTTAGAAAAGAGATGGCGCTGTGAGCGCAGCACCAATTATCAGTAGTCTGAATTTATCCAAGCCGTACGTTCGGGTTCATTTAAAATTCAACATGCCGGCACGCTTCTAACCTGAGCTGGTTAGGTTGGTATATCACAAAACAAATTACCTGACCAGATCCGGATAGTTTTTTTTGGGAATACATACATCTTACATACAACATTGACTTTAGATTTTATTTCTGCGTAGCTATTCTGGGTCCTGAGCGATGTGATCACATGCTTTGGCCAATGGCAAGCTTTAAATTAGCTCCGAGCCGTCACGTGCTATGCGAAAAGACCTCCATTGCGCAAGCTTCTCCTACGATCCGACCGAGAAATGTTCAGTCGGCACGGGGCAGGAGAACAGATTTCACTTCAAATACGTAAAATTTACAAACTCTGGAGGGCGGGCGACTATGCCATTGGTCGAGACAAGTCAACACGCGACAGCTGAGAGTTTGCTATTGGTCAAAGCGTGTCATGTGGATGGTCACACCGTTCAAGACCCAGGATAGCTAGCCTGGGGCTTTAAATGTTTACATAGGTGAGTGTGTATGAATGTGTATCAGAATGATTTTTTTGTCTGTCTATGGAATAAATATAATTTTTGCAGCGAGTCCAAAAATAATCTATCCATCTACAACGGGAGCAAAAATGAGATTTTACCCATCAAACAAGGCTATTTGGTGAACTCAGGAAAACGTTTGTATTGGGATGTACCATTTGAAAGAAAGATATGGTTTCCTAATAATAAAATGACCAAATGTTTTTACGAATATTATATGTATGTAATTTTATGTCATGTGATTCCTGCCATTTTCCTGGATTTGCTGTTAAGAATTTTTAAAATGAAACCCATGTAAGTACTTCCTTTGGGCGTTCTAAAGCTGGATTTAGAGTCCCGTAAATTAAGCGGTAACAAGTAATCAGTAAGCAATAAATATGGTTCATGTCTTACTTCTTATAGCATACTTCTTATTGTCGACTATGAAAAACAGGATAATTTATTTTTCCTAGTGCTTTTTTACGTCTTACTACGTAGTTTATAGAAATATGTATTCAGATTAAAGCTGAATCTTCCGTATAATCACATAGTCGTGAGTTTTACATTCTAGACTAACAAGAAAATTGACATAACAAAATCGAATTTAAAAATAAGTCGTGTATTATTTATCTTTATTAAAGGAAGGCAGATTTTTTTCCGGTTCTTATGATACAAAAATGCCCAATATTGAAAGATCAGCCGTCATCTCATAATGTAAAACTGCCTGGCTTTATGGTTTTAGGGTAACGGAAAGTATTATGAAAATAATTCTCTATACTCCATCGTACAGAGTATTTCCAAATCGCATTATTTTTGTAGATTGAATTAAAGAAGAATAATTATTAATCATTATACGTATTACAATACAATTCGATTAAACCGAAATGGTGTGGGGCACAAGAAGTAATTTGAACGACTTTTTTTTAATTGTTAAGATATAGAAAAAAGGTATAAAAATACCCGGTTACATAACAAATAATTTGAATTTGTAAAATTTTAGGTTTTTTAAAATACAAAGGAAAATTTACATAGGAAATATGGCTGTTAGTTACTTTATGTGTAACGAATGGGTATTCGTTAATGACAAACTTGTGGCACTTAATGATAAAGTATCGGCAACAGAAACAAGTAAGCTTATAACAAAACACATTAATAAAATACTTCAGGTATACTAATTAACTGGTGTTTTTCTGGCTTTTAAGATTGTGGCACATTCTACAGGCATATTAAGCCTGGATTTTGTATGTGGAAGGGCTGTGAGTTCGAGAGACAGACAGAAAATAAAATAGGGAAAAAAGAGACAAGCATAGGTCGATGTTGCCACTACAGTTTAAAAGTGGTAAACGTTGCCTTATTCTAAATACGGTGAAGCATAAATACATGTTTAAAAAACTCCAAAAGCACTCAAAGATTGCTTTGAAAACAATGAAAAATTTAAATTAAATTTGCAAACGCGAATTTTTAAGTCCGCATGCGTGTGTTTTGTCATGTAGACAGACAGCTGATGTGTGGATGGACGCCATTTTTGTTGTTAATCTACATTTTGCGGTGTTTTGCGTTTGTCGTGTAAAATTATGTTTTTTTCTGTGAAAAATGGGAAATAATTCAAGTTTACGGTTTGTGGAAAAATATCCGGGAGAAGTAAGGGAGTGCCGTTTCGTAGCTAAATAAAGTTGAGTGGTTTATAGATGCTATTAAACACTCTTCATGTTTGCCACAATAAATCTGCATAATTAATTTTAGAGAAACTAGTTTTAATCCACAATTTGATAAATTTTCACCCAATCAATTAGTTTAAAAAAGAATAATAGACATAACCCTAAAATTTTGACAATTGTCAAATAATGTAGTGACGTAACGGAGTATGTTCCAAAACCACCAAAACTGACGCGTAGTAACCGAAATCCTGTTTACCCGACAAAGGAACAAAGGAACATTAAGCTGGCTGGCTTCAAGCATCGCATCTGAGAATGCGGCACCCACTATCAGTACCTTGAATTTACTCAAGCCATACGTTTGGGTTCATTTGAAATCCAACATGTCGGCACGCATGTATACTCCATTTAACAATTTTTGAGATAACTTTTTAACAGTTATCAGCTGTTTACCATAACCAAGGCCAACACAAAAATAGAGGCCACGACCCTGAAAAAATCAGCTGTTCTCCCGGGGCTGAATTTTACATTGGGTCTTATGGGAGGTCAGACGTTTTTTATGATATTTTCAAAATGGCACTATAGATTTCCGCCAAATTTCATTGAAATATTCTCAGACACCATCCCGATATTCCACCAAAGGTTTGTAAAAAAGCAACATGATTAAAAGGTTAAAATCTTCAAGATTTAGCATTCCTTATTTTGAATTCAAATTACCCGCCATGTACCACATGCCAACTGTTATATTTGACATGTATTTGACTTTGTCATCTGTGATTGTCACATTCGCTTCTGCTTTAAACTGAATTATTGTGTGAGCTAATGAAGCGGCTATGAAAAATTAAGGATTACTATACATTTAAAAAAAATTGTTCTGCCAGAATAAAGTAAAAACAATCTCAAAAACGGCGTTATTTAAAAAAAAGAGATATTTATAAACCGTCATTCCAACTTCAATATTTTAAAGACAATCAGCTGTGTTTCTACGTGACCATGAAAAAAAATCAGCCCCGGATGTGACGTCAACAAAGTGGAGGATCGTGGCCCGTCCGTTTTGATAGCCCCGCCATAACAAATAGCATAGGCCAACGAAAAAATAATGTAAAAAGTTGTCTTAAAAATAATGATATGAACTGTAGCAGTTATTTGTGCTAAAAGTATGACTTCATTCGAACAATCACTTTTTTGTGGTTTCTAATGATAAAAATCTTTTCTTCCCTTGTAAACGGCATTTTTAAAATAAGAACACCAAACTGAAACTTGAAACTGCGTATCTCAAAATACGTAACTAATCGAACTCTTGAAAGGAAATTATAAAAAAGAACTAGTTGATGAAGCTTAACGTGATACACAGTCGGGCTGTGGCAGCAATATGGATTATATCTGTTTTTATTTGATCCGTGCAAATTTTCTCCCCCCCCCCATACTCGAAAACACGGCTTTTCCTATGCAAGATCCAGGCTTGGGAACTGTGTATAAAACAACTACATGACACTGCAGATCTTTACTATTTGCTATATTTTGCGACGTATAGGTATAGTCATTTATTTTATTAAGTCGCGAGAGACTATAGTGACATTTGAATAAGGTAATACTAATTTCTGATAGTGGTTTGAACATAAAGTATCCATAAACTTGCTAATCTATTTAAAATTTTTACAGAACAATTTTTTTTAGATAAGAAATATTTTGGATTTTCAAACGATGTCTTGTCTGACGAAGACGTTTATGATTTTTATAAAAAAAGCAGTAGAATGGCCAAGCATATCTTGTTAAAAGAAAACTTGGTAACAAAGCCGGAAACTTTTGTTCTTACTAAAAGGTAATGTATCTGGCTAGCCTGTCTGCTGCTTGAATGTTGTATAAATTTCTAAACGTTTCTTTCAATACGTGTTTCCATGACGATCCGAGTATCATCAAAAAAATAACTCATGTTCTCTGCTCGTACACAGACCTGACCATTTCGACTTAAGCCGGGCTCCCATTCTCGTGTATTCGGCAAAATATTTGTCAATTGCCCATATTTGCCAAGTAGTATACTCGGCCAATATTTATACAATTATTATTGGCCACTGGCGAAGTCCTGGCGGTCGTCGGAAAAAATTACGAGAGCCAACATGATAAATTAAATTATTTGAGTATTTGACAAGTTCATGCTTATTGATGCACTCTCACTACTTGCCTGCTTGTCCCTAAAACATTTCGGCAGTTGTTATTGGTTTTATTCGGTCGCGTGTGCACGTGATGTGAATGTAAGTACACAAGCATTGGCATATACTTGTCAAATACAGGAGTAATGGGAGAGCTGCACTTGTCAAATTGACTTCGGAACTTGGTGCCAAGTATGCCCAAGTACGCAAATATTTGCATACTTGTCGAGTACACGAGAATGGCAGCCCGGCTTTACATTGAGCTACAAAGTAACTAGGATCTTTCTTTGTGATTGAGCCGGACAACGAGCCGAACGGAGAAGCAAATACAAGTTTGGACGGGGCCACGAGCGCTCTCGTGAACCATTCGACGAACGATTCGCGGAATTTACCCTGTCCAAACTAGTGTTGTTCGCCGTTCGGCTCATTGCGCGGCAAAATGTACGTCAAAATGTTCAGGTCTGTACGAAGCTTAAGTGAATCCTGGAATCACGTGACGTTCAAATTCTTAAATAAGTTATATATGAATATTTCACGATGAAATCGTTTCCCGATTCAAGAAAGAGTCCTCCATCTATGTTAGTTACCTGAGGGCCTAACTGTGCTTTCTGGAGCACCAATGACATGCTGCACAAAAGCACAAAAATTGCGTAATTCTTCAGAGATATTAGAGCAGCTAGAGATTGTATTTCACAACCAATCAAAATAGGAAAGTGTGTACACCTAGAGTTCCTGTATGTTGACATATTTGGATATATTAATATATCCAAATATGTCAACATACAGGGACTATAGGTACACCATGCGTTTGATATTACCATTGAAAAAGAGGTTAAAATAGTTGGGCACTGTTATGCAGCGTAACCAAACCTACTATACTTTGATTTTATCACGGCCTTGTCAAAATACCGGAGACTGTCAGTTGTTTTTGTTGTTTTTTTGTTGAAAAAGAAAGAAATTCTCATATTTTTCCTAATCTAATGGAATAAGTAATGTTTCAAGATCCTAAACAATTTTTATCAGTTAGATTTCACACCAAATTTAATTAAAAAAACTGGCAAAAACCCAAATAAACAAAAAACAGCGGTTAACGAGCACTTGACATGTCCAAACCAGAGAACGAAATTTCAATGGTTAAAACGGACGAAACATTATTTCAAATCCAATCCGTTAATTTTCTATAATCCATGTTACTCTTGCCGTATTATACTAGTTGTCGTTTTTTTGGATGCAGTGAATCGAGTTTTGCCAGCTTAATGTCAATTGATATTGGTAAAAAATTAATTGAATGAGCCATCTTTGTTATCTTACATTTCTTTTTAGGATGTATTATTTGGACATTTTTATGAGAACAGTCTTCTGGATTGCGGTGGCGTATGTTGCATTTTATAAGTTTAATATTCTTTGTGTTCTCTGCAAAGGAATGAAAACATATTGGGAAAGGTTATAAAATGTTATCGTACCCTATTTATTTTTGTTATTGTTATCTTATGTATTTTGTAGTGCTTTAAAATATGTACGACAATGTAAACCTGTCAATCTTCTAATTTATTTTTTTGTAGTAAATGTTACAGTTCCCTGTAGTAAATACATTTAGATTTTGTTTTATATTATATATACAGGGCTTGACTTCGAAAGTTTAGCCTTTATGAAAAGTGTATAAAAAAGGATGAACTTATCGAAAGCAAGAAGTCAGTGAAGGACCAAAGACGCGCATATTCAGGAGCGTTTGCCGCTGTGACTCAAAATTCATTATTAGTTTTTTTATTACTAAACATGAGCAATCACAGCAAAATTTCCACTTTTAAAAGACGAAGAAATAGTCATTATTATTTATATCGTTATTTTAGCTTTAATCATGAAACATTAAATCGAGAAAAATTCAATTTTTTTAAATAATTTTTTCTTACACAATAACCTTGCTCTTTTATTAAAGTCGCGCTTAAATGCCGTTCACGTGTGTTTTGTGCCACTTGCAAAACTCTTGTGCCGTTCAATCTCCTGGCGGCGGCTCACGAAGTCAAGTTGCTAAAAGTCACCAGATACTATCCGGGAAACAGAATAGGGACAACATTTTTGGGGGTAGGGATATACGACAGCCCTAAACCTCTTGCCCCTCTACTGGCTTCAGTCTGCAGAAAAAAATGTTTGTCACGTTTTACTACTCCTTTTAAAATTTTATTTTTGCCCCTTAAATGGAGGGGCCATTCTTCTTGAAAAAAAAACAATAAGTTGAAATGCAGTGTTATGGTAATTGCATTTATTTAAGTTTTTAAAATAATTTACAATTATAATAAAATTACAAAAATGCAATTAAATTACTGAACTGATTGTAATTATTTGTAAAAATCTATTTTGCTGTTATTATTTCAAGCAATCCACGTTTCATACTGAAATTAAGGGGTAAGTTCGGAATGTATTACGAAGGAAGAGGGCTCCTAAATTAAGCATTTTCACATTTTTTTAAATTATGAAAAAGTGAAAGAAATAAATAAAAAAGTAATTGTCACATAAAGTACAAAAAATTTGTTATCGATAAAGTTGAATTTGTGGAATATTTTGTTTGTGCGTGTAGTAACCTTCTTTAACATTTTTGCCATGCTAGAAAGCTCTACCTGTACACCTAATTACGGATTCGCAGTATTGATTATTAGTCATACAGTTCAAATGATATCTAAGAGATGGCGCTACAGCAATTAAAATCAAAGGTTTTAGGACTTTATTAATCGCCGTCTTTGGCATACTCAGCCGGTAAGAGTATCGTCATTATATCGCGAAAAGAAAACCTTTTTCTTGAATTTCTAACTTGACAACAGCGCTAAACTATTTATCTCCTTTAGTGCCATTTATTTAAATAGCGATCTTACTTCAATTCACATATTTTTCAATGGCCAAACGATCGTTGCGAACCCTGTATCTGGGAACCGTGGCCGACCGGCTTCACGCGTTGGTTCGTGCATATGGCTACAGTGCTTGCTATCTGACTAGACCAACCGCGCGTAGGCAGGGCGCGCTGCGTATCTTGTGGGTTCAAGTCCCACCTCGGCATATGGTTGTTTTTGTAACGTCCCACAAGGCATATCTCGGCAAAAATTTGGTTAAAAAGACACTGGGCGATTGATCCTAGCTATAAAAAAAAAGATTTTGTTTTTAGGGTGCACACACCCCTACCCGCGTAGCAATGGCTAGAGAAGGCATTAGTTTCGACAATTTTTTTTATATAACGCCAAAAATTATGTCTGTCTGTGTGTGTGGGTGTGTGTATGTGTATATTATTTCTGTCCGTAACACGATAGCTCCTAAACCGTTAAACCGCTTTTCATAACATTTTCAGGTAAAATAGTGTTCGACACTCTCACGAGCTGATTAGATTTTGGTCAAAATCCCTTAATGCTAATGACAATTAAAAAATTTAAAAAAGGGTAGCATTTTAATGAAGCGTCGCATCAATATGCAGTCTCCGGAATATAGTAGACTATATTTTTCTCAATATAACCGAAAACTTCGTAAGAGCTTTAGATTCTGAGATATTTACAAAAAACTGTTTTCAAGGCTGATATATCATGGCTTCACTTAAAGTGTGCTAATATGCTAGCTAGGAAGATATCAGATCCGTCATGCATCCATTTATTTTTCTTAAACCCGGAGTTTGATCAACTTTTTCTGGATCTTCAAAGAAAAAAACCGAACCGAACAACAAACAAACTTTCCACGATTAAGAAGGTGGGATAATTTTTATTTTTACTGGAAAAACAAGGAAAAGTTTGCGAGAAAACCGGAACTAATCTTATTAAAAAATTACCAGAGCTTGAGCGCAACTGTACACCTTGTAAAAGCTAAAAGTAGTTTTTATTAGAAAAAAGAAAAGAAAAATACGGAATTCTAAATTATGCACTAAAAGTTTTTAGAAAAAGTTTTACGGAAAGAACTTCTGGAATCTGTTATTACTTATTTTAACTTTAAAGTTCTCTATAACAGAAAAAATAGGAAACAAAAATTTCAAAGATCTAATTGACACCTATTGACTGTTGACAGTTAACTGTTTCATCCTTAAGAGACTCTTTAGGACACTGAATGATCAATGTGACACTTTCGTAAAACTTAAGAGACGGTATATAAATCTCATCTTACGATATTGGTAAGAGAATTAAAAATAGTGCCTGCGATACTGTATGCTTTTTACACAAGTGGCGACATCTACCAAATACAAAGTATCGCAAGCATTATTTTTTATTTCTATTAACAATATCGTAAGATGAGATTTATATACCGTCTCTTTAGCTTTGATTGATGATGATTCATATGTGAGCGAGCCTTGCAGCCCTTCCACTGCGACCACTAGTAGGTCTATTGTGGCTCACTTTTGAGTGGTTTCTCACCACTGTATGCATAATCCTCCAAAAAGGTTAGCTATGAGTTTGGGTGAGACACTGTTCAGATCTTCTGAATCAATCTGAGGTTTACCGACGTAAACGTGCAATAGCTGGACATTCGCACAGTACATGTCTAACTGTTTCGTCATCATCCATAAAGAGTCTACATTCGGTCTCTTTGGTTATTCCCATTCTGTGCATGGGTACTCTTAGTCGACAGTGACCCGTAAAGAGTCCAATCACTATACGGATCTCCTCTCTGGTAAGTCCAATGATATTCATAACTCTTTAGAGTGAGCCAGTTCTGGTATATTAATCCAGAATTGTTGGAAGCTTGATCGATCTCAATATGGTTAATTTAGCAGCATTGTATGACCCTCGCTGCCTGGTCTGTGGCTTCGTTTCCCTCGTCTTCAGAATGCCTTGGTATCCATACTAACGACATCTTATTAGCTCTACCAAACGCATTCAGCGAGTCCCAGCAGTTCCAGCTTTACAAAAGTATCAAATTGACCATGCAGTGTTCTGAAGAGTCCCTTAAGGACGAGACAGTTAACTGTCAACACCTAATAGGTGTCCATTAGATCTTGAACTCCCGTGGGTGTACAGTTTTCCAGCTGCCCTCAGAGAAATACAAGAGAAATAAAATCTTTCTATACCCGCATAGCCACGAAGAATTGTTGTTTTCTTCATTCACGTGAACTAAACTTTACGTTTGAAAAAATAGGATCATGTTGAGTAACAATGATAACAATTTTATATATCTATATAGTCATTTCAGTTTATTTTGGTACCACTGTTAAATTAAAAAGTTGAATATTATGTTGAGTGGAAAACAGTCCTCTTGAGTAGGCTATGAATAAGTGATTCTTCAATAAATTTTTTAACTACAACGACATGTTTGACAGCATAAGCTCCATCTTCAGGTTCTACACTGAAAAAAACCAAGTGTAATTAATACAAGGTCCAATAGCTTCATAAAAATTATAAAAGTAATAGTTTTAGTTTTATTTTTAAACGTTAATTAAAAGTGTAACCCAATATTAATAAAATAGGTTTAGTTATAATTCTATAACCTAGTATGTTTTATTGATAATTCACAAGGAATTTTAAAAGTATGGTTATATTATAACCTTTAGCTTTTTTCAAAACATTTAACTTTTTTATATATAAATTTAAAAAAAAATAAATTGAAAAAATAATTAAATATTTTATAAAAAACTTGGCTTTTAAGCTGGACAGTTAGGTATTGCTATTCCTTTTATTCTCAGTTCTCTCCTAGGGCATTACCTATAATCTTACCACATTTTAACAACGCTGCTTTGATTTTCCCTTGTTTGGAATTTGAGCCTGCACGCCTAGTTAGGCGGCTGTGATGGGACATTTCCAACAAGGTAGGGTTTGCCCCATTTAATTAATTAGTGCTTTTTCGTCTCTCTCCCCCTTTGATTTTTTCCGATTACAGTATTTATTTCTATTTGTTATAAAATTATAACCGAACCGATTTTATAATATTGTGTTAAGTTTTACTTTTGTAATTTTTGTTGAGTTATTTGTTTAAAACTTACACCAGTATTTACTAAAGGGTCTACAGTGCAAAGTGCTACAATCCTAGGTCTACAAGTCTAGATTTTAGTTGAAGATTTAACTTATTTTTGCCGTGAATGCAATAGTTTTTTATATTTATATAAATTGTTCAAAAATACCTTGCGATATGGGTCATCTTTTTTCGTTGTAACAAAGACATTATTTCTACACAAAGGTTAGAAATAAACAAAAATTATATAATATTTTGGCTTAAAAATGGTAGCCATATTTAAACCTCTAAATGTCGAATAAAAACGGTGTAAGTCAGTGTCAGTTGTCCGCTATATTTTACATGTTAATTTTTTAGACAAGATAGTGATGATTAAACCGATGTTCGATTGTTTTGGTGCATGTGTAATTGAAAACCGATTCTAATATATCTTGTGCTTTTTACAGTATTTAAATACTGATATGTATTTAATACGGTTATGCATTTACAGATACAGTTTTAAGTTATTTATGTATTATTTAGCTTGGAAAATGTTCGTATACAAATTTGTTATCAATCATGGAATATTTCTACTGTTTTTTAAACTTTAAACCACCCCTCAGGGGTGGTACTACAATTTGAGAGTATTTTTAACGGAAATCCTATGACTGCACGGACTATATTTCCAAAAAATTACATTTCGTTACACATTTTTTATGTAGTTTTTCTTTATTTCTAAAGTTAATTTAAATTTATATGAGATGAAACCGAGGGAATTTAAATTTATATGAGGTGAAACCGAGGGGTCATCGGCACCCTAAAATTTTGTACAGCGTCCAACAGGACTTGGGTCCTGACGTGTACTGTTGGGTCCTGTTGAGTACTGTTGGATACTGTCGTGTACTGTCGAGTACTGTTGGGTCCTGTTGCGAGGTACAAAGCGCGCCCTTCAAAAAACATGCGAGCAAAAAAAATAAAAAAAAAAAAAAAGGTTTGGGGAAGGCCGACAGGGACAAAGCGCGCGCTCAAATAACTTGCAAACTTGCGACCAAAAAAAAAAAAAAAAGGTCATCATGTTTAGGGAAGGCCGACAGGGACAAAGCGCACGCTCAAAAAACTTGCGACCAAAAAAAAAAAGCTCATCATGTCTTTTCGCATCTACGCCACTGGTTGGGATTGGGGGGTAGTGTCGAGTCCTGTCGTGTACTGTTGGGTCCTATCGTGTACTGTCGAGTACTGTTGGGTACTGTCGTGTACTGTCGGGTACTGTTGGGTCCTGTCGTGTACTGTCCAGTACTGTTGGGTACTGTCGTGTACTGTCGAGTACTGTTTGGTACTGTCGTGGTACTGTCGAGTACTGTTGGGTACTGTCGTGTACTGTCGAGTACTGTTGGGTACTGTCGAGTACTGTTGGGTCCTGTCGTGGTACTGTCGGGTCCTGTTGTGAAATTTGTACAGTACTGTTGAAAGCTGATGACCCCTCGGATGAAACTCACTGAGAAATGCTTACTATGATCGTTGTTTGAGGAGATCATCAAACAACGCTATGATATTGCACATTAGGGTGAACCAAATCTTTGCAGCTATTTGACCTGTGAATATTAAAAACATACACTTAAACCGGTCAATATCAAGTCTATAGACTTGATACTTAAGCCCGGTCTAAAATGCTAAGTTTTAAGGTCTTAGTAAATACTGGTGGTAGTGATTGAGAAAAAACCAAATTTCGGACTTCATTTGTCTCTATTTATTTTAAACAGAACGCTTCGGTTAGTATAAGTATCTCGAACCGTTTTCAAGTGTATACCAAACAATCCAGTCAACAATATACTAGTCGGTGTTTATAACTTATTAATCCTAACAGACTTGTTTTCCATAAGGAGTGGTTTTCACAAGTTTGGTATGTCCATGCATAGTCACCCAGGTAGCAAGGTCACGTTTTTTAAACGTCAAAAACAGGTCATTTTTAATGACCATTGACGTCTCTAACCGTGTAAATGACCTTTAAATGACGTTCAAAAGACACACCCAAAATGACGTCATTTTTAGACGTTTTGAAGACGTCAGCAATATGACGTATTTGGGACCAAATCAGAAGATCAGACACACACACACAGACACAAACCTATTTATGACTTTTTTAAACTCGTCTGAATATATGAAATATTCCCTGCAGTCTGAAGGAAACTTACACACAGAAGGTGACTCTTCTGTGACTTAGACCTGGAAGTATTGGAACCGGTACAGCGGTGTTCGTCTGTGAGGTACAGATCAAAATAGACCTATACCTAGACTTACATATCCACCTTGAAGCGAAAGAAGCCTCGAAGTTTGTCTTGATTTAATATTTAATTTATTTTACATACGTACCCCCACATTCCGTATAAATCCGGTCAAGTACTGACTGGGGCACCATCTATGTAAGTATGAGTGTATGTTCCTTGGACAAAATGTGCAAAGTGGGTAGTGACCAGTATATGACGTTTTTCAGACGTCAAAAACTACACTACGAAAAGACGTCAAATAACTGACGCCTTAAAGACAACATTTTTTGGTAGATGACCTGCTGGTCATCCAAATGACCACTTTTCGACGAAAAGAAGACGTCATTTGATGACCCCTTGCTACCTGGGTATAAGACTTCTTTATTCTGCATTCTAACTGCAGCTTCAGTAAACTTTTGTTTTCGCCAATGCGAGTCGTACAAAACTTTAGCTTTAGACCATTGAATCCTGTAATCATTTAACCACGCATGATTCGTTAAACCATTTTATCCATGAACGTAGTCAGGGTCTCGCTCAGGGTGGGGCAAAAAAGTAAAAAATGTACAATCAAATATTTATGGAAAAATAGTATAAATGCTGTTTTACTTAACTGAATAACCTAAACTTAATTTAATATAAACTTGCGAGGATTGCGAATAAACCTTGATAAAACGTCTTTTCAAATTTCTCCCTAAAATCTATAACCCTCTTTCTATCAATACTCAGCATGAAAAGGCCGACAAGTCGTTCTTCTTTCATTGTTGACCTTAACCAATTTTATATTCTGCGCAAGGTACTAAAGATCTTTCGATAGTGCACGTTGTACAGGGTGGTGCTAGTAAAATCTGTAGCGCTTGTTTTATGGCTGGAAAGAAGACTCGCGTTTCATCAACTAATGTTACCAATTCTATTTCCTGCAGTTTCGCTTTTGACCAATTTTTTTTCCACTGATTGTACCACAATTCAGTTTCAGCGGAGAACCCCTTTGAATCATAAAAGTCGCAAAACAATTGAGTTTTCTCCAAAAAATCTTCATACTTCATGTTGAGCATTAACTGAGGGTGTAACGTAAGCAATGAGTAAGCGGGTAAGTTCTCATCAGAAAAACGTTGTTTCAGAGACATTATTAATGAATCTAAGTATGGTATAATCAACGATCTCTTCCAGTACTCGCTAGGAGTATCTGCTTGATGATTTACCCGATGGGTTTGTCGATTTACAGTTCGAGGCATTCTTAAATCTGCATCGGCCTGCTCTGCGATTGTTTCTGCCTCTGCTGTTAAGTTTTCGCTCGAACTATCGGCATTTTCTCGGTGTTTTTTAAAAACTTCTACCATATTATCTATATGATTTTTGCATTGTATTAAGTCCATATTTTTTGACTGTAGCATATTAGCTCACACATATACTATACTATAGTAGTGTGAGCTATGGTGATCCTAATTTTTTCGAGAAAAAAAAAGTTGCTCCGATTTCAAAAATTTTTATATATCTTTGCGTTTCAGATGATTTTGAAACTTTTTTGTTGCGCCGTCTGTCTGTCTGTCTGTCGGTCTGTCTGTATGTCTGTCTGTCTGTCTGTCTGTCTGTCTGTATGTCTGTAACGACCAACGCGCATAACTCAAAAACCGCTTGGCCGATTTTAATGAAATTTGGTACCTAGGCTGGGTCTTGGGTCGAGATGGTCCCATTTAAAAATTAACAAAATCCACCGAACAGAAACCAAATAAAAGGGTGGGGGTAGATTTCAAAAATTAGAGTTTATGTGAAAATATGGCGTGTGTGATATCAAACGAAAGGTAATTGAGTCTGCAGTTAAACAAAATACATTTTAACTTATTTAAAAAAAAGGGTGGGGGTATATTTTAAAAATTAGAGTTTAAGTGAAAATATGGCGTGTGTGATATCAAACGAAAGGTAATTTAGTCTGGAGTTAAATAAAATATATTTCAGTTTTTAGTTATATTAGCTCACACGTACACTATAACTATAGTACCTAGTGTGAGCTTAGGGGCCCATATATTGGCAGAGTATTTACTACTGATTGCAGAAGAGCTGAATATTTTGCAACGACACAAACACTAACAATGAAACGGTTGTTAGAGATTAGAGTCACAGTGAACTCAATTCGTAATGTAGTAATTTAAAAAACAAGTTTGTATTGGCAATCTATTTTCGCATTTAAAATTTTATAGCTCCCCTTTAATTCTCGTATTACTAAATGAGCTAAAGCCAGGATGGGGCAGATGACAAGGCAATGTGGGGCAAGTGCCTCACCCTGCCCCACCCTGACTACGCCCATGATTTTATCAAATAATAATTAGACTTTTTTTAATGGTCAACCTAAAGGTGCAGTAATAATAAATTTAGGGTCCATCTCACCGACTTTTTTTTCGTTACTTAGCTTAAAGTGTTTCTTAATATAATCATAATATGACGTAATAAGGAACACTTAAAGCTAAGTAGCGAAAAAAGAGTCGGTGCGATGGGCTATTAGTGGATCAATTTAGGGCAAGGGTTGTGTTGTAAGTTTTGCATATACAGCTGGAATAAAACAGTAGATAACTTTTACAGACTTTATTGTTCGAAGTATTCGTCAGGAAGATAATGCACTTTGCATGCGCTCAAATTAGTTGTCAAAGTTGTAATTTCACTCGTTTGTTGGTACTGCCAAAATGGCATTCTTGAAGGTGTCGATTGCTTCCTCTGGCGTTTGAAATCTTTGACCACGCAGCCCATGCTTGATTTTCGGAACAGTATACAAATCGTTGGGAGACTTTTTTTAGGGCGGTTTTTCAACTTTTATGCAAAATTCAGCACTTTTTGGTGCCAACGGGAGAACGGTATTTTTGCTTATTTTTTTAGGTTGGTTTGTTAAAATGACTGGGCTTTTTTAGTATCCAAAATAATATATAAAGCGGTTATATTTACGCTAGAATGGCCATCTTTTAATGTCCCGCTTTAATTTAATAGTGCGGAAGAAATGTCTTATAGCGTATTCCATTGAAAATTTCCGTGCAGCACTAATGCACAACTGGTTCAGTGTTTCCATTTCATTGACATGTACTTTTTGGTTTTTAATATTCCATTTAGGAACTATTAAACTCAGTTTCGCGCTCTGTGTAACTTTCCTGCCACAAGCTCTGAGGGCTCGTGCTGCACCAAAAACTTTTTCGTCATTTAAATGTATGTAAACTTAAAAATGACAACAAGTAACAACACACGAAAAGGTGATGTCATGTTTTCAGGCGTTGATACTTTATGTCTAATTAGTAGTTTTCATACCTTTGACAGTGGGAAGGAAGAATTGTAGAGATCAGTTGGATGGCTTGGTCGAATTAATACCCTGAGAGTTTCTCGTTCTTGTATTGAGACACCACATTTATGCATAGATGGAAGTTTTCCAAAAATATATGTATGGTGTCTCGGTCGAAGACAGAAAACTTTTTTCTTATTTTTTTTTCTTCAATTTCATTTGCTGTTTAAGGTAACAAGTGATTGCTGTGAAATATTTTTTAACAATTTTAAACAATTAAGTAAATCAAACTATTAACACAATTTATAACCATTTTAAGTTAGATTTCAACCCGGCCTCGTACTTATATTTGTCGTATTTTGTTGGTGTCCTCCAAACACACTCATTGGTGCCCCCCTATCGAAATATCTCTTTCATTCATAGGTCGCGTTATTACAAAATTTAAACTGAGGTTAATTTTTTGTACAACCCAATTAAGAGTATCGTACGCAGCAACTAAAGTCTATTTTCATAGCTAAAATAAAAGTTCGATTTTGCGTTCTTTCACTTAGGGAGAGTCCTTAAACTAATCTGAAATCCATCTCAATGTTGCCATCGATGCCATCAGTCAATGGAACATATGATTAGGTCAGCCATCAGCGATGAGGCCAACAAAAATTAGAAGATCCGATGCGTTTAACCTAATTTGTAAATTTTATGACCTACCTCAACCATCTTAAATTATAATATTCCACCGTATTCTCGACATAATCTAGGCATTTTGCATGAGGTTTTCTTGCACTTAAAGGAAGTTCCTTGTCCGAATCTGATGAACTGGGTGAATCATCATCATCATCCTTCAATAAATTTATTGCCAATTTCGCCGCAAAGCTGTTTATAGGCAACATTAATTAAAAAAAATTATGAAATTTTAAAACCTTGAAATTTGAGGTTATAATATAAATCCATCCATCAACAGGCATCGACTCCATGGCTGTTGGCTATTGTTGCCAACAATCGATTACATTGGAAATGTAGAAGAACTTGTTTGATGGCATATGGATCGCATCAAAACCTTTCAAGAATCTGTTTGGTTGCATCGATTAGCGCATCGATGAGATTAAGAACTCTCCCTTATTCTATTAAAATTGCATCCGGTGAGAATTTATGTCATTCAGTCAGTGTCAGTGCACCATCGTCAGTGTCAGTGCACCACCTGCTGCACGCATTTTCCCAGTGGAATTCGCTAATAGTTTCTCATGCGAGCATAATAAAATTTATTAAAGGACTCGTCTTAGCTTGCTCTACTGCTTTACTAAGTGTGCAGAGATACGATTTCGCAAAATTCGATATCAAGCACATTATATCTAGCTCAATACCTTTCTCACCTGGTTAGTTTACTTAACTGAGAGGTGGGAAGACTGATAGCCAGACAGATCACCCGAGAAATTAAAGCGCGGTTACGGTTACAAGTCAGATATTTATGAGAAATAATAGCATCAGGAAGGCATTAAATTAAACATAAAACACCATCTTAAACCTAATATCTTCTTTGATATAAACGCACAAGTGAAGATACCCATATATCACAAAAATCACATCAACGTTAAATTAATGTAAACAAAAATAATAAAGTTATTTTCTACTAGAAAACAACCTCACACCATGTAATATATGTTTTGTTAAATCTACATGCTTAAAGATAACTTAAAAACAAGGAGGAATCCAGCGATAAAGAATGTAATTTTTGATGAAATTTCTGGTGCTGTGTATATAACGTATTTTTTACCCTCGTTATTTTCATATGCCAAATTCACACTTGAAAAGTCCTCCACAACATGTTCTAAAATGCCACTAGATTAAAACTTCTCAACCTACTACCTTTTTGCGTCTTTTTTTTTCACGTTTTTTTAACAACTTTTTTTAAATTAAAAGTGACGCGAAAGGGAGTTCTAAAAGTTCACTAAGGTAAGACTACGACACTTTAAGACAATTTTAAAAGATGGCGCTCAAGGGAAGACAAAGTCTCTATACATACACTATGTTTTCTTTAAAAGCTAAACAAGATTTTTCAACACTAAACACTTTGACACAATATTATTGTGTTTTTATCAGGTTAGTAACTGATCCATCGTGATCGTAAAGCACACATCGAAGTGAAAAATGTCGCCAATAGATGGCGCTACTTTTAGTCAAATCTCAAAATATTTGGTAAAAAAGCCATGCAAGTCACGTTTTAAAATTCGTGTAGAAAGATGCGTGAACCGAATGTGATTTTGACGTTGATAAAAATCTGCTTAGAATTCACTTGAAAATAACGTAAAAACATTGCTGTTTTGGTTAGATAATGGCGTTATTATATCGCCGTTTTTAGCAACGTTATTTTTTATAAATGTATGTCTTTAGATGTGCAACTTTCTCGAGATACAGAGCATCAAAGTTGGCGATTTTTACACTTCTTTGATAATAACTTTTTTAAAAATCGTGTATTAGAACAAGAGCAATAAGAAGAGATAAGAATATTAAAAAAAAACATTATGCGTTGTTGTTTTACTAGATATTTTTTCTTAATAAAAATAAGTCTCTACGGAGATGTATTAATAAAATATCATTGACATTTTTTTAAACACTAAGTTTAAATTAAAAAATTGAGAGATTATTATTTTTTATACATTTATTTTGACAGCCTATATATCTCCTTAACTTGTAATTTTCTCAAAAAGGGGAATAATACATTCTTTGGATCACAATTAGTTAAGTATTTATTTGACTGTGACAAATTATGTCTTTTTTGTAAAACCTTCTTTCCCCACTCCTTCAACTTTAAAAATCGTAGATTTTAAAAACAGATGAGCGTTGATTGAGCCCCATGTTATCTAAACTTTTTAATCAGAAATAACCTCCTCTATCACCTGCTGCATTATGGCTCCTAAGTTAGGAAACACCCTGTATATATTTTAAATTTGTTAAAATGTGAGTTTTGAAGATATTTGAAATTTTTTTATTGACATTTATAAAAACTCAAAAACTTGGATAATTTTTTTATTTGTGAACTATTTTAATATTTTTGAAAATTTTTGGAAATTTTCATAATTATAAATAAATTTTGTTTAAGTCTTCTTATGATTCAAGCAGGTGCGGATCTGGGTCAAAATCTAGGGGTGGGGGTAATAGTCGACGAATTTTTTTTTTGTAATACATTTTTTTCTTCTAGGGGGGTAATTCTCCTGTTTTCCCTTATTTTATTAGGAAAAAGTGCATTTTTTTATCTAGGGGAGGGTAATTACCCCGTTACCCCCCTCAAATCCGCCCTTGGTTTCAAGTCTGGTTCATAATTATCCTAAGAGCATAAATGAGCCATTAGACTAGTATTATTGGATTAGTAGGTCGTAGCAGGCCTAGAGTAAGTTATTTTTTTCTTACTCCAAGCATAGAAAGTTCCCAGTTATATTTTCTCTACTCCAATGTCGGCACATAAAATAAAAAATTATCTGTATATTTGATCAAACCTACTTATCCGGGATTCTTATAATAATAAAACGTTGCAATTTTTCGCACAGACCCAAAAAAAAGCGAAAAGGTCTAAAAATCGAAAAAAATTGATGTTTAAGAGATAAAGAAAATCTTTGAATGATGTCAACGTTGCTTTAAAAGGTAGCTCTCCTAAGTAAATTTAATTGCTGGCTTTGAAAATGTACCATTTTTGCAACTTCACCGTGTAATATTGCAATACTTTGCTCAAGATTTTTGCTATTTATTCGAAATTTTGGGGTCTACGGGTAAAACAAACCCCGTTTTTAGATTCGATGCATCGAGATGTAGAGATCACTTTTGTTGTTTTATTTGCCGTAGTTATTGTGTTTAAGTTAAGATTTACCTCTGTGCGTTTTTTCCGTGTGCACTTTTTCGACACACGACATTTCTTTGATTGCTGTTTTTTTGTGCGAATATTTTTCTTGTGCGCTTCTTTTAGTGGTGCCCGCGAGAGTCTCGACAAACGGCAAGAGTAGAAAAAAATATATCCTATTACCTATTACCCTATCATCCCCTATGTGAAATAAATGGGTTCCGCTAGAGACTGGTTCCGCATAACACACAGTCCCTAGGGACCGTGCGCTAAACACTACTCTGACCTGTGCAGCCAGCGCCACCAAATGGCCGGAACTTAATAGAAGCTCGCTAAAACACAACCGCGCACGTTCTATCTACGTCAAAAATCTTATCTTAACCGTCCGTGAGTTCACGGAGTTCCACGGAAGCCGTCGACGACATCGCCCGTTTTTGGCACGACCAAAAACTATCGATTATCAAGTCCTAACAGGGCTAGATGTTAAATTTTCTCATGTGTGTACAAAAAATCTAGGTCACTGATGATGGCGTAATACCGAAAGCGCTCTAACCACAAAGCACATTAAATAAAATAAAAATTATTGCATTCAGTACAAAAAAAACTCTATTTGAATACTTTTTCTAGCCCTTGCTGCGCGGGTTGGGAAAGTAATATTAAAGAGGTAATTTTTACTTAAAAATGTAAAAGATATTAAATATAACAAATTATTTTACAAGAAATTTTATGTTAATTTAAAATTTTAAAATGTAAGTCATTCATCTGGTCTGAAGAAAGAAGAGAGGGTTAAATCTTTAACGTTGTCCTTATTTCTCACCAACCCTTCCTCACTGCAAAATCTAAATACCTCAACTTTCTTTAAATAAAGTTTATATTGACAGACGGCTTGGCTTAATGCCAAATTGACCATTTTTCGAAAGCGCTTGTAACTTGGAAGCAGATCGTTATTGCAAAATTATATTCTGCGCTTTCTTCTATCTCCTCTAGAAACACCCCAGCAATTCCCTTAAAAGGATCCAAAATAAGATAAGAAATTTTATGTTAATTTAAAATTTTAAAATGTAAGTCATTCATCTGGTCTGAAGAAAGAAGAGAGGGTTAAATCTCTAACGTTGTCCTTATTTCTCACCAACCCTTCCTCACTGCAAAATCTAAATACCTCAACTTTCTTTAAATAAAGTTTATATTGACAGACCGCTTGGCTTAATGCCAAAATGACAATTTTTCGAAAGCGCTTGTAACTTGGAAGCAGATCGTTATTGCAAAATTATACTCTGCGCTTTCTTCTATCTCCTCTAGAAACACCCCAGCAATTCCCTTAAAAGGATCCAAAATAAGACCCTATAAATACACACATAAAAAATAGTTTTTCTTTGAAAAAGCATTAGCAAACAACGGAAAAGAGGAAAATAGGAAGAAAAAGTAAAAAAGTAGAGAGAGAGTACGCCTTTTCAAGAACTTCGGTTAAAATTTAAATTTTATATACTTAATGGAATCTCAGCTCGTTCCTTCGAATATACGCTTCTTTCTTGTTTTGCCTTTCCAAATACTTATGGAAATGCCAAAATCCCACGAGAGAAAACTGGAAGTTACTTTTGTAATGAATAATATTTTAGTTCTACCTGTTTTGGCAAACAATGCGCAAATATGTTTTATTTTAATGCGCCTTCCCGACAGTGTAACTTTTCCATTGCACCACTGATAGATAGACTTAGTTTATTTTTAAATTTTCCGCAGGGTTTTGACAGTGTGCTCTAGGAATAGGATCTGCATAATTCAAACAGAAATCTGTCTTTTTATCTATTTAGCCTTCTTCAGTCCATCTTTGGACATAGGCCCTACCACAATATCTTCCACTCTTCTTTGTCTGTTGCCGTGTTCATCCATCTAGTACCCGCATGTTCTTAATATAAAGTTTATTTTTTAGAGTTACTCCCCCACTATCTCATTACATATTATGATGAATGTTGGCAGAAAAAGAAAGGTAGTGGGTCTTTATAGAACTTTGTTTTGTCCCATATTTTTAAGTTTTATCAGTATGTCATCAATAAATGAGATAGTGGGGAGTTACATTTATAATGGATACCGCTGGAGGTATCTTTTCTTTAACTAAAGCAATTTATGGAATAGTGTTCTGTAAAAGATTTCTGAAAATATTCATTATACCTATATTAAATGCCGGTTCCCATTCAGCCAGTCGTTAAGTAAAGTAAAGTAATTTAGTTGAGTGGCTTTTAAGTCGATAAACTGTTCACACAGTTTAGTTAATTAGTAGAGTTTCGTAAATCAACTCAAGTTAAAACAAAGGTTTACACGAGGTCAGAGGCCCATAAGTCTAGTAGTAACACTGTTTGGCTATTCACTAAATTTATTGGCTGTCCAGATATGTTTAGTTCTTATATCACCAGTCGGCTGTCTAAAATCAAATAGAGTTCCATTTACTAAACCCGACAATGACCCGACCGTTGACTTGACTAAGCTAGAGTCCCTGTATGTTGACATATTTGGATTTATTAATATATCCAAATATGTCAACATACAGGGACTCTAGACTAAGCCAGTACTCAACCACTGAACTAAACTCTTGGTTGCATATAAAGCAGTCATAATAGGTGGATTTAGAGTTCTGTAAAGTAAGCAGTCACAAATAAGAATAAAGATACAAGGAAAAATAAACTATCCTTCAAACATGCTGTTGTTCATAGTTGACAGTAAGAATTAAATAAGCAGTATATTTATTTCTTACCTTACTTTTATTATTTTATACTAATATTTTGAATAAATATGAAAAAAGATTTTTTATTTAATTTGTGGCACATGTAAGTCACCAAAAAATATAAAGAACATTACTTTTTTTGCTAAATATGCTACCGATATTAAAAAAAAGAACGCAAAACTTACACTTAAGTGATTCTGAAATTCTAGCATTTACACTAAGTGGCAGAAATGTCAGCTGAAGTGAAACTTTGAGAGCACCTGCAAGTACTTAAGTCAAACTATGTGGAACTTAGGTTTTAAGTGCTAGGTGAGAAAGTCGACCATGTAGTCAGTGTCATTTTACCACATTATTTTGACGTGGTTTCATTTTTCTTGTTAAGTGGGTATAGACTATGGAGTTAATATGCTATATAATCTCATAGTTATCTGATGGTAGTAGTTTATTATCTTCTCATTGACCTTTAATGGCAATTTCAAAGCATAACACTAGACTGCGTTTCGAAACCCTCGTTATAGACTTTGTTAATAAAAAAATATATTTCTTGTCTGTACGTTCCAAACTGAGGAGGAAGTATTAAAATCAGAACTACAAGATTTCTTCAAAAAAATTTATTCATTTGAAGAGCCGCGGCTCTTCTCGGTCCGACCACAAAGTATTTGTTTTCCTACCGACCGAGCCCAGGTGGATGGACGGCACCTGATTGGCGGATTTTTTTGAGATGCGCTTTTAATTGCTTTCGGGTGTGCTTTTCGGGACCTCTTTATTCGGCAGTATGCAGAGTTAGAATATAAATCAGTGTCGTTATTATCTATTTTTATTTCTTTAGTACCGCCGCCCATGTCACTTTCTGTAAAGGATATGCCGATGGTCGGTTTTTATCTTTGTTCAATTGACTTTGCAATCACTATAATTCTAGCCAACAAAACATAAATTTTAAACAAATCCCTGTCTATTTTTAAAAACTACGGAATACGATTCCAAATTGGATTGAAATTCAATCAGAACCTTCGACACTTTTAAAATGCCTGATACAAGCTTGGTGAGGTTTATTTTATTTTCTTTAGGAAACGGAGAAAGTCGAAACAATCCTGTGTCAGTAATTGCATTGTCAAGTGGATGTTTAGTATTATCATATCAGATTTTGATATTTCATTTGCAGTACCAATTAAGGTCACTCATCGTCAAGCAAGCTTTACAGGTAGCGAAGCCTAACTCTAATTTTCTATTTTTTGGTTATAATTTTTGAGATGTTTTCCTCGTTTTCGCATTGGCGGCTCGTTGTTATTTTAAAAATGTGGTTTTAACCCAGTCTAAAGATCTATTTAATAATGATACAGTTTCAAGATAGTTTGCAGCATAACTTTTTAATTCTAATTACATAAATGTAATATAGTTTACGTACCTTCATACTGTGTAAAACAACATCTTTAAAATAAAACAGAACCGCCAATGCGAAACCGAGGAAAACATGTCAAAAATAATAACCAAAAAATAGAAAGCCTGACGTTAGCTTCGCTACCTGTAAAGATTGCTTGACGATGAGTGACCTTAGTACCAATAGTATATTTAATGTCGTATGATGATCCCGTACGTCTTAAATATATCTGTACTGCTAAAGAGTATTAAAACCATTGATTGATTTTTCGTTAGGAAAAATGTACTTTTTCGTACGATTTAACTTTTCCGCACCATTTTTACTTTTCCGCACCATTTCTTTCCGCACGTCCAAAATGCAAGAATCCTCCTGTTCACAATCGTTTCCAAATGAAAACCCGTCCTCCTACACACAAGTTTCATTTTCAAGAAGTGCTGCTTTACCGATGCTACCAAAAGCACAGAAGGAAGAATCCAGTAATGTGTTACAGCCTGTAAAGACCAATATACCTTCCTCCATTCACTACACTAGTAATTCTCAGCAGCAAACTGATCAGGCATTTCTGTAGTGGGCCAAACACTAAGCAATAAAATTCAAATAAGAAACGACGTTCTTCAAGATGTTGCGGCATCTGCTATATTGCAGTATGCAACAAACACAAAGTTCACTTTCAATTTCAATATTTATTATTGTTAACTTTTTCGTTATTGTTAATTAAATGTTTTTTACATAAAGTTTCTTATTAATTCGCTGAAAAGTTACTTTTTGCACGATTTTTGTTTTGTTAAAAGATATTTATGACTAATTAAATGATTTATGTACTATTCTATCTTATGTATCATTTTCTAGCATTATTATAAAATATTAGCGAATTAAAACATATTTTTTTGATAAAGGAGATGAACAAAAACACTCGTAGGAAAAACATTGTACCTAACTCTTGCGGAAACTATCTTTTTCACCCTTAACGGCTTGCCCGAACTTCGCTCCGCGTCGTTCGTGTAACTGCCGTCGCGTGCGGAAAAGTACCACTTTCCGCACTTGTTAGGTAAATACATATTCCTGTATCTACTTGCCTTTTTTTTTACACGAAATATTTTTGTTATGGTAAAACTAGTCTACCACACATTATTTGAAACCATTGAGTTGTATAAGGCCCTTTATAGAAGTGAATGTTTGAAACATATTGTCTTATAATATATTCAAACTACCGTAAGGAGAATCAACATAGAGATTCCGGAATTTCCAGAGTAACTGTGTAAGTAGTTGTGAAGGGTCCTCACCTCCTTTAACACCTCTTGCACTTCTCCCTTTTTCGATGGCCACGTATCTCCCTTTAACGTAAAATAAAAGGCAAGTAGCCGTTTCCTCCACTAAAATAAAATAAAACATATATTTACGTGCTTGTTCAGAAAAAAGTCGATTACAAAAAAAGCGTACAAAAATATTTTTTTCGTTAAACTAATCAATTCAAAAATTTTTACCCGTTTATTTTACAGGTTGTTTAAAATCGCATTATATTTTTAGAAATATTAAGGTAAGTTAGCCGTTCCAAAAAGTGTAAGGCCGTACCCCGGATTTTTTAGGGAGGGGGGGAATTATCATTTTTATGTGGGGTTTGCTTTCGGGGTGGGGGAGGGGCTGAATTGCAGGCTATCGAAAAAAAAATCGGCTATTTCTCATTTCATTGTTATTCATTGAGTATTTCTGGGAGGGGGGTAGGGGGAGCGGATTGGAGATATGTAGAAATTAACGACCCCCGTGAACAACCTTAAAGAAGTATATATAAACAAGTGGGAAAACAAAAAATATCTTTGGGATAACAAATAACAGATGGCGCCTCTAAGAATATCTCCTAGTTGTTGTAGTCACAATTTAAATAGTTCAAGGTGTTAAATATCCGTTGGAGTAGAAGGGGGTGATTCTGGGATCCTGAGATCATTTTAACCCATTTGTTTTTTTTTTAACAAGTTAATATACTGCATGGAGAAATTTCTATTTTGAGTATTAGTCATAAAATATTGAAATTACCAAAGTTTGAAAAGTAACTTAATATGGGTATAGTCAACCACGGACACCAGTATTTCGGAAAAGGGCATTTCCTTCCTCAGTGTGGCTTGCCTAACGACAAGATACAAGGTAAATAAAAAAAAATGAAAAAATAGTTGATACCTATTTATATAGTGAACTGATAGCGAACCCAGAAATCGAAGTCCATAGCGGAACGAAAACGTCCAACGGTCTATAAGGAAGAAAGACATTCAACAGTTCAACCAGACCATGCTATCACCATCTCCACTTCGTCGGTTCGGAACCACAAACAATTGCGGTCTAGGACAACTGGGCGCCGCCAACTGGGCGCCGGGCCACCTGGGCGCCGGGCCAGCTCGGCGCCGCCAACTGGGCGCCGGCCAACTCGGCGCCGGACTAAAACATTTTTTTTGGATAAAATGTGTAGATGAAAAATAAAATATATTATTTATATAGAAACATCTTTAAAAAATCCTTTACGCAATTTTTTTGAAATTTGTTTTTGTTAAGTAAAGTTAAATCTATTAAGTCGACTGTTGGTAGTGTTGGTAACCTGGTAACACTACAATTTACGTTTTTTATTACAACAATGGCGGATCCAGAAATCAAAATGGCGGATCCAAAATGGCGGATTTTCTTATTTACTAACCGATTTGTCTCAAACTTGAAATATTATATTGCTTGAGGTCATTTTTTACTCAAACTTAAAAAAATCAAAATGGTGGATCCAAAATGGCGGATCCAAAATGGCGGATTTTCTTATTTACTAACCGATTTGTCTCAAACTTGAAATATTACATTGCTTGAGGTCACTTAACACAATTTTTAACTCAAACTTAAAAAAAAACACAATGGCGGATCCAAAATGGCGGATTTTCTTATTTACTAACGGATTTGTCTCAAACTTGAAATATTACATTGCTTAAGGTCATTTAACATAATTTTTATCTCAAACTTAAAAAAAAACCAAATGGCGGATCCAAAATGGCGGATTTTCTTATTTACTAACCGATTTGTCTCAAACTTGAAATATTACATTGCTTAAGGTCATTTAACATAATTTTTATCTTAAACTTAAAAAAAACAAAATGGCGGATCCAAAATGGTGGATTTTCTTATTTACTAACCGATTTGTCTCAAACTTGTAATATTACATTGCTTGAGGTCATTTAACACAATTTTTTACTCAAACTAAAGAAAATCAAAATGGCGGATCCAAAATGGTGGTTTTTTGTTATTTACTAACCGATTTGTCTCAAACTTGAAATATTACATTGCTTGAGGTCATTCAACAAAAATTTTTACTCAAACTTAAAAAAATCCTAGGCTAGCTAGGCCCGTGCTCCCCGTTAAATACGCCACTGGTAAGTGCAATTGTTTTTGTTTTGGAAACTAAGAGACGAAAAATTTAAAAGAAAAAACATTTAGATTTTAATTGCTTAGTTAAATAGAAATGGCTTAAAAAACAGGTAAACAAATATAAAGAAATAAAGAAGTCATCCCATAAGGAAATCACACTTTTATGTTATTTAGAAAATCGATTAATAAATGAAAAAGTCCGCCATTTTGGATCCGTTGTATTGGTTTTTTCTAAGGCTTTTGTCAACATTCATAACCAAGGACTTTAAATACGTCAAAGTGTGAAATTTCATACATATCAGTCCATAATTGTAAAAGTCCGCCATTTTGAATCCATATATATATTTTTTTTGAGTTTGAAATTTCATACATATCAGTCCATAATTGTAAAAGTCCGCCATTTTGAATCCATATATATATTTTTTTTGAGTTTGAGTTAAACTTAAAAAGAATTAAGAAAACCCACCATTTTGGATCCGCCATTTTGATTTTTTTAAGTTTGAGTAAAAAATTTTGTTAAGTGACCTCAAGCAATGTAATATTTCAAGTTTGAGACAAATCGGTTGGTAAATAAGAAAATCCGCCATTTTGAATCCGCCATTTTGATTTTTTTAAATCTGAGTAAAAAATTTTGTTAAATGACCTCAAGCAATGTAATATTTCAAGTTTGAGATAAATCGGTTAGTAAATAAGAAAATCCGCCATTTTAGATCCGCCATTTTTATTTTTGGATCCACCATTGTTGTAATAAAAAACGTAAATTGTAGTGTTACCAGGTTACCAAACACTACAACTACCAAGATTCAACAGTCGACTTAACTTTACTTAACAAAAACAAATTTCAAAAAAATTGCGTAAAAAGGATTTTTTATATAAATAATATATTTTATCTTTCATCTACACATTTTATCAAAAAATAAATTTTTAGTCCGGCACCGAGTTGGCCGGCACCCAGTTGGCGGCGCCGAGTTGGCCCGGCGCCGAGTTGGCCGGCGCCCAGTTGGCGGCGCCGAGTTGGCGGCGCCCAGTTGTCCCATTCCGAAAAAATTGAGTTAACAAAGTATAAAGGGCAACTTCAAACGCGTGTCAACCACGGGGAGACCAGTGTTTTGGAAAAAGGCATTTCCATCCTCAGCGTGGCTTGCCTGACGACAAGATACAAGGTAAAGCAAACTGACGACAAAATACAAGGTATATAAAAAAGAATGAAAAATAGGTGAAACCCATTTTCGTCGCCCCATGGACTTAGTTTCCTTGGTTCGCAGTTGTTTCACTCGTGGAATGAAAAATAGGTCATGGACTTCCACCGATATTTTGATTATTTTATAGGGCTCTGAAAGATGTTTTGAACCTTAAAATCCCCTGGGCTAAGCCCTCTTGATATCCCCTTTAAGGATTTTGGCTATACATTTTGTACTTAAACATATCTGATCTCACATTATCACCTTCTTTCCTTCCACTTTCTTTAGACCTCCCTATTGTACGGGGTGCGACGGTTAAGCCACAAAATACCATAGATTACTCAGCTGCGCACTTGATTATGATTAATGATAGATGTTGTCATGCCAACAAAAGTATTGTCATTTCTGTACCGCTCAAAGAGTTGCAATAATGGAAGTGGCGGACACTCAATGAAACAGCTTTTCTTTTGCATTTCTTGTCAGTTTTCTCCTTTGTTACAATTTTTCAAGAGACTGTGCATTAGAAATGATAACAACACAAGCAATACATTTTTAAATCTTTTTCTTTGTATTTTACAACCTTAGAATGAAAAGTAGATGAAAGCCCACTATGATCTAATAAACCGCGATTGTGGCTACGTTCCATTGGAATTAAAATTAAAAGATACGAAACAAGGTTTTTATACGTTTACTCAGGTTGCGTAGTATTTGAGAAATATTCATATTATGTAAATACCTATGGTTTTTAAGAATTACCCGGCAAATTTTAATTTAAGCTTATTGTCAAAATATTAAACTGAATCAATCACCAGTAAAGCAATAATAAAGTTACTTTAACAGATTAAATTGCCTTTTTTACGATGAAATTTTAACTACCTCCAAAACTCGATAATTAATTTACGAAATCGTGGCAATATTGTAGGAATTATAAAAAGGTCACATACTCCCATCGTTATTGTTGTTATTTTATAAGGCTCTGAAAGACGTTGTGAACCTTAAAACCCTCTTGGCAAAACCTTTTTGATAACCCCTTTGAGGATTTTTAATGTAAGCAACCTTCTTTCCTTCCACTTGCGTTCACCCTTTTTCTTTAGGCCTCCCTCTTGTAGGGTACGTAGATTTTTTAATTACAATTTGCCAGTCAGGTTCAATGACCTTTCAAATTCTGTAGGTAACCTGTATAAAGGTGTAAAGAGCTTGGGGGAGGCCAATGTCCAAAGATGTATCAAAGAAGGGTTAAAAGTTAGATAGATACATAAAACACGGAAAGGGACCTAAAGAAAAAGTGTCTGAGCATTTATTTTTTAACCTATAGGTCTTAAAAATTAACCGGCTAATTTTTATTCAAGCTAATTGCCAAAATATTAAACTGAATCAATCACCAGTAAAGCAATAATAAAACCACTTTGACAAATGAAATTGCCTTTTTTACGATAGAATTTTAACTGCCTACAAAACTCGATAAATAATTTAATGAAATCGTGGCATTGAATTCTCTTTTCAACTTTTATTACTCGACTTTATTTTTTAGTACGTGCAATATTGTAGGAATTACAAAAAGTCCATACACTCCCATCGTTATTTTTGTTATTTTATAGGGTTCTGAAAGACGTTGTGAACCTTGAAACCCCCTTGTCAAAGCATTTTTGATAACCCCTTTGAGGATTTTAAATGTAAGCCGGTATTAAAGTAACATTTTTGCAATATATTTTGTACTTAAACGTATCTTATCTCACCCCATCACCTTCTTTCCTTCCACTTGCGTTCACCCTTTTTCTTTAGGCCTCCCTTTTGTACGGGATGCGACGGTTAAGCCACAAAATACCATAGATTACGCAGTCTGCGTACTTGATTATGATTAATGATAGCTGTTGTCATAACTACAGAACAACTGTCATTTCTGTACTACTCAAAAATTTGTAATAATTGAAGTGGCAAACACTCAATAAAACAGCTTTTCTCCTGCATTATCTTATTTCTTGTCAGTTTTCCCCTTTGTTACAATTTTTCACGAGAGTGCATTAGAAATGACAGCAACACAAGCAATAAGTTTTTATATCTTCGTCTTTGTATTTTACAACCTTATAATTAAAAGTAAATGCAAGCCCACTATGATCTATTAAACCTCGATTGTGGCAACGTTCCATTGGAATTAAAATTAAAAGATACGAACCAAGGACTTTATACTTTTACACAGATTGCGTACAGAATTTGACCACCCATGTGAACCCCACTGGACAACTGTGCTGCGTCATCAGATTTCCATAAAACGAATGGTTTAAGACAACCCGGTGATGTAGATCTTTTAATCTGATTACAGTTGGCCAGTCAGGTTCAATGACCCTTCAAATTCTGTAAGTAACCCGTGTAAAAGTGTAAAGACCTTGGCCTATGTCCAAAGATGAATCAAAGAAGGCTAAATAGTTAGATAGATACACAAAAGACGGAAAAGAACCTAAACAGAAGTGTCTGAGCACTTATTTTTGTATTTGAGAAATATTCATACTATCTAAATATACCTTAAAAATTTACCGGCTAATTTTTATTTAAGCTTATTGCCAAAATATTAAACTGAATCAATCACCAGTAAAGCAATAATAAAACCACTTTGACAAATGAAATTGCCCTTTTTACGATGAAATTTTAACTGCCTCCAAAACTCGATAATTAATTTAATGAAATCGTGGTATTGAATTCTCTTTTGAACTTTTATTACTCGATTTTATTTTTTAGTACGTGCAATATTGCTGGAAAAAGTTCATACACTCCCATTGTTATTTTTGTTATTTTATAGGGCTGTAAAAGACGTTGTGAACCTTGAAACCCCCTTGGCAAAGCATTTTGGATAACCCCATTGAGGATTTTTAATGTAAGCAGGTATTAAAGTAACATTTTGGCAATATATTTTGTACTTAAACGTATCTTATCTCACCCCATTACCTTCTTTCCTTCCACTTGCGTTTACCCTTTTTCCTTAGGCTTCCCTCTTGTACGAAGTGTGACGGCTAAGCCACAAAATACCATAGATTAGTCGGTCTGCATAGTTGATTATTATTAATGATAGCTGAGGTCATAAATACCGAAGAATTGTCATTTCAGTACTACTCAAAGAGTTGCAATAATGGAAATGGCGGAGACTCAATGAAAGAGCTTTTCTCCTGCGTTATCTTATTTCTTGTCAGTTTTCTCTTTTGTTACCATTTTTCAAAAAAGTGTGCATTTAAAATGACAGCAACACAAGCAATACATTTTTAAATCTATGTATTTTACAACCCTAGAATGAAAAGTAGATGCAAGAATACTATGATCTAATGAACCGCGATTGTGGCAACGTTCCATTGGAATTAAAATTAAAAGATACGAACCAAGGTCTTTATACTTTAATACAGGTTGCCTACAGAATTTGACCAGCCATGTAAACTTAACTGGACAACTGTAGCTACGTCATCAGGTTTCCATAAAACAAATGGTTTAAGGCAACCCGATGACGTAGATTTTTTAATCGGATTACAATTTGCCAGTCAGGTTCAATGACCTTTCAAATTCTGTAGGTAACCTGTATAAAGGTGTAAAGAGCTTGAGGGAGGCCAATGTCCAAAGATGTATCAAAGAAGGGTTAAAAGTTAGATAGATACATAAAACACGGAAAGGGACCTAAACAAAAAGTGTCTGAGCATTTATTTTTTTACCTATAGGTCTTAAAAATTAACCGGCTAATTTTTATCCAAGCTAATTGCCAAAATATTAAACTGAATCAATCACCAGTAAAGCAATAATAAAACCACTTTGACAAATGAAATTGCCTTTTTTACGATAGAATTTTAACTGCCTCCAAAACTCGATAATTAATTTAAGGAAATCGTGGCATTGAATTCTCTTTTGAACTTTTATTACTCGACTTTATTTTTTAATACGTGCAATATTGTAGGAATTACAAAAAGTCCATACACTCCCATCGTTATTTTTGTTATTTTATAGGGTTCTGAAAGACGTTGTGAACCTTGAAACCCCCTTGTCAAAGCATTTTTGATAACCCCTTTGAGGATTTTTAATGTAAGCCGGTATTAAAGTAACATTTTTGCAATATATTTTGTACTTAAACGTATCTTATCTCACCCCATCACCTTCTTTCCTTTCACTTACGTTTACCCTTTTTCTTTAGGCCTCCCTCTTGTACGGGATGCGACGGTAAAGCCACAAAATAACATAGATTACTCACTCTGCGTACTTGATTATGATTAATAAGAGTTGTTGTCATGACTACAGGAGAAATCTCATTTCTGTACTACTCGAATAGTTGTAATAATGGAAGTAACGGACACTCAATGAAACAGCCTTTCTCCTGCATTATTTTATTTCTTGTCAATTTTCTCCTTTGTTACAATTTTTCAAGAGACTGTGCATTAGAAATGACAGCAACACAAGCAATACATTTTTAAGTCTTCATTTTTGTATTTTAGAACCTTAGAATAAAAAGTAGATGCCAGGCCACTATGATCTAATAAACCGAGATTGTGGCAACGTTCCATTGGAATTAAAATTAAAAGATACAACCAAGGTCTTTATACTTTTACGCAGGTTGCCTACAGAACTTGACCAGCCATGTAAACTTAACTGGACAACTGTAGTTGCGTCATCAAGTTTTCATAAAACAAATCGTTTAAGGCAACCCGGTGACGTAGATTTTTTAATCTGATTACAGTTGTAGGGAACCTGTGTAAAAGTGTAAAGATGTTGGGGGCGGCCTATATCCAAAGATGGATCAAAGAAGGGTAAATAGTTAGATAGATACACAAAACACGGAAAAGGACCTAAACAAAAAGTTTTTTATTGGAGAAATATTCATATTATGTAAATACCTGGGGTTCTTAAAAATTAACCGGCTAATTTTTATTTAAGCTTATTGCCAAAATATTAAACTGAATCAATCACCAGTAAAGCAATAATAAAACCACTTTGACAAATGAAATTGCCTTTTTTTACGATGAAAGTTTAACTGCCTCCAAAACTCGGCAATTAATTTAATGAAATCGTGGCATTGAATTCTCTTTTGAACTTTTATTGCTCGATTTTATTTTTTAGTACATGCAATATTGCTGGAATTATAAAAAGTTCATACACTCCCATCGTTATTTTTGTTATTTTATAGGGCTGTAAAAGACGTTGTGAACCTTGAAACCTCCTTGGCAAAGCATTTTTGATAACCCCATTGAGGATTTTTAATGTAAGCAGGTATTAAAGTAACATTTTGGCAATATATTTTGTACTTAAACGTATCTTATCTCACCCCATCACCTTCTTTCCTTCCACTTGCGTTTACCCTTTTTCCTTAGGCTTCCCTCTTGTACGAAGTGCGACGGTTAAGCCACAAAATACCATAGATTAGTCAGTCTGCGTAGTTGATTATTATTAATGATAGCTGAGGTCATAAATACCGAAGAATTGTCATTTCAGTACTACTCAAAGAGTTGCAATAATGGAAATGGCGGAGACTCAATGAAAGAGCTTTTCTCCTGCGTTATCTTATTTCATGTCAGTTTTCTCTTTTGTTACAATTTTTCAAAAAAGTGGGCATTTAAAATGACAGCAACACAAGCAATACATTTTTAAATCTCTGTATTTTACAATCCTAGAATGAAAAGTAGATGCAAGCATAGTATGATCTAATGAACCGCGATTGTGGCAACGTTCCATTGCAATTAAAATTAAAAGATACCGAACCAAGGTCTTTATACTTTTATACAGGTTGCCTACAGAATTTGACCAGCCATGTGAACTTAACTGACCAACTCTAGCTGCGTCATCAGGTTTCCATAAAACAAATGGTTTAAGGCAACCCGGTGACGTAGATTTTTTAAATCTGATTAAAGTTGGCCAGTCAGGTTCAATGACCTTTCAAATTCTGTAGGTAACCTGTCTAAAGGTGTAAAGAGCTTGGGGGAGGCCAATGTCCAAAGATGTATCAAAGAAGGGTTAAAAGTTAGATAGATACATAAAACACGGAAAGGGACCTAAACAAAAAGTGTCTGAACATTTATTTTTTTACCTATAGGTCTTAAAAATTAACCGGCTAATTTTTATTTAAGCTAATTGCCAAAATATTAAACTGAATCAATCACCAGTAAAGCAATAATAAAACCACTTTGACAAATGAAATTGCCTTTTTTTACGATGAAATTTTAACTGCCTCCAAAACTCGATAATTAATTTAATGAAATCGTGGCATTGAATTCTCTTTTGAACTTTTATTGCTCGATATAAATTTTAGGACGTGCAACATTGTAGGAATTATAAAAAGGTCATAGACCTTCACGTTATATTTGTTGTTTTATAGAGCTCTCAAAGACGTTTTAAACCTTAGAACCCTTTTGGAAAAGCCTTTTTGATAAGCCCTTTGAGGATCTTTAATGTAAGCAAGTATTAAAGTAAAATTTTGGCAATATATTTTGTAGTTACACGTATCTGATCTCACCCCATCACCTTCTTTCCTTGCACTTGCGTTTACCCTTTTTCCTTAGGTCTTCCTCTTGTACGGGGTGCGACGGTAAAGCCACAAAATACCATAGATTACTCAGTCTGCGCACTTGATTACGATTAATAATAGCTGTTGTCATGACTACAGAAGAACTGTCATTTTAGTACTGCTCAAAGAGTTGCAATAAAACAGGTTTTCTTGTCAATTCTCTCCTTTGTTTTAATTTTTCAAGAGAGTGTGCATTAGAAATGACAGAAACACAAGCAATACGTTTTTAAATCTTCGTCTTTGTATTTAACAACCTTAAAATAAAAAGTAGATTCAAGCCCACTATGATCTAGTAAACCGCGATTGTAGCAACGTTCCATTGGAATTAAAATTAAAACATACGAACACTGTATAACCTATTGTTTAAAGGTGGTAGATAATAGAGAATAGGGACATTTTGGGTCAGTTAAAATACCAGAAAATTTAACAGCTGTTACGGTTATTGTTACTAAGAATAAAGGTAACATTCAGGGCAAAAAGATTATTTTGAAACCCTAAAGATAAGCATAACACAAACGTTAATTTAGTAGTTTTACACTCCTTCAACTTTTTGTTTATTTATATTTGTTTATTTATTTTTATTATATTAGAAACTACCAAATTTTAGTAAACAATTCAACTGCATTAAAAAACAACACAAAACTAATCTTAAAAAATAACAGTAACATTAAAGAACGGCCACCGTAAGTACCGGGCGCCGTTAACGTACATAACAAAAAAGAAGCGAGAAGCTGCTAAAACGCAGTCAGTAATAACAATAACGGTAGCAAGTGTAAAATACTCGACCCAAAATGTCCCTAATAGGGACTGTTTAGAAAGATAAAACTGTTTATAAAAGTACGCTGTTTATATCGTTCTTTCATTTTTATGGCGCAAACCTTTTCCCTTCCGAAACGCATATTTCCGTCCATGAAACTGTTATGGCGATTTAAAGACTCTATGGAACGCGGCAACAAGCACTCACACATGTTGATCGTTTACGATACTCTGTGTGCCAGAGTTTTTTAGAGTATACAATCTAGGCGTGCGCATTCAGGATATAACTAAACTCCGGGACTTCGCTCCGGGTCCAGTTCCACAGACACAGCCAACCTGTTGACAACAAATCGCGTGAGTCAAAAGGAAATCGACGATAACGTTGTAAGCGCTTAAAAGACGCGAATTAAAGGTGTTTTGTCTTAAGAGTTTTAAATTACAAAGAGTTCTTTAAAGCGGTTTTAATAAATTGTATCTTATTTCAAAAACTTTTGTGGTTAGTTTAAATTACTTATCTAAGAAAAGGACAAATAGTAAAAACTTGTAGTTTGTGGTTTGCATATCTAGTTTTGAACAAAGAAGAATCTTTGGTAGGTAAGTTTTTTAGTGTAATAAAATATTTTATTACCTACTTCATAATATAAGAGTTTTAAATTACAGAGAGTTTTAGAGGCGGTTTTAATAAATTGTATATTATTTTATAAACTTTTGTGCTGAATTTAAATTACTTATTTTAAAACAGGACAAATAGTAAAAACTTGTAGTTTGTGGTTTTCCATATCTAATTTTGAACAAAGGAGAATCTTTGGTAGGTAAGTTTTTAGTCTAATAAAATATTTTATTAACTACTCCACAATATAAATTTTACGTGTTTCTTTAATTATTCTAAATTTAAAGGGGCAAACTTCTCCTGAAAAATTACCATCTGACAACTCTGATATCCCATTTTTTGGCCAATTATTTGTCCTAATAGAAATGGAAAACGAGAAAGCAGAATGCGTCGAAATTTTGCGGGGTGATTTTAAGGGATTTTTAACAAACCTATCTCAGCAGTTTTTCGCCAAATCATCTTATTCAAAAAATAAATAATGTTATGGCTAAACCACAACAAATATTTCAAAGCAATGGACACATTTCAGTAGCCTAGTTGGGTTATGGAAAACTGTAGCGAAAATGTTTCGTTTTTTGTACTTTTTGGAAATATACAAATGAAAATCAAAAGTCTAACCAGATAAGTTTGACAACTAAAAAAAAATTCTTTTATATGAACAAATAAAATTTTTCAATTAGTTTTTTATTGACGAGATCTATTAGGATTTATAAAAGCGTGGTCAATTTTATATTTGCTGCAGGACACTAGATCAGGCAAGTTCCCAAGCGGGGATCTGGGTTAAAATCTAGGAAGGTAATAGTCGACTATAAAAAATACGAAAAATAAACAAACAATGTTTCATGTGATAGTGGCCAATACTAGCTTTCTTTTTTTTTCCTTCATACATATGTAAAATATATTTATTTTTTACAATAAACAATAATTTATTATTAAATAACACTGTACATAATAAATAATAAAAATCCTAAACACATAAATTTAAAAAAATAAGTCTAAAAGTTTTCGTCTAATCCAGGTTCTTCTTTCATTGTGCCTAAAACCGATGCTGCATTTCGCCGTTGTACTGCCAAGCTTATTCTTTGGATGATATAATTTTTTGATTCTTTTACTGGTAGTTTTGCACTTATTTCTAACTTAAATTTTTTTGCCTCTAAAGTTTCTACAGCAAATGGTATGAAAATAAATCTGTTTATTAATTCCGAATATTTTCTGATTTTATTTTGTTCTGATAATTTTGCCGCCGCGCCTTTAGATTTCGAAGTTTTGTCTAAATAACTTTTTGCTAAAGTATACGTGCATTTTGCATCCCATAATAATTGTTTTCCATATTTCCAGGGAATCAACGTCATTCCGTCTGCTCGTTTTTCATCACTTCGGCATATTCCCAAAGGTTCGAATATGGAAGGATATTCAGCCGAAACTAAAGCCCTCTTGATAATATCACTGATCTGCCTGTGCCTTGATGCACGCCCTGCACTTTTTTTACAGCTTAGCCCATGTGAGCCATATATATCTGAATTTTCGCCACAAATGCAGACGTGCACTCCGGAAACAGGGAGACCTAGCAATAGACCAATTGATATCCGAAAAGTATTATTATCAAGAAGGTTTCCTAACGACGCAGACGGAAGAGCATGTAGCCATGCGTTGCTTTCAGGTGTTTCAAGAGCTAGGAATCGTGCTTTATCTTCGTCACGGGAAAAATTACAAAAAATAGTTTCTTTCCGAACTTTACAAATCATGGAGTCAAATTCTTTTTGGTAATTTGGTATTTCTTGCATGGTTGAATTTATATTACAAATGGAAAGCCATTTTTTTAAACAAATGTTATATTCTGTATCATTTGATTGAAAAATATTTAAAGGCAATAACAATTCAAGTAAATTAGAGACATTTCTAACCGAGCCTAAGAAGGCTGAGATTAAAAGTGATTTTTAAATTACACAGAGTTCTATAAAATGATTTGTTATATAACTTGTTTTCTAGGGGTTTTTTTTTGCTGTTTTCCCTTTAGTTGTTAATAAAAAGTAGATATATTTTTTTCTAGGGGGTTTATTACTTTACCCCCCTCAAATCCGCCCTTGCAAGAGACATTAACTTCCTGACTAAAGCGTCACCCCCCATATACCGGGAGCTAGTCAATTTAATAAGAAACAAATATAAAGCACAATACAAATAACTTATTCATTATATTTAATTGTTCGTTTTCATATTCTGGTTCAATGTTATCGGAAGGTCTTTAATATCTTTGTTCTGGATGTATTTTGTTGCAGGCTTTTTCTTCGGGATTATCGGTATTTTTTATCAAATTTTATTAAAGAACAAATAGGATTGTTGTAAGTGCTTAAAAGACGCGACTTAAAGGTGTTTTGTCTTAAGAGTTTTAAATTACAGAGAGTTCTTTGAAGCGGTTTTAATAAATTGTATATTATTTCATAAACTTTTGTGCTTTATTTAAATTATTTATTTAAAAACAGGATAAATAGTAAAAACTTGTAGTTTGTGGTTTTCCATATCTAATTCTGAACAAAGAAGAATCTTGGTAGGTAAGTTTTTTAGTGTAATAAAATATTTTGTTACTTACACTTCAATATAAATTTTAGGAGTTTCTTTAAATATTCTAAATTTAAAGGGACAAACTTCGTCCGAAAACTTACCATCTGACAACACTGATATCCCATTTTTTGGCCAAATCTTTGTCCTAACAGAAATAGAAAACAGAAAGCCGAATACGTAGAAATTTTGCGGGATGATTTTTATGGCATTTTTAACAAACGTTAACAGTTTTTCGCTAATTCATCTTATTAAAAAAAATGTTATGGCTAATATTTCAAAACAATGTTTGGCATTTTAGTAGCCTAGTTGGGTTATAGAAAACTGTAGCGAAAATATTTTGTTTTTCGTATTTGTTGAAAATATACAAAAGAAAATAAAAAAATCTAACAAAATACGTTTGACAGTTTTCAAAAAATCTTTTATATGAACAGAAAAAATGTTTCAATTAGTTTTTTATCGACGAGATCTATTAAAATTTATAAAAGCGTAGTTAATTTTATATTTGCTGCAGGACACCAAGTCAGACAAAGAGCCATCAACCTCCTGAGTAAAGCACCACCTCCATATACCGGGGACGAGTCAATTCGTTTGAGAAAATTTAATTAAGATCATGTGATCCGGATTTTCAGATTAATTGGAAAAAATAAAATATTGTTTAATATAAGTTAATCCTTTACAACTGGGTATTTACAATTTTTTCTATTTACAAAAAGTTTTTTTGAGGGCCATGAGTGTTTGAGATATTTACAAAAAACTGTTTTCAAGGCTGATATATTATGGCTTCACTTTAAGTGTGCTAATATGCTAGCTGGGAAGGTATTGGATCCATCAGGGATCCATTTATTTTTTCTATTTTTATTTATAATAAAAAGAATCGTGACAGCCCCCCGTTTTTTTTAAATACGCTTTTTTATTTACTCTATTCTTTTATTTTTCCTCAAGCACACTCGTGTTTTTTGGCACACTCAAAATGTGTTGTTTGGTTGCAAGGCCAACACAAAAATAGAGGCCACGACCCTGAAAAAATCAGCTGTTCTCCCGGGGCTGAATTTTACATTGGGTCTTATGGGATGTCAGACGTTTTTTTATGATATTTTCAAAATGGCACTACAGATTTTCGCAAAATTTTAGTGAAATATTCTCAGACACCATCCCGATATTCCACCAAAGGTTTGTAAGGAAGCAACATGATTAAAAGGTTAAAATCTTCAAGATTTAGCATTTCTTATTTTGAATTCAAATTACCCGCCATGTACCACATGCCAACTGTTATATTTGACTTTGTCATCTGTGATTGTCACATTTGCTTCTGCTTTAAACTGAATTATTGTGTGAGCTAATGAAGCGGCTATGAAAAATTAAGGATTACTATACATTTAAAAAAAAATGTTCTGCAACAATAAAGTAAAAACAATCTCAAAAACGGCGTTATTTAAAAAAAAATTAAATATTCATGAACCGTCATTCTAACTTCAATATTTTAAAGACAATCAGCTGTGTCGAAACGTGACCATCAAAAAAAAATCAGCCCCGGATGTGACGTCAACAAAGTGGAGGATCGTGGCCCGTCCGTTTTGATAGCCCTGTTTGGTTGTATTAGTTTGTCAAAATATTTGACATCTAATCTGACCTACTTTATAATTATGACTGTTATCCCTTGACATCTTTAAAAATTTTTATACGACTTTCTTGTAAAAGGGGGTTTTGCGCACGGAGAACACTATCTGAAAATGGCATTTTTGCGCACGCCCATGTCATTTCTGTATACGGGTCTCCCGTCATTGTGATTTTTGTTGTTGTCACCCATCAAAATAAGTTGGCTTAGTTCCGTAGCAACCGTCACTGCTCGTATGTTTTGTTGATTAGATACGTCAAAAAATTGTTGAATTTTTAAAGTTTTGTTGTAAAAATGTCGGAAACAAAAACAAGTTAAATTAAAATTTGATTTTTCTTTCTTTATTAGCAGTCGTATAAAAAATATTGTAAAAAACTCGTTTGAAAACCTCTTTGCACACTCCCTCGACTTGTAGACCTCGCCTTCGGCTCGGTCTACCAAACTGTCTCGTTCGTGTGCAAAGAGTCGTTTTCAAACCTTGTTGTTTAAATAACTATTAGTAAGGCCCCACGGAACTAAACCACAATTTTTCACCCGAATCTCTAATACGCAAGTGCTAATGACTCTAATACGTAGTGCCACCTTTTGACCGATACTTAAATATTTAAGAAAGAATTTGTCGCCTTAAGATGCTTTGAAGCATACTAAGGTAACATTACTTCAAATAAAATAATTTAAAAAAATTGGTGATTTGGTTTTGATTAGGTACAGCTAATTTCAAAAAAATTTAATTCGGTATTGACATGACTGTACTAAAGACAAACATTCATTTCTTATGGTAATCAAATTATTAGAATGACAATTTATGAAACTGTTGTCAATGTTTAGGTAAGTTAAACAAATCTTCAAGCATTTGCGATTTGTCAAATAAAAATAATTTTATTATTACATGGAATAAGGAAGAGAATAGTTATACCCTTTCCGCATGCTTTCTTTTTACACAAAATCTTTAATATTTCCCATATTGCATTAGCGGCAGTTTGTGAGGTGTAGAGAGTGAGTTTCCTTTCATCGTTAGGCTCTAGATCATAAAACATCATTTAAAAGGGAAAAATCGTATGGGTGTTGGGAAAAGGTTTCATTAATCACATTTTTGGAATGACGTGTCATCCTTTACACATTTGCAAAGTTCAAAAGTTTCCTTGAATTGAAGCGAATATTGTTCAAAACAATTGCATCCTTAATGTTCCGGGCCGTTCAAAACAATGCATCATGTTCCGGCTATAAACGCGAGTATTTCGGAAGACATTAAAATGTAGGTATTTGCATAAGCTTTATTATACTTTAACTTTAAACTAAAAGAGAAAACATTAAAACAAACTTGCAATAAGGGTTTTAAATCAATTTGTTCATCTTGGCCGTTAGAGAGTTTTGTTCATGGTTTTGTTTTTTTTTTAAGTAGCTTTTTGTGGCGTAATCACATCCTCTATGCTGGAGAATAAAGGGCTAGAAGGGCTTTGGCCAATTGCAAGCTTTAAATCATATCTGAGTCATCATTATTCGAAAAACGTTCGACTGCTTCGGGGAAGTAGAAAAGATTTTGCATGCAAACGCGCAAATAATAATATGGTCAAGACTAGGCCTTTCACACGATCGATATAAATGATCTATTATGGAAAATAGAGGGCCTGATCGAATATGTTTTGGGGGGCCCGAGGCCTTTGGGGGTCAAGGTCTCATGATGGCGTATTTTATATTTTCATTCATGAAATATGTACAAAATAAAAAACTCAGGCTTGTGGGGGCTCAGCCCCCCCCCTGGGTGCGCCCCTGAAAGAACGGTGTAAAAATATTAGGGTGAATAGAATAGAATAGAATAGAATAGAATAGAATAGAATAGAATAGAATAGAATAGAATAGAATAGAATAGAATAAGTCTTTATTTTCCTTTGATTATTTACAAATAATATGGAACACGTCACGTCACGTGCTTTTGGTCACGTTTTTTGCCAGTCTGTTACCCTTACCTTTATTCTGCGCGGGTGCAACATCGCTCTGCCAATAGTAGTAGTTCGGTAATTCGTGAATAGATGGCAAGACTTTTTTTCTATAGCAAGAGAGCTTAAGGCCACTAAATTTTTAGCGCCATCTAATCGTGAACAATTGAAGTACAGAAATTCCCCGTATGGGATCTTACTTTCATGAGAGGTTTTCGCTGCCTTGCTTTGATAGTGGCATAACTGGAAACGATAATTTTCAGGAAACGCTTTTTAAAAATAATGACAAAGGCAAATATTAGAGAATTATTGAAATACAGCCAGGCTATAATTGTGCCAGGCACTATTTTGACACATTCATATTGAAAACTGACAGTTCATCCTTCAAAAATTCCATATAAATCGAACTTAAAACTTTTGTTGTTTATTTCCAATTAATAAAAGAAGGCTTTATTTATTCCGGTTCATATACTAAACAAAGGCCGTGTGTTGAAAGATCACAGCTGATAATACAATGTGAAGGTGTCAAAATTGTGTCTGGCATTATTATAGCTTGACTTTATTTCAATAATTCTCTATTAATATTTTTTTTTTGCTTTAGTTAAATCAATCAATAACTTACCCATGCTTGAAATAGACAATAAGGAAAATTTTGGAAAATAAAGGACAATACGATGAGAAAGTAGTTTCTTTTTACAGAAAACGCAAAAACGCATTTTTTTTAGTTGTGCCACTATCAAATCAAAGCAGCGATTTGCGTGCCGTTTCGCTTACGACAAGATATAAGGTACCTACGCAGATAGATAATATCTAGCTATGCACGATGTAAATTAATAATTAAGTATTGTACATGTATTGCTTGGTTAGTTAAGTTGTCCTTTGACTATATTGGATTCCATTACTTGAGCCTATTAACTAAGCAGCTAGCCAGTGTAGTCGCTTTATGCTATGGATAGGGAATCTATAGCTGATTAGCTTAATTAATCAATTACTAGGTTATAAACGATTATTATATAGTTAGAATTATTTAATTAATTAATTTATTTGTCTTTTTTAATTTTTAATTATCTAGTTTGAAAGAGTTCCGTAATTTCCCACAAGTATGGTCCTGGGAGTATATAAAAATATATAATAGGGACCTATTCCAATAGTGCCAGGCACAAATTGTGCCGGGCACTATATTGACAGTTTCGCCTTACAAACTGACAGTTGATCTTTCAAAATTGACATAGCAAGGTCGAATTTATAAATCCCGTCGTTTATTTTCCATTAATAATGGCGTCACTATTAAATCCGGGTCGTATAATACACAAAGGCCTAATTTTGAAAGGACACAGCTGTTCTTATAATGAGAAACTGTCAATATAGTGCCCGGCACAATTTGTGCCTGGCACTATTGCAATAGGTCCCTAATGTGTCTTCAACGCTTTGGTTAAATCTAGACTATAGCATTGAGTAAATAACCCATATAGAGGTGCCACCGGCGAGCTTTACCATATTGAGGGGCAGATGGCGTTGAAATAAATTCGTCTGGTACGCAATATTCAGGGACTGCTAGTACGATTTATTTGCATGTGCGAGTTCCGAGGTTCATGCCTATCATATCAATGCCATTAGATCATATAAGTTGTCTCTGAATATTGCGTACTGGACGAATTTATTTCAGCGCCGTCTGCCTCACAATATGGTAAAGACTATAGGAAACAGAAATCTGCCTTTTTTTTACTTTTGTTGTACAATTTTCTAATAAAATCGTTTAACTTAAAAAAAATTTTATAATTTTTATAATTTTTTTACGAGAACTCGATCAAATATTCCATATTTTAGTTGCGTTTTTTGCCACGCCAATTCGCCTTCGAACTTCTGTCATACAGCTTCCGTTATTGGTTATATTGGTTATGGTAGAGCCTACACTGACAAAAGATCTCTTGAATCAAAGTAATATACACTTAAACAAAAGAATTGGTGAAAAGTGATTAAGGCAGATAAGACGAATAACAAGAATATGCACTGACATAACTAGAAGGGGGCCTGAGGGGGGCCGGGCCCCTGCGAGAGCTTTCCAGCCCCCCCCCACAGAAAAAGCAACGAAAAATAGTAGTAGAAAAACTTTTTACACATACACAGCAAGTTAGGAAGTTTACAGCTAATTTAAATTAATATCTTATGTTAAACAGTTTTGAGAAGAAAAGATCAGAAGTTTTTATTCCAGTTTTATTCCTCACTGTCACTGTCAGACAGGTCTTTTAATTATTTAATACTCTTTTTAAAGGTACAGTACTTTTTCAAAGCTTTATACTCTAGACACTTACGTACTTAAGAATTTTAGGTATCCTTTTTCCACATTATTTCCTGTATAAAATTCGTATTGTTTATTAGTCGTTAACTGAAACCATTTTAGTTTATCCAAACGTAAAGTTTAGTACCCGTGAATAAAGAAAACAACAACTTTTTTTGTGGCTAAGCGGGCATAGAAAGATTTTGTTTCTCTTGTATTTTTCTGTGAGCAGCTCGAAAGCTGTATCCCACGGGGGTCCAAGATCTAATGGACACCTATTAAGTGTTGACAGTTAACTGTTTCATCCTTAAGGATCTTCAGAACATTATATGGTCAATGTGATACTTTTGTAAAACTATAGAAACGCTGAAACGGTAGAAATAATGTAGACTTATCTTACGATATTGGTAAGAGAAATAAATAAATAGTGCCTGCGATACCGAATGCTTTCACATCAGTCGCGATATCTACAAATACAAAAGAAACTACCAGAGTTAAAATAGCAGATAAAACGAACGTGAAAAAATAATAACTGAGGGCGATTTTTTAAATATATATAGCAGACACACCAACTTTTTTCCAACATCATTTTACTAGTTTCCCCGTTCCTCTCCCTCTCTTCTCCTCGCCCTCCTTATTAGTAATAGTTGTAGCTATACCTTATACAAATTTAGAGCGATTTCAAAAATTCTTTCGGCACACGCTTTAAGATTTTTTCGACACCATTTTACTAGTCCTCTCCTCCCTCTCTCTCCTCCCCCACCTTTACTCAATGAAAGGTAACACTGTTCGCGCCCGTAAAAAATATACACGTACTTTTTGGGTACAGCTAAATGAGCTGTAAATGCATAGTGTTTTTTATAAGGCTGAATAAGGATTAAACCTAAAAGTTGGAAATAAAAAAAAATTAAATAAAAAAAACACCCAACTGCTAAATTTACTTGTAACTACTAGTCGCAGTTGGGTACAAAATTATCCAATAAACTGATTCATGAAAATACAAAACTGTATAATTTCGTAAGTGCGCTTGGGGACAATTGTCGCTTGGGGCATCAAAACTGAAGCATGTCGTACATTATAAATATAAGTAAATTTAGCAGTTTTGCGTTTTTTTTGTTTAAATTTTCTTACAGTACAGTCCCGATTATCCGAAATAATGTAGACCAAAGTGATTTCGGATAGCAGAAATTTCGGTTAACCCGATTTTTTTTTGGAAAATGGGAGTTTAGGATGCGTATATCATTAGATCGACTTAGAAACATTTGTAACACTCTGTCGGCTAACTAAAACAATTCGCATTTTAGACCGTCGTATTGCCGTGAAACTCCGAGAAGAACTACCTAACAGTATAGGTGAATCCCAGACGCGTTTCGTATATTTCGAATTTTTTCGGTTAATCGGGATTTTTGTTTCTAAATAGTTTGTTTCGGATAAACTGCATTTCGGAAAATCGCGATTTGAATAATCGAGATTGTACTGTAATTCAAACCGTTAAATTCGTCGTGGGTTGAATTTGTTTTTCTTAAAGTATTTTTAAGTACTACACACACATACATGTTTTCAGGTTCTCTTTTAAAGCCTCACAAATTCAATTTCCCATAAGAATTACTTGACGCTTTGTAGACGTGTAAAAACTTGATGCCAATCAGCCTAAAAAGCGGTAAAGGTGGAAAAATGGGGTCTTTTCGTCTTACAAAAAATGTGTTGTTAGATTTCCTTCGTTTCGCGTATTTTTAATACAAAAAGGGTCGGCTAAAGCGTAGGAGTTAAAAAAAAAGTAATTTTTTTATGCAGTAAAATTATTTCCAAGAGGGAGCAGTACAACAAATGATGAAACAGTAGCTTAACTAATTTTTGTAGAAACATACTACTACTATGTCGGTTTGGAACGTTTTTCTACGTTGTCCGACGCCTATTCTCCACCTCCTTGGATCCTGACAATCATCTTCTGTCAGGTTTTTTTGACTCATTAATCTGCGGATTGACTGTTGCCATTCTAGTTTTCTGCGCCCTTTTGGTTGCCATTCTAGGACCTGCTTTAGTAATCTTTCGTCGTTCATCCGTTGTACATGGCCGTACCATATCAGTTGTCTCTTAGTGAGGTCATCCGTTATGCTTCCCTCGATTTTTTTATGATTTAATTTCCTATCTGATCTGTTCTAGATATTCTCATTGATTTTCTTATTGCATCCATTTCGACACTTTCCATTTTTATTTTGTATTTTTCTGTTACGCGACAAGTCTCTATTCCATAAAACAGCTTCCTTTTTACCGTTGTTGCATATATGTTAAATTTAACTTTCTCTCTTATCTCTCTGCTCCATAACATACTGTTAAGACACCAATACTCCGACTTAATAGTATTAAGACTAAATCAAAATCCAAAGAAAATATTAAGATAAAAAGTTATTACAAAAACAAAGTAAGTTCCATTCAAGCTACAGAAAAAGATTTTTGAAGACCACCTACCAAAAAGTAGACACACTCCGAGTCAAAGAAATTTTGGATAAAGAAAGAATACCAAATAAATTCCAATGTAAGCTCAAAAGAGATCAAAAAAAGAATAAACGAAAACATCTCGGGGAAATTAGACCAATGGAATCATAAAATAGGAAAACGCCACCGAACGCCATAAAAATTGATTATTTTTACTAAAGTAGGTGTACCGGGTGGGCCAAAAAAAACGGGACAATTTTTTTTTTCATATGAACTCTACCATCGATTTTAATGGGACAAACTGCACTTGAAAGAGAGACATAATTGGCAACAATCGTATAATATGCAAAACAATGGTCGAAACAAAAATATTTCTTTTTAGAAGCACTGAACCGATTTTGCTAGTTCATACCTTGCTGTGGGTGGCAAGAATGCAGCTTTTTCACTAATTGAAAAATGTAAGTAAAACATGTTCGCAACACAAGAATAAACGAGCATCTTTAAAGGGTACATTTTAATTTCGTCCGACATCTTGGATTTTCAGATGGCGGATAAAAAAATATATTTAGTCAAAACTCTGATTAATTCTCTATTAAGTGCAGTTTGCCCCAATAAAATCGATTTTATAGTTCAAAAGCCATAATGAAAAACTATTTTCTGGGGCAGCAAGTCGATTGGAAATAATGTAAGAATTTCAATTGTTTAAAGCATCAAATTAAAGTTTGTTCAACTTTAATTATTCGCAGCAGAAAACTTCGTCTGCATAATGTTCTAAAAATAGTGTGAAAACCGGAATTTTCGGTATTCTCGTAAAAAAAATATTGTTTCGATCCAATTTAGTAAAGGAAAAAATTGAAAAAAAGGTTCTTGAAAAAATATGAAGAATTCAGGTCGCATTGAATTGCAAAACCATTTTTATCTGTTTTTTATTGGCAGGATTTTTTTCGGATTTTCTTTTACGTTAATGAATAAGAAAATAAAACGATAGTTACAAAGAGATATTAAAACATAATTCTTTTATAATTTAACAAATTAATGTTTGGAGAAGTTTACAGAGTGTATATCCAGCAAGAGTAAGCGATGCGTCACCGTATATCTAGCAACTGGCCCATTCAAAAAATTTGATTGAAGGAGTCCAACATAGGTTATAGCAAAAAAAATTAAAGTGCCCTAGCTAGGCCTGATTTTTCTTTTTTTTTAATTTACATTAAAAATACAATTTTACATTAACCTTTTTATGTAAAAATTTCGTTTTTACATAACGTCCGGAAAGACAGAAATTTGAGCGGGCTATAAAAAATACCAAAAGTTTTCGTGGCTAATCGGGTAAAAAGTAAAAAAGAAGTTTTTGTTTCTCTCATATTTTTCCGTGGGTAGCTCGAAAGCTTATCCTCACGGGGGTAGAAGATCTAATGGACACCTAATAAAATAAGTGTTAACAGTTAACTGTTTCATCCTTATGGGACTCCTCAGAACACTGCTTGGTCAATGTGACACTCTTGCGAAGTTAATCAGACCGTTTTGTCTCTCTTCCTACGTCTATAGTGAAAAAACTTCCGCAAAGAAACTAGAACGAGATAAGAAACTAGTAATACTCGTTTCTGAGGGCGAGTAATAAACTGCTATGAACAGCAGCTGTTAATGTAGCATCTTGATGATAGTGACATATTGTTTTGGGAATGTGCTTTGGTATTTCTTAGTGTGTGAACTCACTGGAAAATTTGGCGTTGAGAGAAAATTCCCAATAGTATTACGAGACGCAGCAGGTAATTTTATGTTGGGCCAGATAAATTCAACTAAAGCTATTTTCTAACAGGAAAAAAAAAAGAAAGCCACCTGATCTAGGGATTTGTCTGACAGTTGAAATCTCTATAATAAATTACCCGGAATCCAAGAAAAGTTTTAGTTCAGCTTTTCCGTATAAGTAGAGGACAGTAGGGCTAATAAGTTATGGTCAAGTGGTACTCAAAAAGAGACGGCCGAAATTTCGGTCAAAAACAAGGCATACATTTTTTCCAGTAAAATAAAATAATAATATATTTTTAAAAGACATCCTATTAACATAATAAAACATTTTTCACTACGAGGTATACTACATGGGTCCTAGAATGGCAACCAATAGGGCGCAGAAAAAGAGGGCGTCCTAAACTGGAATGGCAACAGTCAATCCAAAAATCAATGAGTCAAAAAAGCCTGACGGAAGATGACTGTCAGGATCGAAGAAGGTGGAGAATAGGCGTCGGACAACGTAGAAAAACGTTCTAAACCGACATAGTAGTAGGTATACTACATGACTTTGTGTATAGAAAGAAAATGTAACGAAGTCGGGTATCTAAATAAAAAAAAATAAAAAAATTATCTCGTTTTTTCACCACTTGACCTTATAGAGGGCAAGTGCGTCTTTCAAAATAATTCCTGCGAAAGTCATTATAGCCAACGAAAATCAGTAAAATTAACCAATCTATCAACAACTGTATGCATGTTCATATAAAACTTTGTACTTTTTTTTTAGTTGTTATTTATTTTTTTTTAGTTTGGTAAATATACTTTTAAATTAGCTATTTAAAAATTAATCTAAAATAAAACGGTGGTTACCTAATAAAAAAAATAAAAAAACGTTAATAAAATAATAAAATATTAAGTGGATATCTACGTTATTATTCAACGAAATTTTACACGAATTTTAAAAATCTAATAAGAACAACAGACCGAAAACACATCAAATTTTACAAGAGAAAATAGAACAGACATTGTCGTCGTCGAAGTTAATTTTGCGCACTCCATCTATCGAGCTATTTACAGAATATGAATATTAGAATTATTCAAAATTGTATTAATAATGTAGGGGGATATGTAGAAATTTAACAATTAGATATTTAATTAATACTTTGTATTAATACAGTGCAGACTCGATAATTCGAACATTCGATAATACGAATTCTTCAGTAGTCCGAACAAGCATTTTCAATACATTGGGTACTCTGTAATCCGAATTTCATAGGACTCGATAATCCGAACCTGTACTTTTAGGCCTATTTCCTACAGAAATTATGACAAGATTTTCAGGGGTTCCCATAATTACCCTTTTGTCTATATCTGGAATTCACATTACACAGGTGTGCAGCATTTTCTATTACTGCTTTTGAACGCTTTTGAGTAGTGATATTTACATACTTTGCTTGTTATATGGGATGTTTGTAATGCCATTTTAGGTGCTATAAGTGGTTTTTATTTTAATATTTGCCTAAATAAAAATGCTCCCTAAAAGAAAACACAAGACATTATTAAAGGACTTAACAGGGGAGAAAGTGGAAAAGTATTGGCTGCTGAGTATGGGGTTGGAAGATCTACAATCTGTGACATAAAAAAGAAAAAGCCTAAAATCGACAGGTAGGATTAATTTTAAACCAATTTAAGTGGTTCTTTGTACAATTGTGTCTTTTTTTTAGATTTATTGGTCAATGTGATTCTGGCCCAAAGCGCAGAAAAACTTTACGAAAAGCTGAATATCCTGAAATGGAAACTCGTTTATATGCATGGTTTTGTAGACAAAAAGCGAGGCATGTCTCAATTTCCTATGAAATTTTATCTGCTAAAGCAAGACAGTTTTTTACCGAAACATATGGAAATGATAATTTTAGAGCTAGCAGGGGGTGGATTTGTAACTTTCGAAAAAGGCATAGTCTTCGTGCTTTAAAAGTGAGCGGCGAAAAACTATCCAATGATCAAAGTGTCGTCAATCCTTTCTTGACTACATTAAAAGAGAAGCTAAGGCAATTAAATCTTGTGGCTACTCAAATATACAACGCAGACGAATCGCCTCTCTACTGGAAAATGTTGCAGTAAAAAACGCGTTTCATAATAAAAATTTTAATAAAAAAGAACTGCTTCGGTAATCCGAATTATTTGCTAATCTGAATCGCCTTGGTTTTTATTAGTTCGGATTATCGAGTCTGCACTGTATTTGTTTTGCGTGGCTTACGGCGCCACACATTACTGCGCAGAATCACCGCGGATAGTAAATATTAATAAATTTTATACCTTGTAAAAGCAACAGCATTACTTTTTGTATTAATGCGATTGTCTTTTTTATGCATGCCTTGATGTCTTAAAGAGTATCAATTTAAGTTTTTATAACTCCAAAACTATTAAACGACCAACATATATATTTTTTAAATTAGGAAGAAAATATCTATTTATAAAAGTCTAAAATAATATACAAGGTGTTCTTTCTTTTAGATTATGAACCTAAGATTCTAAAAAAATTATGAAACTTTTGTATTGATCATACTTTGATATCTATTCAAATAAACGTTTTAGGTATGGTGTAAAAATATTCAGCAAAACATTGTAGGTACTATATTTTTTATACGACTGTCTTGTAAAAGGGGTTTTGCGCACGGAGAACACGATCTGAAAATGGCATTTTGAGCACGCTGTGTGTAAAACGTTTTGCACACGCTTATGTCATTTTTGCGCACGCCTATGTCATTTCTGCATACGGGTCTCCCGTCATTGTGATTTCTGTTGTTGTCACCCATCAATATAAGTTGGCTTAGTTCCGTAGCAACCGTCACTGCTCGTATGTTTTGTTGATTAGATACTTCAAAAAATTGTTGAATTTTTAAAGTTTTGTTGTAAAAATGTCGGAAGTAAAAACAAGTTAAATTAAAATTTGATTTTTCTTTCTTTATTAGCAGTCGTATAAAAAATATTGTAAAAAACTCGTTTGAAAACCTCTTTGCACACTCCCTCGACTTGTAGACCTCGCCTTCGGCTCGGTCTACCAAACTGTCTCGATCGTGTGCAAAGAGTCGTTTTCAAACCTTGTTGTTTAAATAACTATTTATAATATGTTATGTCATGTGAAAAATGCTTTTATGTTTTTAATAATCGAAATAAACATTTTCCTTTATTAAACTTTCAATATCCAGCTTTTTAAATGAATGAATACACTTTTTTTATTTGATTTAAAGTTCATTTATAAAAATGCGTTTTTATACAAAGCACAATTGAAAATTCCGTTTAATTGTTTAAATAAAGTTTGTATTTTGTTTTCCCATATAATATAAAAAAATAAAAAGGATATTTTTCGATAACCGTATGAGATTTTCGCTGACACTAGGGTCCTTTTGGTTAGGCTTTTTACCAGTCTGTTACCCTGACTTATTCTGGGCTCTGTCATGTCGTTAGTAGTAGTTCGGTAATTTGTGAACAGATGGCGAGTAGTTTTTTTTTGTAGCAAAAGAGATTAAATTTCCCGTATGGGATCTCACCGCAGCCAAGGACAAAGCCTTTCTCGTGGGCTGCGGATCTCACTTTAAAGATACTACATTTCTATCGCATGTAGTCCTAATTTAACAAAAAAAATCGTATGTAGTCTCAATTTAGGATTTTTTAAAATTTAAAGACACTGTTTTTGGTCAGGTTTTTTGCCAATACAGAATTAGAGAATTATTGAAATATAGCCAGGCTATAATAGTGCCAGGCACAATTTTGACACCTTCACATTGTAATATCAGCTGTGATCTTTCAACACACGGCCTTTGTTTACTATTTGAATCGGAATAAATAGTGCCTTCTTTTATCAACTGAAAATAAACGACGAAAGTTTTAAATGCGACTTTGGTATGTCAATTTTGAAGAATTAACTGTCAGTTTTCAATGTGAGTGTGTCAAGATAGTGCCAGGCACAATTTTGACACATTCACATTGTAATATCAGCTGTGATCTTTCAACACACGGCCTTTGTTTACTATATGAACCGGAATAAATAGTGCCTTCCTTTATTAATTGAAAATAAACAACGAAGGTTTTAAATTCGACTTTGGTATATCAATTTTGAAGGATCAACTGGAAGGAAAATGCTTTCAATGTGAATGTGTCAAAATAGTTCCTGGCACAATTATAGCCTGGCTGTATTTCAATAATTCTCTAATCTGTCACCCATACTGTTATTGTGCGTGGGCGCAGCAGCTAGTTCACTAAAGCCTGGTCTCCACGTATGCCTGTCCACCCTAATTCAAAAAACGCAGGTGAAGCTGCATTTAAAACCAGTGCAAATACTTCACCCATCGCATGATGCTTTCTTTTAATCTGGATGGGTACACATAGGTGGAAACCGGGCTTTAGTAGCATTCGCAGGAATTGATCTTAGGGGTCGGAAGAGATTAAACGATACTTAATAGGCAAATTCCAAAATATTACTGGATTTTATGTCCCTAGGAATTATCTCGGTATCTATCAACTTTTTTTACCAATTTTTTTTGTGAAAGCTAAGGATACATAAACTTTAAAATTTCCTTTTATAATGGGGAGAATTTAGTGTCGTAAGGGCAGATAATAAATAATAAAAATAACATATCTAAACGATTTTACCTTAGACTAGATTTAAGCCAGCGACCTTCCGCTTACTAATCTGATGCTGCACCAACTGAGCCACCGAGGTATATTCGGCTACCGTCACAGAAAAAAAAGCTGCGGTTCGGTCTGCGTGGCTACCAGAAGCCCAACTGCAATGCTAAAGTCTGGAACTAAGTTTTCTCGTTATATTGATCACGTCCGAAAAAATTTTTGTTGACAGTAGTTGCGCTCTGTGCGAAGAGATGGCGCTGGATGCGGAAATTTCGGTCGGGCGGGATTGATTCAAAAAGGACCAATGTGTAATACGTCCGAAAAATAAAAGAGTTCAAAAGGGCCAGTAAAAATTATTGCGATTTTTTGTCCTTTTGAAATCTTTTTATTTTTCAGTCGCATTGTGATCAAGACAATTAACCTTTTTATGTTAAAATTATGTCTGAGTTGGTCCTTTTTACAAAACCTTTTTTTTTCTATATTATTATAAAAGGTTGGGTAAAAAGACAAAGGAAATAATTAAATACATAATTTATTAAAAAAACAGAATAACTGAAAAGTGGAGAAGACAGTTTTAAAGTTATTAATTAAATTCAAATGTGTAAAACTACTTAGATCTAGATCTCTTTTGTTTTGCTTCCCATTTGTTAAAAGCTGATTCCTTAAGATAATCTCATTGGCATCACCTGCTTCATAGTCAAGATTTATTTCATCCTTTTCTAAAAATAAAAAAGTTGTAATTAGTAAAAATGCCCCTGTGAACAGTATTTAAATGTTATTATAGAAGATTTTTTTAGGAAAATTTGACCCGCTTATTATGTGTCTTACACAAAATATGAATAGTTCCATAAAAACTTCCATCAATTCTCATGTGCCAAAATCATGAGAATTTACAAGATTTAATAGAAATTTTATGTTTGTGAAACATATCTTTTAAATCTGTTACTTTTGTGAATTGTGAAGAATCATAAACCAAACATATAGTACATACTAACAAGATAAGATTGTATTGATTTTTCCCGAGGTTTTTCCAGAATTGTGAACCAGTTTTTAGGCAGGATAGTTTTAAATCTTAAACTTATTTTAGTCTTAACTGTTTCTCTTTATCTTATCAAAGTAACAGTAATAGGGATCGCTAAAGAGCTGGGCAGATTTAGTTGTAAAGCATATAACTACTAGTACCTAATTAAAACTAATAATTAATAGTAGTTATTAGTTAATTAAGTGGACTATATTTTTTATTACAAAAGGTACTTACAAAGTAGTTAAATATTTATAAAAAAGTAGCTAAAAATAATTGAATATAACTACTTAGAGAAAAGAAAAGTTACTTTTGTAGGATGTCGCAGATTAAGTGTGCACTATATTGCGAACTTCACTTTTATTGGGGCTACAAGCTTAGACCAGTGGTGCATAGGAACCTTTCTATTTACCAAATTATTTGCTATCATCTTGTGTAAAAATATACAGGGTTTTCCTTAAAAAACACCTATCTCCAATTAATAGTGATGTTAGCAATAATGCTAACATAATCTAGTACAACCAGTATAAATTAAGAATAAATTTATGCAAAAAATTAGGACTTGGAAGATTGACAACAAGGACTAGGTAACCTTACAGCAAAATTTCAATAATTACTTATTTGTTTAATTGTATAATTCCGATGCCATGTCATTTCAAAACCAAATTGCTACATACTAGGCTTACCTGCATTGTAAAGTACATCTTTTTTAGACCAAAAATCATCCATTATGAAGACATGAATTTTTCTTTGTTTACCGATAAATAACAAACACGAACAACTAAGTTTTTTATGAAATTTCACAAAAATAACAACCATTAAATTTTTTTGACTGTCACGTCACGTCAACAATCTGTGACGCAAGGCGATCAATAGTTTAAGCTATGCTGGTTGCCAGACCACTGCCAGATGTGTAGATTTCAACGTCAGCGCCATCTGTCTAATCACCGCTATATAAACTCCCGATTTAAACTTAGGTTTAAAAGCCTCCATTAGAGAAAAACAGCTGCTTAATTAATTAAGCTATGGCTACCGTTTCGTCATTTCTAATTTTTTATCTGTTAGGTGTTTGCCTCAAGCTTCCGCTAGCTACGAGTACACTGGAGGTATTATATGGGGAGGGGAAAGGACAACACATTCACGATTGCTAGCATTATGCTAGTTGTTGTACCAGTGGTGCACGACATATAGCGCGTTATTAAAGATATCAGACGTGAAATTTCGAACAAACAATATTAAGCCAGACTGAAAATTACAAAGGTTAGTGTAGCGCCCTATGTATAAATTATATAACGCAGAGAATTTAGTGATAAAAGGGCAAAGAATTAATAATAAAAATAAGACAACAAAAATATTTTACCTCGGACTGGATTTGAACCAGCGACCTTCCGCTTATTAGACTAATGCTTTACCAACTAAGCCACCGATGTACTGATTGAAAATTTACTTATTCGGAAACCGTCTCTAATTTTTTTTTAGCGAGATAGCTATGTGCTCTCAAGCTTCCGGTAGCTTCAAGAATACGTGAGGTATTATATGGAGAGGGTGTATAGGTGTCAGACGTGGAATTTCCAACAAAAAATATTAAGCCAGACTGAAAATAACAAAGGTTAGTTTTAGCGCCCTAGGTATAAATTATGTAACAGGGAGAATTTAATGGCATAAGCGCAAGGAATAAATAATACAAGGGTGGTTTGTGTGAGTTCGTGTCCGCTTGTATAGGGGTCCTGCTTCGGATGGATCGCTGCTATGATGCCAGCTTATGCCAGCTTACATTCGACCAGACTGGCTCGATCACAGTGTAACAGGGGCCTTTATGACAGTGGTTCTGTCAACTCAAGTGGCCAAGGCTTAAATGTTGTGAGCTACCAATTTAAGCTACAATTTATATAAATGATAAAAACATTAAATGTTATTAAAGTTATTACTTGTTTGTTCTCGAGAGGGAATTTGACGGTTCTTTCAGGAAGAATTATGCTATAAACGTTTTTCTCAATTATATTAACAATGTAGGAAAATCTATACATACCTTTTCAATTTTCTTCTCACATTATCACTTCTTATATTTATTATTTAAATATCAAATTTTAGTACTATCAAACTTTCGTATTCAAATATTCACACTCTTTAAACGTTTAGGTTTTAAGAACCTTTTGTATATTTGTTGTAAATGTTTTAATTTATCAACATTTATATATAACATATAAATAATAATACTGTTTAGGTTTGGGATGTATTATTAATTAAAAATGCCGATTTTAGGGCAACGAATGGTTTGTATTTTATGCTAAAAAACCAGAAAAAGATAAAACACTATTTTAAAACACCGGAAACAGTAATAAAATCAAAAGCTTTAAAGTTAAAATAAACACTAAAAAAAATACCAAAATAATTATGCATATTAAAGGTAATAGCTTTATACAAAGTTAAAATAATTGATAAATTTCCCCAGTTGAAAAAAAACCCCTTAAGAAGTGGTGGGAACGAAACAGAGACCAACTAAAGAATGTTTTCTAAGGACTTTCTTGTCTTAGCCAAAGCCACCCTGCGCTTGCAGGCACAAATAGCTTGCCGTTGATTGGTTAGAACTCTACTACTTGTCGCATTGGCGAGAAAGAGATAGACTGCGCTTTAAACGCTCCACAAAGAGACAAAATACCAACGCAAGCCAGACTTAGAAAATCGATAGAAGTTAAAATTATACCGTATGTTTTTAAAAAATTGAAAATAGTTTAGCAAATTTGTCTCCAGTTACAGAATATAAATTATTGTGATGTTAGTGGCTCAAAGGACATATTAGCCGAATATAACTTTTATTAAAATACAGCGAACCTGAAAATATACCAAAAAAAAAGTCGCTGGTGTTGCCATAAATTGTACTTCTTCTTAACCTAGTCTTGCATATAATTAATGCTTGTTGATGTCAAAAATAATATTTAATTATAAATATTAAAAAACTTATAAATGGCAAAAATACCATTTATATTCAAATCCCGTTTTGTTACAACGACGTTTGGCGAGCTTGTGGGTCCGAGTCATACTTAATGCATGGTTGTGTTGTTATGTATAAAAAGCTATTTTGGAGACAAAAACTTTGGTAAAAACTGGGCGACTGATCCTAGTATGGATGGAAAAGACCCAGTGTAAAAAAAAATATAAGTGTGCTTTTGCTCAAGCGTTTTGCGAGTCTGTTATTCTTACTTTATTCTGCCCAGGCGCAGCAGCAGTTATCTTTATTGAAGGTAACGACAGGCGCTAATTAGAGCTGAGTAACAATAACCTTTACCGTTAGAGAGCCATCTACCCAAAACCAACCAAATTATGGTGATGTGGGATTCTGTGACAGGAGATTTGTAGGTTAGAAAGTTTGTTTTCTGTTGATTGTTTTTTATTCGTTGGATAACAGCAAGGCAGAGCGCTGCTGCGCCCGCGCACAATAAAGGTAAGGCTGACAGACTGGCAAAAAATTTAACCAAAAGCACTGTATTTAAATTTTAAAAAACCCTAAATTGATACCCCATACGATTTTTTTTGTTAAATTAAGACTGCATATGATAGAAATGAACATATTCTCCTTAAAGTAAGATCCCATAAAGAACATTCCTGTACTTCAGTTTTTCGCGAAGAGATGACGCTGAAAATTTAGTGGCCTTAATCTTAAAAAAACGTCTCGCCATCTATTCACAAATTACCGAACTACTACTAGCAGCATGACAGCATTGTCGTTATTTTTTTTAGCCCGCTTTATTTTTTACTACACAAAACTTAAAATACAAGTCAAACTGAATGTGATCGTTTAGTATCAAAGGTGAACCGAGAACTTGGGAAGTAAACAAAGGTTAGCGTATTTGAAGCTGGAATGAACACATTATTTTCTTCGAATTTTATTTTTTGTGTAAAGAAAAATGAAGCGGGCTAAAAAAAATAACGACTGGTATGTCTGAAAAATATTATTTAATAAGAATATACTAAAAAACAGTAAAAAAATTGCCTCAGTTTTCAAAAAATTCAAAAAATATTAGTTGTTCATATCATATCTACCTTTTGTTTACAAAAATCAGCTGGACCACCAGTGACATGAAAAATTATACACATATATATATATATATATATATATATATATATATATATATATATATATATATATGGGTATTTTTCCAGTCTTATATATCTAAATATCTATATATTGTCTTATATATCTATCTATATATATATATATATATATATATATATATAAGATTCGAAGACCGGTCTAATTCTAGAGACCGTGAGGAACAGACTTGCAAAAAGCACCCTACAAAATAAGATAACAAAAAGATCAAAAGTGGTTAAAAACTATTATTGCTATGGAGCTTAGCATTTTGGGATTCCTTTGTTTAGTGTGACAGACTGGAAAAATACCCAAGAGAATACAGCTTGCTATCAAACTTTAAAACAAACATTTATTTTAGTTGCAAACTTTGTCATTGGAAGAGAGAAGTACGAATTAATATTCAGTAGTTTTTTGTAAAGACATTTCACCGAATTTCGGGTTTCAGGATGTATTGAAAACGCCACTAAACTGATTTTATTTAATTTTCTTTCTGTGGAATATGGCTTTAGTTATTTGTACAGAGCCTCGGTAAAGTAGAGGGGGAAAATTTAGGACACTGATTGTTTTCCCTAGCGCAGCCATCTTTTCTTTTGACACTTCGTAAAGAAAGTCGATCGAGGGTACATAAAATATCGGAAAATTAGACGATAACTACGTAACGTATAATCCTTTTTTTTAGCTTGTTCTTGCCGTGTCTACAACAAACTAAAGTTTATGGCTTCCTCAGCGAAACAAATAAGAGAGGGGTCTGTTTTAAAAGCACATTTTTCATATTAATTTAAGAACTACCTAACGAATTAAATTCTTAAAAATACCAATGTGCTAAACGGTATCCGAGCCCGTAGAATTCATTTCGGACATTACTTAGCATCGTAGGTATTACTAGTTGTAGAGTTCATCCAAAATGGTAGCTCTGTGGCTCTTAAATGGCCATGCGAATAAAAAATCCCAGTTCATGTTTTTGAGGATAGTGGGTCCGTTTTTACGTAACCAGTAACGAACAACGGAAGGATTGTGACGGCCATGAATTGAAAACGAATTTTTCTCTGTAGAACAAATATATTTAATAACATTTTCAGTCTGATTCGCTTTTTCAATCATGGTTTCAAAAAACTCCATTCTCGGAAACTGATCATCTGGAAAAAATTCTTGCGTTTTCTTTACTTTACTCCGGTACCCATGTCCTTTTAACGAAACGGTTAAGGGTGATGATATGCCGACATCATTGGCTTTTCCTTAATGGAACAAGAAGGTAAAGCTTCGACTGCGGCATAAATCATAATTTCGCACCGTTCTTTTTCCCCTCCCATTTCACGAACAAGAAGTACCTCTCCACCACTGAATTTGTGGAAAAAATTGACACATCCTGTTCGTTGGAAATGGGTCACTATTTTTTGACGGTGTTACGGCTTGGAATATCCATTCCTTCAAACGCGACAACCAATAAATTTGGCACATCTTGATAGTTATTTGTCCCGAAATACCATTGAATCATCTGTACTTTTTCCTGAACGCTAGATATAACACGCGGCATGGCTTGAGCTAGAATTTGCCTGAAACAAATACCCACTTCCAACCGGTTTCACTACACATGACGGAATGACTAAAAACTTCATGAAAAACATACTTTCCCACTACCAGCCCGAATACGCGTGTAAAACAGCGAAACATATTTTGAGACACCGCCCAAAATATATTTGTCTCTCTTTTACTTCCCTCTTACACACATTGAGCACAGCAAGCAGTCTATGAATCGTATAACTTTTAACCATGCTGTATATTTAGGTACCGAAATTTGTTAAATGACATAAATAACATAATAAAGATCAATGACAAATTGGACAAACTCTATTTTAAGTTTTTGTAAGTTTTTTATTTGAATAATTTTTACGTATTCTTTTGTATTTATTCAAGGAGGCCTCAAAGCGACTAGAGTATAATTATATGATGGAAAACTTTTGGAACTTTGTCATTGTTGAAAACTATTGCTTAAAGTTCTAAGTCTAGGATCCACTTTACGAGTTGTGATTTATTGGTTCTTTTCTAATTTATAGTATAGCTTTTTTGTTTATTACTACTAAAAATATATATTTTTATTGGAATAAACAGATAGAAACATTATTTAGTTTTTGTGGTCATAACGCCAAAAATTTGTTATTTTGGTGTATTTTGAACTATCTCAGCAATATCATTATATTTTGCTAGTAATATAAATAAATGTTAGCTTTTTGCAAAAATCTGGCTACCCTTTGGGATGGGATATTTCCAAAGCACCTTTCAATACCTAAATTTATGTTTATGTTTAAAACCCCCATTTGTTCTGGCCCTTTTCCAATATTTTACTTTATCAGTAAAATGTTTGATGTATAGAACTTTAACCAATGGACTAGAAGTACTTACAGGATTAATCCATTTCAAATTAGTATCGTTAATAGAGTTTTCATACCTTTGACAGTGGGAAGAAGAATTATAGATATCAGTTGGATGGATGAGTTAATACCCTGAGAATTTGTCGTTCTTATATTGAGACACCACACACATGCATAGATGGTAGTTTTCCGAAAATGTATGTATGGTCTTCGGTGGTCTAATGTAATATAAATGTTGTTTATTGTTAAAGGTTTTTGTATTCATAAAACGTGCAGCACGCGGCACTATAATATGGCCGGGTTAGATTCGGTAGATAAAGGGGCTTTTCACTAGATCCCCTCAGATCAGTATAGCCCTGATTTTTCTCCACAGCCAAGAAGGGAGGACCTAATTTAAGGAAAAATAAGAGGTAGGTATGAAAAATAATTAGTATACTGTGGTTAGAACACATTATTCAAGATTTGTTCAGCTTAGGCACTGTTGTTGTTTACGCGACTTTGATCCAGCGCGGTTTGTGTCAATGAAGGTTTGGTGTGACACTTGAAATCAGTTTCTTATTTTAAGAGTTAAGTGCCGAAACTACTATGCCCCTTTTGTCAATTTTTGTAAGATATTCTACAAAAAGTTTCCTTGGAATTAGTTAACCGTAAGGGTACTTTTTATAAGTTTAAAAATCTGAAAATAACTAAATCAGAAGAGATTTAAAAAAATACTTTGCGACGAATTTGATGATACAAATATTACCAGAGCATTGCCTTTTGAGATATTACAGAAATCGAAAAAGAAATTATTATTTTCTATATCGAATAAGAAGCGGAAAGAAACTGGTATAACTAAAAATTAATAAAGTTTAATTACACCTTTTGTAAAAGGTATCACTTGCCCCCACGAACATAAAATAAATGGAGCAAAACTGATGTATCAAAAAAAAAACAATAAAAATCTTCTACTTGATTTTTTTTACCAGGATTTGAAATGTTGCTATCTTAAAAGGGTCTATTTAAGTCCGTAGTATATACTGTAATGAAGGTGAACCCAGTTTTGTAATACATTCATTTAAAATCAGGGAGTTTATTTTAAACGCTTGGACGCATTAATTTTAATTTTTAATTATATATTTTTTTAACAATTCATGTATGCGGGTTCCCCCAAAATTATGTAAGGACCATCAGCCAAAAAAGTTTTATTTTTAAACTTGAACTGCTTCGAATTCGTGGTCTGTTTTATGTAGGAACTATATCTTATACCTATACTTTACATTTACCAAGAAATTTGCGATTTATTTCTTTTAAAATTTTTGAGGTGGGTTCGGTTCGGTTCGGTTCATTTTATGTTGATTTTAATTTTAACCTGCAAATTTTTTAATTTAAATATATATAAAGGGTTTTCCGAAAACCTATTTTTTAAGAAAAAGCGTCAGTTTCAATTTTTTATTTAATTTTTGAATTCTGTTTTATGTACAACAACCAAGTCATATATCTAAGCCCTACAGTTATCGAACAATTTACGATTGCAGATTGATTGACAATAAAATTGTCTGTAGCGGCCCTGTTCTTTTAAATATTTCGGTTGTATTAAGGTATAAAAGCTTCGTTTTTAGATTTTAAAATTGCTCTTTTATTTTTATCTAAACTTTTTATTATACATTTGATTTCGGTGGAAGATAATCAGAGACTTCTGTCGTTTTGTTTTATACCTGTGATGTAAGGCAATTTTCTGTGTAACCTGCAAGCTTTTAAAGCTATATAAAATACGATAAAATAAATCAGAAATTTCTTTTACTTTACAGCACACCTCTATTTGGCTTTCCATGTTATTGACGCCTTTTTTGCTTTTATGTTAGGGCTCTATTGTTTTATATTTCTTTTTATTAGATACACCGTTTCAAACAAAAAGGTAAGAGTTTTGATTTTTTTAATGCGGCTGCGGCAAATTAGGCTTAGTAGCCATAAATGAAAAATAATGCATCTTCAATTAGCGTCTAACTTATTTTTCAAGGTGTCATTACATGCCAGAATTATGCTGCGACTTCTGAATACCGTGTACAAAATCAGTTGCACTCCATAGATGTCCGGCTTTTAAAATTTACCCAAGTACGTTAGAGCATAAATATGGGGCATATCCATATTCCCACAGCACAAAAATCACATCAACGTTAAATTAACGTGAACAAAAATAACAAAGTTTTTTTTTACTTGAAAACAACCTCATACCGTGTAGTATTTATTTTGTTAAATCTACATGCTTAAAGATAACTTAAAAACAAGGAGAAATCAAGCTATAAAAATGTACTTTTTGTTGAAGTTTCTGGTGCTGTGTATATAACGTGTTTTTTACCCTCGTTATTTTCATGTACCAAATTCACACTTGAAACGTCCTCCACAACATGTTTTAAAACGCCACTAGATTAAGACTTCTCATATCTACTAACTTTCTGCGTCTTTTTTGGTCACGTTTTTTTAATAACATTTTTTTAACTTAAAAGGGACGCGAAAGGAAGTTATAAAAGTTAACTGGTTTAAAACTACAACACTTCAAGACAACTTTAAAGATGGCGCTCAAGGCAAGACAAAATATCTATATATCTAACTATATACATTATGTTTTTTTTAAAAGCTAAACAAGATTTTCTAACAATAAACACTTTCACAGAATATTAATGTCTTTATCAGGTTAATAACAGATGCGTCGTGATCGTGGATCAGGGATCAGTTCCTTAACAGGTTTTTGGAGTTTAGAGGCCAAAGCACTGCCTGATAGATTTCGTCAAAGTAAAAAATCCCGACAATAGGTGGCGCTGCTGCTAGTAAAATCTCAAAAATATTCGTTAGAAAAGCCATGCAAGTCGCGTTTTAAAATTCGTGTAGAAAAGGCGTGAATCTAATGTGATTTTAACGTTTATAAAAATCACTTGAAACTAACGTAAAAACATTGCTGTTTTAATTTGTTATTAAAACGCAGTTTTTAGCAAGGTTATTTTTTATAACGTTAATGAATGACTTATTAAGCTTGTTTTCATATATGAAATAAAAACGTTTTTTTCTAGCAGCTTTTAAAATCAACGTTTTTTTTCTCACACCTTTTTTACGTGTTAAACACGTGATTATGCTATGTGGGTTAATACCTATTTAATTGTTAATGTTCCTTTTTCGGGTAGACAGGATTTCGGTTACTTCGCATGCGTTAGTTTTGATGGTTTTGGAACATACTCCGATACGTCACTACATTATTTGACAATTGTCAAAAGTTTAGGGTTATGTCAATTATTTTTTTCTAAAAACTAGTTGATTGGGTAAAAATGTATTAAATTGTGGATTAAAAATGTAGTTTTTCTAAAACTAATTGTGTAGATTTATTGTGGACATCATGAAGAGTGTTTAATGGCATTTATAAACTACCCTTTACTTTATTAACATATTATGAGGTAAAATACAAGTTGTAATTTATGGAATCGCCTGTCCTTACTTCTCCCGGACATTTTTCCACAAATCGCACATGTTTTACATGAATTATTTCCCATTTTTTACAGGAAAAAATATAAATTTACACGACAAACGCAAAACATCACAAAATTTAAATAAGCAACAAAGATGGCCTCCACCCATACGGCAGTTGTGTGTCTACATGACAAGACACACGCCTTCGCACTTGAAAATTCGAGTCCGCGAATTTAAATTTGCCATTGTTTCCAAAGCCAGCTATGGGGGAACATGTATTTATGCTATAACGTTTTTAGTTTTTTCTATGTATGAGTGAGCGTTGCAGCCTTCAACTACGACCTCACGGTGGGTCTATTGTTGCTCACTTTTGAGGACTTTCTCACCACTACGCATTGGTACGGGCCGGTGACGTGGTGATGTCGGTACCTACAGTATGGATTGCGCGGCTCTGGTACAAAATAGCGCAGGACAAAATAGCGTGGACAAAATAGCACAGGACAAAATAGCGCAGGACAAAATGGCGCAGGACAAAATAGAACAGGACAAAATAGCGCAGGACAAAATAGCATAGGACAAAATAGCGCAGGATAAAATAGCGCAGGACAAAATAGAGCAGGAAAAAATAGCGCACGCTAAAAAATCCCAAGCCGATTTGCCCTGTCCAGCCGAAGTGGACCAGGGGCCGAGGATAGGTTAGGTTAGTATCCCAACCTGACCCGGTTAGGTTTTTTTACAAAAAAAACTTACCTGAACACCACTTCGGCTGTGGCAATTTGATTGATAAGGTTAGGCCTTCACTATTTCAGTAATGCGCTATTTTAGTAATGCGCTTTTAAGGCTTGCGCTATTTTGGTCATGCACTATTATTACCTGCGCGATTTATTCCGCGTGATTTGGACCTGCGCTATTATGTACCACTGCCGTAAGAATAATAATAACATAAACAAAACTAGCCTAACCAGGTCAGGTGAGGTCTGCAGGTAAGGTTTTAGTATATTAAACTAACCAAGTAAGGCTAGGTTATTTTTTTGGTATCTTTTTGAGATCTGCGCAATTTTGCGCTATTTGCGCTATTTTGTCCTGCACTATTTTGTCCTGCGCTATTTTGTCCTGTGCTATTTTTCCGACGCTATTTTGTCCTGCGCTATTTTGTACCAGAGCCGATTGCGCCTTACAGTGACTGTTCAAAAACACGCTATTTACGTGAAAAATTTGTTTTGTTTAAAAATAATACACTCCAGTACATAGTTCTTTCTGTTCTCCATAGTCTCAACTTTATATTTTTTTGTGAAAACAATAACAAAAAGGTAAGAGTCATTCGACGTTTTTTATTATTTTTTTTTCATGTGCATATTTCACTGAATGTTTGGGTAATATAGCACTTTACCAACTTCTTTTTTAAAAGCAAATTAAAAGTTTCCCATATATTTTGGACTGCAGGTATGCTTTTAAGTTCGTTTACAAAAGTTCAACTATAATAATTTTTTGTTGGTTCTTTTTTACTTTTTTTTTTTAAATACAGCTTGTGTCTATAAACCAATACTCACTGCCTTTGCTGCCGAAGCCTTAACTGTGATTTGAGTAAGTTTTTTTGCAAAGTTATTGTCTTTTTAAAATTTTTATACTATATGTTTGTACAATAGAATTATTTGCTTCTATTGCAATGCTTGTTGTTTATTTCAGGGCTTAAAAAGTGTTTTAAACACGAATCAGCTTCCCAAAACCCACAAAACATAATTTACTAAAATATTGGGGTGTTAACACCGATTTTCACTTCTCAAACCGAGGACAGAGAAGCTAATTTAGAGAAACAATTTTCAAAAACATATCATTTGAAAAAAAAGTAAAAAAATGTCATTCAAAGAAAATGTTTTAGAACAAATTTTCATTGAAATTTTTTTAAAACTAATTTCCTTTTAAAAAGTATTTTTCAATAAATCTCCGGTTAAAGAATAAGTTTTCAAACACATTTCCCTGTGAAGGAAAAGATTTTAAACAAATTTCCGTTTAGAAAATGTGTTTTCGAACTAATTTCTGTTCAAACAAATATTTTTCGAACAATTGCATTTAAACGAATAATTTTCGAACAATATGTTTTCGAACCCCTACTAACGACCTGAACAAAATAGATTTATTAAATAAAACAATAAAAATATGTTTTGTGGTGTAAAAAACTAATCATTTTATTTACCTAAATAAAAAGCTTGCTTAGTTCTGAAACGCCTTGTATTTAAGGTATTTTTAGTTCTAATCAGTGGCGTTTATAGGAACCCCCCTGCCCCCCCCACCCCTCCGAAGTTAAGATTTTCTTAGATATTTTTCACATATTTTATAAGTACATATAAAATAAAATACGATTCCCCCCCAAACTGTCTCGGCCACCTCAAAACTATTTTCTATATACTGTCGTGTACGATTTTGTTTTCAATCAAACCCTTAAACGAGTGTACCGTAGTGGATCTCTTGTGTGTACAATATAAATATAAAACAGTTTTAAGAACGTTACCAACTTTAATAACTACAAAATAAAACTCTGTTGCAATTTACAAATGGTTGCAACACTTTTCTTATGACCTATAAAACAAACAAGAACCAAAATATTAAAATAATTACATTACGAAAAAACAACAAAGCTTGCGGGCAATTCCTCGAAACAGGGATATTAGTAACTCCTATACTAGTTTCAGTCTGCAAAATATCTTATGTTTCTTTACTGACTATTTATTTTAGAGGTTTTAGTTTAAGTTCAACAAAACTTAGAACGTGACTACCGCCTTGTCTCCTCAAAGTTTGGGTTTTTATTAACGGTAGGTTGAACCTAAGTAATTAATTATCTCCTCTCTGAAGAGCGTGAAAGAACCAAGTCAGTGGCATTTCTAATAATCCTAACGTTTACTTTACATTCTAGCTAATGAGCTAAACAAGTTAACCTAAACGAAAACAGAGATAAAATGATATTTTATAGACAACACTTTCTTATCTCACAGTTTTTCCATAGCCAATCACTTTGAACGGAAAACCCTCTCTCTACTTGATGTATTTCCATGCTTAACTATTACGACTCTCACTCAAGACTTTTCAGTAGTTTTCTTGGCATCAAACCACCTGCTGTGTGGTAGGCGGCAACTAGTTATTTACCATTTTGGAGGGAGGCGAAACCACTATTTATCTCAACAGAACCATAATTGCGTTTTAGTTCTTCCAAGATGGTTTCGTACAGTGGCTTATCTCACAGTTTTTCCATACCCAATCACTTTGAACGGAAAACCCTCTCTCTACTTGATGTATTTCCATGCTTAACTATTACGACTCTCACTCAAGACTTTTCAGTAGTTTTCTTGGCATCAAACCACCTGCTGTGTGGTAGGCGGCAACTAGTTATTTACCATTTTGGAGGGAGGCGAAACCACTATTTATCTCAACAGAACCATAATTGCGTTTTAGTTCTTCCAAGATGGTTTCGTACAGTGGCACAGTCAGGGGTAATTTGCATTCCTGAAAATACGCCACTGGTTCTAATGATTACGCTCTACCACTTCCAATAAAATAAATATAATTAAACCTTCTTAACTGACAAATTTATTCTATATTAAATCTGGTTGTTAGGTAAAGAATAAAATGTTAATTAAAAAAGGGCAGTGTTTACATTTTATTGTTTCTGAAACTCAATTTAAATACAAACTCGCTGTGTTTGAGGCCTTCGTTTTCGTATTTATTATGCTAATCACCTTTCCAGTTTACGAAAGTTTCCTTTTATTCCCTTTTTATTCGCACTTGCTTTTGGTTGCTAGATGTTTTGTGAGTGTTTTTGAGACGGTAACAATACTTGGTAGCCATTATGGGCCAGTCATTATAGATTTTTAGCTTGCAAAAGATGGTGTAGTAGCGATTTTGACATATGTTGTTGACATTGGAGTCCTAAAAATAAATTTGAGATTTTGACCTTGGGGGGGGGGGTGGCTTTTCCTGCCATCTTGGATTTAGCGTGCAGAAAAAGGGTTTTTTTTTAATTACTTGGTTACTGTACGTTTTAGAAAAAAAGTTTTTAACAAATGTTGACAATAAAATTTCCTACAAAAACGCTTTTGCACGTTTTTTGTAAGACGAATGGTTTTTGAGTTATGACGCTATTTTAACATTTCGCCGCCATTTTGGACTTTGAACCTTTTTTTTATTAGTGGCCTTTAACTTCGAAACTGCATATTTTTGAAAAAATCTGTAATAACATAAAATAAAGACCAACTAATAGCCTATAAAATGAGATATCATGAAGTTTTCTGAGTAGGTATTATCCTTGCTGAGAAACGAACCCTGAAGTGTTTAACACAAAAGGTCAACATAACAAGACAATGCACGGGATCCAGCCGCGACAATTTAGTAGTTTGGAAAAATTAATTACCTCTATTCTTCTCCGGAGGGCACCGGCAGTCCATCATCTGGACTATGGCGGAAGCATCAATCGGTTCGGTTCCGGTCGTGAAACCAATGTTTTATACTGTCACGAAGGGCGCTTAACATAAAGTCAAACCAATATTTCCCAAATAATTAAAAAGAAACTTAATAATTATTATTCGCAATAACTTTTTGGGACAACCTATAAGTCGATATAAACCGATTGACGTCAATAACTATTATTGCAACTTGGCAGAAATACAAATTGTGAAAGGCTTTCGCGGCCATCGTCCAATGATGGGTATGCTTTCGGGCTGTTCGGCTGTCGTCGTTGGAAATTCCTTCTCGACGTTTCGCCATCTCGAGTGGATGGCATCTTCAGGAGATGTTGACTGTTTGTCGGCTTCTCGAAGACTGGTCCAGTCTTAACCGCCTACAGGTGTTATTTAATCTGCATCCCTTAGTTTTTAAACAAAGATCTCCGTCGGCTCGAATCGAAATAACTCCGTTAGAATTAAACAATTGTTAAATAACGAATAAGTATTGGGGTTGTAAGGTAGTGACGTGATTAACGACCGGCCAATACCTATAACCAACCCCAGGGCCCCCCTTATTCGTGACAATACAATACACTCACCGGATCTAAGATGTTATAAATCGATGTTAGCCAATGCTGAATTTTTCTGCCAAAAATAAGCAGTCAACCACCCGACAATAAAATCGTAAACCAAAATTCGATCTCAGTTCATTAGTTGCGTATGCATTCAGTGTTGCCAACAGTCTCCAACGTCCGTATCGTGCCAGGGCGTGACGTACAATGGTAACTTCGCAAATAAAGACTTGTGTAGAAGTAAGAGGATAGGAAACAGCTGTTTTTGACTTTTAGAGAGAGGTTATAGTTTAAGTAAAGGAAAAAGGTAAGTATTTCAGTATCTTTTAATAGAATAATTTTCTGATACCGTGTAATAAGATATTGCCATCCAAAAACTATTATGTAAATTTGCCGAGATTTCCCAAAATTTGCATGCATTCAAAATGAAGTTTTTCGTGATAGAAATGCTTAAAATTCATGAAAAATTTCAAACCGAGCATTGCTTGCGTTAGCATTTCCTACGCGGATTTATCTGTAAATACATTTTTCTAGGTGGAACAATGAAAAGAATTGTACGTGGAAGCTGTAGAAAAATAGCCTCAATTTGAAATGTTATAAAATTACATTCCACGTTTTTTATTTTGTCTGATTTTCTGACGCGAATGCATAAATCGAGAGTGTGTTTAGTTTGAACTTTATAGCCTTTTTTTGCGAGGATTTTAAGCCCGATCGTGGCTTCCTACTCTAGTCTAATCCTCTCTTTTACTTAAGGCATTTATCCAGGGTGGCCCATAACTTAGGGCCGAAAGGCCAACAGGTGATAGAGGAGGTCATGTCTGATAAAAAAGTTCCTATAATGCATGGGTCAAAACTCTTTTTTTGGCATCAAAGTTGGCCATTTTTTAAACTTTTTTAATAATAACTTAAAAAAAACGCAGTACATATATGAAATTGGGTAAAGACGTGTATCAGAACAAGGGCAATAAATTGAAATAAAAATAATTTAAAAAAAAATAGTCAGTTAATTTTTTTTAGAAAAAAACTATTTTTTTGGTATAAATATTTTTGAATGTCATGTTAATTGAATTGTTCTTTTTTATATTTTTTATTTATAAAAACAAGTCTCTCGCGAGACATAGTAATAAAATTTTATTGAAATTTTTTCAAAGAATAAGTAAGCAAAAATTAATTTTTTTAAAAAACGATTATTTTTCATACATTTTTGGAGATTATTTTGACAGCCTGTACTCTACTTTGTAATGAGCTACGAAACTCAAACTTTGCACAGTGGTAAACCTTCATAGTGTTTACAATCCCTCCAAGTTTCATGGACTTAAAACAGTAAAGTAGTTCAAAAAACGTCGAAATTGCCACTCACTCACCCATGTATAGATCATCAAAATTCTACTATACTTCCAGACAGGCTACAAAGCTGACATTTGACACACTCATAGAAATTGTAACCAAACCCTTATTCTAATTAATTCCCTCCCCTATACATGTAAAGTTATGTAATAATAACATTACTATTACTATTATGAGCTTTAGAAGGCTGATAGAAACTATAATAAAACCATAGGAAAAAAAATTAATTAGACATTGCAAAAGTTTTGAACAATATTCCGCATATTTTACTACTTTTTTAAATGTTATCCAAATCCTTTAAAAAAGCAGTGAATTCATAACAAAAACATTTCATGTAAAAAAGCCAAGTACGTGAAAATGAATTGAGATAAAAGTAAAACCAAGTTCTTCAATACAAATTTCAAAATAAAAGGGTCTTACTAGTTTGGAAATGTTTTTCTAAACTTGGCTATTACGGCTGCAAATGACTCTTAGGCACAGTAGTGCTAAATTGAATATAAAGAAGTTTGGCTGTAATTGTATATCAAAAAACATTTCCAAACTAGTAAGAATTTTTCATTTTGAAATTTGTATTAGAGAACTTGGCTTTACTTTTAATTATTTTTACGGAAAACCATTTTGCCGTACTTGGCTTTAATAACATGAAATGTTTTTATTGTGATCCACGTTTCCTGAACAAAATAATACCCCGATGTTAAAACAGATTATTCATCTTTTTATTTAACCATTTTTTATCTTGATTTATCCGGTTTTAACCTTTTTTTATCCGAACCGGACGCCAGGATACACTGCGCGGCGTTAAAATAAATGAACCTAATTTATTTTGATGCTTTTTCTCGGACTGTAAAAACAAAAGTGCTACATTTCGTTTCATTAATGACCGTTTTGTCCATGAGATGGTTCTCCTTTATTTCAAAGCTGTTAAGCCTGTTTTATGTACATACAACCCATACTACGAAGAACTACCAAGTACGTTAGAGCATAAATATGGGGCATACCCATGCATTCTCACAAGCGATGCTTGAAGCCAGGACCCCTATCTAATTCTTAATGTTCCTTTTTCGGGTAGACAGGATTTCGGTTACTGCACATGCGTCAGTTTTGATGATTTTGGAAAATACTCCGTAACGTCACTACATTATTTGACAATTGTTAAATGTTTATGGTTATGTCTATTATTTTATTCTAAAAACTAATTGATTGGGTGAACATTTATCAAATTGTGGTAGTTTTTCTAAAACTAATTGTGAATATTTATTCTGGACAACATAAACAGTGTTTAACGCATTTATAAACCGCTCTTAACTTTATTAACAAATTATAAAGAAAAATACAAGTAGTTACCTATGAAATGGCACCTCCTTACTTCTTCCGGACATTTTTCCACAAACCGCACATGTTTTACGTGAATAATGTCCCATTTTTCAAGGAAAAAAAACATTATTTTACACGACAAACGCAAAACACCGCAAAATTTCAATATGGCCTCCAGCCACATAGCAGCTATTTGTTTACATGACAAAACACACGCCTGCGCACTTGAAAACTCGCATCCGCGAATTTAAATTTGTCATTGTTTGAGTTACGTAATAGGGACCTATAGCATGTCCAGTTACCTAGTTTGAACCTTATCCTTTACCAAAAGATAGTGTTTGACCTTACTTATGTTCCAATACCGCAGGCTACTAGTTTCTTTATTTAGAGGCAGTGTTGCTGCGCATATAACGTTATCTCAAAATGTAATGCAAATTTAAAATATTTTTGATACCAGACAATCATTTCAAAAGCTATCAATGCGATGTAATCCGCAGATTTAATTTTAAGTCAGTTATTGAAAATTATTTTTTAATAAAACTTGTACGTATCTGTTGCCTGGCAACAGTGTTGACCAATTAACCAAAAGTTATTTAATGTTCTGTGAAGTGCGTAAAAAAATAAGAAATAAATAGTAAAAACAGACCTAATCCTATATTTTCCTGGCAGTTTTTCACTGGTATTGCTCTTTCAGTTTTTGTCTAGTTGCTTTCAGAACTTTTTAAATAATTTTGCTTGCAGAACACAAAACAGGCTTTTGACAGATAAATAAAAGATAAAGGATAAAAAATTGTGTTTGCAAAAGGTCAAAATTAGACTTCTAATATCACGTGACATCTGTCATTTAATGTCGCATTTATAGACAATTGTTTTAAACTTATGCTGTATTTAGCTCGAATTTTCTGGAATTTGTGAAAATTTTCCAATTTTGTAAAGCTGAAACCAACGATAAATCAAATTTAGCAAATCAGTAATAAGACTAATAAGTTGTACTATCGTACTAGTTATAAAAATAACACAAATTAACACTACTGCAAAATTTTTAAAAATCGAAATTGGTTTCGTTTTCTAAGCAGACTTTCCTATGGTCAGTACAGTTTATTAATTATTGACTTTTTCTATGGTAGGTCTATTGTTACATTTGTATAGTTTTGTAATCCTAAAAAAGAAAAAAAATTGTGAAAAAGCGTACAGATCACGTTTTTAAAACACGGTTTTGCAATAATAGGATCTTATCTAAGGCAAAGGTAAAAGCTGATTGGAAATTCAAGAACGTGATATGCCTCCTATTCAATATATGACTTACACTCTTGGCCACGTGGTGACGTCGCACAAACTTTATTGCATTTTCTACGAATCGTAAAAACTTTATAATAAAAACCATTTATCTGAAAAGCTCTGATAGGTTCCTACAGTTTTATATAGGGTGTCCCATTTAAAACGGGATTACTCGAGTACGGCTGAAAATTTTAAAAAATGCCGACACACGTCGTTTTGGTTGTTTGCCGGGGGACACTTTTTCGCGATTTTGCGACATCTCTATCTATAGGTGTTGAGCGTGGGCGCATCTCACTCCTTGATTTTGGATTGGGAAAGTGGGTCGAGTAATACCTCGTTGGAAAGGTCTTTCAACTCTTTATTCAGAAATTATTTTATTTTCCATATCGAACAACTAGTTTTTGAATTAAGTATTTGATTTAGAATTTATTAGATGACCATTCTGAACTAACTGCATAATTTTTCTTAGACTGTTCAACTGCATTATTATCGTTATAAGAACTACGTAATTCATAAAATGATCCCCTCTCCCGCCTATTGCCTTCAAAAGTTGACCATAACCTTGGTGAAATTCCCAATTCGTTCGTGAAGGGAATAGACCCTACCGTACAATTAAAATAAAACTTGGTTCAAACAGATAATATTATGACTATCCTTACACAGGGCTATCAAAACGGACGGTACCACGATCCTCTACTTTGTTGACGTCACATCAGGTGCTGATTTTTTTTTTTAGCTAGTCACGTCACGACACAGCTGATTGTCTTTAAAATATTGAAGTTAGAATGACGGTTCACGAATATTTGATTTTTTTAAAATAAAGCCGGTTTTGAGATTGTTTTTACTATATTCTTGCAGAACAATTTTTTTTAAATCTATAGTAATCCTTAATTTTTCAGAGCCGCTTCATTAGCTTAAACAAAAATTAAATCTCAAGCAGAAGCGAATTTGACAAACACAGATGACAAGGTCAAATACATGTCAAATATAACAGTTGGCCTTTACTTTTTTGTGGTATTCTTTAAAAAAATTAACCTTGGAATGATTTCTCTAAAACAGAAGAGAGATAAAGATGTAATTTAATTTTAAAAAGTTAGGATTTTCACCAAGGTTATGGTCAAATTTGAAGGCAACAAAGGGATAGGGAAAAAGTGTCCCCTCGCAAACAAAATCGACATGTCTAACCATTTTTAACATTTTTTAGCAGTTCTCGAGAAATCCCGGTTCATATGGTTTTAATAAATAGAGACTTATTGGAAGTAAAATAAGGTCTAGCAGTAATAATGCTAGCTGTATATTGACATCTACGCTTGCACAGTAAAATACGGCAGACTTTAATAAGAATTTTGCTAGACATTATTAGTACACCAATAAATTTTGACGGTGTGTTGTAAAGGCCGCTTGACATGGAGCAATAGACTTCCAGTTGCATCCAAGATTAGGGTGCCTGATATGATATCTATTGTACAAACAAACAAAGTGCAAGTGTATTGCTCCATGTCAAGCAGCCTTAATTTGTGAGCTGAGCTGTTACTTTTTTAACTAACCATTTTGCATTCTATATTTTTTTTTCTTTTGGGGGGTGCGATGCGATCGTGATTTTCGTACAAAAATGTCATATTGCTCCCTTAAAATTTAGAAATATCCAAGTTAAAGCCATTTCTTGTTTGCAATCCATTTTCCCCATCCCTCCCAAGTAACATTTTAGGGCATATTAGCAAGCTGAAGGGTCAAAATTTCCAATTGTATCCCAAAACATTTTTCCTTAAAAAAATTACTTCGATATTAAAGGTTTCTAGGATATGTGATAAACTGGAAAATATCCCAAGAAATTGTTATTTACAGACAATAGATTTTGAAGAATTCTTTTAAGAAAATCTTTTCCCTCTTTGTCCGTCTTCAAACTTGTTTCAGCTATAAAGACAATTTGTGCTAAGCCTGACCTAGTATTCTACTTTGAGGTTCTCGATTTCCGTGGGCATTTTTAAGACAACATAGATTGAAAAACAGTGTTAATTGGCCTTAAAAACTTCTTGGAAGTTAAGGACTTTTTTTGGAGGTAAAAGTCATGGAGTCTACGAAAATATTTTCGGTGCACCTTGATCACAATAGTTAATAAAATTCATCACCATTTTTTTCGCAAGTGGTTAAACACCCACCAACCTTTATCACTGTGTTCCTCTTTTTTTTTATTTAAAAATGTTTTAATTTCCTTCTATTCGGACAACACACACAAAGCAGCGACCCCAGAAGGCATTTTGAGTTATTTTAAACTATGGGCTCAAATGAAGTTGAAAACTTGTCTACACACAGACATATTGTCCAAACCTTGGTCAAAGTCTCATCTAGGTAACTTAGACATGCAAGACAAATTGTGCTATTTTCTCCTTCCAAATAATCTTGATTTTTGTCTCCACTTTAGGAAATTTCCCTCTTTTCTAACCTATTAATTTGCTAGAGGGAAAAATTACTAAGTAAAGTTTAACCAATTTTAACCAAAAATATAACGTTTGCTATTAATCAGTATTTCCATTTAAAAATGCAACTAGTGAGATCCCGCCGTTCCGGCTTTGACCAAAACCCTACTTTGACAACGTTACACCTGCTATCACGGCGCCAGCCGGCAACACCAGGCATAAAACAAATGCTGGGTTGATAAGTGTAGGATATAGATTATCCCTCGTATATTGGGCAGTTGGCAACACCACACGGAAGTGATTGGTAATGCTGCTTTAATCCTCTAGCAGGTTGGTAATCCTGACAGGGGAGTGAGGTTAGAAGAGAAACACATTTTATTGAATTGGCGAATAATAACAACGCAGGAAACGTACATTGGCGACGAGTACACTCGGTACACACGTAAGTAAAAATCGGTGAAAAATCACCATTTTTAAGGTGCCCGTCTCATCCCTATTTTTGAGATAAATTACACAATTGCAGTGTTGGAAATTATCCATATGATGCTTTTTCAACCAGTTCATCCAGGGAGAAACTGGTAGCATTAGAGGAATTTTTGTTTTTTCTAGTAAATTCTTCATCGAATTTGGGGGTGCTGACTTTTTTTATTTTTTTGAAATTTGCCTTATTTTGGGTTTTATCAAACATTTTAGAAATTAATTTTTTTGAAATTTGGCAACGATGCGTGTTTGTACTCCCCTATTTTCTCCTCCACAGCTTTATTCTAAAATATGCACATTTTTCTATGGGTTTTTCGCATTTTGCCATCGTTTTAGACCATATTTTCAAAATCGGAAAAAAGTCAGCACCCCGAAATTCTTTTGTTTATCTAACACAACAAAAAAATAAGTTATAATTGGTTTTTATCATATGGCTTGATCGCCCAAATTTTGAAATTGCATGGGTTTTTTTTGTAAATTTATTTTGATCACGTGATCGTCGATTCACGAACTGCGAAAAAGGAAGATGAAAGAGAGAGACGTGGTCTGTCGTGCAAAGCAGAAACCTAGTAAGTCAAAAACTAGTGTTTTGGGAAATAGAGTTTGAAGTTTATTTAACTACATACTAACCATAGTTTATTTAACTACATAGTAACTATATTCAACTTCCTTGTTTTCTAAGATAGCCACATTCTAGAAAAACTCTCTGGTGCCGTTTTTTACGGTTATTTCAATGATATAAAAATCTCATTTTTGAGTAACTCGAGTTACTAGGTTTTTGCTTTGCATGCCAGCGGTACTTTCTGATAGAAATCTGTAATTTTTTCTTAATTCTTAATTTAGTTTTGACATCAATTACACAGCGGCGCTGTTACACAGGACAGCTGTTTTTGACTTTTCCAGTAAAAACAAATATTTCTAACCCAAGAAAAATAAAACACTAAATAAAAATTGATTTAAACATTTAAACGAAAAGTACAGGCTGCTTTCTTTTTTACAAACGCAAATACTGGTACCTGTGAATAAAAAATTCTACGAACCACAATATAGCTTGCAAAACGCGGTTTTCAAATTTAGATTGAGAAAGTACATTCCCGAAGTAGTATCAAAGTTTGTCACAATTTTTGAGAAAATAACATAGTACATATACCTCAAAAGCGACAGCAGCTAGTTGTTTTCACAAATAAATTGAAAATTTCATTTTCAACAAAAATAAATTTACCTCAACACCCAGAATGACTAGGTCTTTTCCTATGGATAGCTGTACATGCCTCCTGGCGAAAATTTGTTTTTTAAATAACACAATTTGTAGTATTACCAGAGACAATATAAGAAAGAAAATAAAAAAGTCAGGGTGCAAGCATAATAGAGATGTGGGGACATGCATTTTTGTAAACGATAAGGTAAAGTTTTGACCAATTGTATGTTTACTGCCTTCAATAAGAATCTTCTTTTTTATGCTATTATTGGAGACAACATATAAGAAACAAAATAAAAAAAACTATAACTTAAAACATGTATAAAAAAAATCTACTTTACCCAGTGACTCCTATCCCTCGATAACCAGCTCTTAGATCAATAAACAACGCCCCCATATAATAAACAAAGATACCAGGAAATGATGTAACTCTATATTCATAAAAATTCTACTATACCTATTAGGGACATTTTGAAACACTTTGACAATTGTTATCGTTATAGTTGTTGTCTAGGTATCACAACTTAGGTTGAATTACTTTATTTGCCTGACTATTTTTGCACTTACCTTTAGTAGAATCTTCTTTAATTAAAGAATAATACTTTTAAACTAATTTTTCTTTAAAAAAATACCAAAATGCACAAACTTGACTGTGGTTAATAAGCACTTTATAATTATTGGGATTTTATTGTTAATAAGTAGTTATTTACTTTTTCATCACATTTATGTCTAACAACTGACCTCAAAGTGTGTAAAGTTTGGTAGTTTTTTTAATAAAAATAGGCTTAAAAGTATTATTTTTTAATTGAGGAGGATTCTACCAATAGTAAGTGTAAAAATGGCCAGGAAAACAAAGCCAAATTAGTCAGGTTGTGACACCTTAAAAATAACTATAACAATAACAGTTGTCAAAATTTTTTGAGTTTTAAAATGTCCTTATTATCTCTGTCTTTCCAACTAAAAATATAATGGGTAGATGTAAACTCCAGTTCAAAAAAATTGAGACAAAATTTACTGACAGTTTGATGAGTCCGACATTTAAATGTTAATTGTACTGTTACATTTGTCAATAAAAAGTGTCTCAATTATTTTGCATTGGAGTTTTATGTACCTATGAGAACTTTCTTGGTGTGTTCATTGAACATTTTTTAAAACAACCTGTTCTAAATTTATAGATCGTTTTTGACAAAGCATGTTAAAAGTTATCAGGTAGGATATTTCAGTTCAAACCACATTTTAGGTTAATTTAGATCAAGTTTGGATCAGGGTGTTTATTCTTGATTGTCTGTACCGTGAGGTGAGTGCTCACCTTGTGGATTCATTTCCCCGTGCAATAAGGTGGTGAAATCATTTCAAGTTCACCCGTGAAAGTGAACTTTTCACTCACCTCACCTCACAGAAAGTAGAGAATAACCATCCCGATCTGATAAAACTCACCCTTCAATTTGTTTTTTTTTTTAAACAAGGCAAAAACAGATTTTATTGTTTGCAGAGGAGTTTTGTGTTTCTCTCAGAACAGTATCAACAACCAATAAAAACATTTTTATTAAAAAAAGAAAACCCGAGAGAAAACCATATTCTTACCTACTGCATATTTATGTTTTCTTGGAACATAGATTTGTTCAAAAATATTATCTTTTAACAAAAACACTTCGGTTCGGTAAAGCTAATATTTTTTTAAGAAAATGTCAAATTTTTTTTTAATTAAAAAAAGTTTTTAAACAATTTCTAATTGAAGAAAATATTTTGGGACAATTTCCTTCCCCTCCTTCAAACAAATTTTAGAAACTTTATAGTAGTACATAATTTGACATAGGTGCAGAGGTGCACTATAAATGAAGCTCAGAAAAATTACTTTTACATTTATTTATTGTTTAAAAATATTTATTATTCTATTGCTACAAATAACAAATATATTGCTGCCGATTTATTGTTTTTTTTTTTTTTAATAAATTACAGCATAGTAATAAAAATAGAAAACTTCTTAACAGGAGCTTGAAAAAAAATTATTATAAAATATCTGAAAATACATTCTACTATAGTTTTAAAAAACAACCAATTATTTTTTATTTAGCAAAACTATTTTCTAACATTTAAATTTACAGCCTACTCAGTTATTATTATTATAAAATTACAATCTATATTCTTATAAATAAACTCTAAAATAGTTCTATAATCAAATTCAAAATAATTGAGACACTTTTTATTGACTGTTTGACAGATGTGGCATTATTAATAATCTTTAAATGTCAGACTCGTCACACTGTTAGTAAATGTTGTCTCAATTTTTTTGAATTGGAGTATATAGAGCATACACACACAAACTGTTAGGTTAGGTTAAATTTTCTATATTATAAAAAACAAATGTTTTCTGAAAAAAAAAACCTATTCTTTATAGAAAACTAATTTTCAATAATATAAGTAACATTCAAAACAAATTTTCTTACAAAAGGTTCAAACATAATAATATAATATATGGTCGTTGGTTTACTGAAAACTGATTTGTGTTCAAAATAAAATTTTACAGAAAAGACAAAAAAGGTCTATGATGCCATTTATAAGCTGTCTGGATCCTTTTTTTATCCTTGCTTCAATTAACGTTATTATTACATTTTTTTGCAAATAATTTTATATAGGATATCCATTATGACTAGGGCTAATTGATTATGCAAAAAACTTATTTTTGAAACAAATGTCACATATCAGGTTTCATCGAACCAAAAACAAAGTACTAGTAGCTCCTGTAATTTGTTGTGGAAATTTTAAACTGTTGATTTTGAGTACCTGATTTCTTATGGAGTGTGAACTTGTATTGCACTTAGTAAATCCTAATAGTCAACCACCATCATTATTTCTGAAAAAAGAAGTTTATCATGAAAATAAAAAGCACATTATACACGAAATTATAAAACTGGCACTTTTTGCAAAGCAATTCATCAAATTGTAGAGAAAAAAATCCCCAAGATAATAATAATAATACAGATGTATTTCACTGTTTTTTATTTATAATCTATATTTCGATATATGTTTAGCAATTTCGGTTAGTACAGTAATTTGCTTAAAGCAATAAAAAATAATCTGCCAATATATGGGCCCCTAAGCTCACACTGGGTACTATAGTTATAGTGTACGTGTGAGCTAATATAACTAAAAACTGAAATATATTTTATTCAACTCCAGACTAAATTACCTTTTCTTTGATACTACACAAGCCATGTTTTGACTTAAACTCAAATTTTTGGAATCTACCCCCACCCTTAAGAAAAACAAAAAACTAAAATGTATTTTGTTAAACTCCGGACTCAATTACCTTTTGTTTGATATCACACATGCCATATTTTCACTTAAACTCTAATTTTTAAAATATACCCCCACCCTTTTTTAAAAAATAAATTAAAATGTATTTTGTTTAACTGCAGACTCAATTACCTTTCGTTTGATATCACACACGCCATATTTTCACATAAACTCTAATTTTTGAAATCTACCCCCACCCTTTTATTTGGTTTGTGTTTGGTGGATTTTGTTCATTTTTAAATGGGACCATCTCGACGCAAGACCCAGCCTAGGTACCAAATTTCATTAAAATCGGCCAAGCGGTTTTTGAGTTATGCGCGTTGGTCGTTACAGACAGACATACAGACAGACAGACATACAGACAGACAGACAGACGGCGCAACAAAAGTTTCAAAATCATCTGAAACGCAAAGATATATAAAAATTTTTGAAATCGGAGCAACTTTTTTTTTCTCCAAAAAATTAGGATCACCATAGCTCACACTACTATAGTATAGTATATGTGTGAGCTAAAAATAATATTAAATGTATCTTTTAATATACAGGCCGTTTCAACAAAAACTTAACAGAGGCCTTTTGGGGCACTTCAAAAATCGACGAACATGTGGATTTTGTTTGCAAGGGGACCCGTTTTGGCTATCATGCATTCTCTCCGAGGGGTATGCTTTACTAATATATTTTGGATATGAAAAGTGGGTCTAATGATACCTTGTTTTGGTTTGAAATGACAGGAATAAACAAGTTTGCACATTGACTGACGGGAGGAGGGGGAGGGATGAAAAAAGGGGGTATTTTTATTTTAGCTTTAATTTAACTACACCGAATTAATATTCAAAATATAACTTTTACCTACAGCACATACACATATTATGTATGCATGATAATACAAATTTCAAACAATTTTGTTCAGATTTTTTGTTACTTTTATTTGGTTTTTATTTTTTTTAACCATGAAGCCATAATTTCTCCATTTTGAAATTTGGCACATATTTTCCTAAAGCTTTGATAAAAAAATACTTTTTTTTGAAAAAAATCAAAAATAACTTTTTTGAAAAAAATAAAAAAATGTTTTTTTCAAAATTAAAAAAAAAAACAGATGGAAATATAGTAGGTCATGTGACAAATAGTTGGAAAGGTATTTAAATTGTCTTTACAAAGAGCTATATCTTATTAATCTGCGGTAAGTGGTCCTCAAGATATTTTAATTTTTGTGAAGCTGTGTTAGACCAAAATGGGTTAATTTTTTGATTTTTGAAAATTAATTTTAAAAAAACTACCAATCAGAAAAAAAAAATATTTTGGAATTTTGATCCCACCCATATAGAGAATAGGTGTACCAAATTTTATCAAAATCGGTGAAATGGTCTGCCAAACCTCTGGTTAATTTACCCTATTTTCTCACATATCTCAAAAAATACCCCAAAAAAAGAAACAAAATTTACACAAAAACAAAATTTTCATAAATAAAAAAGTTATAGACCCCCTCCCAAAATGCAGACTTATGGCTTACTATATTAAAATATAGTTTCCACCTTTCAGCTTCGCTTGAATTTTGAGCATCGTAAAGGTGGGACAGTTTTTTTCTTCCGCCCTAGAAATACCCTAAACCCCCCAAAAACATCGAATTTGGGACACCCTGTACAGGGTGTTTCATTATATTTCTACCATCCAATTTTTCCAGAATTTTTGTCCTAAAGGAAAAAATTAAAAAGAGATCTGCAAATGTTATCCTTTTTGTTTACGGTATGATATTTATTTTGGCAGTTTCCATATACAAGTGGCAGGTAAAAGTAACTTTTTTTTAAAGGAAACACCCTATATATTTTTACATTCATATTATAAATAGGGCTTAAAATTTTCTTTCTAAAATAATAACATACTTTATAGCTGTCAACAATAGTTTATGAGATATAAGCACTTCTTTCTTAATAATAAAAAAAAGTACCACTCGGCACCCCTGGTATATACCACTCTTTTAAGTTATATGTGACAGGTTGTGAAAAATCAAAACAATTTTGATGGTCAAATGTCATTTTTAGATGTTATAGACATCATATATGCCCATTGAAATCAGTAAAAGTTGAAATTATACTAGGAGTGCTACCAAATTTTTTTAATAATTGTAAAAATTTTAAATGATTATGTCTTGTATAAAGTATGTTATAGTTTTATAAAGAAGATTTTAGGCCTTATTCATACCTGTAAAAATATATATGGTGTTTCCTTTAAAAACATCACTTTTATTTCCCCCCCGCATATGGTAAATTTTAAAATAAATGTCATACTGTAACCAAAAAGGAAAACATTTTCTAAACACTTTTTAATTTGACTAGTAGATTTAGCACTTACTCATTTTGTAACTTCCGACTTCTTCTGTTATAACGTTCCAAACTCCTAAACTTCTTTGTACCCCAATTTTGTGGACGCTCAGGGGTCATTTTGCTCCCAGGTTCAAGTCCACGGCGCACAAATCAAAACGGTGACTTATAAAGTTCACCAAAAACACTATTTCTCACAAATATTTATCGAAATTTTCAAAAATGTTCTATCTATCTATCTATTGTTGGGTTTTTGGCTTTACCTTATATTATAATATTATTTTAGTCTACATATTATTTTGGTGTGTTTTAATCTAGTATTGTTATTTTCTTAGACTAATATTAAATTGTATTTTTGTTTTTAGATTTTAAGTAAATAGTTATTAGTATCATGTTTGGAATTATTATGTTTTATTAACATTAACATTTAAATGTATTTTTTTATAATAATGTTTGTATTATGAAATAGCATAAATTTGCTAATAAAGATTTATTCAATTCAATACCCTGTCTTTGGGTAATTAGCCAGCTCTTGGTGGTTGAGATTGGGGTAGTCTGGCTCTCTAGGCCACCCAAACTCAGTTTCTTTTTTTTTTTTGCTCTTTGAATCTTCTAATCAGCTTCAAATCCCCTCTTTTAGTTTTGTAGATGTTTCTCTTCCCATTTGATAACTTTGTAGTTATGTTGTGTTTCTTCTTAATGCTTTTCAGTGTTTCTTGCTTGTTTTGTATATGTGTATATCTATTTCACTGCAAATTTTTAAACTGGGAGTGGTAGTGGGTTTAAAAATGTTAAAACACAATCAAAACTGTTTAAAAAGATCAAAATTTTTTTAAAAATTGACATAACCTGTCTAATCAAACAAGGCCAACAAAAAAATAATCAAAGGCTAAACAGGCTAAATAGTAACGGCGCCCGTATTATTTTTTTTCGTTGGCCACAGTATGAGTCGAAATTTGGTCTCTAGATGGCGCCCATCGAACAAAATTGATGGGGGAATATTTGAGAGAGATAAATATTAAAGTCGGTAAAGGACAAAAACTATTATAGGCAACCAAGCCCAAGGACTGTACACACTGTGTACAGTCCTTGAACCAAGCCAGGGGAATCTCGTTATCCCTCCGTTAATTTTTTGGCTGTTCCAAAATTTCCGTAGATTGTGACGTTGAACCCAATGCCTCACGGGCCATGCTTGTCAAATGGTGACACTTCACTCATGTTTTATGTTATCATTATACTTTTAAACAGAACGATAAACAAAGCATAAAAATATATTTAATAAAGCGGTGTTCAAAATATCCGATGGCCGTATAAAAGGCATGTTCATTGTTCCAATAAGTCATTTTAAAAATTCAAAATAATTTATTATTCTATTCTTATAATCTCAAGCCCGTAAACAAACCCACGAATATTAAACCCTAAATTAATTTTACAAATATTGACCCTAAACACAAAAAGGCAAATGTTAAATAAACATAAAACCCAGTTGAACAACAAAACAAAGGGTATATGCTATGTATGTATAGTAGGAAGTACAAACATGCGTAGGCGTAGGGTCAAAAAGCAGACGAGACAATATTTTTAGGTACAGCGCAGTGGCGTATATAGAAAATCTCCTTGGGGGAGTCCTTGGATATTTTTGCCACATTTATTTCATAATATATTAAAAAGTCAAGTAGAGAATTTAAGAATATTGAGGTTTTAAAAATATTATATTTCTCATTAATTAGAAGCCAGCTTGAATATTGCTGCATGATCAATAGGTTAGAAAGAGTAAAACGTAAGTAAGTCAACTTTTTGCTGTTTAAATTAGGCATAGACAAAAAACTGTACAATTATGAAGAACGCTTAAAAATCATTGAAATAGATAGTCTTAGCAATCGAAGAGACTTGCGTTATGATTTGGTCATAAAATTTTAGCTAACGAAATTAACTGTCCCAAATTACTATCGCTTCTAAACTTGTTTGCACCCTTACGTCAAAACAGAGGTACCAGATTATTTTACTTGAACTCTTATAAAACAGATATAGGGAAAAATAGTATCGATAATAAAATAATGTCACTTTTTAATAAATACATACAGTCATTTATCGATATTGATATATTTACCTGCAGCAATTCATCCCTTAAGCATAAGATTGATAAAATTATGTAATAAATGCCACTAACCGATATTGATATGTTATTTTGATATAGTGAATATGTTATTTTTGTGTAACGTCTTTTGACAAATTATTTTTTTGTTATTTTTACTTTAGATCTTAGCTTTTTAGAGTCATTAAGGAATGTACTACTTGGGGGCAATCCTGTTATTCTACCTAAAAAAAACTAAAAAAAATAAAAAAAAAAGTAAAAAAATTAAAAATCTTTTTTAAATAATCGAGCCTCTCTTCTCCTCCTATATACCCATGCAATATGTACAATTTTTGAAGGGCTAAAATCGAAAACTCGCTTCCTTACAAAAACAGCAATCTGCGCTTTTCACCCTTTTACTGTAGGTTTTTTATTACCTTACTGCAGGGTTTTTTATTTTAGAAAACTCGGGACAGCCCTGCCTGGCTCATCCGCCTGTTCTTAACAGCGAATTTGTGTGTGCCCATCGGATTTTAAAACAATAATTTGTGCCTATTTACTACTACTATGTTGTTTTAAAAAGTTTTTCTACGTTGTCCGGCTCCTATTCTCCACCTCTTTCGATTCTGACAATCATCTTCTGTCAGGTTTTTTTGACTCATTGATCTTTAGATTGACTGTTGTAATTCTAGTTTAGGACGCCCTCTTTTACTGCGCCCTATTGGTTGCCACTCTAGAACCTGCTTTGGTAATCTTATCCATATCAGTTGTCTTTTAGTAATGTCATCCGTTATGCTTCCCTCGATTCCCATTCTTTCTTTTATGATCTTGTTTCTTATATGATGTGTTCTAGATATTCTAATTGATCTTTTTATTACAGCCATTTCGACACTTTCCATTTTTCTTTTATTTTTTTCTGTTATGCGACAAGTCTTAATTTCATACAACACCGTGCTTTTACCATTGTTTCATATATGTTAAATTTTACATTATTTTTATCTCTCTGCTCCATAAAATACTGTTATTCTTTTTTCCAGTTCCTTACAGTTTGTTCTGTCTTATCAAATAAGACACCCCAGTATACATACTCATTGCATGCAGATATTGTTTGTTCACTGTCTAGTTCTAACTCACTTGATTTGTTATCAATACATAATCTTCTCCACGTTCACTGTTAACCCCTACTTTTGGTATTCTTTCGTTAACTCTCTCATCATATAGGTACTCCATCTCTTCTTTATCATTAGCTACAATTACTTGTGCCTTTTTGCTTTTAATTAAAATAAATGGATCCGTGAGGATACATTTCTAGCAAGTGAACTTCATGCTATATAAAATATGTTAAACATTTAAAAACTGCTAAAGAAAGTCGTTTAATAAATCATGATACTTACTTTAAGCTATTGGGTGTTGGGCAACACAGCATAGCTTTGCCTTTGTGCTCTACAAATGTAGAAAAACTAAAGTGACATTAAAAAGTGTGCGAGTGTACATTGAATTAATGTTTTTTTTGTTCGTCGGCTAAAAATTAATGTAAGCCATACTTTTAGTTTTTTCTGTGTTGAACTTCAATACACCGCGATCGCTTTGCTCAAAACGACCCATTGTCACCACGTGGCAGTTTTATGTGTCTGGATTTGTACTTTTTTGTCGATTGTGTTAAAAATTGAACAATTGCAAATTTAACTGCTTAATGCAGTGGCGTTATATGCAGCGACGGCACTGGCCGTAATAAATGGGCGGGCTATGGGGACCATGCCCCCCCTAAACAGTCGGCTTTTGCAGAAAGTGACAGCAGAATAAATGTTCATCTTAAAGCTCCCGGTGGTCTTGCACCTTTAGGGCATATTATTAAATTACGTAACGCAAAATCTCAGGATTTTTTGACCCCCCCATCCCCCTCTGTAACGCATTTTTGAATATAAAAATTTATTTTGCGTAACGCAAGGCTGCTATTTTAACTGTCAAAAGTATCGAATTGATTGCTTTGCAGAAATCTGCGTTTGTCATTTTTAATTCAAAGCTGATCGCAAAGATGGTGTTTAAAGTAAAAAAATCTAGGGTCACTGCATCCTGGAAGCCTGGCGTCTTCGTGATGCAGTAACTCTAAAAAACTCAGCACGACGCCGACGGTGACGTGGCATGCGATTTTACCAAATTGATTCGATCAGTTAGAGGCTATTCGCAGGGATGTGGCTGGAAGTTAAAAAAATTGGGTTGTTTTGTTTTAGAAGGTAATTTTGTATAATGTAATATATTTGTTTTATTTGTATTTAAATATAACTTATTTTTTCTTGAATCATAGTTAGGAAATCAAAATCTGTGTTAAACCTAACCGTGGTCAATTGATCGCAAACATATCCTAACCAGTGTGTGGAGCACCAACATTTTGCAAAAATAAAGTGTTTTTCGAACAAAAAATGCCTTTTCAAATAACTAATTTATAAAATGAAGAAAAAATTTTTTTTAGAAAAAATTACGTTTTTAAAATATTTTTTCAAACTATGCTTTTTTATACACGAAATATTAAAATAAAAATTAAACAAAAATTCTCATCGAGAATTGTCGCGCTGCAAATTAGCCGGCGGCGAATTGTCCCCGTGGTGAATTTGCCCGCAACAAATTGGCGGCAGCGAAATTGTCCCATTTCCTAATGCAAGCATGACGCCAATGGTTTGTTGTAACATACTCAATAAGAAATACGAGAATTCTTTTGATGGTTGTTTGATAGACGAGAATAAAACTTTTATACTTTACGAATCTATCTCAAAAAGCAATAAAGCATTTTACTTCCCTATACTTATTCTCAGGGTGGGCGTATATAGGTGACAAAAACTATTATATAACATTTTAGAGTCTACTATCACAAAGTACTTTGTGCTACTATATAACGAGATCCTTGCAATACCTATAACAAACGTAACATAAACCCAGGTTATAGGGATACGAATACTGGGTAGTTGTTTACGACGACATATGATGGTTATTTAGTGGCGGATCCAGGGAGGGGCCAGAGGGGCCCGGGCACCCCTCCCCCCTTCCTGACATAAACGTTTTTTAGTTTAAGGGAAGAAACGCCAAGGCATCAACCGCAAGTTTAAACAAAATTTAACCGCAACAACACTTTTTTTATTTTTTTTATAAAAAATATTGAGCATCTCGTCACCTGTGAATTTAAATTTCAGCCCTAAAAATTATTAAAAACGCACGCGAAGCAAGAAGTATTTTGGTTTTTGCTTCCTTTGGCCCCTCCCCCCTGGAAATTCTGGATCCGCCACTGGGCTTATTGTAAATACCTTACAGACCAAATAGTTTCTCGTTTAAATACATGGGCCATTTTAGAAATATACCCAGTGGCGGCTGCTACAGGGAGGGCAATGTGGCAGTGCCCTCCCTAAACTAGAAAACAAACAGTATTTTTAATTGATTTATATAGTTGTTTTTTTTACTCTGTGGTTAACAAAAGGCGATTAATTGGGTAAACTTTTTTAGCGTAAATAATTACAAGCCGGCAGCATCGCCTGGGACAAGATTTTAATTTCACCCGTTTTTCAGCGGTGTATGGCTGGCTGTTCTCGCGCGAGGGCGGGAGGAATGTTTGTTTTAGTTCACGTCGGCCATATTCATCGTGCGAAAACGTTCGTTGCCCTTCCTACGTGTTGCCGGTTCTATCCTTAATGAAGACGTATGAGTTTGTTTTGATTTGGGGTAAGTCAGTCGTTAAAAGTCTTCCCGGTCGCGTGTCCATTGTTTGTTTTTGTTTGTTTTTAAAATGGAAATAAATACCGTCGATTATATAATTAACTAAAAATCCTAAAAATGAATTAAAATTTTAGTGCAGGTAATAAAAAATTATACGATGCTGAAAACTGGTTGTGCGGTTGTGAAAAACGAAATGCTTTTTTTGCTTTATTTGTCTTATTATGAACAATTGCCAAAGGGAATGTGTGATATCAAGCACTTTAGTGAAAAGTTAAAGACACAAAGTAAGTGCTACTTATTAATAGTTTTCTGAGCTAGGCAAGACTGATATTAGGTGCGAATTAAATAGTGCCTATAGGCAAAACATTACCGAACATAATGAAAATGTGGCAAAAAATAGACATATACTTAGTAGGTTAATAGACTGTTGTTTAGGTAAGTTTTTTATCTGCTTTCCCCCCCCCGTAATTTATAATGTCACCAGCCACCACTAAATATACCAAGTCAAATAGTGCCTTTGGAGCGTAATATGAACCAAGTTAATTTAAATTGTTTTTTTTTTTGTTTTTTGAAAAAAATCCATGATTAAAAAGAGAAAATATCTTAAATTTTTGTTTTACAAACATCGCATTTTCAAAATTTTTTGTTGGGGGAAAGAAACTGGAGTATTTATTTAAAGTATTTAACACTATTTTTTAAAATAAAACCAACATTTTTGCTGAAACAAATAAAAAATTTTGTTTCAGGAAAAATATTAACTTTACGTTAACGTGTTAGACTTTAAACTATTATGTGTCAAAAATCAAATCAAATCAATTAGCCAAAATCTATCAAATAATGTATTAAAATAGGCCAGAAATAATATAGCTGGTAAAAAACTGAGTAAAAAAACTGTAACAAGAAATAAACACAGCGTAGTAAGTTTAATAATTAATTTAAATTGTATCTAGGCACAAAAATGTAAGGTATTTTGGGTGTTACAGAAGGGACACTATTCATTACAAAATAGATAATGGTCAAAAATATTTAGAAAAACATTTCCAAACTCGTAACAACCTTCATTTTGAAATTTTTATTGGAGAACTTGGCTTTACTTTTATCTCAATTGTTTTTACGTAATACCATTTAGGAGAAGGAAGTAAATTAAAATTTTGGTATTTTTAAATTTTTTCTTATAGTTTTATCATAGTTCCTATTAGTCTGCCAAAGCTTAGCTCTCTAGCGTTTCTGGAAGTGGGCAAGGTTCCTGTTACATAAATTTACATTTATAGGGGAGGGGAGTTAATTATAATTTTGAGGTTTTTTTAATTTTTTTCCATGGGTTTGGTCATAATTTCTATCAATCTGCCAAGTTTCAGCATATCTGGAAGTAAAGTAGAATTCTGATAATCTATACATATAAGTGAGTGAGTGACTGGCAATTTAGACGTTTTTTGAAATTTCGTAAATACTTTACTACTTCATGGAAGTCCATGAAACTTCGTGGGGTTGTTAACTCTATGAAGATCTACGACTGTGCAAGATTTGAGTTTCAAAGCACATTCTTAGTAAAGTTTTATATAGGTCGAATATGGGTTGAAATGTTTCAAGAAAAGCAGTTGCGCGAACTTGGCGAGGCACTGCCGTGTCCCCAGATTTTTGTGAAAAATACCTTTTCTAGGAAATATAGCAAATAAATAATTCAACCATCAAGTGGGGACATACCAGGATAGGAAATTTAATAGCTTTACTTTTGTTTGATAAAACTTTGAAAACTCCAAAATATTTAAACTCGCCTAGTTCTAATCTGTCGAGTAAAACTATAACAAAAGAATGGAGTAAACAGCCAGGGGACGTGAAATCCAGTAATATTTTAAACTGTTCTACTTTTATCTCTTACACTTGAATATGGGAAAAAGTTAAGGCCGAGAACAGCAATTGCTCTTCTCGGGTTAGGGCTTCACTTAAATCCTGCAACACGTGCGACATCTTAAAGGTTTTGAGTTAAAAAGTTATCCTTTCCGCAGGCAATTTATTTAGCTGGTTGATTTATGCTGAGGAAAGCTAGGCCACAATTTATTTGTGTAGGGTTGCCATATATCAGAACAGTAATGTCCTTTAACTTTTATTTGGGATCAATTTGAATAGTTGAAAGTTGACAGCTTCATTTTATCTTTTTTGTGAACGTCCAGCTTTTTATGACACCAAAATGAACATAGAAGAAACTAAAATAGGGGGTTTTGGATACGGCGACAGGACTGATAGGTTCATGAACCTTAATAAATTATCTAGCTAGAGAAAAAACACCTTTATGCAATGAATTCCTTCTATAGAAAGAAACCGCAACGAAAGTGGACATGGCTCAGCCCTAATGCAATAACGAAAAACGAAATCGCTTACATACTGACTACCGAGAAAAATATTATTAGAGATGCAACAGTCCTAACCAGCTTCACAACAGGCAGTGATCACAGGATGGTCAGAGGAAAAATCTGCATTTTTTTGTTTGAATCTGCATTGATCGCAATTTCGAAATGAAAAGAAATGATAACAATAAACAACTTGACATGAATCAACTTACACAAAATAGAGCTATATAAAAAAAAGGCTAAAGAAACAGCTAACCCAAAACATATGATGCGAAAATGAAAATATAGGTGAAATAAATAATACGCTGACAGGAGCTATGACCAAAGTGGGAAAAGATATCGCAAAAAAAGATAAAAAGACAGAAAATTGTATATTAGAAGAATTAAAGAAAGTGATGGAAAAAAGATGGAACCTGGACAAAGAAGGAAAGAGAATATCGATGGAATACACAGAAATAAATAAAACTTTAAGAAAAATGATAAAAGAAATTAAAAGAAAGAGGCAAGAAATAAAAGTGTTATAGAAAATAATAAAAATATGAAATTTTCCTAAATTTGACAACCCTGATGTAGATAGTCACGATTTTTGTACGAAAAGTTTGGACAAGCGCAAAACATGGTTTTGCAAAGATAAGAAGTGGTTCCGCCTCCCTTTACAATGGTAAACTTGATTGCCACCTACCTACACAGCAGGTGGTTGATGCTGGTGGTAGAAAAACTAGAAACCTCAAGTTGACAGGAAGTTTTTCCTTCAACGTGATTGAATATGAAAAACTCTAAGTGTTGTCTATAAAATGTAATTTTATCTTTGTTCTTATTTAGGTTTTCTTGTTAAAGTAAATTTTAGGATTATTAACAACGCCACTGACTTGGTTCCTCCAAGCTCTCCAAAGAGGGAATAATGGATTGCTTAGGTTTACTACTTTCAATAAAAACTAAAAACTTTGAGGATACAAGTCGGTAGTCACATTCTAAGTTTTGTTGAACTTAAACTAAAACCTCCAAATTAATTGTCAGTAAAGAAACATAAGATTTTTCTATTTGAAGATTATTTTGTAGTTTATTTTTGTAAGTTTTTATTTTAATATTTTGGGTCTTGTTTGTAAAAATAAAAGGTCATAAGAAAAGCCTTGTAACAATTTGTAAATTGCAACAGAGTTTTATTTTGTAATCATTGACGTTTTTAAAACTGTTTTATATTTAAATTACATACACAAGAGATCTACTACGATACCCCCGTTTAAGGGGTTGATTTAAAACAAAATTGTACCCGACAATAATATCCTAATGTTTAAAACAAAAATTAACAGATGGCAACCCTATATCCATCTCTCCCAACAGTCCTGCCGCTCGAGGCACACTTGTTAGTGGCATTTTCGCATTCCCTTATATAAAGTTGTAGGTTGTGCCTTGAATAGATGTCTAAAACTGAAATCATGTAGGCTTTTTTGTGCTTATTCAAACTGTTTAGAAAAGAATGACTGGCATGTTAAACATCTTTATATTGTTTTAGGAAATATAATTAAATTATAGTTAAAATTATAGGGAAATATTTGATTTTTTTTCTTTAATATTATTACAAAAGATATTTTAGCTCACACATATACTATACTATAGTAGTGTGAGCTATGGTGATCCTAATTTTTTCGAGAAAAAAAAAGTTGCTCCGATTTCAAAAATTTTTATATATCTTTTCGTTTCAGATGATTTTGAAACTTTTTTGTTGCGCCGTCTGTCTGTCTGTCTGTCTGTCTGTCTGTATGTCTGTAACGACCAACGCGCATAACTCAAAAACCGCTTTGCCGATTTTAATAAAATTTGGTACCTAGGCTGGGTCTTGGGTCGAGATGGTCCCATTTAAAAATGAACAAAATCCACCGCACAGAAACCAAATAAAAGGGTGGGGATAGATTTCAAAAATTAGAGTTTATGTGAAAATATTGCGTGTGTAATATCAAACGAAAGGTAATTGAGTCTGCAGTTAAACAAAATACATTTTAATTTATTTAAAAAAAAGGGTGGGGATATATTTTAAAAATTAAAGTTTAAGTGAAAATATGGCGTGTGTGATATCAAACGAAAGGTAATTGAGTCCGGAGTTTAACAAAATACATTTTAGTTTTTTGTTTTTTTTAAGGGTGGGGGTAGATTTCAAAAATTTGAGTTTAAGTCAAAACATGGCTTGTGTGGTATCAAACAAAAGGTAATTTAGTCTGGAGTTAAATAAAATATATTTCAGTTTTTAGTTATATTAGCTCACACGTACACTATAACTATAGTACCTAGTGTGAGCTTAGGGGCCCATATATTGGCAGAGTTTTTTTTCTAGTATTGCTCCATCTTTTATGGAAGTTGTTATTTTTTTTACTTTGACTTTCCATCCATCCAGGATCAATCGCCCAGTTTCCCAAAGCTACAGCAAAGTCAAAACACTTTTAAACAATCGCAAACATCTGTATACCTAGCCAGGATTCGAACCCAGACTGCCCGGGTGTGAAGTGTGAAGCAAATGTTACTACCACTACGGTACGGACGACAACAAGTTATTATAAGCACCTAGTGACCTACCCCCTTTTTTTTATCGCTTCCAGTATAACCCGGGGTTCGATTAAGTATATATTGAACAAAGACGCTTTTCTTCAGAAAATTTCAAAAATGTCAAGTTTGATTCTTATACGAGGGTGGATCAAATATAAACAAGCCTTTTAAACTTACTAACGGAAAACTCATTTAAGATGAACGTGGCCATTATAATTTTGGAGTAAGGATATTCAGCAGCATGTAGGTGGCTGGTAATGCCGCAATGCTCATTTGGCCAGGAGCATTCGCAATAAGCGAGAAGAAAGTACACAGCAGTGTTGCGCAAAGAATAATCATTAAATTTCTTACACGCGAAAACGTGAAATCTGCTGAAATTCAGTGCAGATTGCGGGCACAGTTCGGAAATAAGACGCTTTCGTGGTTACCTGTAAAAACTTAGTGCAAAGAAATTAACGACGGCCGTGAGCGTGTTGACAACGTGAGTCACCCACGTCATCCGCGTACCATCATTTCTGCAGGCAAAGTTTTAGCGACTGTTTTCTGGGACTGAAGAGGAGTTTTGTTGGTCGATTTTTGGCACGAGCGAATAACAATAAACGCGGCTTACTGCTGCAACTTACTCGACCAGGTAAAGCTTGATTATCGCCAAAAGAGAAGAGCACACCCCATCCAAGACGTGTTGCTCCTGCATGCATGACAACGCTAGACCTGATACGGCAGCTTTACAATAGGTCAAAATCAATGAAATGCACTGGACTGTGCTGGAATACCCTCCACACAGTCCAGATTTGTTACCTTGCGATTTTCATATGTTTGGCCCACTCAAACATTCACACGCAATTTCAGACCAATGAAGAAATGGAGGCATTCGTGCGCAACTGGTTAGATACCCGCCCAGCTTCCTTTTATGAAAACAGGATTAAGAAACTGTCAAACCGTTGGGAAAAGTGTATTAACAGAGAAGGGGGATGTGTAGATAATATTTTTGTTTTGTGTCATGTTTCAAAAGAACTAGTTTATAAACAAGGGCTTGTTTATATTTATGTATGTTCTATGACCTATATTGAACAAATCTAACACTTTACTGTTGTTAATTTTACATAGTTAGGCAAGGAAAGTAAAAAATCCAATAAAATCGTAATTTTCAATATTTTTTTTGTATATTTTTCTCTTAATAAAGAAAATTTTTAAATAACTTGATTTTATTGCTAAAAAGGTATAAAAAAAATTATAAAATTTATATAATATTCCAAAATAGGTACATCAAATTTCCTGCGTTCGTATCGGTTCAGCATTACTAACATTACTTGACTGAAGTCAATGCATAGGTAGCAGTACCTGTACGGCACTCGGCTCTCAATGTACTCTTTTTAATACGTCTATACACTCATAATTTAAACATATTTTAGAAAATTTAATACTTTTGCAAAAGGCGTATAATCTTTTTTATTATTTATAAAACTAGACTTGTTACTTCATCAAGGCAGCAAAAAAATAAAAAACTCATATAACTTTAATAAGCCTCGTATCTCCTTTAGGAAATACTTTTGCAACAGAGCGTATAATAATATCAGCACACAATGGAATTTTGATAATACAATATAAAGTACAAGGTATAGGAAAGGCGTTTCAAAGGGAGTTCAGTAATAGCGAGTTTGAGGACTTTGAACCACGCGTCTTGTTTTTATTTAAAAATAAATAAAAGTTGAATGAACTGTTATAAAATCTAGATAACTTCTAATTTTGTCATACTAGTGAAATTTTAACTAGTTTCATACTAGTGTAATCATGACAAGTTTGACAGTCCTAATTATAAAAAAGATAAGAATCAAGAATTTATTTAACTACGGTTTATAAATAACAATTGTAGCAAGTCAAAATTTTTACAATAGAAAAGATATCTGAATACATAAAAAAACTGTTAAACTAAACTAAATACACTAAAAAAACTGAAAAATTTAGAAGAGGATAGAAGGTATACAAAATTTTAACTAATAGAATAAAAAGAAAGTTTTGAAATAGAGTGAATTAAACAATATCTCCGCGTTTTGCAGTGAAATCTGTTCGACTACCCCGCAGCAATAGAACGTTCCTCAAGTGTTTCGCAAGAAAAACCTACGCAATAGATATCTTTTTCCATAACACGACTCAGAAATTATTCAGGTCTTGCTATTGGCCAAAGCTCCTCTATTCGGATCAAATGATCACATGGTCCACGACCCCGAATCGAAACTATTTCACCAGGCCCTAGAAGTTGTTTTTAAAAACTTAGATTGGGAAGAAATAAGCATCAAAGTAAGCGGAAAATACGTAAATCATCTAAGATATGCTGATGATATCGCCCTAATAACAGATAAGAAAGAAAAACTGATAAAAATGCTTGAAGAACTGGATACAGAAGTTAAAAATATAGACTTGAGTATGAACTACACTGAAATTAAAATCATAACAAACACAGATGGAGATATAACGATCAGAATAATCAATAAATTAAACTAAAAAAAGAAAACCAAACAACTGAAATTACGAGTCAATTAAGGTTGGCCTATATCCTCAGTACCTCAAAACGAAAGTGTATAACCAATGTATCCTTCCTGTACTTACTTATGGATCCCAGATCTGGACACTTATAAAATCAAATATGGATAAGGTAACAAAAGCCCAAAGATCAATGGAAAAACAAATGTTACATGTAAAGACAACCACTAGAAAATATAATAGTTAGGTACGCTTCTTATCTTTTCGATTGGAGTCAAAACTTTCTGGATAAGATTTACATCTTTTTGTAGATATGTTGTATTTTTTACTCGCCCAAGAATACGACTTTTTTTTCCTTGTTTATAAAAAGTTATCCGTTAAAAACTTTTATTTGGTTGAAAGCACTCCAAATATTGGAAAATTATAATAAAATTTGGCGTAGGTGGCCCGAACAATACCGCTAACAACTAGAAAATTGCACATAATGACATCAGCATCCAATTCCAGGAATTTACTCAAAGGACACAGGCATTTCCCATGCCACATTAAACAAGTCATTTCAAATAATTTGATTAAACGGGTTGTCCTGAAGGCAGAAATAACTTTACTGGCTTTGCACATAAGCTGATCATTTGTTTAACGCCCGTCAAAAAAAAAATGTTCTAAAGCAGATATTAAAATTTTTTAATGTTTGAGTTTATCTGGGGGCACGGCAATGACCTGCCAAGTGCATTGCTGTACCACCTTTTTTTGAAACATTTTAGCCAATAATTGACCTATTTACTATAACTCTACTTCAGATTGAGCTACGATACCTACTCAAACTTTACACAGCCGTAGACCTTCATAGATCCTTTCAAGTTTCATGGACGTCGAATTTGCCAGACATGTGAGCTGAAATTTGGCAGACTTATAATAGAACTTATGTAACGATTTTTTTCTTAACCCTAATAGCAAGCAACGTTTTTTAACAAAAAAAAATTAAAATGCTTATAAGACCCTGTACAACTAAAAATAAATCAAAGAATTATCCACATAAAAAAAAAACAGTATCGTCGATGGAACGATCCCCCGGTGTCTGCGTGTCGGGCGTTTTCCTTTGTCGCCTTGTCCACTGGACCACGGTACTTCATGATAAAATTTGTTTCAACAAGCGTTGTTTAGAGTCGCTTTATGGCACGTTCCCCACTTCGTCGTCGCGCGGCTGTATTCAGACTGATCCAAGCTGCTTTGTTCGGTCAGGGAAACCCGCCGTCTCTTTTCAAATGCACGTAGCCGAGAGAGTCAGTTACATGCGGATTCTTGATGCAGTTTAACTTCTATATGGCAACCGAACTACTTTAGTTTTTGTGATAGCTAGTACTCGGTTTCTCGCAGATTTTGTGTGTTTCAGAGAGCATTTTAACACCGTTATAATATGTGCTAATAAAATATATTAAAAACTTATTTTAACCAAGCATAACTGCTACTCAAAATGTTGTAAAACTTACAGAAATTGTACAGTGTTTTGTAACAGAGTTAGTTTCGTGAAAAAAGCTGGTGATTAAAAAGGGGGACCATTGTTCATTACTGGTGAGTTTTCCTAATTTTTTTATTAGACTTTTTGCTGAAAACATATACTTTTAATTCTATAGAAACATAAAATACTATTCTGAAAATTGATTAAACTTAAGAAACATAAAATACTATTCTGAAAATTGATTAAACTTAAACGCACTTCTAAGACAACAATGACCTTTTTAGGCCATTTTATGAAGCCCGTACATTTTATGGAGGTCGTTTTCGTGGACCCGTATATGTTTTGAAGCCCGTACATTTTATGGAGCTCGTTTTCGGGGATCCGTATATGTTTTGAAGCCCGTACATCACACATACTTTGAGCAGAAGCCCGTAATTGTTTACTGAAGTAAAAGCCATGTTGTACTAGCCGATGATACTGCTTTCTTTTTGTTTTGCTGTCCCGTTTTGAAATCTGTTTTGTTGAAGTACCAACCACACTACCTACTCAAATCTCTTGAGGACTCAACCTCCAGCGTGGGATTTGGCAGATAAGATTTAATACTTATTTTTACTAACCATTTTATTTAACTGTGATATATTTCTTTTTTATAGCACTGGTTATCATTTGTTAATATTTTTGGTAAACCTATTTATTGCCCTTGTTAAGATCTGGCAACAATGCACCCTTGTTGAGTAGATGCGCATTTACCCTCCCAAGGTATTAATTTTTCTTAGGTCCCAAAAATATATTATATTTTTTTGTTTTTAGCCAAATAGGTACATACTTTTTATTTAGGTACTTCGATAATTTTTGTGTGTGGCTTGATTTTATCGTCCGTGTATTTTCTTCTTACTTTTTATTAACATAAAATAATAAGATAAATTCTTTTATTGAAATAAAAAACCAACTCTATAAATAGAAATTAAATTACATTCTTGAGATAATAAAAATAAATAGTAACGAACATTCTGTGATAAGAAACAAGGATATAAAATAAAATTTTTAATCGATAGCTATATAATTAAGTATTTAGGTTAAAAGATCCTTATATATTTATTTTTTTTGTAAATTTCCTTCTTGCAAGTCGTTTGCTGATAAAAATAATTAGATACTATTTTTTTTAAACCTTTTGCGTTTTAATCAAACATTCACCATCTTTATTAATACGTAGTGAATAATACAAGGTTCACTAAGATCTCGATACTTTCTTTCTATTTTACTTTTAAACTTGTATTGGCGCCCTTTAGGCAAAAGAAAGTTAATTTATTTCACCTGAATATTGTTGAGTTTTTTTGAGGTGAACACCACGACCTCAGTCCCAACTGAGCTACCGAGAGCATTTTAGTTTGTAACAAAAAACCGTTACACTTATGACCAAACTCTTGAACAAAATCAAAAACGACAAAATTTTATTTTACTCCCCTCCCCTATACATGTGAAGTTAATTAAAATTAACAATGCCCACTTTTAGAAACGCTAGACAGCTGAGCTTTGGCAGGCCAATAGCAACTAGGATAAAACTTTAGAAAAAAATTAAAAAACCACAAAATTTTAATTTTCTTTCCTCCCCTATATTGTAAGGTTATATAAAAGTTACATTGCCCACTTCCAGAAAGGCTAGAGAGCTGAGCTTTGACAGACTGGTAGGAACTATGATAAAACAATAGGAAAAAATTTAGCAACCCCAAAATTTTAATTTACTTTCCTCCCCTATACATGTAAAGTTATATAAAAGTAACATTGCGTACTTCCAGAAATGCTAGAGAGTTGAGCTTTGACAGACTTGTAGAAACTATGATAAGACTATATGAAAAAATTAAAAAACACCAAAATTTTAATTTATTTCCCTTCCCCATAAGTTATTTAAAGTATTTTTTGCCCACCTTCAGAAATGATAAAAACCTGGGATTTGGCAAACTGACAGCAATTATAGGGAAGTTCATAAAGTCCCCCCCTCCTTCCCTTTTTCTCGTAAAAGCTTCTAGGTATTTATTAGCAAATCAGGCATGAATAATATATAGAAAGGTAGGTATAACAAATAAATTAAGAAGAGTATCAAAATCAAATGATTATCCTCACTTCCCCTCTCATGTCCAGTATGAGTCCGTTTCCATACTTTATAAAAAAAAATAATTTTGTAAATGTCACATACCAACCGAGGCCGTATTCTTGACGGTCCGTGAGTCGAGTGCAGGGTGAGTGCAGTTGTCCTCTCTCACAATCACCTGGGTTAAAGTAAGTGATTCAAGAAATCAAGCACCAGGGATATACCTGCAATACAAGGATTATACCATTACTTAAATTGTGTGTATTAAACTAATGCACAAATTGATAAAAATAGAAATTTATTCTGTAAATTGAAGAAATAGTCCATGTTGGGTGGCGGTGATTTATAAATCAAACAAGTTCAGTCTATTCTAACCTTCTGTCAGAAGTGTCGAACGGCCATCTTTCCTTTTATGCACTGTCACGGTGAAGAACTGGGAAAATTTTTTTAGTGAAAGTTAAACTCAGAGTTTTATCCCTTTCAATGAGTCTTTTAAAATTAAAATCCAACCCCTTCCGCTGGGGAAGGGTTAACACACTTTTAATCATTAAGGAGTGGTAGAAGTTTTTTTTTTCTTTTTTTTTGATTTTTTTCGGTAAGTACAACCTAAAACTCATACCCATATAAAAATAAAAAAAAGGGTTTTCTTTCTTCTTTGACTTCTTGAGAAAGAAAAATTATATAATGAACTGAAAGAGAAAAAAGGAGGGTAAATAAAACTTTCATTCTATGAGAGGAGAATGAGTTCTTTTGGAAGGATAAACCTTTGACATTTATGGACAGTTTGTTGATTGCTTTCTCTTTATTTTCAGTTCCCCACTAGCTGATCAATTACCTTACGCATGTTGCTGTAATTGGTTGTGCTGCTTTTTTGCACATGCTAATGTAATACGTTGTACCGCTTCATTGCACATGCTGCTGTAAAACTTTTTGAGCCTACAAAATGTAGGCAATGGCGATGGAATAACTCCATCAAGGTAGGGTTCATTCTTTTAGGTCTTAAGTTTGGGTTGTTCTAATTTTATAAATAATTGTAGGAACCGGGCATTTATTTCACCTATTTTATTTCAGTGTACAACCTGAAGATGAGAGATCTCGAAACATGTAGTTGTAAAAAATTAAACTAGTGGAGAACGACTGAACTTGTTTGATTTAGAAATTTATTCATTACAAAAGGAAAATTAAAAAAGGTAAAAGCTATTGGAACAAGACGTCGCAAAAGTTTTGAACAATATTCCGCATGTTTTATTATTTTAAAACTCAAATATTTTTCCAAATCCTTTAAAAAAGGCATGCAATCAGAACAATAACATTTAATGTAACAAGAAGCCAATATGCAAAAATGGTATTCCGGAAAAAAGGTTTTTAATAAACTTGGCTATTACGGCTGCAAACGACTCTTAGGCACAGCGCTATTCAACATACAGGAGTTTGGCTGTAATAGCTCAGTTTAAAAAACATTTCCAAACTAGCCAGAACCTTTCATTTTGGAATTTCTATTGGAAAACTTGGCATTACTTTTAACTCAATTATTTTTACGGTATACTCTTTTAGCGTAATTAGAGAATTATTGAAATAAAGCCAGGCTATAATAGTGCCAGGCACAATTTTGACACCTTTACATTGTAATATCAGCTATGATCTTTCAACACACGAGCTTTGTTTACTATATGAACCGGAATAAATAGTGTCTTCTTTTATTAATTGAAAATAAACGACGAAAATTTTAAATTCGACTTTGGTATGTCAATTTTGAAGGATTAACTGTCAGTTTTCAATGTGAGTGTGTCAAAATAGTGCCTGGCACAATTATAGCCTGGCTGTATTTCAATAATTCTCAATTACCTTTATTTACATAAAAAGTTTTTTTATGAATTGATTTTATCCTAGCATTTTAGAAACCTATTCTATTTTGTATATTTATAACATAAACGTACTGCAACATTATTATTGATCCATTTCCACGAACTAATAAATATAACAGTTGAAACAGATGGATAAAACAATATTTACTTTGTATAATCTGCGAGAGGAAATTATAACAAATACAATATACCCTTTTTGTCAAACACATCATCTGAATTTGTGTGCACGAGTAATGATGGTCAACAGCGTAGCTAGAAGTAGAGTCCCTGTATGTTGACATATTTGGATATTCCAAATATTGTCACGAGGGGGTTTTATCGTGACGTAACACAGTATAAGTTAGGTGTTATAGTTTTATTTAACAATACTTATAGTTACTACTTACATTAAATACATCTTGTCTACAAATGTGTATCTTCTCGATACGCTCGACTTCTTATAACTTCTGACTATCGTATTACTTGTCTTTACTGTTAACTACGCCTGCTACGTTAGGTTCTCAGCTTACAACTAACTGCTAAACTTGGAGATGCTTTTATTACAAACCGTTTGCCATTGATAGGATATCGAGATGTGTTTTGTTTCCTGTAAAAACATCATCGATGACCGTTCAATCGCTTCTTGTTTATAATAATTCTGTATACAATTTAGGTTTAGGGTTAATGTGGACTTGCTTATAAACGTAACTTGTGCCATTTAGTTAATAGGACATCATTTTCTAGCCATACAGGGACTCTAGCTAGAGGGGGTCAGGGGAGTCTGTCCTTCTGATGTACCTCAGTCAATATATTATTATGTTTAACATAGACCTGGGCCACAGAAAGCCCCCTTGACAACGCATATACGGAAAAATCGCGGAACAATATTCGATTTTGCAACTTTTTTAAAAATATACAGGGTCTTAAATAATATATACGCAGGACTTCAGGATGTGATAGTTCGTCCAAAAATGTGAAAAAAAGTTATTTTTTAATACGCATTATTTTCGAAATTCGATTTTGTTTAATTATTAAGAAAAAATTATTTTAAAAAATTAACCGTGTTTTTTAACATATTTTTTTTTTTTTTTGAAAATGGTTGACTCTAGAACTTATGACCAAAGTACCTTTTCTCTAAAAAAGATTTATGATTTAAATAAAAATCTTAAAACCGTACTTTTCCCAGTAGCGTAGAAGTTAGGGAGAAATGTACTCAATACTTCTTCAAAACCTCCACCAATTATGATTAAAAAAAAACGCACAAAACATAGCCTATTATAAGTAGAAAATTTCTACAAAAGCTGTTTTCTGTACGATAAACGGTTTCGGAAATATTCGGAAGAAACGATTTTTTAAAAATTTTCATTACCCTGTATCTCGGAAATGGTGAAGTTCTGCGCATATAATATAAAACATCCTGTATATTTCTAACAGATTTCTTTTCCTAGATAACAAGCGACTGCAAACTCATCCTTGTTTTTATTTTTGGAGAAGTAGTTATAATGTAGTAGTCTTTGAAAACCAAAACTTGGAAGATACAGTCCTGGTTATGACAAAACTTCAGTTTTCTTTTCGAACTTTTAGATAAAAAAAAATTATTATTATTATTATAAAATGATCGAGTGACAGTGTTTTAAGTAATAATTTATTTATATATTTCAATATCTGTATATTTCTATTAAAAAGTATATACAGTGTGTCCCAACGAAAACGAAACAGAGGCGTTTTTGGGTATTTAGAATATTTTTTCGAAAAATTCCTCGGACACATCGATCGATTTAGTTTTTGAGGGGGACACTTTTTGGCTATCTTGAAATTTTTGTAGCACAAACCCCCTTCGAGGGGTATACTTTACCCCTATATTTTGAATAAGGAAAGTGGGTCTAGTGATACCTTATTTTGAAGCTCTCTTGAATATCTTTACAACCGTGTAAAAATTTCGAAAATCCATCGATTAGTTTTTGAGATATTTGCCTTCAAACTTTCAAATTTAACATGGACTGATAATTCCGGTGTCCGAGGAATTTTTCGAAAAAATATTCTAAATACCCAAAAACGCCTCTGTTTCGTTTTCGTTGGGACACATAGTATGTAATTAAGTGAGGAGTGTTTAGAGTGTGCATTTAAGTTTGTTTTTATTTTAAATTTTGCAATACTACAGACTACAAAAAATGTTCTACAGAGTTATGTCTCAATTTTTTATAGCTTAGTTCCTAGGCAATAAAATATGAAAAAAATAGAGTTCCATATTTTGCCTTTTTGGAGAAAAAGCAATTTAAAGTAAGGGGTGTTAATCAAATTCTTGCACATAATAAATAAACTTGATTATTTTGCACCACTAATTTTTTTCGAATTGGCACCAATTTCGCGAAAAATAAACTGAACCCTATAAGGACACAAAAAGATTACATTTTCGTTAAAAAAAAAACAAAATGGCAGCGTAGTGCCATGTTGAAACTTTTTAACATGTTTGTGCGATATTGCTTAAAATTGGGCAATATTGGTTTTTGAGGATGAGCGCTATGAATGTTCAATTAGAATTAAATAATTTAATATCTCGGATTCAAAATGGCCAATTTGGTGTTCAGTTGTATAAGTTAAATTACAAAAATGGGCACCTGTGTGTTCTTTATCCAGTTATCCAGGAGCGGATCTAGGAACCTTATGTGGGGGATAATATCATAATAAATATTGCATAAAACTATTTTGCATGGTGACCAGAAGGTGTATTTTGTGTGTCAAAACTACATAAAATTTGAGATTTGGGGGTAAAATTTCCCCTTTTTCCCCTTCCGTAGATCCGCACCTGCAGTTATGTAATCGTACAAGCATATACCACTTCTAAAAATCAATTATATACTACAGGGTGAAACTGTATAACCATCTACCGGAAACTATAAGATCTATTTCAGATCTCTCTAAATTCCGAAAACAACTTAAAAACATCTTGGTTGAACAAGCGTTTTATAAAATAGATAAATTCTTTGGCTTCTCTTTTTAAAACTTAAATCAGATGACGTTCATGGTGCTTCAAACAAATGCTTATATGTCCAATTCTCTTTGTGGTTTTTTGTGGTTTTTTGTGAATTTTTAATTTTTTTATTTTTGTTTTCTATTTGTCATATACTTGTTTATAAGAATCATTAACTACCTATTTTATATAATGTTGACCTAAATTGTGTATTTTTTGTTTGTAATTTTTTTTCTTGTAAAATTTTTTGTTTGTATAATATCGTTTTTTTTTCATTTTATCATTGCTTAAATTTACTATTTAAAACTATATATTTTTTAAATTTATATTTTACCCATTTTAACATCAGTGTTTGTGTGTGTATGTAGCACGTATCTTTTTTAACTAAATTTGTTGTTATTATGCCGTCATTTTATAGTTTTTGCAAAGTCACCTGAAATGCTCCTAATACGGAGTTCTATCGATTTCATGAAATTTTGCTTCAATCTGCCCTTCAAAAGTTATCCAAATTCATAAAAAATCTTCCTGGTATAATTTCAACCCTACCGACAGAGAAAAGGCGCGGTTCTTGGCGGTCCTAGCACAAAGTACTTGTTTTCTGACCGACCCAGCACAGGTGGATAGACGGCACAATTTCAACCCTACCGACAGAGAAAAGGCGCGGCTCTTGGCGGTTCGAGCACAAAGGGTAGACGGCACCTGATTGGCAGATTTTTTTGAGATACGCTTTTAATTGCTTTCAGGTGTTCGTTTCGGGACCCCTTTAGTCGGCAGTATGCAGAGTTAAGATAAATCAGTGTCGTTTCTGTAGGTGTAGGAATAGAAAGTTTTATTATCTATTTTTATTTCTTTAGTTTACGTCATAATTAAATGAAATAATTTTCATGAGTATATCTACCGCCGCCCATGTCACTTTCTTTAAAGGATATGCCGATGGTCGGCTTTAATCTTTGTTCAACTGACTTTGCAAAAACTTTACCTCCTTTTTCTAAAATTTTATTTACCATTTATTATTTATTATTCCTTACAATATATATTCTGTTTAAAACTCACAGTAATAAGTATTGTTTAATTAAACTTTTTTATATTACATATTGGTAATGAGTAACCAAATAGGATTAGATTAAATTAGATTAGAAATAGGTACTTTCGCTTTGTCAATAAGGATCACTTGTATCTTTGGATAATAAAGCATGTTTACTACTACTACTACTACTACAATGTTAGTGTTAGAGCTAAGTTCAAATAAATTGTTTTCGCTTGTCATTAATTTCCATTTTTAAATGTACTAAAGTACAGTGTTTCAGATAAAAGTAGGGGTCTTAGGGCATTTCGAAAATGCTAAGACATTCAATTTTCGTTAAATGAAAAAAAAGTGATAGTGCTATTTCAAACTTATCAGATACTGTATCGAAATTAAAGATATCTATAGGGGTTTTCAAAATATTTAGCAAAAATCAATATATAAATGGATTTATCTATCCTTTGGGGTTACGAAAACCCGCCTAATTAGAATAGATCCCGACTAAATTCTGTAAATGTTTACGTTAGCCATCCGCTTTTTTCTGCTTCGAAAAATAGCTTCAAATGAATGAACCTTAAACCATAAAGCAAAAGATATCACTTTTATCTGTGTGCAGATAATAGTCCTGAGAGTCCTGTTTATTCGCCTTTTTTAACAACACAGGCTTTTCAAAATTAAAAATGCCTGTTAAGCCTTTTTGTTTCGCGCAACACAGTTATGCGGGTTTTAGGTTGTTGTTAAAGGTATTGAATAATTCGCCGCCGCCGATTCGCCGCCGATCCAACTTGCCGCCGACATAACTCTGCTGTCCTCCTTTCGGGAGGTCGAAATCGGTGTTAACCTAACCTTCATCAATTGATTGGCAACGTATCGTAACCTGTCCACCATTTCCACAAAAAAAATATGAGCACAAAACAAATCGTAAAAAAATAAATAGTTATTGAAAAACTTAAATAATATTTTTTTGAAAAAATGTTCACTATTCGAAGTAAATAAGATTTCAAACTAAAATTGGTCCGGTGCTCGGCGAAGAATCGGTCCGGTGAGTTAAGATGGCTGCGAATCGGCAGCGTCAGATTGTTGCATTCCTGTTGCTAACAATTAAAATTTATTTACTGATCAAACGTTTCAGCTATAAAGAATTAAGTTTTTTGTGGCTTAATCATTATAGAACAGTGCAGATAGGTACTTTTTAAAACGGCAAAAGATTAAAAATCCTCTCTCAATTTATGGGCTCAAGCTAACACCCTTTTTACCTTCCTAGCCCGCACGGCAATGGCTAAAGAAGGTATTGTTTTCGACGAAATTTTATTTTTTTTGAGATAACGCCGAAAATGTGTTATTTGGGTGTATTTTGACCTACCCTAGCAGTATCGTCGTGATGTCTATGTATGTGTGTGTGTGTGTGTGTGTGTGTGTGTGTGTGTGTGTGTGTGTGTGTAACTCTGTCCGTAACACGATAGCTCCTAAACAGCCCAACCGATTTTCATTAAATTTTTAGGTAAAATAGTATGCGATACTGTAACGAGCTGTTTAGATTTTGGTCGAAATTCATCAATCCTAATGACGGTTTTTTGACAGTTAAAAAGTTTTAAAAATTCAACTTTTTTAACGAAGAGTTGTTTCAAAAATTTGTGTTTTAATCAAAAACTTGGTGGGAGGTTTCGTTTCAGAGAGATTTACAAAAAACTGTTTTTAAGGTTCATATAGCATGGAGTTTACTTGGAGTGTGCTAATGGGTTAGGAAGGTATCAGATCCGTCATGGATCCAATTATTTTTTTTTTATATTTAGGTATTGCTCTGTCAAAAAAAGCTATCAAAAAAGCGGAATACAACAGCTTGTTTAACATTTTGTACTTACCCCAAAATTTTAAAATGTTCGTTTTTGATTTTTATCACTTATAATTTTTTTTCGAAATAACATGAGACAGTTAACATTTAGCAGATAAACTTTGACAGTTATAGTACGTGACAGGTGAAATATGACGGTTTCTAAAGTTCATATCATTATTTTTGAGACATGTTTTTACAGCTTTTTTTCGTTGGTCTATGCTTTTTGTTATGGTACACAGCCGATAACTGTCAAAAATTATGATATGGAGATTATAAATATTGTCACCAACAAATACTCGACCAGTATACCTAAGTATGACGCAATAATATATATAATACAATATAAATGGATGATAGGCTTACCATAGTATTTATAGCCTAGCTATAGGTTACGCTGCTCGAAAGCAGATTATCTGAGGAACGCAAGGCATCTATTTTTTTCAAGTTTTTGCTTTTGAGCAAAAAACACCGTAATTTAAAAAATCTTTTTATATTTACTCATTGCTCAAAGCCAGAAAAGCAGTATCCATGACCATGGCAAAATTTGTCCCTCAAATCGGGTCAATGCATATTGCATTTTTCCGCCTTCGCGATGTTTTATGTCTGGTCAGCGGAGTGTAAACCAAAAATACTACAAACGTAAAGTTTAGTATTCGTGAATAAAGAAAACAACAATTTTTCGAGGCTGTATTGTTCCATGGGCACTTCGAAAGCTGTACATTCACGGGGGTCCAAGATCTAATGGACACCTATAAAGTGTTGATAATTAACTGTTTCGTCCTTAAGGGACCCTTCAGAACATGCATGGTCAATGTGCCACTATTGTAAAGCTTTAGAGACGGTATATAAAGCTCACCTTACGATATTGTTAAGAGAAATGAAAAATAATGCCTGCGATAGTTAGTTCACGGATATCAAATTTTCCGTTTGTTAGCCCAGAACGCCGTCTTTAAGGTAGAAAAAACGCAAACAGCGTTGATCTGACCTAAAGGACAAGGAAACTATTTACTAGGTAGATAGGTTCGGTTCGGTTCATCATTGGACATCTAATTTGAAAAAATAAACTAAAACAATTTTTGAGGTATTTTATTTTTTTAATATTAGGATAAGAATTAAATTAAGCCGTAAGTTTTTTAAGTTATATAAGTTTTCTAAATATGTGAATATAATATCAAAAAACTATTACAACTTAAGTGTTACCGATCCTAGATTTTAATAGTGGTTTTCCTGAAAAACCCATAATAAAAAAGTATAATTTTTTTAATCAATCAAACAAGTTACGTGGCTAATCGGGTAAAAAGGAGTTTTTGTTTCTCTAATATTTTTCCGTGGATAGCTTGAAAGCTTAACCTCACGGGGTTCTAAGATCTAATGGACACCTAATAAGTGTTGACAGTTAACTGTTTCATCCTTATGGGACTCCTCAGAACACTGCTTGGTCAATGTGACACTCTTGCGAAGTTAATTAGACGGATTTGTCTCTAATCCTATGTAAATAGTGAGAAAACTCTCGCAAGAAGCGCCATCTACAGAGATACGAGATAAACCAGTACAAGAGCAGGCGAAAATAAACTGCATATCAATGAAAAGATCGATTACAAATAACAAGAAACAAACTAATTTGTGACCTACGACAGCTCTTTTGCCTTTCAGGCAAGATCTACGCTTATTGCGTTTTTACCCGCCATCACACACGTCAGCGTCCATCAGCGGAATTTTTAAGCCAAATAATGCTAACATTTGTTAGTATAATTTTTTTGCATTTTTTTTTTCATTACTATAAAGTTTTGGATCAGGGTTCTATGGGCCCCAAAGAGCCTACGGGCCTCAGGTTAGTGCCTAAAGTGCCTACAGGATAAACCTATAGGATAAACCGGCGCTGGTAATCATTCAAATAAAATTGAGTAAAAATTGAAATTGTATTAGCATTTATGTCAATAAATTACGTTTTGATTAATTGCTAATGGTTAGTATTATTTTATATGTAACGAATGTACGCTAGTCGCAGCCATTTATTTGCCAAAATAATGAACCAAATTAATTGCTGCACTTCTCCGATCACGTCATTAATTAATAACTCGACACTGACCAGCGTAAAATTAATTTAGGTTTCCATGCATTTGAAAGTAATTTTCAAGCTGCTATCTATGGCGTCAATACAAATCTTTTGTTTTAAATGTTTTGGTAATATTTTGATAACACAAGCTATATCGAAAATTTTTACACACTTGTGTAAAAAAATTTTGCCATTATGTAAAAATGTTCTTTTTGCTTTAATTTTGGATTCTATAATATTTTTACATAATTTTCGTAATTTTCTGAGAAAAGAAAAATATATCTCTAGATTTTTTTTTACGTCTATAAATAATGAACCAAATTAATGGCTGCACTTCTGCGATCACGTCATTAATTAATAACTCGGCACCGACCAGCGTAAAATTAATTTAGATTTCCATACTTTTTTTTAATGTTTTGGTAATATTTTGATAACATAAGCTATACGTAAAATTTTTACACACTTTTGTAAAAAGTTTTTGGCATTATGTAATAATTTTCTGAGAAAAGAAAAGGAAAATATATCTCTAGATTTTTTTTTCGTCTATAAATAATGAACCAAATTAATGGCTGCACTTTTCCGATCACGTCATTAATTAATAACTCGACACCGACCAGCGTAAAAATAACTTAGGTTGCCATGCATTTAAAAGTACTTTTCAAGCGGCTATCTATGGCGCCAATACAAAGCTTTTTTTTTAAATGTTTTGGTAAGATTTTGATAACACAAGCTCTACCGAAAATTTTTTCACATTTGTGTAAAAAAATTTTGGTATTATGTAAAAATTTTCTTTTTGCTTAGTTTGGATTCTGTAATATTTTTACATAATTTTCGTAATTTTCTGATAAAAAAAAGAAAAATATATCTCTAGATTTTTTTTACATCTATAAATAATTAACCAAATTAATGGCTGCACATCTCCGATCACGTCATTAATTAATAACTCGACACCAGCGTAAAATTAATTTAGGATTCCATGCATTTGAAAGTACTTTTCAAGCGGCTGTCTATGGCGCCAATGCAAATCTTTTTTTAAAATGTTTTGGTAATATTTTGATAACATTGGCTATACGAAAAATTTTTACACACTGTAAAAAATTTTTGGCATTATGTAAAAATTTTATTTTTTTCTTAATTTTGGATTCTGTAATATTTTAACATAATTTTTGTAATTTTCTGAAAAAAGAAAAGGAAAATATATCTCTAGATTTTTTTTTACCTCTATAAATAATGAACCAAATTAATGGCTGCACTTCTCCGATCACGTCAATAATAATTAATGCCGCCAATGCAAATATTTTTTTTAAATGTTTTGGTATACGGAAAATGTTTACACTTTTGTAAAAAAATATTTTGCCATTATGTTATATTTTTAAAGTTTTCTGAGAAAAGATTTTTTTATATATCTTATATGTAAAATAAAAACGAAATAAATATGAAAACAAAAGTTTACTTTGGTAAAAGCTAGAAGGCGTGATAAGGTTGACTTCATAGTTCCATCTTTTGAGAGAGTAGTTAAGAAGATGCTGCGATGTAATAAACAGCATCGAGAGCGGATTTCAGAAGGAGGTAACGTCGTTATTACCCCCCTAGAAAAAAATATATGCTCTTTTGGTTAATAAGTAAAGGGCTTAACGAATAGTGAGGGGGTGACCCCACTAGACCAAAATAAATGTAAAAAAAATTTCGTCGACAATTACCCCCCTTAGATTTATACCCAGAGCTGCGCTTGGTTGGGCCATAGTAATGCGGAAAATCACACACTTAGTTAAGATTCGGAAAAACGTCATTTAGCGAATTTTACGGTAGGGAATCTCATATGACCAAAATGGCCAAATTTTAAAAATTTATATTTCAAAAAGTATACAGTTTATCAACAAAAGCACCGAGTTGCAGTATGGTGGGGCTATAGAGATCCGAATTAACCACACCCTACGTTAAGATTTGGGAAAAACGTTATTTAGCGAATTTTAGGGTAGGGAATACCATAAGACGAAAATGACCAAACTTTGAAAATTCATATTTCAAAAACTATACGGTTTATCAACAAAAGCACCGAGTTGCAGTATTGTGGGACCATAGAAATGCGAAAAAACCACACCTTGAGTAAGGATTCGAAAAAACGTTATTTAGCGAATTTTAGGGTAGGGAATCCTATAAGACCAAAATGGCCTAACTTTGAATATTCTTATTTCAAAAACTATACAGTTTATTAACAAAGGCTCCGAGTTGCAGTATGGTGGGGCCATAGAGATGCGAAAAAACCACACCTCGAAGTAAAAATGAAAGAAACGTCATTTAGTGAATTTTAGGGTAGGGAAAATTATACACGCTTATCAAGAAAATCACACCCTGAGTTAAGATACGGAGAAACGTCATTTAGCAAGTTTTTAGCGTAGGGAATCCCATAAGACCCAGAAGGTAACACACAGCTTATTAACAAAAGCACCGAGCTGTAAAAAAACCACACCCTGGCGGATCAGACAATGCTTTCCTTGTTATGTGTTATGTTTAATTATCGATTTTAGTTATTACGCATTTGATGTTCAATAAGCCAGTTATCTCGCAATAATACTGAAAATAGACCTGTTCCAGTTTCGCGGCCAGTTTTAGCTAAAACTTTTCGAAAATTTTAGCCAAATATTAGATGAAAAACGTGACTTTAGCCATTTTCCTCGAAGTAACTACAAGTGACCAGTTAACCTGGATACTCATTTTAGGTTTTTCCTCGCCGAGTAACACTAACAATGACGTCACAAGTAACCACACCAGCTTAGCAGACGTGGTTGCTTCAAAATTTTAAGGTTAAGTGCGTTTGTTTTTATTTCAAACTTGGTAATTCCAAAATCTTTAAAATTGAAGTGTATTTTACAATAAATTTATAGAAAAATCATCTGTCACTGACCGGTGATGTCATACAACTGGTCACTCCAAGTAACCGTGGCGCCGCGTCATACCTATGGTAAAATCTAAAGTAAAAAAATCTAAGTAAAAAAGCCTTATTATATATATGTGTATGATAAAACGCTGAGATCTTTTAAATAATAGATGAATTAAGTTTTTAATTAATAAATAAAGATCCGAGACATAAAAGAGAATCCAAAGTTATATTAAAATGTGCGCAAATATTGATTTAGTTGCAAAAACGGTAATTTGTTTTGTAAAAAGCTCGGTCGTAATTTGTTTGACATAAAACAGTCAAAACAACAACGAACAGAAAACGTCAAAGCCCGGCTAAATCAATATGTTCGTAAGAACCAGATAAGAGTATAATATATATATATACTCTTCTCCTTTCTAATGAAATTGTTTAGAAAAAGACATAAATAAAAAGCAAGTAAAATAGTAAGCTAATGACTAATTAGTGCAGAGCCTCGTGTTGGGAATCAATATCAATAAAAATATTAAAGGAACTCCATACCACTTTATGTACTCCTCTACTCCCTTCCTCGAGGAAAAAGGCTTTTTGCCTTAAATAACTATTAACCTAAGGAGAGTGCGGGACTTCTAAACCAAAATCCGTGCACCCGTCTATTTCTTAAGTGAAGAGAATCAGCAAAGATTAAGCTACGTAAATAGCACCATTCATTCAACACTGTGGCAGCCATGTTTTTAAAATGGCGGCCAAAAATTATAAAACTTACTACTTTAACAATCTGGTCAAGTTTATGCTTGTTTCTATATAATTTGATATTTGAAATTTAAAAAAATATATATTTCAAAGGTCATTGTTAATATAAATGAACTTAAAAATACAAGATTTATTCAAAACAAAAAATTAATATTGACTTTTTTAAATGAAAAACTCACAGCAATTCAAATTTTTGCAGCAGCCAACCTTAAAGTGTTGCTAGGGCCCGTCGAAATTAGTCACAAAGTTTTGGAGTTTCTTATAGCTTTATGACTGTTAAAAAAAACCCAGTTAAAATAACATATCTTCAAAATGCTATTCTGGTCAAGGCTACTAATAATCTACTATTAGAGTCACGATAACTAAATTTTTAATAATAATAAAAGAACACAAAAATAAAAAAATAATTTAATTTGTAAGTATTTTAAGGTGGCACTACGTCTTAATTTTTTTAGAATTAAAATTAATTAAACATACTAACTTATGTTTAAAGGATTTTAGTAAGAAAATTGATCCAATTCAACCTATATTTCTGGAGTGATTTAGGTAATAATTACGAAATGTATAAATATTTTGGTAACTTAGGCCTGCAAAATTTACCATTTTGGTTATTTTTAAATAAAACAGTGTTTCACCAAGATAACAGTCACCCATTTACCTTAATGAAAAAAAAAACAGATAATACATGTTTTTGCTATATTAGGCCTGGCTTTTTGCACGCGATGACATCGACAGTTTCATGACCGTTGCGAGTTAATATTCCTCGCAGGAAAATAATAATTACTTATTGTAAGTTATTTATAGTTTTCAATATGTCGCCAATTTCAGAACTATAATCAAAGCCAAACATTTTGTTTTAGATTTTATATATTTTGTTATGTTCGACGTTTGAGTGCATTAACACCATATTTACTAAGATCTTAAAACTTACCGTTTAGATCAGTATTTGAATATTTGTGGGTTAGAGGACAGTACTAAAAATAAAACTATCAAGTTTATATATATATATATATATATATATATATATATATATATATATCCATGTACCACTAGTTCTGGGACACCCTGTATATATATATATATATATATATATATATATATAATATATATGTATACGTCTACAAACTTGACCCAGGCCGGTTTAAGTGTATATACCTCATAGGATAAATGACTGCAAAGAATTGCCTCATGGTAACGTTCAATAGCATAATACTAATAATAATAATAATTTTTCAGTGAGTTTTATGTCAAAAATTTAAATTAACTTTCAAAATAAAGAAAACACAAATAGAAAATTTGTACCGATATGTTATTTCTTTAAAAATTCAGTCTATAGATTTATGAGATTCCGTTTAAAATAATTTCAAATTTTGGTTGGTTTAAATTTTGGTAAACTATAGAAACATTTATTATTATTATTTTATATAGACAAAAACCTTAAATGCTAACTAATGATTAAAAAACCTTAAACTATCTCTGTCGCAACTTTGCTTACTACATTGTGGAGCAATAAACAACAAAAAAGTTAAGAAATTACCCAGCTGAACAAAAAAAAACAAAAATCAGCTGATTTTGACGTAACAGACATTCGAAGATTGCTCACCGACCTACCCCCAGAGTCGGTGAGCATTGATGCCATCAATTGGTGAGTTGATGGAATTCAGTAAATAGTTTACGAACCCGATGGATTTCAACGAATTGCACTGAATAATTTACGAACCCGAGTGTAGTCATCGATAGCTCATCGATGACTTTACGAACTCGCCCATAGTTAACATATAAAATAAAACTAAGAGCTGTCAAATGGTATACACTGACTTATTCTGATTTTATTCGACAGACCCTAGTGATGTATGGACTTTTTGTAGTTCATTTTAAAAATATGAAAGGCTCTTACCTCCGCGTTGCCATGGGATCACTGCATCCTGGAAGCCTGGCGTGACGCCGGGCTTCCAAGATGCAGTGACCCCACGTTGCCATCTATCGGCGTTCTAATTGCGATCATAGATCATCAAGGTCTGTAGAGGATAGGTTACCAGCCAGTTGTTGAAACGCGAGAAATGACGTCACCCGGAGTGCCCATTTAAATAAAAAGCATTTAATATAGTAGGAAATCTTCAAGTTTCTTGTGTTCCTTTATTAATTTAAATGAAGATATGTTTTGCTATTTTTCTTAAAGTGTCTCTAATATCAATATTCATAAATTACATCAACTAACTCAAAAATAAAACTTAACTTATACCAGATATCCCAAAGGCACAATGTGGGAAGCTTTTAGTCCGTTAATATAATTACAAGTAGAAAGCATAAGTAAACTAGAACAAGTATTTATAGTTTTTGAATAAATATAGTCCAAAAATACAACAAATATAAAAAAAAATAAACAATCGAAGATTAAAAATACTTAAAACCCCATGTAAACAAAGCGCTCTAATCAAATTGTGGCACTCCAAATAACGCGCTGTCACCTCTCACGCCGCTTCGACTATAGAGTTACCAGGCAACCTATCCTCTACAGACCTTCGTTTTCGGCAAACGATTTGAAACGGCGTGCGCACAACTTAACAACCGTCAATAACTAGATGAAACCGCGAAATTTTTGACGGTTACTAGCTGGTTATCATAACAATAACATAGGCCAACAAAAAAAACGTTGTCTTCGGAAATATTTCAAAGAAAAAAATAAAATATAAATAAATTTTAAATTGGAAAATTCTATTTAAATGCTCGTTAAGCTCTTGAGTTTTGACAATTTCGAAAATACCATTTGTATTTTAGTTGCGGTCTAATTTTATATGCCCAAGTGGTCAAAGTGGTTAATTACATGTAAATAATATGAATGCTTTTAACGCTAATGATCATTCAATATCATTAATTATGACTTTCTATTACACAGCATTTTTTGGAAAATAAACAAATATCAAATATCAATAGGAATATTAAAACTAATAAAAAAAGATTTTAAATAATTAAAATTATTCACATTTTTATTTTAATATACTTTAATATTTCTAGTTTAGCTTTTACTCGTAATAGTCTTGCTGGATCAAAACACACGCAAATGGAAACTAAAAAGTATGCAAAAATTATACTTGAGGGAGCTCAGTAAGCGTAGTTATGAAATAAAAACATGTTTAGTGGGTCCACTCCATATTTTGCGTTTCGATATTTTGTGTTTCCATGTTTTTTCTTCCACCTTTTGTAATTTCGACCTTTTGTACTTTCGACCTTTTGTGCTTTCGACCTTTTGTAATTTCGACCTTTTGTACTTTCGACCTTTTGTACTTTTGACCTTTTATTCGCCGCCCATAACCAAGGACCTGAAAATTATGAGTTTCTCCAGTTGTTTTTTGAGATTTTAATGTATTTAAACCTATTTATTTTCAGTCCTCGTTTTTTGGCGTCTATATTAAGCTCTATTACATGTTCGGTCAAAGATATTTCGTCTCCGATATAAATACAAATATTATCGGCATGGCATCTGCGTTAATTTAGTGCCAATACATCCGCCTATTTCAATCATATTAAGAAAAGCTTTAAGGACCAGATTAAACAGTAATGAAGAACTATTATTTCCCCAATGAAACAAGTCGAGTAATTAATAGCACTGAAGAACTGTTTTGGAGATAACTGAGTGGAAAACGTCATATATATCCACAATACACAAAAAAGGAATGAAAGATATATGTGACAATTATAGAGGTATATCTGTGAAAAGTACGCTAAGCAGAATATACGGTAAAATAATAAGAAATAAAGTGGAGAGCAAATATAAAGACATGGAGGCAGAAAAACAAGCCGGTTTCAGGGCGGGTTGATCGACTTTAGATCATCTCTTTTGTATAACCCAAGTTATTGAAAAGAAAATGGCATACGGACAAGAGCTGCATCTGCTTTACGTCGATTTGTAGAAGGCATATGATAGTATACTACTAAATCCACTTTGGAAAGCGTTGGAAAACACAAACATAAGCGTACAACTAATTAAGGCCATCAAAGAGTTATACCGCAATAGTAAGGCAAAAGTTAAAATAAAAGCAAAACTAACCAAAGGCTTTCAAGTAAATAAAGGTCTTAAACAAGGTATCGTCGTCGCCTACGCTCTTCAAGATATACTTGAAACAAGTCCTTAAAGTATGGAAGAGAAAATGCCAATACATGAGAATTCCGTTGGACGAAACCACCTTGTATACTTTACGTTTCGCCGATGATCAGATAGTAGTGGCTCAGGATTATGACGACCTCGTAGTAATATATGACAGGAAAACGAATAGAAAAGTACAATAAGTGGGGACTAGAGGTTAATCTCAATAAGACAGAATATATGTGTATCGGTGGAATGAGACAGAATCTAATCTTAAATACCGGGCAGCGAATTCAGTCACGTGATGAGTATAAATACTTAGGTCTAAAAATTACAGCTGACGGAACACTAGACAAAGCTTTTTAAGATCGAAACGTACAAAGAAGAAAAGCAATAACTTTATTAAATGGAATAATTTGGGACCAAAGTATATCAAGACATAACAGAAAGCTTATATATAACACCATTGTAAAAAGTATTATTACATACGGCTAAGAAGTATGGCCAATCAAGGATAGAACAGAAAAAATGCTTTCCGCTACGGAGATGGACTATTGGAGAAGAGCAGCGGGGAAATCAAAAAGAGAAGGAGTTACAAATCAAAGAAAAAGAAAAATTATGACAGTGGGTGAACGTACTTTAGTGGATAATATAAGAACAAAACAACTGGTGTGGTACGGACATGTACAAAGAATGAATGATGAAAGACTACCTAAGCAAATACTACAATGGAAACCAACTGGCCGACGAAAACGAGGACGGCTAAGGAGAAGCTGGAGAGAAGGAATAGACAGTGAAATAAGAATAAGAGCCAAGATGATGAATCATGGGCAAACAGAAACGAGTGGAGATTGGGTATCGGAAAACGTAGAACGTTGTGAAACCGATATATATATATATATATATATATATATATATATATATACTTAGGAGCTCTTAACCTACTACTCAATCGGGCCCATAGTGTAAACAATAGGGTGCGCGAGAACAGTAGAACGTAATTTAACCTGACGCAGTAAGTTGGCGGAACGACCTTTAAAGCCTAGTTTCTACCTGTGCGTGCCTACCTTTATTCAAAAACCGCATCACGTGACGGGACATGGATTAGCACGTGTGTTAAATGCAGCGTCACCTGATGGGTTTTTTGAATCAGGGTAGGCATGCATAGGTGGAAACCGGATATAATTGGTATTAAAATGAAAAAAAAGGAGCTAAAGAGAGTTATGGTTAAAAACAAGACTCACCTCGATGGTTTTCTTTACAATGAAATGGATACCATGAAAATGGATCAATCCGATTGTGGTTTGTCTTTTTTGGGTGGTCTTAACTCTTTTTAGCTTTACTTAAATTTTATGTTTTAACGGTACTTAGTTATTTTTAAGGCACTATTAAGTTTTGCGCGATCGCGGCCTAATGATTTAGTTTTTTAATTAGGTTTAGTTTTAACATCAATTAGTAAGTAGTTTTATTTCGGGAGGGGCCCTAGGTTAATGCCACAGGAAGGAAAAGATCAACCGTTGAGTCTGCGTTTTACTGATTGAAAACAACGATGAAATGTACAATTTTCCTAGACCTGATGGTCTTAAAATGTCATTTTCGAACATACAAAATATTAAGTGGGCTTGTGTTATTAACGACATTGTATTATACCTTTACTTCTGTAAACAAAACTTTTCGGGCTTTGAAATATCTGATACTTAACTAAGTTTAGTATAAGGATAATGAAACATGACAAGGGTTTGACAGATAAAGATAGCATTAGCTGCCGCCGCTTTTGTTTTTGATTAATATTAGTAATATTAGAAAAATTTATTAACTCTTCGTAGATTAGAAAATTATTAAAATTTGAGGCATGTTTGGAAAACATATATGTAATAAAAATTATACTTAATATTACTTCACTAATTAAAAAACTTACCCCTAAAATTAAGGTAGTATTGGCAACAAGCGACGAATATGCATATTCTGCAGCAACAAGAGGATCAAAATAACCCTTACTAGGTCCAGAACTTGCACTTAAAATCCGAAAACATTAACCCACCAAACTTAATAACAGCTACGGACAGATGGCTCTGCCGTTTCATCATTGGAAGTACATGAATATTCGGCAGAACCATCTGTGCGATGCTTTATTTAGTTTGTTGGGTTGCATATCTACAGGCTGTGTTCTCATTACAACTAACAACCACTTTGATTCTACCTCAAATGCAGTGGCGTGTCGTATAGGGGGCGAACGCCCCCCCCCCCCGCCCCTCTGCGCTTGGCTCCCCTGGCATCCTTTGAGACAAAAATAGAATTAATAGTGTTATAATTTTAAAAAAGGTTTGTAATTTATTTGACTCCCATACCTATATTTGCGCCCCTTAAGGTCTTCGCCCCCTTCCCGCCCTTTTATCCACGACACGCTACTGCTCAAATGCCACACAACAAATAGAATTATCATGAAGTTACTAGATAAACAGAGCATAATCTGTCAGTAGAATTGGAGACCCTGTGTGCATGACAATTTTAATTTTTTTAAATATGTCATAGATACAGGGTCACTAGGTTGAACTAGCGATATATTAAATTTTCTTTGGTTGTTGCGTATTTGTACGCTAAAAAAGTTGTATTTTCAATGTATTTTTGACGGCACCTATAGTTTTTATTTAAAACGCAGAAAACACGGATGAAAAACCAACGAATTACATAATTAAAAGCCACCTATAGTTTTTATTTAAAACGCTTTTTATTCATTCATAAAACAGTAATGGCAACATTCTACTGCAGGGCCGACCCCGGGGCGTGGTACTGTGGGCAACTTCCCACACGGTTTTATTCCAGGAGCGGCAAAATGAGGGCTAATGAGGCCGAAACGCGTCTTGGGGGAGGGGGGAATCTGAGACCCCATGATGCCTAATTTTATGCTATTTTATTTTTTTATTCTTGAATTATGTTAAAACTGCTTTAAAAAATTTAGGCTTGGGGGGCCTAGCAAATTGTCGTGTTCCGCTTCTGATAACATATAACGTAGGTATGCGATATTCCATTTTTTTTTACGGTTAAGCGCACTTGCAAGGAGATCCCTATCACGTTCGAGAAGCGGCCAGTGCGCGGAAATGTTGGTGTGTGTTGGTTTTGAAACTGTTCAGGTTGTAACCTGCAGGGAAAACTGTCGCAGGGAGTTTATTCCACAGCGATGTTGTTCTCCAGAGATATGAATTCTGATATAATGAGGTTCTTGGTGCTTCTATTTTGACAGTAAATTGATGGTTACTGTCTGTTTGACGTGTTCGCCTAGTAGGTGCTACTCCCGGGGGGATCATACCTGCCAACTCTTCAGAGCATTTTCCGTGATAATACCTGTAGCAGAGAGATAGATCGCCCACAGTTCTTCGATGTTCGAGACTATCCAAGCTACGGGTAAGTGCGGACATACAACATACCATCTTTTTTTCTTTAGTTTACTTTTCTTACCTTATTTTGCCGTACTTCATTTAAATCATTGCATACCAATTTGTTGTTCCTTAACTATACAGTCTTTCCAACACAACTGGAATATGTTTCGACCCAAATATGTAGTCACTTTCATTATTAATTATAAGACTATCTAGGTAAACTTATCAGTAGTCCAGTCATTTTTATACCTACATTTAGGTTGGCACGATTATAGGATTGTTCGTTCTTAATATCCCTGTAAGTTTGCGACGACTTGCAAAAAAAATGGCAAAAGTCATTTTTTTCAAATCAATTGGTTCCGATGGACCTAACTTTTTGCTAATAAAATTCCCCTTTCAACAACGTATCACAAGAAATCATTTATGTAAAATTTTACACAATGGCTTTTTAAACCAAGAGTGGTAGTAGTAGTGGTGGGGAGACCATTTTGAACCCCGATTTGTCAGTACACCAGATACCAAACTGATGCACATGTCCCTTAGGATGCAAGTTTTCTTTCTCTAAGAGGACTTAATTTTGTCTGGCACTTCTTTGTCGAGGGCAGGGATCTTTATACTGCGCAGCAAGAATACACAGTGGACCCACGCTTTTACACCCCTTCCGAAAGGTGGTCCTGCTACATGTTAGACTTGCATCTATCTAACATTGCTATGGTCCCAGCAGAACTTGGTTATAGACGATAAAATTCTTTCCTTTTCAACGCAACAGTCGTGGTCGTCGTGAGTTGACTGTAGGTGATTTATGCTAGCGCCATCCTGGTACCGACTATATAGCACCTATAGCAGGCTCCTGGGTTATTATTCCTGGTTCCTCGGCTGGCTGCGCGTCGGCTCCTGGACTACACCTGCGTTTATTCTCGATGTTCAAGGTTAACTTATATTTAGCGTGCATGGCATCGCACGCTAAAAAAAAGTGAGCGGCAGGGCAGACTTTTTTTTGTTTTTGCATCTTTGTTCGAGACGCGAACCTGGTACCTTCTGCATGTGAAGCCGACGACCATACAGCGGCACTACCCTGCCACCTAACCAAATTAATATATTTTTTTACTTTACAAGCCGACTATTGCCCAAAGTCGAAAAAAAGCTAGGCTCGGCTCTGTATACTGCTCATTCAATTGGAATTAACTTAGACCGAATGGAACAAACACGTGGAAAAAGTTAATCCTTTTAAAACGAGGGCAATTTTTATGTTTGCTCTTTCAGAAAAAAATGGGTCATACCAAACGGGGAAAGTTTTTTTGAACAGAAAATTTCAGCTTTATTTGCGCTTGGGTTTCTTTTAAAAAAAATTTTGTGAAAAAGTATATATTTATTAATCATTTATATACGAAATATTTAAGCCCGTAGGTAGGTACTGTTTTTAAATTTTCAAGCATTAGAAAACGTAAACGATAGGTTAAGTTAATAAACACATTTCTAATATTTTCTTTATTTAATAATGCTCCTGTCGACCTATAGTCATCAGCATGTTAAAACAAAGGACGTTCTAGTGACGCTTGTTCGTTTTTTAATTTGCGAAAAAGTTAGTAATTTTTCTTGACTACATTATTTTGTAAAAAGTATATACAGGGTTCGTCAACGATCGTTTGGCCATTGAAAAATATGTGAATTGAAGTAAGATCGCTATTTAAATAAATGACAGTAAGAGAGATAAATAGTTTAGCGCTTTTGTCAAGTTAGCAATTCAAGAAAATGGTTTTCTTTTCGCGATCTAATGACGTTACTCTTACCGGCTGAGTAGGCCAAAGCCGGCGATTAACAAAATCTTTAAAACCCCATGATTTTGATTGCTGTAGCCATCTCTTAGATATCTTTTGAACTGTATGACTAATAATCAATACTACGAGTCCGTAATTAAGTGTACAGGTAGAGCTTTCTAACATGGCAAAAATGTTAAAGGAGGTTACTACACGCACAAACAAAATAATCCACAAATTCAACTTTATGTATAACAAATTTGTTGTTCTTTATGTGTACCGATTTATTCTCAACCAGAGTTAGAAACCAATACTTTGAAAATTAACTATTACATTACAAATTACTTTACAGAAATGTACTTAGAAAACTGTGTAACTAATTACAACAAAAAAATAACTTAATTATAAATTTCCTACTTGCAAAATATAAAAAAGTAGTTGACAATTATTTTTTATTTATTTCTTTGATTTTTTCATAATTTACAAAATGTGAAAATGCTTAATTTAGGAGCCCTCTTCCTTCGTAATACATTCCGAACTTACCCATTAAATTCAATAAGAAACGTGGATTGCTTTAAATAGTAACAGCAAAATAGCTTTTTACAAATAATAACAATCACTTTAGTAATTCAATTGCATTTTTGTAATTTCATTATAATTGTAAATGTAATAAAAAAAAGCAATGTGTGTGTTGTAGCATTGCATTTTGAAATAATTTTTGAATTATTTTAAAAACTTAAATAATTGCAATTACCATAACACCGCATTTCAACTAATTGGTTTTTTTCTCAAGAGGAATGGCACCTCCATTTAAGGGGCAAAAATAAAATTTTAAAAGGAGTAGTAATAATAGGTGACAAACATTTTTTTCTGCAGACTGAAACCAGTAGAGGAGCAAGAGGTTTAGGGCTGTCGTACATCCCTACCCCCAAAAATGTTGTCCCCTATTCTGTTTCCTGGATAGTGTATGGTGACTTTTAGCAACTTGACTTCGTGAGCCGCCGCCAGGAGATCGAACGGCACAAGAGTTTTGCAAGTAGCCCAAAACACAATTGAGCGGCATTTATGCGCGACTTTAATAAAAAATTGAATTTTTCTCGATTTTATGTTTCCTGATTAAAGCTAAAATAACGAAATAAATAATAATTACTATTTCTTCGTCTTTTAAAAGTGGATATCTTACTGTGATTGCTGCTGTTTAGTAATAAAAAACTATTAATGAATTTTGAGTCAAAGCGGAAAACGCTCCTGAAGTGCGTCTTTGGTCCCTCACTGACTTCTTGCTTTCCATAACTTCATCCTTTTTTATACGCTTTTTATAAAGGCTAAACGTTCGAGCCGTGTATAATTTTGCAGTAATAAATTGTAACTCATAAAAGGTTACAGTGAGCTCTCCCTGGCTGTTAAAACAAAAATTACTCTATGTAGGATAGCCAAATCTGCTTTTAGGTTTTAAATTTTGCTCGCTTTAATATCTTTTTTATTATTATAAAAGTTTGTTCTTTTTTAGTAACCAAGGGATATATTCAGAATATTTTCGTGCAAGAAATAAATAAAACTTTTAGTTGAAACTCAACACACCCACTGGAAAAAAGATATTCAAAGAATAAATTGAGTTCAAAATCTTTAAAAAATAGAGAATTATTGAAATACAGCCAGGCTATAACTGTGCCAGGCACTATTTTGACACATTCACATTGAAAACTGACAGTTGATCCTTCAAAATTGACATACCAAAGTCGAATTTAAAACTTTCGTCGTTTATTTTCAATTAATAAAAGAAGGCACTATTTATTCCGGTTCATATAGTAAACAAAGGCCGTGTGTTGAAAGATCACGGCTGATATTACAATGCGAATGTGTCAAAATTGTGCCTGGCATTATTATAGCCTGGCTTTATTTCAATAATTCTCTAATAATTAAGCATTTTATGTTTTGCTTAATGATGGTTGCGTATTTCAAAAACATGTACTTTTATTTCCTATTACTAAATTTGTGTTAAAGGTTCATAATCTTGATTTTAATCAGAACCAACCGATTACTCAAGTTTTTTTCAATTCACTTTATCCATATTTATCGGAAGCAATATCGTTAGTGCTCCTAATTTTTCTGGAAAAATTTGGAAAAACCAGTTGACAAGTAATTTGTTTAATAGGCTTAGTTAAGCGAGTAGCAAAATAAAAAAAACACGGTAAATTTTTGCTGTAAAAAATTACAAAAACAAACATAAGAATATTAATCAACTGACATACATATAATGTAATAAAATAACAAAGAAAGGAACATGATAAAAAAACTATTTTTTGTAAAACTTAAATATAATATTACTTACAGCAAAACCTACTAAAAATGTTCAGTAGGTACACTCGCTCACTTTTTGATGTCATCTTAATATTCCTACATTTGTAGAATACAAAGAAACGGTGCCTTGTTTAGCTTGATTTAATTAAATACTTCCTTTAGGATTTTTTAAAACCCGCTACATTTCCGGACTTTTTAGACGAGTTTAGGCAATTTTAATTTGACATTAAAAAAGTGGGCAACTGTACTAAGTCTTAAAATCTAGGTTCTAAATTGTAGGCAAAGCTTTAACCTAATTTTTACACTGAATGCAAGTGTTTTTAAAATAGCAAACTTCTTTAGACTATGATTCATTGCAAAACTTCATATTGCTGACACAAAACATAAACAATATTTAAATAATAGATGTTGAAAAATTACGTCTACTTAGTTTATTAACTCTTAGGTCACTCCCCTCCCACTCCTTTGGGTGTGCCCTTGTAAAATTTATAGATTTTTTTCACTTAGTACAGGTTTATGAACCTAGTTGGCGCCGCCAACTGGGCGCCGGGCCAAATTGGCCCACCTGACCTTAAGCAATGTAATATTTCAAATTTGAGACAAATCGGTCAGTAATTAAGAAAATCCGCCATTTTGGATTTGCCATTTTTAATTTTTTATAAGTTTAAGTCAAAATCATAATCAGCGACTTGAAACACCGCCAATTTCTCTATTTGATACACATCGGTTCATCAATAAGAAAGTGCGCCATTTTGGATCGGCCATTTTGATTGTTTTAAGTTTGAGTAAAAATATGTGTTAAATGACCTCAAGCAATGTAATATTTCAAGTTTGAGACAAATCGGTTAGTAAATAATTTTGAATTTTTTAAAGTTTGAGGATAAAACTGTATTAAGTGATATCCGGCACTGCAAACTTTCAAGTTTGAGACAAATCGGTTTAAAAATAAAGAAATCCGCCATTTTGGATCCCCCATAATAAAAAACGTAAATTGTAGTGTTACCAGATTACCAAACACTACACCTACCAAATTTCAACACTCGACTTGGATTTAACTTTACTTAACAAAACCAAATTTCAAGAAAATTGCGTAAAGGATTTTTTAAAGATGTTTTTGTAAAAATAATATTTTGTTTTTTATCTGCACATTTTATTGAAAAACATTTTTAGTCCGGCGCCGAGTTGGCCCGGCGAACAGTTGGTGGCGCCGAGTTAGCGGCGCCTAAACATAAGTAAATACTTACTGGTATTAAAGCTTTGACCATGTCTTGGACCACGCCTAAAAAATATAAAAATTACTTTTTTTGGTTGAGATATAATGAAATACAGGATAATTCTTTGATTTATATAAACTTTTTTTACTTAACTTTAACTATTTTTACTGTTTGTCCGCAGTTAGAAAAACGATAACTGCAATGGACTGTATATATTTTATTAAATGAAAGCGCGAACAAACATAAATATATTGATACGAAAGCACGAAATAATTAAGGTCCATAGGTTAATTGCTGGTACCACACAACGGAAATCAGAAACAAAGCACTCACCAGTTTGCAGCCAATTTCTCCACGTTCCAGGGGCCCCTTTCTGGATCTAATGATGGCACCACGTAGCTGATGGGCTGAAGTTTCTAGTTCTATGCTTCAGTACACCAAAATCGAGCACTTTCAAGTGTAGAAATTTGTAATAGTTGGAGAACGTAAATTAACACGCCATAGGCGGTAGAAAAGGATCTCACTGATTCTTGGTGCCCATGTCCAATGCGCGGAAAATGTACTCTGTCCGTCATCCAATTGTGTGGTTTTAAAATTTTAAAAACAACCGCGAAATTTAGCTGGAGCTAACATTTACTTTTTTTTAAGCTCTTACTGTTGTCAAGAAATTCAGCTATACTAATTTTATTTTATGATCAATTATACAAATATTAAACATTAGTACATTCAATGCAAAAAAATGAGATAAATCTTTAACCAAAATCATCTAGGCCGAGTTTTAAGGACTTTGGTACTTTAGCATTTTAGACCCTTTAGTAAATACTGATGATTTAGAGTGTTCCGTAAGAGATTTATCATTTTTGTATGTTTTTATGACTTTGCGATATTTATTTGTTTCGTTAGGTTAAACTTTCTGGTGGTTTAGAATAAAGTCTACAACTTTTGAATGTACACTTTTTGCTATCTCTTATAATAAAAGGAGGAAATGCTGTACATAATATAAATTTTAATAAATAGCAAATATAATTATTATAGTTATTTTCTACATAGCAGTCGCAGATGCGAGAGATCCCCAGAAGGTCAAAAAGTTTCCAAACAAATAAAAAAACCTATTTTGCAAGTTTATAGGAAGATAAAAAGGCATGACCCCGGAAAAAAGACAAAAAGTTTTCAGATCAATTTTGATACAAAACTTTTTGTCATAAAATAAGCAAAAAAAGGAACCTCTAACGTTTTCATAATAGTTATACTTGACACTCTTTGGCTTTCTGTAAAAATTTAAACAAAAATATTGTTGAACGTTATCCAGGAAAAAAAATTATGTTTTTGCGGCTTATGGTTAATTTGCTAATTAACAGTGATTGAGTAATATATAAGAAAGAAGTTTTCTTAACAGAGATTAATTAATGTGTAAAACAGCAATTTTACATTATAATAATTAGTTTGAAAAATTTTTTCACTGTTATTATGACTTTTTAATTACTTATAAAATGTTCTGTTTTGAAATGCATACTTACATTACTTGGATGTTTTTGGTAGACTTCCTTCCAAACTTGCATTCTTTGACCACCAGAATCGACCATCATGGTCAACTCTTTGTCAATTACTAGGGTATTTATTTCTTTTGGAGTAACGGCGTTCCATATAATAGCTACATTAGGGTCTGTGCTATTATTAGGTGTAGGATTGCCATATGTAGCAAAATTTGTCCACATTTTGACAAATCTTTGAATGTACTTTTCCTCAACTGAACCCGGTTTGACAGGGGGATTTACTATGGTATTGAAGAGGTATCCCAAATCATCTGCATGGGAAGCCCCTACAGAAAAATTAGGTAATGAGTTCATAAAAGATTTTACAACTGCTTAATAATTTATGCATACATTTTATAAAAAATTAGTTTATCCGATTAGTAGTGGTCCGAAGAGACCGATATACGACGCAACATTAAAAAAGTCGAGTATTGTTCAACCGACGCACAATGGGTTATATGGCGGAGCTAGCACGACATTAGTCCTGTATATGTTTTTTAAATTATGACAACCAAACCCACCCAAATCTATTTCAGACCCAGTTAATAAAAAAAAATGCAACTGATAAAAAAAGTCTTAATGTATTTCTCTGTAACAGAGCCCCAAAGTTAAAAAATATTTTGGGAGAAAAGTTTATGTATTTTTACAGTATTTTTAAATAAAAAAAATGACAAAACAAGCAGCACTTTTTGGGTATATGGGTATAAAGTGGGCATAAGCAGTAACTGCACTTTTAAAAACTACTACTAATTTCCTAATTCCAAAACCCTTTATATGGTTAAAATTTTTTTAAATATATTACGTTTATTGTCGTCTCTATTTTTCTTTGTAAAGCCTGCAGAAACAGGCTTAGCAAGGCTTAGTAAAATCTCCACCAGAATATTAGAGAAAGGGGTCTATTTGACTAAAAAAACAAAAAATTTGCTGCCCCTCGTTGCCCCTGTTTTTTGGGGGTAGCCCTAAACACTGCCATGTACGTGGTCTTTATACAATCAGTGTATCAGCCAAATGGAATAAATTCGACAGCGGATTGAATTTAGATTATTTTGAAAAATCCAAAAGTATCTCGACTAAGATTTTTAACGAGCAATATTTCTGTTCGAATTTTTTTTGTATAGACCCCCTGCAAAGGGGTCTACTCGCATAAAACTTTTTTTTTCAAATTAGATAACCCCACTTGTGGCACCTTGCTCGAAAGCTTATTAAAAAAGAAAAACAATAAACTATTTTTTTTTGACACCTGTCAAATATTAAAAAAAGCTAATCTTTACTTTTTTGCCATTTTTAGACAATAAAAAATATCCTTTTAAGTAAAATGTATAATTTAATTAAAAAACTTAAGTAAAAAGTTAGTAACATCCAATCTCTTTTGCAACTGGTAGACCCAACTTGTGATAACTTGTTCGAAAGCTTATTAAATAAGAAAAAATATGATGCGTGATCCTAAACCCCGAAAACCCCTCCACTATCCTTAAAGGTGGAGAGTTTCCAACTTTAGAGCTTTATAATATTGTATTGTCGCTGTAACTATAAGTCCATACCAAATTTGATGTTGATCGGATATGTACAAGTTGGTCAAAATTGACTTACAAGAGGGATAAGGGCGGCGTCAATTTCACAATTTTAAAAATATAATTAAAAGTTCGTGGTCCCTATCCCCAAAAGTCCCTATATACCAATTTTGAACAAAATCGGACATACTTAGATGGTCCCCATCCACCCTCTTCAAAGGGGTGAGGGGTTGCCAACTTTAAAGCATTATAATATTGTATTGGCACTGTAACTTATAATATCTATAAGTCCACAACAATTTTGATGTTGATCGCATATGTACAAGATGGTCAAAATTGTCCAAGGGGGAGGGGGGCGTTACTTTCACAATTATAAAAATCTAATTAAAAATTCTTGATCCCCATCCCCAAAAGTCCCTGCATACCAATTTTGAACGATATCGGACATACTTAGATAGTAGCCCCCCCCTGCAGCATTTTCAAAGGGGGGGGAGATGTGAACTTCATAATATCAGTAAATTGTATTGTCATCGGAACTTTAAGTGTGTACCAAATTTGAAGTTGATCCGATGTCTAGAAGTGGGTTAAAACTGAGTTAAAATTGAGTGTCGCGCTAGTCCTCTCATATAACCCATTGTGCGACGCAAGGGAATTGCAGAAGACTTGTACCCATAAATAACTAGTTTATTTGTAAAAAAATTAGCTAAAAACAAATCAAAAGCATACTTACCCTTAAAGTTCAAATTAGAAAGACGCTTGAAAAAATTCAGGGTTGAATCCAGAGTCATTTTGTACAAATAAACGGGATAACAATTTGTTCTAGCATGGGTTTCTGTGCTGGTTAAAATACCATAAATAAAATCGGAATCGCTAAGAAACTAAAAAAAAATGTTTAATATCAGAGCAGTAGGCAGACAACATTTTAAAAATAACTGATCTTTCTTTAGGACAAAATTAACGTTGTATGTTTTTTGACATGACATTGTCAAAATATCAAAATCTTAAAACTATTAGGCCTGATCCGCAGTTTCACTTCTTGCCGCTCACTTCTATTTGCCCCTTTCTCTCATAGAAAGAGATAAAGATACAATTTATCTCTCCATCTTTTTCTATTAGAGAAAGAGGGAAATAGAAAGGAGCGGCAAGAAGAGAAACTGCGGACAAGGTCGGATTGGATTTGACCAAAGTAAAAGCGGAAAATCAGAAATGGCCGCCGTGCGTCCCTGCCTTTTAAACCATTGATATTCCGTTCTCTGGTTAGAAATGTCAAGGGCTTGTAAAGTGCTGTTTTTGTTTATGTTTTTTTGTCAGTTTTTTTAATTAAATTTCAGATGAAATCCAATTGTTATAAACTTTTGATGGTCCTAAAACATTGCTTTTTCCATTAGAGTAGAAAAAGTCCGAGAATTTATTGATTTTTTAACCAAGCCAAAACAAAAATAACAACAACTGACATTCTCCGCCATTTTAGCAAGGCTGTGATAAAATCAAAGTATACATAGGTTTGGTTAGGCTGTCTACCAGTGCCCAACTATTTTTACCACGTATTCAATGGTAATGTTAAACGCATGGTGTATCCACTATACCGGGTGGGCCAAAAAAAACTGGACATTTTTTTTATTATAACTTTTGAACTACACAATCGATTTTAATGGAACAAACTGCACTTGGCAGAGAATTAATGAGAGTTTTGACTGAATGTATTTTTTTGTCCACCGTCTCGAAATCCAAGATGGCGGACGAAATTAAAATGTACCCTTCAAAGATGCTCGTTTATTCTCGTGTTGTGAACATGTTTTAATTATTTTTTTAATTATTAAAAAAGCTGCATTCTTGCCACGCATATCAAGGTATGAATTAGCAAAATCGGTTCAGTGGTTCTAAAAAGAATATTTTTGTTTCAACCATTGTTTTCCATATTATACGATTACCTTGCCAATCATGTCTGAATTTATTTCCTTATAAAATCATTACTACTAAACCGATTTTAATGAAATAAAAAGCATCCTGGTGAGAATTGATTGCTTTTTAAAGATCATGATCAAAGTTTATCGCCATCGTAAAATTTAAGATGGCGGACAGAATCATACTTGATTCTTCAAAATGGCGTGTTTATTCTTAGTTTCAGCAAATGTTTTAGTTTTTTTAATTTATAGAAAAGCACTACTTTTCCCCCACACAACAAGGTGCAAATTAATAAAATCGGTGTAGTAGTTCTCAAGGAATCTATTTTTGTTTCAGCCATTATTTTACCGATTATACGATTGCATTGCCAATCCTCTCTGCATTAATTTCCTTATAAATTGGTTATAACTGAACCAGTTTTAGTGAAATAAAAAAAATCATGTTGAGAATTGATTGCTCTTTAACGATTATAGTCGAAATTTGCCGAAATCTTAAAATTTAGGATGTCGGGCAGAATCATACTTGATTCTTCACAATGGCGTTATTCTTATTTACCGAAAATGTTTGAGTTTTTTTTTTAATTTATAGAAAAACATTACTTTTCTCCCGCATAAAGAGATAAAAATGAATTAAGTGCCTTTCTATAAATTAAAAAAAAAATAAAAAAATTTTTGAAACTAAGAATAAACGTACCTCTTTGAAGGGTTAAGTTTTACTATTTCCGACACCCTAACTTCTAAGATGGCGGCAAATTTTGATTATAAGCTTTTAAAGAACAATCAATTCTCACCATGATTTTTTTTATTTCACTAAGATCGGTTCAGTAGTAATGAGTTTATAAAGAAATTAATGCAGACAGAATTGGCAAAGTAATCGTATAATCTGTGAAACAATGGTGAAACAAAAATAGTTTTTTGGAGAACCACTAAACCGATTTTACTAATTTATATCTTGTTGTGCGGAAAAAAAGTAGTGCTTTTCTATAAATTAAAAAAAAAACTAAAACATTTTCAGAAAATAAGACTAAACACGTCATTTTGAAGAATCAAATATGACTCTGTCCACCATCTTAAATCTTAAGATGTTAATAAATTTTGATCATAATCTTTAAAAGGCGATCAATTCTCACCAAGATATTTTTTATTTCATCAAAATCGGTTCAGTAGTAATGAATTTATAAGGAAATAAATGCAGACATGATTGGCAAGGCAATCGTATAATATTCAAAACAATGGTTAAAACAAAAACAATTTTTTTTAGAACCACTGAACCGATTTTGCTGATTCATACCACGTTGTGCGTGGCAAGAATACTGCTGTTTTAGTGATTTAAAAAAAATCTTAAAATATGTTCTTAACACAATAATAAACGAGCATCTTTGAAGGGTACAATTTTATATCATTCGCCATCATGGATATTTATTTTATTTGTTTAAAACTCTGATTAATTCTCTGCCAACTGCAGTTTATCCCATTAAAATCAATGGTATAGTTCAAAAGTTATAATGAAATATAAATTGTCCGGTTTTTTTTTGGCCCATCCGGTATATCTGGCTTTATAAGCATAAACAAATGCTCCAATTTAATTTCCAGGATCGTATTTGACCTTTTTATCTTTTTACTTTAATACCATTATGTCAAAACCAAAGTAGGACATATAAACAAGTTTTAACAGCTTCAAAATACTAAGCTTTAAATAAGCAAGGATTTTTAAAATTCTGATATTTTACCAAACCCTTGGAATTTAAATAATATTGCTCCAATTCTAGAACAGGATACGACAGGATATATGTCGTGACCCAACCGGACAAGAGAGGATTGTAGAAATTTTACAACAGGATCTGACAGGACTGGTTGGTGTTGATGACCCCTTGCAAAAATCTAGTTAAAATAATTTTAAGGCCTCAAAAAAAGACGTAAATTAAAAATCCCAGATAGATTTTTTTATTCTATTAGCCTAGCCTAAACCCATCAGAAATGATATCTTCCATGCTTACGTCAATTTCTCCATCTATCCTATTATCTCTTCCTTCAAAATAAACCTTTTCTAGTTTAGTAATGAATTCGTTCGCAATAGCAGGATTCATTTTAAAGGGCACAGTAATCCCTTTTGATCTGCGATCGGGAAAAATAGGCGAAAAGAAGAGAAGTCCTTCCATACTGTTGTAGCCCAGAATCATTGGAACCTAAAAGATAGGTAATAGGTACAGACAATCTCAACAATATTGTCGCAAAAATTTGCTTGACAGATATTTAACGGTATGATGTGCAAGCACTTCGTGGTGTTGCCTGTGGATCTGACCACCATCTGGTTTAAGCAATGATTATACAACCTCTAGATATGCAGCCCAACAAACTTAATAACAGCAGCGGAGAGATGGCTCTGTCGTGTATTTGTGTAGTTCCAATGATTAGGGTCACTGCATCCTGGAAGCCTGGCGTCTCCATGGGTAGCGACAAGCCCACGTGACCTGCCTCGGAATTTCCATGGGCGACTCGTCAACTTACCTCGGAATAATTAGAGTACCTACACGCAATTTCTATACAATATTGTAAATTAACCTCGGAATTTTTAGAGTACCTACAATTTTTGTAGAAGTTTGTAAAGCGATCTCAGAATTTTTAGAGTACCTACAGTATGTAAAATATTAAAAAAAAATTAAAGACCATACTTATATTTTAAGTTTTTGACCAACTTTTTATTTTTATAATATAAATTAATACAAAAAATACTACAACAATTTATTGCATACACTTTTACTTTTAGATATAATAGTAGTTATAGTACTTAACTACAATCATAAAAAATATCAATTCTGTGGGGTTACCCTAAATTTTGCCTCTTTTGTAAATTTCTTATAGTTTCTAAAGTCATTTCTGTGGTTCTGCCGTGCTTCCAATCAGGTAGACTTTGTGCAAAAACATGATTTTTTGAAAGATATTCAAAAACTTTTATTTTTACATCGATCAGTAAGTCTTTATTTGTTTTTAAAATAACATACAGTGTCTTTAAATTATAACATTAAACGGCATTGTTAGAGATACATTACTTAAATATTAAATCAAGTAAAACAAACTTCAAAACTATCGAGACTTCGAGCCTTAAGGTAAACCTGGACGATCGCTCTAAAGTAGGAATGTTTAGGAAGTCAGAATAGTTTTTAATGGTAGCTAGTCTTAATTCTACACTTTTGTTATTTTAATTTGATGTCCCATGTTAGTACCATGTACGTCTAGAGTACGTACATTTTACGTTTATTTGGATGTACCATGTACGTACCTAGTACGAGTTTTTACGTACATAGTACGTACTTGTGCTGTCTGGGTAGAGAGTGTGAAACCTAACCGAAACATATTTTCTATTATTCTATTATTCTAACCTTTCTCAATTGATAGCAAACCTGTGATTTGAAGATAGTGTTTTGGTGGAAAAAGGTCAGAGATTGTCTGTACCGGTTAGAATACGTTTGCGATCAATTGAGAAAGGTTAGGAAAACACCGATTGATGGCAAATTTTTGTTTCAAAGAAATTTCCGTTCGAATAAACCGTTTTTGACAATTTTCCGTTTGAGGGAAATGTTTTCGAACAAAGTTCCGCGACCCGTCGTGTTGCTACCCAAAAATACCTAGAGATGCTACAAAAAAAAATTTTAGACCTTCAATAATTGGATTGTTGAATTTTTTTACCGTCCTAGCCCGTGCAATAATGGCTGGAAAAGGTATTGCTTTCAAAGAAAAAAATGTTTTTGAGATGACGCCGAAAATGTGTTTATTTTGGTGTATTTTGACTTATCTTCGCAATATTGTCGTGACGTCTGTGTGTGTGCGTGTATGTGTTTGTGTGTGCGTTAGGTGTGTGTGTGTGTGCCTCTGTGTCTATAGTAAAGCCTTTTTTTGCAATCATTACAGTATAGCTACTTTCGATTTTGGACTTTTTGTTTTTTAATCTTTTGTTTTTCGATCTTTTGTATTTTCGACCTTTTGAACTTTCGACCTTTTGTACTTTCGACCTTTTCTATTTTGGATCTTTTATTGTACTTTCGACCTTGTGTATTTTTGACCTTTTGAAGTTTTGGCCTTCTGTTTTTCGACCTTTTGTACTTTCGACCTTTTATATTTTTGGCCTTTTGTAGTTTCGACCTTATGTTTTCGACCTTTTGTACTTTTGACCTTTCGTGTCTTTGACATTTTGTTCTTTCGACGTTTTCTTCGCCGCCCGCTTTTGTTTGGACACCGTAATAAAATAATAGTAGGTATATGCTGTGTTTACTTTTAATTCCGCGGCAAGATTTTTTAAGCCCGACCGGAAGGACGGCTATAATTTGTTAAGTGATTAAAAGGGACTTTAATGCCAATGTTTATATACTAAAAATAATAATAATCATAAAATAAATAAATATTAAACCACTTACTCCGGTACTCTAGTTTTAGCATGTCAACCCCCGGTATATAATAATACAGAGGGCAGTGATAGTTTTCATTTTTTTGGTGAACGCGCCCAAAGCGTTGCTATGGTAGATATTAAACAAAAGTCAGTCAGACGCTAACAAACATAGAAAAAAATGTGCAAAAAATAATATTTATTTCATAACAAACTAAATAAGAACAAGTTTGAATTAAATTTCTTAAAGGTTGAATAAACGAGGGACCAAATAATAATTCCTACTTTGAGATGGACATTGAAAAGGCGGCCAAAGAAAGCAGCTTTCAGAGTACCGAAAATGATGCAATAAAAAGAATGTCAAAAATTTCACCGACAAGGTATTCCTGTTTTTATCCTGGAGAAGTCTAGAAAGTTAAATGCTTCCTTTATATGAAGGCTATGCCAAAGGACACAATAATAATCGAAACCAACCAAGTCATCAGCAAAGTACAGTAACTTCTGCCAAGCTGAAAGCAACAGAATAACCATTATCGTGTATTATGATAGCTTTTTGTTTTTTGTATATTAATAAAATAAAATGATCCAAAAAACCTATAATTTTTCCTTTATAGTTTTAAAGAAATTACTTTTAATCACCACCAAGTCCACGAAAAAAGGGATTAAACGTACACTTTTATGCCCTAGAATAAATCCAACAATATATACAAGTTCTATATTTTATAATACATGTCAAATAATTTTTGGTTTCTTGCGCTATGTGGGTAAATATTGAAATCATAAACATCGTTTTTATTCGACAATCTGAAAAGCATTATTTGAATGGTTTGTTTATTTGGACTGTCTAAATATATATACCGAGTGTGACGGACAGTTATTTACGTAACATTTGTAAACCATTTTATTTTTTTAAATACAAAAAAAGCTACGCTCGTGACAGTGTCAGATTCGTCATATAACCAAAAATATTTAGCTGTCGTGTCGCTACCCAAAGAAGACACTACGTCTTCGTGATGCAGTGACCCTACCAATGATGACACGGCAGAGCCATCTGTCCGCTGCTTTTATTAAGTTTGTTGGGTTGCATATCTATAGGGGTTGTGTAATCATTCGTAAAAGCAAAAATATTATTCCCTTTAAGAAAAACAAATAGAGATGAAAGTATTGGAAAAAATGAAAACCTAGAATGCGTCGAAGAAAATTAAAAGCACAACTTTAGAAGTCTAGAAGTCCCAAAGTACGCAAAGATTTTATCAGAAACAATTTGATAAAAATTAATAAATAGAGAACACTCATTTGAAGAGATATATATACAAATATAGTAAAAAGCTGAATTGAAGGAGGCAAGCAAAGAAGCTATTGGTACCAAAATAATAGAAATAGCAATAAGATGTACGGAGGAAATACAGGAAATGATTAAGAAGAAGAAAACGCGCATACTTGAAATGACTCAGTACTAAAGCGCAAAGAGACCTAGAAATCTACAAAGAAACCAGAAGACCGCTAAGAAATTTGACACGCACGGAAAAAAATTAAATGATTGGTGGGTCGCCCATGTCTAAGGGGTAGAAAAGGGGTAGAAAAGGGGTGAAGTTAAGTTAAACTTGGGAATGGGAATGCGGCACAAAAAATATTTTCAGTATCGCTTGACGGATTTTAACTCAACCTGGCAACATTGTTTGCTGGCCATTTAGCTACAAGTGCCGGTTTAATAATAGGGGAAATAAACCATTAAGTAATCTTTGCATAGGTTTTTCGTTTTTAAAAAAAAAAAGAATTCTAAAAAGTATAGAGTAAAGAATCTTTCTCTTTCCAAAATATTTAGTGATTTTTATTTTAGCCTATTTTCTTTTGACTAATCACCAACAACTATATGTACATATATATATATATATATATATATATATATATTTTAATTTCTTTGAGTGTTTCCTTTGGAGTCAACCTTTTTGTAACAGCTAATTACAGATTTACCACTTGAAAATTCATGTAGTACGTATTGATAAATTTCTGTCGCGGACAAATATAGAACCATTTACATATAAATAAATAAAAATATTCAAAAAATGTGTGGAGTTTAGGATTTTTACCGTTCTTTTCAAATTTAAAAAGATTTTCCATGACGGAGATTTTGAAAGATTAGAAATTTCTGATACTTACTTTGTTGTATCGTCCAGACGTAATCAAATCTATTGGGCGCTCAGTTAAGAAAGCATTTTCTGAAGGCTTTTCAATGCATGGACACATTATAAGATTATCTTTCTAAAAATTATAAAGCCTTTAATTTAAAATTGATTTACTACAACACAACAAATTGGTTTTTATTGAGCATTTGCAATTTCGTAAAATTAAACATAGTAATTTATTAGTACCGACAAATTTTAATGCGCAATATTTGTCTTGATTTTCTTATTTTTTTGCCAATCATAAATGGGCTAACTAATAATTTTTTGAATTATTTATAAACAAATTTAAAAAAAATATATTTTACCGTCCACTTAAACTGGGCCCGAAGAACTTCTTCCAATGAAAGATTCCTTAAAACTTCTAATGCTTCGGTTTCGCTTTTAACATTGTGTCCAGCAAGTTTTGCGATTTGGCTAGCACTGAAATCTTGAATATCACAATCTGCATCCGCCCAGTGATTAATGGAAACACCACTTTGCATTATTGCCTTATGAAAATATCCTCTATAATTATAAAAAATTTTTTTTATAAAAAAACACCTAACTGCTAAATTTACCTGTAACTACTAGTCGCAGTTAAGTACAAAATTGATAGGTATACCTATAGTGTACGACATGCTTCAACTTTTAGTTTTGATGCCCAAGGCGCACTTACGAAATTATGTAGTTTGGTATTTTCATGAATCGGATCATTGGGTAAATTTGTACCCAACTGCGACTAATAGTTACAAGTAAATTTAGCAATTGGGTGTTTTTTTATGATTTTTTTTTTTAATTTCCAACTTTTAGATTTAATTCCTATTCAGCCTTACAAAAAGCACTATGCATTTACAATTTATTTAGCTTTTCTCAAAAAGTACGTGTAGATTTTCTACGGACGGGAACAGAGGGAGGAGAGAAGGACAGAGGGAAGAGGGAACTAGTAAAATGGTTTCAAAACAAATCTTAAAGCGTGTGCCAAAAGAATTTTTGAAATCGCTCTAAATTTGTGAAAGGTATAGCTTCAACTATTACTAATAAGGATGGTGGGGAGAAGAGAGAAGAGGAAGGGGAAAACTAGTAAATTGATGTTGGAAAAAAAGCGTGTGCAGAAAGAATTTTTGAAATCGCTCCACATTTGTGAAAGGTATAGCTACAACTATTACTAATAAGGAGGGTGAGGAGAAGAGAGGGATGGGGTAACTAGTAAAATGATGTTGGAAAAAAGTCTTCAAACGTGTGCAGAAAGAACTTTTAAAATCGCTTTATATTTGTGAAAGTTATAGCTATAACTATTACTAATAAGGAAGGGCGGGGAGGAGAGAGGGAGAGACGGGGGGGGGGTGCAACTAGTAAAATGGTGTTGGAAAAAAAATCTGAAAGCGTATGCAAAAATAATTTTTGAAATCGCTCTATATTTAAAATTATGCGAATATGGTTTTTAAATGGGTGGGGGGGGTGGAATGCCAGGAGGGGAGATGGGTGGGTGAGAGCAGGGAGGACTACAAAGTAACTACAGCAAATTAGGGGACATTTGCAATGGCTAATCAAAGGAATTTCAATAAAATCGCCTGCAATTCAGATAATTTGTGTGCCTGAAAGCCTACATCATGTGACAAACTAGCGTCTGAAGACCGCCATGCTGATTCCTGTATAAATCAGGTCAGTAGCAATTCAACGACCTTTTTTGGCAAAATCGGTTCAGCCGTTTAGCCTCTAGCGTGCGTGACACAAACATACATATTTACTTATATACATACAACAGTCGAAAAACATTACCCTTCCTTTCGCCGTGCTGCAGTTGGGTAAAAATTAACTTTTATTTAATTATTATTATAAAAATTGTAGCTGATTCACGCATTCCATATTTTTTGTAAAAGTCAACGCGCTGTCAATGCTCTAGGTTCTAGGTTATGCTAGAGCAGTGGCGTGCACAGAACTCTCCCCAGAATCCATTTCTGCGTAGGCCACTGACTAGAGACCATGTATGTATGACATATTTTAAAGATATAGAGACGCGACAGACTTATCGTTAAACTCAAATTTATTTAAGTCAAAATCGGAAGAAGGAAATATCGGTCCTCTATACTTTAGCCTTGTTTGGAGAGAGACGCACATTCCGTCTTTGCTAATTCATAAGCGTCGAAATCATGTCGGAATATAAAAATAAACAATTTTTGACAAAACATATACCAGGGATGACGAAAAAACGTACTACTTTTATATTTTTTACCTTGATTTCGGCGACAAAACATGATAATGTACACTAACTGACCCAGCACTTTCTCCAAACAAAGTGACGTTATTTGGATCCCCATTGAAATAAGCAATGTTATTTTTCACCCATTTAAGGGCTTCCAGTTGATCCTTCAACATCATGTTACCTCCTATATTTTCGTTTTGTTCGTTTTTGATTCGGAGAAGACCTAAAAACAAACTTTAAAAATATATACTTAAAATATTCACTAAAGTGAGGATTTTTGCAACGTGTTAATTATTACTAAACATAATGTAGCGAAAATGTTTGACGATATTTTTTATGCGTTTGCCAAAACACTTGACTTCGGTTTTGTAATAAGATTAAAACAGTCGAATTTATTTTCTCTCTCTAAATTTACTAACATCTTAAAAACCTTCGTGTGTTTTAATATAAATCAGGCCATCACTGCAAAATTTTTTTGAACGGATTCTGGTAAAATTGGGTTTGCGTTTATTGTATTTAGTATTAATTGTAGTCTGAGGAAGTTTTCTTTTTCCTTTGATTGATTAACTCGCTCTTAACTAGATGCCTCTTTGCTATATCAAACCAGTTTGTTTTTTTTGCATGTTTTTGTTCATTAGCATATCTTACATTATACTATAGAAAGTAATTAAGAAAGTTTAAGAATACTATAGAAACTTTATTATTCTTTATTGGCGCAATACCTAAGCAACACGGAATAAACAACTTAAAAGAGAACAACGTAAATGATGAAAAAATGATTTAAAGAAACATTAGGTAAAAAACTACAGAAAGAAGTCCAACATACACATATTGAAGAATTGAGTCCATTAAGTATAATAGCTCGATTAATTAAAGCACTAGAGAAGAAATTGAAAACATTATGGAAACTAAGAAGAAAGCTGTTCAAGAAAGCATTTCGTACTCCATCAGAAATGGCGTGGTATAATATTATTAAACACCATCCAGAAAAAAAAAACACCAATGAAAAAATATGCCTACATATTCAGTCTGAGAATAATTACGGAAGATACCATAAAAAAGGACTTGCAGTTTTAATGTCGTTTCTGACCACCCTGCTTTTCTAATCCATAGTGATGTGTTTCGAGCTTACCTTAAAAATTGCAGACGTTTCAAAATTGATGTCTCAAAACTATCTACAAATTCACAAAATCTACTTGCTAGACAGAGTAAGTTATTGAGACCTGTTAATGGTATTTCGTCCTCAGGTCCGCCTGAAAATAGCATCCCGAAAGTGGACCTGGGTTGGACACATATTGCAAAGACCAAATGACAACATGAGATACGTACAAAAAAAAGAAGAGCTGGATCAAATACACAAAAGCCTTATCTATAAAGAGATCCCGTTAAAGAGCTGTTACTTGGTTCCTACAACACACGGCGTGTTTTGGCTTTTTCTAGGGAGAGTTTTTGTCTAAGTTTATTGGAAAATTTGCTTTGGAACTTTAATCTTGTAAATTATTTTCAAGGTGGCTTAGCCACAGTAATCCGATAAACGAACAATGTCAGGTTTTTTTAGAGGTAATGGAGTTTAAAGTTAAATTAGCAAATGGGTATTTAAGGAAAAATTGCGCGAACATTCAAACTGCGATTAGGGTTACTCTCCTGCAACACTAACTCGAAAATATCAGAAAAATCTTCATGAGTTAAAGAACCGAGAGCGGGTCAATATTTATTGCATCCAAAACATACAATTAATCAGGCAGCTAGACTATCCAAAGTAGCTGTAGTCAAAGAAAGTAAAAGCTTGTTTAAATCTTGTAATAGCAAAGAGAAGAGATAGAATTAGAAACCTGCCACATCTACATTTAAAGGTGAAGAGGTGCTATACTAAAAAAAAGTTACTTATGTTTCTGTTATTATAGGTCACTGCCTCATATAACTGTCAATTGACTACTATCGCAGTTACAGGGATGACAAGGAATCCAAGCGCATAAGACATCACTTGTGTGAATGCCCTGATTTTGCTAGGACGAGATGTAGCGTTAAAGATTTTCCATACTTCCAAAATCTAGAAGAACTGAAAAATATAAAGCTTGGTGCGCTTGCCAGATCCATAAACAAGCTGGGTTAATTGAGTACTGAGTCTCCCTGTCCGTTATATTAGTTTAGATAAAGATGCTTTTGTGACATTATGTTTATGACAACAAACCAGAAAGCCAACTTGAGATCGATCAGTTCTTGGTCTGCCACATAACCTACCTAAAAATCCTAATCTGTAATTAATTGTAACCAGCACAATATCTTCGCTCAACAAGTATTCTGGATTGTAGATCATTGGTTGATTGGAGCCCAGTACGAAACCACCTCCATGAATCCACACCATCACTGGCTTTGGGGAACGAGTTTCTTCATTGGAAAGCTAAAAATTTATGACGTTGCTTTAAAGCCGAATAATAAAAAAGTTTATTTTACAATTTCTCTCCATGAGGTGCAGATCACTGATAAGCAATTACTTTCCTGGTAACAGGAGACAAAGGACAATAAAACAAAAACAGGTTTCTTTTGGGTTTTGCCTGCTGGTAACAGCAACAATTCTAACTTCATGTCAACACAGAAACCATCGATTCTCTAATTCACAGCTGACATGCCTATGGTCGATGGTTGTACCCTTATTGGGAGTATAGTGCCTCTATAGATATAGTCCTCAACAATGACAAAACCGTCAGTATTACTACCAAGCACAGAATATCGACACCCCTGTATTAAGACAAAATCTTTTAGATTTAATTGGCTTTATAATGATTAGGATTTGATGTGCACAAAACTGTGACCAGGATGTTTAACTGTGATCCGTTTCTTGGAAAGCAAAGTGTCTAAAATAAACTTTTCTGGCTAAAAACCAAAATCAAAACAAAAAAAAGTTACGGTAGAAATGTAGGAAAAAAACTAAAATATAAAACAGTATAAAATATACTTACCGATTTAGTATAAACATTAAGATTCAGACAATTTTCTGATCCTTCAATAACTTTTAATTCATTTCTTTGAAAGCATATATCGCCTGGCTCCGTACAGTCTTTTAATCCTTCCCATGAATCAGCTGGAAGCGGATCCTGTATATAATTAAATATTTATTTTTCTTTAAACAAATTTCAATACCCTTTGGAGAATAAAAATAATCCTGTTTTTTTATTACAAGCGTCACCGATGACAAGGAAGGGAGATAAACTGTTTAGTTTTATATTATTGATATCTGAATCTTTTTAAAAACCAGCAATTAAACTGTATATTAGTCAGGATAACGTTAATTATCGAGCAAAGTGTCACGTCACTATGGACACAGATTTAAACTATCATAGCAGAGACAACGGTTACTTTAGAGTTGTAGTAATGTCGTCGAATTACATGAGTTCTTCTTAAAGGTATTTGATTATTAATTCATCTATTTATTGTTTTAGGAATTTTGAGAAGCTGCTCCATCCAACTTTAAAAATCTGTAGGTAAGTTATTAATATTAATGGTCTCTGTGGCCTAAGCTAAAGTTATGATTGAGATTATACGACGTTTCGACGACTTGCTGTCAAATTTTGTCAGGAACCTGTGGTTGATGTGAGGAAGGAAAGCATTGCTTCCTCCGTTAATGCATAAATATCAAATAAATAATAAATTGGTAATAGCCATTGTTGAGTTGTATATGGCAATAGCTAATAAGCTGCAAGCCTGTATGACTATTTTAAAAGCTTATAGATTGATCTCTGTAAGAAATATTCCAAGTTAAATATGGTAGGTATATATACAATGATAAAAAAGTTTGTCTTTGCCGTACGCTTGAGAGTAACATAAAACCGCATATTTACTTAAGCACAAAAACGCATGCCTTGCTGCGAGGAAATACCGTGTTTCATCCGATCCGATCGCATGGCGTCGCATGCCTCGGCTTCGAACCGAATGCTGTTTACCGAGCCTCGAAGGCACGTACAATGGCGACTGGTGACGTTATAAATTGGGGGCAGAAATTTACAAGCAGCTACTTGGTGTAGTGTTTAGTTTATTTGTTTATAGATAAAGTCTATTCGCCCTTCTTTTGCATGCGCAAAGTGCTCGGATTAGCACCAGTTTCAGACTCATCAAGGCCCCGTACAGCAACATCAAAAATCCCACAGAGTTTTAAACAGTCTATTAACCTACCAAGTATATGTCTATTTTATGCTACATTTTCATTATGTTAGGTAGTGTTTTGCCTATAGCCTACTATGGGGTTTTTTAAACAAGTAGCACTTACTTTGTGTCTTTAACTTTTCACTAAAGTGCTTGATATCACACATTCCCTTTGCCACCCACGCAGGATCACTTCGTGGATTGTTCATAATAAGACAAATAAAGCAAAAACAAGCATTTCGTTTTTCACAACCTCACAAACGGTTTTTAGCACCGTATAATTTTTTATTACTTGCACTAAAATTTTGGTTAATTTTTAGGATTTTTAAGTCGAGTCTATGTGGCCCTAAAGATTTTATTTGTAATCGAAGTTCATATGTCAACGTATTTAAATTTGCACATTAGTTATATAATCGATGGTCTTTATTTCCATTTTGAAAACAAACAAAAACAAAAACTAACAATGGACACGCGACCGGCAAGGCTTTTAACTACTGACCCACTCTAAATCAAAACCAACGTACATGTTTTCACTAAGAATAGAACCGGCAACACGTAGGAAGGGCAACGAAAGTTTTCGCACGATGAATATGGCCTACGTCAACTAAGACAAACATTCCTCCCGCCTCCGTGCGAGAATAGCCACCGCTGAAAAACGGGCGAAATTGAAATGTCCCGGGCGGTGCTGCCGGTTTGTAAATATACGCGCCTTGAAAATGGCAACAGCGCGACCCACGGTCCTTAAATAAACCGGTTTTCTGGTAACTCGGTGTCATGACGGCCGTGACGTCAGAGCTACGTCACAGTTTTCCTAGCAAACAGCAGTCAAACGCTGTTTATAACGTAGTTTCGTCTTTTGCCAGGAAATTCTGTACATTTTGGGTCTTGTCGTCTTGTACGTAGTGTTTATACCTGTTCCGTGCTTGCTATAAATGTATTATACCCTGTTTCCACCAATGCATGCCCACCCCGATTAAAAAAACGCACGTGATGGGCCATGGATTTTCACCGGTTTTAAATGCAGCGTCACCTGATGCGTTTTTTGAATCGGGGTGGGCATGCATTGGTGGAAACAGGGTATTTAAGACTAACTAAAAGAAATTTTAGAAAAAGATGGTTTAGTTTATAGTCTGCCGAGTTCTTGTTGGCTGGAAGTTACCAGACAACCGGTTTATTTACGGACCGTGAGCGCGACCGACCCACAGAGGGCTGATGAAACTAGGTTGCAACATAATTAGATTCAAGTTAAATAAATCTATGATATTTAATTGGTAATTAACTTGTATACAAAGCAATCAATTTATTGTTTTTTCAATCAGCGAAAAATAATAAAATTATAATATTAATATTGATTAATTTATTTATAATATTATCTATAATTATTAAGTGCACATTATATACAGGGTAGGTAAAATGTAGTACCAGTACCAAACTTTTTACACCCTGTCTAGTTGACAAAATTCATGTAAAACCAAATTTATATCTAGTGTTAGATTAGATTATACCTATCCGGTGTTCTAAAAAAACCGTGTTTTTTTATTATAAAGGGTGTTGAATTCAATAGCATGCCAATATGTCAGGACGTAATACTTCCATTTTGAGAAAAAAACTTCACATAAACTTATGTCTTAAACCTTTTAAATTTTGAGAAACAGGGTGGTAGTCTTAAAAAAGCTCGAATTTTATTAATATTTGTGATACTGCTCTAGATATTTTTTAAAATTTGTGTTTAACATGGTTTTTTTTATATTTTTCGTACGTTGTCTAACGTGATGCAAATGAATAATTTATTTTTATATGAATCTGTACGTAAAATCAAAAAATCAAGAGACGACATTTGCTCAGAAGATAAGAAGAATTTAAAAAATAATTTTTATTAAAAAGAAAACAGTGGCGGATTATTGTTTTCTTGAAAATACCGAGTGCATGTTCGAAAATACCTCTTAATAATAATGAAGATTTTTTGAAACTCTTTAACAAAAATTTTCTTCTAAAGAAAGCCCAAAAATTACCTTTCTCAAAATTTATATAAAATGTAAATTTTTATACTACATTGATAGGTAAAAGGTCGTTTTAAAGCTGCTAGTTTGTAAACTTCTCATTTTCTTCCACCAAAGTTTCCTACAACCAATTGTAGCTGGTTAAATACCGTTTTACAGCTTTTTTAAATTTTAAATAAACTCTTTAAAGCTTTTCAAATCTTTTAAAATAAAATTTCGTCAAAATAAGTTAAGCAGTCCTAAATTGGGGTATTACGACCCTTCTACATCTAAAAGCCTGAGGCAAGCTATATACCTATAATGAAACTACGATTTGTTTCTATCTTTAATAATAACGGAGATATTTGCATGTCAAAGTATGGTGAATTATCCTGTATATATACTGTAAAAGAAAGCAGTAGCAATGATAAGTCATTTATATTTCTTTAATGGTGCATCCAGGAATATATCTTAGAGGGGGCTCGAGGGTTTATATTGTCTTATTTTATGCTATTTTATCTTTTTAGTTATGAAATATGTAGAAAATATTAAAAACATCTTATGTTTGGGGGGCCTCGAGACCGGGGCACCCATGTTTCAACAATTTTTAAATTTATTTATCGTTTATTTATTTGAAATGCATCAAAAGATACTCTGCCAATCTATGGGCATCTAAGCTCACACTGGATACTATAGTTATAGTGTATCTACGTAAAAGCTAATATAACTAAAAACTGAAGTATATTTTATTGAACTCCAGACTCAATTACCTTTCGTTTGATACCACACAAGCCATGTTTTGACTTAAACTCTAATTTTTCAAATCTACCCCCACCCTTTTTTAAAAAACTAAAATGTATTTTGTTTAACTCCAGACTCAATTACCTTTCGTTTGATATCACACACGCTATATTTTTACATAAACTCTAATTTTTGAAATCTACCCCACCCTTTTATTTGGCTTGTGTTCGGTGGATTTTGTTCATTTTTAAATGGGACCATCTCGACCCAAAACCCAGCCTGGGTACCAAATTTCATTAAAATCGGGCAAGCCGTTTTTGAGTTATGCGCGTTGGTCGTTACAGACAGACATACAGACACACAGACAGACAGACAGACAGACAGACAGACAGACAGACAGACAGACAGACATACAGACAGACAGACAGACAGACAGACGGCGCAACAAAAAAGTTTCAAAATCATCTGAAACGCAAAGATATATAAAAAATTTTGAAGTCGGAGCAACTTTTTTTTTCTCGAAAAAATTAGGATCACCATAGCTCACACTACTATAGTATAGTAGTAGTGTGAGCTAATACCAAATAACCTTTATCATTATAAATAGAATTCTTAAGTGTCTGCCAAATTGGATTTAGCTAAAAAGGGGTCATATTTTAAAACCGTTGTATTATGCTACTAAAATAAATAAGCAACAAGTAAAAAAGAAAAAGCAATCTAAGGATTTTTTTTCGTTTCCCTAAAAGAAGTCTTGCCTGTCTGGAAACGAATAAAATCATCCATCACCATCTTTTTTATGCAAAATAACACTCTTGTTCTATTCTACAGCCAAACCATTTTTCGTCTCATAAAAAAAGATTTTCTTTTTTCTTCTACAATGTCAAATATGGACTATCTGTTCCATAAATACATTCACGAAGCTCTAAACCGGGACGAAAGCGAAAAAAAGGTTAGACGACTGCCAATAAGTGCGCCTGGCAAATACACGAGTGTGTAAGGGTCTGCCAAATAGTTTTCCCTGAATAAAATGCCACACTGGTCATTTTTGCAGTAATTTGTAATATTAAGGGGATATACCCTCTGAAAATTTAGATACAATGACAAAAGGACGGAATAGCGAGGAGGCAGAAAAACTAACAATATATGCACTACAATTAGTTAATGACAGTGAAACCTCCTATAAGCGGACACTCACGGTTTCGTCGATTTTGTCCGCTTATTGGAGGTGTCCGCTTATGAGAGAGAACTGCGAAATTTTAATATATATTTATTGACAATTCCCGCTGCTTGAGTTTTTCCGATATTAAATTTTTCAGCGATCTTTCGTGCTGATGTTCCTTCCCTGAAACGTTAACAACTTCCATTTTTTTACGTAAACTAAAAAGTTTTTTACTAGGCGTCATTTCAAAAAGATCTATTACTACCCAACTGAACAATAAAAATAAAATACGACAAAAGTATTTAGTCTCCATATTAAAACGGAAAGAGGTAATTCCTCGGCTGCTGAGTGCGATGTGGCCAACATACTACATAATATTTAAGCCCATGTCGTGCAGCGCTCCGTCCCATTGTCAGAGATTCACGTCTGGTTAAGGGAGGTTTTAGAATTATTTAACAAAAAAAATTATCCGCGTCCGTTTATTAGAGTGTCCGATTATAGGAGTGAATTTTACATGTAAAGAAATAGGGAAAAGCTTGGTTCCAACAAATTTGTCCGCTTAATAGAGGTGTCCGTAAGGTTTCACTGTATTTCTCGCCCAAGAAAATATTTATATCTTTTATTTCTTTGTTGGATACATTCATTTATAGCGAATTCTCTTGAGAAAGTAAGTGCGCGTCTCGTCAGTATACAACTGTTTTGGTCCTGTTAAGAAATCGCCCCAGTGCAGTTGCAAACGTATACGAAAGTGCACTGGTGCAACACGAGCTCGGAGAGCACTAGTTTTGCAAAAAGAATACGAAAATTGAACTAGTGGCGCACCAGTTGCACTTTAAAAAAAATGTTTTAAGTGGTCCTAAGTGCCAAGATTAATTTATTTATTAATCCAACACATTGTCTGACAGAAATTGAAGTACTCTTCTAATTATTGGCATCAATAATAACAAAATAAATAAAGTATTTTTTAAATTCATATTTTAAATAGTGCCCAGACAGGTTTACTTCCAAGCAATGGACTCTACCAATTTTCGCCTCTGCCCCTATTGTATAGAGTTTAAATACCGTTTGACAGTCTAGTATTGCCAATACTGAAATATGGAAGTGTTATCTGGTCCCCCCGATATGACATTTGAATTAGTATGATTGAGAGTTAAATTTTTAAGTCATGCACTTTAGAAAGTTTTGGATTTATCAACAAAGACGTTGAGATTAAAAATGTTTAATAGATTGTCACTAAACCAAAGAAGAACTAAACATTTTTTAACAACAATTTATAGAATTCTCAAAGAGGATATTGATTGTCCTAATATAATTAAACAACTTCCTTTTGCCATAAATCGAATCAATTAAAGGTCGAAAAATATGTGTTACTTCGCTTATCCAGGAATTAATCTATTTATAAATGCAACTTATTTAACAAGTATGCTTCACATAATGCTTTTGACAATGTTAGCTATAAGAATTTTTAAAAAATTATAAATCTAAAAGTGGTACTATGAGTACTTATATATTTGATTTATTTGGTATTTAGCATGTCTAGTGTAAGTGACGTATTTTATTGAATCAGTTTTTAATGTAACAAAGTATCTGTAATTGGCTTTTTGCTGTAGATACTGTAAAAATAAATAAAAAATAAAAATAAATAAATAAGAACCATAAGTTTTTTCAGAGGTTGACGATTATAAAATTAAAAACTTACCGAAAATCTTTTAGGTATTTTTCCAAATGGGATATTGAGGAACTGGTAAAAATTCTCTCCACTAAGAGCTGTTGCAGTCAAGCCTTTAATTTGTCCTTGTGAAATTTTAATTATTGGATTCATGATGTCTAAAAAACATGAAAAATTTTACATTAACCCTTTGTAAAACCAGAAAAAATATACTTTACGTGAACTATCAACAAAAATTTTCTTACTGCCTAATTTTTACTTCTAACTGGATATTTTAATGAATTCTCCAGCTTCACACATTACATTCACAATTAAATTTGGAGTTAAGTGCTGTGTATTGTTTAGATAAGCGACCGACACACTGGTCAAATTTCTAGAAAAGCTGGCTGGCTATAATAAGGTTAAGGGTTATAGTTTAAAACGGGTGGCGGAACAAAGATCGAAAGACAAAAGATCGAAAGACAAAATATCAAATACAAAAGATCGAAAATAGAAAAGATCGAAAAACAAAAGATCGAAAGACAAAAGATCGAAAGACAAAAGATCGAAATACAAAAGATCGAAAAGGCAAAAGATCGAAAATACCTTTTGTATTTTTCGATCTTTTGTGGTTTCGATCTTTTGTCTTTTCGACTTTTTGTATTTCGTTCTTTTGTCTTTTCGATCTTTTGTTTTTCGACCTTTTGTATTCGATCTTTTGTCTTTCGATCTTTTTTCCGCCACCCGTTTAAAATATCGTGTTTTAGATAAATATGCCCCATCATTGAATTTTTGGATCATTATAATTATAAACAGGATGTAGCAATAATCTCTAACGAAAAAAACGACCTTTAAAAATGATTTGTAGAACCTTAAAACATTTTAAAACAAGATACTTAAATCTCTCAATACTTTTGTTAAATATTTAAACAAAAAAAACTTAAAATTATACAGCGTGGTCAAAATTAAATATAGCTAGGTACATTCTTTTAATTTATTTTTTATGGATTTATTTTTTTTCTAAATACGAAAATATATCAACTTTTGTTTGAAGTTAGTATTTTATAAATATAGTTGTTATATTTCAATAAAGAACTTTTAATATACAGGGTGTCCCCTTAAGGATGACTGCCGCATTTATATCGGGATTATTTTTGTTATTAAGTCGGGCTTTGCGAATTTACCTAAAATATATTTTTTTTAGCTCCAGGGGGCAGTAATTGCATCTCCTCGCAGGAAGTTAAGTTTTTGAGAAAGCGGTTTTATTAACATACAAAAATTATATCATATTCAAATTCCTTTAAAAAAATCTGCATAATTTGGACCCCTCACGTTTAACTCCATGTCACTTTCCCAGGGAAAGGTACAAAATACTGACGGGTTAATATCTTTATTTTTAAAGAAATTTATGCTTTGGGTTTGCTACTAAAATAAAAATTTGGACAAAATGTCAATTAGTCATTTTTGATGTTTTTTTTAATAGGTTGAATAAATAACTTTTATCAAAAATATAGCAAAAAAGATAAAAATCACTTTTTTTGTAATTAGAAAACATTTTATTCATGAATAAAAAGTAAATTATTAATTTACTTTTACTTAATTATTGAAATAAAAAATCACAGTCATTTCACTTATTAAAATCACATTATTCTCTTGTAATATTTCTTTAAAAAAATTAAAAAAATCTCTTTAATTAAATTAGATAGTTTTTTATAAATATTTATTAATTAAAAAATAGGCATTTTAATAATTTTATTATATAGTAAAAATATTGTTGGATCACCCAATACCCGATTAGTTTGAAAATCACTCAAAAAGCCAAAATTTCAAAAATAGTGCAAATTCGGGCCAGTTTTTTTCCTTAATATCTTTTGTCACAATCGCATATGGTGAAATCATTAACAAACATGTTATTATAAAACGAATTTGTAATTATGATTTGACTACTTTTTAATTCACCAGCGCTATGTAGTGAGCGAAAAAAAAATATTTTAAATATTAGTTATTAAATACCTTAAGTATTATTATCCATAAGTAATTAAAAACGTCTGTAGATTTTTAAAACAGCCAGATGAATACAAATCTTATCAAAATATTTATTTGGTAAAATTAATTACGCTCATAAGAAAGCAAAACCTAAATTTGACAGGATACTGCAAGTAAATGAAAATATATTGATTGCTTTTTTCAAGGCCTAGAGCATTTTAAATAATTTTGTTATAGATTTGAATAAAAATTCCGCAAATAAAAATATCTATTTTGGACAGCATTTCAGGAAGTTCGACCAGTGAGCGACGTCTAAGGACGGCAACGGTAATTAAGGATAAATTAGGTATTACTACGGCTTTGGTTCTTTGGATCCATATATTGCTGTTTCTTAGGGTGAAAGAAACCCTTACTCAACTATAAGTGTCTACCGACACTAGCCGATTTTTCTTAAATTTAGAATTTAGTTAGAATATGGTGGCTCTACTGGTTAAGACACAGGGGCATATCAAAGAAGTACACAAATATTTAGCAATAAAACGCCCAAAAATAATTTTTGTTTTAGATATAGTCAATGCCCGTAAGCTAACGGAATATAAATCTACCTCTTCTGACATTTTTATTCACTGGCATACCCTGTAGTGTTGCCGCAAGACGAGACGAGATGAATGAAGGCCTTGTCTCGTATCGTCTTGTGATACGAGATAAAATGGGTCTCTCATCTCGACGATATGACTCTTCTATCGCTCGAGAGAGCCTTTCTCTCATCTCGTCTCTCTTGTCTCGTGATTTATATTAGCTATAAAAGTTTTTGAGATACCCTGTGTAAAAGTGTTTTTTCAAAATCAAGTGTTAAGTTCATTCTGGGATATACGCTGTATATGCATACATACAATAAATAAAGAAGTATGTACTAAAATACCTCATTGATGCCGATGAAATAAACGCTGTGGAAAAGTTTTGCATTGCTTTATTTATTTAAAACTTTACGTAAAATCGTTGATAAAAGATTATTTTGTATTTTGTCAATAATCTAAATCCTTAAAAATAAAGCAATAAATCTATTATTTAAAATACTTGGGTCTTGAAGATCTCTATGGAATTTCCAGATTCGGGAAACCAAAGATTTTCTTTGCGCTAATGTGTTTTTCTCAAAACTAACCAAAACTTTTTTTTTAAATAACTTTCTTTTAATCTTAATTTTTCGTAATTTTTTAGGGAAAAACATGTTTTTGCAAGAAAGTTCTATGTTTTTTATAATTTTAAGTAGCAGATTATTTATCTGAATTTTCCATATTTTTCAAAACAGACAACAAACTAATTTCTGCAAGAAAATATTTGATTTTCAGAATTTTAGCTCTTTAAAGTAAGTAAATTTTTTTTTAAAGTAAATGAAAATTTCCCACTTATGAATAATTTCCGAAAAAAAAAATGTTTCGTACTTTAATAAGCATCAACAGTAACAGTACAATTTAATTACAAATTTAGATCTCTCCATCTGATTTCAAGCAAACGAAAGGTAAGCCACAGTACATGTTGTCAAGGAAGGAATATATGACAATTTTTTAATACCTTTTATGTTAAAAAAACAGCACATAAATATCATTATAACAGGTCAATACGAACAGATGGTAAATCATAAAAATTTATAAAACCAACCTTTTTTGCTTGAAAGAACGAGAATCTCTCGACGAGAGAGGATATTTCTCTCGTCGCGTCTCGAGCTATCATTCGAGAGAAAATATCTCACTTGTCTCGTCGAGAAAGGACGAGGCGAGACGAGAGGCGAGAACTTTCGTCTCGACACACTAGTACCCTGTTATTTAATTTTTGGAATAAAACATGTTTTAAAAGGTAAATCTTTAAAACGACATTTAGTAATTATTCTGTTCGGTTTTAACTTATGTCTAGTGAAAAAAATCATGTTTGAATTATTTCATATTTTTCTTAAAAAAAAAAAATATATTTGTTTGGAACACGTCCTGGCAATCTGCAGAAACCGGGAAAACCACAACGTTTCATTAAATTCCCAACGGTAGGGGTATTTTCCCTCGGAGTAGTTGTTTTTTTTTGGTTTCACACAATATCAACTTTGTTACAATGATCCCAGTTTATTTGCTTTAAATGTGTAAAACTTAAATATCAAAAATGTAAATTTAACAATTTTAATTTTTCCTCACAGCTACTTCAGATTAGCTAAAGATCTAATATTTGAAAATAGCGGATTTTCTAATTTGAAAACCGATTTGTCTCACATTAAAAACTTTGCAAATGACGGATCAAAAATGGCGGCAAATTTAAAACTTTGTGTGTCAATTTTTGACTTAAATTTTTCACGAAACTGACATGGCAGATCCAAAATGGCGGGCAATCCTATTTATGAAATAATAAATGTCAAATTTGTTGATGATTTAAAAGAAAACCGTTCATTTACAAGATTTTTTACCTATTTTTATTTTATATAAAGCACTTACCCTATTTTTTAATATAATATAATGATATGTAACATTCACCAATAACAAAAATATTGGGCAATAAAATTTTAAGCGGTTGTAACTTTAAGCACTTACTTAATTTTTCTACCGCGCGAATAAACTTAGTATACCAAATTATTATTGTTGTTTTTTTTATTATAAACTACGAACCACGTATTACTGATAAAAAAATATAAGGGTCAATTATGATCGATTCAATTATGTAAAAAAGCATTTTATAAGCTAATTAATATAAAATAACATATCCAAGCTAATATACAGTGTGTAAACGGTATGACTCACAATATTTTAATAAGCGATAAAGGTGTTTTTATTTTTTTGTGTTTAAGCTGGCCAATTTTGAGTTGCATAAATGAAATAAATTTTAAAACACAAAATCTTGAAAAAATAACTAAAGTTAAGTAAAGGGGCATATCAAGGAAACTCGTATCTTTGGAATCTGTCTTAATTTTTTGAGTTATAAAAAATTGCCAGCGTTGGTCAATTTCAAATGAAACCACTTCTTAAAACAAAAACACTTTTCTAAAAACGTTTCACCAAATAAAATAATATCAACGCCGCAGTCAAAAAACTTTTAGGCAAGTTTTTTAAAATTTGGTAAAATTCGTCGTTTTTCCTAAACAGTGCCAAATTTTGTAAGTTAATTATATAAACCCCGTCCTCCCCTTTAGCGTTATGTAATTTAAGAATAGTCTCTAGATATCTGGTAAATTAGGTCTCGGAGATTATGTTTATTTCGCGCAGGGAGGTTAAGCACCCCTTAGCATTTCTTTAATTGCGCTTTTATATAATAAAAAAGTTTGAAAGATCCGATGTTACTTTTTTTGTTACAACGTACCTACATTATAAACCTTTGAAACTGTGGACTCAAGTTTTAAAACAGATGTATTATGATTATTATTATCAATTCGATTAATATTCTCCAGATTATAAATCATAAAATTTCGTTTAGACAGACACCTGGTCACCAGTGTCATTATTCTTGAAATCTCCCCGAGCGAGTACTCCTCGAAATTCGAGCGAGGACCAATGGAGATGCGGAAATCAAGTGAAATCGCATGCGCAGTTTGACTTTCACCCGATTTTGAGGGACTACTCCTTTTCACTCGTTCAAGAATTCATACACTGGGAAATATGTGACTTTTGTTATTGTCTGCATTTATGTCACAGTAAACAGGATAATGGGATCAATACCACCTTTCCCTAGCTTCTATCAGCAAAAAACAACTACTACCACCTTCATATATCTCCCACCAGCAAAAAAACAACTACTATTACCTCCCCTTATCTTACACTAGAAAAAAATCAACTACTACCACCTTCCCCCCGCTAGGTAGTAGTTGGTTTTTTGGTGGTAGAGACTACGCTTAGGTAGTAGTAGGTAGTGGTTGGTTTTTTGGTGACCGGAGCTAGGGGAAGGTAGTAGTAATTTGTTTTCTGATCGTAGAAGGAGGGAAAGGTGGAAGTAGTTGGTTTTTTGGTAGTAGAAGCTAGGAGAAGGTGGCAGCAGTTGGTTTTTTGGTGGTAGATGCTAGGCAAGGTGGTAGTAGTTGGGTTTTTGGTGGTAGAAGCAGCGAAGGTGGTTTTTGAGATAAAACTTGGTCGTTGCTAGGTGTTAGACCACTGTAGCTGGGGTAGCAGCTTAGACTTATAAGTTAGTACCTATTTGTTTTTACCATAAACAAGGCGAAAATACGTCGGTCAGTAAAATCATGGCCAATAAAATAAGCTTTTGACAGATAAATATTAAAATAATGTAATAAAAATTGTATCAGCTTAAGGCCAAAATTGCACTTCCAAATATCACCTGACATCTGTCAGTTAGTGTTGCATTTATAAAGGATAAAGTTAGCTAAAGGAGTGCGTGCAAAAGGTCCCTAATAGCGTGAATGACACATTATATTTTTTAAGTTCGATATAAAATCGTGGCGCGATATATACGCGCCACGATTTTACATCGAATTCAGTGGCGGTTTTTCCAGAAGTGCACATGTGCACGTGCACTCCCAAATGTTACTTAAAAAAATATTAAACTTTGACCATTTCTTAATTTAATTTATAATTATCCCAAAAGGAATTCACTAAAGAGTGGAATATTATCTAGAAATTAATACCTGGTATGTATGTATTTGTATTCGTGTTCAAACAAGCCTCTGTGGAATGGCGGATGCGCTATATAGTTAGTTCGAATCTAATTCTTTACTTTTATCGTTGTACTCTCCATCAAACAACGCTTTTATTTATTGGAACCAAATTCTATGCACCGTGGATGTTATGTCGCATGCTAATTACAAAATATAGAAAGAGAGGATGACATGTCCCAATAAATTTTACAGTACATGGAATCTGAACCTTCCTTCAGCACAGCGCGTATACAAAAACTAGCCTCGATGCCGCCCGCACCCCCGTGATGCTCCCTGCGTCCATTGTATGTTCGAGCAGCTCACTTTGAAATCGTGCGCTTAGTAGTTAATTATGTGCAACGATTACTTTTCCAAGTATCGAGTAGATACTGAGACTTTCTATTTGAGTATCAGATATTTTGTATTCGGTACTAAGTAATCATTATATTATTGGTAAATCCAATAAATACTGAGTAAAGTTGAAATTTTAAGTACTAAGTATGCAAAAAATAAAAATGCTGATGTTTTACATGTTTGCAGCTTTTTATTACGAAAATGTAGATATAATAATCTGGGGAATTTTGTTCAAAATCTGGCAACTTTTCAAATACATTCTGGGGAAAATACATTTCTGAGCCTAGCAATACTGCGCCAGCAAAGCCGCCCCGCTAGACATAACACATCAACAGCTATTGAATCAAATAACTAAATATTTAAGTAAATAAATATCGGTCCAAATGATTACAAGTACTCTAAACTCGTTACTCATACGGCCGATGCCGATACGATTGATACGAAAGTAACACTTCGGCTTTGGTCCCATTCGGGATTATACGAAAGTAACACTTCGGCTTCGGTCCCATTCGCGATTCGAATAACGGGTATTTGCCGTCAAAGGATTCGATTACTTCGAATCCGTCCATGTATCAGTATCGAGTAAATAGTATTTGCACACCATTAGCGCTTAGACAACTTGGCAATATCGGTCGGGCGCGGGCGGTTTGGTTTGATTTCGACGATTTGGTATTTACGACAATAGCGGAAGGTTCTAATCCTGGTAGCATTAGCGTGCAATATTTAAAGACAATTAAATTTTCATCTTTGCCATTAGAAAAGAAAATAAACTAGGTGTGATACATTTATTATTTATTTATAAAAACAATAATAAAAGGTAGGTAACTAATATCTAACTAAATATCTAATTTTTTAATTATTTGCTCTAAATTATATGATATAACGGCCCACTCGAAGGCCCAAAAATTAGCGTAAACTTGCCACTGTCATCGAACTAAAAACTGATGAATTCTCCTTGCCATGATCGAAGCAAAAACTAATGACTAGTTCCTTCTAATCATGATCGAAATTAAAATTGATGTGGTATGTCGTGACAAAGATTTATAATCGAATTTTTTTACTTTATCGCATTTCTTGGCAAAAAGTGACACTCCTTTGCGATGTTCAAATTTTAAGAGAAGTGAAAAAGAAAAACGGAATCTTTATAACAGGTACGTCAAACCATTCATAAGCTACAGGGGATTTTTCATTAGTTTGCATATGGAGAGTAGGTTAGGCTATAAAATATCAATTGACACCAAAATTATATATTTATAAATAAAAAGGAATAGCCCTGCTCCAAAAACTAAAGGCTTTGAAAAAATCCCCATAGCATGAAAACGGCTTGATATGTTAAAATACGGTTTTAAGCTTTGCAAAGGAAGCAGTGGCGGTTATTCAATAAGGGCTGCAGGGCTGCAGCACCGGATGATTTAGAGTACAGTAATACATTTTTTTAGTACAGAAATTCTTGGTCCTTTTTTTTCTCACTAATTAGGAAGGCACATGCCTACAAAATTTGTATAATTGGTACGAGGGGCAAGCCTGTTGCTATTCGGGCTCTTGTCTTGTTCTGGTGGGCGTCGAGCTTCGCTCTTCTCGGGTCTGTGAACCAAACTCCCGAATAAAGGACGGATGAATACAGATTGTACCACATATTAAAAAGGATAGAACTATTCAACTGACGTCTCAGCTATGCAAAATTTTAGAAAATCGGGGTAGTCACCCGTTTATATTATGAACAAGTGGCAACTGCAAATTTGTACCTAGTTGAGGGTTGACATAATTTACGGCATTACGGTACTTTAATGAATAAATATTTATTTTAGTGTTTGCCAGAGCAAAGGGATTTGTAATAATTAGTTTTATAAGTGCGGTGTGTGGTACAAAAAACTTTAATAAAACATGGAAACTACCGATTTTATAACCATTACTTTCCGGGATTTTAAAAGTTTACCTTTTTTTTAACGAAAAGTTTACCTTTTTTTTAACGAAAAGTTTACTTTTTTTTAACGAAAAGTTAAAAATCAAACAAAAAGGTTGTCCTTTAGGGTAAAAAATCCAGAATATAATAAAATCCAGATTTAGAAATAATGTATGGGGGAAATAGTCGCGGCAAAAACTATACAAGAAAATTATCTCGCGATATTTATAAGCGTTTTAAATGGATTTGTGGGTGCAGCGTAAAAAAAAATTATTTGGTTTTCCTTGTTTGATATTTGGTGGTGACTTAAAGTGGGCTGTTGACGATTTGAACCGTTTACAGAATTTTTAAAAAACTGTCTTGTTCCCCACTTTGCAGACCCGCCACTTTTAAACTTTACGCGCCGCCACTGAAAGGAAGGTCAATTTTCCTTGCTTAAACCAGTGGCGGATCCAGGGGGGCAGAAGGGCCCGTCCCTCCTTCTCCCAATGCATAGGCCGCAAACTTTGTGGCACCCCCCCCCGGACATCCTGGATCCGCCACTGCCTTAAACACTCCAAAAGTGCCAAATTTAAATATTAAATAACCTTGCACAGTTGTATAATTAAATGCCTTTGTGATAAAAATGATTTAAAAAAAACTGCATCCCCTGTTTTAAATTTCACCGCACGCCGTTGGTCTTTTTTCCGCGTATTTTGTGTTACATATTACGTTTATTATCCATTTAGGTACCTTGTATTTAAAGAGAAGTTTTATGAAAATAGGATTTGATAAAGAGGCGATGTGGTCGTAAAATAAAATGTTAGGTAGGTATAAAATTCGGTTCGGGTAGAGAAGGAAATTTAATGCATATGAAAAACGGATATAAGTTTGGAGTTTAAAAATTTTTTTAGGGCAAAATACATTTGGTAATAAATATCAGTAAAAATATACAGGGTGTTCGGCACATGAACCGTCAAAATTTTTTTGGGATATTGTTGGGGTCATTTGCTACCTTTTCAACCTTGGAACTTGGGTCCTTAGAGCCACGTCTAAAGAGATATGAATTTTTTTATTTTTTTCTAAAATTACCCAAATTTCCACCTTTAAACCCTCGTAAGCTTTTTATTAATGTCTGGAAAAGCATCATTTTTTTTTATAATGCTGTAATCTTATGCTACTTCAACTAATTAATAGATTTGTTAAAATTTATGTCCCAAGGGACATACGAGGTTTTTTATTAAAGAACATTAGTGATTTTGTGAAAGAAAATCAATTTCAAAATTACAAATTAAAAAAATCATCGACACTTGAAAACTTCATTTTCTTTTAAAAACTTCTCTAGTTGATTACCTTTCTAACGGTATGCTACACTTTGATTAAAAAAAACAATTCTGCTTTAAAATACGGATATTCCGTGAGACGGGCAATTATCGTTCGGAATTGATAAGAAAAACAATTTGTTCTTCAATAAAAAACCTCGTATGTCCCTTTGGTACATCAATTTTAACATATCTATTAATTAGTTGAAGAAGCATTAGATTACAGAATTATAAAAACACAATGGTGCTTTTCCAGACATTATTAAAAAGCTTACGAGGGTTTAAAGGTGGGATATTGGATAATTTGAGAAAAAAAATTCAAATTCATATCTCTTTAGCCGTGACTCTTAGGACCCAAGTTCCAAGGTTGAAAAGGTAGCAAATGACCCCAACAATATCCCAAAAAGTTTTGACGGTTCATGTGCCGAACACCCTGTATTTAGTAGAATAAGAAAAAAACTATCAACCTATAACACTACTCAATGTAATGTATAAGCTTTTTTACAAAAATACTAACAGATAGACTAACAATAGAATTTGACTGATATCAATCGCTGTTTGATGGAGTTTACCATCAAACAACGTATCAATCAAAGGAACAAGCAGGCTTCAGAAAAGGCTTCAGTACAGTTAACCACCTATTAACTTTCGATAGTATTGAGCACTGGGCAGTAGAAGCATCTTTAATTAATAGCCGAATAGATCCCAGATATACAGATTTAATAGCCAATACATATAGCGATGCAACAACATCAATCAAAATCCACGACGAAACCAAGCCAATCCTCATACGAAGAGGTGTCAGCAAGTGTGACGCAATATCCCCTAAACTATTTCACCAGGCCCTAGAAGATCTTTTAAAAACTTGGATTGGGAAGAAATAGGCATCAAAATAAGCGGACAATACTTGAACCACCTAAGATATGCTGACGATATCGCCTTAATAACAGACAAAAAAGAAGAACTGGATACAGCAGCTAAAAATATAGGCTTAAGTATGAACTATACTAAAACTAAATTCATTATAAACACATATTAAGATATCATGATCAGAATAAACCAAAAGAAAATAGAACGAAAATAAGACGGGCTTTACTATGACTCCCTGAGGAGGTATTCTAAAAACTCGATTCAAAATAATAGTTGACTTTCTTATGCTGACATCATTCTTTTACAATTATTACTTTGTTATGGGCTTACTCGGTGGCACCATTTATGTATGGAACTTTTTTTTTTTTTAATTTCTCAAACACACTGTGTTTATTGTATTACAATCTAGTCAGTAAGACTAATTAGCAATTTTGTTTTAACTTAATTTACTAGAAAAGTCAGATTTAAACTTAGGGTTCACTCAACAGTTCTCCCCGCTTTGTTTAGTCTGTAACTCACAATTGTGTTGTGTTTATAGCATTATTTTGTTTTATGTGTAATTCACTTAGTTTACTAGCTCAAACGGCTTCACTCTTTTTAGTCTTCGAACTAGCATAGTATTGTCTAGAAGCTGAATTGCTTCCACATTCACATGCCGATGGAGTCTATCTTCATGGCTTTTTGCGTACTTTTTTATAGTCTCTGCTACAGTTTCGATTTTTAGATCTCGATGAAGGTCACTATTTCGAACGTACCAAGGTGCATTCACAATGTTTCTTAATACTTTATTTTGAAATCTCTGTACAACTAGAATGTTACTCTCTTTAGCACAACCCCATAGTTGAATACCATATGTCCATACTGGTTTCAGTATTTGTCTATAAAGCAGTAACTTATTATGAATTGTTAAATTGGACTTCCTTCCAATTAGCCAGTTCATTTTTCTATACCTTATCTCAAGTTCTTTTTTTTTTCTCAACATGTGGTTTCCAGTGCAATTTGCCATCAAGTGTCGTACCTAGATATTTTGCCTGATTCGAATATGGTACTGGAATGTTGTTAATTGTTATTTGTATGTGATTTATATTTTTGTTTGTAAAATCAATATGAATTGATTTGGTTTCATTTAATTTTATTCGCCACTTTGTGGCCCAACTGTGAACTTGGGTGACTGCATCCTGAAGTCTTTCTATGCATTTTTCAATAGATTTTTCTACCGTCAATAAACCAGTATCATCAGCAAATGTTGCTAAGTAACAATTTTCTGGCTTTGGGATATCACAAGTGAATAATAAGTATAGATAAGGGCCTAGTACGCTACCCTGGGGCACGCCTGCTTGAATTTCTCTTAAATTTGAGTATGAGTTCTTGTTTTACTCTAAAATGTCTATCAGATATTTATGATTCCAAAATATCCGAATATTGTTTTGGCAGAAACCGTTTTAGTTTAAAATTGTCAAATGCTTGTGCTACATCCAGAAAAACTGCAGAACAAACTTTTCCCTCTTCTAGTGCTTTTTCTATTATATTAGTAATTCTGTGTACTTGATCTATCGTGGAATGCTTGTCTCAAAAACCAAATTGATGAGATGGAATAATTTCTTGTCTTTCTATGATGGGTTTTATTATTTTAAGCAATAATTTTTCATAGAGCTTGGATATAATTGGCACCAAAGATATTGGCCTGTAAGATGACACGTCATGGAGTGGTTTTCCCGGTTTTGGAATCATGAGTACTTCTGCAACTTTCCACAGTTTAGGTACATAACTAAGCCTAAAAGACGCATTAATTAGGTTGCATAGTTTTACGATAGCTTTTCGTTAATAAGATCATACCCTGGGGCTTTTTTCGAATTTAATATTTTTGATTTCTGTTAATATTTCTTTTGGTGATGTAAGCTTAATATGGTCCTCGATTTGATGGGGTTCATTTAAATGAAAGTGTTCATCTGGTGCTTCGTGGGGCTGAAATGTTTTTTCTAAATGACTTGCAAAAATATCTGCTTTTTCTTCGTTACTCCTTGCCCACTGGTTGTTAGATTTTCGTATGGGTGGAATTTGGATAATTGGTCTTTTAAAATCTTTGGTTGCTTTCCAAAGGGAATAGTCGGTATTTTTATCATCTGTAAGTTCATTAAAAAATGGTTAATAGATTCATTTTTTATTACTAGAATTTCTCGCCTAATGCGCTGCGTCATGTTGTTGAGATTTGTTTTGTCCCGAGGATCATGGCTTTGCTGCCACTTTCTTCTTAGTTTCCTTTTTTCCAATATAAGGTCTCTAATTTCCTTTGGATAGTTTTTTCCCTTAAAAATTCTCTTTGGTTTTGGACTGTTTTCCCAAGCTGCTTGTTGAATATTTGTAACAAAATATTCAACTTCTTTATCGATTTGTTCTGGCGTTTGCAATGGTACTGATAGGTTTATTTTTTCTGACAGACTTTGTTTAGAACTAATCCAGTCTAATGTATGGAACTAAAACAAAAATTTGCAGTTGTGAGAAAAAAAGAAAGGGTGGCATATTTCCCGTCTTGCTCCAGGCGGCCAATAAGTCTAGCGACGGTCCTGCAACCAGTACCAGCTCATTTTTTTATACCTTTTCTTACGTTTTTTTCTTTCTTAACAGGTGCTTTCCAGTGCATTTCGGTATCAAGTGACATACCGATATATTTTGCCTGATTTTAATATGATACGGGAATGTTGTTAATTAGGATTTTTATGTGATTTACATTTTTGTTTTTAAAATCAACACAAATTGGTGGTAAAACTGAATTAAACAATAGACGTTTAACATTACTACTACTCCTATGTCGATTTAGAACGTTTTTCTACGTTGCCTGATGCCTATTCTCCACCTCCTTCGATTCTGACAATCATCTTCTGTCAGGTTTTTTTGACTCATTGATCTTTGGTTGCTTTTCTAGTTTAAAGTTACATCCGGTAAAATTGAAAGGAGTGTGTGTTTCTATAAGTATAAAACAAGAATCTCTTTTAGGGTTTATAATTCAATATATTCCTATATTATGTGATGAAAAGCTGACAAACCCTGTAAACATAGGGGTCGCTGTCCTACCTACCACGTTTTGCCAAAAATGGGGACATCGCTAGATCATTAATTATATTCTGCGAAAAAGGGTGACTTGACATAAAATTTTCCTGTATGAAAACCATTTTTCATACGAAATAACTTTTCTGCAACGAGAAAAACACAAAAAAATAGTTAAGATATGTATTTATCTTAGTCAAATATTCATTTGGGTCAGACGTTTTTTAAAAGCGATAAACTGGGTTTCTAGCAATAAAAGGGTAGGACTAGTTTACTAAAAATATAGAGTTTCTGAAACTTTGTGTTGATTTCACAACTATACTGAGTGACACAGAAAGGTAAAGACCCATCTATATTTGATTTATTTTATTAATTTTATGCTAGTTTGTTTACCAGGCAATAATTGGTAAGTGGTTAGTTAGGTTTTCAGTCAAATAGGCTGACCATTAACAAAATTACCTTTAATAATGTGTTGACGATTTTTTATACACTTGTTCGCACGCCTGCGCATTGTTCTGATGAGGTGGTATATATCCTCTTGGAGTATCTCATTCCACCCTACCTCTAACTCATGTCTAAGTGCCGTAAGGGTCTGAGGAGGATGCAGTAAATCTAATAGCCTGCAACCTAGAATATCCCACACATGTTTGATCGGGGCCAGATCCGGCGATCTTGATGGCCATGGTAAGTGGTTAACGTTGTGTACATCCATGAAGTCTAAGGTTACTCCAGCCACATGTGGTGTGGCATTTTCTTGATGAAATATGGAGGTTTCGAGCATCTCAAGATAGGTAAGGTCATGGGGTTCCACTACTTCGTGGATGTGACGGACTGCTGTGATGTTACCTCTAATAAAGACTAGACGTGTCCTGCTACCATATTGTAAGGAATAATAAATAATTATTGGTAACCTTAGGAATAAGTCACGGGAGTAACCCTAGATGCGTCTAGATAAATACGTGATGCCTATTCAAACAACGAATATTTGGAATATGGGCACGCACGTATTTATCGTGGCCTAGGGCGAAGTAATAAGTAGACCCAAGAAGGTTTTTTTGGGGTTAGTCAAAATTTGGGTTAGCAAGTCGATCGACTTTTGGGTGTCACGGGTGTGTAGCGTCCACAGCTTTTGTGAGAGAGACAAGACGAACCTATTCTACAAAGGGGATAGAGCAGTGTAGACTAAATAAGGGTAAGTGGGTGGACCAACCTCCTCTCAAAGTTTCCATAGACCTTTCAATAAATAAGTTGTAGCCCTCTAAAACTGTGTTGATTTTAGCCTTGCTCTTGATCCATCCGCCAAGTAATTCTCCCGGCGGACGCCAAGGCTAACATTGCCCTTATCGTTATCGATACGGTCGAATCGGGTTAACCTTGTTATCTCGATTCGACAGTGCGGTACAATTAGGTACAACCTATGGGAGCTTCGTTGTTTGAGGTTCGGTTCCACACCGCTCCCTACCCAAAAAGCACCCTTACGGCCCACCGTGGGGCAGAAGCACAAAAATATGCGATAAAGTCCCACAGTGCAATGGATGTATTCCTTTGTAGTCAGGAATGTTTAAAATGAATTACTTAGTGATCCAAAATAAAAGAAAAGTAACCCCGAGCTGTTAGTCGAGGTATAAGTGGTCGAATAAGCTTCAAAATATTTCCTAAAATACTATTTACGACGGCCCTGTTTACAAAATATTATATTACGTTGTTGACCCTACAGAAACGAAAAGGCCAAGTTTGCCCCCTCTCCAATAACTAATTGTCCCCCTGAAAAATGAAAACACCTAACCCCCCCCCCCCAAAAAACAGAACCGACATAAAATTTTGCACACTTTTCTTCTGACTGACTTTCGCCATTTTTAAAACGACTTGACAGAAGCTTTCAGTGGCGTATATAAGGGGGGCCTGGTGGGCCCGCGCCCCCACCGTAGCTAAGATTTTTCTAAATATTTTTCATATATTTCATGAATACAAACATAAAACAGCATAAAATACGGCCTTATGGGTTCTCGCCCCCCCCCCCCCCCAAACTGTCTCGGGCACACCCCAAGACATTTTTCTATATACGCTACTGGAAGCTTTCTTGGTTTATAAATATTCATGTTTATATATTATACTAAACAGAACAAAAAATAATTTAACTATATTAATAAATCAAATAATAAGTTTAAAAAAATCGGTTTGAAAGTGTAAAATTAACCTATAAACCTCGTTATAAAAGAGTATTTTTATCGTTTAACGAATTGTAGTTTTCGCTACGCTCGAGCTAAAAACTTTTTACCTTGTAATAAAAAGTGTCATTTTTATCCCTTGGTATATATTGTAAGAATAGGGCCCTCCTTAATCCTTATTTTAGCGAGAAAACGGTTACTTTTTATCCTTAAAATTCAAAATAAAAGGCTCTATCAGACATTATGTTTTTAGTAAAGTAGCTGAAAACCACATAATTATAATTATAATTTAATTTTGGGGCATAAAAATCCAAAAGTTTAAAATATATCTCCTAAAATTCGTAATTAGTGTCTTGTTAGCTATTGGCCAATTATATACCTCGCTACGCTCAGGCTACAAACTTTTTTCCTCGGGTAAGGTGTGACTTTTATTCCTTAATATATAATGAGTATAATAATAGTATTTGTAGATGTATATGTATTTAGTACTTTATATTTTAAATATCTATACTACAATTTCAACACATATTTCGCTAAGTTTGGAGAAAAATGTTAATATTTAAAAATTAATTCCGACAATGGGCAAAAAGTAGCAGCTACATGTGGCATCATTTTAAAAAGGAAGGTTCAATAAAAAATGACATGTTAAAACATGCCCGCGACAGCGAGCGACAAGTTACTTTTTGTCCACGTATACTTTTAAGATTAAAGAAAATAATAAATTTTTGAAAGATTTTACAAAAACGGCAGTTTGAAGAAAAACAACAAAAAATTTTGCATTTTTTTTATACGAGAATAATGTACTCACCATAGTGATTATCTGACATAATTAAAATTATTTTAACCAAACTTGATCAACATTAAAAATTGTGGCAAAGTTGATTCATTTGTGTTCTTAAAACAACTACGCAACGTCAGTTTTCAAAACACGCTAACTTTGACAAGGTGTTTTATTCATTTGTTTGACGTTTGACTATCCGAAGCTAACTTGCTATGGTAAAGCGATTATTAATAAATAGTTTTCAGTAAAAATATCTCCCATATTACATAAATGAGTTCTGCACTAAATTGCATGTTTTCTTGATTTTGCCCCTCTGTGCGGCCCTCTGAACCGTGACATGGTGGAGGCGCCGGGTACACCCCATACCATAACACCCACTGTATGATAAACATGCCTTTCCATATCAAACTGTGGATCACGTCTTTCACCACGACGCGACGTCTTCTTACGCTTGCTCGATCATCATGCCTACTCAAACAAAAGCGAGATTCATTGCTGAAGATTACTCTATGACATTCCTGATTCCACTGCATTCTTTCTCTGCACCTTTGTAGTCGGTTGCGTCGATGCTCAGAGGTGAGTGGCAACACCCAGTGTGGACAGTAAGAAAAACCGTCCAAAACCTTCCAATCACCTTTCTATATTCTTCAAACCACTGATTGGCACTCGCCCGAGTAGAACTAAACCATCTTTAAGAGCCAAAAGTCTAAGTCGGCGGTCTTAACGCTCTGTTGTTCCCCTACGACAGCCAGTGTCTCTAGCTCTATGTCATCGGCCTTCTTGGGTACAAGCCTGATAACATCTTAAAATGATAGATCGGTTGGTTTTTCTCGCAATTTCTAATTGATAAACCTGCCTCTCGTAGACCCACAATCCGCCCTCTCTCAAAGTCATTAAGCTGACGAATACGAGAAACTCTAGGCACGTGATTCATTATTTTGAAAAAAATGGAACACTTTGCAACAATCTCTGCAGCAGTTAAACCACATCTACGACCACAAATTCGTAAAACTAAAATTGGACACGACAAAAAAAAATTAAAAAAAAAACGACAAAACAAGCCTTTATTAAGGCTGAAAATTTAATTAATTTTTACTGGACTCAAAATGCTTGCAAATAATTAATAAAATGAGATTTTAAATACTGGGTGTTTGCCTTTCTTTGTCACTCAGTATATATGATATTTTACCTTTCTAGCCCCAGAAAAGGCTCTAAAGGTATTCCTTTTATAAAAAAAGGGGTTGCGTCAATAATACGAACCTACAGGTAGGATTTTGTTAATCTGAATCGGATCTCGGTAGACCGATTTTAATGACTTTTGATATATTTCTTTATTTTCTTCTTTTCTTTTTTTTTGCTTACCTACTGTTTAACTTTAAGAAAAACAAAATGCTATGTAAAATGACTTGTTAAATTGTTTTGCATAAAAAATAATTGAACTGTTTAATAACGAACGGCTATAGCCTCTGTAGTAGGTCTTTAAAATAAATGAATATGTATGATATATTTGCTTAAACTGATACTATTCATGCAAATCCACTAGAGCAGGCTTGGGATGCACATTAAAGATTTGAATATTAAGTGATAAATGTGCTGTACATGTTTATCATTCCTTACTTGCAATTCAAATGTTGTCTTATTTAAGCAGTTTATTCGCTTTTAATGTTACTGCATTATTTTTAAAATTTCATCAAAAAATTATCTGGCTACTTATTCTTGAATTTTTGGGAGGAGAATGTGAGTAATCCTCACCGTAAAAAGGTATATGCTCTATTCTTGAAAGAACGCTCCCGTGAATTCAAGTTCACCGCCTCTTACTCGGGAGAAAACGAGTTCCCGGAAGAGTTTCTAACCTCACTTTTTTGTTTTGTGATTTGTTTTTTTTGCGAAAGTAAAAATAGAGTTTTTAGGTAAAGCCCTATTTAGATATATGTTTGTATATGTATTGAAACTTAATTGCTATACTGCGGTGCATAGGTTAAAAGCAATATCTCCACTTTCAGACCCAATTGAGCGAGAGTGTTTAATTTAATGCATAATATAAATGTGTATCTATATAACATATTACATTACATCTTGGAAGTGAGAAAAGCCGCGTTTTTATTAATTTGACACCACAGAGAAACGTTTATCTGAGCCTAAAGGCCGTTTAAAATAATGTATAATGTAGTGTTCTTACAACCACATTTTTAAACTGTCCTTATATAAAAGCACTTTAATAGGCCTCTATAAACAAAGTATTAAACATTAATAATCATAACTCAATTTGGCCTGAAATAACTGACAGAAATAGGTGTGAGTTATGTTTATGTAGACATAGGCGCACCAAGGGGAGGGTCTCAAGCCAGGGCTCCCTAAAGCTAAAATTTTTTTAGATAATTAAGGACTTATTGCAATAAAGCCAGGCACTAATTGTGCACTATTCGACAGTTTCCCATTATAAGAACAGCTGTCTTCTTTAAAAATTACGCCTTTGTGTATTATAAGAGCCGCCATTATTAATGGAAAATAAGCTACTGGATTTATAAATTCGACTTTGGTATGTCAATTTTGAAAGATCAACTGTCAGTTTTCAATGGAAAAGTGTTAGAATAGTTCCCGGCACTATTACTGCCTGGTTTTATTTGCAATAAGTCCCTAATTTTAAAAAAACTTCCAGATTTCAAAAATAAAATAGCATAAAATGCACTTTGGTTAGTTGCGAGATACGCGGCAACGTTGTGCACTGAAATTGCACGGCGTGATTCCAAACCTTGCACTCACAAACTGCTTCGGGCGTTCAAGAATACGACATTTTCAATCACGGGAGAAAAAGTAAGTTTGATTTCCCGGGAACGTTCCCGGGATCTCTCTCTTCACAAACTTTGAAGAATACGGTTTCTGGGGGCACGGCATCGACAGAGACGAAGTTCGCGAAAACTGCTGTTGACCTATCTATAACTCTACTTCGGAACGATCTACGAACAGAGTTTACGATCACCAAAGTTTCATCGATTTCGATAAAGCAGTAAAGTAGTTATAGAATTTCAAAAACGTCGAATTCGCCACTCACTCACTCATGTATAGATCATCAAAATTCTACTGTATTTCCAGACCTGCGACAAAGCTGAAATTTGACGCACCGATAAAAATTATGTGAACCCTTGCAAAAAATATAAAAACCCCAAAATTTATCTAGCGTGAAAAAATTATAAAAAGTCAGTACCCGAAACGTGCTTCCTTTTTTTTCGAAAAAACTGAAAAAAGTACCAGTTTTTTGAGTCCCACGGGAATAGCAAAGAGATTTTAGGGTCGCAAACTTGGGGAAAAATTACTCTCAAGGATCCTTACAATATATAAGAAAATTATAAATACATGCGCGTTTGCAATTTTTGTGTAGGTATTTTATTTTAAAACAAGAATTTTACACAAAATTTATTACGTGATCATTTGAAAAACACCCACATAAATGTGCAATAGAAAAGTTTTGGTTTTTATAAAAAAGGAAAGCATTAAGGAAAATCCTTGTACGAAGGACTTTTCCTTTACTCAGTTTTCCATTTTGTTCGTTCTTTGAGCTTCTGGAAATAACTTTTCGGTTAACACAAGTTCGCTACTCTAAGCTAGCAACTTTCAATTGCTATTCGCCCGTTGGTAAGTATATAAATCTTTTGAACTTCTTGAATTCATAGATTTCGAAAGTTACCACATAGCGTTGCGACATATTTTGCTAGCAACATATTATATAGTTAACACAGTTTAGAACAAATAATTTTTTAAGTAAAAAGTTGACTATACAGTGTGAAAAAGTCAAAAGGAATAAATTCGATAATGAATGAATGGGGCGTATTGTGGAAAATGCTTGGACACGTCGATTTGTATTGTTAAATGCACATTTAAAAAAAAATATATATAGGGTGTTTCCAAATACGTCAGAACAAAAATATAGGGCATATCCATGCATTCTCAGACGCGATGATTGAAGCCAGGATCCCTATTTCATTCTTAATGTTCCTTTTTCGGGTAGACAGGATTTCGGTTACTGCGTATGAGTCAGTTTTGGTGGTTTTGGAACATACTCCATTACGTCACTACATTATTTGACAATTGTGAAATTTTTAGGGTTATGTCTATTTTTTTTAAACTATGAAAATTTATCAAATTGTGGATTAAAATGGCATCTATAAACCCCTCTTAACTTTATTAACAAACTATAAAGAAAAATATACGTAGTTACCTGTGGAATGGCACGTTTTACACGAATTATTTCCCATTTTTCACAGAAAAAAAAAATACATGACAAACGCAAAACACCGCAAAATCTCAATGTGGCCTCCACCCACATAGCAGCTATGCCTACATGACAAAACATGCGCACCTAAAAATTCGCATCCGCGAATTTAAATTTGCCATTGTTTCCAAAGCCAGCTAGGAGCGCTTCACTCTTCGATTCTTTGAACAAGTATTTATGCTATAATGTATTTGTATTTCTGATTTTAAATGCAACCCCCTGTATATCATTTATTTTTTGGATTCTTCAAAAAAGTTTAGACACAATAGGGTATTTGACAAATTTTAGGTAAGAGTTTAGAATGGTAAATAGATCCCTAATTTGCTACGCAAAATTATTAAAATAGTATATTTTATCATGACTACATTTCAAATCAAGTTTTCTAATTTCCGATTTAAATTTGCCGCTAAAACGCTCATTTCTAGCATGGCGTTGCAATGACGTCACAGCGCAGTAAACTCGCGGACAGATACACGGCATTTAAGTGTCTATTTGTTTTTGGTATGTGTTTTTACTGTTTTTTATGTAAAAAAATGTCCTATAAGTGGTGTGTAGTGCCTCAGTGTTCGAATACTAGCATAAAAACACCTGAAAAACTATTTATTCATGTGCCTACAGTAGTAAAATAACGGAAAAAGTGGCTAGAACTTGCTCGAAGAGACCTAAGGGCCTTATCTAATACATCTTCACTTTACATTTGTGAAGATCACTTTGATGTGAGTATTATAACTAAAATGTTTCTATTAATTTTTCTCACGTTGTTTATAATATATATATATATATATATATATATATATATATATATATATATATAACTATTTCGTAAATGACGATGAAATTTTTGAGGTTATGTTTATTACAAGGGGTGAACAACTATAACAGGCAGAAAGGTGTGCAAATTTTTAGGCGGTGCTAGGCAGTTATTAGGCAGGACTAGGGAGTATCTCTAAATGCAGGATTAGGCAGTGCACATGCAGGCTAAATGTAGGACTGAGCAGTGCATATGCAAGACTCGGCAGTGCATATTTGTTATGAAGGGTCATAAGAATTCTTTGAAACAAAATGTATTTAGAAAATTTTGTTTTAAAAAAGCAATTTTTGATTGTTTCTTAATGCTTAAAATAATAATGATTGGGTATTTAATTGAATCTATTGTAAGTAAAAGTAGGCGAAGAATATCGTAAAAAAACTTTCAGTTATATACAAAACAACTCGTCGAATACCTACATCAACATTTTAACGTTTTCGAAATTCCTAAATAAGTTCGTTTGAGGCGTTTACTATTTTGTGACGTCACTCGCAGCTGATTGGTAGACCGCCTGTTTTGAATCACGTGGCTAATTATTTGAATTCAATGAATTTGTTTAATTAAAAGAGCTATGAATTTGAGAAAAAATTAAACAAAAAAGTTTGTTTTTAGCATTCCCAAGACATAAAGAGATATCTAAAAATAAATAAATATTTATTTTTTACTACTGTCAAACACCCTATTCATGTTAATGTCCTATACCTAAGTCTAACCATTTTTGAAATATTGACAATTCAAAAACGACAATTTCCAATTTTGAGGCGAAATATTTCGAAAACGGTTAGAAATAGTATGGAAAAACGGCTTACATGTCCCTATACTTATTTTTAATTATCTATCGATTGACATCAACTACCAGCACATCCGGTTTTAACGGAAAATCAGAAATTCCGGTTAAACCGGGAGTGTTCGGTTTGGTGTGAATCGATATTTAATTAAAAATAAAGATAGGGACATGTTAGCCGTTTTTCCATAGATCTAACCGTTTTCGAAATATTCCACCTCGAAATTAGAAATTGTCGTTTTTAAACTGTCAATATTTCAAAAATGGTTAGACTTACGTATAGGACATTTTACATGAATTATGTCTAGAATTTTTTGGAGAATCTAAAAAAGAAATAATATACAGGGAATTGCATTTAAAATAAGAAAGTTTTTAGCGCATTTTTCCACACTGTATGCGATGAAAACTTAAAAGCTTAGAAGCACCGAAAACTAACAATAGTTATAGAATTTCGTAAAACTCATTTTCCACGAAGTTTAAAGGCTTTCAGAAACGATAATAAAATTTTGCAGCTATAACTTTTCTGTTTTTTTTTAACCTTTTAATAAGAGAAATTATATTATTATAAAAAAACAATAAAATTTGAAAGAAACGCTTTTAGAAATATTGAATTACTAGTATACATTTACTTTGAGCCACTACTTTCAGATAGGATTTCGCTATCAAACTGTACTAACCAACGTCCTGGGTATCTATTCTGGGTCTTGAACGATGTGACCATCCACATTACACGCTTTGACCAATAGCAAGTTCTAAATTAGCTCCGAGCCGTCACGTGCTAGCGAAAAGACTTCCATTGCGCAAGCTTCTCCTACGATCCGACCGAGAAACGTTTAGTCGGTACGGGACAGGAGAACAGATTTCACTTCAAACGCGTAAAATTTACTAACTCTACAGAGCGGGCGACTATGCCATTTATCGAGAAAAGTTATTTCGCACAACACGCGACCGCTCAGAGTTTGCTATTGGTCAAACCGTGTGATGTGGATGGTCACATCATTCAAGACCCAGGGTAGATACCCTGATAAAATTTGATAGCTGATAAAATTTGATAGGAACCCACTGGCATCAGATTGAAGTAAGGTTGGTATCTTATGAGCATATTATACAAAAATGGCGATTTAATACGACTCTTGTTTACAAATGTGACTTAGAATTAGCTTAAAATTAGAATCAGGTTGTTGTACAAACACTATATAGGTCAGATGACAGATTAATAATTAAATATGACAGTTTATTTTGCTAGTTAGCTTTTTACCATTTTTTAAAGCCGTCAGCTGGCACTTCAAAGTTATAAATATTAAGTACCCTAACAAGTTTTCTTCATATTATGTTTAGCGTAAGGGTGGGTATTAGGTATCACAGTAGACATATTTTCAGCCAAAGAATGGAACACTTCGGTGAGAAAGCCAGGCGGCCCTCAGGGCGCTTATACGCCCGAAGGTTACCTCAAAGCTAGTGTGGGAATGCCTTCCGGAACTAGTGAAACTGGCGGAATGCAATAGAATAAAACTATTATGGGTGCCATACCACAGAGGTATTCAAGGCAATGACAAACTGACGAACTAGCAAGAAGGATCGCCAGAAAAATATATTGGACTAGAACCAGCCCTGGGGATAACAAAGTTTACAATAAGGTCCCAGGTCAAACTCTGGATAAGGGGCAAACATGAAAGCCACTAGTTAGAAAGACAAGGGCTAAGACACAGCAGAGCCTTTATTGAAGGCTTGGATACCAAACTCATAAAAGACCTACTCAGTTACAGTAGGATGCAAGTGAGAACCATAATAGGAATCATAACCGGCCATTTGGCGGTTAAAGTTCACCTAAATCGGATGGGAGAGTATCAGGGATACCTGAGTAGACTATGCAACCAGGAACTGGAAACAGTAGAACATGTAATATGCCATTATGAGGCACTGTATCGCAAATGGCACCTAATATTTGGGGAAGTTGAACTAGATTCAATAGCGACTGAGGAGTACTCCATTAAAGACCTGTTAGTGTTCAGTGAACTAAAGTAGCCCCTCGGCAAGCCGGAGTCGCAGTCGAGGGGTTTTAGTCGGTAAGAATCACTGTACTACCCGGCCTTTTCTAGCAGAGGAGGAATGACTCTAGTAGGATAGAGGGTCAGGTGTCTTTATGCAAGATTTCCTCTTGATACCCTTAAAAAAAAAGTCATATTTTTTCACAACTGCCACAGATTCTTGTTAAATATTAGGTAAGCAATAATTAATAAATCAAAAGTTGCTGTGAGCGATTGAGCGTCAAAATGAAGGCGAGATAAATTCCATCTCTCCATCAGACTGCATTATTACAGACGATCGTAGTGAGAGCTAAAACGCGTTCTTGTTTTAATTAGCGCTGATTTATGGTTTTCGGTTCGAATGCTTTTCTCCAGTAGCGGGTTTTTTATAATACAAAATAGATTAGAAAACAGTACGAGGGTGGATCAAATATAAACAAGCCTTTTAAATTTACTAACGGAAAAGTCATTCAAGATGAACGTGGCCGATATAATTTTGGTAGTGCCGCGATGCTCATTTGGCCAGGAGCAATCGCAATGACCGAGAAGAAGGTACACAGCAGTGTTGCGCAAAAAATAATCATTAAATTTCTTACACGCGAGCACAGTTCGGAAATAAAACGCTTTCGTGGGTACTTGTAAACACTTGGTGCAAATAAATTAGCGACGGCCGTGAGCGTGTCGACAACGTGAGTCACAAACGTCGTTCGCGTACCTTCATTTCTGCAGGCAAAGTTTGAGCGACCGTTTTCTGGGACTGGAGAGGAGTTTTGTTAGTCGATTTTTTGCACGAGCGAATAACAATAAACGCGACTTGCTACTGCAACTTACTCGACCAGGCAAAGATTGATTATCGCCAAAACAGAAGATCACACCCCATTCAAGATGTGTTGCTTCTGCATGACAACGCTAGACCTGATACGGCAACTTTAACACAGGCCAAAATCAATTAAATGCACTGGACTGTACTGGAATACTCTCCATAGAGTCCAGATTTGTCACCTTGCAATTTTCATACGTTTGTCCCACTCAAAAATTCAGAGAGGCGAGCAATTTCAGACCAATGAAGAGGTGGAGCATTCGTGCGCAACTGGTTAGATACCCGCCCAGCTTCCCTTTATGAAAACTGGATTAAGAAACTGTCAAGCCGTTGGGAAAAGTGTATTAACAGAGAAGTGGGATGTGGAGACAAGTAGAAAAAATATCTGTTTTGTGATATGTTTCTAAATAACTAGTTTATAAACAAAGGCTTGTTTATATTTGATCCCCTCGTATATTTCTTAACCAGGGCTAAAAGTGTCACTTTTTCGCACGCAAGCGTTAGGAATACTATTTTTCTTCAAGGGTGTGGAAAACCAAAAAAATAAAATAATAATATAATTATTGGTTTTTATAATAAGTAGTAACTCCTTAATTATTGTTTATTATAAATGTTGATGGTAAAATTACAATTGGAAGCATTTTGAAGATTGATTGCTGACTCCAATAACTTCTGGGTTGTTGTTTCAGGTTCCAGGGGCAGGACAATTTGGTGGTTTTCAGTATTTTTAACATCGATTACAGCTGCAGTGACAACGCTCTTGACTGACGTTGAGGGATAGGATAATATTTTATTTGACATTTCTTTTTTCAGTTCAGTTGACTTTTCCAAATAACCCTCAGCAACTGCTGTTGATTTCCATCCGCCGAATCTTTTAGTGTTTGTAATTCCTTTGTCACTGTCCGCTAACATTGTCGCCGAAGAACGGCGGAAGCTACGTTCCGTGTAGGATTTGGGGTTCAGAAGTATCAGGTATGCTGCTATTTCAGATGGGTATTTTCCAAAAGTGTTGATTCCCACAGGCTGAACGGTGCACGTTCCATTTTTGTAATGCACAAAAAACCTATTGTGTGCTGTACCAGGATTTCTTAGACTAGCATATTTCTTGTAAAGTTTTAATAGCAAAGCATTTTTACTACATTATTCGGCTGGTATGATTTTTGAGTCAGGGATCTTTACGATCAAAAGATCATCACTTTTTAAAACAATGTCGTCAGTGGTTACCTTTTCCAACTCTTATCGACGACATGCACCGGCTAATCCAAAGATTGCTATCACTTTGATCATCAGATATATTTCATCAGATGCCTCAGACAGAAATTTGGCAATTTCCTGATTTGTAAAAATTTTTGATTTTTTTTGGTTGGAATCCCATATTTCTCTTTTTTAGGTACGCTAAGAGCTTATAATATTGGCTAATATCTATTTTTTTTGTCCTTTAAGTACAGCCTTTAACATGGAGTATCTTGACCACATCGTATTTGGTCTGCGGTAGGGACCCTGTATGTATGACATATTTTAAAAAAATAAAGACGCGACAAACTCTTCAAAGTCAAATTTATTTAAGTCAAAATCAAACGATGAAAATATCGGTCCTTTAAACTCTAGCGTTGTTTAGACAGACGCACCTTCTGTCCCTGTTAATTCATAAGCGTCGGAAAATTAAAAGAAACAATTTTTAACAAAACCTATACAGGGAGTATGGACAAACGTGTTTGTTTATATGTTGCATGGTGTTTGATGTCACATACCGCTGACAATTTAAATTATTTTGTGACATCCCAATGAACTTGGCAAGAAAATAACATAACCAAAAAATTTTAATTTCAGTGACTTTGATGGGCTTGTCGCGTTTCCTGTTTGTAAAAATATGTCATACATACAGGGTCTCTAGCCTGCAGGTTTTGCTAATATTTACAAAATATGCCAGGAAGACTTCCCCCCTAAAGTTTTTAACGTGCTGTTCCTTGCACCAAAAAGAGATATTCTTTTTCAGACCTTACTTTAGATTTTGCAGGAAGAAGGTCAAGGTCTCTTGCTGTATTTAGAATATATTCTAGAAGATTTTCGTCATAGTCCATTTTATAACTTAACTTAGTTGGTATTGTTTAATCTTTGCCGGTTTTTTAAAACTATTTGATAGTTTGGATAGTTAAGGACACTGAAAAAAGTAATATTAAAGTACCGATTTTCAAGCTTTTAAAAGCGTGCGGAAAAGTGGAACTTCCAAAACTAAAATGCATGCAGAAAAGTGACACTTTCCGCATGCTCGTAGAAAAATACTTTTTAATGTGAGGTTTTGTTAATTATTCTTCGACTTCTGCCTTGGTAAAAACCGCTTAAAAACTCTGTACAAAGTATATTAAATGAAAATTAAATTTTATCATTTTGTTCAAACAAGAGTTGAGAAGATTGAGACTAATAATTCGTGGTCGATATCACGTCAATTTTTTTTACATAGCTGCTTTGACAGCTGTCAAGATAATGTCAAAATATAGTATATATACTTGGAATTTGGTTACGCTCCTTCGTGGATTTGTAGAGCGACTTTTTTATATATTTTAGTGGGAGAATCTAAAAATCGCATTCTTGTGGGTTACGGCACTTCGTGATTTTGGCGACGAATAATAATTATCCAAGGATTGTTAAAAAAGTAATCTCTAAAACTATGTGCTTTTTACTTGTTCCAGCATCGATCATAAGGATATGAGTCATATTTTTTTAAAACACGTCCTAACAAGCTGTAGGTACAGTGATCTATGCCAGCTTACGACTGTTTCGGACATATTGTGCTATTCTTATTTGGATAAACCGAACCGTATAGAGATAAGCTTGTGTGAAACAAACAGATAAATCTACTGGCATTAAATTATCTTATTAAAACTATACAATATAATTTATATAAAACATGTTTATTATTAGCTGGGCAGATTAGTAATTTTCCAAGACTTATTTTACTTTTGCGAATTTTTCGATATTTTTTTTGTTTTAGGTATCTCAAAGAGCGTCAAAAATTTTACTAGTTTGCCCATTTAAATATTTTTCTATCCTCAATAATAACAAAGTTAGCAATGCTGGCACTTAACTTAGAACACCCTGTATACATCAAAACTTAATCTCTATAGGAAATAGGCACCTAATTTATATAAAACCTACAACGCTTGTTATAAAAAGGATTTTTCCATGTTACAAACAAACCAAACCTGCAAAGCTTGTTATAAAAAGGAGCTTTCCATGTTAGCTTTGGTAAAATTAATATTTTGCAGTATCAGTTTTTTACTCAAACATTTTCAATTATATTTTTAAATTCGTTTCAATGTTTACGCCTTTAATTTTTGGGTCCGAGATATAAGGCATGTAAGTTTGGAAGTTAGGTTTACTCCGGCCTTGAAAATCTACCCTTGAAAAAAAAAAGAAGCATTGCAGTGTGACGTTGAAGAAGAAATACTGCTGTGTTAACCCCAAATGACCTACCTATACTATTAGCTTATAACAAAATTTATTTATTTATCATTAAACTAACTAAACTTAAGTTTAGAAACAAATCAAACAAATGTTATATAAGAATATATTCTCAAAACACGTCGTTAACAAAACGAAGAGGCATATCTCAATATAACAAGTTTTGAGTAATTCCAATGTAAGGATTTTCATTAACTTTAATCTGAGTTTGTTCAACTGTAAAAGGTGCTTATAAAATGCTGATAATATAAAATATTGCAATAGAGATACGCCTCTTCGCCAGATCAAAATATACTTAAACTAGCAATTATGGTGGGCGCAACTTAAATCCGGATTTTTTTCGATACGCATGTAAGCGAAGAACAAAAATATTTCATGTAAAAAAAAGCCAAGTACGCGAAAATGGTATTCCATAAAAAATATCGAGATAAAAGTAAAGCCTAGTTGTCCAATACAAATTTTAAAAAGTAAAGATAAAAGTAAAGCCAAGTTCTCTTAATACAAATTTCAAAATGAAAGGTTCTTACTAATTTGTAAATATTTTTTTAAACTTTGCTATTACAGCCAAACTTCTTCATGTTCAATTTAGCACTGTGCCTAAGAGTCATTTAAAGCCGTAATAGCCAAGTTTAGAAAAACATTTCCAAACTAGTAAGAACCTTTCATTTTGAAATTTGTATTAAGAGAACTTGGCTTTACTTTTATCTCAATTCTTCTTACGGAATACCATTTTCGCGTACTTGGCATTTTTTTACATGAAATGTTTTTGTTTGATTTCACTTCTTTTTTAAAGGAATTGGATAAAATTAAATTTTTAAAGTAGTAAAATATGCGGAATATTGTTCAAATCTTTTTCAATGCCTTATTTAAAATTTTGATGTTTTTAAATTTTTTCATATGGTTTTATCATAGTTCCTATCAGCCTTCCAAAGCTCAGCTCTCTAGCATTTCTGAAAGTTGATATTGTTATTTTTACATAACTTTACATGTATAGGGAGGGAAGTAAATTAAAAGGTTGGTGTTTTTAAATTTTTTCCTATACCTAGTTTTATCATTGTTCATATCAGCCTTCTAAAGCTCAGATCTCTAGCGCTAGCGTTTCTGGAAGTGGGCAATGTTACCTTTACGTTTATAGTAGAGGAAAGTAAATTAAAATGTTGGTGTTTTTAATTTTTTTTCTATAGTTTTATCATAGTGTCTTTCAGTCTTAAAAAGCTCAGCTCTCTAGCGTTTCTGAAAGTGGGCAGTGTTACTTTAAAAAAATTTTCTATAGTTTTATCATAGTTCCTATCAGTCTGCCAAAGCTCAGCTCTTTAGCGTTTCTGGAAGTGGGCAATGTTACTTTTACATAAATTTACATGTCTAGGCTAGGGGAGAAAAGTACAATTTTGGGTTTTTTTTATTTTTTCCAGGGGTCTGGTCATAAGTTCTATCAGTCTGCCAAAGCTTTGTAGCATGTCTGGAAGTACAGTAGAATTTTGATGATCTTATACAATACATGAGTGAGTGGGTGACTGAGTGAGTGGCAATTTCGACGTTTTTTGAAATTTCGTAACTACTCTACTACTTTATGGAAGTCCATGAAATTTGGAGGGGCTGTTAACCTTGTGAAGATCTACGACTGTGCAAAGCTTAAGATTCGTAGCTAATTCCGAAGAATAGTTTTAGATAGGTCAAATATGGACTGAAACGTTTCAAGAAAAGATGGTACAGCAGCGCAAATTTGGCGAGGCACTAAATAGCCTTTTTTTAAACAATTTATCGCTGGCAATAATTGGTCAATATTTTCTGAAGGAATTTTTTTCTGTTCATAATTATGAGTGAAAGATGTGCCAAATCATTTAGGTTTTTTGCTTGCTTAATTCTGACTAAGCCACTGTATTTTAATTTATGGTCTTAAGACACGGCACGGAGCTTCTTAATTTAAATCTCCGCTGAGAAAAGTTTATTATGGACGAACGCAAAGGAACCTTTAATTTTTTAACACAAGTGCAAGAGATCTACTACAACAAATATTGACACATGATTTACATTTAAATTGAAATAAAAATTGGAATATACAGATGATTGCAATGTGGTTTTTTGCAGTAGGCAAACGATCGTAAGAACAATTGCTATGACGATTTTCCTAGATTCAATTAATTTAAAAATATATTACAGGATTTGGCCGGAGCGAATTTTTGATTTCGCCATAGAGTTTTATAAAAAGTAAGCAATAAAACATTTTTACTCTTCCAACATTTTGATCGGGCAAAAAAACTGTTAATCTCGGCAGAAACTTTTGTTTCTATTCGCGTGTACTTTACTGTACTGTACTAACTTTACGTGCGAAATGTATTTTCTTGATCCACTTATAGGTATGTTGAATTAAAAAAAAAAAGAACATATAGTCTATGCATCCTGCAACATCCGTTAATGCCGTATCATTTATAAAAATCCAACAAATACTTTTGTATTTATAATGTATATGATTATGTTATTCGTTTAAATTTCATTACTAGATTTTATAAATCAAACAAGTTATCGTGACTGATCGGGTAAAAAGAAGTTTTTGTTCCTCTCGTTTTTCCGTGGGTAGCTTGAAAGCTTAACCTCATGGAGGCCAAGATCTAAGGCGGGGTCTATACATAAGGTTTTACCTTACGTCTTGCCTGTCAGCCATAAGGGTCAAGTATGACGGTTGGAAGACTAGCGTACACACTTGATAGTTTTAACGTACGTTTTTAGATCAGTTTTTGATACACCATGTTTGTGTCAATAATGTTTTTTGTTTTAAATGTCTATGACTTAACCGTTTCAGTAGCTAAACATAGTTTTTTAACCAGTTTTTCAAAATGTTGTGCTGATTTAGTTTGGTAATGTCCCCTGAAGATGTAAGTTTCTGCTTACGAAACTGACATGTTTCGTTCGACTATTTGTTTAAAACAAATTCAAAATTAGTGGAGGAAGACAAAAGGGACTTATTGCAATAGTGTCAGGCACTAATTGTGCCGGGCATTATATTGCCAGTTTCACATTATAAGAACAGCTGTCTTCTTTCAAAATGAGGCCTTTGTGTATCATAAGACCCGGAATTAATAGTGCCGCCACTATTAATGGAAAACACACGACTGGATTTATAAATTCGACTTTGGTATGTCAATTTTAAAAGATCAGCTGTCAGTTTTTAATGGGAAAATGTCAGAATAGTGCCCGGCACAATTATTGCCTGGCCGTATTGCAATAAGTCCCTAATAACCTGTTTGATTTCCTAAAAAATTATCTTATCTAATGTCGGACGTTTCGGATACCAACTTCTAAGTTGCACTCCAAAGAAATTGTATGCACTACGACAAGAAATGCCGCTAAAACTGACGTTTTACCGGAAACAAAGCCTCTACCGATCAGTTCAACAGGTCCGACGTCAGTCCTGTTCAGTTCAGGCAAAACGTACGTTTTATTGTCTACACAAAAGGTTTTGCCTGATCCGATTTACCTGATCAAGTAAAACGTCAGGCAAAACGTTATGTGTAGACCCCGCTTAATAGACACCTAATAAGTGTTGACAGTTAACTGTTTCATGCTTATGAGACTCCTCAGAACACTGCTTGGTCAACTTGCGAAGTTAATCAAACTGTTATGTCCCTTATCCTACGTCTATAGTGAGAAAGAGCAGTCTAGTATAGACTGCTATGTAATCAATCGATGAAAAGATCGATTGTAAAGAAAAAGAAACCCCCCGTGACCTACGACAGCACTTCTGCCTTTCAGGCCAGATCAACGCTGACTAGCGTTTTTACCCACCTTCAGACATGAGCGTCAATCAGCGGAATTTTGTTTGATTTTTAAATTCACGGGTGCTAAAATTTACGATTTTTAGTAGAGTTTATGTGCAATAAAAAATATTAGGCACATATTTTAATCAAATATCAAATCAGTAGCTTTTAGTTTAGTAATGAAAAAACGTATTTTTGACATCTTTTTATTTTTGGCGGCTACTAGATTGAATTTTGGGAAAAAAATATGTTATCCGCATTATTAATACAAACAAAATAACGTGTTATTCGTGATAATGTGACATATAATTTTTTAGCTGTACTAGAACAGAATTTGCCATAACCAATTTTTATCTATATGATATAACAATGGAAAATCGTATTTGTGACACATGTTTCTTAGTCACAGCCGTCATATTCAATTTTTCAAATAATATGGCCTGCACAGCCCACATTGCCAATACGAACAAAGTAGCGTATTTATCTATTAAAATCGAACCGAACCACAATTTGACACATTTCAACGGTTCCAGCCGCCATGTTTGACTGCATGGCAATATTGTTTGAACATCATCAAGTTTGTTCGTTCCAATACATAAGTACTGTGTCTTGTCCATGTTCACTGTTAACCGCAACTTTTGTTATTTTTCCGTTAATTTTCTCATCATATACTCCTTGTCTTCTATATCATTAGCTACAATTACCTGGTCGTCAGCAAACTGTAGTGTGTACATGGTAAATCGGTCGTTAAGTTGTATTCAAATGCCGCGTATTTTACGTTTTCAGTTTTTAAGAGCTACTGCGATATAAATTTAAAAAAGAGTTGGAGAGATACAACATCCCTATCTTAAACATTTTATTAACAGAAATTCTTTTGAAAGTCGATTTCCAATTTTATATTTTGACCCTTTGTATAGTTCTTTTATCGCTTTTATGTATGTATGATTGATATTAGTTTGCTCCAACAATGTTCATAATTTTTCTACTGGAACGGTATCATATGCTATTTGCAGGTCCACAAAGGTAACATGAGTGACTATATTTCTGGCACTCCTTTTCATTACTTGTTTAAGACAAAAAACATTATCACTACAAGATCTGCCTGCATGAAACCCACTTTACTCTTATTCTTCTTGTTCATGAAAATCATTTTTTAATAAATCTCATACATACTAGCTCTATACATACATCAAACTCTTAACGTTTTTTTTTGCTTTGCGTAATCGGGTAAAAATGTTCTGACATTATCCAAAAAACAAATTCTTAGCATTTCTGTGTATAAGAAGCGGGTAATTTTAGCTCACACATATACTATACTATAGTAGTGTGAGCTATGGTGATCCTAATTTTTTCGAGAAAAAAAAAGTTGCTCCGATTTCAAAAAATTTTATATATCTTTGCGTTTCAGATGATTTTGAAACTTTTTTGTTGCGCCGTCTGTCTGTCTGTCTGTCTGTATGTCTGTCTGTCTGTCTGTCTGTCTGTCTGTCTGTCTGTCTGTCTGTATGTCTGTATGTAACGACCAACGCGCATAACTCAAAAACCGCTTGGCCGATTTTAATGAAATTTGGTACCTAGGCTGGGTCTTGCGTCGAGATGGTCCCATTTAAAAATGAACAAAATCCACCAAACACAAACCAAATAAAAGGGTGGGGGTAGATTTCAAAAATTAGAGTTTATGTGAAAATATGGCGTGTGTGATATCAAACGAAAGGTAATTGAGTCTGCAGTTAAACAAAATACATTTTAATTTATTTAAAAAAAAGGGTGGGGGTATATTTTAAAAATTAGAGTTTAAGTGAAAATATGGCGTGTGTGATATCAAACAAAAGGTAATTGAGTCCGGAGTTTAACAAAATATATTTTAGTTTTTTGTTTTTTTTAAGGGTGGGGGTAGATTCCAAAAATTTGAGTTTAAGTCAAAACATGGCTTGTGTGGTATCAAAGAAAAGGTAATTTAGTCTGTAGTTGAATAAAATATATTTCAGTTTTTAGTTATATTAGCTCACACGTACACTATAACTATAGTACCTAGTGTGAGCTTAGGGGCCCATATATTGGCAGAGTATTTTTTCTCCGGTCTTGAACTCAGCAAGAGAACAGAGTTTTTATCGTTTTCCTTTAAGTGCTTTATAGTGGGGTATCATGAAAATTTAGGGTTCTTTTATCTTTCGAGTTTCGAGAAAATTTATGAGTCACAATCTTTTGAAAATTGCTCCTCTTAGACAAAAGACTTTTTTCCATTGGATATTGATTAACGTTGTGTATGGGTAGAGTGTTTTTGCGTTTTTTAGTATTTATTTTTATTCTTGAAACCCTCTTACTCCAATATCATGTTTCTCGATTCTTTCGTTACGGACAAGGTTGTGTTACCCTTCTTTAATTTAGATTTTTTGCAAAAAATGAAATAAAACTCTGTCCTTACGCATCTCTGGACTGAAGTGGAGCTTTATTCTGGATCAATATGGGATGCAAAAAAGGTTTTTTTAGCTCACATGTATACTATAACTAGCAAATTTTATATATCTTTGCGTTTCAGATGATTTTAAAACTTTTTTGTCGCGCCGTCTATCTGTCTGTATGTCGGTCTGTCTGTATGTCTATTTGTAATAAGCAGTGCACATTACTCAAAAATTACTTGCCCGATTTTAATTAAATTTGGTTCCTAGATTGGGTTTTGGCTCTAGATGGTCCCAAAATCAAAATGAATAAAATCCAAAGAACATAAGTCGAAAAAAGGGTATATTTAAAAAAAAATTAAACACTTTAAAACAAAATGGCGGCTATATCTTAAAAAATTAGGTTCTCTTCGATATTTCTTAGAATCCAAGATATCGGCTTCCAAAGTTAAGAAAAAAAATGAATTCCCTGTTGCAGGAGAATTTTAATATTTAAAACTGTAACAAATTGGGTACCTGCAATTTAAAACAAAATGGCGACTATATTTTAAAAAATGAGGTTATCTTCGACATTTTCTTTTCATAATGCCTTCTATTAAAGCTATTGACCAGCTCATTAAACTTACTTTAAAAAAATAACTTCCCCAGCCGACAGAAAGATGGCGCTTAATATATCAAAACTAAAAGAGACATTCATAACCTATAGACCAAATTTACATTTTACAAAAAAAATCTGGATTTTCTTATGAGTAAGTCAAGGGGTACGTTCAGATTGAAACGTCGGGCGAGACGTCTTGCCGAGCGAATGACGTCATGGGTAAATCGCCGGACGTCTTGCCTTTGTGAACGGTATGGGTGTAATAAACATAACCTTAAAATATATATATTTTTTAAATTATTGATAAATTTGATCAGATTTAAAAATTTGTTACAGTTTATTTAATAGAGTTAACATAAACACAAATAAGTGTTGTTTTTTGTTTTGACAAATGGAAATAGAGAGTCTTTTGGAGTACCCTATTTTTGGTGGCTGACAGAGTTTTATTAGACAAATAAAGTTTTGTTTTAGATTTAAAAGTTGTGTTTTCTGCAAATTTATTTTCTTTGTTGTATGTACATACAAGCAATACAGGTTTTAAGTTCCTCTGCTCAACACTTTCAAAGGAAATAAATAAATTTGAAAATTAATAGTTATAAGTAGGGGAAAGAGGGGAGCATTCGACCAGGGGGAGCATTCAACCATCCCGTTTAATTACCAAGTTGTTTAAATTTCTCGCGAAAATCAAGTGATTTTACGTTCTGTTGTTAGTTGCGCATCGTCTGAGTGTAATTACACACGTATATCCAACGTTTCTGATTTTTTAACGAAAAAAGTTGAAAAACACACTATTTGGTAATATATTTTTGCTTCGAACATCAAGTAAAATTTTCTTAAAAAACTGGTTTTTGAATTTCAGTGGTTTAAGCAAGGAATCTCTAGATGTTGTAGTTTTGATTAATAAATATTATTCTAACCTAAAGATATAAATATTTTTTTGTGGAGCCAATTAATCTGTTTCTGTACCCTGGGGAGCATTCGACCACCACAAGATGGGGGCATTCGACCACTGGATGTTATGATTTATCATCGACCGAAAATTATGCTTTATCGTTTCATGACGATTCAGGTGAAGATTTGAGTGACGAGTTTGAAGATGTTGAGGAAGTTGATCAAGAGGATCTCAAAAAAGGAGATTTTGTTTTAGTAAGATTCAAGACTAAATCCAAACCGACTCATTGTGTGGGGCAAATTTTGTAAATTTCGGGAGAGGCAACAGAAATAATTTGTTTGAGAAGAAAGGGTCTGTCAACTTCATTTTATTTTCCACAAATTGAAGATATAAGCGAAGTGGACAATGGAGACATAATAAGCAAATTGAAAACTAGCATAAACTGGAACAATAAAAACAGCTTCATATTTTAAGTTTAAGTAGTTAAAATTTCAGCACCTTGCTTGTGAACTAATTTCGTTTAGGTAAGTAGGTAATGATTATTGTAGGCTTAGTTTTGTTTATATACCTTGTATTTTTGATTTTTGTAGGACAATACGATTAAACTACTTTTTTAGCACTTGTACTTTACTGTAAGAAGGTATGTTTAGCATTATTTGTTTACTTTTTCACTGCATTGCGTTTTACTTTTGCTATTTTTCCTACAATAAAGCATTTTTGTATTACTTTTTGTTTTTTTTATTCCTTTAAAGATCCTTTTTATACATGGTCGAATGCTCCCTAGGGGTGGGGAGCATTCGACCATTTGCAACGTTTTTTTAAAAAGAAAATTTCCTGCTAAAAGGTTTTATTTTTTTTTTTAAATTTAGGTGGAATTACTTAAACAACACTCCGATCTACCCATCAGTACTTTTTTGTTTTACAAATATGCATTTGACAAATTTTTATATAACTAAAAACTTAAATATATTACCTTTCGTTTGATACCACACAAGCCATGTTTTACTTAAACTCTAATTTTTGAAATCTACCTTCATCATTTTTTTTTTCAAAAAACTAAAATTTAGGTTGTTTAACTCCAGACTTAATTACCTTTTGTTTAATATCACACAATATCACTCCCACCCTTTTATTTGACTTGCGTTCGGTGGATTTTGTTCATTTTTAAATGGGACCAACTCGACCGAAAACCCAGCCTGGGTACCAAATTTCGTTCAAATCGGGCAAGCGGTTTTTGATTTATACGCGTTGGTCGTTGCGCGTTGGTCGTTACAGACAGACAGACACACGGCGCGACAAAAAAGTTTCAAAATCATCTGAAACGCAAAGATATATAAAAAAATTTTAAATCAGAGCAATTTTTTTTTTTTCGAAAAAATTAGGATCACCATAGCTCACACTACTACAGTGTAGTAGTAGTGTGAGCTAATCGGTAACTACATTTAATGTTTTCTATACGGGATATAAAACAAACCCAACCATAACAAATTGTCTTGTCAGAGTTAACCATGTTGAATGGTCTTGAGTTTATAAATGGGACTTAACCCTTCTAAAGAAACTTAGAACTCACCTGTCAAAAGTCAAACAAGTTTTTTTGTCTTCAAGAAAAAGTAAAATTTGATTATTTATTTATGGAAAATGCCACTTTTATGTAATATGTTTTCGAAAATATAAAACAAAGAATAAAAAATTGTGGGGTTGATTTATATAGCTACTGCGCAAGTCGAGCGTTTGTCACCCACCTCATAGAGAAGGGTGTAAAAGGCGATTCGCCCGACGTTATTTTCGGTCAATATGAACGAGAGTAACTTTCACCCAGTATGTAATCTGAACGGAATTGAGCGCGCCCGACTACATCCGACGTGCTATCTGAACGTACCCCTGAAGTTTGTAAGTAATTATCAAAAGTTGCAATTTGACATTAGGCATTCAAGATGGCGGCTGAAATTCAGATATAAAAAAGTTATTTTTTTGTTCTGGTTTGACAGAACCTTTTGTAGGATTATACTAAATAAGAGTCGCTGAATTTAAAAATTTTTACTATTTTAAATCAAGATAGCAGCGTTCAAAATATAAAAAGAACAGTCTTTTTTTGGTTTGCTAAAATTTTTCATAAACAAAAGTAATTTAATATTATTTAAAAATTATTTTCTTTTTAAAGATGGCGCCGGAAAAAGTAAAGAAAAACATTTTTGTTTTTTTTTGCAAATTAACGTAGAAAACCATTTATACCATGGATTTCGACCAGGAAGTTCTTACAGCTATAAATTTATTACCCGTGACAGGTCTTGAGGCCACTGGGAGTCTGGTGAACCATTTTTGGTTTTGCGCACTTAAGGAATTCATCGACCTGTTTTCCCATAAGTTAATAAAAGTTTCTTATTTGGTAATTTGTTTTCCATATAAAAAAGGTTTTATACTAAGGAACGCGAAAAATAAGCGGTTCACGAGATTGGACCTAAAACATTTATGTTGCATTAAATATTCTCTTTAAGTTTTGGATAAAGGTTGATTTATTAGCATAAGCTCTCTCTTGAGATCACCTCACAAACCAAAGCACGGTGTAAACATTATTTAAATTCTTTAAAATTATTAACTAAAACTTAACCCTTATGCATGAGCAAGCATCTAGCAAGCGGACATGTACTTTGTTAGTAATATGTGAATGGGCCTAGTTGGGTTCTGCCCTTAGACAAGGAAAGAGAGAGGACGCGTAACATGTATGATGGAAATGTATGTATGGTGTCCAAATTTCTGTGCGACGCCATTTTTTGGTGCCAAATATTGACTGTGACACCAGGTTTAGTTTTTGTAATTTTATGCTAATACGGACTTAAATACGCTGCTATTTTTGTGGCATCATAATGGTGTTTTGTTCAGCTTTTGTTGACTAGAAAGTATCAGGAATAACGTTCTATAGGTAAATATTTCAATTCAATGAAAAAAGACATTGTCTAAATTGTATATCGCCTTAAACAGCTAAATTTTTTTGTTCTGTCGAAACTTGATTCTTTAATAAACAAACAGTGATCTATAGGCATATTTCAGTTAGGATTAATTTTTAATTATGTAACTTATGAGCTAATTATGCCTGAAGGACGGCAAGTTTCCAGAGGCGTAGGCCTTATTTGTTTTTAATATAAACTACATACTTTGCTTATTATTACTTATTTAATACTCTTTGCCTTTTGCTTTAGATTTCCCCTTAAAGATGGAAACAAATGTGGCTTGTGGGTTTAAAACATGCACTTTGCTAATTGATCTTCCACAATAACAGATCCTATTGGAAAACTACAAAAACTATCCTATTTAAAGGGCTGTAAAAGTAGCGTCATTTATTAATTTTAAATACAAAGGCTATCACTAAAAAGGCATGTTTTTTTATTTATTGTAATGTATACTGTAGTTAAATTAGCCTAGGGAGAGGCATGCTTGCCTGTAAATAACTAAGACATGGGCTTAGAAGATCTCGTTGATTTATGGTTTTGCCAATCCTCTAAAGGTTTTGCGAATTTTACCACCAACCCTAAAAAAAGCGCGTGCCTGTATTATAGTGGTTTGTAGTTAATAAAGCAGGTTCAGGTTTTAAAAATAAAATTTCGGACTTCCATTGGCTTTATTTATTTTAAACACGACATACATACATACTTACTTACTAACCTAATAAGACAATGGAAGTCCAAAATTTTATTTCTACTCAATCATTGTCTACAAATTTCAAACAAAAAGTTCAGGTTTTAATTTGCAATCTTCATGTTGCCTATTCGGTGTTTTAATTTACAAAACACAGTGAAGTTGCATATATTTCCCGTACAGAAGTGAACTTTAAATCAACCCTGAAAGTCGCGACCCTGCGTGTATATGACTGCCAAAAACAAGGATTTGGAAATCAGGGTAAATTGTGCCTGTATCAACTTTGGAAACAACGGTTAAGAACGCCTGCCTGACTGTTTGGCTGCCAAAGACTGGGTCCGGGAGCAAGTATTATCCAGATTTAAGAGAGCAAGACAAGATGGTTCTGCCTGTATGTCTGCCAACGACAGGGCTCCAAGTATTACCAAATTTGAATCAGCCCAGAGAGAGGCGTGCATGCCTGTAAATACCAAAGACAGGGATTTAGGAGATCTCGGTGATTTGGGATTTTACCAATGCTCTAAGGGTTTTGCCAATTTTACCATCAAATCTAAAAAAACGCGCTTGCCTGTATGGCTACCAAAGATACAGGGAACCAGAATACTATTTTTGTTTTATTTTTTAATTTTTTTTTGATTTTTTTTGCTTTTTACAATTTTGGTAAAGTTTAAGAAAAAAAAATCAACATTTTTGTTTTGTTTTGATCAATTTAAAATTTGAATTGTGCGCGCAAAATGGCAGTCAAAGTTTCGATGACACCTTCGCGCCATCCCTGCCATGAGGCGACGATTAACGGCACTATGACCGTTCTGTTCGAATCCAACAAGAGAGGTTTACACACGAGGAGAAGAATATAGGAATTTCAAGGTATCCAGGGTCAATTTTTACGCCATACGATCTATATTTTGTAATAATTATTAATAAATGGATTATTAATTAGTATTTTGGTCTCCCTACTGACCGAATAACATTTCTTTTAACCTATATTTTATCACCATTTCAAACACCGGGAATTTAGGGAGTCCTAAGAAACATTTTAAAAAGAAAGCACGTAAAAAATCTAAAAGTTGTTACCTTTTTATAATTTCATTTCTTGTCGCTTCGACAAAGCCCAACTTTTTCCTAAAGAAATTTAAAATTCATATATTCTTTGCTCCTAATATACACAAATTCTTCAAAAAAAAAATACGTAAAGGTAAACCGTAAACGCAAGAGAAGAAGGCTACGGAAATCCAAATTAAAGAAAATTTTTCTGCCTTTTATCAGCTTCTCCCAACGTGATTCGTAATATATATAGCGATGATTCTTATAAATTTTCTTTTACCCTACTTCGAAAGAGAATTTTTAGTAAAAATGAGTTTAAAATATTTCTCTTTTTATTGAAAATTCAACAATGGATGTAGTCCAGGGAAAGAGAAATTTTGATGCAAAAAATTCCTTAGTTAAGTTTCACAACGATTTTTATGTTTTTTGTAAATGTTTTGGGAATTCATGCAGCTAAAATAAAATAAATGAATCCATGACGAATCCGATACCTTTCTGGCTAGCCTATAAGCACACTTCCAGTGAACTCCAAGACATATCTGCCTTGAAAACAGTTTTTTGTAAATATCTCAGAAAAGAAACGAAATCTCCTATGAAGTTTCGCATATTTATGCGATGCCCCGTTAAAAAGCTAGCATTTTTTGCACTTTGTAATTGTCAAAAAACTGTCATTACCATTGATAAATTTTGACCAAAAACTAATCAGCTCGTTACAGTGTCGTACGCTATTTTACCTGAAAATTTTGTTAAAATCAGTTCAGCGGTTTAGGAGCTATCGTGTTACTGACACACAGACACAGACATCACGACGATATTGCTAAGATAAGTTCAAAATACACCCAAATAACACATTTTCGGCGTTCTCTCAAAAAAAAATTTCAATGAAAATATTACCTTCTTTAGTGATTGCTGCACGAGCTAGGAAGGTAAAAAACTAATATGATTTTTTTTCGGTTAACATATATCCGATGCATTCCTGTGTTAAACGAGGCTTCACAGTGACAATTTAAAATTTTGGCGCAATATTGACCGTCATCTTGAATATATTTTTCCTAGAACCACATATGAAAATGATAGATTTTACACGATTTGCATCCTAAGAAAACGTTAGATATCACCTGTGTGTAGAAATTTTTCCACACATGTCATGAAAAGTACTTTTCCGCACATATCGTGGAAAAGTACTTTTCGCACATGTATGGAAAAGTGTAGATGACGTTAACTGTCACCATACTTTTCCGCACATGTGTTGCAAAGGACTTTTATACTTTTTATGTAGGTAAATTAGTATTGTTCAACAGTGTTCGTAGGAAAAATAGCGTACGCAACCCGATAGAAAGTAACTTTTTTACACGTTCTGTAACACGTTTCATTTCCGAAATATTATGTAAAACGTCCCTCGATCGATTTTCTTTACGAACTGAAAGTAAAGATCGCCGCGCAAGGGGTAACAAACATTGGCAGAAATTTTTTGGCTTCACTTTACAGGGGCGCACAGAGGACAGGTATTGGCTGTGGGTCTGTCTATCCTGAAACAAGGGGCGTAACCAAGTGTAAATTTCTGTCCTTTTTTCTTACATACTACATATTTTATACATATGCAGCTGCTCTTATCTTACATACAGTAATAATTTCCAATGATCCCTACAGCTTTTAATTAAACTGTATAACTAGGTCGAGTGATATCTTGTTTTGAAGGTCTCTTGATTGTCTTTACATCCTTGTACAGATTTTAAAAATCTATTGATTAGCTTTTGAGATATTTGGCTTTAAATTTTTTAATTTAAAATGGACTTATAAAATAAAAATTAAATCAGAATTTTATATTTTTGTGATTTATGTTTTTTCTATTTGACCATGATAAATTTGAAAATAGGAAATGCAAAAATTTTAAAAACTAATTTATGGATTTTCGAAATTTTCACATGGTTATAAAAACATGCAAAATGCCTTCAAAACAAGGTATTACTTGACCCAATTACTCCATTCAAAATATAGAGGTAAAGTTTAACACTCGAAGGGCAACAATATTTCAAGATAATAATAATCAAATAATGCCCCCTTTACAAACAAAATCGACGAAGTTTAAAAAATCACCTATTTAAGAAAAAAATTTGAAAACATAAAAAAAAATAGAGAAGTAGATTATACAATGATTAATAAATTAATTAAAGCGAAAGTAGTAAGAAATTAATTAAAATTTTGTTTTAGGTTATCCATTAAATATACCAGCCACAAAGTACCCTAGCGAGTCCGGCGCAATTTGATGAAGGGGCGACACCAATTTCGCAGGCGTTTTAGCTTGCAACCTTCCTTTCTTAAAGAGGACGACGATGATAGAAGAAATCATCACGTCTCACCTAGGTATGTATTTTCAAGGCACGGTCTTACGAATCAATTCTAATTAAACAATTTCGGTTGACCAACAAGATTGGAAACTGAGCAAGTTTTAGTAAACACATTTCAACCAAAAATGATCGATAGTTTTAGCACCAAGAAAGAAACGTATAGAGAAACGGTATCGTGTAAAACAATTTTACGTAAGTAAAGCTGAAAGGAACCTCTATAAGCGACCACGAGAATTCTTTTGCTAGGATTTGTAACTGATTTGTAGCTAATTTTTTACTGAAGAATTAAATTTATAGCTGCAGCCCTTAGTGAGAAATCGCGACCTATGTGACTTTACGGTAAACGCCACAACTTCTGCTCGGAATGGCGATATGCAACAAGTATTAAAAAATACCGCTATATAAAGCGCCTAATGGCGAATTTAGGCAAAAATAAAAAAAATGTGTATTAAAATTTGGATCAGAGACCACTGTTCACCAAGTAAAATTGAGCGGCCACCTTGTTCTCGGTTATCTTTAAGGATCGGTTCGGTTCGCTTTCAAACAAAAAGCATAATTTGTTACTTAAAGGCTTTTTTGCATTATGTAAAACAATTCATTTTTTGCAATCGTATGCTGTTAATCTCTAAAATTAACGGGAGGGCCTTTTACACTTTCTAGCGCCTAATACAGTTCATATCAATATCTTTGAGACAACTTTTTTCGTTGGCCTATGCTATTTGTTATGATAAACAGCTGGTAACTGTCAAAAAGTTATCTTAAAAATTATGATATAGAGTGTAGAACTACTTTTGTCTCTAATTCTAGAATTTGTAGCTGCTACCATGTTCGAGATATTACATTTTTAGTATTTTAAAATTTGACATTCTTGCTATTATTTGTCTTTATATTTATTTTGTTTGGTTTCCATTGATTTTTATCTATTTTGCAGAAATAATTTTTTGAGCTATTTATACCTTCCGCGTCATTTACATTGATAAAAGCCTTGGATTTTGACACTGTAATTTAAAACAAAAGTTCAAAAAACTTTTTATTACTACAACCCTGGACGAAAACCTAACGCATAAACAAATAAAAAATTTGGGTTACTGCCTATTCCTTAAACATAATTTCAGGGAGCATTAGTGCAAAATATGAATTTTATTTTTAATTAATGTATTGACAGAAATAGTATTTATTTTCTGATCGCTAGAAAAAAATTATTATGTAATTTTTTTGAGCAAAAGCCTTATTAAAAAGTTATAAATAACTTTTATCCACATGGGGAATTTAAGCTTTTAAATCGTCAAAAATCTCGGCATACGTTATTAAAGGAATTTTATGCCAACCAACACAACACACTTAAAGCTAATATTATGCTTGTCTAACTTCTAAACCGAAGCCACACACAAACAAACCCCAGAGAATACTAAAACTACTTTACTAAATATGTTTATTCAAGGCGTTTAGATAAAGACTTGTCGCTGTTGAAAATACAACTCTTTCCACGGTATGCCTGCCCTTTCTTTTCTTTTCCTTCCAACTTAATCTGAATAAATCGAGATGCTCCCTATACCGCGCGAACAAGTTCACATCTAGGGGTATAAATTTCCATAAGAGGATAAAAAACAGATAGAGTATAGCATTTATTAAAAAGAGACCGCGAAACGGCCGAGTTCCGCAGAAAGCTTTACACCGTTGTCAAACGTAACGTTGATAAATTGCTACAGACGCACCCGTTCGCGCTCGTCAAGGGGAGGACAGTCTGAAACATTTTTTAGGGCGAGAATTATTACTTGACTTGTCACCATACAAGAAGTGAACTATTAAAAAGGTGACCATTTTATTTTTACAACTGTACTATGAACTTTTTTCATATTGATTTTTTTTTAAATGTTCCTTTTGAATTTAAAACAGTTTTGCCTGTAGCGCATGTGCGAGCACTTAAAGTAACACTACTTCAATATTTTCTGAACATTTTCGTTTTTAGTTCAAATGGCATTACTACTTATAATTATGATATGTATTTGTCTTGAAAAAGTACCACCTTTGCCGCCCCTTAAGTTCTCGACCACCCTACCGCGTCCTATAACCACAACGCGTTCATTGTGGTCTACCATTAGGGTTAGACTAAAAATGCATTTAAAAAAAACCTAAAATTAAATAATAGTTAGCTAACCCATAGATTGGTAAACTGTGGAGTAAAAAAATTGACTTTAGTGAATGTAAACGAAAATCAATAACAAGAATAATAACACTTTAAAATTCTGTTTGTTTGTAAAAGTAAGTGAATAATTTACATTTAGGAACAAGGAGAATTTGAAGGTATTATTCTGGTTGTTTATCACCCTGTTTGACGAATGCACTTACATAATACTAAAAAGTTGATCTTTCGCGAACCAGGTAGCGGATTATACTGATATTTTTGCTAAACTGGCAACGTTGGTCTGTTCTCCCATGCCATCCTTATGGCCCATACAAAAATCCTACCCCTAGAAGAAGGCTGGCCCCTCGGTATACCTGCTTATTACTGCCTATGCATGCAAACTATTTAGCTCTGTTTCTTAGCCGAATATTTTTCTTTCGTCAAGTCTCTACAGTATTTGGGCGCTGTGACCTCAGACACCGGTTGCAACTCCCGGGATGCATTCAGCGCCCTCTCAAGCCAAATCAAAATTGGCATAATCCGTTCAATAAGCGTCATCTTGTCAAATCTGGTGGTTAGTTCCGCTCATCGAGGTAGAATAAAGGGAGCTGACATGACGTAATTTACATGTACCCCCTTCGGCCATATTGTTTAGACACTTCTGTCATCGCGATCGATCAGATCGATCGAGCTTTATTTTCATTTAAATTGCGTTTTCTTAAAGATTCGAGTGGCATTTTTGCTAGTTTTTTTGAAAACGAACATTGTGTTTTGTGCTTTTGTGTAGATTAGAAGATATCAAAAGGACTAACATTTCATAGGTGAGTATAAACAATAAACAGAACCGTACTTGTGTTTTTATGGAACAAAAATTTTGAAAAATAGTTCTCTAGCTTAACTAAAGCTTACAACCGGTACACATTCTACCCTACTCTATAACCAAACTTTTTTCTTTGGCGCTGGCCCCCCCTCCCCCCTTTTTGAATTAACGAATTGGTTGCGCCGGCCTGTCCACGAATATAGAAACAAACTGTATTTTTACTACAATAAAACAAATTTTATTAAAACTAATAAATTAAATCAGGACTCCCGTGCCTTCCCCCTCCCCCCAATATTGGTCGGCGCCCCCTGATTTGGGAGCCACTGCTCTAAAGGTACCCAACCAAGAAACACAAGGCTGGCGGATCAGAATCATATGAGCCACTTACGGCCCCTAGTAACCGGGGGCCATGTAAAATTAGGAAGCAGTCAATCGCAACCGTTTGGTGCAAATTCGCTGACAGCGCAGTGTATAAGTCAATTAAGTTTTTTGATTGTAAATTACAAACATTTTTCGTGGCCTCGAAACAGCTTCGAAATTTTTTATACATAGCCGGCCTGTGGGTAATTGTATGAACTACTAATTTATGAAATCAAATCGTTCGCCCCTCCCCTGGCCCCCTATACGACACGCCACTGGTTCAGAATTTAAAAAAAAAATTGGCACCTAACCTTACTTTTTGATTAAGATAATTTTGGGTCTGTTAACAGGTCAGGCAGTGTTGATGGGATCATTAGTAATCAACTCAAACAAGGTTTGTAAAATCTTCATCAAAAAGCCCACAAAAAACGCCATGGCCCCGGAGTATCGATTTTATAATGATTTACAATGATAGAAGTCGCTGTTACTTTTCAAAACCAAATATATATATATATATATATATATTTATCGGCTTCCGATACCCAATCTCCACTCGTTTCTGTTTGCCCATAATTCATCATCTAGGCCTCTTATTCTTATTTCACTATCTATTCCTTCTCTCCAGCTTCTCCTTGGTCTTCCTCGTTTTCTTCGGCCAGTTGGTTTCCATTGTAATATTTGTTTAGGTAGTCTTCCATCATCCATTCTTTGTACATGTCCGTACCACACCAGTTGTTTTGTTCTTATATCATCCACTAGAGTACGTTCACCCACTGTCATAATTTCTCTTATTCTTTGATTAGTAACTCTTTCTCTTTTTGATTTCCCTGCTGCTCTTCTCCAATAGTCCATCTCCGTAGCGGAAAGCATTTTTTCTGTTCTATCTTTGATTGGCCATACTTCTGAGCCGTATGTAATAATACTTTTTACAATGGTGTTATATATAAGCTTTTGGTTATGTTTTGATATACTTTGGTCCCAAATTATTCCATTTAATAAAGTTATTGCTTTTCTTCCTTGTACGTTTCTATCTTTTATAGCTTTGTCTAGTGTTCCGTCAGCTGTAATTTTTAGACCTAAGTATTTATACTCATCACAGGACTGAATTCGCTGCCCAGTATTTAAGATTACATCCTGTTTCGTTCCACCAATACACATATACTCTGTCTTATTGATATTAACCTCTAGTCCCCACTTATTGTACTCGTCTATTAGTTTTCGTGTCATATATTCGAGGTCGTCATAATCCTGAGCCACCACTATATGATCATCGGCGAAACATAAAGTATACAAGGTGGTTTCATTCAACGGAATTCCCATGTTTTGGCATTTTCTCTTCCAGACTTTAAGGACCTGTTCCAAATATATCTTGAAGAGCGTAGGCGAGATACAGCAACCTTGTTTAAGACCTTTATTTACTTGAAAGCCTTTGGTTAGTTTTGCTTTTATTTTAACTTTTGCCTTACTATTGCGGTATAACTCTTTGATGGCCTTAATTAGTTGTACGCTTATGTTTGTCTTTTCCAACGCTTTCCAAAGTAGATTTAGTGGTATACTATCATATGCCTTCTGCAAATCTACGTAAAGCAGATGGAGCTCTTGTCCGTATGCCATTTTCTTTTCAATAACTTGGGTTATACAAAAGAGATGATCTGAAGTCGATCTACCCGCCCTGAAACCAGCTTGTTCTTCTGCCTCCATATCTTTATATTCGCTCTCCACTTTATTTCTTATTATTTTGCCATATATTCTGCTTAGAGTACTAGTTACAGATATACCTCTATAATTGTCACATATATCTTTCCTTCCTTTTTTGTGTATTGTGGATATATATGACGTTTTCCACTCAGTTGGTACTACAGCTCCATTTAAATATCTTTGGAAAAGATTCCGTAATCTACAAAACAATTCTTCAGTGCCATATTTAATAAGTTCAGCTGGGATATTTCCGGGTCCGGCAGATTTACCGCTTTTTAAGGTTTTGCACACGTTTTTGACCTCAGATATTGTGAGGGGTACTGGAGATCCCATCGTTCTAATGATATTGTCTCTTTCGTCTTCCTTGAATTCTGCTCTATCTTCAGTCAAAAGTTTTTTAAAATGCTCATCCCATTCTTTGTCTGGTATTGGTGAAATAATATCTCTGCATGTTTCTTTTTTGATCGATCTTATAGTTTTCCAGCTTTCGGTACTTCTCCTACCTCCTAAGTAAGAATCTATTTTCTGGCACTTTTGCATCCATGATTGATTCTTCTTATCACTGATCATTCTTCTCATCACTGATCATTCTTCTCACCTTTGATTGCGCGATTTTGTATTCTTCTCTGCTTCTATCTGTCTTTTTGGATAAGTACGTGTGATATAATTTCCTCTATTTCACTTTCAATCTCAGCATCCCACCAGTATGGTTTTGTTCTTTTAGGAGTTTCTTCCACTAATCCTAGTGCTTCTTTTGCAGCTTGATGGATGTTTAATGTGATACATTCGTATTCCTCATCTGGGGTTTCACCTGAACTTGAATTAAGTTTTTCGTTCAGTCTCTTTTTGTATAAGTTTTTTTACGCTCTCATGTTCTAGGCTTAGTAGATTATATTGACAGTGATCAATTTCCTCATTCACTGTATCATCAAGATTTTGTTGATGGAGGCTTCGGCCTTGATAAGGAAAGAGAATTTTGGTCTCCAGAAAATAGTGATCACTTCCGCATGTTGATCCACGCTTTGTTCTGACATCTTGAATTTTTAGTTTTGTCTTTTGTTTAGTGATAAGATAATCAATGACGGATTTCAGGTTTTGTGAGGGTTTGGTCCAGGCATATTTGTGTATTTTCTTATGTTGGAGAAAACCGTTCTGAATTTTTAGGTCTAATTGCTCACATACTGTGATAAGCCGGTTTCCATTGTCATTAACAACATCTTCTCCATATTGGCCAACTGTCAGATCATTTACTCTGTTACCTGTTCTACTATTTAAATCTCCCAATATTACAATTTCTCTAGATGTACTTACTGCTGATATTTCATTGTGGATTTCTTCAAAAAAATTGTCTTTCACGGCTACATTTGCATCGTCATTATACGCATAGATTCCAAAAATCGTAAGTCTCATTCCTTTTATTGTTATATTCATTCTTATTAGCCGTTCATTTACTGCTTCCCAGTTGGTGATATATTTTCTAAATCTTTTATTGACCAAAATAGATACTCCTTGTTGCGCATGTTTTTCTTTTGCCACTCCGCTATAGAAATGGTCATACTGTCCTAGGTTTTTAGATCCTTTTCCTTTCTTCTTCGTTTCTGTTAGTACAGCAAGGTCAACCTTCATTCGGCTGCACTCATGGACTATATCATTCACTTTTCGACTCATTCCTTGTACGTTCCATGTACCAAAAATCATATTCCTGTTTCTTTGCTTGGTTCGTCTTAGGTTTTTCATTTCTTTCCGAGGCGTTTGATTGGGTTTTTTAACAGTGTACGTTTTTTCCGGGTATCAGAGAGTTAGTCTAATGCCCCAACCCCCAACCTGGAGGCCCAGGTGATTTTTGATCGAGGTTTTCTTCCCCTAGCCTTTGACGATTCCAACGCCGGTACTACAAGGCAGCATCTTCTTCTTTTATACTATCCCTAAAAGAAAGGGTTGCCACCTGCGCTATGATCACCGTACCGAGGTCCATCCTCTCCGCCTTTCATACCGATGTGGTCTTCTCCCGTAACCCTGGGAATGGGACCCTAAACAGGTGCTAACTCTCCGGGTCAGAGAGTACCTGGAATCTACGGAGGGCAGGGGTCGATTCATTTCCCCTGATAGACATCTGACGAGGTCTACCCCGTACCCCAAAACCAAATATTACCGCGGCAAAATAAAATTTTATACGGCACATTTTGATTAGGAAAGTGACTATTAATGAGTTAATATTATTGGTATTTTTATAAACATAATTTTTTATTAAAAGTAAATCATATCATCATAATTTCATTATATCATCATAAATTCATAATTTTCATCCCTAAATTAATAACCATCAATTTTTCACAAACCTAAGTATTACCCTTCTCGATATCCCTTGTAGAGAAGAAGCTATCATCTTGTATTAAAAAGAAATATAAACAAATGTATTGAGTGCAGCCCTGTTAAGCAGACATATTGGTACGACTCTAAGCCACGCCTAGGGGTCCCATTATCTGTCGCATTATACAAATGCTTGGAGCGGCTCCCCTTTATTCTACCTTGATGGTTCCGCTCAACAATGGGCGAAGCCGAGCCGGTTTTGGAACTGCTTAAAGGCGCCACCAGAGTTGACGATACGCATCGTAATTTTTATAAGGATTTTCTAACGACCAAAAGTAAAATACTCTGCCAATATATGGGCCCCTAAGCTCACACTAGGTACTATAGTTATAGTGTACGTGTGAGCTAATATAACTAAAAACTGAAATATATTTTATTCAACTCCAGACTAAATTACCTTTTGTTTGATACCACACAAGCCATGTTATGACTTAAACTGAAATTTTTGAAATCTACCCCCACCCTTACAAAAAAACACAAACTAAAATGTATTTTGTTAAACTCCGGACTCAATTACCTTTCGTTTGATATCACACACGCCATATTTTTACTTAAACTCTAATTTTTAAAATATACCCCCACCCTTTTTTTAAAAATAATTAAAATTTATTTTGTTTAACTGCAGACTCAATTACCTTTCGTTTAATACCACACACGCCATATTTTCACATAATCTCTAATTTTTGATATCTACCCCCACCCTTTTATTTGGTTTGTGTTTGGTGGATTTTGTTCATTTTTAAATGGGACCATCTCGATCCAAGACCCAGCCTAGGTATCAAATTTTATTAAAATCGGCCAAGCGGTTTTTGAGTTATGCGCGTTGGTCGTTACAGACAGACATACAGACACACAGACAGACAGACGGCGCAACAAAAAAGTTTCAAAATCATCTGAAACGCAAAGATATATAAAATTTTTTGAAATCGGAGCAACTTTTTTTTTCTCGAAAAAATTAGGATCACCATAGCTCACACTACTATAGTATAGTATATGTGTGAGCTAAAAAAAACTATTTTTCCTTTTGGAATATACTGACGCCAGTTTTATAAAGATTCCAAATAATACCTATATTTTGTAGAAGTAAGTTTTCTAATGCCATATTTTGTACTTTTCTGCGTTGAAGGAGGTTAAGCAAGCCCTCTTTTGATATTTGAGGTGAAGAAGGTAAAATCGCTTTTGGTTTGGCTTTCGTCCGTGCTGAACGCATCTCCGTCGCTTTCAGAAATAAATAAATAAATAACAAATATAAACATAGAGCAGAGTAAATAGTACTGATAAAAGATTAATTTGAAAATTAAATATTTGAAGAGCTTGAAAACGATTGCAGAAAAACAACCGAAACGCAATAGTGTTATTTATCAAAAAGATTAATTTTTCAAATTTTGTTAGGGAAATATTTATTTTCTTATAAACAACTGGCAAATTAGTGATTGTTCTGTTTCTAGGTGAAACGCAGTGGTTTTTTAATTAAAAAAAAAGTCCTTGATAGTGATGTAATACCCAGTTTTTTTGCCTATAAAATTTATCCGCTACAAATATATAGATTTTATTTAAAATACTCTGCCAATATATGGGCCCCTAAGCTCACACTAGGTACTATAGTTATAGTGTACGTGTGAGCTAATATAACTAAAAACTGAAATATATTTTATTCAACTCCAGACTAAATTACCTTTTGTTTGATACCAGACAAGCCATGTTTTGACTTAAACTCAAATTTTTGAAATCAACCCCCACCCTTACAAAAAAAAACAAAAACTAAAATATATTTTGTTAAACTCCGGACTCAATTACCTTTCGTTTGATATCACACACGCCATATTTTCACTTAAACTCTAATTTTTAAAATATACCCCCACCCTTTTTTTTAAATAAAATAAAATGTATTTTGTTTAACTGCAGACTCAATTACCTTTCGTTTAATATCACACACGCCATATTTTCACATAAACTCTAATTTTTGAAATCTACCCCCACCCTTTTATTTGGTTTGTGTTCGGTGGATTTTGTTCATTTTTAAATGGGACCATCTCGACCCAAGACCCAGCCTAGGTACCGAATTTCATTAAAATCGACCAAGCGGTTTTTGAGTTATGCGCGTTGGTCGTTACAGACAGACATACAGACAGACAGACAGACAGACAGACAGACGGCGCAACAAAAAAGTTTCAAAATCATCTGAAACGCAAACATATATAAAAAATTTTGAAATCGGAGCAACTTTTTTTTTCTCGAAAAAATTAGGATCACCATAGCTCACACTACTATAGTATAGTATATGTGTGAGCTAAAATAGATCTGTATAAAAGTAAATAGAGTTTTCCATAAATAAAACTTTTTTATTTAGACTTATTTTATTTTAAAATTCAAAGAATATGATGTTTAAATAGAGTTCGGACTTTTCATCTTTATAAAGCCGACAGCTTCACACAAAAGATAAAACGTAATAAAGATAAGATTATCCCACAACGTTTTTCTTACAATTTGATCCGTTTCGTGCGCTGCTTTTCGGGCTAATCAAAATTCTTAGTACAGCATTTTTAGAGTCCATTCTTAAATTACCTAACGGAAAAACCACTACCCGTCATTCATTAATTAATTAAAAGTAACGCCATCTCTTCTAGTGTGTTACGTAATTTAAGAAAGCTCTTAGGTATTTAGTTCGGGCCATAGCGTATTTCGTGTGCTTTTTGATGAAGATTTTTATACACCTGTTTTGAACTATAATGATGTTACCAATCCTGACCTGTTAACAGATAATAATATTTCGTCAATAGGGTATTTGACAAATTTTAGAAAAGAATTTAGAATGATACATAGGTCCCTAATTTGCTACGCAAAATTATTAATTAATAGTATATTTTGTCATGACTACATTTAAAATCAAGTTTTCTAATTTCCGATTTGAATTTGCCGCTAAAACGCTCATTTCTAGCATGGCGTTGCAATGACGTCACAGCGCAGTAAACTCGCGGACAGATACACGGCATTCAAGTGTTTATTTGTTTTTGGTCTGTGTTTTTACTGTTTTTTATGTAAAAAAATGTCCTATAAGTGGTGTGTAGTGCCTCAGTGTTCGAATACTAGCATAACAACACCTGAAAAACTATTTATTCATGTACCTACAGCAGTAAAAGAACGGAAAAAGTGGCTAGAACTTGCTCGAAGAGACCCAAGGGCCTTATCTAATACATCTTCACTTTACATTTGTGAAGATCACTTTGATGTGAGTATAACTAAATTGTTTCTATTCTTCTTCTCAAGTTGTCTATAATATATATAACTATTTCGTAAATGACGATGAAATTTTTGAGGTTATGTTTATTGCAAGGGGTGAACAACTATAATAGGCAGAAAGGTGTACAAATTTTTAGGCGGTGCTAGGCAGTTATTAGGCTGGACTAGGGAGTACCTCTAAATGCAGGATTAGGCAGTGCACATGCAAGCTAAATGTAGGACTGAGCAGTGCCTATGCAAGACTAGGCAGGACTAGGCAGTACCTACGCAGGACTATGCAGTGTAACCTATGCAGTACTTCAAGTATTGCTGGTCGTTGTATACTTTTTGCCTCCCTGTCCTGCAATTTTTGATTGTTTCTTAATGCTTAAAATAATAATGATTGGGTATTTAATTGAATCTGTTGTAAGTGGCATATTAAACAAAAAAGCAAAATATATAACCTAACCTCAAAATCTAAATGAGTAAAAGTAGGCGAAGAATATCATAAAAGAACTTTTAGTTATTCACAAAACAACTCATCGAATACTTACATCAACATTTTTAACGTTTCTAAATTCCGCAGAACAAAAATCACCATAAAGGAATTCAGCATTGGCAAAATATTTTTTATAAGAAAAACACAAAATATGGTCTAAATTAGGACGATAATTCGCATTTTAAACCAAAGCAAACCTTACCATCCATAAGAAAATAACACAGAAAATAGGTTCGTTCGAGGCGTTTACTGTTTTGAATCATGTGGCTAATTGTTTTAATTCAATAAATTTATTTAATTAAAATAACTATGATTTTGAGAAACAAACAAAAAAGTTTGTTTTTAGCATTACCAAGACCTAAAGAGATATCTAAAAATAAATATATATTTATTTTTTACTACTGTCAAACCCCCTATTCTTAACGGTTTAAGCTAGAGTAATGGAACTTGACACTCATATCGGCCTTATGGATGGGGACGATATGTATTTTTAGATTATCCCCTATATCTTCTCACTTCTTTATAAAAAAAATCGAAGCTGTTAACAAATGTGTATTTTCCTTTGCCCAGTAGCGAGTAATTGATGGAGTGTGCGCATTGCGTAGGGAGAAACTAATTTCGTCTGTAAATAAATTATTACTGACAAAGTTTTCATTCTGATTTGCACGATCCATCATTTTTCACAAAATTCCATTCTAAAAATATTGTCCTCAGGAAATAGTTCCTGAGATTTTTTTACGCTTTGTATTTATGTATTTTTAAAATGTTTCGAATTGTTCTTGAAGGAATATCATTAGGTATCTCTTTAGCAATATCTGAACTTGAACAAGGCTTCAGCCGCAGCACAAACGGCAGTTTTTCACGGTTGCCTTTGTTCCGACATGGGTCTTGGACCCTCATCCACCTCTTCATTGTCACTAGATTTTTTGCAGAGCTTAACGCACCCAAATTTATCAAAATGGTTAATTATGTTCAAATAGGTAATCTTGCAATTAATATCACCGTACTCAGACTTTTATTATATCCCAAGTGGAGTTTCCTGCAAAACACCATTTTAGCATTTGAACCTTTTCTTCGATAGTAAATTTTAACGCCGGCATAATGTTCGAGAAAGAAAATAGCAAGGTTTATAAAAACGCAATTCGTACCTCCTTCTCGCTTCGCAGATTTAAAAGAAAAGATTATTGTATTTAATTGTTTTTATCAGTTGAACGCATGAATTTGAGATGTTTGTGTAGGAGCGGATGGACCCACGAGCAAGGAAACTTTTGTGGGGTTTTTGTTTGTTTCTGTGCGGAGTTCTTGGGTTTGTGTTTTTAGCATGATTTATTTATTTATTAGGTTTATCTATTGTATACCATTTGTACATTAATAAACTATTATTATTATTATTATTATTAAGACAATCTCGATCCCATTACGCGACCTCGTTGGATCTCCCCTGATATCCCTAGTCAACTCTTGTCTACCTATCTATTATTTCTTCTCTGGTGTTTCTCTTCTTCTTCAGGACCGTCTTTGCTGGGATCGGGGTACAACCTTGAATTTCTATTTTAATCTAAACACCTGTAAAATTAGTTTTTCTCTTTTAAAACAGAATCTTCACGGTCAGTATTGCTTCTACACTAACGGTATATCAACGCCCGTGTGTAGGTTGCTTTTCCTATTTATCTTATGTTGCTAATAGATCTGCTGATCTTCACTGTTGCTAAGTAGGTGACTACTTCTGAGTTGCAACCAAGGCATTTTATTTAATAAAGGATCGCGTCCGAAACAGGACGTGTCAGACAAATACGTGTCAGAGGCAACGTACGAAAAAAGACTCATACCTACCTTATTACTTATTAAATTAGATGACACAAGGCGCCTGTCGACAAGTGAATTAAACCCCGGCAAGAGAATTAAATCCTAACCAGAAAACAAAATTGTTCCAGATCAAGTAGCTCTTAAAACTGGAAATATGGTACTGGGACTTTAAAAATACTATCTTTACTTATGGCTTAGAACAAACGCATGCAACTTTAACCAAACTGTTTATGTCCTACTTATTTCACAAGAAATTTCAATTTTACAAAAACAAGGCTTTTTTGTTTATACTGAATTTTAATATCTGGTAAAATAAACATAGAAGGAAAATATCTCAGCTCCGGTTTAAAAGAGCGATATTTAAATCTATTAAATTACTTTTTTTGTAGTTCCACATAGGTAGCATGAGTCTCTATATGTCTGGCACTTCTTTTCTCGATTACTTTTTTAAGACAAAAAACATTATCACTACAAGATCTGCCTGCACGAAACCCACTTTGCTCTTCTTCTTGTTCATGAAAATCATTCTCTATTAAATCTCTAAGAATGCTACTGTACAATCTACTTAGAGTACTGGTTACTGAAATTTGCTCTGTAATTGTTGCAATCCAGCTTGTTTTCTATTTTATTTAGTGAGAATATGAATCAATTCAATCACCAGGTAGTGGATGTCCATTTATGCTTTGATTCCTCAAAAAAAAAATTGCATGAAAATGATTTTCAAGATGTATTTTTAAACTGTATTTATTTGAAGAATTACAAAGTATGGCAGACAACTGATCATGCTATCGCTTTCTTGAAGAGCTTCGAAAAGAGAATATATTGGGGTAAAATCTAAAAAGTATTAATAGCCGAGTTTTCCAGTAGGGTATATAAAAAAAAATTCGGAGTGTGCCCGAGACAGTTTTGTGGGGGGGGGGTCGAGAACCCCATATGATATTTTATGTTTGTTTTCATGAAATATTGGGAAAATATCTAAAAAACCTTAAGTTTGGGGGGGAGGGGCAGGCCACGCCTTATATACGCCACTGGAGTTTTCCATTTAATCACGCGACGTAAATCAAACCTGCCGTACTCAGTAAGTAGTAAAGAAATTAAATTAAATTTATCTCTACGTGTATGCGGTACATAATTAATTTTGGTCTCTCGCTTCATTGAGCTAAAACTTTATTATTTTTACCACAAAGAATTTCCCGTCGTGCCGTAGTGGGGAGTTTTACCATCTTGGCTCGAGAGCCAAAGAAGTTTTTAATGAGATTTTTGCTCAAATTCATTTTGTTTTTAAAATTAAATAACGCTTTATTATCTGGATTTTTGTCACAATAGTTTTATAATTTTTTAGCAAAGGTAATTGTTGTGTTTCTGAATAAATAAAATCGAAATCTATTTTGAAAATTTAACGAATATTTGATATTTTCTATGATGTGGGGATTTCCATAAAAACAAAGCCACCTTTTAATATTAATTATTAATATCAATATTAATATTATGGAAGATGCTAGAGTATAGAGGACCAATATTTCCCTTCATTGATTTTGATAAGTTTGTCGCGTTTCTAATTCTTTAGTCCTATATACAGGGTTTCTACACTATACTAGATATATTTCGTATTTTTAAGTATATATCTGTAATTGGCTTTATAGTAATGATCTCTATCTAACAGAACGTTCTTCAAATCGTCCGCTCATCTCATTTAAGGTCTTCCCCTACTTCTTTTATTTTTCCAAGGTCTCCAGTTTACAATAAATTTGTTCCATCGTTCGTATTTCTGTCTGACATTATGACGGCAATTATTCCATTTTAATTTTGATACTTCTCCTCTGATATCTTTTGTTTTATTTCTTATCCATTCATTCCTTTTCTATCTGTTAGCTTTACATATAACATTTGTCTTTCCATTGATCTTTGGGCTTTTGTTACCTAATCCATTTTTGATGTTGTAAGTGTCCAGATCTGGGATCCATAGGTAAGTACAGGAACGATACATTGGTTATACACTTTCTTTTTGAGGTACTGGGGATATTTTTTAATATGTAGCCTAATTTACCGAATGCTGCCCAGGCCAATCCTACTCGTCGTCTTGATTTCAGCCGTTTGGTTTTCCATTTTTAGTTTAATAATTTGTCCAGGCACATATATTCCTCTACTTGTTCTATTTTCTCTTGGTTTATTCTGATCGTAATATCTTCATCTATATCTGTGTTTGTTATGATTTTAGTTTTAGAGTAGTTCTTACTCAAGCCTATATTTTTGGCTGCTGTATCCAGTATTTTTATCAGTTCTTCTTTCTTATCTGTTATTAAGGCCATATCATCAGCATATCTTAGGTGGTTCAAGTATTGTCCGTTTACTTTGATGCCTATTTTTTTCCAATCTAAAGTTTTAAAACATCTTCTAGTGCCTGGGTAAATAGTTTAAGGGATATTATGAGAAGTGGCTTGGTTCCTTCGTGGATTTGGATTAAAATTGCTGCACTAAATATATTGACTGTTAGATCTGTGTATATGTGATCTATTCGACTAATAATTAAAGATGCTATTGATGTCTTTCTCAAATAAATAGCTAAATAAATTAATTTCATCCAGGCAGTAGGAATAAATGCAATCAGACGAATCGGTTTGGTTCCGCTATCATTCGGGTAAATCCATTGAGTTTATTTCTTTCGCCTTTTTTGTAAAAATGACATGAATAGACTAAAAATGTTCTTTGCCTTTTTCATTTGATCCAGGCTTTTAAAAATAGCACTAAATGGTTCTTAAAAGTTTTGCGTTGCTGTCGAGAGAACGCCTTGCTTTTTAAATTTCTTTTCTGGGAGAAATCTATTTCTGGAGGATGCTAAATAATTCAAAAGTCTTTTTAAAAGTCCATCGGGCTTGAAAAATTTAATTTTTAATGCCGTTAAATTGGTCTCACGCTTTTAATGGGAAACCTGTGCCACAGCTACGTTTAAGCGAAGACTCGACCACTTTAGCAATTACCGAAATTGCCACACTAATATTGATCTAATCTGCTAGTGGAAATTAGATATACACTATAAATGTCTAGGGATATTTTTAAATCTTATGAAAAGAACTAAAAAGGTATAAGTAAATTTAAATTGTTTTATTATTATTTATCTATCTATTAAGACTTCTTCATTCCATCTTTGGACATAAGCCTCCCCCAATATCTTTCACTCTTCTCTGTCTGTCGCCGTGCTCATCCATCTAGTTCCCGCATGTTACTTCAAATCGTCCGCCCATCTCATTTGGGGTCTTCCCCTACTTTTATTTTTCCAAGGTTTTCAGTTTACAATACATTTGTTCCATCGATCGTCTTTCAGTCTGATATTATGACCGGCAAATTTCCATTATAATTTTGCTAGTTCTCCTCTGACATCTCTTACTTTTGTTTTATTTCTTATCCATTCATTGCCTTTTCTATCTTAGCTTTACATGTAACATTTGTCTTTCCATTGATCTTTGGTCTTTTGTTTCCTTATCCATGTTTTATTCTGTAAGTGTCTAGGTCTGGGATCCGTAGGTAAGTACAGGAAGGATACATTGGTTATACACTTTCGTTTTGAGGTTCATTTTTATTGAGGATATTTTTTATTTTTTAATGTGGAGCTTAATTTACCGAATGCTGCGCCAATCTTACACGTCTCTTGATTGCTTGGATTTCTTTTTTTAGTTTAATAACTTGTTCCAGGTATGGGTTATATATTCCTCTACTTGTTCTATTTTCTTTTGGTTTATTCTGATCGTAATGTCTTCATCTGTGTTTATTATGATTTAGTTTTAGTCTAGTTCGTAATTAAGCCTATATTTTTAGCTGCTGTATCCAGTTCTTCCAGCATTTTTATCAGTTCTTCTTTCTTGTCTGTTCTGTCAATCGTTGGTGGTTTAAGTATTGTCCGTTTACTTTGATGCCTATTTCTACCCAATCTAAGCTTTTAAAAACATCTTCTAGGGCATGGTTAAATAGTTTAGGGGATATTTTGTCACCCTGTCTGACACCTCCTCTTATGAGGATTGGCTGACTTCTTTCGTAGATTTTGATTGATGTTGTTGCTTTGCAATTATATATTGGCTATTAAGTCTGTATATCTGTAATCTATTCGGCTATTATTTAAAGATGCTTTTACTGCCCAGTGCTCAATGCTATCGAAAGCTTTTCCGAAGTCTATAAACGCAATATATAGTGGATTGTTGTATTCGTTAGCAGGTTCTATTAGGATTTTCATGGTTAATAAGTCGTCAACTGTACTGCAACCTTTTCTAAAGCCTGCTTGTTCCTTTGATTGATATCCGTCAAATTTTTGTAGTTAGTCTATCTGTTAATATTTTCGTGAAAAGCTTATAAATTACATTGAGTAGTGTTATAGGTCGATAGTTTTTTTAGGTCTGCTCTATCGCCTTTCTTGTGTATAATAATGGTAGTGGATTCTTTCCAGTTGTTTGGGATTATTTTTTCTTTTAGTATTTAATGGTTATGTAGTTATATTGTGCGGCGCTGGGTCAAATTCAAATTTGTCCCGCGGTTTAATTGTGCGCGGGACTGTTGCATGCACATGCGCGCATGAATATTTTAACAGTGTTCTTGTGTACCTTATTATGGACCTATTTTTAGAAATAATTCAAAGTTTTTTTCTTATGCAATCCGTTCATGTTGTGTCATAAATTGCTTTGATACCGAGAAAATAACGGAATTGCCATGGCCATACCAATCCCCAGACTAATTCAAATAAAAATTGAGAGCGACATTCTTTATAAAAGGATTATTTCGCAAATGGACCACGCGATGTTCACAGTAGGTTTAACTTTTGAGAGCCTGTAAAAAGAGAGTGGCCATATATTGCCCAGGGGACATTGACAATATCGTTTTGCCAATGAAAAATCTGAAAAATTGATGCAAAATGGTAGCTATGTGTTCTTTGGGGCCCTATATCGCAGCCCACGAGAAAGACCGGCCCGGGCGCGGAAATATCACGTGACCGTAGGAGGGTCACAAAAGAACGCCTCCCGGCCAGCTGTCATTATAAAACATGTGTGTTTTCAGTTTTGGTATGTTTGTTTACGTCGATTTTTTTTTAATTCGGGCATGAATTTTATGTGAATTTTATCAAAGGTATTCAAATAACGCAGCCCACGAAAAAGACAACAATGCCGCAAACGTTTAGTGTTGTTGGTTGTCGGTCCAACTATAAAACTGAAACCGAATATGTGTCAACTTTTAATTTGCCAGTGGATAAACAAATGCTGTCTGCTAATAAATCTTTGAATCAGAACACAAACAAAGATGATAACACTCAAAGGAAAATTAAAAAACTTAAAGCTTAGGTTTGTTATGTGCAATTTTAAAAGACTTGTTTAGATTTGAAGTAACTAACGATATTATGTACCTAATATACCTGAAGATATTAGAGTGCAAATTTTATATAATTTTTTATTTTATAGAGATCTATAATAAACACTTTTTTAATTTTTGCCTATATGAGAACAAAAATTTTTTGTCAATTTATTTAAATTGTGTAAAAACAGATAATATATTAAGCAATACAATAAGAATCCTGGAACTCCTAAGATCACGTGACCGCCGACTTGCTTATAACGCGCCATGGCCGGTCTTTATCGTTGGCTGCGCCCTATATGTATGACATATTTTCATAGACCTATAATAAGAATGAACTGAGTACGTCGCATAAGCGCAATGCTGGCGAAGTGATTCCAGAGTGAGATGGGGCTAGTACTGGTAAAGCACGAACAAAAAAGCATTATATTGTATGGAATAGATGCTTTTACTGCCCAATGCTCAATGCTATCGAAAGCTTTTCCGAAGTCTATAAACGCAATATATAGTGGATTGTTGTATTCGTTAGCAGGTTCTATTAGGATTTTCATGGTTAATAAGTCGTCAACTGTACTGCAACCTTTTCTAAAGCCTGCTTGTTCCTTTGATTGATATCCGTCAAATTTTTGTAGTTAGTCTATCTGTTAATATTTTCGTGAAAAGCTTATAAATTACATTGAGTAGTGTTATAGGTCGATAGTTTTTTTAGGTCTGCTCTATCGCCTTTCTTGTGTATAATAATGGTAGTGGATTCTTTCCAGTTGTTTGGGATTATTTTTTCTTTTAGTATTTAATGGTTATGTAGTTATATTGTGCGGCGCTGGGTCAAATTCAAATTTGTCCCGCGGTTTAATTGTGCGCGGGACTGTTGCATGCACATGCGCGCATGAATATTTTAACAGTGTTCTTGTGTACCTTATTATGGACCTATTTTTAGAAATAATTCAAAGTTTTTTTCTTATGCAATCCGTTCATGTTGTGTCATAAATTGCTTTGATACCGAGAAAATAACGGAATTGCCATGGCCATACCAATCCCCAGACTAATTCAAATAAAAATCGAGAGCGACATTCTTTATAAAACGATTATTTCGCAAATGGACGACGCGATGTTCACAGTAGGTTTAACTTTTGAGAGCCTGTAAAAAGAGAGTGGCCATATATTGCCCAGGGGACATTGACAATATCGTTTTGCCAATGAAAAATCTGAAAAATTGATGCAAAATGGTAGCTATGTGTTCTTTGGGACCCTATATCGCAGCCCACGGGAAAGACCGGCCCGGGCGCGGAAATATCACGTGACCGTAGGAGGGTCACAAAAGAACGCCTCCCGGCCAGCTGTCATTATAAAACATGTGTGTTTTCAGTTTTGGTATGTTTGTTTACGTCGATTTTTTTTTAATTCGGGCATGAATTTTATGTGAATTTTATCAAAGGTATTAAAATAACGCAGCCCACGAAAAAGACAACAATGCCGCGAACGTGTAGTGTTGTTGGTTGTCGGTCCAACTATAAAACTGAAACCGAATATGTGCCAACTTTTAATTTGCCAGTGGATAAACAAATGCTGTCTGCTAATAAATCTTTGAATCAGAACACAGATAAAGATGATAACACTCAAAGGAAAATTAAAAAACTTAAAGCTTAGGTTTGTTATGTGCAATGTTAAAAGACTTGTTTAGATTTGAAGTAACTAACGATATTATGTACCTAATATAAACACTATAATAATACCTATAATAAACACTTTTTCAATTTTTGCCTATATGAGAACAAAAATTTTTTGTCAATTTATTTAAATTGTGTAAAAACAGATAATATATTAAGCAATACAATAAGAATCCTGGAACTCCTAAGATCACGTGACCGCCGACTTGCTTATAACGCGCCATGGCCGGTCTTTATCGTTGGCTGCGCCCTATATGTATGACATATTTTCATAGACCTATAATAAGAATGAACTAAGTACGTCGCATAAGCGCAATGCTGGCGAAGTGATTCCAGAGTGAGATGGGGCTAGTACTAGTAAAGCACGAACAAAAAAGCATTATATTGTATGGAATAGACTTCTTTTTTGAATTAATTCGAAGCTTTGGAGTTAGAAAAAGACTTGAAGTTTTTGCAATTGCTCCAGAATCCAGAAAGGAAAAGTTTAATACTCGTATTCATTTAAAAACATACTTAAACTTAATTTAAACTAGTCTTTTTTTTTTAAATAAAATATAACTAGGATATTAAGTTAACAGGTCAGAAATGCCTACCTTGAGACCAGTGGCGTATATAGAACAATGTTTCGGGGGGGGGGGATGAACAGTTTTATAATATAACTAGGATATTAAGTTAACAGGTCAGAAATGCCTACCTTGAGACCAGTGGCGTATATACAACAATGTTTCGGGGGGGGGATGAACAGTTTTGGGGGGGGGGGCGAGGCCTCATGAGGCCGTATTTTATGCTATTTTATGTTTGTATTTATGAAATATGTGGAAAATATTTGTAAAAACCTTAGCTTCGGGGGGCCCGGGCCCCCCAGTCCCCCCTTATATACGCCACTGCTTGATACCTTTATTTAGGTTACCAACAAAAGGAACAGCTGCGATTTTTTCGCTCCCGGAAAAGAAGACTAATAAACAATACAACAATTTTTCATTTCTAAGCGGGCACAGAAAGATTTTGTTTCTTTTATATTTTTTCGTGGGCAGCTCGAAAGCTATATGAACCCACAAAGGTCCAAGATCCAATGGAAACCTTTTAAGTGTTCACAGTTCATTGTTTAGTCCTTAAGGGACTCTTCAGAACACTGCATGGTAGCATGGTCAATGTGACACTTTTGTAAAGCTAAAGAGGGTATATAAAATACAAGAGGGGGTTTTATTCACGGGTACTAAACTCAACGTTTGTAGTATTTTTGGCTCACATTCCGCTGACCCGACATAAAACGTCGCGGACATAAAAAATATCAAGGTCATGGGTAATGTTTTTCATTTCATCTGCCTGCCTTTCGTTTTTACTTTGGTAGTTTATTTTGTATTTGGTAAATTCATACGCAAAGCATACGGTATCGCGGGCATTATTTTTATCTTACCAATATCGTAAGATGGACCATGCAGTGTTCTGAAGAGTCGTTTAAGGACGAAACCGTTAACTGTCAACACTTAATAGGTGTCCATTAAATCTTCGACCCCGTGGGTGTACAGCTTTCGAGGTGCCCACGGAAAAATACAAGAGAAACAAAATCTTTCTTTACTCGCTTAGCCACGAAAAATTGTAGTTTTGTTTATTCACGGGTACTAGACTTTACGATTAAAAAATACCTTATACAGAGTGTCCCATAACTTAGGGGCCATAGTGCAGCAGGTGATAGAAGAGGTTATTTCCGAGAAAAATGTTTATATAACATGGGGTCAACGCACATCTGTTTTAACATATAGGATTTTCAAAGTTAGAAGAGGAAAGGGTTTTAGAAAAAAAAGAAAATCTGTCACAGCCAGCTGAATACTCAGCTAATTGTGATTTAAAAATGAGGTATTCCTTTTTTTGATAAAATTACAATTTGAGGAGATACAGGCTGTCAAAGTAACCTCCAAAACTGTATAAAAAATAACTATTTATAAAAAAAAATAAGTTTTGCTTACTTATTCTTTAAAAAAATATCAATAATATTTTATTATTATGTCTCACTAGAGACTTGTTTTTATTAACAAAACATATAAAAAAAGTCATTGCGTTTAATATGGCATTCATAAAAGTTAATACCAAAAAAATAGTTTTTTCTAAAAAAAATCAACTGACTAATTTGTTTTAAATTAAGTTGTTATATCTCTTATTCTTACACGACTTTATCAAATTTAATATTTTTTCTGCGTTTTTTAAAAAAGTTATTACCAAAAAAGTTTAAAAAATCGCCAACTTTGATGCTCTGTATCACGACAAAGAAAAAGTTTTATACCCTTGCATTATAGGAACTTTTTTATCGGACATTACCTCCTCACCTGTTGGCCTGTGGCCCCTAAGTACAGGGACACCCTGTATATACAAAAAGAATGGGCATGCCTTGGTGTAAACCAGGTATCAATTCCGGTGCAAAAAGTATCCAAGGCCACTAAATGATTTTACTGCCCCCTTTATAAAAATATTTCGAATACAAGCTTTCTAAAAGACTTCTCAGGTCGCAACGCAGCGAGGACGTCGAGACGCTCGACAGAGACCACAGCAACCATGCCCAGCCCCCTCCTGTTGGTAACAACGTGCGACACAAGATAGTTGTCATGGGTGCTGCGAAGGTGGGCAAGTCTTCCATTATCTCGCAGTTCTTGTACAACTCCTTCTCGACAAAGTACAAGCGGACAGTCGAAGAAATGCATCATGGAGACTTTAATGTTAACGGGGTATGTATTTTTTAAGTAATATCACATTTTAGCCTATTCCCCCCGCATCCCCCAGGTGCGCCCATGTTTTAGATATATTTCTTAAAATGTACAACTTTTTTCCTTAAATTAATTTAGAAAAATATAATTTTACTTAACCCGTAACCGACCATGTGGAATCTGGGAGACCCCTCCGAGAGCGGTCATTAAAAATGTCGAGTACGGAACAATTCGGCGAGAAAATTTTTGTTTAATTTTTATTTAAATATAACTTACTTTTAGCTCACACATATACTATACTATCGTAGTGTGAGCTATGGTGATCCTAATTTTTTCGAGAAAAAAAAAGTTGCTCCGATTTCAAAAATTTTTATATATCTTTGCGTTTCAGATGATTTTGAAACTTTTTTGTTGCGCCGTCTGTCTGTCTGTCTGTCTGTCGGTCTGTCTGTATGTCTGTCTGTCTGTCTGTCTGTCTGTATGTCTGTCTGTCTGTCTGTCTGTCTGTCTGTCTGTCTGTCTGTCTGTATGTCTGTAACGACCAACGCGCATAACTCAAAAACCGCTTGGCTGATTTTAATGAACATTGGTACCTAGGCTGGGTCTTGGGTCGAGATGGTCCCATTTAAAAATGAACAAAATCCATTGAACAGAAACCAAATAAAAGGGTGGGGCTAGATTTCAAAAATTAGAGTTTATGTGAAAATATGGCGTGTGTGATATCAAACGAAAGGTAATTGAGTCTGCAGTTAAACAAAATACATTTTAATTTATTTAAAAAAAAGGGTGGGGGTATATTTTAAAAATTAGAGTTTAAGTGAAAATATGGCGTGTGTGATATCAAACGAAAGGTAATTGAGTCCGGAGTTTAACAAAATACATTTTAGTTTTTTGTTTTTTTTAAGGGTGGGGGTAGATTTCAAAAATTTGAGTTTAAGTCAAAACATGGCTTGTGTGGTATCAAACAAAAGGTAATTTAGTCTGGAGTTAAATATAATATATTTCAGTTTTTAGTTATATTAGCTCACACGTACACTATAACTATAGTACCTAGTGTGAGCTTAGGGGCCCATATATTGGCAGAGTTTTTCTTAAATCATAGCTACCCTGTCCTCATGTGGGGAGATCAAAATCTGTGTTAAACCTAACCATTGCAAGTTGATCGCAAATATATCCTAACCGGTGTGTGGACCACCAAACATTTAGCAAAAATAAAATATCCCCAAAAAAAAATTGTTTTTCGAAAAAAAATTGTTTTCGAAAAAAAAAATGCTTTTTCAAAAAACTAATTTATAAAAGAAAAATATAAAAAAAAATTACAAAAATTATTTTTTAAAATTATCCTTTTTTAAAAAGTAGTTTTTTGAAAAACGAATTGCTGCTTGTATTATTATTTTTGTGTTTGTAAAAAGTATAAATAGTAAACTACCATTCACAGCTATAAAGTATTTATACTTGTAAAAATATATAAAATATGCTTCTTTAACAAAAAGACATAACTTTGACCTGCCCGCTGTACAGGGTGTCTCTAAAAGGTCTGTACAAAATCTTAGCACATATTCCTGAGGTCAAAATAAGTCGATTTAATGCAAATTACCTTAGTCCAAAATTGCTCTGTTTCAGAATTGAATTTAAAAATTAAAAATCGATTTTGCCGGAAAGCAACAAACTTAAATAAAGCTTTGAGAACAATAGTCAGTAGAAAACTAGCCGTTGCTATGACATTTTGCCAGTGTAAAACACTCTAGTGAAATAGTCATTCAAAATAATTTCAGTATTCCGTTGCTGCATCGAACAATAAAAACGGAAATATTGGCTTAAAAATATTCGGGAAAATATTTTCTTAACACAAAAAGTTAAAAGTTACACTGAGAAAAAAGTTATGGTCATTTTAAACCATAAAAAGAGTATTGTGAAGCGTGAAGCGCCGTCTAACGGCCACAGTGAAAAGTGTCCATATTTAGGTTTCGCATCCCAAAAAACCCTCGAGTACCAATTTTGAAAGTAATGCATTGAGAAATGTTCATAAATTTTAATAAAATCGATTTTTAATTTTTAAATTCACCACCCAGTATCTCTGAAACGGAGCAATTTCGGTTCATTGCAGGTAAGTTGCTTAAAATCGACTTATTTTGACCTCAGGAATATGTGCTAAGATTTTGAACAAACCTTTTAGAGATACCTTGTATAAGCAGCCAGATGGTTAATGTCAAAAGGAATTACAAACCAAAAGGGAAAAAAATGTAATTCTCTTTTTGGCCAAAATGAATGGTAAAAAAGGGTGGGAAGAAATATAATGAAATACCCTGTACAAAAATACTACCTTATATCAGTGGCCGCTGCTACAGGGAGGCAGGCAGTGCTCTTTCAAAACCAGACAACAAACAGTATTTTTAATTGATTTATTTTAAAAAAGTTAAATCTTCCCTGACGATATGATTGTCTAGTACTGTGGTTAACAACAAGCGATTAATTGGGTAAACTTTTTTAGCGTAAATATTTACAAGCCGGCAGCGCCGCGTGCGACAAGGTTTCAATTTCACCCGTTTTTCAGCGGTGTATGGGTGGCTGCTCTCGCGCTGTGGCGGGAGAATGTTTTTTTTAGTTGACGTCGGCCATATTCATTATGTGGAAACGTTCGTTGCCCTGTCTAGTGTTGCCGGTTCTATCCTTAGTGAAGACGTATGAATTTGTTTAATTTGGAGTTTTTCAGTAGTAAAAAGCCTTGCCGGTCACGTGTTATTGTTTGTTTTCGTTATCGTTTGTATATAAAATGGAAATAAATACCGTCGATTACATAATTGACTCTGCAAATTTATGTACGTTGACATATAAACTTCGATTACAAACAAAATCTTTGGGGCCACATAGACCAGACCCAAATATTAACCAAAATTTTAGTGTAAGTAATGCCAAGGGGTGTTTCATAAAAACTTATAATAGAAAATTTTATAAAAAACTGTACGATGCTGAAAACTGGTTGTACGGTTGTGAAAAAAGAAATGCTTTTTTTTGCTGTATTTGTCTTGTTATGAACAATCCACGAAGTGATCCTGCGTGCAATCAAGCACTTTAGTGAAAAGTTAAAAAGACACAAAGTAAGTGGTATTCATTTAAATAACCACATAGAATTTTCTATGCTAGGCAAGACTGATATTAGGTGCCAATTGAATGGATCCTATAGGCAAAACATTACCGAACATAATGAAAATGTGACAAAAATTAGACATATAATTAGTAGGTTAATAGATTGTTTTAAATTCTGTGAAATTTTTGAGGTTGCTCTACGGGGCCATAAAAAAGAAAGGCGAATGGACTTTATCTATTAACAAATAAACTAAAAACTACACCAAGTAGCTGCTTGTTTGGAAAATACTAAAGTAAAATTATTTCGGTAATTTTTTTATCTCATTTTTCATGCAATTTTAATTTCCGCCCCCTCAAATTTGTAACGTCACCAGCCGCCATTGCCTTATATTTTTATGATTTGGCTGCTTAATTCAAAGACATCTGCATTATATATTTAAAATATATATATATATATATATATATATATATATATATATATATATATATATATATATATATATATATATATATATATATATATATATGGCTACATTGTGGAATTAAAATAAACTGGATCAAAAAGAGGATTCAGTAATTTCATTTTTAAAAGGCCTTTGTTTAGTCTTTAGTCCTAAGCAGTAAAAAGGAAAACGGGAGACGGGAATTTTCAAAGATTTAAACGCTCGAAAGGTCAAAAAGAAAGTCTAAAAATAGAAGATCTTAAAAGGTTATGGGCAAAGTAAAATTTAAAGATTGCCCTGTTGTTTTTTTATTTTTTTTTTTCAAATGTCCTAAGGGGAGTTTTTGCATTCCACTAAACATAAAAACATTTTAATAATGTCAAAATATTGTTTAATTTAAAAATATGTTAGTTCTAAAGTCATATTCATAGTGAAAAAGAAGCTTAATAACCCGTTTTCTGACGTTAGAAAAATAATCTTATGTTTTTAGAACGTTTTTTTAAAGTGTTTTTCGAACGTTAAAAATATATTGATTTTTAACAGGGGAAAAAAATGTTTTTCTAACATTGAAAAATAAATGTTTTTTTAACAATATTTTTTAAATATCTCTAAAGATAAAATAACATAAATAACGTAAATAAAATTCTTCTATTTTGGAAACGCAGCGCAGCAACAGTCTGTTGAGGTTTCGTGAACTCGACACTCAGTAAAGGAAATTCGGATCCGTAGCTTCTGAAAATAAAATTTAAAATTCTATGTAAACAATAATTTTGTAGTAAGTACCTCGCTACGAGGCCAAACAATTCATGCTCAAGTGAATACAAGGCAAACAATTTCAAGGCGTGTATTCACTAGCATCACAGCACCGTCCCACTGCGAGGCTTGCGAATTCTGCCTCAAATGAATACGCGGCTTAAGGTCCGGCGGCTAATCGTCCGCGGTGAATTGTCGCATTCCCTGTCTGATTACCTATAACGTTAGGTATGCGATATTCCATTCAAAACAATTTTTTTACTTTTGTTTACTTTTCTTACCTAATTTTGTGATGCTTCATTTAAATCACTGCATACAAATTTGTTGTTCTTTAACTATACCACACAACTGGTGTATATTCCTATCCAAATATGTATTCACTATCATTATTAATAACTGTGCTTTTAATTTACCATGTTTGTTTCTACAAAAGGTAAATATTTTAACGAAAATTGCACAAAGCGTATCTGCTACCTGACTGACTCGTATGAACTCTGTTCTGGTAGTGAAACTATGCGGCAGCGCCCTCTATAGTATCATTTTTTTTAATGTTTAAAAAACAAAACATTTATTAGCTCCAGATATCTTAAATTCAACGTTAGAAATGAGATCTAGGAAAAACATTATAAAAATAACAATATATTGATGGTATTATTTTTAATGTTAATAAAATTATGGTTTTTTAAATATTGGTTTCTTAACGTTATTAAGAAATATATTTTTGGTAATGCTTTTACATGAAATTTTCATTAGGATTTTCAACATGTTTTTTTAATGTCAAATGTTGACTTAATTTTAACACAAATTTATGCTAGAAAAAAAAACATTTTTTTTCAACATTTATTTAACGTTTTTTAAGATTTTGTGCTTAGTGGCCTACTTTCCTACCAGAGTCATTTCTCCTCTGCTAGGAGAGGCAGGGTAAGGTCACTATATCACGAAGTTCCTTCTGACCTTCGTGATATAGTGACCTTAAGGCAGGGTAGTGTTGGATTCCTACCAGTGTTGCTACACGTCAGAAAGAGAATTATCGCATGAGCCGTTTAAAATTATCGTACGTTATCGAACAAAATATCGATAATTGAAAACAAACATTCGTGCTTAATAAATTTTCGAAAAAGGTGTTAAAAATACTTTTTATACGACTGTCTTGTAAAAGGGGGTTTTGCGCACGGAGAACACGATCTGAAAATGGCATTTTGCGCACGCTGTGTGCAAAACGGTTTGCACACGCTTATGTCATTTTTGTCGGAAATAAAAACAAGTTAAATTAAAATTTGATTTTTCTTTCTTTATTAGCAGTCGTATAAAAAATATTGTAAAAAACTCGTTTGAAAACCTCTTTGCACGCTCCCTCGACTTGTAGACCTCGCCTTCGGCTCGGTCTACCAAACTGTCTCGATCGTCTGCAAAGACTCGTTTTCAAATCTTGTTGTTTAAATAACTATTAAAATTGATTTACATATCTTTATATTGAACAAAAACGATGTATTATTTTCATAAAATGATTATTCTGCATATAGTAATAGGTATAAATACAAAAAACAAAAAAACGTTTATATTTCTTCAAATATAATGTCATCATCAGATTCATTTATTTCTACAGTCTAAATCCGATTGGTTTGTTTCTGATAAAGGTTAGCCGACTTTAAAAATATTGTAAGATTTCATGACTAAAACATCATTACATATTTTGCAATATGATTTTTAGTTGTAATCTATAAATTATCGTACAAAAGGCCATTATCGCATAGCTACTATCGTACATCGTACATTCGTTATGTTATCGTACAAAATCGATAATTATCGTACATCTAGCAACACTGATTCCTACTGACTAAAACCTCTCGATTGTGACCAGTGGCGACTGCTAGAGTAGACGCGGCGAGAGTTGATGCCACGTACGTCATCAATTTTATCTTGGTATAAGCCTGCTTGAGGTCGGACAGTGCCGTGCGGAATAAATTACACATAATAATTTATTAAACTAATTCCCAATATAAAACACTAAGCCTATGGATTTCTGAAACAGTCAATTACAAACTAGAGGCGGGGCCAGTAGATCCTCCTCAGCCGTGACGTGGGTGGCGTCAACTTTCGTCGCGCGAACTCTACAGGGAGGGTAACGGGGCAGTGCCCTCCCAAAACTAGACAACAAACAGTATTTTTAATTGATTTATTTAAAAAAAGGTAAATCTTCCCTTACGACATGATTGTCTAGTTCTTTTTATTATTAGCAGCGAGCGATTAATTGGGTGAACTTTTTGAACATAAATAATTACAAGCCGGCAGCGCCGCGCGGGGCAAGGTTTCAATTTCACCCGTTTTTCAGCGGTGTATGGGTGGCTGTTCTCGCGCGGGGGTGGGAGGAATTTTTGTTTTAGTTGACGTCGGCCATATTCATCGTGCCAAACCGTTCGTTGCCCTTTCTACGTGTTGCCGGTTCTATCCTTAATGAAGAAGTATGAGTTTCTTTTGATTTGGGGTATGTCAGTAGTAAATAGCCTTGCCGGTCGCGTGTCATTGTTTGTTTTTGTTATCGTTTGTTTGTCAAATGGAAATAAATACCGTTAATTGCATAATTAACTGTGCAAATTTAAATACGATATTAGGTGTCAATTTAATAGTGCCTATAGGCAAAACAGTACCGAATATAATGAAAATGTGGCAAAAATTAGACATATACTGAGTAGGTAAGCTTCTGTGGGATTTTTGAGGTTTTACTACTGACATACCCCAAATCAAAAGAAACTCATACGTCTTCATTAAGCATAGAACCGGCAACACGTAGGAAGGTCAACGAACGGTTTGGCAAGATGAATATGGCGACGTCAACTAAAGCAAACATTCCTCCCTCCCCCGCGCGATAACAGCCACAGTTAACCACAGACTAAAAAAAGAACTAGACTAGTCATAAGGAAAGATTTAACTTTTTTTAAATAATTCAATTAAAAATAATGGTTGTTGTCTAGTTTTGGGAGGGCATAAGGGTTATCTAATTACATTTCTAAAAACTATTTACAGCTAAAAGAATATGCTTCGTAGAAAAAATAAACTAAGTATTACTTTAAACGGGTTGAGACATTCTTCAAGCCCAGATTGAGTTTATAGTCTTGCCACTTTTTTGAAACGTTAGACTTACGTCTGAAACGAGTAAGAAACAGAAAATTTATGGATTTTCTCGGGCGCCAAAAACGCTCGCTACGACTCGTTGGTAGTAAATATTCCGACAAAATTTTCGCAAAAAAGAGTTTTATTTTATAATTGCCCTACAAAAAGTTTTTAACCAAGAAATAAAGGAATTCGTTAAACTTGATGTAAATATCAGTCCAGCATATTCGGTATTTCCAACCACCCCAACCTAATTTTGAGTTCCTGTTTGCTTTTCGTTAGGATGGTTTTCCTTTCTTTTTTTCGGGATAAAACAAATAAAACCATTGTTGAGAATTTAAGAAGGCAGCTGACACCGCGGAAACAAAATATTACAAACTCAAATACAACATACACACTTTTCCTTAATTTTCTGTATACAGTGTGTCCACGTAAGTTGGCGGCATATGGAAAACTTTTTTATTATTAGCTTTACAAAAAAAAGTTATTCTTCATAAAAAGTTCTGCATGGTCCAAAACCTAAAATGCAACCATCAGGTGTTAAATTTTTTCAGTCATATTACGAGGTTTGTCAAAAAATGTGATTTTTGCTCTAGAGTAAAGTACCTTTCTTTTTGGCAATATCGAAAATTGTTATAAAGAAAAGATGTTTAGAATTAAAAATAGCTTTCAAATATTCAACATTGTTTATTTACATTATTATTATTTGCATCCTAGATTAATTATGCCTTAATGTGCAAACTTAAATTTCCAACGTAATCGCCGAGAAAATGTAGAAAAAAGTATTTTTTTTAATGTAAATAAACAATGTTGAATATTTGAAAGCTATTTTTAATTCTAAACATCTTTTTTTTATAACAATTTTCGATATTGTCAAAAAGAAAGGTACTTTACTCTAGAGCAAAAATCACATTTTTTGACAAACCTCGTAATATGACTGAAAAAATTTAACATCTGATGGTTGCATTTTAGGTTTTGGACCATGCAGAACTTTTTATAAAGAATAACTTTTTTTCGTAAAGCTAATAATAAAAAAGTTTCCCATATGCCGCCAACTTACGTGGACTGTATAAGAACCGCTGATATGATCGGGCAATTACTGTTTTATGGGACCCGGGATGTAAAATAATGTGCTGGGAGGGCCAGAAATTAAGGGTTCATGAGTTTGACCGCTCAAACAAAAACCGCGTGATTTTTCAGATTTTTTTTCAAAATGAATTTTTTTATGGACTCTGGACATGTTTCGTTACCCGGTCCTTCTTTGAAGTCAAAATTGATGATATCCTAACCTTGGCCAATTGATCCCTAAGTTCTCATAGCCTAAATTTGTCTTGGGGGGACCGAGATATGTTGATAATATCTAAAAAAATCTTTCGGGCCCCGAACCACTTCCCCTGGGTGCGCTCAAGAAAAGAATGTCCATGCGAGGTTTCAGAATGAATGAATGAATTTTACTCAAATTATTCAATGAAAGAAAAAACTAAAAGTAATATTATAATGCGACGAGATTTAGTTGGTGGTGATGTTTTTTCCGATGGCTTGAGACTGGCTTTCTCGCTTGATAAAGGCCTAATACAACTTGAAACGTTGCTGAAAAAATATTGTTTTTTTCTGCCAATCCCTATTCCCAATAAAATCTAAGTAAAATGAAATTCCAAGGGAACGAATCCAACATAAATAATATGTTTTGTTTTCTTTCTTTCAGCATATCTTAAGATCTAAAAAAATATGATTAAAGGGAGTTTCTACCTACATAATAAGGATTAACTAGTTTAGTAATACATACTTCCAATTCTACTTACCTACTTAAGGTAGGTGCGTTTCTACAAACATTGAGTGATGGTGGGGGAGGGCAGAGGTAGGGGGAACTTTTTAAAGCGCGTGCAGAACGAATTTGTGGAATCGCTCTATAGGCGGGTGGGGAGAAGAGAGGAAGAGGGAGTAGTAAAAAGGTGTTGAAAAAAATGTTAAAGCGTGTGCGGAAAGGTTTTTTGAAATCCCCTTATATTTGATAAAATTATGTGCATATGGGTTTGAAGAGCGTGGGGGAATGACAGGAGGGTAGATGGGTGGGAGCAGGGAAGACTACAAAGTAATTATCAACAAATTAGAGGACATTTGCAATGGGTGATTAAAGGAATTTCATTAAAATCGCCTAAAATTTAGGTAATTTGTATGCCTTAAAGGCTACATCATGTGACGAAATGGGGTCTGACGACCGCCATGTTGATCCCTGTTAGAAAAATATAGCCTATAGCGCCTTTGGGATCAGTAGAAATTCAACGACAACTTTTTTGTCAAACTCGGTTCAGCCGTTTAGCCTCTAGCGTGACACAAACATACATATTTACTTACATACATACAACAATCGAAAAACAGTTGGTACACTTCCTTTTGCCGTGCTGCAGTTGGGTACAAAAGAACAAAATGTTTAAATATTTTAGAAATTATCTAGTTTTCTAATTAGCAAGATTCATAAGTAATAGGGCAAAACTGGGTGGAAAATCCCCGCACAAAGGAAATTTAACGGAATTATACTAGGTTAATGAAGAAGCTATTTTACTTTGGGAATAATTCTAATTAATTAGGGTCATGGAGTATTCCATTCCAGATCCTAGGGGGTTTTGTTTTATTAATCAGCGTAAAACAGTAAAAACGTGGATAAAGTGGAAGTCATGAGAAGCGTAAAGAATTCTCTAATGGACAGTAAGATCAATTTAATTATGATTAAGTCTAAGTTACTGTACTATAAAACATTAAAACAGGTTTTCTTTTGCAAGCAAAACTTTATTTCATATTTTTCTTTATAAAAACAGATAGCTGGTAAGCGGGTATAGAAAGATTTTGTTTCTCTTGTATTCTTCCGTGAGCAGCTCGGAAGTTGTACACCCACGGGGGTCCAAGATCTAATGGACAGCTACTAAGTGTCAACAGTTAACTGTTTTGTCATTCGGGACTCTTTAGAACACATGGTCAATGTGACACCTTTTTAAAGCTAGAGAGACGGTATATACATTATACATCTCATCTTACGATATTGGTAAGAGAAATCATAAATATTGCCTGCAATACCGTATGCTTTTGCAAAGAAGCGGCGACATCTACCGAATACAATACAATACAATCAGAGTAACAACAAAAGGTATGTAGATGAATCGCAGCTTTTTAGATTTCCCTCGTGAGTGAACCGCTTTCGAGCTACTCACAGAAAAATACAAGAGAAACTTTTCGTTTGTAAACAATAGGATGTTTGATAAAAAACCGCTATTATCGCGCAAAAAATTACCATCACACATTTGGCATCACTTGAGAAATTTAAGGAAAATTCAAGTATCAGGAGCCTCTTAGGCCTGACGCTATTTTATTTATTAGTATATACGGTGTATAGTTTTCGCAAAGTCAGTTGAACAAAGATAAAAGCCGACCATCGGGATATCCTTATAGAAAGTGACATGGGCGGCGGTAGATATATTCATGAAAATTATTTAATTTAATTATGGCGTAAACTAAAGAAGTAAAAATAGATAATAAAACTTTATATTCCTATACCTACAGGAACGACACTGATTTATTTTCTAACTCTGCATACTGCCGACTAAAGGGATCCCGAAAAGCACACCCGAAAGCAATTAAAAGCGCATCTCAAAAAAATCTGCCAATCAGGTGCCGTCTATCCACCTGGGCTCGGTCGGTCGGAAAACAAATACTTTCTGGTCGGACCGCAATGAGCTGCGCCTCTTCTCTGTCGTTAGGGTTGAAATTATACCAGGAAGATTTTATATGAATTTGGATAACTTTTGAAGGGCAGAGTGAAGCAAAATTTCATGAAATCGATAGAACCCCGTATTAGGAGTTATTCAGGTGACTTTGCAAAAACTATACCAAATTCGATGGTTTTGGTCGCTTTTAGGTGTTTCGGGGGGATATGGAAAAAATTCACCCCCACTTTCGAAGTTCGATTTTGCATGCAATGCGAAACTGCATCTTAATACAGCAAGCCCTTTTAAGGCTATAGCGTTTTTTGTTTTTGCGATATTAAACAAAGTTGTATTTATTTTATGTAATGGCCCACTTTTTATTCGAGTTTTTGAGTCAGCGAAAAATTATCCTTTAAAACGACTTATCATACTCAATATTTTAATTTATTTTTGATATTGTTTTTTCATTTAATAATTGTAAAATGTACTCAGTAAAAAAAAATATAAAACAAACTATCCTTAAAACATACACACCAAGCTGCGATATCTACAAAAAATAACAAATTTCTAAATCTTTCAGAAACAGTTAAATTCGAACAATACAAACTTATTTTTAAAATAGAGAATAATCTAATAAAGATACCAATAAATTTATCAACGAACAGATATATGATTACCACACTAAAAATTACTCCAAGATTCATATTAGAACAAGCAAAAGGAGCTACGGTAAAAAACGCTTGTCATACACAGCAGTAAAAATTTATAATGCTCTCCCAACAGCTTTACACCAATCAAAAAGTTTTCATATTTAAATGCAAGAATCACTTAGCTCTTAGATAGATAAAAAGCGTTTTGTATTATTAAGTAGGTTATGTTAAATTTTCGCTCTGATCTTACTTGTTTGTATAATAAGTTACTTATGTACCTGAAGATTCACTTCATTGCAATATTAATTAATTTAAATTTACTAAGTTATCACATAAGCACCTAAGATATAATTAAGAACATATAGTCTATGACCTTATGTAGATTTGTTTGTCTTTTTGTGTTCTAATAAATTAAATAATAATAAATATTAATAATAAAACAAAACATAACTCTCGAGAAAGTTCAGAAGCAATTATACCGTGGTTTATCTTGCGCCAGAACCGCGGACTCATTATACAGTCGAACCTCTATAACTCGAATCTGAAGGGACAACCAAAACAGTTCGAGTAATGGAGAGTCCGAGTTATAGAAACTCGAGTTACATAGGTTAAAATACATTTAAAAAGTGCAGGGACCGCTTAAAAGGGTCGAGTTATAGAGGGGTTCGAGTTATAGAGGTTCGAGTTAGAGAGGTTCGACTGTACTTTGCATCCCTGCATTTCTAACGGGCTTTACATGTCCTGTGCAGGTGCATGTTTAAAAAACTGCTAACAAGATTTCTCCCGAGCTTCGTTGCGGGGCTGCCGCCAGGTATCCATCCAAGAAATAATAATAATATCTAATAGTTATGTTCCAGCTAACCATTAGACTGGTTATAAAAGCGTCTAAGAAATCCTATTTGCGTCCAAACTCGACGTTGTACTGTTGGGATAATAAGTTGTTCGTTCCAACCCACGGATAATAGAACATTGACGGATTGGATTTGACCAAAGCAAAACAAGCAAAACAAAAATGGCTGTTGTCTCGGCTTTTTTACCCATTGACATTTTGTTCTCTGCTTTAGAAATTTTAAGGGCTTGTCAACTGCTGTTTTTGTTTAGTTGTAGTCCGATTAGTCCGAGGATTTCTTTATTTTTCAACAAAATAACAACAACTATCAGACAATATGGTGGTTGTGGGGCTGTGGGTTGAAATTGTCAAATTTATACCCACGTGTAATGCCATAATATTTTGTCTGTAATATTTTATTTGTTTATCAATAAAATATAAAACTATGACAATTAACTAACACAATAATTAAAAGACAACATTTATTTCTTAATTTTTTTGCCGCCAGTTATAGAAAAACAAGTTTTAATATTATAATTTTTTACACAAAAGTCTTAACAAATCACATCCAAAGAAAAAAAAAGAATAAGTATTTGTAAAAACCCTTAAAACATACACACCAAGCTGTGATATCTACAAAAAATCCAACTTTCTAAATATTTCCGAAACAGTTAAATTCGAACAATACAAGCGTATTTTTAAAATAGAGAATAATCTAATAAAGATACCAATAAATTTATCAACCAACAAACAGATACATGATTACCACACTAAAAATTACTCCAAAATTCATATTAGAACAAGCAAAAGGAGCTACGGTAAAAAACGCTTGTCATACACAGCAGTAAAAATTTATAATGCTCTCCCAACAGCTTTACACCAATCAAAAAGTTTTCATATTTAAATGCAAGAATCACTTATTAGCTCTTAGATAGATAAGAAGTGTTTTGTATTATTAAGTAGGTTATGTTAAATTTTTGCTCTGATCTTACTTGTTTGTATAATAAGTTACTTATGTACCTGGAGATTCACTTCATTGCAATATTAATTAATTTAAATTTACTAAAGTTACCATATAAGCACCTAAGATATAATTAAGAAGATATAGTCTATGACCCTATGTAGATTTGTTTGTCTTTTTGTGTTCTAATAAATTAAATAATAATAAATATTAATAATAAAACAAAACATAACTCTCGAGAAAGTTCAGAAGCAATTATACCGTGGTTTATCTTGCGCCAGAAACGCGGACTCATTATACTTTGCATCCCTGCATTTCTAACGCGCTTTACATGTCCTGTGCAGGTGCATGTTTAAAAAATCACTGACAGGATTTTTCCAGGCGCGGATCTACGGGAGGGGAAAAAAGGGAAATTTCCCCCTCCCAAAATCTCAAAATATATTTATTTTTGACACACAGAATGTACCTACTGGTGACTATGCAATATTGCTTTATGCAATATTTATTATAATACTTCCCCCCCAAATAAAGTTCCTAGATCCACCCCTAATTTTTCCCGGGCTCCGTTGCGGGGCTGCCGCCAGGTATCCATCCATAACAATAATTTCTAATAGTTCTGTTCCAGCTTACCATTAGACTGGTTATAAAAGCGTCTAAGATATCCTATTTGCGTCCAAACTCGATGTTGTACTGTTGGGATAATAAGTTTTTCGTTCCAACCCACGAATAATAGAATATTGATGGATTGGATTTGACCAAAGCAAAATAAAAATGCCGTTGTCTTGACTTCTTTACCCTATGACATTTTGTTCTTTGGTTTAGAAATGTCAAGGGCCTGTCAGCTGCGGTTTTTGTTTAGTTGTTATTTTGCCAGTTTTTTATTTAAATTTGGGATAAAATGTAACTTTTAATAATTGTTTAGGGTTTGAAAACATATTAGAGTAGGAAAAGTCTGAGAATTTCTTTATTTTTCAACAAAACTACAACGAAAATAACAACTGACAGTCTCCGCCATTTTGACAAAGCCGTGATAAAATCAAAGTATAAGTAGGTTTGGTTAGGCTGGTAATAATTTGTAGTACTTCACAAGCTGCGTTCGGTATTTACGTCGGATTAATCTTTTTGATTAAAATCGTTCGTTAGTTCCATCTAGATCTAGGAGAGGTAGATCTGAATCGTTCGGTAATTCTGCTCAGACTAGTCGGACCTAAATGTGGTTGCTCCGTACATTTTGATCGACGAAACAGATTAATCTGAGATTGTGACGTATGTTGTGTATTTGTTTTGCTTACAAAAATAATGTTTTTATGTAAAAAGATTAAAATCGAATTATTTGATGTTGAAGACAACAAATTATATAAATTTCCGACATCACAGGAAAATTTTGTCAAAATTATAGCTGGACGTGAGTTGCAATATGTACATAATATTTTTGGTTATATTTAAGGTTATAACCATTTATAAAAATTTGATCGATTTGATCTGGATCGTTCGTTAATTCCAATTTTCTCAGACTAATCTGTAATCACGTGACCAAAAATCCGTCACGTCTGAGATGCAAATACCGAACGCAGCTACAGTAAAGATCTTGATATGTCTGAAAGTTTTCTCTGTTTTTTTTTTACAAAGATGACCAATTGCCTAAAATATAATGAGAGAACTGTGATACGGTTCAAATCTTAAAAGCAAGAAGTAAAACTGTGGCAGAGTGAAATCTATCACCTCCTTAACAGAAATGTTACGAATTATTAATTATTATTGTTGACATAGATAAAGAAACCCAAAATAATAATCATTTGAACAAAGTAAACAAAAGCCCAAAGATCAATGGATAGAGTAACAGATAGAAAAGGGAATGAATTGATAAGAAGTAAAATAAAAGTAAGGGATGTTTGAGGAGAAGTAGCAAAATTAAAATATAAATTTGCCTGTCATAATATTAGACAGAAAGACAATCGATGGAACAAATGTATTGTAAACTTGTGACCTAGATAGATAGATAGAAACATCTATAAAAAAGCTTAGGTACCAAACCACACTGTTAGAACTAGTAACAAAATTATATTATGTATAATTATCTAAATATTATATTGTTTACAGGTTCATTTAGGATTAGACATTCTTGACACTTCTGGGGCCTATGAATTTCCAGCCATGCGCGCATTGTCCATGTCTTCAGCAGATGCCTTTATTCTTGTAAGTAGACTTTATCTATTCAGATAACGATATGTCCTTGCGCATGTTCGACCCATTTTAATAAATTTCTATATTTCGTTAAGGAAAGACAATAGAGATGTAAAAATTTGAGCGTATGTTCCGCTGTTAAAACAACACATGGGTTTTATAATATATTCCCCACCCGACGTGATTTATGTGAAAAGTATACCCACCGTGTGTAAATTTATGGGTGATCTGAGGGCACGGCAGTGCCTCGCCAAGTTCGCGCGCCGTAACCATCTTTTCTTGAAACATTTCAGCCGATATTTGACCTACCTAAAACTCTACTTCGGAATGAGCTACGAATCTCAAACTTTGCACAGTCGTAGATCTCCATGGAGTTAACAACCCCTCCAAGTAGTAAAGTAGTTACGAAATTTCAAAAAACGTCGATATTGCCACTCACTCACTCACTCACTTACTCACTCATGTATAGATCATCAATATTCTACTGTACTTCCAGACATGCTACAAAGCTGAAATTTGGCAGACTGATAGAAATTATGACCAAACCCCTGGAAAAAACCAAAAAACCCCAAAATTTTAATTTACTCCCCTCCCCTATACATTTAAAGTTATGTAAAGTAACATGGCCCACTTCCAGAAATACTAGAGAGTTGAGCTTTGGCAGACTGAAAGACAATATGATAAAACTATATGAAAAAATTTAAAAACACCAACATTTTAATTTACTTCCCTCTCCTATAATTGTAAATTTATATAAAACTAACATTGCCCACTTCCAGAAACGCTAGAGAGCTGAGCATTGGAATGCTGATAGAAATTATGATAAAACCATGGGAAAAAATTTAAAAAGTCCAATATTTTCATTTACTCTCCTCTCTTATAAATGTAAAGTTATGTAAAAGTAACAATACCCACTTCCAGAAACGCTAGAGAGCTGAGAATTGGAAGACTGATAGGAACTATGATAAAACTATAGGACAAAACTTAAAAACACGACAATTTTAATTTATTTCCCTCCCCTATACATGTAAAGTTATGCAAAAGTAACATTGTGCACTTTCAGAAACGCTAGAGAGCTGAGCTTTAGAAGGCTGATAGAAACTACGATAAAACAATGGAAAAAAATTAAAAAACCTCAAAAATTTAAGTAAGGTATTGCAAAAGTTTTGAGCAATATTCCGCATATTTCACTACTTTAAAAATTAAGTATTATGCAATTCCTTTAAAAAAGAAGTGAAATCATAACAAAAACATTTCATGTAAAAAAAAGCCAAGTACGCGAAAATGGCATTCCGTAAAAAGAATTGAGATAAAAGTAAAGCCACGTTCTCCTATACAAATTTCAAAATGAAAGGTTCTTACTAGTTTGGAAATATTTTTCTACACTTGGCTATTACGGCTGTAAATGACTCTTAGGCACAGTGCTAAATTGAACATAAAGAAGTTTGGCTGTAATAGCAAAGTATAAAAAAACAAACTAAACTAGTAAGAACCTTTCATTTTGAAATTTGTATAGGAGAACGTGGCTTTTCTTTTATCTCAATTCTTTTTACGGAATGCCATTTTCGCGTACTTGGCTTTTTTTTACATGAAATGTTTTTGTTATGATTCTCTTTTTTTGTATATTTATGTCCCCCAGGCAGTTTTTGGCTTCCACGTATATTCTGATTGTCAACAAATCACTGAAAATGGAATCTAAGTAAGTCAAACTAATTAGCTCGATCTTCTTTTTTCCAACTTTTTTAACATGAAAACGTAACGTGATGTGCCTGTCTCCAGCATTTTTTTTTTAATATGATTTTGTCGCCAAAAAAAACACCATAAATCATAAACACGTAGTTCTTTGGAGCGTTTATTATATGAAAACCTGCTAAGAATATCAAGTTATTTGTATGTGGAAATGAAAAAAGGTCACTTGTGTCCTCAATAAAAAATTAGTGTAGTTCTGTTATTTATCTTAAGATGGGCATACGCAGCATAAAACTTAGAAGTGGGCAAATATAAAAAGTTAAAAATAAATTAGGTATTTATTAAAATAAATAAAAAAAAATTAGAACGAAAAAACACATCATTTTTCTGAATCTTAATCTATTACAGTAAAGCGAAACGTCTGGGTTCTTGAGCAAATCTTGTTAACTTATTTTGAAACTTATTTCTTGTGTACCAGCATGCACATGAGGAGATCGTTCAATTGTATTACATGGCAATGCTGGCAACATATGTAGAGCAGTTATTGTTTAGGGAAAAAAAAATCCGTACTACTTCTGTACTTCCAAATTTTTTTTCTCCTCTTTATTATTTTTTTTTATCTCTCTCAAAATTCTAAAAATTGTTTACTACGCATCTTAAATTTACTGCATGACAATTCCAGCATAACAAACGCTTGAAGTGCCAATAGTTCGAAAGCTGTTAGGCTTTCATCGGAAAAGCGATCCTTTAAAGACATTCTCAAAGGCTCCAAATAAGGTATTAATAAAGATTTTTTCCAGTACTCTCGTGGGTTATTTGCGGAAATGTTCAGACGATTTTGCTCTCGCTTAACTATCCTTGGCCTCTGTAACTATTCCAAGGTTTTCGGCATGTGTGCTGGCTTCAGCTAAGATAGTGTTGATGACTTCTTATACAGATTTGCGATTATGTTTAATTAGATCTAATACTCTTTTTTTGTGATTTCCACATTGCAATAAACCCAAACTGTTAGCTTGCAAAGTACTGGCCACAGATTCCAAAAACGCAGAATACTTTGCTATCATAGGCACAGGGAAATAATAGACATTTATTGGAATAAAACCTGACCTTATTTAAACATCGACCCTAAAGTGACAGATTTGCATATAAAAAGCAGCTGCTCTGCTTCAAAATTCGGCCTTTGTGTATTTAAAACCCGGATTTATTAGTGTCGGTATTTATTAAATGAAAGTTAGCGTCTTTATTATTAACTCTGGCTTTGCCATATCAATTTTGAAAGGTCAGCTGTTAGTTTTCTGTGTAAATGTGTCAAAATAAAGTCGACTCTAAAATAAAGTCAAGTTTTATTCCAATAAGTCCCTAATAAGTACCGGCCTTGTTGAAGCATTTTGTTAGGTGATCCGTGCTAAAATTCTACCGTTCTAGTTGCAGAATTACCGTATTCTGATTTTTTGAAGACCTTCAAGGATGCCCAAAAAGTTGTCTTTAAATACGGCATAACTTTTGTATTTTTGAGACCATCGTGTCTCATAAAGGCGAGGAATATTTGAGTCACACTTTCTTCGTAAAACTAATACAGGGAAAAAACTAATTATATCCTTTACAGTATCATTACAGTATAATATATCAGTAGGAACAAGTTTAAAATTCTAGCTTGATTGATTGGTTGTTTTGTTTGAAAATTAGGAAGTTATTAATTTATTTTTAACATTTAGGGGGAAGCAAATGCCCCCACTGTCCCTCGCTCCGTACGTCCATTGATGACGCATGCTAAAAGTTGGCGGTGATGATTAAGGGTCAACTGTCAGTGCGCTTAGTGTTTTTTTCCATGTGCGTAGTTTTATTAAAAAAATCTTGTAAAATTGTTCAAAAAGACATTTTCAATCAATACAGTCCTTTAAAAACTTGTTAAAATGCGTGATATTCCAAACATGTATTATTTTATTATCTTAGGTACAAACGCCTGACAAAAACAAAATAAATATCATTATTGTTTAAGACCTTAATTGGATTTTGTAACTTGTGTACCCTGTCACTTGTGTTTCTTTACCGAGGTTTTGAGGAAAGAACTTGAGTTACCATGCAGGATTATGTTTGCGGTTGGTTCAAATTTAATGTTAATACTGACATGCTGTATTGAAATAAACGAAGCTTAACAGATCTTATACCTTCCCACCTAAAAGTTTTTGCCTTAAAATTAAATTTAGTTCAATATCTTGAAAGCCAATGATATAGATAATATTTTTATGTTATTAGAATTATATTTTGTTATGTTTTGTGATTTAAAAGTTATATTATTTTTTACCCAACCTAACCTTAAAGTAACTAGATCAGAAAAACCCTGACAGGATCATTATTAGTTAACTAAGAGTCATTTTTGGTAATGACATTTCTACAATTTAATTTTTACACAGGTTTACGATGTGACCGATGTCAACACCTTCGAAGAGGCCCGAGCACTCAGGGACCAAATCCATGAAACAAAGTGTTCCACGAACGTTCCCATTGTAGTGGTGGGAAACAAAATTGATCTAACAGGCGAAAGGGAGGTAAGATTAACAAGATAAGACAAATTTTTGTAGGTTTTGACTAAATTGAGCTGTGAACCAAATCCTATTATATATTAAGTGCCTAAAATTACCGATAATTTATGTAAATAATTTCAAGAGTTCGAAGGAGAAGCAAATGAATATATTATAAATAATATAGTATCATTGTTGTAACATTTAACATCGAAAGCTTTAACAAAATTTTAAATGGTATATTTTACTCTCCTTCCTTAAATGGAGTCCCGCCGCTTTGGCAAAAGTAGATTTTTCTCGGTGGAAACCTTATTATATCATTAGAGCTAAGCACACAGGTTCCAAAATGCGAATGTCTTAACCCAGCCAGTGCCGGGCACTCGGTTAAGATACGTCCAGAAGATTCTTCTTCCCCCAAACAACATTGACACCCCGAGTCTTCAACGTTTCCCAGAATGCTACGGTGTTTTGTAAAGGAGACAATGTCCTGCTAAAACTCTGTCACCAGTCTCATATCTTTTGTCACAAGGGCAAGGAAAGACCCCGCCCTAGAGTTTAGCTTACCTCACTCCTTCCGTGTCTTCCCAGAGCGCCTGAGAGCGCCTGGTTGGTCAGCCTCCTCGTTTTCAAAAATGCCTTATATCCTGGAGCCCAGAGGAGATCAATCTCAATTTTCAGAACATCCCTACACTTAGGTACACTCTACTAAGGACACTCATCGTAAAGGCAAGCTTTATAGGAAGCGAAGCTAACGTCAGGCTTTCTATTTTTTGGTTATTATTTTTGACATGTTTTCCTCGGTTTCGCCATATTATATTCTATAGTCTTTAGGTTTCGCATTGGCAGTTCTGTTTTAATTTGGGCATGTTGTTTTACACAGTATGAAGGCACCTAAACTATATATATTTATGTAATTAGAATTAAAAAGTTATTCTGCAAACTATCTTGAAATTGTATCATTGCTAAATAGATCTTTAGACTGTGTTAAAACCACATTTTTAAAATAACAACCAGCCGCCAATGCGAAACCGAGGAAAACATGTCAAAAATTATAACCAAAAAATAGAAAATTAGAATTATGCTTCGCTACCTGTAAAGCTTGCTTGACGATGACCTTACACTCTACTGTTTGAGGATATGTAGATGTCTTTTCCTGACAGACATTTCTAAGTTTTTATAGCCACACATAAAAATGGCGCATACTTTGGAAAACAGTTATCTTATCCCTTATCATCATGTTAAATATAATTTTTTCCCTGTTTACTTGCACATTATGATTTTACAACACACATTGTTCAACCCTCTTTCATGCGGTCTTTTTTTGATCTAGTGATACTGCTTATCTAGAATTCGTCGACACCTATTTGTTTTACCAGTTTTTAATTTATATCGTTCATGCAAAGCAGTCGTCGAGGTAAATAAGATTTAAAAAATGAGCCCAATATCACACATTTTCAAAAAGAAAGCAAAAAATTAGGCAAACTGATAACAAATAAACAGGTGGCGTAAATTTTTACAACTCTAGAGTACTTTTTTTTGGTATAGAGTCGAATTTAATACTTGATAAGAATAATCAGATAATTTTCGGATTTTTTTGGAACTAAATAGTTTAGTTTGTTCAAATAAATCATTATGATTTATCAATACGTGTGTAGCCGGCTTTACGTAGAAGAAAACATTTTAGTTCCATTTTTACTGTATTCTTTGTAAGTTACTAAATCATAATTTTACGGTAAATCTGATTAAAAATGTTCGCATTAAAAACAAAATTTAATTAGGACGGTAATACATTAATTGAGTTACTTAGGCTAAGGCTGAAGAGGACAAAAAACCTAAACTTTGGACAGTAGCACCAGTATTTTTTTTCTATTTTGTTAAATTTAAATAAAACTTTGAACTAATAATTCTTTGGACCACCACTCAAAATTATAGTTTTTGGGACATCATTTAGTAATTTTAGGAGAAGTTTGATTTTAAGTTCTAAAAACGTTTATTTACTTTAAACAGCATAAAATAAAGAACCTAAATATAGTAAGAATAAATAGTCTTTTTATAATTTTTTCCTTAAAAGTTAAAAATAAATATTTTTGGCGGGACTTTTACATATACATTAAGTTAAAGGGGATAAAAAACCTACACTTTGAACCGTAGCTCTAGTATTTTTTCAATTTTGTTAACTTTAAATAAAACTTAGAAGTAATAATTCTTTGAACCACCATACAAAATTATACTTTTTTTGGGCCACCATTTAGTAATTTTAGGAGAAGTTTATTGATTTCTAAATACATTTATTTACTTTAAACAGCATAAAAGAAAAAACCTAAATACAGTGACAAAAGATAGTATTTTTGTAATTTTTTAGGCGAGATTTTTACATATACATTAAGCAATGTATTATTTTTATAAAATAAACACATTGCTATCCCATAATGATTTCGGAAAAGCAGTTTTGTTCTGAAGATACAACACAAAAAATATAACAAGATTTTATAAGTACATTGGAAATTAGTATGTTTAAATATAAAATCTACATAATATAAAGATTTTTAATTTAATTTAAATTGATAAAATTCGACAAAGCTGCAAAAGAAAAGTATGGGACTTTTAATAATGGCTGGTCCAAAAAACTATGGTGTTGCGTCTTTTTATCTAATTCTAGTAATAGGTAACAAAAAAGCATTTATCCCATATTTTTGTGCTTTTTTGTAACAAATCTATCTGCGTTTAAGTGACAAACTTAAGTATTAATTATCAATTAAGCCATTTTGGCGGTTAAATTATCAACACGTAAGAATGTCACTTAAGCGTTTGAGGTACAATGGACAAAGTGGCCGTAGTCAACTAAAAAAAAAACGCTCAAAAATATAAAATCTACATATAAAGCTTTATAATTGAATTAAAATTGATAAAATCTGACAAAGCGGCAAAAGAGAAGTGTGCGACTTTTATTTATGGGTGGTCCAAAAAACTATGGTTTAGGTCTGTTTATGCATTCCTAGTAATAGGTAAGAAAAAAGAATTTAGCCTTTATTTTTGTGGTTTTTTGTGACAAATCTATCTGCGTTTAAGTGACAAACTTAAGTATTAATTATCACTTAAGCCATTTTGGTGGTAAAGTAATTATCAACACTTAAGAAGGTCATAAGCGTTTGACGTACAATGAACAAAGTGGCCGTTAGTCAAATAAGAAAAAAAAATGCTCGTTAATATAAAATCTATATATAAAGATTTTTAATTTAATTAAAATTAATAAAATCTGACAAAGCGGCAAAAAAAAGTATGCGACTTGTAATTATGGGTAGGCCAAAAAATTACAGTTTTACGTTTTTTTAATGCAACTCTAGTAATAGGTAACAAAAAGCATTCAGCCGATATTTTTATTTTTGACAAATCTAACAACGTTTAAGTGACACACGTATTCATTATCACTTAAGCCGTTTGGGCCGTATGGGGTAAGTAACTCTCAATACCTAAATTTTTGAGGCACGTTGGACAAAGTGGCTTTATATTTTGCTGAGATTCTGTAAAAAGGGCGCGTTTGCTAAATTTCTGAGTCCTGTACTGTTGGCACGACCAGAGAAAGGAAATAAATATAATTTATTTTTCTGGTTAGTTTTGACAACGGCCTGATTCTCAGTCTCTGTCTTTCTTTTTGGTTTTTCACTTAACCTAGAGATTATCGTTGGATTTTATAGTATCTCGAAGACATTGAATAATCATAATCTTACAATTTTATTTGCATTTTCATTGTTATGAATACATTTGTAAACTGACACCAAAAATAGTTTTACTATTTTGTTCTATCCTGCTCTCCTTTGCTGCCTTTCGAGGTCAGTAAGAAATTCCCATACTTGCTTCTGGTATTAATGTCCTGCAAATTTCTGACTGCCCTAATTCTAGTAGCACGACGTGACCGACAGCGACCATTTACATATAGGGTCTTTCAGACCACCTGTACAGACCGATTATTTTAAAAAGAACATTTCTTTTTAATTTTTAATTACGATTAAGTTAGTGAGTTCTGATCTTGTTGGTTTCGAGGTTCTAACCTTGCAGGAAGTGTCAAAATTCCGCTAAAAGTTGATTTTTTTTAAATTTGAATATGATATTTCGTAGTTATAACTGTTTTGTGTTATTTAATTTGCATTTGATTATTTTCCGTGTTGCTTCCTGGATAACTACAAAATAATTAAATATCTGTTTTGTGGTTAAAGCAAGTATTTCTTAAAAAAACATTTTGAATAAAAGTTTTAAATTTTTTTATGTAGAATTTAAATCCGCAATCAGAAATAGCATATTCCATTTGAAAAAACAACTTTGAGCCAAATTTTCATACTTTCTGTAGAGTTAAGACCTCTAAACCAACATCATTAGAAATAACACATCTCACTAGCTTGAAAGTTTTTTTTTTTTTATTTGTCAAACACACTGTGTTTTTTTTATTACAATCTAGTCAATAAGACTAACTAGCAATTTTGTTTTAACTTAATTTACTAGAAAAGTCAGATTTAAACTTAGGGTTCACTCAACAGTTCTCCCCGCTTTGTTTAGTCTGTAACTCACAATTGTGTTGTGTTTATAGCATTATTTTGTTTTATGTGTAATTCACTTAGTTTACTAGCTCAAACGGCTTCACTCTTTTTAGTCGTCGAACTAGCATAGTATTGTCTAGAAGCTGAATTGCTTCCACATTCACATGCCGATGGAGTCTATCTTCATGGCTTTTTGCGTACTTTTTTATAGTCTCTGCTACAGTTTCGATTTTTAGATCTCGATGAAGGTCACTATTTCGAACGTACCAAGGTGCATTCACAATGTTTCTTAATACTTTATTTTGAAATCTCTGTACAACTAGAATGTTACTCTCTTTAGCACAGCCCCATAGTTGAATACCATATGTCCATACTGGTTTCAGTATTTGTCTATAAAGCAGTAACTTATTATGAATTGTTAAATTGGACTTCCTTCCAATTAGCCAGTTCATTTTTCTATACCTTATCTCAAGTTCTTCTTTTTTTTTCTTAACATGTGCTTTCCAGCGCAATTTGGTATCAAGTGTCATACCTAGATATTTTGCCTGATTCGAATATGGTACTGGAATGTTGTTTATTGTTATTTGTATGTGATTTATATTTTTGTTTGTAAAATCAACATGAATTGATTTGGTTTCATTTAATTTTATTCGCCACTTTGTGGTCCAACTGTGAATTTGGGTGACTGCATCCTGAAGTTTCTCTATGCATTTTTCAATAGATTTTTCTACCGTCAATAAACCAGTATCATCGGCAAATGTTGCTAAGTGACAATTTTCTGGCTTTGGGATATCACAAGTGAATAATAAGTATAGATAAGGGCCTAGTACGCTACCCTGGGGCACGCCTGCTTGAATTTCTCTTAAATTTGAGTATGAGTCTTCCTGTTTTACTCTAAAATGTCTATCAGATATGTATGATTCCAAAATATCCGAATACTGTTTTGGCAGAAACCTTTTTAGTTTAAAATTAAGGCCTTCATGCCACACTTTGTCAAATGCTTGTGCTACATCTAGAAAAACTGCAGAACAAACTTTTCCCTCTTCTAGTGCTTTTTCTATTATATTAGTAATTCTGTGTACTTGATCTATCGTGGAATGCTTGTCTCGAAAACCAAATTGATGAGATGGAATAATTTCTTGTCTTTCTATGATGGGTTTTATTCTTTTAAGCAATAATTTTTCATAGAGCTTGGATATAATTGGCAGCAAAGATATTGGCCTGTAAGATGACACGTCATGGAGTGGTTTTCCCGGTTTTGGAATCATGATAACTTCTGCAACTTTCCACAGTTTAGGTACGTACCTAAGCCTAAAAGACGCATTAATTAGGTTGCATAGTTTTACGATAGCTTTTCTGGGGAGTTGTTTTATGACTACCCCGTTAATAAGATCATACCCTGGGGCTTTTTTCGAATTAATATTTTTGATTTCTGTTAATATTTCTTTTGCTGATGTAAGCTTAATATGGTCCTCGATTTGATGGGGTTCATTTAAATGAAAGTGTTCATCTGGTGCTTCGTGGGGCTGAAATGTTTTTTCTAAATGACTTGCAAAAATATCTGCTTTTTCTTCGTTACTCCTTGCCCACTGGTTGTTAGATTTTCGTATGGGTGGAATTTGGATAATTGGTCTTTTAAAATCTTTGGTTGCTTTCCAAAGGGAATAGTCGGTATTTTTATCATCTGTAAGTTCATTAAGAAAATGGTTAATAGATTCATTTTTTATTACTAGAATTTCTCGCCTAATGCGCTGCGTCATGTTGTTGAGATTTGTTTTGTCCCGAGGATCACGGCTTTGTTGCCACTTTCTTCTTAGTTTCCTTTTTTCCAATATAAGGTCTCTAATTTCCTTTGGATAGTTTTTTCCCTTAAAAATTCTCTTTGGTTTTGAACTGTTTTCCCAAGCTGCTTGTTGAATATTTGTAACAAAATAATCAACTTCTTTATCGATTTGTTCTGGCGTTTGCAATGGTACTGATAGGTTTATTTTTTCTGACAGACTTTGTTTAAAACTAATCCAGTCAGTCAGTTTATTAACTAGTGAGATATTTGCTTCTTTCTTTATTATGTTTTTACTAAGAGTTAGAATAATAGGTGAATGATCTGAGTGTAAATCAAAACTTTCTTCTATATCTACAAAACTTAAAGATATATTTTTTACTATAAAAAAATCAATTAGATCTGGAATTTTTCCTGGATCTGTTGGATAGTATGTGGGCTTACCAGTTGATATCGGCTCACATTGATATTCACTAATAGCTTGCAAAAGTTCTTTTCGTTTAGAGTTCGTCAGTCTAGATCCCCAGTAGGTATTTTTTGCATTAAAGTCACCTCCAATTATAAAACGGTTTCCTAATTTTCTGAGAAAATTAAGATATTGATTTTTCTTTAGTAAGTGCCTTGGTGGTATATAGACAGCAATTATGACTAATGTATATGTTTTGGTTTTTACACTTACTAATGTAGCTTGAATCTCTATGGTTTTATATCCCATCTCCTCATAGTGTGATATATTTTCTTTAATTATTACAGCACTTCCCCCATGTGCAGTATTGCTAGGGTGAGTTGTATGATACACTTTATAACCTTTAAATTTAATGTGAAACTGGTTAGTGAAATGCGTTTCTGACACAAGACAGACGTCAATTTTTTCTATGTCTAGAATAACTTGCAAGTCTTGCTGATGTTGCAAGAGACCATTGGCATTCCAAGCTAGGATTCTAAGATTACTGACCATTTTGAGGCATATTGGTAGCTCCGTTATTGCTACTTTCTAGTTTAGTTAATCGCTCATCAAGTTTGTTCAATTTCTCCAAAATTAATTGTAGTGTTTGTTCCATAGTATTTTGACTACTGATATTAATATCAGGTATAGTAGCTGTTGCTGCTACTTGGCTGTATGTCCTTGTCACAGAGTTTTGTGTGACTGTGTTTCTTGTCTGTTGGTTTTGTCTATTTGTACTCACGTTTGGTATGAGATTCGGTTTCTTAGGTTTATTTTTCAATTTTTGTATTTCCTTAGCAGCAAGGCATCCTCTGTAGTTAGCAGGATGCTTGCCTCCACAGTGGATGCATTTTGGCTCAGATTCTTTTGGTTTGGGGCATTCTACAGTAAGATGTTTCCCCGTGCATTTTACCCAACGTGGTTCTTTAGCGCAATATTTTTGCGTGTGTCCATAAGATTGGCATCTTTTGCATTGAGGGACTAACTTTGAGGTTTTTAGTGCTTTTATTTCCACTTCAATCCCAAGGATACTGGAAATTTCAAAAATTTTGTTGATATCTTCATCGTGGCTAAATGTGGGCATAAACATGTTAAGAGGTTGTCTTGTTCTCCATTTAAGTTTGTTGCTGGCCTCCAGTGCCTTAAAACCTTTTTTTTGTAGATCAGCTACAATTTTTTGTGGATCACATGAGAAGTGTAGCCTATTCGCTATTACTCTAATTGGCCTTATTTGTTTGTTTTCGTATGAGTGCCATTGATGCTTTATTTCATTAAGCATTTTAGTAACCAGCCGATAGCTGTCTGCGTCTTGTACATTTATTTTAATATTTTCGTTATTTAAAACTTTTATTTTAACTCCTTGTATGATATTTAACTTTTCATAAATATCACTAAAATTATTTACGCCATTTACCATAATCGGTGGAGGTAATGGAGCTTTTTTAACCTTAGTTGAGGGTTCTTCATTTTGTGTTTTATTGGAGGGCTCTCCAGTGCCCGAGCTTTGTTGTGGTGGTGAGAGTGAAGTATCCATTCGACGTTTTTTCCAACCTTTTCCTTTTTGTCTGATCCACTCAGTTTCTCTTGCCAGATCGTCCTCATCAGTAATGTAGTCCATGTCAGACTCTTCTTTTTTAGTGACTTTTGTCTCTAAATCTGCAAATTTTCTTTGCATACTTTCCAGTTGACTTCGGAGATAATCCACTTGTACACTAAGTGAATTTTTTTCGTTTTGGGATTTTTTCCATTCGCTATATAAAACTTCTTCATTTTGTGTTCTAGCATGGCTATCCTGAAATAATTCGGCATTATCCATTTTTTCTTGATTTTGATTGGGCTTTTCGCTAATTTTTAAAACAAGTTTCACAGGTGATGGTACACTTTTTTTGCTTTTAAACATGATATATTATTTATAATACACATTGTATATAGATTCTCAATACAGGTATCTCGCGCGCGAGGTTTTTTGTAAACAAAACAAACTCCGACTTTGACCTCGTTAGCACTATCATGCAGGTACGATGCAATATAACCGTACTGAACTGCGATCGAACGAATACTGAGCTTGAAAGTGATTTTAAATTTAAAAAAAAATAATGTTCTTTTTTAAAATAATCGGCCTGTAAGAATGATCTGAAAGATCTAGTTGAGTTTTGGGATAAATAAGGTGCGTACGACGTCGATGCAACTCCAATATATGCTCTCAATGATGATAAATGAATCAAAAATGATTCATGCAATAGGGTCAGTGTAATAGGGCAGGATATCATATTCAGGATAGTAATGGCTAATCTATCTCATACGCTGTCAAGGATATGACGTAAATTCAGAAGTAATGATGCCAATTATTGCGTGTGTATGATTTGCTGACCCATTGCTGTGCAGCTTTTATCAGGACTATTAAAACCTTAGACAAGGGAAGAGAAAGGATGCGTAATCCGGTCAACTTGAGTGTGCACACTTTTGGCACCACCAGTGGCGTGAGAACGGTAAATAATGGCATAATTTTAGGAAAAATACATTTTGAAAAAGGATCGTAAAATTAAAATTTTTAAATATGATTATATATTGCTCCCGATTATTCGTACATTTGCCAAGTACAATGTAATGTTCGCGCTCTCGTACTTGTAAATTGTACACGTCGTGTAAGCGCCCTGCTTGCTATCGCAATTCGCAAAGCTCGTATACTTGCCAAGTACGCAAATAATTGTGTATTTGCCAAGTACACGAGTCTTTTGAACCCTCCTTAAAACAAGACTTTAACAATTTACTTTGAATAAAAATGTTACCAAAAAACTCGTTAATAGTAGGCTACTATATTTAGGTGACACAGAAAGTAAAGACTCCAGCGATTCCGAGTCGTCTTTACAAGATATGGCGTATGGCGCTGTATTTATTTTATTTGTTGTTTTAAAAATAATACCGTTGTATTAGCATTTATAAAAAAAAAATGTATTATGTTGTCTGTCAAATTGATATCGCAATAAAGTTTTTTTTTTCGATAAATAATACGTGTTATTACTTGTTTTTATATTTTTTTGAAAATGAAGAAATTCAACTTTTTCACGACTTTACACGATTTTACACGATTTTTGGCAGCCGAATTACACTATTCTCTCCGCAGTTCTTCTGACAACAATGTGTCTGGGCAGTCTAGGTTTGGTCTAGGTCTATTTGATCTATACCTAGTGTTCCCAACCCTTCGGGGTAAAAAATCCCTACGAGAGTGTTGCAAATTCCCTTTTTGGACAAAAAGTTTCCTTGGACTGACACAAAATGCTGCGTTTCCAAACTAGAGCTCTAAAGCATCCTAGACTCGCAAAAAATAGCATTTTTAAATGTGACCTCTGTATATCAAGGCTGTCTAGACAACACAGATCGTTTAATGGACGTTTAGTGGAAGTCTAGTAGCCATTCTGGACCTAGAATGGACATACAATGGACTTCATTTTTTATAGTACGCTATACATCATTTTTTAATTAAATAAAAGGTTTCTTAAAAATACTAGACAGACGCGACATCCCAACAGCAGCATTTTCTTTTGGCCAGATGTTTCACTTGAGACAGCGTAGGATCTAATATAAAATCAAATAAAACTAGCGTGAAATTAAACTCCCACGCAAAAAGCTTTAATAATTTCTTTTTTAAATTTTATGCTTTTGATTTGCATTTTCTATAATAATAAGCATATTTTATGTTCGTAAAAAGAGCTATGCATATGCAGATTGAGCTAAAAACATCAGGATATTTTCTTAACAAAATATTGTATAGATATTTATATCAAAACAAAAATATTTCATTTAAAAAAAGCAAAGTGCGCAAAAATGGTATTCCGTAAAAAGAATTGAGATATGCACATGTAAAGGCAAGTTCTTTAATACAAATTTCAAAATGAAAGGTTCTTACTGAATACAAGTTTTCTTTCTCTAGTGGACTTAATTTTGCCTGACACTTCTTTGTCGAGGGCAGGGATCTTTATACTGCGTAGCAAATATAAACAGTGGACCCACGCTTTTACACCCTTTCCGAAAGGTGGTCCTGCTACATGTTATACTTGTATCTCTCTAACATGGCTATCGTCGCAGCAGAACTTGGTTATAGACGATAGACTTCTTTCCTTTTCAGCGCAACAGTCGTGGTCCTCGTGAGTTGACTGAAGGAGATTTATGCTGGCGCATGCATTTTTAATAATCTCTTATATCTCGCTTATTTTGTGAGATATTTTTATTGTGTAAAAACCTTTTTATGGCAAATTTTTTAGAAGAAAATAATAACGTTGTCAGTTTTTTAAAATATTGTTTAGTTTTTGAGATATTGCATTTATCATAAAAAATTAAATACGCACCTGAATTTTTTATTACTGTTTTGATTGGTTTCATGCTACTGTTATCACAAAATAATATAAAATGAAAAAAATTTTGTTTTAAGTTAAAAATATATATTTAATATTTAAAAAAAAAATCGTCTAGTCCGAACCTGGAAATTTCCAAATAAATATAAATTAAAAATTGCTAGTTAAACAATTTTTAATTTAACTGTTTGATACTTAAAATGGTTCTACGTTAATTTACAGATTTATTTGAAACAAAGTCTACGAAAAATACAAAAAAATATAACGAAATTTTTCTTTAATGAAATAAATATTCAAACTGATTACCATTATGTGTAAGACATGGTTGGCATTTTTGAGTAATTTTTCTTAACGCATTTTGCATAAAAATATTTCTGCCGTTTAAATATTGGAATTTTGTTGCTTGAATAAAGCAGTCAAACATATCACATTTTCAAAATCTGGATATGATCGACTTCTATTCCACGCTTTTGTTTTTCCATGTTGAAGTAAATTTCATGAGTTGCTGTGCTTTCATCAAATAATTACTATGTTATTATTTTTGTAACTTTTTAACCTTTTTTACTTTATTTATAAATATTTTAATTAACGTTTCAAAACAGATAAAATAAAAATCGTTCAACTAGTGTGTGTTTTGCAATTTTAATTTATAATAAGTTTAAAAAAATCCAGGTCCGTATTTAATTTTTTTATGATAAATACCATATCTCAAAAACTAAACAATATTTTAAAAAATAGATAACGTCATTATTTTGCTTTAAAAAGTTGTCATAGAAAGGTTTTTACAGAATAAAAATATCTTGTAAAATAAGCGAGATACAAGGAATTAATAAAAATGCAATTTTTTCAAAAACTCCCTGTATTAGCGAAAATCTGGTTACACCATTTTTAAGGGCTCAAAAAAAGAGCACGGTAGGGTGCAATTAGAAAATCGATATCTTTAATAATACCCGAGTTTCCTAAGTGACACAAAAAATGTGTAATGTCCGAAAATTCCATATTCTGGCAACAGGTCTTGGCAAACAATATAACAGAACCTAAAAAAATTCCTTTAGTTACAATTATATATTTAGTCCGGGGCGCAGGCCCATCAAAATAATAATGCTTCTAGCAAATACAACCTGACCTTTTATAAAGCCATTTCGAAAGGCATTAAATTAAAAGTTAATTAAATTAACATGGTTTCTTATTTCCTATCCCGTGAATTACTGCTTGCAATGCTGACAGTAAGAAATTACGCTTTTAAGCTTATGAGACGAGAGTCACCAAAGCTAATTTTCCACAATTAACTTTAATTGTATGACTAAAGAAGATTTAATAGTTTTTTCGAAGATTACAATCATTTCTGTAGCTTAATAGACTTATGTTACTAATGTAATTAATTTTTACCTAAAAGGTATCGAAACAAGAGAAATGTTTCGTCATTTTGACCTAGAAAATATTTGGCAGAAACACAATAATAAGCAAACATTCATATAAAATCTGTACCGGAAAAATTCAAAATTTCTCACCTTACTTCAACCTTTGTAACGCATTTTTAAGAAAAAAAGACTTTAAAACGCCTGTGTCCTCCCTCTAGAATCTTACATAGTTTCAGAATCATCCCTAAGTAAAATTAAGCTTAAGACAGGCTAGTCTTGCTATATGAGGTGCAATGAGCTCTAGCCCATCGATTAGAGGCGGGGGCACGAAGAGCAACATACAGAATAAGGGACAACCAACAGGACGACAGGGCAAACCAAGTGATATCAACAGCCCTAATTAGGTAACAAGAGTTTAACGCAACTCTAGGAATAATATCCGACGTCATGCCCAACATGGTGTACAGCAGAAAGCTATACAACATTATCCTCCCGGAGAGGGAGGACGGGTTATACACCAGGTATTGAATCTGGAGTTGTTAGTATCCAAGAAAAACAGACGAAACATAGCCTTGGCCAATTGGCTACTCGTAGCCATTGAACTGTATGCCCGGTGGATTACTACGACAGTCCAGCAGTCTTAAAAGCGCTTGATTCCTGAATGGTCTCATCAAGAACTGTGAGGTGCTGCAGGGATTCGCTGAATGCGCTTGGTAGTGCTAACAATGTGTCATTAGTATGGATACCAGGGCATTCTGTAGCGAGGGAGGCAGCCTCTACCGAACCTTTCGGCCCAGAACCAGTTCTGGGGATATCATACAATGCTGCGAAATCAACCATATTAAAATGGATGGGGAATAGCTTCCAACAATACTGGATAAATATACCAGAGCTGGCTTACTCTAAAGAGTTCATTAAAGAACCTTATAGAAACAGAGCCAGGAACATCATTGGACTTACCAGACAGGAGATACTTATAGGTCTTTTTACGGGTCACTGTCGACTGAGAGTACCCATGCACAGAATGGGACTAACGGAAGAGACCGAATGTAGACTCTGTTTGGAGGATGACGAAACAGTCAGACATGTACTGTGCGAATGCCCGGCTATTGCACGTTTACGTCAAAACACTTTCGGTAAACCTCAGATTGACTCTGAACGGTGTCTCACCCAAACTGATAGCCGGTCTTTTTGGAGGATTAGGCATACAGTGGTGAGAAACCACTCAAAAGTGAGCCAAAATAGACCAACTGGTGGTCGCAGTAGAAACGCTGCAAGGCCCACTCACATATAAAATTTAAAAAAATACATTAAACAAAACCTTTTTTTGCAGCATCAAAATCATTCTGAGGTTGACGATTGGGCCTTGCAGGCCTTCCACTTCGACCACTAGTGATTCTATTGTGGCTTACTTTTTAGTGCTTTCTCACAACTGTATGCCCAGTCCTCCAAAAAGGCTAGCTACCAGTTTAGTGAGACATTATTCTGATCTTGTGAATGAATCTGAGGTTTACTCCAGACAGAGTCTGCATTCTGTGCATGTGTACTCTTAGTCGGCAGTGGCTCGTCCAATTATGTTCCTGACTCTTTTTCTAAAAGGTCCTTTAGAAAACTCTTTAGAGTGAGCCAGTTTTGGTAGATTTATCTGAGGTTCCTTCCAGTTCCAGTAGTATGGGAGAGTCATATGTAGATCCAGACAAGTATTAAAATAAATAGAATTTTTCCATACAAAAGAAGTAATTTATTATTAAAAATGGTTCGTAAAAATACCTTTTTTATCGCGGGGTCGAAACCTGCAGAATAAATTTATAATTTAAAAAATAACTAATTTAAAATAAGAAAGTTTTTTCAATTGCACAAATAAGATAGAAACAATATTTTCTTTTACGCCGTTCTTTAAATTTAAATCCGAAAGTTGTTGAATTTAAATTAAATTTATTCGTCTTGAATTTATTTTCAATGTTGTGAATTTAATTTTTATTTAAGTAAGAATATTAATTTCATTTGGTAAAAACAAAAAAAATAAAATCAAACGAGTTTCTATAGCTGATTAATAATAAACAAATTTTAGCTTTTGCTGGACATTTGAAAAAGCTTTGTAGATAATTTAAATTTTAATACCGAACATCATTGGACTCAGAATAGCCCCAATTTTGTTCCAATTATTCAAAACCGTGTGTCTCACCATATTTTATTGTTAATGATGCAAATGTCGGCCACTGAAACCTGACAAACCAACACGAGCCTCGTTGAATGGCTTTTCAAGCACACACAGGAAATTTTTTGGCCCTTTGATTTGCTAAAATTCCCACAGGATGTGGAAAAGTTGAAGCCTCGAAGCCTCCGACTCGGTCAACCCCTGTTCGATTGTGGCTTTAGAATAAGCTGGCATTTGCCAACAAAAATTAGGAATACTATGATCTACGCACGGGGGCGGATAAAAGGAATATTGCCAGAAAGTCTCGCAAACTCCGCAAACTAAACCGCAAAACATCAAAGTGATAATACAAATTATGTAGGCTCCTGGACTAGTGGTCACGATCTGACTCAAAACCGGTGCTTTGAAATCGGCTACAAAGATATGAGAGAAAAATCGATCTTAGACTTAAGCGGGGTCTACACATAACGTTTTGCCTGACGTTTTACTTGATCAGGTAAAACGGATCAGGTAAAACGGATCAGGTAAAACCTTTCGTGTAGACAATAAAACGTACGTTTTGCCTGAACTGAACAGGACTGAAGTAGGACCTGTTGAACTGATCGGTAGAGGCTTTGTTTCCGGTAAAACGTCAGTTTTAGCGGCATTTCTTGTGGTAGTGCATACAATTTTAATTCCTTTCGAGTGCAACTTAGAAGTTGGTATACGAAACGTCCGGTTACATTACCAAACTAAATCAGCACAACATTTTGAAAAACTGGTTAAAAAACTATGTTTAGCTAATGAAACGGTTAAGTCGTAGACATTTAAAACAAAAAACATTATTGACAAAAGCAGTGCTTCCTCCGTGGTGTATCAAAAACTGATCTAAAAACGTACGTTAAAACTATCAAGTGTGTACGCTAGTCTTTAAATTCATACTTGACCCTTTTGACTGACAGGCAAGACGTAAGGTAAAATGTTATGTCTAGACCGGGCTTTAGACTCTTCAGCGATAGCAGCTAACTAAATAGACTAGTCACAATAAAAAAGAAAAAAATAATTTATTTTTTGCCCACTACAAGATTGCAAAGTAATATTCTTAACACAATCCTTTTTTTTAATCTGAAATAAAGAAATATTTCATGGACACGAATTACTTCTGTTTATTAAGATCACACTGCATGGCCTATAGTCTATTAAAATCGATCGGTGGTTACGTCTGGTTAGAGACCACTGTATGTTTATTTTAAAGAAATAGAGATGTGATACTCTTCTACGTCAAATTTATTTTAGTGAAAATTAAAGGATAAAAATATCGGTCCTCTATACTCTAGCGATGTTTAGAGAGAGAGCCACCTTTTGTCCTTTTTAATTCGTAAGCGTCGGGAAATAAAAATAAACTATTTTTGGCAAAACCCAGACAGGGGATGTCGGACACACGTGTTTGTTTATATGTTGCATGATGATTGATCTCACTCACGGTGGATAGAATAGACCGGTGTTCGGATCTTATAAATATATGTCGAATTTTCACGACACTGGTGGTCCAGCTGATTTTTGTAAACAAAAGTTAGATATGATATGAACAACTAATATTTTTTGAATTTTTTAACAACTAAGGTAATTTTCCCACTATTTTTTAGTATATTTTTATAAAATAATATTTTTTAGACTACCAGTCGTTATTTTTTTTAGCCCGCTTTATTTTTCTTTACTCAAAAGTTAAAATTCGAGGAAAATGATGTGTTCGTTTCAGCTTCAAAAATAATCCGCTGACCTACATCTTTGTTTACTTCCCAAGCCCTCGGTTCACCTTTGATAACAAACGATCACATTCAGTTTGACTTGTAGTTTAAGTATTGTAAAAATAAAGCGGGCTAAAAAAAATAACGACAATAAGTCTAGAAAATTATATTTTATAAGGATGTACCAGAAAACAGTGGGAAACTTGCCTTAGTTTTCAAAAAATTCAAAAAATATTAGTAGTTCCGTTGTTCATATCATATCTAACTTTTGTTTACAAAAATCAGCTGGACCACCAGTGACGTGGAAAATTCGACATATATATATATATATATATATATATATATATATAAGATCTGAACACCGGTCTATTCTATCCACCGTGGATGTCACTCACCGCTGATAATAATTTAATTATTTTAACGAAACGTCAATCAACTTGGCAAGAAAATAACATTACCAAAAAATGTTAATTTCAGTGACTTTGATGAGTTTGTCGCATCTCTCTTATATAAAAATATGTCACACATACAGGAGGCGAATTCACTACCAAAAATATAAAACAATGCGCCTAATAAAAATTAAAGCCATGCGCGTTGGCTGCCTAATATATAACCAGACGTAGAGACCCGAGACGAATTTTCTTGTTGTATGTTTTGAAACAGTGTGGTTCAATAAATACGTCATCAATTGGTGACGTTTCATATCTATATTTTCGAATTTATGGGCATTATACGGCGAAATACCGTTCACAGAGGTGTAAATTGTGAATTTATTGTCAATATTTTAGTAAAAACTAAATAAAATTAATCTCAATTAAAAAAACAAAATTTTAACATTGATTTTTTATTATTGATTTTTCAGCTAAACGTCAAAAATTGACATACTATGTGTCAGTTTCAAAACGAGCTTTTACCTCGTTTCAAAACTGACGCATGTTATGTCATTTTTTGACATTTAGTTGAAAAATCAATATTAAAAAATCAATGGTAATTTTTTTTTTTTTAATTAAGACATTGTTTCTTAATTTTATTTAGTTTTTACTAAAATATTGACAATAAATTCTAAAGTTAAACCTCTGTGAACGATATATCATCGTATAACGCCCACAAATTCGAAAATATAGATATTAATCGTCACCAATTGATGACGTATTTATTGAACCACACTGTTTCAAAACATACAACAAGAAAATTCGTCTCGGGTCTCTACGTCTGGTTATATATTAGGCAGCCAACGCGCATGGCTTTAATTTTTATTGGGCGCATTGTTTTATATTTTTGGTAGTGAATTTTTTAATAGGTAGGTATACATTATTTTGCTAAAATTGTTTTCTACTGGCATTGCAGAACAGATGGCTTTTCCTAAGTCAGTGGCGTATGCAGAAATGAATCCTGGGAGGGCTTGACCGCTGATCGATACATTTTATTCTTGATTTTTGCGGAAAGTTTTCGGGAAACTTAATGTTTTAGGGGTCAATATTTAATGCCTCTGGGAGAAAGCTTCAGCCACTAAGTCTCCCCAACCCCCCACCCTGCGTACGCCAGTGGCCTACAGTGAAAGAACTTCTCAGGGATTCATCGTTTCTCAGTTTTAAATGAATGAACTATAAGCTGCCAGCAGGGACATTCAAGAAATCTCAACGCTAGCTGACTCGCTGTTTAATATGTTAAAATCCCTACGCGCTAGAAGCTAACTACGTCGCTGTTTATTATTCTTTCCAAGGCCAAGGATGCGTCACGTGTCATCTCGGGGATCAAGAGTGACACTTTTATTTCTAAAATAGATAACAAAAAGTGCACTTTATATTGATTTGGTGCGAAAGAGGTTTTCATGGTTATTTTTAAAATTGACCCACTCTGTTGATGAGTAATAACACTGCCCTAACAATTAATGAGGGCCAAATTGTGTATTTGTCTTTATCTATATTCCAAATTGTAATGATATGTAAATAAACTGGTATATTATTATTATATATAACTATTATTATTTGAATTTTAATATTGATTTTTTTAAAGGACCTTTTTTGATTAAAATGCATATAACCGAAAATTGTCTTTTTTGTATTACTTATTTTAATATAAAAAATATTGCAATAAATGACTACATCGGCGTAACTTTCGTATTTATGTTTCTTGCCATAGGCATAGTTTCTAAAGAAAAGTCAAATTAAGGAAAAACAGTAAAAATATCAAAATGGCGGTTTTATTTTAACCATTTCTTCCTAGTGGCAGCTATAAAGACTAAGTATTTCACCACCTCCGTTAGTTGAAAGGCCGTAATAACATATTAATAAATACTATACTTTTGTGGCCTTTTACTTAACGCGGGCAGATCGAATAGAATATATCGATCGAGAAGGATTTTTAAGACGAATAAAAACTTAAACTAACTTTCCTTCGGTCTGTTTTTTATTAATTAATAACAGACTGAATTTTCGTAAATTCAAAAATGCTTAATCTTGCCCAGGCGCTGAAGATTCTCCTCTGCAAAAATTCCTGATGGTGATTCCCAAACCAAATGTTTTGATTGGGGGACAAATTAAACCAAGTACAGTGAAACCTCCTATAAGCGGACACTGACGGTTTCGTCGATTTTGTCCGCTTATTGGAGGTGTCCGCTTATGAGAGGGAACTGCGAAATGTTAATATATATTTATTAACAATTTCCGCTGCTTGTGTTTTTTCAATATTAAAATTTTCACCGATTTTTCGTGCTGATAGATTTCTCTTCTCCGAAGCGTTAACAACTTCAATTTTTCCACGTAAACTAAAAATTTTTTTACTAAGCGCCATTTCAAAGAGATCGATTCCTACCCAACTGAACAATAAACATAAAACACAGCAGTCACGCCGAATAAATTTCCCCGGCTGCAGAGTGCGTTGTTGCCTACATACTACATAATATTTATGCCCATGTCGTGCAGCGCTCCGTCCCGGTGTCAGAGGCTTACGTTTGGTTAAGGAAGGTCTTAGAGTTTTTTACCAAAAAAAATTGTCCGCGTCCGGTTATTAGAGTGTCCGGTTATAGGATGGAATTTTACATGTAAAGAAATATGAAAAAGCTTTGTTCTAACAAATTTGTCCATCAAAAGGAAGTGTCCGCTTAATAGAGGTGTCCGCAAGGAGAGGTTTCACTGTATACAATTTGTAGGACAATGTTGTCATTTACTTTTAAACGCATTTAAAATCCCAAAACCCAAACTAGCCGTAACTAATTACTTTTTTGTCTTATTATTTCGACACTTTGAGGTTAGAACTTTAGTTATTACCATATATATGTAAAGAAATTGATTTTGTTTAAAATGATAAAAGTTTTATTTAATATGAAAAGAACGCATAACATAATCAAAACAATGTCAAAATTAATAGAGTGTGGAGAAATAAATCCACAGTGGACAAGCCGTCAAAGCATCTTATTTGTAGGCCACAAATTGAAATTTAGCGCATGCGCAATGTACTAGGAATCACTTTAAAAAATTCGCAGAGAAAAAAGTTGGTCGTCTGGGCAAAATAAAGCTATTTGCAATAATTCAGACTATTATTTATTACTTAAAAATAGACCGTTGTAAAATAGATAATAAAACTTTCTATTCCTACACCTATAGAAACGACACTGATTTATTTTTTAACTCAGCAGACCACCGATCAAAGGGGTCCCGAAAAGCACACCCGAAAGCAAATGAACCGTCTATCCACCTGGGCTCAGTCGGTCGGAAAACAAATACTTTGTCGTCGGGCGCAAAGAGCTGCGCATCTACGGTGTCGGTAGGGTTGAAATTATACCAGGAAGAGTTTATATGAATTTGGATAACTTTTCAAGGGCAGAATGAATCAAAATTTCATGAAATCGATAGAACCCCGTATTAGAAGTTATTCAAGTGACTTTACTGTGGACTATTATCATCAAGGAGCAAAACTAAAAAACAAAATTGTCATAGGCATTATTAGGAAAGACTTTTTTCTTTTTTTAGGTTGATACACATACAACCGAATCAGTAGTGACGGTGGATTGGGAAAATGGTTTCGTCGAAGCTTCCGCCAAAGAAAACACCAACATCAGCAAAGTTTTTAAAGAACTTCTTGCACAAGCCAAGGTAAAAGCCTCCAAAATAATAAAATAGATTACGACGTTATTTCTGTCTTTGTTTTTGTGACAGTTTCTATCATAGCAATGTTATTTATTGCGATAATCTTTTCAAATCAATTTTGAAATGAGTCAAGCTATGGTTTTTTTGGACAGTATATTTCTTAAACCAATAGCTGACGTTTCGACCCTAAATCTGGGTCATCCTCAGGGCTTTAAGTAACAAAGAAAATACACTTACTGTTGTGCCTATCTAAAATTTACGTTATAAAATTATTTAAAAAACAACTGAGTATAGAAGTTAAAACCAGAACAACTATAAATAATTTAAAAATCAATTAGGAATTTTAAATAAGATTGCCTATGTAAAAAATACATTTTATAGTAAGTCACATAGCATTAGGAATCATCAATAAAACATTTGCCTCTTGCAAGATTTCGAGAAAGTTTAGCCATTTGCTTGCAGTCCTCTTTTTGCCCCGAAATTCTCATTGAAATTTTTCATGAGTAGTTTTCAAAGTAATAAACCGACTTTTTATTTAGGGCAGCTAGGCACTTCAATTTAAAGTTACCTTTTTATTTTATTATTAGCTAATTTTTGGCGTAAGTACACAAAAAATGTTTTTTTTTTAAATTGACTTTTAAAGAAAATATTTTCATTTTAATAATATATTTATTTTTTTATATATATTTTTATATTAGACAGTAATATTATTCAAACTAAAATACATCAATTTAAGTATGTATAACAAAAAGATACTAAAGTTAAAAAAGCTAAAAAAAGCCTCATAATACTTGTACAATTTCTTCCTGGTTTGGTCAATTTTCACATGTATTGAAGAATAGGCGAAACCGGTCAACGGACGTCATAACACTACTGTAAAATGTAAATGTCAACCATCATACAGTGTGGAATAGCCAAATGGAATAAATTCGATAACGAATAAATGAGGACGTGTTGGGAAAAATGCTTGGATTTATTTATTACTTTACAGGTCAAATATAACCTAAGCCCAGCCTTACAAAGACGCGCAGGACGCCGTCAATCTTTACCTACTGGTCCCACTGGTCCAGGCACACCATCTCGCCAACCCAGCTCAGCTATGGTCCCTTCAGCTGCACAGCTTCAGCATCTGCAACAGATACGTGATAAACATGGAAAGAGAAATTCGTGCGTCATATCTTAAAGTTCGGTGTGTGTTTTTTAAATTTGCCTTATGAAAAATAATTCAAATTATATTGAATACACCCCTGTTACACAATACATAAATGGCCAGGTTTATTATGGCGAATTCTTTTGGGATAAAATGCAGCACTGGTGCACCACTAGTGCAATGATCGTGTTCTTTTGCGAAAACTAGTGCAATCTCTCTCTCAGTCTGGCTCTCCTAGCACGTGTTGCACTAAATGCTCTTTCGTATTCTTTTGAAACTGCTCTGGGGCAATTCTTCGACAGCACCAAAACTTCAGTGGACCACGAGTGGCGCACTAGCTTTCCCAAAAGAATTCGCTATTAGAGAGAGACATATTGAAAATTATTTAAATTTGTAGGATGCTATTTTACCGAGGCGGACACTGATCCTATGCATGATTAAATGCTGTAGGAATGGTGGTTACACCAATGTTTACAAGACTGGGTCGGTTCGGTTCATGAAAGTTGTATAATCAAAGGTTACACCCATTGTTTCAAGATAGCCAGACACACAGCCAATACCTGTCCTCTGTGCGCCCTGTAGAGTAAAAGAAGGAAAATTCTAACATCGATTGTTTCCCCTTGCGTAGTTTTACATACAATTTAAACGATAACTACGTAACGAATAGTCCTTTTTTTCAAGCTTGATCTTTTTTATACTATTTAATGCCGTGTCAACCACAAACTGAAGTTTATGGCTTTCGCAGCGAAACAAATAAGAGAGTCTGTCATATTCATTTAAGAACTACCTAACGAATTAAATTCTCAAAAATACCACCGTTCTGTGCTTAACAGTATCTGAGCCTGTTATAAAATTCAGTTCAGACATTACTTTGCCTTTCCACTGATTGTAGAGTGGTGATTATTTTTGACCGAAGTTTATCTAAAGTTGTAGCTTTTAAATGGCCATGCAAATAAACTTGGCTTTTTGCACCTATAAAATAAAATCATTGGGTGTCCAGTCCAAGTTTTTGAGGACACTGGGTCCGTTCTGCAGTATGAAACGGTTTACTTTTCCGTGACCAGTAACGAACAACGGAAGGATTGTGACGGCCATAGATTGAAAACGAACTTTCGTCCGTAAAACAAATATTTTTAATAAAATTTTCATCCAGATTCGCTTTTTAATTCATGGTTTTAAAAAAATCCATTCGTTGAAACTGATCTTCTGGGAAAATGTCTTGCGTTTTTTTTTACTTTAAAACTCCACAACTCATGTTGTTTCAAAATATTTCGGACGGTTCATTTCATTGGCAATAATTGGCTTACTGGAACAGGGTGGCAAAGCTTCTGCTGCGGCATAAATCACAGATTCGCGCCGTTCCCTTTCCTCTAACATTTGTGGCAAAAATTGACACACCTTGTTGTTGTTGTTCATTGGAAACGGGTCACTATTTTTTAAACCGTGCTACGGCTTGGAATATTCGTTCCCTCAAACGAGACAATAAATAAACTTGCCACATCTTGACTGCTATTTCTCCCGAAATTCCATTAAATCATCTGTACTTTTTCCTGAACGCTAAATGTAATTTGCGGCATGGTTTAAGCTAGAATTTGCGTGAAAAACAAATACCTACTTCTCACCTGTTTCGCTGCACACGACGGAATAACGAAAAACTTCGTGAAGACGAGAGGTCATGATGTATTTCCCTACTTTCCTACTACTAGCTCGAATACAAACAGAGAGAAACATTTCAAGACAACGCCCAAAATATATCTTTCTCTCTTTTGCCTTTCTCTTACACACATTAAGCAGTAGTAATGTGCCTGTGAAGCAAATCATATATTTACCTATTTTAGACCATTTGCTGGTGGACAGGGACAATGGCAATACCAGCTAGCAACGTTGTAATGTGGGCACTATACACACAGAGGTGTATTTTGATTTGTGTTATTTGTCATTAGTCTTTTTTTCTCTTTATATGCCAAAACAAGTTTTTGATAAGGCAAGCATTTGAGGCCTCTTTTATTCATGCGATTTTTGTCGCCAATCGCATGACGATAAAAATCACAGCATATTGCCTTAGGGCTACATTTATTAATATAAACCTAGATATAAAATAATTGATCTTATGCGGGTTAACATATTGTAATAAAACTGTAATAAAATTATCTTGTAGGCTTGGATAATATAGCCACCCACTCTTAAAAGGGGGGGCTTTTTTGCAATTTATTGATGTCGACTTTGATTTGACCATGACCATATAAACTCTAGACAAATGCCCGATAATTTTAGATTTTTTCGTGAAAAAAAAATGACGTAAGAAATATTTTGACGCAGTGTGTTCGTTTCAGTCTCTGTGATCAATCATCGGCCGCACAAAAAAAGTCTTATTACAAAAAGACAAGAATTAAGTGCTTTAAAACTTTGTAAAATGGTTTAAAATAATTGAATGATCTAAGGCTTAAGTTAAAACTCTGCAGTAGTATTTTTATTTTTTAAATTATTTGTCATAATATTTTTTTTAAATATGGGGAAAACAAAAGTTATAGAGAATGATATGATATTTTTTGATAACACATCTAATAAGTTTTAAATGTTGCAGAATATAACCAAATAGGTGTAGGTGAGCCGATTACTTTCCACGCAGAAACGAACATATTCGCTTCTGCTTTAAATTTAATTATTGTGTGAGCTAAAAAATTATGGATTACTATAAATTTAAAAAAAAAAAATGTACAAGAATAGAGTAAAAACAACCTTAAAGCCGGCTTTATTTAAAAAAAATCAAATATTTAATAACCGTGGCGTGACGTGACCATCAAAAAGAAATTCAGCCTCCGCTGTGACGTCAACAAAGTTGTTCATGGCCCGTCCATTTTGATAGCCTTGGTGTATGGTGCGAAATTTGAATTTAAAATAAAGGAATGTTAAATCTTGAAGAAACTAACCTTTTAATCATGTTTCATCGTTACAAAAGTTTGGTGGAGTTTCGGGATATTGTATTTTACTGAAATCTGTGCCATTTTGAAAATATTACAAATAAACCTCTATTCTCTTATACGAACCAATGTAAAAATCAGCCCATGATACTAGCTGATTTTTTCAGGTTAGTGGCCTGTATTTTTTTGTTGGCCTTGCTTCAGCCACGTTGTTGTATGTTACTTTTGAAAAGTGACCTTTTTCGAATTAACGTAGATTCCATGTGGTTACCATATGTCTGTGCAAGGCCAACACAAAAATAGAGGCCACGACCCTGAAAAAATCAGCTGTTCCCGGGGGGCTGAATTTTACAATAGGTCTTATGGGAGGTCAGATGTTTTATTATGATATTTTCAAAATTGCACAACAGATTTCCGCGAAATTTCAGTGAAATATTCTCAGACACCGTCCCGATAATCCACCAAGCTTTTGTAAGGATGAAAGACGATTAAAAGGTTAAAATCTTCAAGATTGAGCTAATGAAGCGGCTCTGAAAAATTAAGGATTACAATAGATTAAAAAAAAATTGTTCTGCAACAATATAGTAAAAACAATCTCAAAACCGGCTTTATTTTTAAAAAAATCAAATATTCATAAACCGTCATTCCAACTTCAATATTTTAAAGACAATCAGCTGTGTCGTGACGTGACCATCAAACAAAAAATCAGACCCCGATGTGATGTCAACAAAGTGGAGGATGGTGGCCCGTCCGTTTTGATAGCTCTGGTCTGTGCTAAGTGAGTTTTATTGTATTAAATTTCTTGTCAAGGATTTATATGGTCAAAAGGCAATTCTGGCCGATTACTATAATCAAACAGAATCAAACCCAAGGTTGTAACACATATACTAAGAGCATTTCAAGACGTTATGACTAGAATTTAAATAAGAAAAAAAGGATAAAAAGTTTACTGCACAGATTTAAATTCCCTTTGGAAAAATATATGCAAGGTCATACACGTCTTTGAAATCAATTTTATGGGATATCTTTACTTTTAGAAAAATATATTAAACTATATACAATATTTAAGAGGTTTAACAAAGTATTTATAAATTACCTAAAATTTAAGAATAATATTATTAATATCATAGTTTTAGGGATATTAAGGATAATTTTATGATCAGTAGACAAAGCCCAACTTTCTGCAATTTCAGATATTATAAAGCTTCTTTAATTTTATTTGACGAATATCTTTTATAAAATGTTTGATAGTATGATAATGGCATAGACCATATTTTATAAAGGACATGCTATTCAACAATTAATTTTGTCTATAAAAAAATATTTTATAAATAAAATTATTGTCAAATATTTTTGATAGTGTTATAGGTTCGGTACTTGTCCTAGAATAATGTTTATTTTTATTTTAGCGATTTTTATCGTCAAAGAATCTATCAACTTTTTTAGCAATTAAAATAAAATATCTACTATTCTATCTTCTTTGTTGAATTCTTTGTATGTTTTTTAAAAATCTGATATCTAAACACCAAGGGCAATGTCAATTACTGATATTAAATTTGTCAAACAAACTCTTCCATGATCATCTAAACATTTTAATAAAAGTACATAATAAAATATATTTGTGGTTGCTGTTCTTTAACATAAGTATATGAGCATATACCTATATTTCCAACAAATTATACTAAACTAGTAGCTAGTCATTTTTAATTAGTTATATTCTTTCTAAATTTTAATAAAGGTTTAGCCTAATTTTATAATAGAACACACTACCTACTGATTTATACAGTTTTAATTTAAGTTAATAAAAAAAAAATTATTTAGCATATGAAAATTTTCTTATGACTTTTTCTTGTCCTTTTCTTTTTAATTTTAAAATGCAATTCCTTCTGTATTTAATTGTTCTTTTAAAATTAACTAATGTGATTTTAAAAATATATATCAAGGACAATCTTGCTTAGTTTTGATTAAAGTTAAAAATATATTAAATTTAGAAATTAAAATTAGGAAGTAAGATATTTATATTCTAAGTACGTTGACAGTAAGTTGCATATCCACATTAAAAGGATTTTTTTACTGCGTTTTATTATGTTTAATTTCTAAAGTTCTTGCATTTATATAATTTATATTATTTGTATTTTTGGTATTTTTACATTTTATACAAATATTAAATTTAACTCAATTATTAAAACAATATACCTATGTCAATTCCCGAATGGATGTTTTATTTTATATTTATGTTTGTTGATATTTTATTCTCCATTTAAAGAATAAGGTGATGATTCTCTTGTTTTAAAATAGTAGATGCCAGGCCTAAAACAAAATGTAAAATAGGCCTAAAATAAATTTATAAGTGTTTTCGAAGGGTACTACAATTTGTTATTTGTTGACCAAACCATATGAATTTAAATTTGACGTTTTTTATTAGGTTAGGTGACTTTTGACTTCAAGTTTTGCAGGAACAGAAAGATGGGCGTATAAGATGGCACGTGAACAAACCTCAAGATAAAAGAAAAAATTTCAATCCAAATTTTTTTTAAAAAAATTAAGTGTAATTCAGAAAAAATGACGCTGCGGAAAAAAATATTTGAATATAAAAAAAAATAATAAGAAAATTTGCCTGGGCAAAGATTAAAAAAAGTTATTTTTGGGGCAAAAATGCGCTACGAAAAGAATTTTGTAGATATAACAAAACAAAATGGCACCACAAGAAATTTTTATTAAAATTAGGTGGTTTTTGCAAAAATTTGGTGCTCAAGAAGACATTTGTTATTAAAAACTTTTTAAAAAATAAATAATTTATAAAGTGAATTTATCATAGCTAAAAAATTTCGAGAAAAGTACTAGCAAATGCAAAAGTTTTCGTAAGCTTAAAAATTATAAGCACCACAGTCGGAAATTTTTAAACAAGGACGCCCTTGATAAAACAAAATGGATAGCCAGTCCATATGAGAATCGTATCTAAAAATCACTGCTATATGGAGTTCCGCTGTTGGGACCATTTCTGTTGACGACACTAAACTTATTGGAAAATATTGTAGTGTGGTAACACTGATTCTGTCAAAACAATATTTTTCTACGGTATAAAGTAAATGAACACATTAGAAACTAAAAAAGTACTCGAAAGGATTATACCAGTCAAAAACAACAGGGGAAAATTAGGTTAATTTTTTAATAATCAGTGTTATCGGACTACAATCTTACAGTGTTGCCAACAGAAATTGTTACGCGATAGCTAAAGTTCATTCGGCATTGATTTCTCGGCGGAAGGGCTGGTTATACTTTTTTCCAGATATTCGCAGAAATAAAGTATTTCCGCGAATATCTTGAATTTTTTTGTGATTTTTAATTATCAGTGTTAAAAACTACAATATTTTTGAAAATTTTATGATAGAGTTTTAGTATATATAGATATTAATGTCGCATTCCCCTAACTTGTTCTGCATGTTTTTTATAGGATTTATCTACCTACCGATAGGTGTCAGGTTGGCCCATATAAACATCGGTCTTTTCCGTACATCTTCGTCTTAAAACGTTTTCAAGAGAACTACATTTATTACTTTTGAATGCTTTAGGATTTCTTATAGATTCTGCAAATAGTTGATGTGATCTTCCGTGATTGCAGTAGATAAGTTCAGAAAATTTTACTAAAAATAACAATAATACATATTGAACCATATTGTTTGTTCCCAAGGTGTTTATATTTTTACACAGGTTGCCTACAGAATACCAGTCACTTGAACTTAACTGGACGACTATAGCTGCGTCATCCGGTTTCCATAAAACAAATGGCATAGCAACCCGGTATCGTAGATTTTTTAAAGAGCTTGGTTTGTTCCTAGCAGCCTCCATTTAAAAAACCTAACTTGATAGCACGAGTGATTACCAAAAACCTATGCTTTAAGCTATATTTGGCAACGTTTATCCGTTCTTGGGTTCCGAGCAAAAATGTTTATTTACACTTGTTGGCTGTAATATAAAGGGTGGGACTTTAACTGAAACAAATACGCTACAGCTTTAGGGTGAAGAAAGCGAATAAAAGGCAAAATCAACTCGATTAAAATTTTTCAAGGGTTGTTTTTCTTTTTAAAGTGGTTATACCTTGACCAGGCTACTCTTGCAACTTACAGCTAGTAAAATAAGGACAGCCAGGTTGATTTTGCCCACCATTTGGATAGAAATCTACATGACCAAGAGGCAGAGCTGCTCCAATTAGTTGTAAATAAGTGTGAACAACATCCACCAATTTAGCGTCATTTTTGTCAAGTTTTAAATCTTCTTTTATACCGGAATACCCTGGCCCCGCTGGATCTAGGCCTAAAAATTATTTTATTTTGATTGGTTTTTTAAATATCGATAGTTGCCTAGTTCCAAAACAGTATGAAGTATACTTGTTATCTACCTTTTATGTACTTCTTTATAACAATTTGTAAGAATAGAACACAAAGTTTTAAGTATCTAATTGTTTCAACAGTTGGTAGGCTCCACATTCCTTTATAATTTCATAGAGAAAAACAGCAAAAGGTCATGTTTTTTAACTCTCCTGGGCCCAGTGGCGTATATAGAAAAAAGTTTCGGGGAGGGCCGAGACAGTTTCGGGGGGGGGGGGGCGAGACCTCATGACGCCGTATTTTATGCTATTTTATGTTTGTATTCATGAAATATGTGGAAAATATCTAAAAAAATCTTAGCTTCGGGGGAGGCCGGGCCCCCCAGGCCCCCCCGTATATACGCCACTGCCTGGGCTCTCTCTCTCCTGAATTTCTTTCTTTCCTGTGTCACTTTAATGTCAATGATAGATTTCTTCAGGAGAGTTAGATAAATGTACGTAAACCTACTCTCCTGCGTAAATTTTTATTTTCCTGTATCTTTTATTTAGGAATGTAAAATGTTTCTTTTCATTTACCTTACAAAAGTAGAGTCCAATGATATGTTCTTTAGCTGTTACTACTAACCAGTAATCCTACCCACTTTTCCTCCCAAAATATTACTTCCAGCGATTCCCACCACGTGCGCCCCAAGACTGTGACCGATAAAATGGACTGAATCCAGGGAAACTCCATTAAGAGCCAGCCAATTTGTGAAATTGGATAAATGTAGTCCCGCAGTTTTTGCTCCACGCATCGCCGATACGTATTCGGTTTGACAAAGTATTGACCAGTCCATTCCAATAACGTTATAGTCGCCAGAGTCCATGTAAGCTAAAAATTACTAAAGCGTATAAAAAGATAAATAAATGCCCTATTTTTGTCTCTCAAAATCTGAGATCAAAATTTACGGCGTCTTCCTCGCAAAATTATAATTATAAGCGGTCGTTAGGTCAAACAAAAAACTGTAACGCTCGACTGGACAAGAAAAACACACACAATGTCTTCTTGGTTCTTCAAGCATTTCAGTTTAAAATTTAAGTAATGTTACCAGTACTTTTTTAGGAAACCAAAACTATACATATAGCATAGCTGCTTACTTACTTCTACAGAGTGTAACATTAAAAGGGATCCACATGGAATTTCTCAAAAAATATTAGAACATTTGAGGAGCTTGCTTTTAAAAGCGGCTATATCTGTTTTTTTGCCGATGTGCTTTTTTTGCGATTTTCGGTTGTTTCACAAGATCTATCAACCGGCACATTCATTTGCGTTCAAAACGGGCTATTTGTATTTTAAAATCGCATATCGAGAAGTTTTTCTCGTTTCCTGAACATTTTTTCGAAATGGATATAGCCGCTTTTGAACGCAAGCTCCTCATTTGAAAAAGGTCTAAACACATTGATTTCATTTACAAGGGGGACACATTTAGAATTTTTTTGGCCCGCACTCCCGTCAAGGGGTAAACTTTACCCCTATATTTTGTATAAAGAAAATGGGTCGAGTAATACCTTGTTTTGAAAGTCTAGTGGAATGTCTTTTCCAAAATCTATCGATTCATTTTTGAGATATTTTCCTTCAAATTTATAAATTTTATTTTATCGGCCCATGTTAAATTTAAAATTCTGGAGGCAAAAACTAATCAATAGATTTTCAAAATTTTTACATGGTTGTACAGATATTCAAGAGACTTTCCAACAAGGTATTACTAGACCCACTTTCGCTATTCTCAATGTAAAGTTTAAGTTTACCCCTCGAGGGGGGTGCGTGCTAGAAAAATTCCAAAGAAAATCGGCATGTTTTGTTTTTGAGGAAATCCAGGTGGATCCTTTTTAATGTCACACCCTGTATGGCTACACTCTAAAACTAAAGATATTGTACGTGTGCTTTAACTTTTTTCAATAAATATTTTAAATCGGGAGTTTTATCAAATCTCTTTATCAAATTGGGAGGCTCCGGCTCTAGCCTACTTCGGAATAATATTTTGCTATCCTCGTTATTTGAAAATAGGAATAATCATGATCTGAGTTTTGATTCTTGAAATAAATGATATTCGTATACGACTTTATTTCAAGCATATGGCTTTTTTAAGTAAAACTTGTAACAGTTTATTTGGCCAACAAGGCCAAGAAGTCTTAAGCTAGCCTGAGGAAAATATCATTTACTAATAATTGTGGCAAATTAGCCGATTTTTGACGTTCACCTTAATCTAAATTCGGATAATAACTGGTGTTAGCTCCCGCTAAATTTCGCGGTTGTTTATATATATTTTTAAAAACACACAACTGTATGAAAAGCAAAGCGCATTCCGTATTTGGACATGCGCACCAACAACCAGAGAGATCATTGTCAATCGCCAAGAGAAAAGGCGTGTTAATTTCGTTCTCCAACTATTTTAAATATCTACACCTGAAAGTGCTCGATTTTTGTGTACTGAAGCATAGAACTGGAAACTTCAACCCTTCAGCTACGTGGTGACATCATTAGATCCATTCGGGGGCCCCTGGGAACGAGGAGAACTTGATTGCAAAGGAGGTGAGTGCTTGTCTTTGATTACCGTTGTGTGATATCAATATTTTACCTATGGACATTTTGATTATTTCGTAATTTCATATCAATCTTTATGTTTGCTCGCGATATCATTAATTAAAATATTTACAGTCCATTCATTGCCTTTAACGTTTTTCTATCCGCGGGCTAACATAAGTGTTCCGTTCGAGCCGAATTATTTTTAGAATAAATCCATACGACGGTATTAATAGGTCGGCCACTACTTTCATGCTGAAAAACAAGGCGTCCTTGAATTTTCGCATAGCATCGAAAGTCGTCGGTGCACGTGCCTTTTGCGTGGTCATTCAGTAAACAAAGCGAGTAGGAATCAAAACAAAACAAAAGTTCAGTGGTGTATCATATCATTTCGATATTTAAAACAATTTTTATCAATTGGCGATAAATTAGTGCATATTTTCGACAATTCGTCATTTTTCTATTTCAGAAGCATTAATTTAGCGTTAATTGTATATTTACCGACAATTTCGTCATTTCAAAGGTAAAATCATGTCTGTCAAAAAAGCCGTACAAAAACGCAAGGGTTTTTTATCTGCGATCACCGAATGTTATGTGTTGTCGCAGACTGCGGAAAAAGATGAAAGAGCGAGAAACGAGTTTCAAGTGAGGTATGCCGATTTGGATGAAACCTTCGATAAATGCATGCTGGCACATAATGACGTCATTATGTTGCTAGACGACACGGACGACGAGGAATTTACAACGCAGGATGCGATCCTTTCAGAAGCTCGTAAATATTTTTATGCGTGTAAGGGGGTTTACTCTAAAATATTTCCGGTTGAGGCCCCATCTTTTTCGGGATCATATGTTCGACAAAACGAATACGAAACTCCAAAACTCAAAGAGTTAGGTATTCCCATATTTCGAGGTGATAAAAAATTATGGCCAAGCTTTTTCGATCTTTTTAATAACATTATAGATCAAAATCAAAGTCTAAGTAACGTCCGAAAACTCCAATATTTATTTTCATATCTCGAGGATGAGCCTTTAAAATTGATATCAGGGATTAGCTTATCTGATCAAAATTATAAAATTGCTTATGACAAATTAGTCAATAGATATCAAAACAAGCGAGATCTCGCAAATGATGCTTTAAGCTCAATTATGAACTCCACCTTAAAAAACGAGTCAGCTAAAGAATTGCGTAATTTAATTGACACCTTTTCTGAATCCCTAGAAATTTTAAAATCACTTAGCTTTGACGTTGACAGTTGGGATTTTATTATTTTTTTCATTTTATTAGAAAAATTGGATATTCCAACGCGTTCAAATTTCGAAATGAGTCACGCCAATACTAATACCGAAATTCCCACTTTTCAGTCACTTTTTCAATTTCTAGAAAAAAGATGTAAAGTTTTGGAATCACTTCCTCAATCAACAGCACCCAAAAAGGTGCCTATCTATCAAAAATCAAATTCTATGCAAAATCAGTCTGGGCAAAAGCCTACCTATCAAAATTCAAATTCTATGCGAAATCAGTTTGGGCAAAAGCCTACCTATAAATCATCCAATTCGCCTTTTATAGGACTGGCTGGCACCTCAACTAATTCGAGTACGGGAATAAAATGTTTCCGGTGTAATCAAGGTCACGTGCTTTCGAAATGTCAAACATTTCTTGATCTCTCACCTATCGATCGCCTATCTTTCGTAAAACAGAAAAAATTATGTCTAGCGTGTTTTCATCCCTTGCATGATGTAGATACGTGCAAATCAAAATATTCATGCAGGACTTGCAATAGTAAAAGGCACCACACTTTAACTCATATCTTAGAAACTAATCAAGCGTCTGGAAGCCAAGATACTAGTCCTGTCATTCACACACCACCTGTCAATAATCTTCATGTGTCATTAAATGCCTCAGGACCTTCAGGTACCTTTCTTTTATGCACCGCCATAATAGATGTTATGGACGGTTGCGGAAATTTTCAACCTGTAAGGGCACTGCTTGATTCTGGATCACAGACTGGATTCATCAGTGAAAAGTGTATTCAGCGTCTTAATCTTCCTAGGCGAAGTTACACCACTGAAATATTCGGATTAAATCAGATGTCTTCTTTTACTTCCAAAGGGCTCGTTCAATGTCACATTAAGCCACAAGGACAAGTCACTCCTTTACTTAATTTCGAAGCAATTGTTGTTCCACAACTATGTTCCAATATGCCTACATTCTCCTTGAACGATAATCAGTGGAAACACTTGGGAAACCTTAAACTTGCCGACCCATCTTATTTCAAATCTAGACCTGTGGACCTGGTTATTGGTTGCGAGCTATTCGCACAGATTTTCAAGGAGGGCAGGGTTCTTGGACAGGTAGGGCAGCCTTCAGCCCTTGAAACTATCTTTGGCTGGGTCGTCATGGGAAAGGTTGACGAAGTAGGTAGTCTTACGGAACGAACCAGTTGTTTTTTAACGAGTCATTCACCTCCTTTAGAGGTCATTCTCCCTAGGTTTTGGGAAATCGAACATTTGCCTAAAAAACAAATCTTATCAAAGGAAGAAAAACAAGCAGAATCAATTTTTACTGCTAGTGTATTACGGCAACCGAGCGGTAGATTCATGGTAGATCTTCCGTTTAAAGATAAAATAAACCCTGACCTAGGAAATACTTATCCGCAAGCTTATCGTAGATTTTTACTTCTAGAAAATAGATTAATCAAAAATCCTGATCTGTACACTGCCTATTCAAATTTCATGCAAGACTATATCGATTCTAATCATATGAGTTTGGTTTTATCTAGTCAACCAAAGGTCGACGTATCGTGTTTTTTGGCACATCATTGCGTGTTGAAGCCGGAAAGCTTGAGTACAAAATTAAGGGTAGTCTGGGATTGTTCAGCAGTCACCCCAAAAAATATTAGTCTCAATGACACATTGTTATCTGGACCGAAACTTCAAAAAGATATTGCTTCTTTACTCCTTACATTTCGTCTTAATCCTATTGCCTACATTGCTGATATCAAACAGATGTTCCGTCAAGTCCTTATCAGTCCTTATCACCGTCCTTATCAAAGGATATTGTGGAGGTTTTCTCCACAGGACCCACTTTCAGTGTGGGAACTTTCTACTGTCACTTTTGGCATGACATGCTCACCTTTTCTAGCCATGCGTACCTTAAATGAGCTGGCAGAGAGAGAAAAGGAACGTTTTCCTATGGCTAGTACTGTTCTAAAAACGTCAATCTATATCGACGATATCTTGGGAACTAGCCCTTCGCTTTCTGAAGCTCTCTCCCTTCAAACAGAACTCAATGATTTGTTGAAGTCGGGAGGATTTGAACTTAAAAAATGGGCAAGCAATTGTCCTGAGTTATTGGCAACATTGCCAGAGTCCGATCGTCAAATGCCTCTCTCTTTCGACAAGGAGGAACCCCACTTTATCAAAGTTTTAGGACTTCAATGGCATCCAAAAAACGACATTTTTTCTTATCAATGCCGAATGAAGGACAAACCCCCAACCAAACGTTCTATTTTATCTATCATAGGAACAATCTTCGACCCTTTAGGTTTTCTTTGTCCCTTGTTGCTACAAGCAAAATTTATTTTGCAACAGTTGTGGATATCGAAAGTAGGCTGGGACGAAGAACCAGATTCTTCTATCATCGACTCTTGGAACAAACTTCGTTCTGAATTCCCGCTTCTTTCCAATTTTCAATTACCCCGACAAATCAAACTGTCAAAAACCAATACCTGTCAAATCATCGGCTTCTGTGACGCTTCAATTCGAGGCTACGCAGGCGTCGTATATTTTCGTGTAGAAGAGGAAAACAATATATCTGTTTCTCTCATATCTGCAAAATCTAGGGTCGCGCCTATAAAGTCACAAACTTTGGCTAGGCTAGAACTCCTAGGCGCATTTCTTTTAAGCGAATTAATTGACTTCGTTTTATCTAGCTATGAAGGAAAAATAACTTTTACAAATATCGTTACTTTCTGCGATTCGCAAGTCGTAGTGCACTGGCTTTCATCCCCTCCTAATCGCTGGCAAACCTTTGTTGGAAATCGCGTCAGTAGAATCCAAGAAATCATTCCCTCAAACTCGTGGCGCTACATTCCTTCTGCTTTGAATGCAGCCGATATTGCGTCACGAGGGGCCACCCCTTCACAGCTCATGTCACATGACATGTGGTGGAACGCACCGTCGTTTTTGCGGTCTCCCGAAAACGAATGGCCCGATTTTCATAAATCAAAAATGCCGATTGATTTCGGAGATATTAATCTGGAGGAAAAGCCAAAAGTCTGTTGCAATGCGATAATTGATGTCAACTTCTTAGATCAGCTTCTTATCAAATATTCATCTATATCCAAAATTCAACGTATCATTTGTTATGTCCTTCGAATAGTTAACTTTTTTCAAAACCATTCCTATCAAAAACCCACTAAGCCGCCGGACCAAAAAGTTATTTTGGAGAATATTGTTTTTCCTACCACCGGTGAGATGCAAAGTGCGTTACACCTTCTTATCAAACGCGTTCAAGGTTCTTGTTTTTCTGAGCTTTTTTCTGCGTTATCTAAGGATAAACCAATACCGAAACCTTTGCGAAAACTTTCACCTTTTCTTGATGAGAATAATATCATTAGAGTCGGTGGCAGATTACAAAAATCTGACCTTTTGTCTTATTCTGCAAAACACCCCGTCTTACTTTCGAGTGACCATCGTTTAACTACACTTCTTATCGAGTCCGCTCATCGACAATATCTTCATCCTGGGTTTAAAACATTACATAATCTGCTTTTACAGCAATTTTGGATATTATCTGCCAGACGGGCAATTCAAAGAACCATATCCAAGTGCTTGCAGTGTTTTAGAATCAACCCTAAACCCTATAGACCGCCCATAATGAGTTCACTTCCCGCTCATCGAATCAATCAGCTTAAACCTTTTTCGAGTGTAGCTATCGACTTTTGTGGACCTTTCTTTGTGATTCCTCATCGTTACCGTGGTTGTAGAGCTTTCAAATCGTATGTCTGTGTGTTTGTCTGTACGGCCACACATTGCGTGCATTTGGAATTGACCATGGAACTGTCCACCGAAGGGTTCGTAGGTGCATTCCATCGATTCATTTCTAGACGCGGAAGCGTGACGCAATGCTGGTCAGATCAAGGCAGTAATTTTATAGGGTTTCGTAACCAATTACTGGATTACGCAAGAAGTGCTGCCACCAGACTTTCTATTCGTTGGCATCTGGGACCTCCTCTCAGTCCACATTTCAATGGCCTGGCAGAAGCTGGCGTCAAAAGTTTTAAAACTCACTTTGTTCGAGTTGTCGGCGACCAGAAGTTGTCTATCATGGAGATGTCCACCCTTACCTGTCGCATAGAAGCCGTACTTAATAGTCGCCCTTTATCTCCTGCCTCTTCAGACCCACACGATCTTCAACCTCTTACCCCTGGGCATTTTTTGACACTTGAACCCCTTAACTCTGAAATTCCGGAGTCAGATTTGTCCGAGGTTCCCCTAAATCGGCTCTCGAGATGGCAACTAATCCAAAAACTACATAATGATTTTTGGAAACGGTATTCTATAGAGTATTTGCATACGCTACAACAGCGACACAAGTGGGCTGATTTGTCCCCAAATATCAAATTAAATGATTTGGTTATCATAACAAGTGATCACATTCAAACGCCTTTGAAATGGCCGGTCGGTCGGGTCATCGAACTGCATCCCGGCGGGGACGGTCAGGTGCGTGTCGTGACGGTAAAAACGGTTACCGGTGTTTATAAGCGGCCAGTTGTAAAACTGTGCCTCTTGCCAAATTAAAAGTAATTTTAATTTTCTACCTTTTACCGGGTATTACAATAGGTTTTTTATTTTTAATTTTTTTTGAATTTTTTGTTTGTTTGTTTTGCCTTTATTCGGGATTTCGTTATCTCTAAATAAACTTACGATACTTATCTATTTTCATTCATTTATATTTATCGGTCGATTCTTTTTCTTATATCTATATCTGTCCGGTTGAGATTCTAAATTTGTGTGTTTTGGAGGGCAGTTATGTTAGCTCCCGCTAAATTTCGCGGTTGTTTATATATATTTTTAAAAACACACAACTGTATGAAAAGCAAAGCGCATTCCGTATTTGGACATGCGCACCAACAACCAGAGAGATCATTGTCAATCGCCAAGAGAAAAGGCGTGTTAATTTCGTTCTCCAACTATTTTAAATATCTACACCTGAAAGTGCTCGATTTTTGTGTACTGAAGCATAGAACTGGAAACTTCAACCCTTCAGCTACGTGGTGACATCATTAGATCCATTCGGGGGCCCCTGGGAACGAGGAGAACTTGATTGCAAAGGAGGTGAGTGCTTGTCTTTGATTACCGTTGTGTGATATCAATATTTTACCTATGGACATTTTGATTATTTCGTAATTTCATATCAATCTTTATGTTTGCTCGCGATATCATTAATTAAAATATTTACAGTCCATTCATTGCCTTTAACGTTTTTCTATCCGCGGGCTAACAACTGGCGAGCTGTAACTGCAACTGCAACCGTTTTCCAAATGCCGAACCAAGTTTTTGAGCACATTTTGTTCGCAGGGAACCGCGATTTGTCGGTTTTTAGAACGAATACAAATAGATCCTCAGTTTGTTCGTAGACGTCGATATGGGAGGTCCGACTGTGTATACGCTCACAATATTTCTTTTGGAATCGACCACTTTGTATCGATATTGCATAGCCAGCTAAATGAGCACACTGCGTATAGAGAGTTTAGCGAAAAGCAATAGCGGAATACCTTCAAGACGATATGCAGCTACATTTGCAGTTCGTCAATGAGTACCTGAATTAATGTCAATCAAGCAAATTTTGGATAGCTTACACACATAACAATGCATAATAAGGCTTTTACCATTTTTGGTTACTAGGAAGACATCATTTTCAATACTGCTTAAAAATCCATGGGTAATTATTTTTGTAGGGTTTTTTCGATTAAAACCAGATTTGTCCAATTGAGTTAAGTTGCCCAGTTCCAGATTGTAAGGGGTGTTATTTCTAAAAAATATTTTATTGCAACTTGTACAGCTAAAAAAGCAGTATACCTTTATTCTTATTAATAACCATCATCACATACACCACCATTTGATTCTCAAACTGCAATAAAAAATCTTAAACAAATAATATCTAGAAACAATTAAAAATAAGAAATCGAACCTAAGCAGTAAGACCCAACAAACACCACATCACGCAAACACACATACACATTACTAAATAACACATACACCACATCACGACACTTATTGGTGCTAAAGCTGAAATAAAATATTGCAAGCAAATGATGACTAGAAACTATTTAAATTTTAAAGGGTGAACCTTAGCAATGAGATGCTACAGCTAGATTATTTGTTTTTACTGAACCCCACATACACTATATGATGCAACAATACACGACTTAGTGATGCATATTGTTTTATTTTAAACAATCACACATACACTACATCACACAATAACAAATACACCACATCACAACTCTGAATGATGCTAACGCCGCAATAAAAATAGAACCCTGAGATATTACAAAACATTGTGAAAGAAAAAAGCCACCTCTTAGCAAAAAAATAATAGTGCTAGATTCGTCGTTGATAAATTTTTTTAACCAACTGCACATACATCACATCATCACACTTATTGATGCTAACAATGCTATAAAAATTAAAAAGCAAGTGATGTATAAATACACTTTGAACTAATAAATCCAACCTCTTACCAGTAAGAGACTACCGCTAGATTCGCATTTGAACATATGAACCTCACGCAAAAATACATACATCACTCTACCACACTTGTTGGTTTTAACGCTGCAATGAAAAATCTTAAGTGATATCTAGAAACAGTTACACTACATCAGGCAACAACACACACACCACATCACGACACTTATTGATTAAATTTGCATTTTGTTGTTTAGCCAGCATCACAAACATGACGTTTCGGAACAATACATACACCAAATCACCACACACATTCATTCTAATGAGCAATTTAAAATAAAAAACCCAATATTAGCAATAACCCTACACATACACCACATCACGCACACAGACATAAAAGTGCGCAACAACACACACATCAGACCACGACACTTATTGGTGGTAAAGCCGCAATCAAAATAGCTAGCCTGTGATATTTAAAAACACTTTAAAATAAAAAAAGTCACTTTTTCGCACTAAGAGAATAATGCTAGATTCACTATTCATGTTTTTTGACCAACCGCAGATACACATTACCACATCTATTCATGCTACCGCTGCAATAAGAACAACCAAGCTAGTGATATATAAAAACATTTTAAAATAAAAAAGGCACCCCTTAGCAGTAAAAGACTACTGCTAGATTCGTTTTATGTTTTTCAACGAACCACACATACACCACATCACACAACAACACATCACTACACTTATTAATTCAATGAAAATTGAAGCAAGTGATCTCGAAAAACACTTTAAACTTAAAAAGGCACCCCTTAACAGTAGGAGAACACTGCTCAGTGGCGCACCCAGGAATATATCTTGGGAGGGTGGCCGAGGCCGTATTTTATCCTTTTATTAACCCCACATACACCACATCACACAGCAACACTACATAACGAGACTCATTGATCTAACTAACTTTGTAATAAAATAGCAACCCGGTGATGTTTAGAAACACTTTAAAATAAAAAAAAACAAATAACACTTTTTGAGGTTAACGCATTAGTAAAAAATCGCCAGAAAGTGATGTCTAGAAACGTTTCTTCTTTTTCTTTCTTCTTTTTTTTTCTTCTTTTTTTAATTTTGACAACCAACTGTTTGGTAAAAAGACGGAGGCCAAATTTTGACGCTATGACAACCGACAAAGTCTATTCAAAGATCCAGTCGTATTTGGCGTACCCCTATACGTAATATCTTTCTCTTCCTACCTAGTAAATATAACGAATTGGACATTAGGACCAGAAGGGTTAACCAGCTTTAAATGAGTGCTGTTGGTGTGTTGATAATTTGGTATTTCATTACCAAGTAATTCTAAAAAAATAACATTATTAGAATTTAGCATTTAGTATAATTAAGACGTTAATAAATACTGCCGTCCTAAAAATAAATACCGTATTTTTTTTACGTTTTCATTTTATTTCTCATTTTAGATATTTTTGTTACTTCACAGGGTGAGGGTTTTAAGTTAAAATCAAAACTTTAGTTTGCTCCCCTTTTACAATAATTACATTGAAGGTGTGTGGTTGTTTCGCTTCTCTCGGGAAGGGGCGAAAACAAATGTGCTATCAGGGATAAATCTTTGAGTTATTCACCATAAATAAAGTTCCTGGGTTTTCATTAATTTCCTTCTTTCTTATTTATTAGCTAAAGTCAAAATAACCACTCAGCTATAACTGTTTTTGTTAGGTATAGTTATTTTTCAACTAGTGCGCATATACAGAAGCGAAATAGCCAACAGAAATCCTTACTTAGTCAACAAATAATTATAAAGTAAAATATTGTCATTCATATCATCTTAAAATTCAAAATATGCTCGTAGCTCGAAAATAGAAATCAGTATCAACTTAACGCACGAATTTTAAATCGTAATCACCTTTTTGTTTTGCACCCTTATGTTTTTTAATTTTTATAAGTAATGCAAAAAATACGTAATTTTTAATTCTTATCAAATTAGTAGTAAATTAATTTTTTTTTTATATTTTCAAACCAGTTTTTTAAGGTTTTGAATAACTTACTTAAAAGTGCAAGGACTGCTGTAGCAGTTAAAATTGTAGTACTAATCACTGTCGTTGCAACGGAATTCATTTAATTTTCACTGTGTTTTTGAAATCTATACCAACATACTGAAAAAAAAATGTTTTAATAAATATAATTATGGGCTTTTGAACTTGCTTGGCACCTCTTCCTTCCTATGTGGTTGGTGGGTTCCTATAAAGTACATGTATGCAGAGTAGACTGACCTTTAAAACAAAATTGTAGCACAAGGATAAATCAATTTTAATGAAACTGCGTGCAGTTATTTAGCTTTATAAAGCTGTTTTGGTGGTTTCGATACAAAAGGACAGATACCCACCGACCCAATTTGATCTTAATTTTTTTGTATAAATTTTAAAACCTTCGCACCGCTCAATAATGCTGGTTTGGAAATGTAAAATTTATGCCCGTTTCTGACGATGCAATTTTAGTATAATCGTTGCGATGACTTTTGGGGTTTTAGACGACGCGATTTTGCACTTTTTTGCGATCGCAGCGATTTTCGAAAAAATAAAAAATTGCATGGTCAGAAACAGGCTTTACGCGGGTATCTAATATGTATGTTCGATATCAAAAAAATTCATACAGACGTTTTTAACACCTACAAATTTTTATTACTTTTTTTATTATTATTTTTAACTGTAAACATTTCGTGTCCTGGTAAGTAAATAGTTGAATATTCGTGGCTTAGAGGACAGGACCACAAAAGAAACTATCAAGTTTTTGGCAACGTTTTGGAATATATTTTTCCTTTTTCAAACCTCAAACTATTGTTTCCAGAGTCTGTTTGAAATGGATTAAGGCACGTTTCTTCATACCTACTCTTAATCCATTTCGAACGGCCTTTTAGACAATAGTTTGAGGCTTGAAAAAGGAAAAATATATGCCGAAACGTTGCTAAAAAAGTCCGCTTTCAACGTGTAGGCATATACCCAATTGTAGAGGTGTGTTGCGATTTCATGAACTGTGATTTTGTCACTGTGACTGGTCTGTGGCATTCACGGTCCACGGTGGATCATAACATATTGACTCGTTTCGGTTCGGCAAAGCGGACCGAACCGTGGTCTTCTGTGCGGTGGATAGAATAGACCAGCGTTCGGGTCTTATATATCGTATATATTATATATCGTATATATGTCGAATTTTCACGTTACTGGTGGTCCAGCTGATTTTTGTAAACAATAATTAGATATGATACGAACAACTAATATTTTTAAAATTTTTTAATAATGCCTTAGTTCTTTTGCCTACTATTTTTTAGTATATTCTTATAAAATAATATTTTTCAGACATACCAGTCGTTATTTTTTTTAGCCCGCCTCATTCCTCTTTACACAAAAATTAAAATCCGAAGAAAATAATGTGTAATAATAATAATCTTTGTTTACTTCCCAAGTCGTCGGTTCACCTTTGATACTAAACGATCACATTCAGTTTCACTTGTAGTTTAAGTTTTGTGTAATAAAAAATAAAGCGGGCTAAAAAAAAATAACGACATTACGTCTAGAAAATTACATTTTATAAAGATGTACTAGAAAACACTAGGAAAATTGCCTTCGTTTTCAAAAAATTCAAAAAATATTAGTTGTTCCGTTGTTCATATCATATCTAACTTTTGTTTACAAAAATCAGCTGGACCACCAGTGACGTGGAAAATTCGACATATACATACAGGGCTATGAAAATGGACGGGCCACGATCCTCCACTTTGTGACGTCACATCCGGGGCTGATTTTTTTTTGATGGTCACGTTACGACACTGATTGTCTTTAAAATATTGAAGTTGGAATGACGGTTCATAAATATTTGATTTTTTTTTAAATAAAGCCGGTTTTGAGATTGTCTTAACTATATTCTTTCAGAACAATTTATTTTAAATCTATAGTAATCCTTAATTTTTCAGAGCCGCTTCATTAGCTCACACAAAAATTAAGTTTAAAGCAGAAGCGAATGTGACAAACACAGATGACAAAGTCAAATACATGTCAAATATAACAGTTGGCATGTGGTACATGGCGGGTAATTTGAATTAAAAATAAGGAATGCTAAATCTTGAAGATTTTAACCTTTTAATCATGTTGCTTCCCTACAAAACTTTGGTGGAATATCAGGATGGTGTCTGAGAATATTTCCCTGAAATTTCGCGGAAATCTGTAGTGCCATTTTGAAAATATCATAAAAAAACTTCGGACCTCCCATAAGACCCAATGTAAAATTCAGCCTCCGGAGAACAGCTGATTTTTTCAGGGTCGTGGCCTCTATTTTTGTGTTGGCCCTGATACATATAAGATCCGAACACCACCGGTCTATTCTATCCACCGTGTTCACGGTCTGCTTCAGTCCGAGTGAAATAGCAGTGACATTTTGTCACAATCTGGCCACTTTATGAAACTGAACCGCCCCGACCGAACCTAACGTCGCAGCCTAATCGCGGGTACTCCAAACAGTTTCCGTAACTGTTTACCGGTCCGCTGCGACTAGTACCATCACTAAAAGTTGTATTTTATGTTGTCTTTGCAAGAAATGGGTGCAAAATTCGTGTAGAAGAGTCGACAGCGATGACTAGTTCGCTGTTATTCTTTATACATTTTTTAGATAAAAAATTTAATTATTATAAATGTATTTTTTATTACAACTTTTTATTTTTTAAATAAGTATGGTTAGTATTTTAATAAATAAAACTTGTCTTACAAAAATATTGATTCTAAATCACACAACCGCCCGTTTTGCAATATATAGGTATCCCATTTTACCCCGTATGCGGGGCAAAATGGGGCAAAGTCAACTTTCTACACAAATAAAAATAAAAAAAGTATGATAAAGTTCTAGCCAACTTAATTTCAAATGACGAGTGGTTCATGGTGATCACTTAATAAGAAAAAATCCTATAAAATTAAGTATCCCATTTTGCCTCCCTTTCCCCTATATTAAAAACATCATGATTGATTTTTTATCTATTACAATACTTCCCGACCGAGGCGAGGGTAGTACAAAATTTATTTAATTTGTTGCAATACAGATTCAATTTTACCATACGTGGTAGAACATCACTGCATCAGTGAGCATATTATTATATTAGACCTAAACATCATTATTTTTATTTTGGGTTTAATGATTCGAATGCTTCCGTTTTTTAGGAAAATGTATGATGATTTATTGCTAAATAAGTTTTAGTATTCGATACACTAAAATAAAACATAAAATTTTTTGGAAAATATTAAATTTATTTAAACATTAAAATTGAACTTATCTCTAAAAAATTAATCTATACTTATTTTATTCTATTTTAATAAATAGTAATTACCTACATACATATTATATACAGACATTTTTTGTTTATTTGGAAATTTCTGTATCCTGATCGAAATCGGATTGGATTGGTAAATCTCACTTCAATCTCATTGGTAACTTCTGTTTTTTATCCACATTGTATAGTGGTAGGTACTAGCAGTGGCGTATTGCAAAAAAAGTTTTTTTGAGGGGGGGTGCAACTTTTTCCTGCCTAAAATTTCAAGATGTTTCATAATGTTGGTGCCGGTTTTCAAAATGTAGTGATTCTACGTTCTTGAGGTGGGGCGGTCCCCTGGTCCCCTTTATATACACCACTGGTATTAAGTACTTCTCTATAATGTAATTTTTAATAACAAATTTTATTCAAGTGATTAAAACACTTTTTTTACTTTAAATAAATCTTTTTTATATACCCCCCCCCCGAAATTTTTACGACTCAAAAATTAGAAAATATTTAGTAGTAGAGATATAGGCAATTAGCACAACAACTGAACATGCAAAGTGAGTGGCAAAATATTTTTTCCTCTAAATTTCACTGATGCTCCCCACATTTTTCTTTTAATTTCTAAAAAAACCAATAACTTAATTCATAAACAGTTGTGTTTTAAATAATATTACTTGACTTGACTGAGAAACTAATAACTACTAACTAACTAAATTTGAATGAAAAAGTATGCTTTGTTGACTTATTTTTTAGCCATCCATGGGTAATAGGGCTATTGGGATCGTCAAAAATAAAACTCTGTGTCAAAAAACATCTAACCACCAATTTTTTGATGGCGTTTGTCTGTCTGGGACATGATAACTCTAAAATAAATAAATATATTTTAACCACCAGCTGCCAGCCTTCCCGTATTGAGAACACTTATTAAAAAATAGCTTTAGATGAATTGATTAGTGGTTTCTTTAAAAATAAAACCAAATATTTGTAGTAATTAGGCAATATATTTGCTAGTGCAACGAAAATTTTTACTTAGTTTTATTTTGATCGTTTTTATGAAAAAATAAAATTCGCAATTCACTGCGTTTTTTTCCCTTTTTACCTTTTTTCTAATCAAAACCTCCAAAACTATTTTATTTTTTTTATTACCTAGTAAATAGTTTTGCACTTGAATTTATTCTTGAGCTTTTGAGAAAAGCGTCTATTAATAAAATTAGAGTAACGTAATTGGTGTTCACTTGATTGAAAACTTCATGCTCAACAAAATTAAGGCTTCCGTAACACCCCGAACTACTAGGTCTTATAAATGGCTGTATGCGCCTGCAGGCGCCATTTTTTTTTTATTTAGCAAAATACAAATTATAAAATCTTTTTTAGGGCAGATATATATATTTAAATTCGGCGAAAATTACTTGCAACCATTTTTGTAATAACTAATAATATTGTCTCACTCCGATAGCTCAAAAAAATTGGTTTACCTAGCGGACTGTATTTAGACAAGTCCTTCGCTTTCATTTGAAGGGTATAGGAACGCACGCGAAATCGTACCTTTCTGAAGTGAAATTTAATTGAGACATAAAAATAATATTGGTATATGTTGACTATTTAAAAGCGAAATAATAGAAAAATATTAATGATGCGATCTTATAGGAGAGGGACTTACCGGTGATGTCTTGATCTCTTCCAACTGTTGCACCAGATTCGCCAGAAGTCTTCTATAGCGGTCCAGCACTCCCGAGTTTAAATGTTTGGAGTTTTAGAGGAATTTAATGGTTTTTAGAGTTCACCATTTTTTATAAAAGCGTTGATCGTTCAAAATATTCCGATCGAGAGCGCGTCTGAATGTCGACTCACTTTTAGGTTCTGTCGTTTTTGCGGCGTGTTTCTTCGCCCTCTATAGGAAAATCGCATCACTTCTAATAAAAATAATTTAGAATTCTAATTTTATTAAAAAGAATAAAAACGCGATTTAAATTAAAATATGCAGAGGGCGGTAGTAATATGAGGATTGAATTAAAATTAGAAATATATTATTAAATGCGTTTGGAATTTAAATATTAAACTATGCCAAATTGATAGTTTATAGCTAGTTTGTAAGTTTTAAATTTAACTTAACCTATTGAGCAAAACTACAACCCAATTATACCCAATTGTAACCCAAAATATGAGTTTTAAAAATAAAAATAAAATGTTCTGAAAAAATAATAAAAATTAGATTAAAAGAAAAAAAAAGGTTTTTTGCGAAACCGAAACATACTGGCGGCCGAAAATGCTATGCATTTTCCAAGGGGCCAATAGGTAAAGGACACAGTTTAGAGATTGGTCTCTTTAACAAACTATCCTTGGTTTTGACAGAGGCTACTCGATTTATCCCATCCTTACCGGGAAAAATTTCAACCACTCTGCCGAGTTGCCACTGAAGGGGCGGTAATAAATCGTTTTTAATTATGACTAAGCGTCCAACTTCAGGAGTTGAAGTGGGTTCCAACCACTTACTCCGTTGTTGTAGAGTATGGAGATACTCTTGTTGCCAGCGTCTCCAAAAATCTTGGTGGATTCGTTGGAGGAGCTGCCAACGCGTGAGACGATTTATTTTAATATCAATAAAGTTTGCGTCAGGAACGGCACTTAGCGGTTCCAGAGATAAAAAGTGACCTGGGGTCAGCGCGGAAATATCATTTGTATCGCTAGAAATTTCAGTGAGAGGACGCGAGTTTAAAATAGCTTTGATTTGACAAGTTACAGTGTATAGTTCTTCGAAAGTTAATATTTGATGTCCTATTAAGCGGATCAAGTGTTTTTTAACTGACTTGATTCCTGACTCCCAAAGTCCTCCAAAATTTGGACTATTACTCGGGATAAAATGCCATTTAATGGGACGCGTAGAATCAAGCTGTAAAAGCTTGCGGTTAGCTGAGAAAAAGTTAGTTGCATTATCACTATACAAATCGGATACGTAGTTTCGGCGCGCAACAAATCTGCGAAGCGCAGCAATAAAACAATCAGCGGTCAAATCGCTTGCTATTTCTATATGAATGCACTTAGTACTTAGGCAAACAAACAGACATATGTAAGCCTTCGTAGTACGATTTCCACGATGTCGACTCATGACTATATTTATTGGACCTCCGTAGTCAACACCGGTGTGCAAAAATGCTCTCAACTGAGATACGCGGGGAAACGGTAATGAACCCATCATAGGCTGAACCGACTTAGGATTGCATTTAAAACATATTATACAAGTTGATAAAACATGTGCAATTTCGCGTTTTGCGGCAATGATCCAGTACAATTGACTAAGCAAAAAATGTACCGTCCTCACTCCTGCATGAAGATATTTTATATGGAAATGTTCGATAATCATGAGGGTGAGTTTACTCTTGCGTGGTAATAAAATTTGATGTTTCTTGTCATATTGCAGAGAGGAGTGATGCAATCTACCCCCTACTCTGATTAAATCGTGAGGATCTAAAAATAAATTTAATTTTTGCATTGATTTATTTAGTTTTAAGTTGTTTTTTAAAGCGTGAATTTCTTCTGAGAAATAAATTGACTGTTCATTTTTTATGAGTAAATGAATTGCGTTTGTTATTTCAACAAATGTCAGAAAATCTTCATTAATTTTTAAATTAGGCGGTTTTAAGAAAAATTTATTATTTAAAAAGCGTAAAACATAGGCTAAAACTCTACACATTTTAGAAAAATTAGAGTTTTCCATTAAAAGCGTGTCCAAAAAATTAGGAGCTGTATTTTGCGTTGCAATTAAAGTTAAATTAGGCAATGATTTCTCCTCTAAAAGAGTTTCAGGAGAGTCATTTTGTTCACAGTCTTTAGGCCAGTATTCATAAGATTTTCTCAAAAAATCAGGGCCGTTAAAAAATAATTTGTGATTAATTAATTCACTGGGATAAACTCCTCTTGAAGCAACATCTGCGGGGTTTTGTGACGTTGAGATGTATGACCAATTTTTGGGTGGTACTTTATCTTGAATTTGTGTAACACGATTTTGAACGAACGTTTTCCACCTAGAAGGGTGCGCTCTTATCCAAGAAAGTGCTACTTGTGAGTCACTAAAAGCAAAAACTTGATGTATTTTCAAGCGGGACTCAAAAGTGGTTAAAACAAAGTGAACTAAATCAGCCACAAGATTACAAGCGGCTAATTCAAGTCTTGCAATACTTGTAAATTTGAGAGGAGCAACTCTAATTTTAGAGCATAAAAGGTAAACTGATATTTCATTTTTGTAAATAACGCGTAAATATACTATTCCGGCATAAGCTTTATTACTAGCGTCCGAAAATGCGATTATTTCAATGCGTGCATTACCAGAAAAACTATTTATAAATCTAGGCAAGCGAAAATCTTTGAGTAAGGGTAGTTCCGATTTATAACGTTCCCAAAGTCGAATAATTTCAACAGGTGCTTCGGAATCCCAGTCTAATTTAAGTTTCCAAAATTCTTGAATTAGACATTTTATTAAAATGGTTACTGGCGCGAGCCAACCTAAAGGGTCATATATTTTAAAAATTTCAGAAAGTATATTGCGTTTGGTACATTCGCGACTCAAGGGTTCTACCGAGTAAGAAAAATAATCAGAACAAGGCTGCCATCTAAGACCTAAAATTTTAGTGGTCTCGTCCGTATCTAAAGAAAGCGCGGTTGGGTTTATATCGGGTTCAGACAAGTTTTCTAAAACTTTTTTGTTATTACTAGCCCATTTATGAAGCTTAAAGCCTCCAGAGTTAAGCAAACAAGATAGCTCTTTTTGAAGCGAAATAGCTTCTTGTACGGAACTAGCGCCCGTTACAAAGTCATCGACAAAATTGTCAGACATTAAGACTTGAGAAGCGCGAGGAAAATTTTGTTTTTCATCTTCAGCCAATTGCTGTAAAACTCTAAGAGCTAAATAAGGAGCGGGGGTAGTACCGTATGTCACAGTTTTTAAACGATAATCGCGAATAGGTTCAGAGTTATTAGAACGCCACAGGATTCTTTGATAATCCTGGTGCTGAGGTGCAATTAAGATTCCACGAAACATTTTAGAAATGTCGCAACAAAGAGTTACTTCGTGTAATCGAAAATTAAGTAAAATGCTGCAAATGTCCTTTTGCAATTTAGGACCAGCGTAAAGAGTATCATTTAAGGAGAGGTTTTGGTTATTTGATTGCATAACTGTACTCGCATTAAAAACAACTCGAAGCTTAGTTGATAAGCTTTCAGGGCGTTCAATATGATGATGAGGAATGTAATAACTTTTTTCTGTAACTTCCCGGTTTTCGATTAATTCCATGTGATCAAGTGTTAAATATTCTTCCATAAAATCGGAATATTTTTTATAAGTTTCCGGCATTTTTATTAACCTTCTTTCTAGCGAGAGAAACCTCTTTAGCGCAAGATCACGACTATTTGGAAAAATCGGTTCAATATTATCGCGAAAAGGAAGAGTTACAATATAGCGTCCTTCATCATTACGAGATACCGTATTTTGAAATATTTTTTCACACATATCATCTTGAGGTGAAAGAATACGTTTCGTTTCAGGGATATTTTCTATTTCCCAAAATTTTATAAGCGAATCATTTAGCATTTTATTTGAAATTTGACAAAAAAATGATTGTGAAATTTGCTGCGTAGCGAGAGAATTAACTTTTCCCATTAAAATATAACCAAAAATGGTATTTAGCGCAATCGGTTCCTGATTATTTCCAAAAATTCGTCCATCTTGAATTATATAAGGAAACAAATCAGCTCCGATTAAAATGTCAATAGCTCCCGGTCTATAAAAGTTCGGGTCCGCGAGATTCAAATTTTTAACTATTTTCCAGTCATTTATTTTAATCTCACTGCTAGGAACTGAAGAGCATATTTGCGGCAAAATTATAGTATTAACCGATAAAGTTTGCGTGTCATTACAAGGCCTGATAATTAAATTTACAGAACCCAATTTTGACTGTAAATGCGTGTCACCAATCCCCTGGACTTCAGTAGTCACGTATACGCGGGGTAACCCTAATTTATTTGCACATTTCAAGGATAAAAATGAGAGCTGCGACCCAGTATCCAAAACTCCCCTAACAGTCTGAAAATTTCCCCTAACATCTTTGATTTCAAAAATCGCGGTTGATAAAAGTACAGCGGAATTATTCATATAAGACGAATAGCATGCACCACCGTTATTTTGGGAATCCTCGACCGTTGGTTGTTGCTGTATGCGCGCTTCGCTGCTGGACGTCGCGACGCCTGAAATTGTTTCAGTGGCAGTGGGTGCATTTATATCGAGAGTATTAAAGTGACAAGAACTGTGGTGTCGTTTCCGGCAAAATCGACATGAATGTGTGCTTTTGCATTGGAAAGTACGATGCATATTAGAAGTACAATTTATGCACCATTTTTTATCCTTCAGAAAATTAAATCTTTCTTGAGGAGACTTAGAAACGTAATTTGGACATAAACTTAAAGCGTGATCGCGAGTGCAAATTGGGCATTTTAATTTTTGAGGGGTTTGATTTTGCGGCGAATTATTTGTACTAAAAAAGGCACGTGGAGATTGTCGCGTGTTATATTGATGCGTGGATTGCGTTTTAAAATTATTATTTTGCGATTTTGCGGGTTTATTTCTAAGAGAAACTTGCATATTAAATGAGGAACTAGCGTTTACAGTAAAAAGAGCGTTGCAATGTTGATCAAAGAAATTGTAGATACTCCTATAGGAAGGAATTTCCGTAGGTTTTCCGTGAAAAACTTCAAAGCGGGTTTGAATATTATGGTCAACCGATTTAAGCAGTTTTTGCGCTAAAATAAAATCCCAAAAATCAGGTTCTAAACCAACTGTTTTAAGAGCCTCGAGATTTTTTGTAAAAATATCAAGTAGATTTCTGAGAGCTAAAGGGTCTTCAGAATTAACTTTTGGAGCGTTTTCAATGGCATTCCAATATGTTTGGGCTAAGAGGCGATCATTTTTATAGCGTCTTACTAATTGTTCAAAAGCAATAGGATAATTCGCGTCTGAGAGGGGTAATTGAGTGACCAATTCTTTTGGAGGACCTTCCAAATTTGTTACAAGCAAAGAGTATTTTTGCATATTTGGAATATTTGGATTGTCGTGAATCAAGCTTTTAAACAAATCATAAAAAGCTGGAAATTGATTCAATTCTCCATTAAATTTAATTAAATCGATCCTCGGTAAATGATAAGACATATTGTCATTTTGTTGCGAACCACCCGGAGAATGTGGATTCATGGTAAGACGGCGATTGCCACTAGAAGCCTGTGCAGAAGTTTGAAAAAGATCATTAAAAATTTCTTGAATTTGCGTGACACTTTTCTGAAAATCGTGAAGTTTTTTCCTAGCTGATTCGACTTCATTTTTATCAGCAAAAATTTCATTTAGCAAAGTAGAATGCTTTTTTGAAAACTCCGCGCGAATATCTTCAAGTTCTTCAAAGCGAATTTTAAAAGTATTGCGTTTTGTGGCGTCAGTTTTAGCTTCTAGGGCTACTGCTAAAATTTCATTAACATTGGATTCCTCCATATCTCGAAAAACTTTAATTTTCTTGATTTTCTCAGCTGCCATTTTGTATTATAATAAAAGCGTATATTAAAAGCGAATATCAAAAGCGTTTATAAAAAGCGTTTATAAAAAGCGTTTATAAAAAGCGTTTATAAAAAGCGTTTATTAAAATTAAACTGTAAATCAAAGCTATTTTAAAAGCGAAAATAATTTAAAAAATATTTTTATAATTTTTTTAAAAATATTTATAGAAGCGTTATAAACGTAGTCATTTTTTCAGTATACCACTGAAAGAATTCCTGAAAATATATGCGTTTATGTGTATAGCGAGGTGACCTCAGATCAGTGATCCAAAACAACCGAATAAACCTTTTTTGTTAAAGTGTCGAGACCAAGGATGTTATAAAAAAAAACTGATATGGCGATACCTACTACACGAGCAGTAAATAAATTTATATTTTTATATTTTAAGATTTAAAAATTCTTGTAAAAAACAGTCCTCATGTTATTACCAATATTACCTGCGTTTCACTTTAGAAAGGATGATTTTTTAATTTCAAATTAATAAAAATCAAAATCCGGCGATCGAAGTGATCAAAAATATGTCTCACTCCGATAGCTCAAAAAAATTGGTTTACCTAGCGGACTGTATTTAGACAAGTCCTTCGCTTTCATTTGAAGGGTATAGGAACGCACGCGAAATCGTACCTTTCTGAAGTGAAATTTAATTGAGACATAAAAATAATATTGGTATATGTTGACTATTTAAAAGCGAAATAATAGAAAAATATTAATGATGCGATCTTATAGGAGAGGGACTTACCGGTGATGTCTTGATCTCTTCCAACTGTTGCACCAGATTCGCCAGAAGTCTTCTATAGCGGTCCAGCACTCCCGAGTTTAAATGTTTGGAGTTTTAGAGGAATTTAATGGTTTTTAGAGTTCACCATTTTTTATAAAAGCGTTGATCGTTCAAAATATTCCGATCGAGAGCGCGTCTGAATGTCGACTCACTTTTAGGTTCTGTCGTTTTTGCGGCGTGTTTCTTCGCCCTCTATAGGAAAATCGCATCACTTCTAATAAAAATAATTTAGAATTCTAATTTTATTAAAAAGAATAAAAACGCGATTTAAATTAAAATATGCAGAGGGCGGTAGTAATATGAGGATTGAATTAAAATTAGAAATATATTATTAAATGCGTTTGGAATTTAAATATTAAACTATGCCAAATTGATAGTTTATAGCTAGTTTGTAAGTTTTAAATTTAACTTAACCTATTGAGCAAAACTACAACCCAATTATACCCAATTGTAACCCAAAATATGAGTTTTAAAAATAAAAATAAAATGTTCTGAAAAAATAATAAAAATTAGATTAAAAGAAAAAAAAAGGTTTTTTGCGAAACCGAAACAAATATTGTCAGAACTTTAGATATTGAGAACAAACGCAAAATTCAATTTAAAGCAATATTTTTTACCCAAAATGGGCTATTTTACCAATTTCAATATCTTTTAGTTGGAAAGGTATTAAAACCGCTATACTGCGGTTATGTATATAAATCCAGGATTAACATTAATATTGATAAAGGGACACAAGTGACATGCAAAATTATTTTTTTTTAAATTACAGATTTTTTTAATTGATAGCATATTTGAAAGGTTCACTGTCAGCAAAAATTAAAAAACCATGCTAGAAATTAACATTTTGTGCAATTCTTCAAACAAAACGCAAATTTTCCCAAATTCTATTTTAATCTTCTTATCCTCCCCCTGAAACTTTTTTCTGGGTACGGCCTTGCTTAAGGGTAGGGATTCAAGATTAAAGGTTAATATTTGAATTCGGCAAAATTTTGATCCCGCTCAAAGCACCAAAATAGACTTAGAAAGAGAAGAGTTACATACATCAAGTCTTAATTAACTAATTTTTGTTCTCTTTTTTACATTTTTGTTGCGCTATAAAACAATAAAGGTACAGAAAATCATTTTTTTTCACGACGGTAAAAATGGTGTAAGATAATACAAAGCGTTAATTTTTTTATCATAAAAAAATTCTTCTGCAAGCATAGCCTTAGTTCATCCACAATACTGATACATACGCTGCTAGCTTCGATACTGAAGCTCTCTATTTTTGTAAAGTCTGTAATTTATAATAGAGTCCTCGCATTTCGATTAGTTCTTGGTGGGTACCGCTTTCCGCTACTTGGCCTGCATTTATAACGCAAATTAAGTCGGCATTCTGGATAGTACTGAGTCTATGAGCTATAGTAATGCAAGTACGTTCTTGCCGAGCATTATCAAGGGCTTCTTGGACAACCTAAAAAGTTTAATGAGATTATTTACAGGAATAAATTTGATTTTATTGCTTTCTTTCTGGAGATTTATGACCGGCCAATTTCCATTTTAATTTTGCTACTTCTCGTCTGACATCCCTCAGTTTTGTTTTATTTCTTATCCATTTATTCCTTTGTCTTTCCATTGATCTTTGGGCTTTTGTTACCTTGTCCAGGTCTGAGATCCATACGTAAGTACAGGAAGGATACATTGTATGCTTCATTTACCGAATGCTGCCCAGGCCAATCTTACTCGTCTCTTGGTTTCAGCTGTTTAATAATTTGTCCCAGGTATATATAAAATATATATTCCTCTACTTGTTCTAGTTTCTTTTCTAGTTTCTTTTGGTTTATTCTGATCGTGATATCTTCATCTGTGTTTATTACGATTTTAGCTTTTGTGTAGTTCATCAGCCTAAATATTTAGCTGCTATATCCAGTTCTTTCCAGCATTTTTATCACTTCTTCTTTCTTGCCTGTTATTAAGGCGATATCATCAGCATATCTTAGGTGGTTCAAGTATTGTCCGCTTCCTTTGATGCCTATTTCTTTCCAAACTAATTTTTTAAAAACATCTTCTATAGCCTGGTTAAATAGTTTAGGGGATATTGTATCATCCCGGCTGATACCTCTTCTTATCCGGATTGGCTTGGTTCCTTCGTGGATTTTCATTAATGTTGTTACTTCACTATATATATTGGCTATTAAGTCTGCTTGTTCTTTTGTCTATCTGGTAATATTTTCTAGAAAAGCTTATAAATTACATAGAGAAGTGTCGATAGATTTTTAGGTCTGTTATATCACTTTTCGTGTGTAGAATAATGGTTATTGATTTTTTCCAGTTGTTTGGGATTATTTTTTCTTTTAGTATTTTATTCAGGTGAATATTTATCACCGTATTTGAGCACTTCTGCCGTTACTCCGCCTTTTTCAGGTTATTTGTTATTTTTAATTTTCTTTAATGCTCTCTTTATTTCCGCTTTGCTTATTTTAGGTTGTAGCTCTGAGTTTATGTAATTTATTTTTGATATAATTTAATATATAAGTTATTTTCTATAACTCTCTCATCTTTTAGTTATTGGCTCTTTCTTTTATCATTTTTCTTATAGTTTTATTTATTTCTGTGTATTCTATAGATGTTCCTTTTCCTTCTTTCTCCAGGTTCCATCTGTTTTCCATCAGTTTCCTTATTTCTTCTGATGTACAATTTCCTCTCTTTTTATCTTTTTGTGCGATATATTTTCCTACTTTGGAGGTAGTGATAAATGACCTATTTAAGACATCAAAAATTCCACGACGAAAAGACGTCAAACAAGTGACGTCTTAGATATATTATTTTTTTGGTAGATGACTTTGCGGTCTTCCAAATGTACACTTTTCGACATAAGAAGGCGTTATGAGCAAAATTATTTAAGAAAAGCCGGACCTGTCCCTCACCCCCTCCGATTTTCTTGATTTTTTGTGGGAATATTACCTACCTGGAGAATAGACAAAAGCCAAAATATTTTCCTGTTTTTCATAAATTTTTGACATGATTTTGGGTATTTTCTATAAATTGATGTAGAAGTGATCAGAGAACAAGAATATGGTCAATAATTTGACCTAGGACAAATTTTGCACAAAAATGGAGGCCAAAACCCCTAAAATTTACAGAAAAATACCCATTTCTTGGGGAAACGTTGAAAAAAAATTTCTTTAAATTTTTTAAATGCGTCTTACAGATAAAGAATTAACGAATCTAATGAGCATTTATTCACATTTTTCGGATAAATCGTTTAGAAAATACAATGTTTCAAAATTGGAAGTTTTTTTTGTCCGCGGTAAAAATTGAGATTTTTGACCCAATAAGACAATCTTCGACTAATTTTGTGTGAGAGCCACAGGTAGCTACTTAAAAAAAAGTAAAAAATGCAAACCCATCAAACGCACTGGGTGATTTAGCTATATTAGGCCAGTCATTAAAGCGAAAAAAAGACTCCCAGCTTGCAAAAGGTTTTGCATCGCGATTTTGACATATGACATTGACATTGGAGTCCTAAGAACAAATTTGAATTTTCGACCTTGTGGGGGCCGCCCCTTCCCCCGCCATCTTGGATTTAGTGTGCACAAACAGGGTTTTCTTTAAATTACTTGGTTACTGTACGTTTAAGAAAAGAAAGTTTTGAACAAAAGTTGAAGACGTTAAAATTCCCTACAAAAACGCTTTTATACATTTTCTTGTCAGACGAATGGTTTTTGAGTTATGACGCTAAATATTTCGCCTCTAGTTAGGATTTTGACCAATTTTTTTTTAGTGGCCTTTAACTTCGAAACTGCTTATTTTTGAGAAAATCTGTAATAATGTAAAATAAAGACCAACTAATAGCCTATAAAATAATATATCACTCAGTTCACCTGGGTAGTACCCTTGCTGAGATACGAACCCTGAAGTGTTAGCAGTGCACCTGTTTCCTATGTATTTCCATAGTATATGCAAAATAAACCGAAATTATTCAGTTTTATGTAATTTTCTAAAAAGGTAAGCATTTTACAGAAAGTATGTAAGGAACTTTATTGTAGAAAATTAAATTATCTTTCAAACGATGTATCACCTAAGTGGGCCAAGTCCACGATTAGGACTTAATTGGCATGGTATTTTATGTTATAACAGATTTTCCCAAAAAATAAGCAGTTTTCAAGTTAAAGGCCACTAAATAAAAAAACTGTTTAAAATCCAAAAAGGCGGAGAAATGTTTAGCGTCATAACTCGAAAACCAATCGTCTGACAAAAAACTTTACAATAGCGTTTTTGCAAGAAATTTTATTGTGTTCAACTTTTGTCTAAAACTTTATTTTCTAAAATGTGCAGGGACCAAGTATTTAAAAAAAAGGTTTTTGTGCACACTAAATCCAAGACGGTGGGGGGAGGGGTTGAACCGCCCCACCCAAGTCGAAAACTTAAAATTTCTTTTAGAACTTCAATGTGAACAACATACTATGTCAAAATCGTGACTAACACTTTTTGCAAGCTGGGGGTCTTATTTTCGCTTTAATGACTGACCTAATATAGCTAAATCACCCAGCGCGTTTGACGGGTTTGCATTTTTTTACTTTTTTTTTGGTAGCTACATGTCTCGCTCACACAAAATAGATCTATAAGTCGAAGATTGTCTTATTCGGTCAAAAATATCAATATTTACCGCCTACAAAAACAACTTCCAATTTTGAAACCATGTATTTTCTAAACGATTAATCCGAAAAATATAAGATTCTTTTTCTGTAAGACGCATTCAAAAAATTTCAAGAACAATTTTTTTTTCAACGTTTCCCCAAGAAATGGGTATTTTTCTGTAAATTTTAGGGGTTTTGTCCACCATTTTTGTGGAAATTTGTCCTAGGTCAAATTATTGACCACGTTCTTGTTCTCTGATCCCTTCTACATCAATGTACCAATTTTTAACATTTTACTGCAAAAAACTTCTAAATTATAGAAAATACCCAAAATCATGTCAAAAATTTATGAAAAACAGAAAAATGGCTATATCCTAGCCAATAAATTTTTTTGAAAGCCAATATTTTGGCTTTTGTCTTTTCTCCAGGTAGGTAATATTCCCACAAAAAATCAAGAAAATCGGAGGGGGTGAGGGACAGGTCCGGCTTTTCTTAAATAATTTTGCTCTATTTGATTACCCCTTACCGCCTGGCGTATTAACTTGTTTAAATCGTTAAGTTATTAAGGTTCTTTATTTTTGTTTTTTATGCTCATACTTACTTTTTCACTTTCAGTATCAAGGGCGGAAGTAGCTTCATCGAGAAGTAAAATCCTGGGGTTCCTTACTAATGCTCGGGCAATGGCTATTCGTTGTTTTTGACCACCTGAGAGCTGAGTACCTTTTTCTCCTAATTTGGTGTCGTACCCCTATAAAATTAAAACTTCTAAAATACTGTGCCCTGAGCAAAACTATTCATTTTGCGGTTAGAAGCAGAAATATGAGCCCTCTCATATCTCTGGTGAGAAGGTATTTTGGTCAAACTAACCTTTGCTTAGAAGTTAATAATAACATAAAATCAGGTGTTTTTGATTTTAGATATTTTTAACTTCTTTTGAAAAATTAGTGTAGGTATATTTAATAAAATATAAAATTGTAAACTTACCAAAGGTAAGGAACTAATAAAATTGTGAATATTTGCTCGTTTGGCAGCATCAATGATTTCCGACTGAGTAACGTATCTCGAGTTGTCGCCATAGGCAATATTTTCGCTTATGGTCATGCTAAAGAGATTCGGTTCTTGTGATACAATACCCAAATGAGACCTGAGCGTTGAAAGGGTGATTTCTAAAAAAATTGTTTTGATGAGATTTGCAAAATATCTACTTCAAATTTACTAGAATTTTTTTAGAATACACTTGTTCCATCGATCGTCTTTCTGTCTGATATTATGACCAGCAAATTTCCATTTTGCTACTTCGCCTCTGATATCCCTTTTGTTTTATTTCTTATCCAATCATTTCTTTTTCAATGTGTTAGCTGTCTGGGATCCATAGGTAAGTACAGGAAGGATACATTGGTTATACACTTTCGTTTTAAGGTACTGAGGATATTTTTAATTTTTTAATATGTAGCTTAATTTACCAAATGCACAGGCCAATCTTACTCGTCTCTTGATTTCAGTCGTTTGGTTTTCTTTTTTTAGTTTAATTATTTATCCCAGTCCCATTCCTCTACTTGTTCTATTTTCTCTTGATTTATTCTGATCGTGATATCTTCCTTCATCTGTGTTTGTTATGACTTTAGTTTAGTGCAGTTCATACTCTGCTGTATTTTTAACTTCAGTTCTTCCAGCATTTTTATCAGTTCTTCTTTCTTATCTGTTATTAAGGCAATATCATTAGCATATCTTAGGTGGTTCAATTATTGTCTGTTTACTTTAATGCCTATTTCTTCCCAATCTAAGTTTTTAAAAACATCTTCTAGGGCCTAGTTAAATAGTCTAGGGGATATTGTGTCACCCTGTCTGACACCTCTCTTATGAGGATTGGCATGGTTCCTTCGTGGATTTTGATTGATACTGCCGCTTCGCTATATTATATATATATATATATATATATATATATATTGGCTATTAAATCTGTATATCTGTGATCTATTCGGCTATTAATTAAAGATGCTTTTGACTGCCCTGTGCTCAATGCTAGTCTATAAACGCAATATATAATGGATTGTTGTACTCGTTGGCTCGTTCTATTATTAACTTTACTGAAAGCTTTTTTGAAGCCTGCTTGTTCTTTTGATTGATATCCGTCAAATTTTGTTATTAGTCTATCTATTAATATTTTTGTGACAAGCTTATAAATTACATTGAGGAGTGTTATAAGTCGATAGATTTTAGATCTGCTCTATCGCCTTTCTTGTGTAGAATAATTGTTATGGATTCTTTCCAGTTTGAGAATTGAGAATATTTTTTCTTTTAGTTTTTATTCAGGAGAATATGTATGGTATTAACTACAGATTTATCACCGTATTTGAGCACTTCTGCCGTTACTCTGCCTTTTTAGGTTATTTGTTATTTTTCATTTTCTTTAATGCTCTCTTTATTTCCGCTTTGCTTATTTCAGGTTGTAGCTCTGAGTTTATTTTCTTTATTTTTGGTATAATTCTATATATAAGTTAACCCTGCAACTTGCTGCCCCCAGATGTCCCATTTCGTTTACAAGTGTTGGCCGAACGTCCGGAGTTCGGCTAAAAATCAGGGGAGAAAAAGTCACTATACGCACGTGTCCTTTGAAACTTTATATGTCTATATAATATGTACGAGAGAAAAGTAATAAAAATAAAATTTATTTTAATGTTGAATATTTGAAAAATCAACTTAATACCTTCTTTTTGCGGATTAATTACGTTTTGGATAAGGAGTTTTTTTTTGGAGAGCTGTACCTACTGTTCATGTTATAATACAAGAAGGCAAGTTCAAAGTTTATTGAACTTGACCATGCTTTTCAACTGTTCTTTTTAAATTTTTGTTTCTATTTTTAAATTATGCACCCAATTTAGACGTATGTATCAATTTCCTAAGCATGGGATGGGACGACTGCCAACTATAATTTTTAAATACCACAGTGCAATAATGCAAGGTTTTACTCAAACCATCAATTCCAAACTAAGAAGGGGGAAAATTAACATACGAAAATGGTCAAAAAACACCTCCTTCCTAATTTGGAATTATTGTTTATAATTTTAAGGAAAACTTTGCATTATTGCACTTTCGTAATTAAAAATTATTTTACCTGTTATATCATCTTCATCTAATACGACATGTCCTTTTTGGGGATCATAGAATCTCTCTATCAACTGAATAATGGTAGATTTTCCACATCCACTCGCTCCCACCAAAGCAGTAGTTTTACCTTGTTGAACAATAAGGTCAAGGTCTTTTAAGACAGTCAAGTTTTCTCTGGTGGGGTAGGAAAATGAAACTTTAGAGTATTCTATCTTGCCATCACTCTAAAAATATAGCTAATATACTAAGTATACTTTCCCGAAACAAAAGTACTATAATAACGTTTTATTTGGTATCCTGTGTGTTGATTAGACCTTAAGATCTCAAGTAACACAAATTGCTAAAGAAACAGCTGCCACAATACTTTAAAAGCAAAATAACTTTTGCTGCTGTCTGCCGGTTCACTTTTAACAAGCTTTTAAAGCCTTCACGTGGCAAAAAAAGCTTTGTTTATCAGCTACAATAGCAGCTAAACATTTAGAAATTTATCAAAAAGGATTTTATACTACACACATAGGTGTGTATGCTTAACTCGCGAGTGTCAGAGAGAGAAGGAAGAGTTGGTTTTGGGTAGTTTCCAACTTACATAAGGTAGTATCTCCAGACGTACGTTTCTGTGTATTTCACGTCATTAGTGGAGAATAGCATACCTAGGTAAGCCTATTTTAAACCAAAACTAACTCATACATATGAATTACTCGCATCCGTGAAATACGAGTAAACTCAAAGGTGCGGCACCATCTAGCGATCTGGCTCGAGCACTCGAAAGTTGAAGCACACTGGCACCGTCTTGTGTGAGACGCAGGTGCGCGCCATCTATAGACAAGTTTCGTCCTTTGAGTGTGCTGCCCAAAGCATATGCAAAGAAAAAAGATGGAAGAGGTGCTGTGTGTATATCGATAAAAATCTAAAAGAATTTTATACTTCACACAAAGGTGTGTGTGCTTAACTCGCGAGTGTCATATATAGGAGTTAGTTTTGGTTAAAAATAGGCTTACCTAGGTATGCTGTTCTCCACTGGTGACGTAAAATACACATAAACGAACGTCTGGAGATGCTACCTTGTGTAAGTTGGAAACTAACCAAAACCAACTCTTCCTTCTCTTTCTGACACTCGCAAGGTAAGCACACACACTGAAGTCTGTGACTTTTTTGTCTACATATAGCTTCGGCATTTGCGCCAACGAAACCCGTGCTACTTACGGTTAGCTTACTCCTAGCTTCATAGTTGTCTCTAATTTTTGGTACCCTATTAAGTAAGTTCATAACATTTCTTGCAGCTTCTACTCCTTTCTCTAAATTGGGAGTAAATGCCAAGCTTTGAGCTATGGACATGGTTCCCATTATGAGAGCTTGGGATACCCTACAAAAATAAAAAGAAATAAAAAACTTATATAAAAACACTAAAATCGGAAACAAGACGTTTGGGAACCTATGTTTACGAAAATTTTAGCAACAAAATAAGTAAAAATCTCAACAACTACTTTTTTTTATTATTATATGACTCTAGAAGGCTAGAACGTCATGTAAATACAGTAATCGGACAATAAAAAAAACTCCAAATAATAACTTTTTAAGTTGCAAATTCAAAAATTAAGATTGCATGTTTCAGAAGACACGGTGTCGTACTAAATTTTAAGTCTGAATTGAGTTTAATTTAAAAAGAGACTTGTCAATTGATTAAATATCACATTATTAAAAAAAACTAGAACATCATTTTAAAACTTACTTAAATACGTCCCCGTAAGGAACATTTTCATCTCTTATCAATCTTCCACCATAAAACATACAAGCAGCATATGCGAAGAACATCATAGCTCTAGCCAAGCCTGAAATTCATAAATAAATTCTTCCGTCATAGTTTAGTGGCTTATAGTCAAAAATAGATCACACAACTTTAGGTCACTGGGTGTTGTCTATAGCTCAAAGCTCCTATTTGAGTAGAAGGGCCTTTGTGACGTCATAAATTCAAGGTGGCGGCTTTTTTCATGTTTTTCACAAACTCTGGCTTTTAACTTTCGCTAAATTAGTTTTACAGAAAAACTATTACTGTAACTATATGTTTTCTGTTTGTAAGAAAACACCAGTATGATGAGAAAGTTAACGGAAGAATACCAAAAGTGGGGGTTAACAGTGAACGTGGAAAAGACACAGTGTTTATGTATTGGAAACGAATCAAGTGAATTAGAACTAGAAAATGGACAAACAATATCTCCATGCAATGAGTATGTATACTTAGGTCTCACATTTGATAAGACAGGAACAGACTGTAAAGAACTGGAAAAAAGAATAGTAAAAGCAAAAAAGGTTATTGGTTGTCTTAACAGTATTTTATGGAGCAGAGAGGTAAAAAAGAATGTAAAATTTATCATATATGAAACAATGGTGAAAAGCACGCTGTTGTATGGAATAGAGACTTGTCGCGTAACAGAAAAATACAAAGTGTCGAAATGGATGAAATAAGAAGATCACTAAAAGAAAGAATGGGAATCGAGGGAAGCATAACGGATGACATCACTAAAAGACATCTGTTATGGTGCGGCCATGTACACCGGATGAGCGATGACAGATTACCAAACCAGGTCCTAGAATGGCAATCAATAGGGCGCAGAAAAAGAGGGCGTCCTAAACTGGAATGGCAACAGTCAATCCAAAGATCAATGAGTCAAAAAAACCTGACGGAAGATGATTGTCAGGATCGAAGGAGGTGGAGAATAGGCGTCGGTCAACGTAGAAAAACGTTCTTAACCGACATCGTAGTAGTAAAAAAACACCAGTTAATATGACAAATTTTGTTTCTATCTTTTCTATAAATTATTATGCGCACCCTTTACCTCCGTTTTGATGACTGGATTGAAAATAATTTTGGTTAACTAGAAAGAGATGATGAAAAGGCCTGCATGCCACTAACTTATTACGATTTTTATGTTTAAATAAAGACTCATTTTACCTAAAACTATAGACCTTCCATGCGTAGCCGCAACGCTCTTTTTTACGTAGGCTGTCAATTCGTTAACGTACTGATCATGGAACAAGTCTTCACAGCCTAATGAGACTACTGTACGAACATTGCTTACGGCCTCCACTGCAACCTAGAGACAAATAAATGAAATTAGTGGGTGTCTAGCTAGCAATATGCGAAAGGTTTAAGCCGTTAGAGATTTTTTATTTATAGGTTTAGCAATTACGTTATAGCATAAATACATGTTCAAAGAATCGAAAAGTGAAGCGCTTATAGCTGGCTTTGGAAACAATGGCAAATTTAAATGCGCAGATGCGAATTTCCAAGTGCGCATGCGTGTGTTTTGTCATGTAGACACACAGCCGTTATGTGGATGGAGGCCATATTTTGCGGCGTTTTGCGTTTTTTGTGTAAAATTATGTTTTTTTCCGTGAAAAATGGGAAATAATTCATGTAAAACATGTGCGGTTTGTGGAAAAATTGAAAGAAGTAATGGAGTGCCATTCCATAGGTAACTACGTGTATTTTTCTTTATAATTTGTCAATAAAGTTAAGAGTGGTCTATAGATGCCATTAAGCACTTCATGGTGTCTACAAAAAATAAAATGCACAACTAGTTTTTTAGAAAAAAATAATAGACATAAGCCTAAACATTTGACAATTTTCAAATAATGTAGTGACGTAATGGAGAATGTTCCGAAACCACCAAAACTGACGCATGCAAAGTAACCGAAATCTTGTCTACCCGAAAAAGGAACATTAAAAATTAAATAGGGGTCCTGGCTTCAAGCATCGCGTGTCATATTTATGCTTTAACGTATTTGAGGTTTAGTCATGGATCTCTGTTTAAAATCATGATCATATGGAATGTAAAGAGAATTAATTGGTTGGAGTTCCCAAGAATTTTTATTTATTTTCATTTAAAAAAAGTCTCGAATATTATAATGTGTGATGATGATAAAAGTTAAAAAGTTTAGGTTAAAACAAAGCTGTCTTCTGATGCTTAAATAATTTTTATAGATTATCTTTGCACCAAACCCCTGAACCAACCTGCACAGCTGTTCCTCAAATTTCCCAACCCGGCTTCCCAGTTAACCACAACCAGCACTATATAGAATTAACATATACACCAGTATTTACCAAAGGGTCTACAGTGCTAAGTGCTACAATCCTAGGTTTAAAAGTCTACATTTTGGTTGAAGGTTTAACTTATTTTTCCCGTGAATGCAATAGTTTTTAATATTTATATAAATTGTTCATAAATTCCTTGCGATATGGGTCATCTTTTTTCGTTGAAATAAATATATTATTTCCACACAAAGGTTATAAATAAATAAAAAGAATAAAATATTTTGGTTATCTTTGCACCAAACCCCTGAACCCCCCAGGCCCCCCCTTATATACGCCACTGACACAGACATTGGAGCGCAATAGATTACCCTTCCTCCCTGCGCTAATTTTGAGATTTTTCGGGCGTCCATTTTTACATTAACAGCCTATAATCCATTCATTTATAACAATAATATAAAACGATAAGTCAGTGAAATGTTTTTTACTGAATTTTTGTTAAAAGAACAGAACCCAACTAACATTTATAGTAGCGGCTACATGTTCTAAAGGCTTTGTTACTTTCTTATAGTAGAAATGTGGTGATCCCAACCAAAATTTGTTACTTTTTAGTTCTAACTACTATTTAGTATCAGGAAATAGTAGATGTTTCGTAAAAACGACCCTCTAAACTACTTCCTAGGATTGTTTCTTGATAGTCGATTCTCATAGTCTTCTCTACCACAATAAGACGTTGCTAAAGTTTTACTTTCTTTTTAGTCGTTATTTCGTAGTCGCCCTGACTTTTATATCCTACTTAATTACCACTAGAAAGTTAAGCTTCATTGGAGTCGCAAACAAGTGTATCGACAACTACATTATAACTTTAATTTTTACCACAAAAGTTTGTGTCATCATAGTAACATCTGATGTAACAATGTAGACAAAATAACTTTTTGGATCAACTTTAAAGCCGCAACTATTTTGACTTTTTTTTAATGTCGATCTTTTAAAGTAATCTCTCCTTCCTGTTTCTACTTTGAAAACGTAGACTTATTGAAGTCGCATCTTGGTCGCACACATTCTTAACCCTACTTTTTGTGGCTCCTTTTATAATATGGGAATATTAGGAATAGTTTTGCAAATATTTTTTTTAACTACCTTGAGCAGTCCATTTTTTCGAGCTCATTGCTTGACCATTTTGCAAAACAATCAAAATGCAAAATATTGATCCAAAGTATCGAGTACCGCACACGGATTTTAAGAATTCCCTGGTCCATGCCTAATCTCCATCCTTAATCTTTTACGCTACTTGTTGTTGGTATTTTATTCTTGTATTGTCTTTACGGTCGTTCGTGGCTTGTGCTGTGGCACCACCCTATTGTGCCGCCACCCTATTGTGCTGACGTGTCGTGTTTCACTGTGATTCATTTTATGTGTTGAGCTGGACTTTAACTTTATATATCCCTCTTCCAAAACAAAATATTTTATTCTTAGTTTATTGCTATAATGATAAAGTAAAACACAAACAAATAGGAACAAAATAGTAACAAAATGAGGAACATTAAAAAGAAACCGTAAAACAAATCGGTAAAAAAATTTACGTAACGCTGTCGCAACATCACCTTCGCCAATATATGCAACGTTTCAGCTATCATCTACCCCCTTATTAGGGACTTATTGCAGTAGTGCCAGGCACTAATTGTGCCGGGCACTATATTGACAGTTTCGCATTATAAGAACAGCTGTCTTCTTTCAAAATTAGGCCATTTTGTATTATAAGAGCCGGAATTAATAGTGACGCCACTATTAATGAAAAATAAACGACTGGATTTCTAAATTCGACTTTGGTATGTCAATTTTCAAAGATCAACTGTCAGTTTTTAATGCGAAACGTCAATATAGTGCCCGGCACAATTTGTGCCAGGCTTTGTTGCAATAGGTCCCTAATATCTAATTTATGCACGGCCCCTAAAATAACCTCTGGGAGATGCTAGACTTCATCTAGGAACTTTTGCGCGGTTTGAGGCTAATAAAAAAACAAGTTAGATATATCGTGGTTACATGCGGATTTCTAAGCGATCTAAAAAGTCCCAGAGATTGTTTTTTTACTTATAGGGCTTATAAATAATAAAAATTACTGAATATTGAGAATGCCAAAATATCTAAAAACAATAAAAAATACTACATACGAATTGTGAGAGCAATGTGTAAATAAAAAAAGTAACAATAAGTTGATTTCATTGATGTGACTACGTTCTTGTTCCTTGACCAACACTTCCTAGAAATTCTAGAATAGGAATCATGCTCTCGACTGCAACATACATTTTTAAAAAACAGTTTTTATTGGCACTTTATTTATTGTTCTAATGGAATTTAATTTATCTTCTTTTTGTTTTAAAACCTACCACAAATTCACGCTAGTACAAAACCTATAAGCAGTGGTGCTGTTGATGACAGAAACGGCAAATGACAAGTGGCGACACCCCAATAACTTAAGGGTAGTAGTTATACTTATCGCGTAGTTCCTATCACTCTGTAGACGTTTTCTAGTGGCGAAAGCTAGTTAATAATACGTTTCTGCAACGAAGGAGTAGAAATTCGAGTGTGTTATATAGAACTATAAAGGAAAGCCGACATAAAAGTCGTAAGTGACACGTTGCCGTAACTTAGGCTCACTTTCAAGTAACCCTTTCGACTATCAGGGAATATAGTTTGGGACGCCATGTTTTTATGTTAGAAAGAAAATTTAATATTTTTGTTGTCGTTTTATGAGCTCATATTAAAGAGCTATACTATTTTATAAACAAATTAGTTGAAGCTTACCAAAAATGCTCTTCTTAAGCACCATTTGTTGGAGTTAACTGTCGATTATGAAAACATAACCTCCAAAATCACAACACAAAAATTCCATCAGCTACCAGAAAACGGCTCAATTTTACGGGCGCACTGTTTTTTTGCAATATATATAATGCATGTTATACAAAAAACTTTGCGTCGCACTCGAATTTTGATCCTCTGCTCGTAAATTCTCACACTTTTGGATAACATGGTACATATTATAACCATAACCAAACAAAAAAACTAAGCGAGTTTTGTTTACTGTTGTGTCCACCATATTGTGTAACAATTCTACCAAAAAGAAACGATTATATTATTTGCAACTACACCGCAACTTTTATGCCATTACGGAAAAAAAAACAGCCTCTACGACGTGGTAGATACCTGGCTACGACGTAGTAGTGTAGTTGTTACTACAGTGACTTTAAACACTTGGCCAAGTAGTTATAACCAGAAATTGGTTCCCCACTTAGGGAATTATAACGTCGCTGTATGGTATACTGAGACGTAGCAGGAGTACGTTGCGGTTACTTTTAAGAAATTCTTTCTAGTTGGGGTTTCGTCGTTACAACTTTAAATGTTTGTTGGGAACGTAGACAAAGCCCTCTGTTTTGTAATTTTAGTGGCTAAAAATGTTAGGAAAATAATTCACCACTAAAAAATATAAAACAATGCGCCCAACAAAAATTAAACAACTGTTTCAAGCTATGCGTGTTGACTACCTATATAACCAGACGTATAGTTTTTGCAAAGTCACTTGAATAACTACTAATACGGGGTTCTATCGATTTCATGAAATTTTGCTTCATTCTGCCCCTCAAAAGTTATCCAAATTCATATAAAATCTTCCTGGTATAATTTCAACCCTACCGACAAAGAAGAGGCGCAGCTCTTTGCGGTCCGACCACAAAGTATTTGTTTTCCGACCGACCGAGCCCAGGTGGATGCACGGCACCTGATTGGCAGATTTTTTTGAGATGCGCTTTTAATTGCTTTCGGGTGTGCTTTTCGGGAGCCCTTTAGTCGGCAGTATGCAGAGTTATAAATAAATCAGTGTCGTTCCTGTAGGTGTAGGAATAGTAAGTTTTATTATCCATTTTTATTTCTTTAGTTTACGTCATAATTAAATTAAATAATTTTCATAAGTATATCTACCGCGGCCCATGTCACTTTCTATAAAGGATATGCCGATGGTCGGCTTTTATCTTTGTTCAACTGACTTTGCAAAAACTACACTGACAAAACAAATCATTGGGGTAAATGCATAATGCATTTGATATATGCCCAATGCCTAAGATTTGAAACTGATGACAGCATGGTTTTGAGTAGAAAACATAAGTCATTTAGATAAGAGAATAGCTCTTCTTTCCAAAGAATTGTCTTTTTCTAAAACCATGGTTTTCTCAGTTCAAAATCAGCAGTCATTTGGCATATATCAAATGCATTATGCATTTGCGCCAAGGATTTGTTTTTTCAGTGTATAACTGAGGATCGATTTTAATAGACTAGGCCATCCCAACTAACATTTATAGTAGCAGCTACATGTTCTAAAGGCTTTACTACTTTCTTATAGTAGAAATGTGGTGATCCCAACCAAAATTTGTTACTTTTTAGTTCTAACTACTATTTAGTATCAGGAAATAGTAGATGTTTCGTAAAAACAACCCTCTAAACTACTTCTTAGGATTGTTTCTTGATAGTCGATTCTGTTAGTCTTCTTTACCACAATAGGACGTTGCTAAAGTTTTACTTTCTTTTTGGTCGTTATTTCGTAGTCGCCCTGACTTTTATATCCTACTTAATTACCACTAGAAAGTTAAGCTTCATTGGAGTCCCAGACAAGTGTATCCGACAACTACATTATAACTTTAATTTTTACCACAAAAGTTTGTGTCATCATAGTAACATTTGATGTAACAATGTAGACAAAATAACTTTTTGGATCAACTTTAAAGCCGCAACTACTTTGACTTTTTTTTAATGTCGATCTTTTAAAGTAATCTCTCCTTCCTGTTTCTACTTTGAAAACGTAGACTTTTTGAAGTCGCATCTTGGTCGCACACATTCTTAACCCTACTTTTTGTGGCTCCTTTTATAATATGGGAATATTAGGAATAGTTTTGCAAATATTTTTTTAACTACCTTGAGCAGTCCATTTTTTCGAGCTCATCGTTTGACCATTTTGCAAAACAATCAAAATGCAAAATATTGATCCAAAGTATCGAGTACCGCACACGGATTTTAAGAATTCCCTGGTCCATGCTTAATCTCCTTCCTTAATCTTTTACGCTACTTGTTGCTGTTCTATTCTTGTACTGTCTTTACTGTCGTTCGTGGTTTGTACTGTGGCACCACCCTATCGCCATCGTAACCCTCTTGTGCTGACGTGTCGTGTCTCACTGTGATTCATTTTATGTGTTGAGCTTGGGTCATGTCTTTTTGGTTTTCTTCAAATTTGTGCTGTTGTTAAAGCTTGGTTTGAAGTGAATAAACTTAAATTTCTGCTGTGTACAATGTGCCAGGCTTTATTGCAATAGATCCCTAATATCTAATTTATGCACGGCCCCTAAAATAACTTCTGGGATATGCTAGACTTCATCTAGGAACTTTTGCGCTTTTTGCGGCTAATAAAAAAACAAGGTAAATATATCGTGGTTACATGCGGATTTCTAAGCGATCTAACAAGTCTCAGAGATTGTTTTTTTTACTTATAGGGCTTATAATAATAAAAATTACTGAATATTGACAATGCCAAAATATCTAAAAACAATAAAACATACTACATACGAATTGTGAGAGCAATGTGTAAATAAAAAAAGTAACAATAAGTTGACTCCATTGATGTGACTACGTTCTTTTAGTTCCTTGACCAACACTTCCTAGAAATTCTAGAATAGGAATCATGCTCCCGACTGCAACATACATTTTTAAAAAACACTTTTTATTGGCACTTCATTTATTGTTCTAATGGAATTTAATTTATCTTGTTTTTGTTTTAAAACCTACCACAAATTCACGCTCGTACATAACCTATAAGCAGTGGTGCTGTTGTTGACAGAAACGGCAAATGACAAGTGGCGACACCCCAATAACTTGAGGGTAGTAGTTATACTTATCGCGTGGTTCCTATCACTCTGTAGACGTTTTCTAGTGGCGAAAGCTAGTTAATAATACGTTTCTGCAACTAAGGAGTAGAAATTCGAGTGTGTTATCTAGAACTAAAAAGGAATGCCGACATAAAAGTCGTAAGTGACACGTTGCTGTAACTTAGGCTCACTTTCAAGTAACCCTTTCGACTATCAGGGAATATAGTTTGGGACGCCATGTTTTTATGTAAAAAAGAAAATTTAATATTTTTGTTGTCGTTTTATGAGCTCATATTAAAGAGCTATACTATTTTATAAACAAATTAGTTGAAGCTTACCAAAAATGCTCTTCTTAAGCACCATTTGTTGGAGTTAACTGTCGATTATGAAAACATAACCTCCAAAATCACAACACAAAAATTCCATCAGCTACCCGAAAACGGCTCAATTTTACGGGCGCACCGGTTTTTTGCAATATATATAATGCATGTTTTACAAAAAACTTTGCGTCGCACTCGAATTTTGATCCTCTGCTCGTAAATTCTCACACTTTTGGATAACATAGTACATATTATAACTATAACCAAACAAAAAAACTAAGCGAGTCTGTTTACTGTTGTGTCCACCATATTGTGTAAGAATTCTACCAAAAAGAAACGATTATATTATTTGCAACTACATCGCAACTTTTATGCCATTACGGAAAAAAAACAGCCTCTACGACGTAGTAGATACCTGGCTACGACGCAGTAGTGTAGTTGTTACTACAGTGACTTTAAACACTTGGCCAGGTAGTTATAACCAGAAATTGGTTCCCCACTTAGGGAATTATAACGTCGCTGTATGGTATACTGAGACGTAGCGGGAGTACGTTACGGTTACTTTTAAGAAATTCTTTCTAGTTGGGGTTTCGTCGTTACAACTTTAAATGTTTGTTGGGATGCAAGTGATTCGTGTCAATTAAATACTTCTTTATGTTAGATTTAAAAAAAAGGATTGTGTTAAGAACATTTTTCTCATACTTTTAATAACCAAAAATTAAATAAATGAATCCATGACGGATCTGATACCTTTCTAGCTAGCCTATTAGCACACTTCAAGTAAAGCCATGATATATCAGCCTTAAAAACAGTTTTTTGTAAATACATCAGAAACTAAAGCTCTTTCGAAGCTATCTATTATGAAAACTCCATATTGATACGATGCTCCGTTAAAAAGTTAGCATTTTTGAAATGTGTAATTTATGTTATATATCTTGACAGCTTACAATAGACGTCTATCAGCTGTCACAGGTAGATTACCTTACCTTAGATGAAGTTTTTAACGAATTCTTGTAACTGTCATTTTCACCTTGCATCTGCCTACTGGAAAAGAACTGCGCCACCACTATTATCGGGAAGAATGATAGCGCGACCAATCCCAATTTCCATTGATAGAACATGGCCAATGAGATTGCTAGTACGAAAGTAGATGAGGAATTGACTAAGGCTCCAATTCTTTGACCAGTAGCCTGCAAAATTATAAAACGTCACAAAGTTAAAAATAACAAACACCCGAAAAACGCAAAAGTTATTTAAACTTTTATCTTCTTTGAGACTTTTATTTTATATCATCATATATTATTTTTATATCACTCATAAAACACACATAAAAGTTATTATTCGAGTTTTACTGTTATAAAACCGTTGTAAGAAACCATCTTACCTAAAACAGGCTCAAAAACATTTTGTACTAAGTATTTTTTTATATTATTTACCCCTTGGACATAAGATGCCTCGGAAGCAAGTTGTGCACACAATGCCCCCACTCCATTTGCTTTTCTGTCAAAGAAACCCATCTCCTGTCTTAAAATTGCCTCGTACATTTGACTGCGCAGGCGTAGGGTTAGTTTATGACCCGCTACGCTGAACATGTACATCTGAAATAATAAAAAAATCCCTTCAAAGACACTACAAAAAAGAAAAATTCCATAAACTGTTAAAAAATCTTACATGCACGAAACCCACTTTGCTCTTCTTCTTCTTGCACATGAAAATCATTCTCTATTAGATCTCTAAGAATCCTACCGTACAATCTACTTAGAGTACTGGTTACTGAAATTCCTCTCTAATTGTTGCAATCCAGCTTGTTTCCTTTTTTATGTATTGAGGATATGAATACAATTTTCCAATCATCAGGTACTGGATGTCCGTTTATGCATTGGTTGATAATATATGTGAGATTTTCTAGTAGTTTCTCTGCTCCATATTTGAGCATTTCAGTTTATATTCCGCCATGTCCGCTAGCTTTTCCGAATTTAAGGTTTTTAATACTATTTTTTATCATTTCTTTTTCGATTATTACTTCCTCTACATGTACTTCTATATCTATACCTCGGATCTTGTTTCCTGTAGCAGTCTCTTGTAGTGTTCTATCAATTGTTCTGGTTTGATGATCTAAATATTCATTTTTTATTTTAATGGGTATTTTACGGTAGAAATTAATTTCCATACTTTGGAACTCTGCCTACCTTCTACGTGTGTATTTATAGCGTGGCATTTGTACTCGAACATTTCATTTTTTCCCGTGTGCACTAAATTTCTTAGCTGTCTTCTGGTTTCCCTGTAGATTTCTCTTTGCTCTTAAGTACTGAGCCATTTCAAGTATGTGCGGTTTTTCTCCTTGACCATTTTCTGTATTTCCTCTGTCCACCACATCTTCTTGGTATCCAACAGCTTCTTTACTTGCTTCCGTTAAGCCTTTTACTATGTTTGTATATATCTATAACTTACTCTGTGTTTGCTTTCTACGGCAAAACTGCAGTTGTTAAAAAGCCCAATGACCAAATCTGTATTTGTGATGACTACTTTACAGCTTTAAAGTATGCTTTAAAACAACACTGTTATCCAAAATCGCTAGGCAACAAAAAAAAGATACCCAATGATGTATTTAGCACTCTTGACTGGGCCAAACTCTAATTACTAGTTTAAGTTAATGACAAATTAATAACGAAGTTATTCTAGAGTCAACCACAAAGGAGTTATAATTCTAAAATTCAGGAGGAATTTTGCTTTTTTTTTCCTAAAAAACCTGTAATAAGTAGAGAAACTAATGCCTTTTTTCTCGCAAGACAGCAAGACAAGACAGCTATGATGTTACTCTTAGCCAAAAAATCAGTGTCGGCACATTTTTTTGCAATTACAGAACGGAAAAGTGCAAAATAAATGTGGTACCACATCAGAAATTTTCACGATGCCTTGTGCAACGTCGTAGATTTTTACGGTGCTTTGTGGTACTGCAATGTTGTGGTCTCGTACTAAAAACACTTCTTGAAAATAAAATATTTTAGATTTAACCGGACAAGTTTATCACAAAATGCACCTGTCACAAAAATATTTGACATCAAATGCTTCTTAAAAGTTCTCCAAAACAAAACTAAAATTGTGTTTAAAAGTAACTCAATGTGAATAAAAAGTGGTCATACTTACTTGTAAGAAAGTTCCCACAAATGCTAATGCACCAGCTGCTACAAAATATAAACAATACCTTGTAGTTTTGTCTTTAACGTAATCGTCATCTGGATTTGATAGGTCCTAAAAGAAAAAACAGGACTATCACTGTAAACTGGAAAGGAATTTTTGCTTTGTAGGCGTCATGTACCTTCGCATCTGTCTATTGCTTTTCTCAAGTTAAACTATTATCTATTCAAAATTATCTGTTTGATTTTGTATTGTTTAACATCATAGAAAATGACTCAAAAATTGACTTTTTCTTATTTTTATACCTCGCTGTATATTTTTACGCTTACAGGTTTAGATTTTCCTATAATTAATAACAAAAAACTAAGTAATGCATGCAGTAATGCATTGTTACTAGTATCCTAAATTTTTGCAAACGGTAGAGAAGTTATAACTGAAAATTATTAGCGTATTTGACAAACTAGATCTGACTTAGACTAGACTTAATCTAATGTCTACTTTGAATTCTGCACCAAAAGGACATCTTGAAACAACTAAAAACTGCAGACATAAAAATGGCTGTAAATGCATGCTATGATAGTTATAGATAAGTTACTCAAAATGTGATAAGCTACTTAAAATTGTAGATAGAATAAGTTATATTTCTACTGGCTGTGACTGTATCTCTTTCTTGCCTGCAATAATCTAAAATTAAAAAAACAATTTCCTTTTATGGCGAGGGTTGACCCCTGCCTCTTTATAGCTTTGATTCACCATTGTTGACCGTTACCTACCTGCATAATTGTGCCAAACAACAAAGCAAATATTGGAAACATGCCGCCCATAACAGCAGCTCCAATACTTCCAATAAGAAGATTTAACCATTCGGGGGCGTTCATTTTAAAAATAGACCAAAGAGACGCTTTTTGAACGAAGGTATCAGTTTCATGAGATTCCACCTGAAAATGTGCAAAAAAAATGCCGATAAAAAGCTAGAAGCACTAAAATTAAATCTTAAAAGGGACATTTCATATTATAATATATCTTTGCAATGCATGACACATGAAGAACTCTTCTTTTATTTGGGCAGTTAGGTGCATCAAGGGAGTTAAAACATGCCTCTCAAGAAAGATACAGGTATCTTTTTAAAAACTATGTACTAAAAAAATTAACTTATTTTGAAAATTTTCTAAAAGGGAATATTATTAGGTAGTCATTTATAGGCCTAATTCGAATCAATATAAAAAGTTTCTTTATACAATTGCTTGTTTACCAAAAAAAGTTTCTTGAATCACTAGCCAGATTTCATCTTTTACCTGAGCTATATCTGCTTCGTTTATATCTTCTTCATTTTGTGTATGCTCTACAAACTCATGGTTTTTCACAACACTGTGTGATCTTTCAATTAATTCGCTAGTTTGCACTTGAGATGTCACCAACGTGTGATAATCACCACCTGCAAAACGAGTTCAGCTTAAATTCAAATTGTTTATCCTTTTGTCGTTTCCAACATTAAGCCAAAAAAGGTAAAATAGGAAATAATTAAAACACTAAACCTATTTGATAATGATTTAAATGTGAGTGGAGTACTTAAGTATACCATCGCTCTTCTCGGATCACGACTTCTAACGGATCTATTTTGGCTCACTTTAGAGTCTTCTTTTAGCACTGTATCTTTATCCTTTAAAACGGCTGGCGATTACTTTGGGTAAAGTATGTACTGGTCGTCGATTTGTTGAAAAGTTGCGTTTCCTTGGTTCTTATATAATAAAAGTATTCACGTCTAATGGTGCTTTCGAGCTGTTCGGCATTCGTCGTTGGAAATTCGTTCTCGACGTTTCGCCATCTCGAGTGGATTGCATCTTCAGGAGATGTTGACTGTTTGTCGGCTTCTCGAAGACTGGTGGTTAGTCTGTCGCGGGCGCAGGTTATATACGATATGGTGGGCGGGGCGTATATCAGAGCTGGTCGGTGATTGGTCACTTTCCCGAGATTCAGTTTCGTTGTTGTAAGCGAGCCGTTTAGTGTCTTTAAGAACCGGTACCCATGTTCTGTTAATTTTAAGAGTTTCTTCAGATCTGTTGAAGTTCTGCTGGTGTTTATGAATTTTGATTGCTTCTCTATAGAGTCTTGGATAGTATGAAGAGGAGGCGCAGAGAACTTGTGTGTCTTCGAATTTTATTCGGTGGTCTTCATTGTTTAGTGTGTGGCCTGCAACTGCGGATTTTTCCGTATGTCCGAGTCGACAGTTGGCTTTGTGTTCTTTGATTCTTGTGTTTACGGACCGTTTGGTTGTTCCGATGTAGACACTTCCACAGGTACAGGGAATGCGGTATACCCCCGAAGAACATAGTGGGTTCCTTTTATACTTCACAGATCTGAGGTGGTTCTCAATCTTCTTAGATGGCTGGAAGATCGTTTTTATGTTGTGTTTTCCCAGAATACGTCCGATCCTATCCGTCACTCTAGGGATGTAGGGCAGAAAGGCTCTTGTAGTACTTCTAGTGCTCGGCTTTGGTCGTATACATTTATCTATGTCGCTTTGAGTGTATCCACAATTTATTCACGTCTAATTGATTGGTATTTATTAAACGTCTAGCGGGCGCATGTAGACTATTTTACCAATCAATCAAAAATCATTCCCAAGGTAACGGCTTATACATATTCAAGCTTCGTTTAAACTATTTTGTTTAAAGCTCATGATACTGCGACGTTGTAGCAAATTGAATGTAATTTAATGGTATATGATTTATTAAAAAGTACATACCTAATGTTATGAGTTCGTCATGTGTTCCTTGTTCCACAACTGCCCCCTTATTTATAACTATAATCTTATCAGCATTTCTTATCGTACTTAATCTGTGAGCTACTATGATTGTTGTGCAATTTTTACTAGCCTAAAATAAGTTTTATATTAAATAAATTCATATAGTCTTCTACTTGTTATTATTAGTATTAACTAGGTTAAAGCATGGAATAAATAATTTTTTCGATGGTTAAAGGCATTTTGGCTTTTATGGGTAATTTTGAATTTTACTAATTAGTAGAGGCCCTGTACATAGAGGGTTAAAAACCTAAAAACTTAATGTCTATTAAGGGAAAATACAAAACAAATTCATAATAAAAATAATTATATTGAAAATAAAAATAATTTCATAATAAAAATAATATAAACAACTGAATCCAAATAAAACCCAGTGGTCAAACTATCATGTTATTTAATTTTAATTTATGAAAATAATGTTTTGTATATTTTTTAAATAAATGAAGAGGTTTGTCTGTGATGCTTTATGGTAGATTACTGTAAATGGTAATACATGAATATAATAAATAGTTTTCGCCAATGTTAGCTTTAAACTGTATTAATTTCAAATTTTTATTTTACCGAGTTGTTTGATCATGACAATCGTTTCTTTGAACATTTAAATTTGATATTTTTTGTTTTATTAATATTAAGTGAATGAATATTAATATTTTTAAATTATATAATTTATATAACCAAGTGGTTCATACAAATTAACTGTTAATTTTAAAAATAGAAGTTTCAAAATAAAATTATTAAATGTATAATTTAATAATTTTATTTTGAAACTTTTTTAAAGGCTTTAATATTGAGTTATTTGAAAATACCCAAATTGAAATTAGATATTAAATTTTTGAGTGAAATAATGCGTAATATTTTTTTTTAATTTTGCTATTTTTAAACATGGTTCGCCATGTTTGATTTGCTACCATTTGCTTAAGTTACCACTTACCACATTGAGATAGCCATTATAGTTTTTTTTACATCCTAACAAACCTCTCGGCTGGTACCTCCAAATTATATCATTTCTTACCTTTATCTTTTAAGGAGTGTATTTAGCAATGTTTGGTAATTAGTTTAGATTTTGGAAAATATAAGTGTTTTTTATTAAGATGTAACTAACTTTCAGAGTTGCCAGATTGACTAATATAATTAGCTTATTTTTAGTCGTGTCATATACACACATACTTACAGAATCCAAGGCAGCCTGAACTTTGGCTTCGCTATTTGTATCCAATGCGGATGTAGCTTCGTCCAATAGCAAAATCGATGGATTCCTTACGATTGCTCTCGCAATTGCTATCCTCTGTTTTTGACCTCCTGATAACTGAGCACCTTAAGAGGGATTTAAATTAATTAAAGGTAAAACCAACTCCGATGTTTTTTTTTTTTTCGGTTAAGCGCACTCGCAAGGGGATCCCTATCACGCTCGAGAAGCGGCCAGTGCGCGGAAATGTTGGTGTGTGTTGGTTTTGAAACGGTTCAGGTTGTAACCTGCAGGGAAAACTGTCGCAGGGAGTTTATTCCACAGCGATGCTGTTCTCCAGTGATATGAATTCTGATATAACGAGGTTCTTGGTGCCTCTATTTTGACAGTAAATTGATGGTTACCGTCTGTTTGACGTGTTCGCCTAGTAGGTGCTACTCCCGAGGGGATCATACGTGCCAACTCTTCAGAGCATTTTCCGTGATAATACCTGTAGAAGAGAGATAGATCGCCCACAGTTCTTCGATGTTCGAGACTATCCAAGGTACGGGTAAGTGCGGGGTCATTGATCAGCTTGATAGCTCGTTTTTGCACGGTGTTCAAAAGCATTAAGGTATGTTTGGGTGCCGCACTCCATATATGTGAGCAGTACTCCATAGTTGGTCGAATCTGGGCTTTGTAGAGTGTCAGCAGTTGGCTTGGTGTATACAGATGTCTTGTACGAAACATCACCCCAAGCTTTTGGGACGCCCGTTTAGCTATATCTGCCACGTGACTGTGCCAAGACATGTTGGTCTCTGCAGTGACTCCTAAGATATTCAACTGGCTCTGCAATGTGACAGCACTTCCAGATAACATGATGTTTGGCTCACCGGTGCTGGTCTTTTTTGAAAACAGGGCTGCTTGGGTTTTCTGCGCGTTAAACTGTACAAGGTTTTTGTTGCCCCAGTCCTCTATTATCTCCAGGTCGTTATTTATCTGCGATATTTGAGTTAGTCTAAGATGATGGAATTCACGTGCGGATAGACACTGAGTGGGTGGTATGACCGAGGAGACTACATTGCCATCATCTGCAAAGCAATAAAGTGGATTTACTGTTTTATCTATGAGGTCATTTATGTAAATCAGAAAAAGTGTTGGCGAAAGGATTGCTCCCTGTGGCACACCAGCATTTATTTGGTAAGAGTTGGAGTTCCGGCCATCCAGTGCAACATAAATGGATCTATCCTTAAGGTAACTTTCAAACCAAGTGCAAAGTTTCGGCGACAATCCCATTGCTTTGAGCTTGTTGACCAGATTTTCATGCCAGACTTTATCGAATGCTTTTGATATATCTAAGGCAATTGTTCTTGTTTCGCCCCGTAACTCAATCGCTTTTTGCCATAAGTGAGTGACGTATGTAAGTAAATCGCCAGTTGACCTATATTTTCGAAATCCGTATTGCTTGTCGTTGATAATTTTGTACTTTTCCAAGTACTTGGTTAGGTGATTGTTCACAACTCTTTCCATTACTTTTGATATCACCGGAAGTAGAGCAATTGGTCTATAGTTTAACGGATCTGTCTTTTTTCCTTTCTTTGGAATAGGTTGTACTGCGGCAGACTTCCATGATGATGGATATACTCCTTGCCTGTAAGATAAATTGAATAATTTAGCGAAAGTTGGGGTGAGTTCGTTAGCACAATTTTTGAGTACTATCGCGGGAATGCCATCTGGACCCATTGCTTTGTTTGTATCCAACTTTTTAAGGGATTTTCGTATTTCTCTGTGACAAAAGGGTACCTCTGGCATACTGTGGGAAACCCTTCCAATGAACGGTGGAGTTTTTCCATTTGGCACTGTTAGGTTTGAGTTGTAGGAAAAGATTTTGGCCAGCATATTGGCTTTTTCCTCTGATGTTGTGGCTAAGTGAGTATTTTTATCTGTAAGTGGTGGTATGGATGACTTGGTGAAGTTTGATCCAACAGCTTTTGCAAGTGACCAAAAGGACCTAGAACTACTTGGACAATTCAGCAACCTGTTTTTTATTCTTTGATTGTATGTTTCTTTGGCGGCGTCAATAGTAATTTTGCAACTATTTCTGGCTTCTATAAATTCTGTGTGGTTTTGAGCGGTTTGTTGTCGTTTTCAAAGGTTATATGCTCTGTGTTTTTTCTGTACAGCCGTTTGACACTGGCCGTTGAACCAAGGTTTTGCATTTGCTCTGCGTTTTATTGTATGTGGGATATATGCATCCATTCCAGATAAGATTACTTTTGTTATTTCATTACAGCAGATAGTGGGATCAGCCGTTTTAAAGCAAACCTCTTGCCATGGAAAATCCAGGTAAAACTGTTTAAGGTCATTCCATTTTGCCGATTTATAGTGCCACATTTTACGAGGAAGTGATTGTTGGCTTGGTGGTATGAGCATTTCGCACTTTGTTATTATAAGTTTATGATCGGATGAACCAAGTGGGGGATCTACTTGAATTGTGTACGAGTCAGGATTTGTAGTTAGGAACAAGTCTAAAAGCGCTGCAAATTCACCCCTTTCTGAGATACGGGTAGGTTCATCGACAAGCTGCGTTAGACCACAACTTATGGCAAAAGCTTCTGCTTCCCTGCCTTCATTATCTGTTTTGTTGTGGTGTTTTAACCAGGGTATATTGTGGACGTTGAAATCGCCTAAAAAAACAATTTCCGCATGTGGATAGTTAGACTGTATACTATCACAGTTTTCGGATAATGTCGCAAAAAAGTTTTGATACTCGGTGTTACTTGGCGGTCGGTAGAGGCAGCAGATGAACTTGGTCGATGACTTTGAGGTGAATTTTAGCCATATGATATCGAGGTTCGCTGGTTCTAGCTTCTCCTCTCGATGACATGAGAGGTCATTTTTAATGTACACACAAATCCCAAAATTATGTCGAAATCGGTGGTGTAGGTCATAGCCGGGATAATGATAGCTCACAATAGGTGTTGCAGAACTGATTTTAGTTTCAGTGAGAACAAGGATGTCAGGTCTTTGTTCTTCAAGATGTTGGTGAACTGAATTCATGTTGGTACTTAATCCTCTTATATTGCTAAAATCAATTCTGAGTTGAGTTTTTGGTCTTCTTTTAATATCTTTGCATGAAGGACCCCCAGGATCACCCGACGCCCGGAGATCCGAGTGGTCGGGTATTTTACCTCCGGAATATTTTGATCTTGGAGGCGCCATCATGCTATCTGTTACTCATTGTTGGAACCGGACTGCCAGCGCAGTAGCGGAACGTGGTGATACCACTTAGCGCTACTCAGTTCTGGCATGGTGGTATCTCACCGGTCGACGCCCAATGAGTAAAAGCGTCTACCACCTACTATGTTTACCAAATATCACCGCTAAGTCTATATTTAACAATCAACTATAAAATTACGGATTTTAGTAAAAAGAGTAGTATAATCCCTGACATATTAAAGGATATAGAGACCAAATTTCAAGACAAGCTTAAGGCAATAACGACTTCGGAACCGCTACAAATAGAAAAAAACTGGACAAAAAAGAAAACAGCGGTCACTGAGATACAAAAACAAGATATAAAATACAGACAAGCAAAAAAACAGATAAGCGAAAAAAGAAAGATTTGATGACCTCAGAAATACCGGAGCTTATGGCAGAAAGAAGAAACAACAAATCAAACAAACAAGAAATATAGAAAACTCAATAAGATAATCCGCAAAAAGTGCAGAGAACCTAAAGAAGAATGGCTATCTGAAAAATCCAAAGAAATAGAACGGTCCCAAGAAAAACATGACTTATTTAATGTGCACAGAAAAGTTAAAGAAATGACAAATCAAGGTCGTACGCATCGAGAAACTGTTTTAAAAGATGAAAACAACAAAATAATTATGGGGATAGAAACAAAACTGAAAAGACGGAAACGATACATTGAGGAACTTTTTAATGATAACAGACCCGAAACTCCACCAGATATAAAGATCAAGTTAAATGAAAAAGGGCTAGAAATAAAGGCCACTAAAGCACAGAAAAACAGAAGGGAATAGGACCGGATAAAATTCATGCCGAGATAATCAAGTTGTTTGCAGACAAGGAGAACACTGGACTAAGTACACTTACATCATTATTTATTGGCAAAACGGGTATCATGCCATCCGGTTGGCTCAGATCAACCTTTATAACTTTACCCAAAACAACTCACGCCTCAAGTTGCGATGAATATCGAATGATAAGTTCAATATTACACGTTCTTAAGATCTTTTTGAGAATCATTCATAATCGTATTTTCGGAAAATGTGATGAAAGTGGATCCCTTAGTTTGGGTTCAGGAATGGTTATGGCCCTTTTTTTCTCTAAATGTACTGACTCAAAGGTATGGAGAAATAAATGTCAATGTGTCTGCTTGTTTCATTGAGTATCGTAAAGCTTTCGACTGCGTAAAACATGACAAACTTATTATTTGTTAATTAATTATTGACCAGGAAGAAATTAATGTTATCTTACAGCTGCA